>CM029620.1:22647854-24037197 GCA_017311315.1 Dendrocalamus latiflorus
CATTACTACGGTAAACTTTAGAAGATTCTGTACCAGCAGTAGGTCATAATACATACCCTATAAAAGGTTTCAGCAGAATATTGCGGATTTGCTCCAAGAGTAACAGTAAAGAAAGAAAAACTAACTGAAAACTTGTGTAACAAATACGCCAAGTCAACTGTCCAAATGCTGCAAAAACCAAGTAAACTTGTGTACATCAGTCTATTACCATTCTTTCAATAGGTTGAAATCTTAGAAATTTAAATAATCAGTTCCGCTAAATCACGGCATGAATCATGAATTCATGTCAACATTGTGAATGAGTGAACTTATTAGAAAGGAAGTATGGTTGGAATCGTGCAATAACCACTACTGTTTTGCATATTTTCAGAGTTGGCATGCCTAAGGTTATTAACAAAGTCCGTGAAGCAATAAAACCAATTACATGTCCATTCCAGATAACTTCCATTACAATAATCGTACAGCTCATAATTGTGTTATACATCAGCAAGAGAAAATCCTATAAAACCTAAACAGCCACATGATCTGCTATATGACAGCAGAATATTGAAATGTGGTTTCCATCTTTCAAACGCAGGTCTGATTATCAATCCAGTTCTTTAAGCATTCTAGTTATTTTGAAACAACATGTACATCATTAGGCTTTCTTCTATCAATATCCATGTCGATCCATTAGTCATTTTTCTTCAATCTGAAGCACAAATTGATTATTATTATTATTAATCCAGATATAATATTTGTAGCTAGGTGGCTTAGCAGTCTACCACTTAACAGTGGTTCACATTTTTCAGGATTCCTTTGCCCTGCCTGTCTCTATAAACTTGTGTCTCTATGATTACTCCACCTTTGTAGACCATATATTCCACAACAATCCAACAGTTAATGTTCAGTTTTGTGCCTAGCCTTTTTAAATGGACCATGGTTAGAACCAAATCTAATTAAATAATCTGTGCCATGAGCCCATGATACCTAAATTGGTAAGTGAGTAGCACACATATTTCTTCAGTACTACTGCTACTACTGCAACAGCTAATCTTACTTAAAATTCTAATTTTCCACTCGTAGAGAGAAACCTTGTGGTGCGGCAGAGCTTCTCGAGATCGGCAATGCCGTCGCAGCAATCAACCCCCAGCGCCCTGAGCACCATAAGCACGCAAGCTAGGCCGCAGTCCCAGGTGAAGGCTTGCTGCACATGCGGAACCTAGCATCATCAGCAAACGAACCCAAATGTCAAACAAAACTGACATAACGAGAGAACGCACAGTGAGACAACGATAGTTACATGTATATAGAACCGCACAGTGAGACAACAATTGTTATATGTATACAGAACCGCACAGTGAGGCAATAATTGGGTGCTAAAGAGAGAAATAGAGAGAGAGGAGGAGGAGGAGTAACTGACATCCACGCAGTAAGATCGGCGTGCTAGAGGAATCTGCCCGTCAGGAGGAGGAGGCGCATCCGGCCCCTCGCCGCCGTCTCCCGCCACCTTGAACAGCTTGTCGGAGATGAAGCAGAGGGGCCACATGACATCATCAGCCGCAAGAACACGACCAAATCCCCTAGCGCTTTCTTGGGCAGCAGCTCGCTCGGACCAAGCAAGAATCAGGCTAGGCGACGACTCTCCTCGCCGCTCGAACCCGGAGGAGGAGGAGGAGGAGAAGAGCAGCGGAAGAACAGAGAGGGAGAGAGCGTGGTGGCACGGAATCGCGAATTCGCGATGGCCGAATGGTTGGCTTGGGCTTGGCTCGTTGGTCGGTTGGGGTGATTAAAATACGGCGACGCGGCACCAGAACTATCGGTGGGGTGGGAGCGGCGCCTTCAAAGGTAGGGCCTTTGCTTCGAGAAACTGCTGTGTTTTTTAGGTGTTTTCTGCGACCGGTGGGATGGGAGGCGAGGCCAAGTTGCAGGGAGGGCGAAGAGACGATGAATGGGGCTTCCTGTCCCCTTTTGGTGTCCCCCTCCCTATTTTCTCCATATGTCACCATTCAATTGGCTCTCCAGTAAATTAGTGAGATAATTAATTATATAAATGAATTAGTGAGGTAATTAATTAATATAGGTAATTAATTAGGCTAGTAATTAATTAGTATAAAATAATAGTGTGAATAATTAGTATAGATCAATTGGAATAAATAGTAAGTATAGATTAATTATTATATACTTACTATTTATTCCAATTGATCTATACTAATTATTCACACTATTATTTTATACTAATTAATTACCAGCCTAATTAATCACTTACATTAATTAATTATCTCACTAATTTACTAAAGAGTCAATTGAATGGTGATATGTGGAGGGAATAGGGAGGGGGACACCAAAAAAGGGACAGGGAAGTCCCATTCAGAGAGGATAGGGATTCGGACGAGGAGGGCGTCGTTGGAGGCACGTGCCTGTGTCGTTCTGATCTCCCACAGCTAGAGGTGGGCATGGGCGGCTTGGGCTCACTGTGCTTCAAACGTTTCGTATCGTATTGGCTCGGTTTAGTTAACCCTCCGTATCTCTGTCTCGTCTTTGATCAGGCTCAAATACGATCTAAAGCCCGCTATACTGACGTGCTGATGTTCATGTCGTACCAGTCCAAACCAACCCAAAGTAACTATACAAAACGGTGGCAATGATAGTGGCGGCGGCTACCATCTTTTTTTTTCTCATACCCGTCTTATTAAAATTTAGTTAAAATTGAATTAGTTGTATAAAAATATGGGCACGCAATGACGTAAATAGTTTAAGGAAAATGAAATTTCTTTGATATTTTAAAAATACAATGTTACTGCCTCATTAAAAACCTTACGTACCAGAGTGAGATTCTCCGAGTAAGGAAAAGAGTACAGTAACAATAGATGTACATACTAACTATAACAACATCTGTATATAGTATCTACTCATCAATGTCCAAGTCATTCATGCGTTCGATGTCAGCGTACGCCTGTACGATTTCAGGATCCTCCAATTGATGTTGTTGCTGCTCTTTAGCTAATTCCCAGTCTTTGGCGCATATGATTGCCTCCACTATCCTGGGCGTGAAGGATGATCTCCTTTCTTCGATTATTCTCCCTACCGTGATGAACGTCGCTTCTGAAGAGACGGTGGACACCGGCGCCAGGAGAACATCACATGCGAAATGTGACAACACAAAAAGTATCCGTTTGTTGTTCTTCCACCACTCGAGTAAGTCTATCTTGCCTCCGCCGGTAAGATCAAAATTAATATTTGCAAAATCATGCTCCAAGTAGTGGTTCAGCTCCGAGACAGAATTTCACTTGGAGGCCGACTGAGACTGAGAGAACGAAGAAGTAGACTGACCTATTAGTTTCTTCTATAAGTTTGATGCCAAGCTTGTCTTTCCTTGCTGTGTCTGCTGTGAGACCTTCGATTTGTACTGTCCATATGACAATCATCCACGTCGTAGTCTTCCATACTTAGTGAGAGCCGATGAGCATCGACTCCTCTACATACGGCTTGGGAGCTCCTAGGTACTTCAACTCCTTGGTAGCATAGTGGATGGATGGTGATTGATAAATAAATGGGGACTTGGGGAGTGTAGAGGGATTGTAAGATCGATGAGGCCAACTAGAGGGAGTAAATAGGCGGTATAAAAATCTCTTCTAATTATTATTAACAATTCAAGACCTTTTCTATTTGTCTAAATCAAATAAACAATGCGAAAGATTAAATAAAATTGGTTTACCACAAACAACACCTATATTAATTAAACTCACCTAAGTGCACCAACAATTTGAGGCTATGTCAAGGTATGAAGTTTTAGACGACAAGCAATCAATTTAATTCTATGAAAATAAATTACTTGAAAGTAAATTGAGCACAAGAAAATAAATCACAAAGACACGGTCTCTTTTTACCGTGATGTTCGGAGACTTGTCGGTCTCCCCTAATCCACGTTGAGGTAACCCAAACTAATTGGATCGGATCTACGAATTAAGTATTCCATCTCAAATCTACTAGTGGTTATTTTGTCCCGCTCCGGGTAAGTGAGCTCCAACCTTCACAACTTTACTGGGACTTCTCACAACTTTCTTTGAGAAGATCACCGTGCACAACGCCGCCTAGGAGTCGGCAAACTCCAAGAGTAACAAATCAAGCCCCTTGCTTGACCTCACCACGTGCAACGAATGCATAAGTTCAAATAGGCACTAAGTCCACCTCTAAATACAACATATGCAATTTAGATCTCTTCTCCTTACTTACAAAATATAACACATACACTATTAAGAGAAAAACCTCACACTAACTCAAAAGAGTAAAAATGAGTCGAGCAATATTTTTTTCAACCAGCCGTAAGAAAGTATTTGTAACAACCCCCGTCCAGCTCTACCCACCGCGCGACGTCTGCGTGCGCTGCCGCAATGGCAATCGTGCGGTGGTTGGGCCCGAGATACGGGCGCATATTTAATTCTCAGTTGCCCTGAGCCGCCGAGTTGGCTGGTGCTGCTCGGCCGGGGGTTGAGCGGTGCCGATGTGCATGTGTGCTATACTGCTATTGGCTTGTGGGAGGATCTAGTCGGGCTGGCGTGTGGGGCCGGTGTGGGAGAAGGGTGGGGTACACCAGATTTTGCAGACTAGATTTTTTTTTTGTGAAGCTGATCGCTGAACAATGGTTCGGTTTTGCTCAATTTGGAACGCCCCGTTAGACCTGCTATGCCATTTGGTACGCGGATATTTTCATTTTTTATGAAATTTATGTGAAATTCTCGTGTTTTAAATAGTTCCTCAAGGCACCTCGTAAAAACTTTGAACATTGGGTTTGAGTTGGATGACACGTATCGAAGTACCTCAAACGAGTAGGTTATCTTGATTCCTTTTAGCTTGCTCCAAATACTAGTAGTGCCCATATTACATATTTACCATCCAAAACAGTTGTTAAGTGGCATCCTCTTCGTTTTGAAATAGACGTCGTTTTAAGAATATGTGAAGTAAGTTTTTTAAAACTTTAACATCTAATACACACACAATAGGAAACCTTTTTTTTGTACTACCGGAGTTAATTACTCCATATTTCGTATATCACAATATAAGGGGTATCTCGTGCAACAGTAGGTATGTACATGAAGTATACAAGACCACCCAGGTGATATGTATATTTTTTAGAGGTAGTATGCACAATTTTTTAGACATACTCATTTATATATGCGAATATGAAGAATTTAGCGAAATAGGCCAAAACTATGAACTCCTTTGAATTTTTTTATGTGATTCACATTAGAGTGTCTTAGAATTAATAGATAAGTATATCTAAAGTGATAAATAAATATATCAAGTTCGTTTGGATGGTATATGAAATGTGGGAGGCACCACACCTGGTGTTGTTAGATTTATCATCAAAAATACTTTTATATCATTATATTTTTACTAGTTTTTACTAACATATAATTCAAAAATATTGGTCAAATATGTATATTAAACACCATGTTGATATCCAAAACAATAAGAAAAAAAGTAAAACTTGTTTGGCCTTATTTGGGCTTTTCCAAAGAAATATTCCTGTGTTGACTGGTCAGTGAACCACCCCTACAATTAGCATATTCATCGTTTGTCAAATTGGTGGCTCTGTTCATTTCAGTTTCAACTTCAAACTTTTCATTTATTATTTCTTAATTCCGTATTTTTTCTTTTTTCCGTATTTTTCATATTGTTTGTGTTGGGCTAACTTATTTTTTATTTTTAACTTTTTTAAAATTTATTTTTGTCAAATAAATCATCATCAGTTACACTAAAAAATAAAATAACTACAGTAAAAAAATCATAAACTATCATCCAAACTCAGCGCCCCCTTAAAGTCATATGTTGACTTGGTGTCCTAAACTAGACAGTTGATCAATGACTGTTAATCGTAAAAAAACGATTTCCCCCTAACCCAGGGTAGAAGTGCCGTGACGGCATCGCGACCGCGCCAATGCTCTTCTGGTTCTTCGTTCTCATCCCTCTGCATTTATGACCAGCTTCCGCAGCGCCGCAGCGTACAGAGCAGCCGGACATCACACGTATTGATGTGTCCATGCCTTCTTCGTCGTTTGTGCTTTTGGCCTTTTTTTTTAGTCTTTAGTTTCTCTAAAAAATTAAATAAATAGAATAGTTTTTTAAATCAGGTTTTTTAAATGACTTTTTAAATCTAAAATTTTATATGTTGTTTATATCGATATCCCCGTCACCCAAAAACACAGATAAAAATCATAAATCATAACTAAAAAATGAACCATAGCCTAAAGGTAGTGCTTATTTGAGTTTACAAGCCTATATTTCTGGCTTTTATACTATAGCAGTTGAAAATGCACTGTAAATGTTATTAGTTTGTTAATATAATTAAATTAAAAAATAAAAAAATTATATTATTACGAACAATGTAAAGAAAAAAATCTAAGAAAGACAAAAGCCGGGAAAAAAACAAACCTGAAAAACTGAAAAGCAAAAGCAAAAGCTCCTTCAAGCAGTGCCAAAATAGCAGGGTCGACATCTATCTCCTCTTGGATTCTGCGCTGTCGGTGTGGAGTAAACCAGAGGACGGAAGAGAACCGTGTGCGCGTGTTGGCGATGGTTTTCCGGTTCCGGACGACTACTTGATGGATAAGATCAGCTCCTTGTCGTGGAGCCCAAACCTGCCCATAGTTGGTATCATTGCTGCTGTGGCAGCAGTTGCCGATCGTGGCCCCACGGCAGTGACGGCTCATGAACTGATAAGGGTGTGTTTGGATGCTAGGATGACCCAGGGATGGAATGGTCCCGTTTCAATTTTGAGGTCATCCAGCTGTTTGGTTGGTGGAATGGGGAAGAATGGAATGGAAGCAAATGGTCTCTCCTAAGGGAATATTCCTCAAAAATTCCGGATCATACCATTCCACAAAAAATACCGGATCATACCATTCCACAAAAATCCGTCCCGTGTTCTCACCCCTCTCTCTCCCCCTCCCTGCTCCAGATCCAGATCTAGGCGGGACCCGCGCGAGCGGCGGCGCGGAGGCCGGGCGGCAGGCGGCGTCGCGGGAGGTCGGCGGCGGGCGGCGTCGCCGGAGGTCGGGCGGCGGGCGGCGTCGCCGAAGGTCGGGCGGCGGGCGGCGTCATGGGAGGTCGGGCGTGGGCGGCGGCGGCGCGGGAGATCGGGCGCGGCCGGCGGGGCCGGCGGCCAGGGAGCTCCAGTGAAGGGCCATCCCACCAACCAAACAAGAGCCAAGTCTGTGATGGCATAGAGCCCAAGGAAGCATCCAAAAAGTCACCATTAGGATAATAAATTGCTTTCAGCATCCTTGCTACTAGAGAATCTGGGTTCTGTAAAATCCTCCATCCTTGCTTGGCAAGCAAAGCTAGATTGAAAATATTTATGTCTCTAAAACCAAGTCCACCAAGAAATTTAGGTAAAGTCATCCTGTCCCATGATACCCAACTAGTTTTCCTTAACCCCTGTTTACTTCCCCACCAAAATTGACGGATCAGGGAATTCAAATGATTACAAAGCCCTGTGGGTAAGCGGAAGCAACTCATTGAGTAAGTCGGGATAGCTTGGGCTACTGATTTAATAAGGACTTCTTTACCACCTGCTGAAAGAGTCTTCTCCATCCATCCTTGCACTCTTTTCCATACTCTATCCTTCAAATATTTGAATTTTCCTTCCCTGGCT
Organism: Dendrocalamus latiflorus; assembly: GCA_017311315.1. Taxonomy (NCBI): domain Eukaryota; kingdom Viridiplantae; phylum Streptophyta; class Magnoliopsida; order Poales; family Poaceae; genus Dendrocalamus; species Dendrocalamus latiflorus. The sequence goes on from CM029620.1 coordinate 22,655,491, forward strand.
CTACCTACAACTGTTGGTAAGCCCAAATAACGGTCTGTTAATGATTCATTATTCACCCCGACCTTGTGTTTGATCTCCTCACGAATATCCAACTTACATTTCTTGCTAAAAAATATTGAGGATTTTGATAGATTGACCAGCTGTCCTGATGCTACACAATAATTAGTTAGAACTCTATTCACTGCATCTGCGTCATCACTATTAGCTTTGAACATTAACAGGCTGTCGTCAGAACTCTATCCCAACAGAAACTGTACGTAAGAACCGAAATATGAGCACAACGAACATATGTAAAATTTGCGATGGTGCGGAAGATACTTGGGATCATGCTCTTCTTCATTGTACAATGGCCAAGTGCGTTTGGGCTCTAGTGGGTAATGGTATCAGAGAACTAATTGCAGTCACATTTATAAAAGATCCCAAGGACTGGCTTTTTTATATGCTAGAAACCCTGAAACCTGAAGAAATGAGAAAGCTTCTTGTTTCCTGTTGGGCAATTTGGCATGCTAGACGTAAAGCTTTATATGATGATTTGTACCAGAGTCCCTTAACAACTTTGGGTTTTATTGAGTCATATTTGGCTGACATTGAATTCATTAATAACCCTGTGATTTTTCAGGCTAAGGGGACCTTGAATTGTGCGGATATAGTCAGATGGATACCACCTCCAGGAGATTGCCTAAAGATCAATGTGGATGCAGCAATATCTCGATCAGGCAACAAAGGAGCTGTTGGGGCGGTCTGTCGTGATGCACTCGGAAAGTTTGTGGCAGCTAGTGCTATGGTTTGGAAGGGTCTCTCTGACCCAACCACACTGGAAGCACTTGGATGCAATGAAGGACTAGCCATTGCTATGGACTGCAATGCTTCGAAGGTCTGTATAGCTTCAGATTGTCAGGAAGTCATTAAAAATATTGCTGCCAGACCAAAATGCAAGTATTTGGCAGTCCTTAATGATATTGAAACAAGAAGGAGCTATTTTGAGAAAGTAGAATTTCGCTTTGAAAGTCGGTGTTCCAATGTGGATGCTCATAATCTAGCTAAACTTGCTTGTACTTTGGACTAGGGACGCCATGTTTGGCTGGTAAACCCTCCAGGTTTTGTTGATATGCATGTAAACTTGCCTAATCATGAATAGATTTCATGCTCGGCTTTTCTCAAAAAAAAAATCTAGTAGAGTTTTAGATTTTTATTTTCAGTTTTTGTTCTGGATTTTTTTTAAAATCCACTTCTCTAAGTATTTAGAACTATCTTTAATAAAATTTGGCTAGTAGTTTAGCTTTAGAAATATAAAAGGAGGGATTATAGACAAAAAGATCATGCTACCCTAATTGAAACACGTCGATGTTTTGTTCAGACCAACTTGCTGTAACAGGCCATGGATTTTGACACAGCCACGGCCATATTATTCACTTGTTCTCTTTCACTTTTTTGGTCTAAAAACATATCTGTTGTACTGTGCCCAACGCAGTGATATGTTGATGCTATTGTATTCCTGTTTAGATATATCATCCTGGATAATGAACGACGGTGCTTGAGAAGGACTGGCCATCATTGTATGGCACCTCGTCGTAGCTTTGTTCTTTGTGACAACTAGGGGCTCTGGACCTTGAGCGCATCATGAAGTAATTAATTTAAAAATATTTTAGCATTTCAACTGGGGTGATGACGTAATGTGAATTCTGAACCCTTTCCCTGAAAGAATTTTTTTAGCATTTCAAGTGGTTTAACTTGTATCAAATCCAACATTGTATGATAATTTTGTGCCAACGGGCGGCGCGGCGGTCGTAAACTTGCAAACTATTGATATGACTGGCGTTAGTGCTCATTGCCAAAGTCTGTGAAGATCTGGAGATATATAGGCACAGAAAAATTAGTCTATTGCACAGTAAACATCATTACTATTAGAAATAACAGCACATATAATTTTAGAACAGAGAATTATTATTGAAAGCAACATGCATAAAGTGACATAAACCACAATGTTATATTGGCATGACTATGAAAATAAACTAACATGGTGGATTTCACCAACTTTTAGTAATTGCCTTTGCAAGGTCATCACGAAATCTATCCAAAGCTCTATCGCTCGATTGTGACGTTGATGCATCTTATGCATCCTGAGAAATGACATTTTTGCATATCTTGTGGAGGATGTGGAAAGATGTCTCTGTCTGCATTTAATGTATGATAAAGCATACTAGTATCATGCATAGTTCGTGACTGGCAAATAAATGCGTATGTTAAACACATGTCAAAATCACATATGGCCATTACATTTTGAGTTGTACTCCCTGATCTGTCAATATATCTAATATGATCTTCTTAGGGAGCTGTTGCAAGGATGTGTGTACCGTCGAGAGCTCCAATGCAGTCTTTAAAATGTGGTCATATCCTCCTATCATTTCTAATTCTGCTATGACCAATAGAAATTAGGATCTTTTTAGCTGCACAATATCCTGAAACATGTTGACCACACACTCCAAAACCTCGTCAAACTTTCTGCTAATTGTCTCACCAGAATGCTTAAACTGATTCTACGCTCTTCGGTTTGATTCAAAGCCATCACAAATGTACAAGAAAATAGCTAAAGCTTCAATGGAACTCATATGGGTAGTTGATTTCAAGTTGTAAGAACTGACCAAAATATCATGCAGGCTATGGAAGATTGTAGCATTCATATGAAACATACAGTGGTTTTTCTCTTGGAATGATTAAGGTTTCTCTTACCTAACCCATTCCACTAAGACGTGAAGTCCTAGGCTCATTCTTATTAATATAGGTTAAATAGTAATTCTCCACGATAATTGCAGTAGCAGCTAACTGGCCTTCCATGTCTTGCTGTAGACGCGTCATCTGTGTATCACACTCATGTTCTTCATCGAAGGTATCACTCACTTCACTTTCACTTTACGAGGAGGACATCTGTGCATGAAAATATAACAAAATACCAACTTAGATTAGAAAAACCCCAATAAAAACAAACCATCTGTATGTATCATTAGTACAATGTGAACATCACATAAATGAGACAAATAACAATAAAAAAATTGCATGACTCTACATGAGTTGAAATGATAGTACATAGCTAGGCAAATAATGTCTTACAATTAAAATAAAGTCTTATAAACCAATTGAGGTAAAACATAGATAAATCATACAAGGCAAACTAATTATAGGATTGCCTTCATAAACATCACAGGGAAAGAGCTACCGTTTGGCGGTGGGAATGAAAGGGAGTGTTGCTGTGCCACGGGCTCGATCGGCGGAAGGAGAGCCCGACTCCTCAAGCGTGCCGTTCGCTTCCAGGAGTTATGCACACGCAAAACAATCGAAGGAAACGAAGGGTTATGCGATGGCATTTTGTGGGAAAATAACCCAAACTTCTAGGGCCTGTTTGGAACAGAGGAATTTCACAGGAATTTTGCAGGAAACAGTTCAATTCCCGCAGGAATCGGGAAAAATTCCCGCATTCCAAACAGGGCCCTAGGGGTTCTTATGCTACGGGTCTGCTAGCTTCCCACAAGAATCCATCCAATGTTGCTTCTCCTTCCTAGTTCATTTTCAAACCTACTCCTCATTAGAATTAGAATCTAGTTGTTTTTAGAAGTTAGGTGTTTGATACAACTCCGCTAGGTTCAAACGAGAATGTTTATAATTTTTATCAAGATAAGTGTTTGTTGGTGACGAATACAAATCATGAATACCGAAGCTTACATAGGTGTGCTGTGCGTTCGAGAGGACTCGTTGCTAGTAGATAAAAAGACACTCAAGTCTATCTCAACGCTACAATTGGCCCCCTTTTTTCAGTCTACGGCCTATGATATGTTTTTTCCTATGAAATAAACGGAACGTCTTATTTATCGTTTTTTAAAATAGATTATCGAGATAATATTTTTAAAGTAGTTTATCGATATTCGGTTCATTTGTAAAAACGCTCGTGCTAGGGCTAGCTTTAGCCGAAAATAACCCACCCATTATCTGTATGTAAGCGGCGTGAGTAGCAACCTCACTGGGACAGGTAGTGTTCACCTTGTTTGAGCAAAAGCAAGAAAGTCCGTTGAGCCAACGTTAGACGAGCACAAGAGAAACCGACAGAAATCGTGGCCCGTCACATGGAGAAGACCTGGGCAAGAAACGTTCCCCTTCACGCAAACTGAAGCGTAGAGAACCCTTCAGACAACCGACGGGCGTCTCTCCCCCCCCGGAAACAATTCCGGGTCTCAAGTCTCAACCGTTTCACACCGGGCATATATCGAAAAGGATCCCCGTGGTCGTCGCCGTCGTGACTCCAGCGTGACCGTCTCCTAGTTTGTTCGCCGCTCCAATCCAACCCACACACGAAACCACCGATCCCCGCGCCCACGTCAACAGCCCAGGCACACCGCGTCGCGCACGGCGCGATGATGAAGCGCCGAGGCGTTCTCCCTGCCGTGCCGCAGGCGAACACGGTACACGCAAAGATTCGAGTGCACGAGGCAACAAACGCTGGAGTGCACGCTCCCCCACGACGCTGCCCGGCGTCCACCGTCTGGTCCCAACCAAAAACACCCAGCCGAACACGACGCACACGGTGAAAAACACCGTGCCGCGCGCCGCGTGCACCCCCTGCCCGGACCAGGCGCGCGGCTCGTTCCCTTAGAAACGCCGACCGAGACCCAGGACTCCTTTTATATATCTCCTTTCTCGGTTCACACACACACTCGCGTCCCACCACCTCGCGGCGTGAGAAGAGCAGGTAGCGAGCGAGAGACCGACAGCGCAGGGGCTTTGATCGGATCGGGGCATTCGGGTGAGGAGCGCGATGGCCGGCGGCGGGAGCGGGGACGGGGAGCGCAAGATCGGGGTGGCGATGGACTACTCGGCGAGCAGCAAGAGGGCGCTGGAGTGGGCCACCCAGAACCTGCTCCGCAGGGGCGACACCCTCGTCGTCCTCCACGTCCTGCACCACGGCGGGGAGGAGGCCAGGCACGCCCTCTGGTCCAAGTCCGGATCCCGTAAGCACTAACACATCCCTCGCCTAGAGCTCTCGATTTGCTTCGAGCTCGTCTTGGTCGGCACAAATTAATGTAGGCGTCGCGTGTTCGATCCCCCGCAGCGCTGATCCCTCTCTCCGAGTTCCGGGAGCCGGCGGTGATGCAGCACTACGACGTGCACTCCGACGCCGCGGTTCTCGACATGCTCGACACCGCCGCGCGCCAGATGGAGGTACGTCGGTGGTGTTTCTGTAGGCGTGTTACGACTTTGATTGATCAAGCATGAAGGAAGAGATAACTAACTAACTAGCTGTTATTCGTTCCTGTTCTGATCAGCTGACGGTGGTGGCGAAGCTGTACTGGGGCGACGCCAGGGAGAAGCTCTGCGATGCGGTAGAGGAGCTCAGGATCGACACGCTCGTCATGGGAACCCGCGGCCTTGGCCCGATCCAGAGGTATACCACATTACCACTGCTACTTTTGATGCCTCATCAAGAATCGATTTTGCAATCCTTGATCGTAGAGCCCGCATTTGGCTGGTATTCTTGTTTAGATGGGCAATCTTTACGTCATTGGAGTATCGGAATAAAGGGTTATAATCTATTAGGCATTGCTTGAATCGATAAGCTGCATACTGACTCAATTTGTAGTACAGTTTTTAAATCACAATACCTCATAACCTTACGCTGGAATGCCATTACAATAATGCACACCTGAGTCGATGCTTTACGCTGGAATGCCATTACAATAATGCACACCTGAGTCGATGCTTATCTGATTGTACCTTGCATTATTGCATCCAGTGAGATTGGAATATTGGGCTGTACTTGTTTTTTAGGGGACTATCAAGTTGTTGCCTTGCGAATTATTAACTTGCAGGAGGCATAATCACTGTCATTGAGACATCTCCAATGTGATTGCCGAATTGTTTATGTTGTCATGTGAAACTGCCTTCGATATTCAAATGCTCTTATAACAGTTCAGGCATAAACATGTTGTAGATAGAGTTGACTCAACAACTACAATGTTCGTGCTATTCAAGATCCAGAATAAAGAAGTATTACTAGAACGTGATTTTTTTTAAAAAAAAGAATTCTGGAACTACGACTTCAGTTGAATATATTGACAACTTGTTTTACAGTTATCTTGATAAGATGAGTGTCCACATCCAAATTATAACTATGAATTTTAAAACAGAACAAATGTCATCATATTTCACATTAATTAAAATATTTCGTTAAGAAATATACTTTTATACTTTTCTCAATAGTGATTTACAAAAATTTTATAACACGATGAATAGTGAATAGATGTTACTTATCTTTTCACATGCTTTGAGATTAATATTACTCTAGTTAGAAAGTAAAGTATAAAAACACTTCTCGTTTGTTAATCCATTTGAAGTGGTCAAATGACAATTTTTATGGTGTCAAGAAGAACAATTTTTTTTTGTCTTTTACTACTTTTTTTGTGAACACACCCAATACAACATATAGACATCCACACACACACAATCACACGCACGCACTCATATACACGACGCCTAAGACTGGACGAGCGGAGCTTGACGAAGAGATGACGAAGTCATCACCGGTGTCTCGCTTGCGACGGGCACGTTGCCTCTCACTAAAAATAAATCCTCCTAAATGAGACACATACGTAGAGCCAAACCTAGGGTTCAAACTCTAGTAGACTAGGGGTACAACCACCTCTACTAGCCTATGTTGCTATGCATAACATACAACCTAACAAAAGCTAAAACTCATAGATGATGATATCCTGTGTACCTTGTTCGCTTGGGTCGAATTTAAACTGCTTATATCAAACGACAGTGCTCCTACCAATTATTCCCAAAAAAACTGCTCATTTGAAGTCACAATAACTCTCTAGATTGGTGATTGCATTTAAATTGTAATTGTTAAAATTTTGATCCAGGAGAAAACGCACACATCGCAAATAAACTAAGAAAACACAGTAGAATTTCTAAATTCTCTATTCGCTCCCCCCTTTTCTTGCTTTTCTCTTTTTTTTCTTACAAAATTGGCTACAAGCCTCCTTAATATATAGTCTAATAATCTCCTACTCGTATATGTATTCGGATTTCAAATTGGACACAACTTCAACTTGAGTTACACACGAAGACGAACTCTACTACGTCTTGAACTCTAAGTCAAGATTATTTCTAACAATCTCCCCCTTAATCTTGACTTGACATACTCTAGTTTTAGTCTCAATGCATTATAAATTAGCAGCCACGCCTCCACATAAAGCGTTCTACATGCAAACAACATGTAGAAACTTAACTCAACTGACACAGGTCCATCCAGATGCAAAGATTCTAAAACATTGAGACAGTCGGTCTCAACTACGACTTACTAAACTCATACTTGACATAGAACGGTGACACATCTTCTCAACATTCCGGTTTCTTTTCACCTTACTTGAGTTTGGACAGCGACACATCTTCTCGACGTCCCTAACTCCAACCTTCATCAGACCAATGTTGGTTCATCAACGCTGAGCGTTTCAGCAACAAACGCTTTCTTCATCCTAGGCTTGGGCATTTTGAAGCAAAGTGTCTATAATCGTTACAATTATAACACCTCACTTTTGCCTTATCAAACTTCCAATTCTGACGGCCTTGGCCACCACCTCTGGAAGTGTTCTTGCCTTCTCGCTTCGATGATCGGATCTCCCACTCAGCACAGTTCAATAAGAGCTGTCCGTCGCCTTTGTTACTATTGTCGTGGATGCGTTCCTCATACGCCTTAAGACGACCGATGACCTCCTCCATGGTTATTGTCTTTAGGTCTCCAAATTGCTCCATGACCGAAGCAATCGAGAGAAACTGTGAGGGAACAGCACGAAGCAATTTCTTCACTACATACAACTCTTTCACCTTCTCGCCAAGGCCCGAATCTTGTTGACGATGACCGTCAATCGGACGGCGAAGTCATTGATCGACTCCATTTTCTTCATACGCAGCACCTCGAACTCAGTCTTTGTACCTTTGCTTCCTTCACACGATCGGCGCTAAGGTGCATTGTCTTCAACGCCTCCCACACAGCTTTGGCCGTCTCTTTTTCGGCCAGTAGGAAGAGCGTCTCCTCTGGGATGTCTTTATAGATGACCGCCAATGCCATCTGATCCTTACGCACATCGACGTTGCCGTTCTCGATCGCGTCCCACACTTCTTGAGCCTTCATGTACACTTTCATCTTAATTGTTCATGCTGCATAATTGCTCGTCATGAGCATCAGGTAATGCAGCGAAATAGTGGAACTCTCCTTCGCCATTATATTAGATGATGCCTCGTCACCGGTGACACCACTTTTCGAAGAACGTGACTTGATCTTGAGCACAGATCAAGAAATCGGGCTACTTTGAAGCGGCACTTGGGCCGAGGGAACGGAGAAAAAACTGCGCTATTTTTTCTTTTTCCCTTAAAGCTTTTTTTCGCTTGGACTTGCTCTCTGTTTCTGCGCTCTCTGTTGCCCCTTCGCTCTGGCCTCGAGACGGCTTTTATTTTTACGTCGCTTGCGAGCGACTCGGAGAAAAAACCGAATCGAAGACGCGCGGCTGTTCGTGACTTCGCGTTGGAGATGAAAAATAGACTTCTACTTGAATTCGGTGGAAAATCGACCAAGGCTTCTTCCTCGGTCCACGCACCTCAGGAAGGAAAAAAGAAACGCTGCACTCTTCTGGCTTGGTCTTCGTGCCCGTATTCTTGACTTGCGGCTGCCCGAGAGTCTCTGGCCCTGTTTGGATACGCTTATCTGAGAATCGATTTTAATTTGATCAAGATTTTCTGATAAGTCGCGATCTGAAGAATCTGCGATCTGAATAATCTGAATAATCCTGATGGGGCTTGCGGTATAGGATTTTGGATTCTCAGTGCAAATGCTGATTTTTCCCACCGCGGCGGTTGAAAAAATCGAAAAATAATCAAAGCGTTTGGGTGGGATTCTCGCTTAATTCTACCCAAAATCGGATTTTAAGCGTATCCAAACAGGGCCTATCTTGCACTTTCTGTCTTTACTTCCTCGCACACGAGAGGACCAGTCTCCTGTCTTCTCTCTCCAAACACAAGAAAAGAAAAGAATTGACTCTGCCCCTTTTACTGCTCTGCCATGACATGCAATGTGTTGCTTTGCCTGATTGTGGATGGCACGGAAATCGAGATCTGATGGAAATCAAAAACTTGCTTCAGCGCTGCCTTTTGCTATTGTCCAGCCGCACTGCTCCTTGCGTGAATTTCTTGATATTTTTAGCGACTCGATTCTCGCCTAGACTCTGATACCATTTGTTAAAACTTTGATCCAAGAGAAAACGCACGCATTGCAAATAAACTAAGAGAATACATGAGAATTTCTGAATTCTCTATTCACTCCCCCTTTTTCTTACTTTTCTCCTTTTCTTTCTTACAAAATTGGCTATAAGCCTCCTCAATATATAGACTAATAATCTTCTACTCGTATATGTATTCGGACTTCAAGTTGAACGCAACTTCAACTTGAGTTACACATGGAGACGACTCTACTACGTTTTAAACTCTAAGTTAAGATTATTTCTAACAGTAATGTTTGGTCTAATTCGATCATCATCTGAGCATTAAATATTATTTAAATAATATATCTTCTAGGTATGCTTATGGGACTTTGTGGGACGGTGAGAGTATATATTTACTTTCTGAAAAGAACCTTATTTGGGCACTAGTCAATGAAAGTTTTGGTGCCTACCATACATTGATGGCTTGAATGCCTAGTTTTGATCATCTAGAAGTCAGAACAAACATTTGGGAGGTTTCAATGCTTATGTTACCCACGAATAATTCTGAATTGGGATAATTCGTTACGTACCACTGCAACCGTCTTATATCTAAGAAATATCATTGTAATCATGTCTCTTTGGGAAATGCCATTGCAACCATTAAAAACTCGTACAAATGCCATTATAGTCAATCCTACGGCATGTTATAAGAACTAGCAGCATAGGCGCGGCGACACGCCGCGCCAGCCACCGTGTGCACCGAAGTAAAAGAGGCGATAATTTGTGAGGAGTTTTTTAAAAAAAATCGAGGGTACATGCGTATTTTCGAAAAAGTTAAAGGGTTTTTTCGTAAAAATTGAGGACCCGTATGTAATGAAATGAGGACCCGTACGCAATTTAGAAAACCGCGGGGCGCCATCCTGCAAATTGGAGGGGGTTTTTCAGAAAAATCCGCCGCAAAAAAAACCCGCCAGGACCTGTTCGCGAGAAAAAAGGACCTGTTCGCGAAGAAAAAGGACCTGTACGTAAATTCCGGAAAACAGGAGGAAAATCCCTCCCCTAGCCGTACAGGAATCCCCCCGCCACGCGGCGGCCAGCGCGCGCGGGCGGGGGACGTGGCCGAGCGGGGGGGCGGGGAATCCCCCCGCTATAATAGGGGGTAGTATACGCAGCTTGTATGTGATTTTTATTTTCCTTTGGACTGTATTGCCCTTCCGCGTTTGCCTACCACTCGTTTCTCAGACCTAGTCAGCATCTCCAGGCTCTGGCCCTCTTCCCTCCCTGCGTCGCCCCTCCTGTCCCGGCCAGCGTCGCCCCCCCTCCGAACTCCGGCCCTTCCTGCATCGCCCCCCTTTGGTCCCAGCCAGCGCCCACTCGCCGCAGCCCCTCGCCCCCTCAGCCCCCCACACCACGCTGCCTCCCTCATTGCGTCACCCCCCCCCCCCCCCCCCCCTCCCGGCCAGCCACCAGCGCCTGCCCCCTTCGGTGCCGTCTTCCAGGAAGAAGATACGATCCGCCCACTCCTCGCGGCGCTCGTCAGGCACGCGGACTGCTCTAGAGCACCACCGCCCCACGAACAGCGCCCGGTCATCGCCGATGGTGCTCACCTCCGACCACTGCGACGACCAAAAGTCAGCCTCGAACACAGTGAAGTTGCCCTTCGCCGAAGACCGCGGCGACGAGGCGAGCCGAGCAGATGACTAGCTTGAGTACAGACACCATCTGGGGCTCACCGTCCCTTTGGATCCGCCGGTGCAGGTTATACTCCGGGAGCACTCGCTTGGCCACGGCCATGGCCACGATGGGGTCGTGACGGACGTGGACGCGGGACAGGCTGGGGAGCGGCGAGATGGTGGCCTTGGAGAAAGGATTCATCAGCGAGTAGGAGCCGTCACCGCGTTCAAAGATGAGCCACTCGCCGCAGGAGCTGTGGTAGCCGGGGGCGGCGGGCAGGCGGAACGGGCGGTCATGCTCGGGCAAGCCGCGGATGGTGCCGTCGGCGAAGAAGAGGCATGGCAACGGTGGGGGCGTGGGATGCTTCCGCGCGGAGTAGCGCCAGGCGCGACACACGGCGCCAAAGCAGACGCGGTCGGCATTGGCCGGGAGGCTGCGGAGGACGCCGCCGGCGAGGTCCAGCGGGAGGGCCGACCTGGGACGAGCAAAACTTGTCTCGGTTTGGTGTGTAGAGCGAACAATTGAAGCGATGCAAGCTCCGGCAAGAGAGGGAATCGATATGTAGGCCTGGTCATGTGCACAAGAGAATCCGGCATTTCCTATTCCAACTCGGAAAATTTGTGGTTTCCAGAATCGAAGTAGCTTTCGATCCGTATACGAATAGGATTAGTTGAGGTTGTTTTCTGGCTTCTCTATTCACAGCGGCTGCTTCTCCAATTCTTCAGCGATCAAAGCAAATGTATAAGGGCAGTACAGTCCATAGTAAATACGAAATCACATACAGGCTGCGTATTTTTGTAAAATACCGTAGGATTAACTATAATGGTATTTATACAAGTTTTTAATGGTTGCAGCGGTATTTTTCAAAGAGACTTGAATGCAATGGTATTTCTCAAATATAAGGCGATTACAGTGGCACGTAATTATTCCGGATTGTAACGAATTATCCCTTCTGAATTTGGTACAACAAAATGCTTTTGAGGGACTGTTGATATTTTATTTTTTGGGGGGCACCATAGACTTTATCAAGTTTATGCTTAGCTCGTGAATGTTACAATGAAAAATCACCAGTACTGTGATATGCCAGCTTCTAAATTTGATCGAGTGGATCATAAATTCCACGAAACTCTTTGCTGGACTTCTGTTTGTTGGGACTAACAATTTGTGACATCGTTATTTTCCAGTAGTAATGTAAACTCCATTACATTCCTATAATGTGCAAGTGTTACAATCAGAAATCGGAAGTTGATGCATACCCAATATGACCGTAACAGTTTAGCTTATTCCCATTTTATTGACTTTCCTGTCTGGAAATATACTGCAGGATTCTGCTGGGAAGCGTGACAAACTACGTGCTGTCATACGCATCGTGCCCCGTAACAGTCGTCAAGGGAAAGTAGCCGGCAGCCGCCAGCCTACCACTGTTGTGTTTGAGGATGCGGCATGCGTGGGAATAGCATTGTGTTCTTCGTTGTTACTGTTTCTGAATAAAGTATGGATCTTCTTGTGTTTGTAATGTTGCAGCCCTCGCAGATTCTTCTAGCCGAGTCTGTTTGTGACTTGTGAGCATCCGATGCTGATGTGTTCACGTATGGGAATCACTTATTATTTATACCAAATTTGACGGTTCGGACGAACAAAGCATACTGTTACAGTAATGTCTCGATTGGCATAGCTGATTTTAGGTGCCCTTTGAAACAACCCAAAAAAATTTAAATTTTGCTTGAATTTAGAAATTTTGCCAAATTCAAAAATTTCAACCAGAAAACCACTTTCCCTTTCTGGAAATGTGCTTTTAAGCGTACTCTTGTAAGCCGTCTTCTCCCCTATTCTCGCCTACCCCGCGTCGTGCCACCAGTCGCGTGCCACCAGTCGCATGAGCTCGCATCGTTGTCACATTCACCTGCGAAGCTACGCTAGTGCTTGCGCCACCTCACTCTAACATTAAACGCAATCGTGCTAGCACCATGCCGTCCTCCCCGTCAATATACACCGCCACCAAACCTAGCTACCAGCTGCTCAACACACCGCGCCACAACCATTCTTCACTGCCACCTCGCGCACCTACTCTAGGGAGAAGTGATGTGTTAGACTCCGAAGCAACAACTTCAGGATCTTCTACGTAAATCGCACTATTACATGATCAACTAGTGCATACTGTGGACAACAAAAATAAATATCAACCATAATGTCATTTTATTGATTAACTAAATATGGGCCCGAATGTCCAAGGTTTACATCAATAGCACATAGGCCAAATTTAAATAATAGCATTGGAAGGTAAACACCGAAACAGAAGAAGCCCAATAAAGCTGCTCATAAGCAAAGAACAGTAAGATGTGGCCTACTCATCTTGGTCCTCACTGTAGTTGAAGCAGTCCTCCTCTGAGTAAAGATAGCATGGGTGAGCACAAAGTTGTACTCCACAAGTTACACGAAAAAATGCATTAATAATGTAAGGACAACAAGTAAAGGCATAATAGGGTTATTTGAGCGTAAAGCAAAGCTAAAAAAATACAATAAATAGATAGAAAATTACTGAATGTAATACAGTAAGTAAGAACAGTATTGTAAACAAAGTTAATACCGTTAGTGCAGATATATCCCCCACACTAACCTAACCACGTGCATCCCACCTGAAGCATCTTTTTCAAAAGATCTCAGATGGATTCCATCCATCCATAAGCTTCCTTACAAAACCATTTTGAAAATAAGATCTAATCTGTGAAAAACTTTACTCAGTTTGCCCATGATTATGGGCACGGCTATCCAGGATAGTTTATATACTTTGTAGAGGTGGCACAACTTTACCTGCAAAACATGATCAACTCATATTAGCACGTGATTAGCACACTTTCTTAGGTGTGCGGCGGAGAGATCATGACAAGACCTTTATAATACAAAGCCATCAATCTGGCCATGTCTCCATTAAGATTTCACTCCAATAAGAAATTTACCAGATCAGAACCCCCTCTTGTATCGTGTGAGAATTCTTATGGCCTACGCTACGCTTACAGTCAACCTATAACGAGACTCAAGGTGGGATCCACAAATTAGTCAGCTAGAATTGTCCCATACTAGGCTTATAGTAGTACGATAGGATTTTATAGCAGTACCTCACAGACCAGTCCTTACTTGACTTAGGCAAACTTTCCTCATACCTCTTATGTCTAGCCCCCATGTTGAGCCATCGAGCAACAACATATGGTAGTAAGCACCCACCACCTAACCATTTATTTAAATCTAAATCAAGTTTTATATTTTATTTTCAAATATTTATAGACTTTCTTGAGTCATCGAAGCCAAGAATACATCTTAAAACCTCATCATTTTATGTGAAAAAAGTTATCCCAAGCCTAATATGTTAGCCTCATGGCATGTGAATGCTAGCCTCATTAGGACCAGACCCTTGTGCCAAGTAAAACACACATAACTCGCTAAACTACAAGTTTGAATTGTCAACCTGGTCTAGTACACCACTCGATCCGATCAAATATCTACAGAAAAGGTCGCTATCCCAGGGTTTTAAGATGGCCCATGTGAAAGGGTGAGATGAAAGTTTGGTTGGTACATCCACTTGCCATTCTTCACAACGGTATGTCTATTCAACGTTGGGTCGCGATTTTTGCATTGGTATGTGGGTTCCCAATGGGGTTGAATGGTTTCGAGCCTACTGGGTAGAAACTAGAATGAAAAGAGTAGTGAAATGACCTTGTTGTCTCAACTCAGTCGCACTTTAACATGTTGCATGTCTAGAACTTTACATAATCGGTTTGAGATATCTTGTGGGTAAGTTGGATAACTCTACAGAGTATAATACATGATATTCGAATGCGCCATACTTCCAGTCAATGGAGTTGTATTTCTTGGGTGATTTCAATAAGAAAACATAAGTAGAATTTAAAAAATTTTAATGTGAAAATTACAGATAATAAAACCCCTTGCTAATTAAATAATGTTTTACTACTACAAGTGCAAAGTTCTTTACTAGCAAACTTGTGGCTATTCTTATCATATTACAACCCGTAAATTGGTCTAGTTGAACACCTTACATGGTAGCCAAATAGCCTTCTCCTGTGGTTTGCTGAGTACCTAATGTACTCAATCTTACTTATTTTTATCAAAATAGATAACAGAAGAAGGAATGATGCATTAGCTAATGTGTTAGGGTTACGACCACACTCAAGTATTCCTGTGGGATTTTATTGATTCTTCTGAATATATGTTACGAATACATCATGCTCCCGGTCAATGGAGCTATATTTCTTGGGTGATCTCAATAACATGATATAAGTAGAATTTGAAAGATTTTAATGTGAAAATTGTGGATGGTTTTTCTTGCTAATTAAATAATGTTGTACTGCTACAAGTACAAAGTTCTTTACCTACCAGTAAACCTACGGTTATTTTTATCATATTAAAACCTATAAAATTTTTCAGTTGAACACCTTGCGTGATAGTCAAATAGCCATCTCATATGGTTTGCTGAGTACCTAGTATACTCAATCTTGTTTATTTTTATCAGAACAAACAATAGAAGAAGGAATGGTGCATTAGCTAATGTGCTAAGGTTATGACCGCACCCAAGTATTTCTATGGAATTTTATCGGTTTTTCTGAATGTATGTTAAATTTTAGGCTTAGACGCTCGTAAAATTGTTATAGTTTGACCAATAAATCATATTTTAATTAAAATAATCCTTTTCAGTACCCTACTCTTAAAAATGGGGTGGTTACACTTTTGAAGTGCATTCCTTGTATCTGCTTATTTGGGAGTCAATTATGATTTATGAGACTCATTCGGGAAGAGCCGGAGAATTTGCCCTGTTTCTGTGATTGGTTGTCTTTTCTCAGGGGAAAGAAATGCACGGTTTGGCGCGCAGATCTGGTTCGGCTGTGGTGGACCGGCCCAATTGTTTATTTGGTATCACGTGGTTGGGCTGGTCTTACCTCTTGGGCTAGGCCGTCCGAAAACGACCTTTCGATCAGTGACAGTCCAGTCCGTTCGATCGCCGATTCAACAGCTACGTGTAAGAGCAACTCCAGCAGTAGCCCTCAAATCTAAGCCCATACTTTTCATTTGAGGGCTCCCCCTACTTTTAAGGGCCCAATTTTTTTGCTTCTACTCCAACATCACCCCTCAAATCTAAGCCCTCAAATCCATTCCACACACACTGACACATGGGACCCACTCCTGACAAATCCATTCAGGCAATGACGGCGTCGGCGAGGGAGGCGGGCGACAGGCGTCGGCGAGGGGATTTTGGCGGCGACGGGCGAGACATCGGCGAGGGAGGCGGGCGGGCGGGGAAGCGGAGGAGGCGAGCGGGGAGGGAGGCGGCGGGGAAAGAGGCGCGCGGGGGTGAGCGGAAGCGGCGGCGAGGGAGGCGGGCGAGGCGGGGGTGAGCGGAAGCGGCGGATTTTGGCGGCGACGGCGTCGGCGACGGGCGGAGGCGTCGGGCAAGGGAGGCGGGCGGGCGGGGAAGCGGCGGAGGCGGGCGGGCGGGGAAGCGGCGGAGGCGTCGGGCGAGGGAGGCGGCGGGGAAAGATGCAGGCGGGGGGGGAGATTCGGCGGACGGGAGGGGAAGAGGCGGGCGGGGAATTTTGGCCGAGAGCGGGAGAAGTTTCACGGTGCGGAAAAAAAAAGGAAAATGAGGGGTGGGGGGGAGCCCCTAGGAATGAGGGGTGGGAGGGTGATTTGAGGGGCTCCTCAAATTTGAGGGCTCTAGTAGGGGCCCTGCTAGACCTCTATTTTTAGTTCAAGCCCTCAAATATGAGGTTTGAGGGCTCAAGTAGGGGCCATGCTGGAGTTGCTCTAACCCAGGCCTCCCATCTCCGCCGACCACACGTCCAAGGTAAGGCGCGATGTTGGCCGTTGGATCTCACAAGCCGCAGCCGGGGCATTCAACTTTTTGCCACTCTGAAGATTGGCCAATTACCTCTCTCACTTACATGCGGGGCCGCCTGAGTCACTGACAACGGGTTAGGGTGGCAAATCTGTTGCCACCCTACTCATAAGAGTGGCAAATAATTAAATTATCCCCCAAAACTGAGCCCCAAAATTTTCCCGCGCGGCCACGCCAAATTCCCCTCCCACCGCCACCGCTCGCGCGGCGCAACACTACCACCGCTGCCCCTCGAGCGGCCGCGCGCCCGACCGCCGCGCGCGATTTGCCGCCATACGCTCCTTGACCGTCTCCTTGCCAGTCTCAGCCTCCGGCCGTGGCAGATCCGGCCCTCTCCCGCAGCGCCATTCCGTCGAACACGTCGCGCGCGGCCGCGTCTGGTGGCCGTGGGGAAGGAGGAGGATGTACGGGAGGCGCGCGTCACAGCTGCTGAGGGAGCTCGATTCCTGCGAGGCCGGCCAGCTCGCACCTTTCAACGTAATTTCTTCTCTTCTCCATACGCACTCGCGGTCAACGTAATTTCTGCGTGGCCGGTGCTTCAGTTTCCTTGATGTTTGTGTATTAGGGCGCAAATTTTGTGTGATCTGGTTTCTTAGGTGTCTGTAAGGGAGCAATTGAGTTTATAAACAGTGTATTTTACTACTTCTTAATAGAAAGTGTTATGTGCCGGCACCTGTAGTGCAAATGTTAGCGATTTGGCTTTGCGGTCTGCTATACTAGTAGTTTTTAGTTTGTGTAATATGCTTATCCCTAACTTGCTGTCTTATGGAATGTGCAGAGTGACGTGTTTGGTCAGGTCATTAGAGAGTGCAATGAGCACAATGCACAATTTCAGTCATTGATCAGGTAACTTGTGTCCTATCAGAATGTTGATCATCTTCATCTACCTTTGCCTTATGAGTTCTGATCAATTTCCAGAGTGTCTTTCATCAGTAAAACAATACAGAGCTACATCAAATCAAGATCACCATTAGTTATTTTCATCAGTAACACAGTTTACTAACTATTCGAAAGCCTGATTCTCTCTGTGCTTGTGACAGGAAAATGGTGGAGCAAAACTTAGACATTGAAACAACCAGAAATGAGGACCACTATGGTGCAGCTATCCACCATCTTTCGCTGCTCCGTAACAAAAGAAGCCTCATGGCTTACATGTACTTTCTTGCTGTTTTATGCTAATTTTATATGCATAAACCTGATGTTGGGTGTACATGCTAGCTGAAAAAAAATTGTATACAACCAGGTATAACCGAGCAGAGGTTATTCAGAGTTTTAGATGGAAAATTGGTCCTGTGCTTCCTCATGAAATAAAAGAAAAGCTCCATTTTTCGGAGAAAGAGTACTTCAAGAACCACTCTGCAGCCATTAAGTCATACATATCGGAGATGGATATAGATTTAACAGTGGTACAGTATTTTCTATTTCATTTACTTTCTCAGGGATGAACTAAATTTACCAGACTTTATGTACATTTTTATAGGACTTTATGCACATTTTTTATGTACCAGACTTTATGTACTTTCATGACCTGTATGCCCTTGGGGGGATGGGTGTCTGTAAGGGCAAAGCTGTAATTATGCTTTATGAGGAAACTTATACACGCCCCGCTCATGGAAAGGGGGCGGGCATTGTTCATCCATCTCAACACTCCACTACTCTCCTACTTTACTATTTGGTCAGTAGCCACAACAGTAATCTTTCTGAAATTCACTGTAGTAGGAAGATAACAAGTTCTGTTTAC
Source organism: Dendrocalamus latiflorus (assembly GCA_017311315.1). Taxonomy (NCBI): domain Eukaryota; kingdom Viridiplantae; phylum Streptophyta; class Magnoliopsida; order Poales; family Poaceae; genus Dendrocalamus; species Dendrocalamus latiflorus. Next base: position 22,674,056 of record CM029620.1, read on the forward strand.
TAATGACATGCTCGGCCTGGAGGATCATAATGTTTGCTGATAAATTCAGTTTGATTCACTCCTGTGCTCTTTTTGCTACAACCACAGTTCTGACTTTCAGAGTTTGGACTCTACTTGTTTTAACTTTTAATCAGAAGCAACAACTCAGGTTTATTGTACTACTGTCACAAATGACTTTCCCTCCTTTGCCAGGAAGCAAGGCTAACACAGTACCAGCAGGAAGGTTCCCTTTCTGCTCTTGTGTAAAGGTGTACTGAACATCACTTAGTTCAGATTTGTATCCCCTTTTAGTCACATCAAGTTTCTTGAGATGCTTTTGTTCATAGAAACTTAACTTGCACACTGGCCCGACTATCGCTATACTTACTGAACTTTAAAGGTTCTAGCTTAACAGTTGCATAAATTACCTGCGATAAAACCATAGGTTACTACTTACTAGTGATGTACGTTTTGTTGCCTTCAGTGTCCACAATTTTCACATTCAGATTGCATGATACTTACAGTTACGGTGTGTTTTTTTAAGTATGCCGTGTCATCTCGTTGTTCCTGACTTAAAATCCTTTTTATAGTTAGCTGAAATGTTCTTCATGCCGTAATTTATGCTTTTGTATGCACGCAGGATTTATGTGCTAAAAAACTCTGCTGTGATAGTTAAACAGAACAGTTGCATGTACAAAGTACAAGCACCAGGCTGAAACGCTTTTACAATTTTTAGTCAAGCCGCCTTTAACAATTTTGTTCACGCTCAGTTACAATGCCGATGTATTGCATTGTCTTCTGAGGGTTTTTTTCCCTCTCAACAGATGAGGTTGTCTGTGTGTGTGTCTGACACTCATGAGTTACCATTTCTGAACTTCACATTTGGTTGCTGATCCCAGTAAGGTGTTTAGAATTTGTATTAATGAAGACATGGTTCGAATGCTAGCTACTTGCTACTACCTCCCAAACCTACTCCACAGGACCATAAATCATTACCAAACCTACCACCGTACTACCCCTTATGAAAACAATTCGAACTCGTTTTCTTATTTCCTCCTTATCTAATGTTTTTACGGACGATGCTTTGTGGTATGGCTATTTGTAGTTTCACAAAGGAACTGCTTTTCTTTTGGTGAATACTTTGGCAACTGGCAATATGGCAATGAACGAACTTTTGCTATAATACACTCTACAACTCCCTTTTCTGATTCTTATTTTTTCTGGCGCGAATAGGATAAGTATAGCTGCTGAAACATTTTCTTTCGAAGTAGAATTCTTGTGATGTGTTATTCTGGTACGGTCAGAAGCTAAACTCTAATAGCGGTCCATGTAAACTAGGAGTACACACTGCGAGCTTAGAAGGTAACACTATAACCTTTAGTATCATATTGCTAGGTTTACATTAAGTTACACTAACGTATAATATATGTTGGCTCAAATCATAGTATTTCTATGTTAACCTTTTTTTGGCGAATGAACAAAAGCCCAAAAGAGGTCCTATGCATGCATGCTTGTCCCACGTGGAGGCTGGGCTTTTAGTGGATATTGGGCCATAGGATGTTATATATGGTATCAGAGCATATAACACCCCAACATGTAATACCAAATTGCCAGTTTACATGTAATCATATCATATAATACACATTGATTCAAATCATAGCACCTCCTCGCTTACCCTTGGGGCAATGCGGAGATGGAAGCCCAAACAAAATGCTACTCATTTATGCTTGTCTCATGTGGGGATGGACTTTTAGCAAATTTTGGACCCTAAGATGTTACATAAAATCTGCCTACCAATTAGCAAACTTCAAATCTTAGATGTTTCAGAGCAGCAAGCTACTTTGGCCCTGTTCTTTTCAGCTTCTAAAAGTTGTTTTTCGACTTTTCTACATTAACTAACTTTTAAACAGAGTATCTTTTCAAGATAGGGTCTACTAGTTAATTGTAGTACATGATTTACTGACTTCATTTAAGTCGGCAAAAACCATACGTGAGTTTTTATTACTCTGTAATCTCTCGCACAAACAGCCCAAAAGTCACAAACCGCAGCCAAAAAGAACATGCCCTTTATCTCATATTTCCCCCCTGTTTTTGGAGGTGGTATTTTTCGGTATAACCAACAAGTAGGCCATGTTACTAATGTGACCCTGCAGCACACGGATTGGGATCCTCTTGACTTGCAAGAGCAAAGTCAGAGGCCCACAGTGCCATGACTTTGGACGGCTCCTGGCCATCCAATCGGAGGACGACGATGCAGATCTAATGCTACAGTACAATCGCTACGATGCAAAACAGAAAAACCGAGCGTAGTAATGAACAGCGACTGCTACAGTACATTAGCCACAGCATTTGCGGTTCTTTCCCAGTTTTTGCACTGTTCGACTTTGCTCTTGCAAGTCAGATAAGCCGGTTGCACAGCACACATATTACTGGAGGTTGGTCACTGGGCACAAAAAGACATGACATGATGGTTACATGCTTCTGATGACCTGCTGAAAGCCTGGCCAAACAATGGCAAGGACTAGCTGCTAAGCCTATACATAGATTTCTATGGACAGGTTCTTTTAGGTCTAATATTAACTTATACTGTCTACAGTAACTAGTTTTTAAACGATATGTTTTTAAAGACCGTGTCGATAAAAAATTATAATAAAAAATGTATTAAATTCAGCTGTATCGGCTAAAATCGTATGTGACTATTTTACTTTACATACGGCATCTCACGAACAGCGAGAATTCAAATATTTAAACTATAAGACATAAGCTATTAGCCCAAAATATTTAAGCCTTCCAAATGAAGAATGTCTTTTCTCTTGACCTTATTAATTAGGTACTCATGAATCATGAGAATTGAGAACCCGTGTCGCCCTACTACTCACCGGCTACATGGGACGGCTAATCACCGGCTCTAACTTCTAGAGCTCAGCATAACCATATTGCAACTTGGCACCTGCACATTCAAAAATTTGCATACGGGAAACCAGAGTTTTTTTTTGTGAGCTACGCTTGAACCATCGCATGTACCATCCAACTATCAATTCAAGTTGTCGCGACAAGTGCCTGTTGAACCATCAGAACGGGCCAGAAAATCCCGTCCCATTTTACCTCAAGATTTTGCAGCTCAAAGCCTCGTTCTGCTCATACCAGGCTTAGGGGAGAACTATCGTACATGTGGGTCTCTTTTTTTATCTTTTAAAAGCTATTTTGATTTTACTATAGTAAATAGTTTTTAAACTGAATGTCTTTAAGATGGAATCTACAAGTTAATTATTTATATTAGTTAAAACTGTATATTAGCTTTTCTATTTTATATTCTCTTTTATAAATAACTTAAAAATTTTAAACTATAACTAAAGGCCATAGAACCAAGGAAAAGAAGCTATGTCTGATGGGACCAGGCACGGGCGCACCCACGTGCAGCACTGCAAAAAAAGACGAGAACCGAAGGACCAAACGAAGAACAGCCCAGGTTTTCCCGTCAGCTCGATCTCCCCAACGCCGTTACGACCAATCTGCCCCCCGACGCCACAGAAACCGACGAGTCGGATTCCGACCGCCCCGCGACGCGACGTCCATGGGTCGCCGCGCCACGGCACGCGGAGAGCGGCAGTCGCGCGCTGCCACAGCCCACAGGTGACAAACGAGCAAGTACTCGTACGATTTCCGTTTTTCGCCATTGGCTCTCGTACAACTTCCGTTTTTTCGCCATTGGCTTCTCGTACTACGGGTAAAGCCTGCGCCCGCGCGCTGTTGCTACTAGTAAGATCAAGTACAATAGTATAGCTAACTAGTGGCTATAACACTTGTCCATTTTATCTATAGCCTTAAAAAAAATAGTTCATACAATAAGGTAGTTATTACAATAACTATTTGGCCCCACGTGTAAGAGAGTGAAATGCATATTTTTACGTGCTATAGCTAGCTGTAATTTAGTAGCCAGCTTCCTTCTCTCTCTTTCTTTCTCTCTCTGCCACGTAAGATTTTGTTGATATTATATTTGCTATAGCCTGCTGACTAAGCTTTATTGTACCTGCTCTAACTACAACCACTAGCGTCACATCGCATGCAAGTGTGGAACATTCTCTATGTTAACAGATGACAGGAAGAGGCCGTCTTGTCTTTTGACATTTGGGCACCTGGCTTGGGAGTTCTCGCATGGAGCAAGTGCGATCCCTCTCTGACATTTTTAACTTTCCCAGGCTGTTTGTTTATGGTTTGACCTGTCGTTGGTCCATGCACGGTTTAGCCATTCAAGATGTGGTTTATGGGGAGTGTACCTCATGTCACAGCTTGGTGAGACATGGCAGCACCGCAACACGCCGACACCCTGTCCCAGAGGGAATTAAAAAACAGTGGCACCGCAGCCGTCGTTCTCGTCCGTGGTTATGAGGTGCTTAAGTTGCTACGTACGGGCTATACACACTGGACCGGTACTGTAATTCTTAGTAGTTGGAGGGGAAGCAAATTAATTAGAGGTAATTTGTTTAGAGGAAAACAAGCTGGAAACTGTGAGAGCCTATTCTCAGTAACTTAACCTCTGTATGGTTGTTGGATCTGACAGCTTTCATGCTTTGGGTGGGTGTGGTTGAATCGACTGGTTAGTACTCCATATAACTACTGCCGTAACGACTTAGAAGTCAAATAATCAAAATCACAGTAAATCCACATATGACTGATGGGTTTGATACTGGAGGCTCGAGTGCTCTCGAACATCACTCGAACGTAATAAGTGAGAGTGGAATTTTCAGCCACTAAGTATGTGTTTGGTTCATGGGACCATGGGGGATGGGATGGGGCGGTCCTCATTCCAGAGCTGTTTGGTTCAGAGTCAGGTGGGATGGGGGATATCCCTCTAGGGAATATTCTGTGGATATGCTCTCAAATTGGGGATGCTCCTATCCCCCAAAAATGAGGGGATGGTGAGGGATGAAGTGGGACGAGTGGCTGACAGGTAGACCCCGCATGTCAGATTGTCATCCTAAACCTTTTGTCCCTAAACCAAACAGAAAACAGGGACCGTCCCGTCCCGTCCCTAAAAAATGGGTTGGATCCATCCCGTCCCACCATGACTCTGAACCAAACACATATTAAATGAACAATCAAAGGTGGCACGCCGCTTGGACCAAGGAACTGTTGCGTCCCATTAATAATACCCTTTTCTGCGCTGCTTCCTTGACGACGCCAATTGGTCGACGCAGATCTTGTTTTGCACAAGCACATCGGCACAATTTGAGAAGCTTCTGCATGCGCATCGATCAGAGTTTGCCAGGTAAAGTTAGCTGATCGCGTGCATCGAATGAGCCACCGGCGAGGTGTGGCCCTACGTGGATATCATTCCGTCCCGTTGCTTGCAGCCAAAACACCCAGCCGCGCACTGTGCTGAACTCCGGGGAACTCTCTGCTTCCAGTAGAAGGGAATCGTGCAATTATTAGCGCGGCAGTAATACCAGTGTGTTGGATATTGATCTAGGCCAAACGGCCAAGAGAGGGAGACGTGGGGGAGTTTTTTGCTATTATGGTACCCTCTAAGTTGGGCTTCGCTGAAACAGTACTTATACCATGGGCTTCTCCCAAATAGTATCCTTGTTGTTAACACCTCTCCAAAATAGTATTCTCAGGGATTTGAACTAATTTTCATTTGATTTTTGAATTTTAACTCCTTCATATGACTAAACTGCCCCTTGGCGTGTGGTCCGATCACACCTGCCGCGTACGTGGTCCGGTTGCCCCTGCCGACGTGCGACCGTCCCTGGTTGGCGTGCGATCGTCCGTGGCCTGGGGTGCGCGCACACCCGTGCGATCCTTGCCGCGCTCTCGCCTGGCGTTGACGGCGCCGCGCCGAGTATTCCGATCGGCCAGTCGGCGTGCCGCCGTCGCCAATGAAACCCAAACGATGTGAAAAGAAGAAAATAAAAGTGATTAGGGTTAAACAAAATGAGCAGGGGCAGTTCAGTTAATTGGGGGAGTACAAATTCGAAAATCAAATTATTTGAGTTAAAATCTCTGAGAATACTATTTGAGAGAAGTCTTAAGTACAAGAGTACTATTTTAGAGAAGCCCACGACGTAGATACCGTTTCGTCGAAGCCCAACTTAGAGGGTACCATAATAGCAAAAAACTCGACGTGGGGTGACACCTACGTCTACGCGCTCTGATTGGGGGAGCTAACCGTTTTAGTTACGGTCCCCCGTTGCAACAACGTCATATATAAGGTTGGGGCACCGGCCTCTCACGACTGACGAGGTTCTCGTGAGAGTTCAACACCCTGAACAAAACCCTAAGCAAACCGATCTACCGTGCGCTGTCAAGCAACGGGAAGGCCGCCGACCGCCACTGCAGGACGACGCCGGCGACCCCGAACCGCGAGCTCTCCGGATCTTCACCGACCACTGCCTCACGCCTACATCACGCAGGTACGGGTCTTCGCTCATGGCGTTCATCGGCGACCGTAAGTCTCCCTGCCCCCCAAAACCCTAGGTGTTCTAGATGCTAGACTAGCAGATAATGGTATGCATGATCATAAGGCCCTCACATTTGGTATCAGAGCAACTGCTAGTCTCCTAGAACCCTAGCCGCATGCTTATGTCTCGGATTAGGGGTATTCTTGGGCTCGGGTAGCAAGTTAGAAGGAGGGGAATCGGAGGATTGCTTGCAAAAAGAGGGGGGCTTACCTTTCGGGCGCGGCCGCCGCTCGCCGCCCGGGCGCCGCCTCCTTGGTCGCCAGCCCGCGCGCTGCCGCCGCTCCGCCTCCGGCCGAGCGCGTGGAAGCCGCCTCCCGTCGCCGCGCCGCCGTCGGGGCCGCCGTTGGTCTGCACGGGAGCCGCCGCCCCGCGCAAGTCGCTGAGCATCTGACACCGCCGCATGAGGATCCGCTTTTCCCGGGTGGAGAAGAGAAGCAAATGAAGTTAGGGTTTGAGGGGAGCCGGCCGCTGGTGGGTTTTGTTCGGGCGATATTTGCTCGCAGCCGTCCGATCGGATGGATGGCCGTGATGAAGGCAGGGCGGCCGGCTGGGCTGAAGGGAATGACTGGCCCGAGCGCGGGATTAAAGGGCCGCACTGGCGATTTTGACCCTTACGGGCATTTTCAGGCCGCGCGCGTGCGCGTTTTTGGTGGGCTGCGCCTGTGCGTGTTTTGGGCCATGAACGCATGAATTTTTTGGCAAAATTTCGGCTGTTGGGCTATTTTCTCTGTTAGTTTTCTTATGAATTTATTTTTGGCCCAGCAGCGCATAATTTTATGTATTTCATGTGTTTATTTCAGTATATATTTACATGAAATTGTTTATGGTGTATATTTCACGCTGATGGATTTTATTTTCAATATATATTTCATGTATTTATGGTTTTATCTCATGTATGATTAATGATTATTTGATGTCTCTCATGAAAAAATATTAATGCATAATGTCTTTAAGCAGCTAAAAATGTCATGCAAATATTTTCCGCTGCCTGATGTTCTATCTCTAATTGAATGGAACCAACGAGAAATTCAATTGGAGAATTATGTTTATGATTTGATGCTATTACTTTTGGACCAACGTTAATTATAATGGCATGTTATCAATTATGTTTTTTTATTATGTTTAATTTTGCCATGCTATTACTCTTTGACCAACGTTAATTGTAATTGCATGCCATGAATTATGTTAAATTTTTCGTTTCTGCCCAACGGTGATGCAAAAAATTCTTATGAGCATGTTGTTAACCATACCAACGTAAGGTTAACTTTCATGCAAATTAATTATGCGCTTTCCTAATGTAAATTTTATATTTTTTTAGCTGCTTCTGTTTCCGCTCAAGTTAATGCAATTGAGCCACTTAATGGTAGTAACTTCCAGAAATGGAAGTTTACGCTTATGACGACTTTCCAGCTCTTGGATCTGGACTATGCGTTCAGGTTCGATGAGCCTGTCGCTCCTAAGGAAGGGGAAGACAATTTTGATGATAAAATGAAGGAGTACAAAACTAATGCTGAGAAGTGGGGAGCGGTCTAACCGTGTTTCACTTGCTGTAATGAAGAACTCCATCAGTGAAGCCATAAGGGGAGCAATCCCTGAAAAGGAAAGGGTAAAGGACTATTTGTCCTCCATCGAGGATCACTTTAAGGGGTCCTCTAAAGTTTATGCTACCACACTGATGCACAGGCTCATGAACACTAAGTACAATGGTACTGGAAATGTCCATGAGCACATTATGACCATAATCAATATTGCTGCCAGACTTAAGACAATGGACATGGCAATTTCTGATAGTTTCGTTGTCTATTACATTATGATGTCTCTTCCTAAGCAATTTGAAGCTTTCAAGGTGAACTATAACACCATTAAGGACAAGTGGACCATGAGCGAGTTGATCGCTAATGTTTCTCAGGAGGAAGAGAGGCTCAAAGCTGAGGAGGCTACTGATTTTGTGAATCAAGTCAGCTCCTCAAATAAAGCTGGTCCCTCTAGAAATAGAGGTGGCTATAAAGGAAAGGGAAAGAAGGAGCAAGCCTATTCCCCTTATCAGAAGCCACAGCATCCTAAGGCGCCTAAAAACGCTTCAGGTCTTGGGAGCTCAAATGGGTAGAAGAAAAGTGATGAGTGCTATTTTTGTCAGTCGAAGGACCACTTCAAAGATGATTGTCCTGGATGGCTGAAATGGCTCGCCAAGAAAGGTACTTATGAAATTACTTTTGTTGATGAAGCATTTTATGCTTATTTTCCTATAAATTCTTGGTGGATTGATTCTGGTGCCACTGTGCACGTTACGAATTCCTTGCAGGATTCCATATGTTGAGAAGTCTCAGAGGGGAAAGAAGCCTAAGAGTGGCTAATGGGATGGAAGCCGAAATTCAAGCTATTGGATCGTTTCTTTAGTTTTGAATAATGGTTTTGTAATGAAACTTAATGATGTTCTTTATGCTCCCTCGATGAGAAGAAACTTAATTTCCATTTCATTAGTAGATAATGATGGATAATCTTGTAATTTTGGACACGGAATGTGTTTGATTTATTTTAATAATGATAATGTTGGTCATGCCATCCGACACGACAATCTTTATATGTTATCGCTGCAAGATTCTCCTAAATCCATGAATGTATGTGATGTGAATAAAAAGTGCAAGCGAATTGATGAGACTTCATCGAAATTGTGGCACTGTCGTTTAGGCCACATTTCGAGGGGAAGAATTGAACGTCTCATTAAAGATGAAATTCTCCACCCTTTAGACTTTAATGATTCGGATGATCATTGCCTTGATTGTACCAAAGGCAAGTATGTAAAGCAAATAAAGAAAGGTGCTACTCGAAGCACAGGGATTTTAGAATTAATTCATACTGACATATGTGGTCCTTTCCCTGTGACATCAGTGGATGGTTATGATTCTTTCATTATGTTCACTGATGATTACTCACGTTATGGCTATATCTATCCTATTAAAGAAAGATCGGAAGCACTTGATAAATTTAAGATATTTAAGGCTGAAGTCGAAAATCAGCACAATCTAAAGATTAAAGTAGTGCGCTCGGATCGTGAGGGAGAGTATTATGAGCGACACGCAACTTATGGGCAGATTCCTGGTCCTTTTGGCAGGTTCCTGCAAGAAAATGGTATAGTCGCCCAGTACTCAATGCCTGGTGATCCCCAGCAAAATGGAGTAGCGGAAAGAAGAAACCGCACACTTATGGACATGGATCGAAGTATGTTGAGTTACTCCACTTTACCAGTAAAGTTATGGATGGAAGCATTAAAGACCGCTGCACATATACTCAATCGGGTTCCCAGTAAATCAGTGCCTAAAACACCTTATGAATTATGGACTAGGAGAAAACCAAATTTGAACTACCTCCATGTGTGGGGTTGTGCAGCTGAAGCTAAAGTATTTAACCCACAAATTGGGAAATTAGATCCCAAGACTGTGAGTTGCCATTTTATTGGCTACCCTGATAGGTTTAAAGGGTACCGATTCTATTGTCCAGATCGTACCACAAAATTTGTAGAGACAAGGCACGCTGTGTTCTTGGAAAATGATGGCATCAGTGGCAACTTGGAGCCTAGGAAAATTGATCTTGAGGAGAAGCGGATTTATGTTGCTTCACCGCTAATCCGACAGACTGATTTTCCTATGCCCCAACTGGTTGTGCCCACAGTTGATCCTGTAGTTGCAACTCCTGTTGCGTCTCCAGTTAATTCTGTGGCTACTCCTTCTGTTAAGGGCTCTGAAAGTACAAGTGCGGCACCTAATGATGAGCCTTCACAGCCATCTGTGACAATTAATGAACAGCCTAATGAGCATGCTAATGAACCTGTCAGGAGATCAGAACGAGTGAGGAGATCTGCTATCCCAAGTGATTATGAGGTTTACTTGAATGAGGATGATCTTGGGAAGGTGGATGATCCTAGCTCTTATAAGGAAGCTATGAAGAGTAAGGATTCATCCAAGTGGCTAGATGCCATGAAAGATGAAATTTAAGTCTATGGGCGATAATGGTGTATGAGACTTAGTGGAAATTCCTAATGGAGCCAAAACAGTAGGCTGCAAATGGGTCTACAAAACAAAACGTGACTCCAAAAGGAATGTCGAAAGGTTTAAGGCGAGACTTGTAGCGAAAGGGTTTACACAGAGAGAAGGCATTGACTATAATGAAACCTTTTCGCCTGTCTCAACCAAAGATTCATTTAGAATCATAATGGCGCTCACAGCACATTTTGATTTAGAGTTGCACCAAATGGACGTTAAGACTGCATTCCTGAATGGAGACTTGTATGAGGACGTTTACATGACACAACCAGAAGGTTTTGTTGTGGAAGGCGAGGAACATTTGGGATGCAAGCTAAGGAAATCCATATATGGCCTGAAGCAAGCTTCTAGGCAATGGTACCTTAAGTTTGATGAAGTCATAAGGAAATTTGGATTTAAGGAGAATGATGTTGATAATTGTATATATGTTAAGTTCAGGGGGAGTAATTACACCTTCTTAATTCTTTATGTGGACGATCTATTATTGGGCAGCAGCAGTGTGGACATGCTGCGGGAAACTAAAAGATTTCTCTCATCCAATTTTGATATGAAGGATCTCGGTGAAGCATCTTATGTTTTTGGTATTGAAATTCACCGAGATAGGTCCAAAGGAGCATTAGGTTTATCACAAAAGGCATACATTGACAGAGTACTGAAGAGATACAATATGCGTAAATGCTCTGCCTCGCCTGCTCCTATTGTTAAGGGCGATAAGTTTGAGAAATTTCAATGCCCAAAGAATGACTATGAATCTGATCAGATGAAGGCTATACCTTACGCTTCTACTGTCGGAAGTATTATGTATGCTCAAGTATGTACGCGTCCTGATTTAGCTTATGTTACCGGGATGCTTAGCAGATATCAGTCAAATCCAGGACCGGACCACTGGAAAGCCGTTAAGAAAGTTCTGCGCTATATGCAAGGCACTAAAGGTCACATGCTCACATATAGAAAATGCGATAACCTTGAGGTTGTTGGTTATTCTGATGCTGATTTTGCGGGGTGTAAAGACACTAAGAAGTCCACAGCAGGTTATATTTTCACCCTCGCAGGAACAGCAATTTCATGAAAAAGTGTAAAGCAAACACTTACTGCATCGTCGACAATGCAGGCTGAATTTGTGGCATGTTATGAGGCTACCGGGCAGGCTGTATGGCTTAGGAACTTTATCCCGGGATTGAGAGTGGTAGACAGCATTTCCAGACCACTCATTTTGTACTGCGACAATCAACCCGCAGTTTTCTATTCGAGTAACAACAAGTCGAGTGCAGCTGCCAAGCACATTGACATAAAGTATCATGTTGTGAAAGATAGAGTCCAGGATCAAACAATTAAGATTGAGCATATTGGAACTAAATTTATGTTTGCGGATCCGCTCACAAAAGGCTTACCACCCAATATTTTTCGTGATCATGTTGCCGGCATGGGTTTATTGGAGAGCCTGTGATCCTGGAATAAGATGACCATATAAAGTAACCAACTCCCATGAAGTATTATGTTATCCGATCGATATAGAAGGGAGCACTATAAGTACTGATGTCCAGCGGTACTTAATTGACTGTTGTGAAGCATTACTTTGGTGTGAACTTTTATTGAGAAAGGACTTATGATGTTTAGCCTTACGATCAAGGGGGAGAATGTTGGATATTGATCTAGGCCAAATGGCCAGGAGAGGGAGACGTGGGGTGATACCCACGTCTACGCGCCCTGATCGGGGGAGCTAACCGTTTTGGTTACGGTCCCCCGTTGCAACAGCGCCATATATAAGGTTGGGGCACCGGCCTCTCACGACTGACGAGGTTCTCGTGAGAGTTCAACACCCTGAACAAAACCCTAAGCAAACCGATCTACCGCGCGCTGTCAAGCAACGAGAAGGCCGCCGACCGCCACTGCAGGACGACGCCGGCGACCTCGAACCGCGAGCTCTCCGGATCTTCACCGACCACTGCCTCATGCCTGCATCACGCAGGCATGGGTCTTCGCTCATGGCGTTCATCGGCGACCGTAAGTCTCCCTGCCCCCCAAACACTAGGTGTTCTAGAGCTAGACTAGCAGATAATGTTATGCATGATCATAAGGCACTCACACAGTGCTCCCGCCAGCGAAATCCCAGGATTTAGAGGTGTTCATTCTGACTTATAAACTCAAGCTTATAATTTATTTAACACAGTTTGAGTTTTTTTACTATAGCTGATACTAAATTTTTTAACGTAATTAAATTTAAAAATAAAAAAATTATATTATCACAAACAATATAAAGAAATAATAAAAAAACAAAAAACGAAATTAAAAAGTTATAAACTAAAAGTTTAAGCCCAGATAGTACTTCCTCCATTTCAGAATACTGGCCCTTTTCGACTTAGTAACATCTGATCAATAATATTTTCCAAATGTGTGGATTGATTGTATTAAATAGTATTATTAGATTTGTCAAATACTTTTTTTATAACATTGTACTTATATAATATTTTATAAATATATTAGTGTAAAATTAAGAGTTAAAGTTTAACTTTACAGCCGGTGGAAAGAGGAGTACGTAACGACTACGAGTGTCCTGGTCCTGATGAGTTCCCGAGGAGACTGCTCCTGATGAGTTGCTCTTCTTTTAATATAGAGGAGTCGGAGCGAGCCATCGACGCCGTTTCAGTGGGGCCGCCGTGTGGTGGTGGCAGCGGCCAGTGACGCGGGTTAGATTTTTCATGCTCCGCAAAAGGGTTCGTTGCCGCGACTACCGAGCCGCAGGCGCTTTTTTCCCCTAACGCCTTTTGCGCTAGTAGAGGATGCCTCCTATCCGTCTTCAACCTTTTCCCCTTTTGTTTTATCTCTGTGTTTTCTAACTCAGGTTTTGAAATCACTCTGGCTCATGTTCCACTTCACTGATGAGATTGTGCTTGAAGTCTTGAACTGAACTGAGAGCTCTAGGTACTGGGTGGGTTCTTTATCACTTATAGCCTACTAGTATAGTGCCCGTGCTAACGCCACGGCGGCATTTCAGGGATGCACATGAAAACAACCAAATGACGATATTTTTTTTCATAGTTTAAGTTTCACGCAATTGTATATCACCATGTATATAATCTGGAAAACACTCATGTATTAACACTGGAGTTTTATAGAACTCACCCGGGGTGACGGTAGAAGAGGACTGGGAGATTTCGACGGGTTGTCTAGAACAGGCATCATCAACGCTGCACCTGTTCCCTGAGCACTATAACCAGTTCGCTCATACGACCCAACAGCATCGTATGTGAAGACACAGCCTTTACCTGTGAAAGGAGAAGAAATTTTCAGCGGCGCAATCATTCTGAGCGATCGGTGTAAAAAGAAATAACATGAACCATACCTCGGCTGTCCAGTCCACCCAACATATTGAAAGCGTAGTATGGAAGAGTATGGTAGTAGTATGTGTGACAGTAATTCCACCATCGCAGGCAGCTCATCTTCTTGTTATGGTTGTGCTCATAGAGCTAAAAAAGCAAAAATGTCAACAATCAGAAACTTGTACTGATATGATCCAGGATTACATAAACGTTACCCATACAGTCTGCAGTTCCCATATTAAACAGATAATGTGGTTAGGTATGGAGGCAATCTAGCAAGCTACACTGCCATTGTACTCACATATTATTAAACAGATAATATTTCCTGCAAGAGACAACCAAGCTCAATGCTTATGCTGATGTTCAACCTGAGAGAACAAGCAGAGTTTTGCACCGACCATTGATCCGACCACAACCGCTCCCACTGTAAGAAACCCAAATACCGTGTCATTGGGTTTTCTTCTCACTATATGGCACACCCCAGAACATGATGATGAAGTAAAGATGCACAACAAACACTAATAAGCTTTTTTATATGAGCTGAAAAACTAACATGAATTTTATATCAGAGCTGACATCCAAAATATTTAAACAACCAAAATATTCCTATCATCACCAAGTTGACTCGCCCCATTTGGAGACCAAAAAAAATGTGGGTAATAACACCACAAGAATCTACATGAAGGAGATAAACATATTGTTTGGCAACTCTGTTGAAGGAGATAAACACCATATTAAGATGTAATGACCAGAATGCTGTGGTTTACATCGAGGTTTGTTGAAAACAAAAGTTTCAATCCAGATTCTAGAATTATACCACAAACAAAGGAATGAAGTGATACCTCTATCATCTATGGCCCAAAGTCAGCTTAAGACTATTAAATCAAAACTAATCCTAACGTACCATTGGATTGAAGTGGAAAAAATGAAGGATATCTGAGAGCACCCAGATGGCAATACTGACTGGAAAATAAGCTCGGCACAGCTAAACGCCAATTGTCTGATGATAAAGAACACAAAGGTAAAATTAATAAACAAGGTAGAGGAAAAAAGAGTGTTAGGGATAGAAAATGTATTAGTCAACACACTTCATAAGATGTCAGAAGCAGACTTCTATAAAGGGAACAGAAATGAACATCCATCTGCTATATACACAAGCTACACCATAAGTAATGCCAATTCAAAAAAATCACACATATACATTTATCCAGAGAGCGATCAAGCTAAACATTGGATAGATTCCAAGAATGGATTTTTTTTGGGACACTGTAGGACTATGGAAAGAGTACATTTGATTCAAGACCAAGTGCCATGTCAAGAAAACAAATAGTAGGCTTTGCCTTTTATGCCAACAACCTTGTAAGACGTACATGTTTCAAATACGAGCGTCAAATAAATAATGACAGAGGGTAGCTAATGGCGTGCATAAAACAGTTCATAGCACAACAAGCATAGCCCTGTGCTGCCACGCTGTGTAACAGCAAATAACAACAAAGCAATTCATATAGTATACACATTGGAAAAAAAGTGTCTATCATTTGCTCTGTCTGATCAATAAGAAATAACCAAAATTAGTTTTGTTATATCCTGATTGGACAGTATGATGACTTGATTGGCTGCCTCACAGAATCAGAAAGAAGCCTACCTGTGCTTTGAGAGCAGCTGCAGTTTCTGCACCTACATTGATCGTCTCTTGGACGGTCTGCAAAAAATGACAACAAATCAGTATCAGCAAGCAATAAAGTGTGAATGCAACTTATTATGAGAGCAAGAGCTCAGCAATTTGTGGAAGGTTTAAAAGTCCACCCCAAAAAATTGTTTTTAGAAGTTGAAGCAATTGAAAATACAAAAGTTGAGGACCCTAGCAATAGTCTCACTTCCACACTAAGAACATAAAAGGTCCAGAGGGTGACCTCTCCTTGGCTAATAATAAGAAAAGGTTATCTATATCTACATGCAAATCTAACTGCAGGAGAAAAACTTCCTCGTCACTGAAACAGATGAGAGCACAAATGGTGTTACTGTTCAGGACAGAAGAAGAGGAACATACCGTCCATCATATCGTAACAAGTTTACAGATAGCAATATCAACAGCCTAGCAGTATGAGTACAGGATTGGATGAGAATGCAATAGTTGTCTTTGTGAGCCACAAAATTTACAAGTTTGTCACATAAGATCAATGGGTGTTCCTTGGAAGATGATGCTACAAGCTCAGTTATAGACCATATATAAACACTGACAGAAGCTATATTTTGCATCTTAAGAGGGAAAACAAAGCGAGCAGGCAAAGGGTTCTGTTAGCACTTAAACAGTTATACCATGATAACAAATGCAAGAAATTAGTACTCGAATGATCTAGTAAAAGACTAAGAGAATGCATTTTCTTTCAAACTTCAAAGACAGATCAGGCCACTTCAAATGGAAAACTGAACACAGTGATATATTGTTTGCAAATGGAAAACTGAACACAGCGATATATATATTCTTATCAATTTGGAAATGAAGTCATTGATTTAACATGCTAAATCAATCATGGATGGAAAATCTTAATTATGGATGAAAAGTCTTAATCATGAAGCCTGCCACCATGGTGCCCCTGTTATTTATACTATATATATATATATATATATATATATATATATATATATATATATATATATATATATATATATATATATATATATATATATATATATATATATATATATATATATATATATATTTGTGTGGTAACCTCATTGGTGATGCAAGAGAATGTAACATAATTACATCTTCACCATAAATAAAAAAATAGAATATCAGCTACAGGTGAAACCCACAGCATGCAATACTTCCAGTCAATTACAGTACATAACAAACAACCATGCCAAACATCCAAATAATATGGAATTCTGCATATATACAAAAATGTGCTAGTTTACTTCAATTTCTTGTCTAAACAGAATACGGGATAAGAATGACTGACAAGAATATTTAAGAACTTTGACATATAAAATATGGAGTGGTTAACTGTTAAATCACCCATGCACACCAACACAAGAAGATAGTTGTATTGAATACCGACATATAATTCTCAACGTAAACTGCAAGATAAAGCTAACCTGTTTAGATCGTGCAATAGCTTGATCAGTCTGATCCATTAGTTGATTTCCATGGTCCATCAACTGCTGGTTTGTCATATCTGCAAAAGAATAGCGTGGCTTGTTATCTGAAGAGTTGTATAAATCCACGCTGGTGATGTCACATAGGTTTATTTTCTTTAAGTGCTTTCAATAGCCAAGTATAATCTCCAAAAGGAAAGAGGTTTGTCTAAAAGATTCTTAGCCTTTCAACCTAGAAGAAATTATACTATCACACTACTGCACTTGGAGGGGCTGCAATATTGCTACTTACTTGATGCTAACAGGACATTTTCTTCACCAAAACCATCTTCAACACTTGGACCATCAAAAAGATCAACTCGCTTATTTTCACTTGCATGCCTGCAATTCAAATGATATTTGTATGTAAGTACCATGAATTGTTAACCTGAATAGATGAAACACATTCATTAAAGTTTATGGGTAAGATTATTATGATGTACAGATTAGTAACACAACTCCTTGTAGGTGTGTACACAGAAGTTGAATACATTATGGGAATAGGTAGAAACTCACTGCTTCTTCATAGCAACGTAAGAGTTCAATTCTTTTATCTGCAAAACAGGACAAAATCAGGTTTAGTGAAAGTTGTGGCATCAGAATAGGAAAGCATCTCTACTCTTACTAAGTGCGGCATTTGTGTTTATCAATTCCAAACGTTCTGTTTTATGAAGGATGTGTTCATACGCTACATGATATAGAAAGAAAAGAAGAATGAATAACCTTTTGCAATCTCGCATCTTATCGGTAAGTTCTTCGAGCTGCCGGCTACGGCGGTTGGCATCCTTGATCTTGTCCAGCTTCTGGAATCCATTTCTGCAGACAGATCAACCAAATGATCAAACGATAAATTCAGCCGCCGTTTCTTAGCCGCATCATACTATGATTTATGTGGAGATCAAGAGATACAAGCGTCCCGACCTCAAAGAATGTTTTTTTCCTAAAGGTCAACAATTTGTTCTCCAAACTTGTATTGCACACGCGAAATCACAGCAAGCAAAAGGAGATCTACCGAGCATTCTAGCCTTACGCGTCCAAATTGAAACAGAGAAAAAAAAGGATAAATGGACGGAAATCATTCAAGCTTACTGCAATGTGCGAAAGATATCGTTGATCTGTCCGTCGATCTCGGCGAGCTCCTCGTTGACCGAATACACGGCATAGTGTCCCAAGAATACACGGCATGAAACCACCTAGACAACTACTGCATTGCAAGACATGAAGAGAGTAACAACATCCTCCGAATGGTAGCTTTTTTCAGTCTAGAGCTGGAGATATTAGCTAATCTAATAGAATCTCTAAATTATTGAAGCGGGAAGCAGATAACCACTAACTAAACTAAAATTGATGTAATGGCTATGAATGAAATAAACTAATTCAGTAGCATAGTAACGCAAAACCAATTTTTCACTGAACACAAAATCTCATCCAAACCCTCCAAAAACCAATTCCACCCCTCCAAAACCCTAGCCCCCCGCTCACCTCGTCGCCGTCCCCAGCGACGGCTTCGTCGTCCTCGGTGAACTGCGACTCCTCGTCCCTCTCCCTACCGACCTCCTCCTCCTCCTCCTCGGTGCCCACGCCGGTGGTGACGGCCTCGATCTCCTCCTCGTCCACCTCCTCCTCCCCCTCCGCCTCGCCCGCCGCCGCGGGCGCCTCCTCGTCCTCATCCTCGCCAGATCCGGAGCCGGCGCCGTCGGACTGGTCCTCCTCCTCCTCGCCGAAGGATGCTGCAAAAGAAATTAAAGAATAAATTCCACATTGCACAAATTATATTTATCAGTGTGGAAAAACCAACAACTAACCTCCAGTGTCAGATGCCATGATCACACCATCCTTGTATTTCAGTGCAATTACTGAGGTGCCAGTCACATAAGGATACCTGTTGATGTGATACAATGGCAAGAGTTAAATCACATATATGTAATATGTATAAATGTATCAAAAGAAGCAAAAAAAACACCATGAAAAAGTTGAACTCTAATGCAACACTAAAAGAAAGCTTAGACACTGAAGATATTTGTGAAAAATAACGTGCATACAGTTTGCTATAATCATCTTGAATAACCAGAAAAGAAATAACTGCTGGCTTGGTTAATTAAGAGTTAAGACTGACCGCAGACTTGGATCTTATTTTGCAATATTAACACCAAAAGCATATAGACCAGTTAAAGTTCTGATGGAGAATTTAACTCCCACAAAGGTAGAAATTTGAATTGCTGATTCAATTTGATCTACAAGAATACTACTTAGCCTGTTCTTACAGTAGAAGGATGATTGGACCCAAAGAAACAACAATTGTGTCCAAAATGTTAAAGTTTCCTAGCAGAAACTACCAAAACTCTCACTTTTATCATCTTCCTTTTTTGGTATTCAAGCAACTATTCACAAGAACTGCCAAATCAACTTTTCTAGTTTCCTTTATCTATTTATCACCAATTTACGTCTCGTACGGCGATCCTACAGAATGGTCCATGCCACCGAAAAGAATTTAGTACTCCTCCATAGTATGGAGTCCATACACAAATGAATTGTGACCACCATAAAAATCATCCGTACTGCCCAAGTCTAAACTTCGCAAAGAACATAGAAACAAGATCGCCTCACTGCTGACAATTTGCAGATAAGCATATAGACACCATTTCCCATCCCAAACGAAGGGAACTTTAGTAGCTAACAACCCAAAGCAGTGAGTACCATAGATTACAAACCCTAGTTTGGGAAAATCCACCTAATTTCACTAAACAAAAGCCCTACTTCTCCATGTCAGGACAATTTCACCAGAAAAAATCACATAGAGAAGCCCATCTGATCACCAGGGGATTAATTTTACCATCGGCGTCCAAATCACCATGACGAACTTCATCCACAAAGCGTCACTCCCGCTCCAACCCCCAAATAGGTAAACGTTTGCTCTCATGAATCACAATCTCAACCACCACCGCGAGAACCGAAACAAGAACAAGATAGAAGATTCAAAGCTTACTGCATCATCTGCGTCCCCGGTCCGGCCGGCGCCGCCGCCTGGCTCCCGCCGGCGCGGGATCCATCCATCGCGTGCTGCCACTGCGAAATCCCCACAAAGAAGTGTTAAAAACGAAGGGGAGATTAGGGGGGAAAGAGGATAAGCCGCAGCGAGAGATCGGAGAGGATGCACTCACCGCCATCGCGAGAGAGCGAGGGAAGGAGGCGGCGGCGGGTGGGGAGGGAAGGAGGAGGCGCCGGCGCGTGGGGGCGGAAGAGGAGGCGGTGCGGGATAGGGAGAAGGCGATGCGGGGTGGGGAGGGAAGGAAGCGGCGGCGGGCGGCGGAGAGGAGGAGGCGGGGAGAGGTGGAGCAGGAGGCGAGGACCAGGCTCTCCATGCCGCGCCGCGCCAAACCCTAGCTCTGCCGGCAGCGCCAAACCCTAGATCAGATCGGAGCACGAGCGGCGGATCGCCGGGAGGATTTTGGCGTCGGGTGGGGTGGGGAGGAGGAAGAGGAGGCGGCGGCGCGGGGTGGGGGGAGGAGGAGGCGGCGGCGGAGGGGTAGGGGGAGGAGGAGGCGGCGGCGCGGGGTGGTGTGGGGAGGAGAAGACGGCGGCGCGGCACGGGGTGGGGAGGAGGCGGCGGGAGGAGCAGCGTCTCGGGCGGAAATTTAGGAGGAGGAGCCGACCTGCATGCATGCAAGCCGCGAGCGTAGGGACGCGGGAGGGAGGGGAGGCGCGGGGGAGGAGGGGGAGGCGCGGGGGAGGCGGAGGGAGCGGAGGAAGCGCGGGGGAGGAGGGGAGGCGCGGGGGAGGAGGGGGAGGCGGAGGGAGCGGAGGAGGCGCGGGGGAGGCGGAGGGAGGGGGCAGCGCAGGTCGAGTGGGGGCGCGGGGTGGAGGGGTACTGCAGATCCATTGAAGGATGACCGTCGGATATGGTTGAGTAAGGAGAGAGACTGGAGGAGAGTTAATCTGGTGCGCACGTTTTTATGATGGTGTATTTCTGGGTGCATATTGTGGTGTGGACGTAGTTAAGGTCATGACTGTGAAGCAGGTAATTGTTGAGTGGATGTAAAATAATTTGAACTGGTGGATTATTAGTTTAGATAGATATATGAGGCTACAGTAAATAGTTTTTAAACAGCATATTTTTTTGAGACGGAATCTGCTAATTAATTGTAGTATATATTATACCTACTTCAACGATACCTGCTAAAACTGTATTGAACCATCTTCCTCTTCATAATCTCTCTCATAAACAGATAGCATTTAAAAGACATAAGGCACAGACTAAAAAACACACCCACTTACAAAAACACACCTACTTACACAAAGTTCTACCAGCACGAAATGTACGTCAATTTTGAGAGACACGTATGTATATGTTGAGTGGGGCCAATTTCTTTTTTTATGACATTAGGTTTTTATGAAATTTTCTACAGCATGACAAGTACAGCACCGCAACGAATTGAATAAACTGTACTCCGAGTATCGCACTGGAAATCTGAAATTGACCGTTTGATCATTATTCTTCTACACCACTAAACTAAGCCAAATGCAACGAGGAATCAAATGGCCCTTCATATTTCTATATCCTTTAACGTGCTGATCTTACAATACATGTACTTTTTAGGTGGATTATTTTTGACTTATGGTCTATGGCTTTTTTTTCTAAACAAACGGCTTCTCTGTTGTCTTATCAAAGTGGTTTATCGGACAATATTTTTAAAACGGCTTATCAAATTATCAATATTCGGTTCGTTCACACGAGCGTTCACGCTAAGACCAAAAACCATCAATCATCAACCGAAAAGAGCCCACCCTATCGACCTCTCCCCACACATGTCGAGTCTCTCGACAACATACAACCGCAAGACAGTGAGGGCAGAGAGAGGCTGTGATTCGCAGAGAAAGCAGCGACCACCATCGAGTAGGGTTGCCGGAGAAAGGACCGAGGTGATGCCACAAGCACTGTCGCTCACTGAAGCTCAAACACTAGGACAAGTACTCGGTGGAGGTGGTAGAGGAAGCGATGGGATAGAGATCGTGTTAAGGGATGAGAGCCTAAACCGACGTAAGAAGAGGAAGAGGGAGAGCTGCGCTGCCAATAGCCAGCACTAAGGTCACCGAAGTCAGGGAGGTGGTGATCAGATCAATCTCCATGACCATCCCCTCCCTCTTGTTCTGCCAAACGGCTCCCTTATCGTCTCTCTCTTAATGACAAAATAGGACCTGTCATTCTCTCTCCCTTTTAATTAAATCTAAAATAAATTAAGAAATCCTTAAAATGCCCTCGAGTTCAACACCTAGCTGCCACGCCGTCCAATTAAGCAGCCTTTGTTATTACCACTAACCGTTGCTGCACTGTCCGGTTGAGAAAAGAACCCACCAAAACAACTCAAAACCCAACGGTCACTCCTCTCCGGCTTTCACCTCACCTCGCCTCGCCTCTTTTAAGCCTTTACTCCCCTCAACGTCTCATGCACTGCCCCACAGGCAAAGACCTCAAGAGCACACAGCCATGCCATGTCCGCGACGCCCCTCTCGTCGCGCACTAGAAGTAGCAGCCGCAGCAGCCAGCGTTGTCTCGGCGTAGCAGCCGCCCTCGCGCTCCTCGTCAAACCCGCGGCAGGCAAGAAACAGCAGATGAGCCGGGTCGGTGCTTGCACTAGTGTGAGGAGGGTCCGAGGTGCTGGGCAACCCGGGATGGCGAGAGGCGGCGCGGACGAGCAGGAGGAGGAGGAGGAGAGGGAGGTGAGCGAGGCGCTGACGGCGTCGGACTCGGTGGACGATGAGTGCCGCCGCGGGAGCAGCTCCAGCGCCAGCTCCGAGGCCGCCTCCAGCGACTCCTACTGCCCGCCCGACGAGTGGCAGCAGGCCGCCATCAAGACCTGCGTGACCGAAGAAGTCGTCACGGCCGAGCCCGCCGGCAAGGAGAAGCTGCCCCCGCGCGGCGGAGGCGCCGTCGACGACGCGGGCGCCGACAAGCACAAAGCCTCAGGTACATACGTACGCGGCAAATCATTCCTTAATTTCGGAACGTGTAATTAATTTGCACTCAAGAGTGAGTGGGCTCTCTCATTCACCATGTGGTTTGAATTGATTGGCAGAGATGGAGTTGATGAAGGAGAGGTTCTCGAAGCTGCTGCTGGGCGAGGACATGTCCGGGAGCGGCAAGGGCGTCTGCACCGCGCTCGCCATCTCCAACGCCATCACCAACCTCTGCGGTACGTACGTGACGCATCTCGATTCTCTATCGATCACATGGGCGTGCGATTCGTTGGTTAAATGTTGTGCAGCTTCTTAATTTCTTGGTCGAGAGTTAACTACAACAATGGGGGTAATCAAGTTCTTGCGGTTAATTATGCCGTTCTTGCAGCAACGGTATTTGGGCAGCTGTGGAGGCTGGAGCCGCTGCCGCCGGAGAAGAAGGCGATGTGGCAGCGAGAGATGGACTGGCTGCTGTGCGTGAGCAACCACATCGTCGAGCTGGTGCCTACATGGCAGCCGTTCCCTGACGGGACAAGGCTTGAGGTAACCGAGAACTAATAACCAACCAGTAATAATTCACCTGTCAAATTAAAATTTTCAGTAGATATTTCTTTAAGCAAAAGTTCTTGAGTCGACCACTTGCCGCCATGGTAAAATCTACTGATCTTAATAACATGGACTGATCGTAGAATTTATGAAACAAGTTCAGTTATAAAAAATGGTGATTTAGAATTTCGTATTAGTGTTGTTGTTCATGGGCAAATAGAGAGCTAATTTGGCGTTCTAAGGATGAAGCAAAAATCAAGCGCAAAACCGCTCATAATTTGAATTTTGCTTGGACATGGACCACTGCAAATAGCCATTAAATTCGTGCTTAGCCGTTTGGTACCTAATCCCGTTTAAAATACGTTGGGCGCGTGGTGTTTTTGAGGTTCAAAGAGTAAAGACTGCATCAAAGGGCCGTCCGTTTGGTTGTCCACTTTTGCCCGTTTCAGCAAATTTCAAAAAAATTCAAATGTTACTAGCTGCTGCTTGTCGCATCTGCGTAGTACACACCACGATATGCACTAAACATCAAACTTTAGTGAAAAGTTTTACTAATTGTAGAGTAGAGTAAATCTGATATATATATATAATCAGACGCGAGCCCTTCCTATATATATATGAAAACGGTTGCTAATACCCCGTAGGCTGAGGAGCAAAAGGAGAAATCCGCCCAAGGAAGGGCTCGCGTCTGATTAGCTACTTGGTGAGGCAATAAGCTTATCAAGGTGATGATTAGTAGCTGGTCCAAGAGGATGATTAGCCCACACTGGGGCTGAGACACGGCCCAGACTCCTACGGGAGGCAGCAGTGGGGAATTTTCCGCAATGGGCGAAAGCCTGACGGAGCAATGCCGCGTGAAGGTGGAAGGCGCGCGCACACACACACACACACATATATATATATATACATACACACACAGAGAGAGAGAAGTCCCACAATAATATTGAAAAAGGAAAAAATCTTATAAATTCTCTCATTAATCGAAAGAAAAAGAGAAAAATCTACGCTGCTTATTTTGATAGAGCCAAATTATAAAGGTATAAATTGATCGTATATAGATATTAGAGTTGTATAACAAATTCAATTGTATTTTTAATAATAGCGATTAGAATTGCATAACAAAGACAAAATATCTAGCTGCATAATTTGTGCAGGTCGCTTGTTATGAAATAAATAATTGCCTCGAACATGACTAGGACACTGCAAGATGCCAATATGTGCTTTTACTTAAAAACAGAGCATTAGTACTAGCTGCTTGGTACTTATGGGATGCCCATTTCAGATCATGACAAGCAGGCCACGGTCCGATCTGTACATAAATCTACCGGCACTTCGGGAGCTAGACCACCTGCTCCTTGTGAGTTTGACAAACCTGTCGATTCTTCCGAAGAACTGAGCAATACTAAATCAAATGTCCTGACAAGCTCTGCTTGTAGGAAATACTGGAGAGCTTCAGAGACCCTGAATTCTGGTACGTCGACCAGGGGATATGCGGGCCGGACTGCGACGCCTCCGCCTCCACCAGGAGATCGTTCCACCGCCGCGACGAGAAGTGGTGGCTGCCGGTGCCACACGTGCCCTCCGGCGGCCTCCACGAGACCACAAGGAGGAGGCTGGAGCACAAGCGCGATTGCGCCAACCAAATCCTCAAGGCCGCCATGACCATCAACAGCAACGCGTTGGCTGAGATGGACGTCCCCGACTCGTACCACGACTCCTTGCCAAAGGTGCACCACGGACACCGCCTTCTCGTTCTCACACGCGCTAATGCGCTATGTGCATTTCTTGATTCTGACATGCTGCTTTCATGAACGTTGGATTTTTCAGAATGGACGTGCCGCGCTCGGCGACATCATATACCGCTACATTACGTCGGACCAGTTCTCTCCCGAATGCCTCCTCGATTGCCTCGACCTGTCGTCGGAGTACCATGCTCTGGAGGTCTCCAACCGCGTCGAGGCCTCCGTCTACGTGTGGCGCCGGAGGGGCACCGCGAAATCGGCGAGCGGCACGAACCGTGCGGGCACCAAATCGTCCTGGGGCATCGTCAAGGACATGATAGTGGACACGGAGAAGAGGGATCTCTTCGCCGAGCGCGCCGAGGGCCTCTTGATATCCCTCAAGCAGAGGTTCCCCGGCCTGCCGCAGACGAGCTTGGACATGAGCAAGATTCAGTACAACATGGTTTGTGAATCCCTTTGCAGTCTCCATCCATTAAGCGTCGTGTGCGTTTGTAATTAAGTTTGGTGAAATCATGTAGTTGTTCCCCTGAACGTTACTCCAGGATGTGGGGAAATCGATCCTTGAGAGCTACTCAAGGGTTCTGGAGAGCCTTGCTTCCAACATCATCGCGCGGATCGACGACCTGCTCTACGTTGATGAGATGACTAAGCTGTCAGATCAGCTCCCCGTCGGTGGCGCAGACGGCAAGATAGCTTGCAAGAGCAAGGCCACGGTGCCATCGTCGGCGTACGCGACAGCGTACGCCACGCCGAGCTTGTCGCCGGCGCAGCTGTCGAGCCCGTCCAAGATCGGGAGGGCGCTGCTGGTCGACCGGCGGTCGCACCACGGCAGGGGGGTCAGCGGCGTGTTCGACGTCCCGATGGACACGGAGCTGTGAATCCAGGCCTGGAGAGGCGTCTCGAGAGGCGTCTCTGTGCATACTCTATCTCGTGTATGTGTGTCTGATTTCTTGTCGCGTGTAACGCATGTTAGTGGCACGGGAGGGCGATTCGTTTTGCCGTTTGCCGCCCTCAGTTTGTAATGCTTGGCAGCGCCTTGTAGGCTTACCAGTATTGAGAGTGTGTTTTAATTCGATGTCCATCGATCAAAGCCGGTACACCGGACACAAGAGCAGCCCCATAACAAATATAGGAAGGCGTGGTAACTCTTATGAGAGAAATGGTGGACTGAAACAGGTGCAAATCCAAATCTTTCCAAACACACCATGAACAAGGATACGCAGAACATACAGCAAGTGATACGGTTGCCAAAGAGTGGCAACTTTTTACAGAGCCTACTTCCGGTTGCCCTACCAGTTCATTACATTCCACTAATAAATCAGGTAAACAACAAAACAAAGGGCAAGGGGAAAAAAAGACACATAAGATTACATCTGCCAAGGTGAGATGATGCATCTAAATACTGCCTCCACCGACAGAACGGATGTAGTTCCACTATGATTTTTTTTTATGCCTGATGGCTCATATCAACTCTACAGGAAACCATCTCGGCCCACTCCTTTTATTTCTGGCACAAACAACCGAATAAGATGTGAATAAATGATGAAGCCAACGCTAAGGAATTGTAAGTAACAGAGGTTGCAGGTGGATGATCGTAGCAAGTAACAGAGCAGAACCTGGTTAGCTACTCGGAATAGCTTAGGCTCCTATCAGCTACTGTCAGCTTAATATATCTTATTAATGATTTCGAATATTCACAATCCCAACACCAGGCATAAAAGAACAAGAATATGCACAAACTGCTTAGAAGTTTAACAATGGTCAACTATACTTTCAGTTTCTATTTTCTAGCAATGGAGGACCTGACAAACTATGGTTGTGAGTATTTCAGTCAAAACCAACCAGATAGATGAGTCGTTGAGGTCTCTAGGAATGACTTGGGGATTAACAAAACAGTAAAATGCCAACAAGGTGTTAAGTAAAAGCTGTTCACGGCTTAAGAAATGACCATTGTCAGTGTCACAAGTTCATATCATGGTAAACATGAGATAAAATGCTAAAACATCAAACTACACCAAATGTATGGAGTTCTTATGAGTAACACTAATAACAAGGTTCTCGAAAGATTTAATACACTATATGGTAGCGCTCAAGGAACCGCCGAGACTTCGCAGGAAGTAGCGATGGGTCGCACGGGGCTTGAACCCCTGGCGGCGGGGAGGCGCCGTGAGGACGAGGGCAGCCGGCGCAAGAGAGAACGAGATCGCAGGTAAGCCCTGCAACTAACTGTTGCCTTGCCTGTTTATTTCCATGGTAGTTTGGAGAGTATATATCCTCCCCTTACAAGCAAATCTCAATCCTACTCTGTTAAGGTGCAAGGAGTGGGCTCGAAGCGCATCGAAGACGAGGCGGACATGCTGCAAATGCTCAGACCACGATGAGCTGTAGATGAGTATGTCATCGAAGAACACGAGCACGAACCGACGGAGGAAGGGCCGGAGAACATCGTTCATGAGGGCTTGGAATGTTGCTGGCGCGTTAGACAAGCCGAAGGGCATGACGAGGAACTCGAAGTGACCGTGGTGGGTGCGGAAGGCCGTCTTCTCGATGTCCTCCGGATGCATGCGCACCTGGTGGTAGCTGGAACGGAGGTCCAGCTTGGTGAAGTACCGAGCGCCATGGAGCTCGTCGAGGAGTTCCTCAACCACCGGGATTGGAAACTTGTCCTTGGATGTCTTGTCGTTCAGCGCACGGTAGTCGATGCAGAACCTCCAGGAGTTGTCCGCCTTCTTGACCAAGAGCACCGGCGCGGAGAATGGCGAGGTGCTCGGCCGGATGATGCCCTGCTCCAGCATGGCCGCACACTGGCGTTCCAGCTCATCCTTCTGCAGTTGAGGGTATCGGTAAGGGCGGACGGCCACCGGCGCGGTGCCTGGCAGGAGGTGGATGCGGTGGTCGTAGGGTCGTGCCGGTGGAAGACCCCTTGGTTCCTCGAAAACCAAGCTGTATTGGTGAAGAAGGTGATCCAAGAGGGGTTGCGGCGGCGCCCCAGTGATGGCGCGAAGGGCCGGCTGTGGGATGTCATCGCGGGGGGAGCCAAGGCCCTTCCAGAACACCCGTCTGTTGCCGCGCCAGAACGCCATGCAGAGGTCCTCGAAATCCCAAAGAATGGGTCCCAGGGTGCGGAGAAAGTCAACACCGAGGACGAGGTCGAAGCCGCCCAGGTTGATGCCGTAGCAGCTGATGGAGAAGTCCTCGGAGCCGATACTCATGGCGACGTTGCGGGCCACGCCCTTGCAGGGGACCCGGTCACCATTGGCCACTGCCACACGCATATTGGCGCTATCTGATGTCACCAGATGGAGTCGGCGTAGGGCCTCGTCGTTGATGAAATTGTGGGTGGAGCCGGAGTCCAGCAACGCCAGAAGCCGATGGCCGTGGATATTGACGTGGAGATGCATGGTGTCCTCCGTGCGGATGCCCGCGATCGCATGAAGGGATACCACCGGCAAGTCAGACGCGGCCTCGTCCACCGCCGCACCTCCCGTGTCGTCAGCCGTATCGTCATCCAGATAATCGGTCACCTCAATGAAGAACAGCCGCTGGCACTTGTGGCCGCGGACGTACTGCTCATCGCAGTTGTAGCAGAGTCCCAGCCGGCGTCGGTCGGCCAAGTCGGCCGGGGAGAGGCGGCGGAACGGGCGTGGCGCGGCCGGCAATGCTGCGGCCGAAGGCGAAGGTGATGGCATCAGGGCTGGTGCGGCCAAGGGTGTGGCGGCGGCCCGCTGCGGTGTAGGAAGGGCCAGCGGTGGACGTTGAAGAGGGCGGGGCGGCCGTTGCAGCGATGCTGGCGGTGTCGTCTCGGCGCAGCGCTCATATGCCCGCGCAAGGTGCATTGCCGTCTGCAGGTCTTGTGGCTCACGCAGTTCGACGTCGATCCTGATATGTTCAGGGAGGCCGCCGGTGAACAGCTCCACCTTCTGGGTTGGCGTCAATTGCGGCGCGTGACATAGAAGCGCATTGAAGCGTTCCTGATAGTCCTGGACGGTGGATAGGAAAGGCAGTCGGGCGAGCTCCGCCAGGCGATTGGCACGGATTGGCGGCCCGAAGCGGAGGTGGCATAACTCCTTGAAGCGCTCCCAGGAGGGCATGCCCTCGTCCTGCTCCAAGGCATAATACCATGTCTGGGCGGCTCCCGTGAGATGATATGAGGCGAGCCACACGCGTTCTGAGGCCATGGTGCGCTGTCCACGGAAGAATTGATCGCACTTGTTGAGCCAATTGAGAGGATCCTCCTTGCCGTCGTAGGTGGGAAAGTCAAGCTTGTGAAAGCGAGGGGCGCCCAGGCCCGCACCGGCGCCACCCGAGCCCAGCTCTGGCCCAGAAGTGAAGACCGGCCTTGTATAAAGCTGTGGCCCAGGGGTAATAGGCGACGGTGAGTGGGGAAAATGGATCTGGTGGATGGGAACCGGCATAGTTGTGGCGGCTGGGAGGGTGGGTGGGGATTTGGCGGTGGCGGCGGTGGATGCTGACGGCGGTGGTGGCGGCCGGGACTCCAGGGCTTCCAGGCGCGCGGAGAACGCCGCCATCTGCTGGGTGAGCTCGGTCAGCGCCTTGGCGACGGAATCAGCCGGCGGCGGCGGAGTCTCCTTCGACGGCTTGCCTCCTTCCTCGCCTGGCATCGTGGGATCGGCGGTCGGCGGCGATGTCTCCTTCGGCTGCTTGCCGCCTCCCTCGCCTGGCTGCTCTGATACCAAATTGGTAGCGCTCAAGGAACCGCCGAGACTTCGCAGGAAGTAGCGATGGGTCGCACGGGGCTTGAACCCCTGGCGGCGGGGAGGCGCCGTGAGGACGAGGGCAGCCGGCGCAAGAGAGAACGAGATCGCAGGTAAGCCCTGCAACTAATTGTTGCCTTGCCTGTTTATTTCCATGGTAGTTTGGAGAGTATATATCCTCCCCTTACAAGCAAATCTCAATCCTACTCTGTTACGGCTAAGAAAGATAATCCTAATAGATTTATGCCTAGGGTTTCCAAATCTCAATCCTACTCTGTTACGGCTAAGAGAAATAATCCTAATGAGATAGATTTATGCCTAGGGTTTCCTAATGCCCGGTTTGGATTCCTCCTTGCGTGCGCCGCCTGCGCGTGTATGGGATGCCGGTCATAACACTATACTTCTCGTCTTATTAAATATACGATAATACCGATGATGGAATGCCACCTATTACAAGCTTGAGAAAATTTTGCAGATTAACTGAACTTTCACTTGAGGACAATTAACCATTTTTGTCTTGGAGCTATCGTTGTCAATCACCACTACTCTGCAATCATTGTGCATAGATGCGACAAGTAAATTTTGTGCAGATTTCAGGATTTAACTATTGACACCAGAACTGAGACAAGGACACAAACATAAACTAAGGTATTTTTTTTGAAATTCTTAATGCTTGTATATCAGGAAAGGAAAGAAGATCAACAGTGAACCTCTGACTAAGTGAAGTACCCCAGAGAGCGAAGCTGAACGAACCTTAGTTGATTGCAGCTTCCCAAGTTCACCTCCCTCATGTTAAATCAATACATAATACATACTTCATGTTCATTATATAAAAGACTAAGCAGTCTGCTCTCTGTTATAACTATTTTGAAACAAATGCAGAGAATCTATTGTGAGCTGGTTCTACCAGAGAAAGAACAATTTCAAGTTACCTCTGACAGACAGACCATAACATGGAAATTTAATTAATTACACTATAAAATACTACTGCCAGCCTACCACTGCTCAAATTGGAATGAAATATATTGCATGACACCAATGATGCAGGCATAGTGTACACAGCATAAGGACACAAAATTGAGACTAATCAAACAATTAAGCAAGCGATTAAATATAAAGCACATTGCTGTAGTATACCTTGTTCACAAAACGCAAGTCCTCAGCAATTTATTTAGTAATAAAGTGAACCTGACAGTAGATTATAGTCAGTACATATGTATTTCATCTTCTTTAGATAATATCCAATCATGCAGTAATGCGATACCTTGCCACCAATCACCTCTGGTAGCCAGGGCGTCATCCGGATTGTCCTCCGTATACTGGATTGGACATACAAAGTAAACATTGAAACTTAAGTGATATAATTAATAAGGAGCTGTATTATTAATAATGGTGATTTCTACATACATTTCTTGGTGATTCAATGGCTTGCTTTTGTGGCGAGCTGCCATAGAATTCCCGACCACCGTAATGCACATACGAGCCAAAATAAGGCGACTCTGACGACTCATTTGGATAAGCTTGTTTTCCATCCTTGTATGCTGCACGACCTTTAGTGGGGCTGCCTTGGCATTTGCCATCTGGAGGGCGAATAACTTTGTGCAGTTAATTCACTGCTGGATCACATATCAATGACCAATTTCGTCTCCAAACTAAGATTTTCATCAACATGATAGAAAAACCTAAAACCAGGGAGCAATACTACTTCAAAGATCAACGCAAGCTGCGCACATGAGTATTCACAACCTCACTTCACCTAAATCCAAATTTTATGCCAGTTAATGCTTTGGAATAACCCATGGTTATCCATAGAGCAAAGAAGTATCTGCCTCGTCCCTAATATTGTTGAGTGGCTACCCTCGACCCTAATATTGTTGAGTGGCTACATCGTTTACAGTAACACTTTTTGCCTTTTCTGCTGTACATTATATGTTTTTTAATATAATACACACAAAGTAGGATCCTTTCCTACTGTTTCCCTTCAAATTAAAATGCTTTGGAATATTTCCCCCCTTTTTCTGTTCACAAATTTAACCTTAATTACATAACAATGTCAAATAGACAGGAGATCCCACAACTACCTGCAATGCCACCGCCATTCTGCCCTTTGGAGTTCTGCTTGTTCAGCATCGTGTACAAGTCCGTCTGCTTCGCGTCTTTTGCATTTGCCTTTCGGGTAAAACAAAAGCAACGATATCACAGGGATATCCAAATAAGATTTTATAGAATCCTGGAACTCCTCAATCACAAAAATTACCCCAAAAGAATCCACTGAATGAACCCAGAGGAAAAACCATCAAATTATCACTCGAAATGATAAAGCACCAGAATTATCGAATCGCATCGCAAGTCCACCACCAAAGGCGGCATCTTTGCGCCACAAATGTAGAAACCATCCCTAAAACCAAAGAACCTAACAACAAATAGATCGCAAAGACGGCGTGGAGAGAAAATACCACAGGCGACACGGAGAAGAAGGAGCTGAAGTATCCGTTCCCCGCTGCCGGCGCGGCTCCGGCGGATGCGGGGGTGGGCGGCGACTTCTTCTTGTCCTCCATGGTGGTGGCTTTGGTGTCCGGACTTCTCTAGAAGCTAGAAGATGTATGTACTCGTGAACAGAAGGGGAGAAAGAAGGCGCACGTGAAGGGGTCGTTATAGGAGGCGGCGCGGCGCGTGGGGAAGCAACACTTTTGGCTCGCCTCGTGGCGCCCTTCTCTGCCTGTTCAGCAACGGCTGCGACTTATAGCTTTTATCTGAAAATTTTAAATTTTGATTATTTACGTTACAGATTACAAAAAGATAGATACTTACAATTTTGGATGGTATAGATGTTGGGCTTTTAATGTGTACATCGTTTAACCTGTAGACCCCATCTTGAGAAAATACTCTATTTAAAAGTTAGGTACTGTAGCAAAAGCCAAAAACCGCCAGCTTCGGAGGAAAAGAACAGGCCCTATATATGTCATGCTTGCTTAGTTGTTTATATTGTAGTCGATGATTTTTATCTACTGTTAATAGTTTTTATTTATATTTTTAAAATAATAGTAGATGATAGAGATATCGATACAAATAATATATAAAATTGTATGTTTGAAAAATCTATTTCAAAAGACATCATATTTATTTAGACTCTCCAAGTAGTTGAAATCCAAAAGAACTGGACTTACACGCAGGTACAGATGCCCAAAAGCCCAGAGGCTCGACGGAGCGTCCCTGCTGCGTTGTTTCGTATAGATCCCGAGGGGCTGGACTGGACGGCCAGCTTAGAATGAAAATTCCTGTATTTTGTATTCTGAATGAGCCCTTGTAATTGTAGTTCAAACTACAGATATACATGTTCCGATCGTAGGTTCTAAATCAAAATTTGTGCCACCATCCACAGTATTTAGGTATGACTATCGAAAGTGCTCTCGATTAGCATAACTCAATTAGAGAGATTGAGTTATTTGGTGTAGTATTTACGTATGACTATCGAAAGTGC
The DNA here is from genome assembly GCA_017311315.1 of Dendrocalamus latiflorus. Taxonomy (NCBI): domain Eukaryota; kingdom Viridiplantae; phylum Streptophyta; class Magnoliopsida; order Poales; family Poaceae; genus Dendrocalamus; species Dendrocalamus latiflorus. Next base: position 22,707,436 of record CM029620.1, read on the forward strand.
TCTCGATTAGCATAACTCAATTAGAGAGATTTGAGTTATGTGGTGTATTTGGTTGTCGACGAACAAGCTGGTGCACGGAGAGATGGGTTTGCGCCAATGAAATGCGTGGACTACATGAAGGCCCAAGCTCTTTGGAGCTGCCGAAAAAAGTGTGCAGTGTATCTAGAAGCCAAGGCAGGTTTGGAGAGCTCGCCTGAACAATGGATTAAGGCACTGTTTAAAGTACAGTGGCTTTTGGTTGACTGCAAGAAAAATTAAGAGAGTAAAAGAAAGATACTTGCGTTGAGAAGTCACTCTGTTCAAAACGATTTCTATAATGACTCATACAAATAACTTATAGAAAATACATTAAGAAACCAATCTATTTAAAAAACAGCTTTTAAAAATCAAAAATTGGAAACTGTCTGGGACAGAAACTAAGATCAATGTTGAATTGTTGGTGGGAAACGTGGAATGCTGTTGGCATCGTAGCACGAGGGTTGTAGCAAGGAACTAGAGGGGTGCGGTGTAGCAAGGCACGATTGTTGGTGATCATTTGGTCTTTTTTTTATGGCTTATGGCTGAAAAGCACTATAGCTGGCTGAAAAAACACTGTAGTTGACATATGCTTATTTAGCATAATTAAATTTTAAAAAATTAAAAAAAATATAAAAAAATATGTTAGCCCATTACGTATAATACAAACAAACACGGGGAAAAAGAACCGGCAAAAAAACTCAATAAAAAGCCAAAAATTCGGAAAAAGATGAAATTTATAAATAATAAAAAATAAATCGGAAGCTAAAAACTGAAACCAAAACGATCGCATCCACCTTTGTATAACGGAACCTCTCGAAATCGAGGCCCGAGCGTGCCAAGATGGTGACAGGATGGCAAGGACACGGGGCCTATCAAGTTTATCAAAACTCTATGCATGATAGGTCTGGTGCTTGCCGGCGTGATGATTGAAGATGATGTGCTTTCTTCTCATTTGGAGTTTTTCGCCTTTTGTTTTGTCCCTAGGGGGGTCAAATAATCCTGCACACGTTTGTGCCTACTTTGCTTGTATTCATACATGTAGAGCGGAGTGATTAATCAGGAGTTCTCAATTTCTTGTTGCGGTTGTGCACAGGTATTTCCATCGCCGTTGATTATTGAAAGCTCGTAACTCCGCTGAAGGGAAAACCGGGAGATTGATCGCGCATAATTGGAAGGTAGAAGAGCCATACGTGAGGCCCGTTCGATATGTTAGAATTTCCCATAATTCTTGTAAAATTTACCGCTTTTTTCCTACAGAATTTGTATATCGAAATGAAACTTACATTTTAGATTGGTTGTTCACATTTGTTTGTAGATTGATGAATTCCTTGCACGGTTTCATTGACAACGTTGACTGCTGCACTTGCGCAAAGCAAGCGTCGATTGCATAGGAAAGTACCAGTACCATCACTTTGCTTCCAACTCTCTATCATGTACACTCTTCTTAACACAAAAAAAAAGACAGGTTCGTTCCGCGAGCGTATCTGCAGCACACAAAGATGCCAATTGCTTTCGTCTACAAGCAAGGAGATCAGTCCATCAGGAGGCGCAAAGTTATTCATCTCCATTGATTTGTTCTGTTGAGCTTTGGGCATGTCGAGGCCTCTGTATCATCAACCTCGTCTCGCCTTCAATTTCCTCGTCTCAATCCCGCTCCGATTCCCATAATGATTCGTATCTTTGCTCCGGCCTAAAAGATTGCTAAGATCGCAACGGAAACCGAACTATTCACCGGGGGGCAAAAGCAGGTTCTTAACCCATAGTCTAGATATTTTCAAAAGTGGCGATTCTTGCAGAGATATCTCATCCGGCTATCCGAGAGCACACGCATCACACACGCGCACACCAATAATTAGCCATGTCGATCGAGTTCATCCTTATCTCACCGTTTTTCCTAAACAAGTAGCCGAGCAGAGCAGAGCCCACGGCGACCGGATGAATGGAAGATGATGCGCGCGTACGTGCAGCCCTCCCTTTCTATCCATTTGCCGTCCAAAGCGGCTGCACGATGGCGGAATTAGCACCCGTCCCTACCTTCCTGCTGCGTAGTGGTTTCCTGAACACGAGAGAGAGATTTCAGATTTGGGTTGAGAGAGAGAGAGAGAGAGAGAGAGAGAGAGAGAAAGGCTCCTATCCACGACCCCACCATCAAATCTCCAAAGAAGAACCTGCCATTTGGGATATGAATCGCGAGAGCTGATCCTACTGGGTGAAGCTAAGGCGATATGGCTTAGGGATAAGTTAGTTTATGGCTTTATGCGCCGCAGTGTTATCCTGATATGTTTCGACATGCCGGAGATGGGAGGCTCACGGCTGAGCTGATCGATAGCTGATGCGTGTACGGTGGGTTCAGCCCGTCTTTATTTATCTTCAGTTTATCTTTTTCTCCTATAATAACTAGTTTTAAATGATATATTTTTTGATAGAGTTTATAAATTAATTATAGTAAATATTAACTGATAAAAATTATATATAATTATTTTTGTATACTATCTCTTACGTCGCAGTCAAAAAGAATCTGTTGGTGTCACTGACCAGTGGCAAGGATAAGCACATCTATAAGGCGAGGCACGCCGAATGGTTGTCGTGTCTGGTGGTGGTTGCGGATGGGAGGACGGAAAGGATCACTCATCCGCACTTGCGCAGTTGCGCTTGCGGGCGGCGTCCCTTGGCGTCGCGGAGGGGCGGGTTATCTCGTCGGTCAAGTGGGGCTGGGAGCTCGGAGATTCTGGCGACGGCGTGGTCAGCAGTGCTGATCTTTCATGGGTCAACTTCAGATGGCCCGAGGCTGTGTCACTTGCCAGGATAGGAACTGGAACCAAGTTCCGTCCAAAAAGAAGAAACCTGGTTTCAGAAAAAGAAGAAACGGAGCCAAGTTGACCAGATCCAAGATTTTCGGTTACCACCGTAGTTCAGACTTCAGAGTTCCGAACCAGAGACTATGAAGAAAAACTAGACCAATAGGAGGCAGTGTTTTGCTGAGGAAATTTTACGAATGAATTGAATTGAGAGATTAGAAGATAAAAAAAGCTTAGTGTAGGATTGAGTATGGTAAGTCAGCGGGAATAAATGACTCTTTTAAAACATTTCTTTAAATATCAACAACAACATACAACAAAAAATCAAATTCATAACCTCATCGAAGCCCTAAGCCAATGAATGCAAAACCTGAAAATCCAAATCCTCATTGGTTAGACCGAGCAACTCCAGCAGTAGCCCTCAAATCTAAGCCCCTACTTTTCATTTGAGGGCTCCTACTTTTGAGGGCCCAATTTTTTTGCTTCTACTCCAACAGCACTCCTCAAATCTAAGCCCTCAAATCCATTCCACACACACTGACACATGGGACCCACTCCTGACAAATCCATTTGGGCAAGGACGGCGTCGGCGAGGGAGGCGGGCGACGGGCGTCGGCGAGGGGATTTTGGCGTCGGCGTCGGCGCCGGGCGAGGCGTCGGCGAGGGAGGCGGGCAGGCGGGGAAGCGGAGGAGGCAGGCGGGGAGGGAGGCGGCGGGGAAAGAGGCGCGCGGGGGTGAGCGGAAGCGGCGGCGAGAGAGGCGGGCGAGGCGGGGGTGAGCGGAAGCGGCGGATTTTGTCGGCGACGGGCGGAGGCGTCGGGCGAGGGAGGCGGGCGGGCGGGGAAGCGGCAGAGGCGGGCGGGCGAGGGAGGCGGGTGGGCGGGGAAGCGGCGGAGGCGTCGGGCGAGGGAGGCGGGCGGGGAAGCGGAGGAGGCGGGCGGGCGAGGGAGGCGGAGGAGGCGGGCGAGCGAGGGAGGCGGCGGGGAAAGATGCAGGCGGGGGGAGATTCGGCGGACGGGAGGGGAAGAGGCGGGCGGGGAATTTTGGCCGAGAGCGGAAGAAGTTTCACGGTGCGGGAAAAAACAGGAAAATGAGGGGTGGGGGAGCCCTTAGGAATGAGGGGTGGGAGGGTGATTTGAGGGGCTCCTCAAATTTGAGGGCTCTAGTAGGGGCCCTGCTGGACCTCTATTTTTACCTCAAACCCTCAAATATGAGGTTTGAGGGCTCAAGTAGGGGCCCTGCTGGAGTTGCTCTTAGACCTCAAATTACTAGAGGTCAAACCAAAAATGGCTACCGGTTAGACTGGAAAAAGGTGGTGGTTAGATCTCTAATTCAATGGCGATTAGACCTTTGTTGAACAGCGGCCAGACCGGAATGATTAAAATTAGGCGAATGAACAGTACTTTCGTCACTATTTCAAATCCTAGAATCCACGTAATTTCTAATTTGATGATCCAAATGTTGTAAAACGTGGCATGCACCTTCTCTAAGATGTCATGAACCTATTTCAATTAACGATTGAGATAATTATTACCAAAGTTATGATTTTTTCTATTTGAGTGAAGGGTGCACCAAAACAGAGCAAAAGAGGAAAACTTCAATCTACTCTAGCTCGTGAGTCCTAAATGATCTAGGCGACCTTGAATGGGTTCTTATATATTATAGCAAACTAGAACCCAGCATGAATTCGATCCAAATCACCCATAAAAGCAAAATCCAAAAATTACGTCTCTCTTGAGAAAAACCGAGCAAATCCCAGAACTTTCTCTAGATCATGCCTAAATGGATGAGATAATATCTCTAGGAGATATTTTCACCACTTGCATGTTATTGGCACCAGAAAAGCTAAAGGGAAGAGAAATCTAAATAAGAAAGTAAAAAAAATCAAAAAGCACAAAAGGGGGTCTATGGCACAACTCACTTTAGCAAACTTTAGATATTCATTTTACTTGAAGAGAAATATTACAGTCAATCCCTCAGGATAGCAGAGCTCTAAGCCTAGAGCACATATACAAAAACGCTCCAACATAAGAAAACTCTAACCAATGGCGGATCTATGATCAAATTTTAGGGGAGGAGGGGTTCTATTGGGACTTACTCACTAGTTTATCGAATGCTGAGTTACCAACCTATGGTAGCCTATCGCACTAATGGCATGCCACCTGCTGGCGTTGCCTACAGGAGTGCTTGGCTACCTCCTTGATTAACCAAAACCATTGTGTCCTATTCCTTTATCTAAATAAGAGATAAATTTGTCGCAATTAGAACTAGCTTCTTGTTTAAGATATATAAGACTAGAACAGTAGTAAACTCTCCCTGTAAAGCACTGATATTCCCTAGAAACTAGCAGCGATTTTACTCATGTGCCCAATCTAAATCTCGAACAATCCTTATTTGGGTCAACTAGAACTCTGATCATCAGTTTAATGACACCAACTGAGAGGATATAGGAGAATTAACATCAACAAGAACCCATGGGCGGCTGGCGATAGGTGGGCGCCAGCCCCAACTACCCCCCCCCCTAGTTGGGTCTGCCTCTGACCCTAACCCTAATCTTAGAGTCTCTCCCAAGACTTAACTCAACACAAAGCTTATATAATGGAGACTCCTCACCTCTCATTTTACCGGCCACTCTTTACTGAATTACCCCATTTACACTTGGGGAACCCTAGTTGGGCATTGCCTATTCATGCCTCTTGTCTTTCTCTCGTATTTCTTGACTTAAGATGTTACTCAACCCAAACTTACGCGGCACACCATGACCTCAAGACCCCTTTTGTAGCCTCGGTCTTGCCACTGGCCGCAACAATCATCAAAACACCTGGATACCAAATAACAAAGCAATCGATCTGAACATAAATGATATACACTTGACTCTCAATTACCAAACCAAATGCATGGACATACACTATGACTAACTCATGCATGGAGCCTAACACAACACCCACCGTGACTAACATTACATGGACACTGACATGACTCACCACCAAAACTACAGAGCCTAACACAATTCGGCATAGGGGCTGATTTGACCGTGGAATATATGCTAGTTAGACCGTCCAAATAGCAATCGGTCAAACTGCAGAACAATACTTGCCTGACCACACCTCGTCAGCGGTTAGACCACCATTTTAGGCCAGTCTGAACGGTGCTTCTAGACAGCATAGGTTGAAGCTCAAATACACAAAAATTAAACTCAATCACCATAAGCAAAACACAAGTAATGTTAAATACTCATTAATTTTATAGGGTCGCCACTACATAGTCTTACACGTTGATTGTGAAAAAACTGTTAGGAGTAAATATTATATATGCATCATATATTGCTTTTTTGTTGTTGTGCGTTGCTGCCTTTTCTAGGTGCATTTCTGTCGATTGGATGGAGATTAAACGATAAGGAGAAAATGTGATGATGCGGCAATCACATTGTTTGTACTCAATTTTAGCATAGTAGATCGTAAGATTGGTTCTGTCACCGAAAAATTGACCCTACAGAATACGAATGATGCAGAAAATAGCGTTTGAGTAGATGCATATGGAAAATAGCATGTGGAAGTTGGAATCCCAATGGAAGACATGAAGGTTGACGACTGCGACAAATGTGTAGACGTGTAGTGCAGAAAGAGCGAGAGGATGGTCTGAAAAAATGTGAGGAAAAAGAACAAACAGAGAACTGGACATTGGACCTAGTGAAAAGAAATGGGCGTGTATAAAGGCCATCTCTTGGAATCCCATTGGGTGAAAGTTTCTAAACTACTAGGCTTCTGGACTCTTGTACTAATGCGCTTTAGCTGGGCTGTGAGGTTGATCCCTTAAAAGCTTGCTGGGCCTTCTTTTATGCCCAACAATTACTAAGCCTGCCCTTCTTCACGAGTCGTTTCGCTGGCCGTCTTGCAGTTTATTATGCTAGTATTGATCCCATTTGCTTTGGTTATGGCTTGTGGTGATTGCCGTCAGGTGTTGATTTTGGTGCCGGCGCGGTCGTTGCCTCGGTGGTGTGGTGTGCCATGCAGTTCACTTTGGTGAGCTATGGTGTAACTGCCATCTTGGTGAGCACCTTAGTGTAATGATGGCTGAATCTCAAGCTCGTGCAAACGTCATGTTTCTTTAGTTTTGTGTTTTGTCTCGTGGTTAGCTAGTTCTAGGCTTGTTGTTCGTAGGCATGGTGTTTTTGTTGTTGCTTTACAAGATTCTTGTCTTGTAGGTGTAGTTGATGTTTTGGTTAAAGGTCGTAGTTTAGGACTCTTTCTCGGTGTTAGTGCCCCTCTCTTAGAGACGGTGTCTTTGGTGTTTTGTCTTTGAAGACCGTATTTCTCTTTTGCTTCTTGAAATGAATGATCGAGCTCTTGGTTTTGATTTTTTTTAAAAAAAATACTGAGCCTACCCTTCGGTTAATGTTCCTTCACTAAAATAATAGTCTTCTTTTTGTCAGGGAAACAATAATTTTGTTTCAATTTTATAATTTCAAACGCTACCTTGCTGTCACATAATTGGTAGCACAATTCCTCCGAGCTCTGAATTACGCAGAAGGCACGTGTGTAACTTTTATCTATCCACTGGCTCAATACTTTGGACTATGGATCGCAACAGGACGGGGCGGGTGGCAGCTCCGCGCCCTGTCCCGCCCCGTGAAGCTTGATGGGGCAACATGCCTCATCTTCGTGGGAATTAAAAAAAGTATTTTATATATATTTAAAAATATTAAAATAGTTTTATTAATTATTATATATATAAATATAGCTTTAAAACATAAACCATAATATATGAATGCAGATTTTATCTAAATGTATAAAAAATAATACATATTCTATACTAAAAATCTATATTATATAAATAAAATAATATATTTTAAATTTTTGATGGCCCTCAATCCTCATGAGGTTCTTTAGTCCTCGCCCCGTCAACTAACTGGGGCAGGCCCCGTGGGGGGAGTTTCCCCCGCCCTTGATGGAAATTATCCCCACAGGATCTCGCTCTCATGGGAGAAAACTGCCATCCTTTGGACAGAGACGCCGATCCTCAACCACGCAGAGAAGCACCGGCGCACCACGCTACTAAGCTCGCGTTAGGGCGTTAGGCCATGCATCGCATCCGAAATCGGAAAGTTTTATGATTGACACAGGCAAAGATATCTGAAATGCAACAAAGTAAAGGCCACATCCACCCGCCGCAGTTTGTCGCAGTTCCAATTGATTTTCTAATCAGGCAGTGCAGAGAGCACAAGACGTACGGCGTGCGCCGCTGCTCGGTCTCCGCGGCTATCCTTCGGGCACGCCGTGTGAATCGCGAGGACGATGCCGTCCGCCGGGTCCTCATCGGCGCGACGCGAAATCACACACAGTGGATTTGATCTCACATCAAGGTGACACCACCCCTCACCACCCACCCGCACCCGCCATCTAATTAAACGATCGAGCTCTACTCGGCACCAAACTCCTGCTCCGGTCCGTTTCACCCTTGACGCCGACCTCGTCCTGCCGATCGGATTTGCCTCCCCGTTGTGACGCTGACAACGAAAGAAGCTCCTCGATCCGTGCCCTACCAATCTGCCGACTGCAAATCCGTCCCACCACAACTCTCTTAGCACAAGCAATGTACATAGGATTAAAGAGATTAATTCGTGGCGCAAATCCGTCCCACCACAAACTCTCTTAGCCCCGTTCGGTTGGGCTGAAAAGCTGTGACTTATGACTGAAATTGCACTATAGCGACTGAAATTTTACTGTAACTAAATGTGGATTATTTAGCATAATTAAATTTTTTTTTAAAAAATAAAAACAGAAAAAAAATGTTATCTCATTACAGACAACGCGAACGAATACGGGAAAAAAGAATAGCCAAAAAAGCTCAAAAAAGCCAAAAGTTCAGAAAAAAGTGAAATTTATGAATAGTGAAATAACCCAGAAGCTGAAGCAGAACAGTGACCTTGCGAAGATTATGCATCACCTATATTGAATATTGACCAGGATTTTTATATAACCAATGTTTTTGCTTGCCCAAAGTATGTAGCACTACTGCATAGTCAGTTGGACCGGGCCGTTGTATAGATTGGAGCCCTAGCCTAGGGTGGCGGCCATATTTCCTTCTCTCAAAACCCTTTTCAGCGAAAGAAACAACAGTCTCTCCCCCGACATGGTAGGCCTCCACCACAGTCCCTTCTCCACGACGCAGCCGTACGTGTGCATCGCCGTAGCCGCTCAGCCCGGACGCAGATGGGGCAAGTTGATGGCGCCGTATCGATCAATCAGAAAATCGTCCGTTCCTGCCAAGACCAGGGATTAGGTACGTATGGCCCTACTCGACGTCACACAATCAACCCGCATATCTTAGGCATTGCTCGGTTAGACTGAAAAGCTATGGTTTATAATTGAAACTATACTATAGCGGCTAAAAAAACAATATAGCTGAAAGTGTCTTATTTAGAGTAATTAAATTTAAAAAATGTAAAAGTTAAAAAATATGTTAGCCCATCATATATAATGCAAACAAATATGAGAAAAAAGAACCGGCAAAAAAACTCAAAAAAGACAAAAGTATAAAAAAAGACAAAATTTATAACTAGTGTAAAATAAACGAGGAGTCAGAAGCTCAAACCGTAACGGACGAGGCCTTAATTTCGCGGCGATTTTGTTTTTTGGCTTAAACCCGGGAGAGTTGTGTGCGCGCTCGAGGAGCGCCGCGGTGCGCCCGTGCCGCGCGGCGAGCCTGGCTGGGCCACCATGCGCGCACCTAGTAGCTATCGGCAAAAACAGGCAAATGACGTGACACGGCCGTGCCCGGAGGAATCAACGCGTTGATGGGTCGATAGCTATGCCCAGCGGCCAAGAGTGCTCGACACATCTCAGGCGCGACACCGTAACCAACTACTGGTTTATTAATTACGCGTGCGTGCCGCTATTTCTTGTTGCGCTAGCACGAGCGGGCATGGTGACGTACACCAGATTAACAAGGCAATTTCTAGTGCCCAGTGACAACACCATCCAATTGTAATGATAAAACTGTGTGGATCACCTGAATTTTATCATAATCTAATCGATTGCAAAATTGTTACATTGATTATGACTGTTTGTTTTAGCTTGTCCATTATCTTAAAAATGACTCTTTTGTTTTCCTTGGTTATGAAACGATTTTTAAAGATGCTTAGCTATGGAACTTTGAAATGAACCTATCTACACAAGCTAAATCTTATTTTGCATTGTAATGCAGAAATCTAATATACAATAAAAGCTCAAGATAGGTGACTTACAACTGAAAATATTTTATAGCAGCTAAAAAAAGATAAATATGATAGAAATTTCACAATAAATAAAATATTTAGTCTTTAATTTGATGGATTCTAATTGTGATGTCAAACCCTAACCATTAGATGTTGCTAAGAAAATAAGAAAATAAGAAATGTGCTAGAAATTCTCGCAATAAATAAAAATATCTAGGCTCGATTTGGTGGACTCTAATTATGATTGCAAATCATAGCCATTAGATCATTAGATGTTATTACCATACCTCTTAAACTTTAAAAATAAGATAATGTTACGGCTACGAAATTCGAAACAAATAAAATGTCCAACTTACAACAATTATGCGACCGGCCTGTTGGTTAACTAAAAATAATAATGACCTTATGATTGGTCGGCACGGGAAAAAAAATCCATTACCTAACGCAGCTCGGCTGGTGCATTGGATGTAATTGAACAAGTTAAGCTCAAACCGCCGTACGTGCAAAGGTATGTGATGCATACAAGAAGGATGACTACAGTGAGCAGTGCATTGCAGGTGTACATACACGACTGGTAGTGGCTATCTGTTTCGTGTGCAGTCTGATCTTCGTTGTGGTTGGGTTCTTGATCTAGTGGTGGGTGCGGGGTTACGTCGCGCAGAAGGAGAAGGCCGCGGCGGAAGAGGAGGACCGCCACACGGCGGAGCTGCTGCGCGCCGCCGCTGCATCGGCTGGGTGGGGCGGCCTGGTAGTGACCATGTGCCTGGTTTGCAGTCTGATCTTTGTTGTGGTTGGGTTCTTTCTCGGGTGCGGGGCTACGTTGTCAGAATCGGCAACTTCTGAAGATCTGAGAAAACTGAAGTCTGAAGAAGAAAACATTTCGTCAGTTTTGTGAGTCCTGTTGTCAACGGCCCAGATATCTTCTGCCGTCTTGAGGGAGCATCTACGGTCCTCATTAGCTGCTATTTTATTAGTTTAAGCAATTGAGTGAGTTTACTGGTATGGTAATCAACATGGTGTTAATCTGGGTGTTTTGCTGTAATCTCACTTAAGGCTAAACATTGCTGTATTGGTATATGTACTCTTAATGGGAAAGAACGGGCATGCCTTTGCCGATATTCCTATTTGCACTAGCTGTAGCTTAGTTCTCTAGTTTCCTTCGTTTTTCCCCTTTTCTCCACAGCTCCAGATTTGCGATTTCCTTCTTCCAGTCGGATTTCCTTGCGGGATGTGACATACGTCGCGTTGAAGGAGACGGCCGCGGCGGAGAGGAGGGCCACCACCACATCGACCCGGTGGGGCGGCCCGATACGTCATACATCGGGAGACCAACCCAACAGGAAATCTACAGGGCCGCGTGCATCTGATTCGCATCAATGTCGGTATTCATATCTGAAGTGATTCTTGCGAACGCATGCATGACGACCTCTCCTTTCAATATGGTACGCTAATTAAGCAACTAATCCTTAACCATCAGATGTTATGTGGATAGCTAGTTGAAAAGAATAAAAAAGGAAAATCCTTCATGGTCATCATCCATCTTACGAATTGTAAAAAAAAACCGAACCTCACACAAAGATTGGAAAAGGGGAAAGGTGGTTATCTTTATTGCTATATTAGAATTACCGTGTGTACTTGTAGAGCGATTATAAAGGGCTGTTGCTAGCCCTAATTATGTTATCTCTTGCCTTCGTCGTCTAGTACTTGATCTCATATGTTTTACTTTATATCTTTATTTTCTCCTATAAAGCTGAAATAGCGCCGAAGACATATCGGGTGTCCTATGGGAACGGACGTTACGTCGATGCCTGCAAGCGGTTGCTGTCAGCGAGAGAGATTTGACAAATAACTGTCGATTGATTATTTGCCAGTGGGAGAAGATCGTAGCAACAATCGTGACACAGTTGTTGTAAGAGGCACATGACCGAATCGTTGTATGGTTATAGAAGTTAGCGATACACGTACCCTATTTCACCTACGAGAGATTGCCTAAAGTTAAGCCCAGTTATAAGATCATAGGGTCTCCGAGTAGCAGCTGGTCAGAAAGTAATCCTTCAACAAGGGGTACTCAGGTAGTATTACATCAATTGATCTACGATCACAATAGCGTAGAGCCTTAATTACATATTAAAGCTGTATTTAATAGATCGTTCAATCCTCTTCAGCTAGCCATCGAACTTTAATTGACTTCATGACTCCGAATCCTTCGATTAGAACACAAGTCGGAAGCTCTTTTTGGCAATAGTCAATAAAGATAGATAAGTTTTTTACTTGAAATTGAAGAACCAACTGCAAGGGGATTGGAACCGAAGAGTTTATATCTGTTAGGCACAGCTCCCATGACCATTAACTTTGGTTGTGAGGAAAGCCTTTAGGTACTAGTTGATTTTCATGCTTTTTAGAAAACCTTTTGAATTTCTCATCTTTCCTCTATTTTTCTTCGTCCTAGTGTTCTTTTCTTCCCCAAATTCCCTTGTTCCACACAAGATTCAAGCCATTTGCAACGGGAATGTCTGGATCCATTACCGAATGGGCAAGGTCCGAACTTGGATAAAAGAAATTGAAGGCTTTAATTTGGGGGATGTTGGATTAATCTTTGACCCAGCCTTGATCCCATAGAAGTTGACTATAGGGGAAAATTTTTTGAATGGCAAGGTACCTATGTCCTGGGCGGTCAAACAATAGAATCCCGATGCACCCCTTCTTATCAAATGTGATCTAGTTCTACGGGGTCGAATTGGTAAATCTGGTGCACAATTTGATTGCCATACTCAGTATCTTCGTGTATTTGTGCAAGGTGAATTTGAGAATTCTGACAAACTTGGAACTTTTTAGATATTACTATCAGATGACCAGAAGGGCTAAGAAGGCATGATTGCCACCAAGCAACTGCTCCCTATGTCTTCACAATGAAAAGGCGAAAGAGTACCTTCCAATGTACTCATGGTCTTCTTGGACGTCATGGAAGAAATTTTGGTTCTAGATGATAGCGAGTAAAGAAGACAAACTATCATTTGTGGGAAAGGTTGTTACAGAGAGCCCAGAGTGGAGATACGCTCCTAAGAAGGAGGAAATGATACAATGACTAGTCGATGCCATTATGAAGAATAAGGGATTAATGTCGTGACACGTGGTGAGAGGTTTCACTATATGCCGAATCAGTCCCTTGAATTTGCGCAAATCATATTATGCTGTAGTATGAGGACGCAAAAGATTCAACCAGGGACTCTCGAAAGGTGAATATCAAGGACTCCAACTAACTAGAAATGCTATAGTGCCTTTTTTGACTTGTAGTTCTCCTTTTTTGTAGCCTTATCCCCTTCCAAGATAAGGGAAAAGGTGAAGGTAATTGGTGAAGGGGAACCTGAGAAGAAAGAAGGAGTCCCATTGATCCTAGAGTTACATCTCCAAACGACAAGATCGAGAGGGTCAAGGTAAGTTACGATACCTGTAACGTAGAACTATCTTCCAATTGTTGTGTTCTAATATTCCTAACATATACAAATGATCAGAGCAGACGATTCTGAGCCAAAGGAAGGCATAGAAGTAATCGCATCAACCCCTAGAAAACGATGATCTATGAAGAAATCATATAGGGTGTCGGGATCTTCTCGTGCCCCTCCGATCACTCAAGTGCCGGAGGAGAAGGCACAAATTCACTCGGAGGTAGGTTTCTATTACGGCCCCGAGAGCATTTCTTATAAATCCACTCCTGCTCTTGTATGAAGAACAAACAAATTACATCATCGAGAGTATATTTCTTGGGTAGCTTTCACTACCGAACTTGTTGCTGATGGCAAGACCACGGGGGCTAAACCAGAGCTACTAGTCGGAGGGGCAAAGTTTGCAAGACCTATGGTAGAATCTAATCCATCGGTCGTGAGCTCTAAGGTGGCCGGAATCGAACAAGTTCAAAACCCAGCGGCCATGCCCAACATCTCCTTAGTACCATTGGAAGCAAGTATTCTGGTGATTGAGGAAACTTGTCCCTCTGAGGGGTTCTAGTGGTCAGGGAGACAATTTCTGACTACCCCAAGGGAGAACCTATTAATGATGCTACTGCGAGTGATAGCGTCTAGATGGAGAGTGCTAAGGGTCTAACCAGCCCTACTAATTCTAAACTAGCGAAATCGATTGAAAATAAGAGGAAAGTGAGTACCCTGGACCAGTGGCAGATCTAGAATGGAAATGATGCGGGGGCCTCATGTTTCATATATGTACTTATCAACGCATCTATGTACGGGTATAATCAGAGCAGATATAAACGGATATCGCTCATCCTGTGTACTTTTCTATTTTTTTCTCAGAGTCACAATTAGACACGGATAATACTGGATACCCGTTTCTCCATTCTACATTCGTTCCATAAGCATTCGGATGAAAATTATCTGTTTCTTTTACTTCCCTACATAGGATATTGTATAGTAGGGTGCAATCAGAACAAACACAATTGTCAAAGGAAGAACATTCAATATTTTCTACATGTTTAGATGTACCAATCCACCTATGTGTTGTCTTGTTTCTAAATAAAGTCACAACAGACTTACTTATATCACTTGATATACGGATATATATTCGCAATGGATAAAATTACTATAAAAATTACACTATGTTGTACGTTATGTCGTAAAGCTGAATATAAATTTTCGTAATTTTTAGAGCTCATTTGATATATTTAAAAATTCAAACAATTACTAAATACAAAATTACCTGCCATCCCCTCACTAGACGGCAGGTTTGCCTACCGTCCCTCTACCGGGCGGTAGGCTGGCTGTTGTCTGGTAAAGGGGCGGCAGGCGCATGCCATCGATGTCTCTCCTACGTGTCGCCTCGGCAGCGCTGCCGCCTGTCCACTGAACAATAAATATGATATTTTTATAAGTACAATTGATATATTACTATTTTATAAATACGTGTTTAACCGTGTTAAATCTGACTTTAAGTCCAGTTTCTTGTCACCCTGATCGTATTCAGCGAACGATCTTTTGAAATTCTTTGTGCAAGCATGGGGGATAGAGAAGAAAAGAAAACGGGGTCAAATCACGGCGGTGTGATGGTAAAGTGACGACGACGACGAAGAAATCTTGAGCTTGTACTTCACGTTACCCCCTGCTGCATGTCAAATACAGTTACCCACAGTACTTTCCCATGTCTGTGTGGAGTAACGTGTTCGAGTTACGGCAGTCACTTTTTGTGCTTTAATTACTACTGCAGTTCCGGACAACCATGCATGAGGGAAAGCTCGGATTAGACAGTATGATATGATTAGCCAGCATCTGTCTTTCACGAGGGAGAAGAAAACAACCATGCACATACATACAGCAGTTTCTTACACCAGGCAAAAGAAAGAGAGGGGCCTCAGAGTCAGAGGGTCAAAGGTGTCAGAATCATCTTTGAGCCTCGGTACTTTCACTGTTCTCAGTTATCACTTGCTGCAACTTGCAGACATCTGATGATAAGATATATACAATAATTGCTCTCTTAAAATTATTTTTAATATTTTTTTATCTTAATTAAAAATAATATTAGATATATTTTCTTTGGTTGTAAATTATCCAGTAACTATTTTATATTATTTTTATTATAACTTGGATTTGCAGGTTTAAACCATCTCTTGACATTTCTTTTCTCACTTCTCTCTGATTTTTCTTATTTAATGTAGCTAAGAGACAGTTAAGATGCCCTTAGGCTTTACGTGTTACAATATTCCTTCTATCCAGTCATATAAATTTGACACGTATATTTGAAAGATATATTATTAAAATAATATTTAATAAAATAAGATTATATTTGCCTCCAACAAAAAGAATAATACTATATCTATTTAATAGAAGTAATTATGGTATAAATTTATTAAATATTACTTAAATAATATGCTTTTTAGATATATGTGCTGAATTTATATTTTAGGACAGAGGAAGTATTATTTAAACGTTACTTAAATAATGTGCTTTTTGGAAATACATGTTGAATTTATCTTATAGGATAGAGGAAGTATTACCTAACAACAATTCATAGAAATTTTATAAATCATTATAATTGCTTTAAGTTTTTTTATCAGATTTACTTCTTCGTTTCAAATATGTCTAAAAACTGGAGCTCAATACGAATTATATGGCCCTTCTCATTTGAGCTTCTGTTTTTGGTTTCTAACTTCTTAGTTTTATTTTTTTGGTTTTTAGGCTTTTTGTTTTTTCTCTTATTTCTTTGTGTTGTCTATGATAATATTTATTTTTATTTTAGAATTTAATTACGTTGAAAAAATTATCAATAACTATAATATATTTTCAGCTGCTGCATTTAAAAAAATATAAGCATAAACTTTTAAACTCCGAGCACCAAGGCTGCAAGGAACTGCTCTCCAACGAGCACCAAAGCTGCAGTGAACTGCTACTAGTACATGGTAATGTTACTGGTGCGCGCACATGTGAGAAATGGAAACCAAAGGTGCCCATATCATGTCAAGCAGCAAAGCTTTCTCCAGCCTCCCTCCTCCCTGTTAGGCACGTACTACTCTACACGCATAGAGGAAAGCCCGGGACCCGCGCGCCATGCCTGCCTCCCTCCGGCTCGCCCGCCCCAGCCGTCGACCGATCATTAAAGCCTCATCCAACGCCCGTACACCGCGCACATGTGGGGTCCTGTCGTGCAGAGACCCACCCATGCACACACACATACGCAGACGCAGACAGACACAGACACGGCAGTACCTCATGGCCCGCTCGCCTCCGAGGTCGTGTCATGGGCTCGACGGGAAACTCGGGCGCCTTCTGCTCCCATCCATCTCTTTCCGTGATCTCGGTCGTCTTCGGGCTCTCGTGCATTCAAGCAAAAGATATGGGACCTGCTTTCTTTGCTTTTCACAGTTTTTGACTACAATTCTTTTACAAAATTAAGGTAAATAAAACATATTCTTTCAATAATTTTCTAAATCCAAAACTGTATATATCATCTATCAATACATCAAAAACACGGATAAGAATGTAGCCAAAAACCATGATCATAGCCAGAAGTACAGTGCACCGTCGCAGCGTCTATCAAGGGTGTCTAAACGTGTGCCTGTCGGTGCCAGGCTCCCAGAGCCAGTGTCTGCATGCACTGTGAGGTCCGAACGCCGCCGACCCTCCTCTCCTCAGCCTCACAACACAAAGGAGCCATGGCCCGGCGGTGGTGAGAGGACAGAGCGACCAGCTGCTACCAGCCGGCTACAGGCGCCACCCCTGTGAGCGATCGAGCGGACAGCAGCACAGCGCTGCGCTGCGCGACGTTTCCCAGCCTCGTCTCGTGACCGGTCGCCGAGGCAGGCACTGGCGCGCGAAATTGATGAGAGGCTCGATCAGCACAGTGCGTACATGCATTGCATGCATACATACATACATACATACATACATACATACGGACAGACATTTACGCCGTGAATGTAATAAAGCTCTTGTCCGCCCGCCTTAGCTACGAGGACAAAGTTATGTCAAAGTAATGGTAACCACGACAAGAACGATAGGCTGCGGCAAGCACTGCGCATGTTCTCGCTCGGCTTCAGTTACGTAATGCATGCACAGAATGCAATTAATTTTTAAGCGGTGACGGAACATAGACGCCCGCACAATGTACGGTTCGGATCAAGAGGATGTCGATCCAAAAATCATAAGTCCATCCATACACGCCACGATACTGTGGAACTCTGATGGATCGGCTTTGTCCGTGCTCTGCTGCTGCGGTGAGTTAACTCCACCGCAGGGGGAGGCCGACCAGATGCATAGTAACCACGAAACCGGGAACTAATGATGGCCGCTTTAACTAGATTTTTGCCTTAAAAGCTTTTGCTTTAGATTTTAGCGAAAATTATTATGCGCCACTTGTTAGTTTTTTGGAACAAAAGAAAAAATAGGAAAAAATGAGAAAAATAAAAAATTGTATAATTACGAACGATACAAAGAAATAAGAGAATAAAGAAAGACTAAAATAGTCAGAATTAAAAATCGACGTGTACTCAGTGTCTTCTATCTTAAATAAATCGGAAGTAAGAAAAAGACATTGATTTTTAGATATTGGTTTGAGCTGAAACCATTTAGGGCGTTAAGCCTCTAATCGGCTGCAATATTTAGATATTGGTTTTTGAGGAAAACTGCACAATAACCTCTGCTGATTTTTTTAGTCATCTAATTTAAAAATAAAAAATAAAAAAACAACCATGTGTTTGGTTGCAAGGACTAGGTGTGACGGGATGGGATGGACCTGTTTTTGTAGGTGTTTGGATGGTAGACAAGCAGAGTCAAGGACATCCCACTAGGAATATTCCTTGTAAATCCGGGACTAGGCAATCCTCTTTTTTCATGCGACGGAGTCATCCCACATGGGATAGAGTTATCCCACCTCTTTGTTTTTTAAGTACTGTTTTATTTAATTTTTTTTAAAAAAACTCAAAGGCTTATGTGTAGAAACATATCAACAATAGCCTTCAATTTTTTTTAAAAAAAAACTCAAATGCCACACATGTCCCACCTTCATCCTTTCATCCAAACAAAGGATGTGACCATTCCATCACACTTTATCCTTCCAACCAAACAAAAAACAGGGATGACTTTATCCCCCAACCAAACAAAAAATACGATTATCCTATCCCAAAAGCAGGAACAGAATCATCCTACCCACCTTGTCCCTAAATCAAACAGAGTTTTAGAAGCCAAGCGGAGACACCGACGACGAGCCGAGAAGCTTTACGGCGTGCACGAGAGATCAACAGTTGCCGGCGCGGCTAGCACAGCCCCCCTGCCGCGGGGGCCCGCCAGTCCACGAGCCGCGGCACTGTTGGGCTACTGTGCGCGATGCGGTAGGGGTTCGATCGCCTGCTTTGCTCCATGTAGGTATAGGTAGCTAGCTAGCCATGGGAAGGGATGCTAAGCTCTATCTATGGCTATCGACGGATGCTGCAGCTACATTGGCACTACAGGAAAGCCAACAGTAACAACAAAAGCACACCCACGGAGGACTAGTTCCTTCATCCAGTCCAGTACCAGTGCTCCTCTCGTTCGTACCCCCTCTCACTAGATGGATGGGAATAGGATGGATGTGATGTTAAATGGAAACAGCAGCCACGTCACCTCCGACCTCAGGAGCAGTAGAGTAGCTTCGCTTTAGCTTAGGCCTGCACGTATCTAATCCTCTCTGAGATACCGTATATGTCGCGTAGGCAGCAGTAGCATCCGTGTAGTTAGCCGTAGATTCCAGGACGATGCCGCACGGTATGCGGATTCGACGCGTGCCCGTCGTCCCTCACTGACGCCCGTAGACGTGACGACCAAAGCGTGCCCCCCGTATCCGGGGAATCTACGGGCTTGTTTTTGTTTAAAGCCTAATCTTATCAGACCTAACCTTATATGTTTTGCCACACTTTCTTACTCTCAAGTCCTACGTGTCATAGATGTTTATTTGCGTAAACTTTGTTATACTTGTAGAGCTGAATTTTGTTACCACAAAAGATGTGACAAAGCTATATTTGTAAGCCTTAAAAGATTCATGCATAACATCAAGCCACTAGTCTAGAATCTAGAACACCTAGGGTTTGGGATCGGGGAAAATTCACGGTCGCCGATGAACGCCATTTGAGCGAAGACCCGTGCCTGCGTGATGCAGGCGTGAGGTAGAGTCGGTGAAGACCGCAGTGTCGCCGGCGGAGTCCTACAGTGGCGGTCGACGGCCTTACCGTTGCTAGCAGCGCACTGTAGATCGGATCACGTTAGGGTTTGTCCGGGGTTTCTTACTCTCACGGGAACGTTATCCTTCGGGAGAGGCCGGAACCCTTGCTTTATATTGCGCTGTTGCAACGAGGTACCGTAACCATAATTTGGTAAGGCACCCCCGATCAGAGCGCTGAAAATCAGTGAAATGTGGATTTCCCACGTCCCTCTTTTTCCGGCCGTTTTGGCCTTAGATCAATATCCAACATTATTTGCCTAAAGTTATATTACAAAGTTAGTTACAAATCAAATAGGCTCTACGTAACAATCCCCTGGGGGGAAGGCAGCTATTATACCCTGTATGCATGAGCATAAATTTTTTGAAAACTATATATATGTACTTTTGTTAGCTGTAGGTTCTGATTGCATTTGTAATGCATTGTAAATGATAATACTTAAATAAATTAGATATAAATTATATTTCATGCCATATGCTTCAGGTTTTTTTATAAAAAAGAACTAGCAAGTTATTTCTTAGTTGAGTTCTTTTTGACTTATAGCATGTGACTTATAACTTATATTACAGTAATTAACTTTAGAAAGATGTGTTTTTTAAGATGAAGTCAATAGGAAAAAATATAATAAAAATATATTGAGTTTTTATTAATCTTATTTTTAAAAATATATTATTTAAAATTTAGTTACTCTAAATAATACTGGCATAAACAAGTTTAAGAAAAAAAGAGATCGGCCGATTTTCCAACCTCCGCCGCTGCCTGCTACTGTACTAGTCTAGCTAGCAGTGAGTCTGGGGGAGTACGGGACGCGGGCCCACATGTCTGCGTCGCGAGGGCTGTGGGGCCAATGGCGTCTTGGGAGGGAGATGAGCCCTGCCGCGGGCCAGAGGCGCGCAATGTTACGTCGCGTCGGGGGTGTGGGGCCCAGCTGGGATGTCTGTTTTACTCGCGGGGTCCAATTATTAATGGGCCTTGCCTGGTCGCTGGCTGCACGGCACGCGCGTCGGCCAATGGGGCGGTCGGGTTCTAGGGCAGCGTTAATGGCGGGCGTACGTCTGATTTGCCGATCTAATCTCGGCTTGGAGCGCCGATCTGCGCTGGTGACAGGGGGCTGTACTACGAGAGGAGGGGTGGTGGAGGTTTTCACTGCGTATTTTCGGCCGGCCCGCCCATCCACCAGGTGCTCACCAACAGTTTCCGTTCTTGTCACCAGCATCACTCCTGCATCCTTCGGCTATTCGTGGTGAGCAAGCAAGTCGAATCTACCTAGGTTTTTTTCCGCAAGGAAAATCTACCTATGGTTTTGCTTCAGTGGCAAGGCACGCTTGATACACGCAAGTTATCCTTCCACCAGAATAGTACTACCACGGTATTAAGAGATGCTCAAAATGGCTTTTTTAATAGTTTATGACTGAAAAGCACCGTAGCTGATAAAAATTACATTGTAGCTGATGGTGGCTTATTTGGCGTAATTAAATTTAAAAAATTTAAAAACAGAAAGAAAAAACATGTTAGCCCATCACGACAGTACATCACCAACAAAAAAAGCCAAAAAATCAGAAAAGACGAAATTATTGAATAATGAAAAATAAACTAGAAATCTAAACCATTTTGAGCGGAGCCTAAATTGATGCAGCACCATCCGGTGTTCGAAAGAAAGCACCAACATCGAGTGTCTGATATCAACTCTTGCTACGAAACTACATAATTAGGACAACTCAACAAACTAAGTTTGTTGCGCACAAATCAGAACAAATTAACGATACATCACTGTGTTGAAGAAGCCTTAATGGCACTGTTACTGTACTCTTTGGAAAAGTCAAACAAGGGCCAGGAAATCTAAAAACCGCGTATCTATCTAGCCATGAGGGGAAGTCATCCTAACACAGAAAGGAGTTTTCTAGGAAACATCTATCTATTTTCTCTCCAAAATATCACGCCTTTTGGCCCTTTGATTTGCCCTAAATTCATGCGAGCAACTCCGGTTAGGTTGCCATTGTTAGTGGGATGTAAATATGATGTACACAACACAATAAAAACTGGTACGAGGGCATGCTTTTTTTTTATTTTGACTTAAAGCTTATAGTTACGTCTTATAGTTTTTAGATTATTAATAAGAAAATATCGAGTAACAAAAACCCGCATACAGTTTTAGCCGATATAAATAAAGTCGTTATAGTGCGTACTATAATCAACTTGCACATACCACCTTAAAAAGACACTCTATTAGAAAGCTAATTACTATAGAAAAATCGAAAAACAGCTTTAAGAGGTTGAAAAAAAGACAATGGCAGATCATCAATTGTCAACAAACTCCACTGTTTGGGACAACAATAACGTGGCTAGGCCGCAAACAAAACGGGGGATAGGCGATGTTGGCTTGGTAGATGGGCAAGGTAACCCGTTCTAAATAGTTTCAACTTTTGGTTTATGATTTTTGTTTTTCTGGGTTTTTGGTTTTTTTCTGAACTTTTTGGGCCTTTTCTCTTTTATTCCTTTGCATTGTCTATGCTGATATAATAATTTTTTATTTTTATTTAATTATGCAGAATAAGTAACAAATAGCTATAATATAAAATAAGCTGTAAGCTCTGACTTATAAGTCACTGGAGCACCTAGCAAGTGGTACGTGTTATAAGATTAAATACTGGTATAACCTTGAGGCAATACTAGAAACCAAATGTCTTTGTTAAGAAACATATAGGTTGTACTCCTGTTCTTGGATTAAAAACTGGTATGAACATTGAAACAATGCTAGATACCATATTTATTCTAACTGATTTGTTGAAAAACTTATACATGGCACATACATATACATAATCGGTAGAAATAATCCCACGCTGTGACCTTGACCGAGATTCTGTTCATATTAGTTTCTATTTCTGACTTCTAATTAGAAAAACCAAAAGCCAATACGAATATCTTACTTCTCGAAGTGGCTTATCCACTTCATACGCTACCGTTTCGCTTTGAGGATAAGGCTCTGATTACGGGTGTATCACGTAACCCGCTCCTCTCGTTCTCATCACACGCATACATCTTTTCTTCACTTTTATTATCACTCACCAACTACTTCTAAAATTTACTTTTTTCGACCACTGCTCTTTATTTTCAATAAAGAGTTGTAAACCACGTCTAAAACTCGTCCGTAAAAACTAATGCGAACTACCTGACTGAAAATACCTGGCAAACTCACTGCAGCCGGCGCCGAAGTACATAGGCCCTGGCTTTTCCCCCACAGTGGGACGCCCCAGCTCACACGCTCATCCGGCCACCTCCTCAGACCAGCACCAACTCCCTTTCGCTTTCACTGCTCAATACTTCCCGTCCTTCCTCCCCCCGCCCCCGGCCCGTCTTTCCTCTCTTTCACCCCCGTCTGCAGCTGCGCACCTTTGCAGAAAAGAAAGGCACCCCGAACCCAACAGCCTAACACCACCACCAAAAACGCACAAAAGCGAGCGCAAAGCAAAAATTACATCAGATCAGCTCGGCGTGCGCGGGCAAAGCGGCAGCTGCTAAGCAAGCCGGTGTGTGTGTGTGTCCCTGTCCCGGCCGGGCGCTCGCAAAGTGCGGAGCGCGCTTCCCTTCCCTCGTTCTCCTTGTCTTTCTTTTTTTTTTCCTCCGTGCTTACTCTCTCCAGGGCGTCTACGTACGTCGCGCGAGCCCCGAGGCTGCGCGTAGGTACGTTCCTACGTGTCGGCGCGCGCTGCCGGCCAGACGCCATGTCCTCGGCCGCGGGCGGATACGGGGGCGGCGCCGAGCGCCAGCACCACCTGTTGCTTGGCCAGGCCGCGGGGCAGCTCTACCACGTGCCGCAGCACAGCCGGCGCGAGAAGCTGCGGTTCCCGCCTGACCACGCGGACTCCTCGCCCCCGCCTGGCTGCTGGCCGCCGCCTCCGGCGCCGTTCTACTCGTACGCGTCATCGTCGTCGTCCTACTCGCCGCACAGCCCGACGCTGGCGCACGCGCACGCCCAGCTCGTGGCCCACGGGTTGCCGGGCGGGGCCCAGATCCCGAACCAGAACTTTGCGCTCTCGCTGTCCTCGACGTCCTCGAACCCTCCTCCCCCGCCGCGGAGGCAGCTCGGCGGCGGTGGAGGGGCCACGGGGCCATACGGGCCCTTCACTGGCTACGCCGCCGTGCTCGGGCGGTCCAGGTTCCTGGGGCCTGCACAGAAGCTGCTCGAGGAGATCTGCGACGTGGGCGGCCGGCCGGCGCAGGTGGACCGGGGCTCCGACGACGGGTTGCTCGACATGGACGTGATGGACGCGGGAGACGTCGGCCACGAGATGGATGGCAGTGACCGCGCCGCCGCTGAGGCAGTCACAGCCTGCGGTGCTGAGCAGCAGAGGAAGTCTAGGCTCATCCCCCTCATGGAAGACGTGAGTTTATCTTAAACTTAAATTGCTTCTCTTTTTTTTTAAAAAAAAAAGTGTTCTGATAAGCAACGGAGGTTTCCTCCCAAACAATCATGTAAATTTCTGACCCTTTGATTCGTCTCGCGATTCGTGCTCCGGTTTTAGTATCGGTGTCCACTTCAGCGAGTTCATCTTCTTCTCCGGCAAGGTTAGGACTCAGGTTGACGGGAGTTAGGGTCGGGGTTCACGGGGATCCAGAATTCCAGACCTTGGATTTCGGGTGCAAGGCGGCGGACCGGCGGCGGGTGGCGGTGGCGCCGCCGGTCGTGGGAAGGGAGGCCGGCGGTCGGCTGCATCACGCCATCACAAGCAAATTAGGTGCTGGGGCAGCGGGAGGTGGTCGCTGGCGGCGGATCCGGCGGCGGTGAGCGGCGGGAGACGGGGATGAAGGAGGTAGGCGGTGGGGTAGGTCGGCTGCGGAGGAGAAGAAGGTGGTGGGCATGTGGAGAGATTTTCGGGGGTTGGAGGCAAGCCGGCGGACCTCGCCGGCGACGGGCGGCGCCGGCGAGGCGGTGGCCAGAGGGCCGTTGATGGTGGAGGTGGCCAGGTGGGTGGTTGGCTAATGAGTAATGGCGGCTGTGGCCTGTGTGGAGGCGGATGACGTGGGAGGCGGGGAGAGAGGTTAGGGTTGATACACGAATCTCAAAGCAATTGGACGGTGGAAAATCTGGCTGATTTTTAGGAACAAATCAACCAGTTGATTTTTAGACAGACCCAGAAAGTGTTTTGATTCTATTTCCATGGCGTAATTATTTCGTCTTCGCCGAGGAGAATCTAACGACACCTCATGGTCACATCGTGGCAGCAGCTTGTGAATCTTTATTCACCGTGGCTGCACAGCTTATGCTTGTGATTTGATGATGGTTGTGGATCATGATATCTGTTCTTTTTGGATACATTTCTTTGTTTATTATGCCTCAAATCAATATTTTGTACTGCTGGTGTTGAATAGTTCTGTTCTTATAATTTCCCTTGTAAAACTGTCAGCTTGATCAGGAGTTTATGACTAAAAAGAGTAGCACAGTAGTCCATGTACATGAAATTTGAACAGCTAAATTCCTCGGGATGCTCTAATTTTATCCCATAGAAAAATTTCGAGTTGCTTCTTAATAAGATTCCTAGAGTTTGTCCTCTTTATACCCGCAGTTTCTATTTTTCAAAAAGATATAGTCAACCGGTTTTAATTTAGTTAAACAAAGTTGTTTAATATCATTCTAGCTAGTTCCTTAACTAGGAAGTGACATGCTTGGGTGAAGTGGTGTCTACATGATAGATTTGCAAGCGACAAATTTAGGCCCAATTGTTGTTGTGTTCTAAATTTCTAATACAACAACCACCATGTAGGTTTGCAAGCGATACAAGCAGTACTACCAGCAGCTCCAAGCTGTGATCTCCTCATTTGAGACCGTTGCAGGGCTGAGCAATGCCGCCCCATTCGCTTCCATGGCTCTTCGGACGATGTCGAAGCATTTCAAGTATCTGAAGAGCATGATACTGAGCCAGCTGCGTAACACGAGTAAGGTCGCCGCAAAAGATGGCCTCGGCAAGGAAGACATGGCAAACTTTGGGCTCAATGTGAATTCGTTCAGCCAGTCTCACAACATTTGGCGGCCACAAAGGGGGCTTCCCGAGCGTGCGGTGTCTGTTCTTCGCGCTTGGCTGTTTGAGCACTTCTTGCACCCGTAAGTATATGAAATCATCAGATCTGATTCTGTTGAAATTAATTCTGAACTGGTGAGAGCTGGATGTTTTTAAGACGGTAATCCATAGGCACAAGGTACACACCACACAGTACTGAAAGTGAGTACTGTGTACTGTGCACTAATATGGATATCCAATTTCTGAAATTACTACGGTATAAGAGCGATACATGAAATGGGGAAATGCAACTGTTTATCCATTGGGTAGCAGTGACATGACATGTCATGATGATGATGCTTGTGCAACATGATTCTGGTAGTGTGAGAATCATGCATAGATCCGAGACATGGGATAAATGCCTAAGGTAGTTGCAAGCAAACCAATGGCTGAAAATTATTTGCTTTATTGAAAGCTTCAAATTTTTTTCTTGCGTTTGCATTAAAATTGAAGATTAGCTTACGATGACTTACACTACCACTGCTTTGTTGCATGCATAAGTCTTAACAAGAAAAGGCATCCTGGAAAAGGGAAAAAAACTTCCGCATATTAAATCCTTATTGATGATTCACTACTGTGATATGAATGAACTGTCATTAGATGCCTATTTATTAAATCCCACTTTGTATTTAGTTCATGATGATTGTGCAACAACTTGAAAGTGGGATTTATTTGCAACCATCTTAGGCACCAACCAAAATCTAACAACGATGTCATTATATCTGCTGCTTATGCTAGTGGTGGTTATTCCTGATTGATCGAAACATCAGTTTGAATGAGATTGCCCTGCAAATTGCCTCATACTTTCGTTACACATATAGGGTGCATGGCTATCGGCTTTGTACATTTAGTCTGTAGCAATATATACCATCTTAATTGTTGTTTTCACTAATTGCATTTTGATACATAGTTTATTGTCAACTGTCGTCTTCTTTCCTGGCCTGTATGACCAACCATTAATACATGGTACTCAGTACTTCAGATTGAGAGTTACAATTTATAAACGGCTGTTGGTTGTATAGGTTGACTGGAGAAATTATTAAGATGAAAATCTGTAATGCATAAATGTGATATGCCTTAATTTTTAAACTGAATAAGGCCTTATCGAGTACATTTTTTTTGTCATGGGACCCTAACTGACTATATGTACTAACTAGCACATGGTAGCTTGCCTTCATGTGCAGATGTTCTAATGTAGCTTCCGAGACAATGCTCAACTTTTTGGTTAGAAGGTTTCATGCAGTAGTGGTGGAACAAGCTACTACTTCAGTTCGCTAACTAGATGGATTTTGTGCAGCGAGTTTTGTCTGCCGGATTAGTTTGTTCATTTGCTTTCATGATTTATGTGGTGCTATGTCTGCACGGGCGATTGTGTATGTTCCATCATTCTCATGTTTGGTGCTTACTTTGCAGGTACCCAACCGATAGTGACAAGCAGATGCTGGCTAAACAGACAGGCTTAACAAGGAACCAGGTAAGTAACCGTTTTATGTTTCCGAATTTTTGCGTTATTGTAACTGATCAGGTCATGTTGTCCGCTAGCTATGGTTGTCTACAATATTTCTCGCAGTCCATGCAACATCTCCGTCAAATCAAAATGCTATAAAACCTTTAAAACATTGCGTGCCTGATGTTCTCAAACGTTGCATGGGCAGGTATCAAACTGGTTTATCAATGCGAGGGTTAGACTCTGGAAGCCAATGGTGGAAGAAATTCACAACCTCGAGATGCGGCAGCTGCAGAAGAACTCTTCTCTCGACAAGAATCAGCTCGGCATGCAGCAAAACCAGCATTCGTCGGACAGCAGCGGGAAGCCCTCCGATCCTTCAAACTCGCACCATGGGCAAAGTAGCGGCATGACAAGGAACCACAGCACCCCCGCATCCTCTCGGCACATCCAGAACGAGCTCCCCCACATGCCCCAGGACATCCCAGGACAGGTGAGCTTCCCGTACAACGGGCTGGCCGCGCACCACAGCATTGCACTGTCACAGCCCCAGCAGGTTGAAGGCGTCGGCGTCGGCTCCGCTGCGAATGGTGGTGGTGTCTCGCTCACCCTTGGCCTTCACCAGAACAACCGGGCCTACATGGCCGAGCCGCTTCCATCCGCGCTCCCGCTCAACCTTGCCCACCGTTTCGGACTGGAGGACGTGAGTGACGCCTATGTGATGGGCTCGTTCGGAGGCCAGGACCGGCATTTCACCAAGGAGATCGGTGGCCATTTGCTCCATGACTTTGTTGGGTGATGAAGAACAGGCGATTGCAAGGCTCAGCATGCATCCACTAGAAGTAGGACGGTGAAGAAAGTTAAGGGGGGGCGTTGGTGTGCCTCTCGTGTAGATCCAGGAATGCTGTCAATATTTGACACTGGGGCTATAGCGAGCATGACTATACCTTTGAAGACCTGTTGTGCTGTTCCCTATTTGTTTCGATCCTAGATTAATCTGTGTTAACCTGTATTCCACTGATTTTGGGAGTTCTTCGCATATAATCACTCCCCCCCCCCCCCCAATTTTGGTCCCCAAACGTATTTTTTTTACAAACCTAACATATTCCAGAGCTAGGTAGCCACGGTGGGCGACACAAACATTTGTCGCCAGATGCACTATCCTAGCTTGGCAGGAGCTGCGCTATTCTAGCTTGGTAGGAGGGCGTGATCGCGGCGGGAAGGGTGAGCTCGGTAGGGCAGCGATGGGTGTGACAGACGGTGGGCCCCACCGTCCTCCCGTATTGCTAAAGCTCGATAGCACATGCCGAGGTGCTAGAGCTCGGTTGGTCCTACCGTGCTTTTTGAGCTTTGCAACTCCTGCCACGGGCTCGGTAGGACGAGCCAGTGTGGCGGTGAGCTCAGTAAGGCGGTGGGGCTAGGCTCGGTGAGCACGGTAGCAATGTCTAGCACAATAGATTGCCCTGTTTAGCCTTTTTCAAATAATACATTATTGAAAATATTGTAGTAATGGGAAAATATATGGATCACAAGTACTTCTTCCATTGTTTTTGTGTATTTAGTTGTTTTAAAATAATAGCTAACTATTAATGTTTGAGTTTGACTAGTGCGCCTCACGTTGCAGTAAGTTATTTACCATGTCGAGCTCGACATAACACTTCATAATGAAGGTGCGAATTTCATAATGTGTAGGTTTGATTATGTCCATATGTTTGTCTCACTACTGCTACAATGCAAATAACAACATGCATGAACCATAAACCTGAACTACAACTAAGATTAATGTGTCTTTTGGAAATCAGGCTTGCAGTTATTCGTCATATATATTTGGGTCCATCGATGTCTTTCTCTTGTCTTCCCTACGGGCTTTAGCATTTGCAAGGACAACCTAGTACTTGGTTTCTATAACTTCTATAGACTTGTCCTACTATGAAATAACCTTCTGTTCAATAGGGGCATCAGGGACTATCGACACATCTTCATTGTCTTCCACCCTCTGGGCCTTTCTCTTGTTCTCCAGAGTGTAAGGTTTCCAACAAGTGAAGTTTTTGGGCGCCACTAGGTAGTTGAACATGTGTTTTTGCTCGATGAATACCCTGTCGTACCTCTCTAGACCATCAATCTATTGAAAAAAGTAACAACGCTCTGTCGTCTACCATTATTCACGGAGTGGCTTAGCGATATGTGAAATAAAACATCAAATGTGATTTTATCAATACATGATATTCACTTACATGGTTATTACCACACGTGTAGTGCGTCCGGGCGACGATGGCTCAATGTATTGATTGAATAAGCCGCGGAAACTCTAGTGGCACAGATGCATCATTGTAAGAATTATCATGACATGATCCCTTGTTCTTGGCAATCCATTTCTGCTTCTAAAGTATCTCTCCGTAGTTCAACATCCCTAACAATGGCGTAGTGACGTCCTTTACCTATCCTCTCTTCTTCCTCCCCTCTCTCCCTATTTTCGAGATCAGCTTAAGTAGAGTGCTAGATCTGCTCGTCAAGTTTGGCTAGAATTTATAGGCGGTTGGTACATAATGCGTGGGAGTAAATTTTACCGAATAGAACCGCACTCACGCCCACGGCAACGAATCTTGTGGGCACAGGGAAGGTCATGTCGTTGTCAATTCACTGAGAAAAGCTGGTACGTGTTGTCAATTCACCGACAGAAGTCAACATGTGTTGTAAACTTAATGAGAAAAGGTGGCCTATGTTGTCAATTCACTAAGGAAAGCTAGCGCCGAAAACTACTGCACTGAGAAAAGCTAGTGCATGTTGTCAAATCACTGACGATATCTGATGCTTGCTGTCAATCCAGTGAGAACAACTGGTGCATCTTGTCAATTCACAATGAAAAACTGGTGGGTACTGTTAAATCATCACAGGAAACTGGTGAGTGCTGTCAACTCAATGAGAAAAACTTGTGTGTTGTCAACTCACTGAGAAAAGTTGGAACGTGTTGTCATTTCACTGAGAAAATCTGGTCTGTGTTGTTATTTCACTAAGAAAAATGCTACATTTGTTAAATTCTAGTAAAGTTTGCACACAAACATGGCGTGTCTCGTGAAATTTAAAATTGTAGTATTCGTACGGTATAAATAGTAACATGCATGGACAATGCCAGCCCCTGCGAGCTCAAGCTCCTCGACAGTACTGCCTGCCATGCCTGTCGCATCATTACCAAGCACGCCTGCCTCTCCTGTCGTCTCGCTGTCGAGCACGAGCGACTTGCCCAGTTCCGACTCGTCGGCAGGTGTTGTCAAGCTCCAGCAACACCGCAGGACAGTGGTTCCGTCGACTGTCACGCCCATCGCTGCCTTTCTGAGCTCACCCGTCCTCCCACAGTTGCGCCCTCCTGTCGAGCTAACGCGGCAGGTGACACGTGTCACCTGCCATGGCTGCCGAGCTCAGAGAGAAAAGCTAGATTTGTAAAAAGAATAACATATATTTTAGGGCTAATTTTGAAAAAAAACTACCGTACCATATATATATATATATATATATATATATATATATATATATATATATATATATATATATATATATATATATATATATATATATATATATATATATATATATATAGGAAAAATATTTTTTACTCCCGGGTGTAATTACACCCACCTCTAATATATCACCTAAATAAACTTGAAATACTCCTTTATTACTTTAGGTGTACTTATATACTAATTATAAGATACTCCAATGTAAACCATATGAAAATATTGCAAGGGAGTCCATAGTTTTTAGCGTATTTTATAAGTACCTTCATATACGCACATAAAAAAGTATATCGAAAAAATGTATATACAGTAACATATATATATATATATATATATATATATATATATATATATATATATATATATATATATATATATATATATATATATATATATATATATATATATATATATATATATATATATATATATATATGAAGGCTTCTTGACTTGACATGTGAGTGCTCACACGGTGGCAAATAAAGGGTGCTCCATTTATGGCCAGCAGGCTGAAGTGTTTATTACAGTAATCTACAGCTGAACCCTTGATGTGTAATGTAGCTCTCGAATATGACTGGACAGAGTTACCTTTCATCTTGCATAGTTAGCCTTTCCATGTACTTGTATTAAACTGAGAAAACAGATGGTGGGGAATTAATTTGTGCCAGATCTTGCATCCTTAGATGGAGTAGCCTCCTAAAGTTTGGACAAGCCATGATTTGCCCATCTGCTAACGTTTCGCTGTCTTTTGTCATCACCCTAACCATGTCTGTTAGGGCTGAGCTGCGCCTATTGTAGGCTAGCTTTTGCCTTTATCAATGCACTAAACAATCGGCCGATTAGCCAGCGACAACACGGGAAACGCCTTGATGAACCTCTGTTGTTTCTTTACTTTTCCGCAGGGTAAAAGGCCATGTTACCTGGGATCGGTTATCCATGGCCCTCGGTTTCGCAGCATCTGATTTGATGTACGCTTTGTTGAGGACTGAGGAGGGGGCTCATGCACGTTCTTTCCTGCGTGGAGGGAATCCATGCACGCCACTGACTACTGCTACTTGTCTCCCCAAAAGTAACCACTGTTCTGGTTTAGAAAGGCACTGTTGCTGCTATGTTTTTCTGTCACTTGTTTTTTTTTTGACTTCTCTAAAATGAAATAAACAGGGTAAACAGATTCGCTAAATAATTTTTCGAATAAAAATTCATATGCATTGTTTATGTCGGTGTCTTCATTGTCTACTGTTTTTACAAAAAGCATAGATGGAAATTATAAATAAATAGGGTAAACAGATTCTCTAGATAGTTTTTTGAATATAAAATTATATGTGCTGTTTGTATCGGTTCTTCACAAAAAAAAACGCAAATAAAAATTATCAACTAAAAGTAAAAGTTATCAATTGTAGCGTAAAATAATACAAACTTTCTTTTGTAGGCTCTCCTGGTGCATCCGTGCATGGCTATATTATTGCTCTCAGATTCTGCATGCCTACTGAGGAAAAATGATGCGCTGCCTTTTCATTCGTGGATAAAGCAGGTTGTAAGAGTATAGGATATCATTACCACTCATGGAAGGAGAACTGGAGTTTAGCTCAGAGCTCCATCGATCACTGTGCTTGAGAGGGGAAAGGCTGCGCGCGAAGCATTATTTTCTGTTGTAATTATTATTGAGGTGAAAACCAGAGACACCTCTTATCAAATCAAAATCAAAATCAAAATCACGTAGTAACTCAAATCAGCACTGCTTCACCTCTAGAGCCTGTTATTTTTGGCTTTTACCTTCTGTGGACATCAAAAAGCTAGATATTAAGGGTATGTTCTTTTTCTCCGAAGCTGATGAATTTTGGTTTGACAGTATCTAACTTTCAAATGAAGTATTTTCTTAAGACAGGGTCTACAAGTTAAACCATGTACACGTTAAAAACCCAACATCTATACCAGCCAAAATCGCAGCCGTAAATAGCTAAAATTCAAAAATTTCAGTCAAAAGTTAAAAGCCGCAGCCGTTGCCAAATAGGCCCTAAAACAGGGTGGTGTATTAGAACGTATTTTTTAAATAGCTTTTTGAGCATAAAACTATATATGTCATTGTTATCGATGTCTCCGCTGTTCACTACCGTATAAAAAATACAATAAAAAATCTTAGCTGCAGCCCTAAGCATCTTGGGCGTAAACGCGTTTGGTAATTGGGTAGTACACTCTGTATTTTGGAGGAAAAAGGTATCTTTTGATGGGACCGAGTGTGCTGGTTCTGATGCTTTGTTCCTTTAGTTGTCAAATTTTCTTTTGTCAAGAACGAACTGTTTAAGGTGTCGCTCCGTTAGGTCAAAATAAACTAGCTTATAACTGAAATTAGATTACAGCTAACTAAAATTATACTATAACCGATAGTTGTTTATTTGGCGTAACTAAAATTTTAAAAATTTTAAAATAGAAAAAAAACACAGGTTGACCCATCACGAATAACACAAACGAATAAGTAAAAAAGAACTGGCAAAAAACTTTAAAAAGGAAAATAGCTAGAAAAAGACGAAATTTAGAAATAATGAAAAATAAGGTAGAAGTCAGAGGCTCAATCCAAAATGAGCAGAGCCTAAATAATTTAACAACATGGATTTTAAAAATTAAGTAAAAAATAGAGTGAGTAATACATTGCATTGGTATTAGTCACCAGCCAGGTATCTAGACAGTTTTTTTCACTGCATGCATGGTAACTAGTTAGGCTTATGGCTTTCGCCGAATAATACAGTAATTAGCTTTTAAACGATATGTCTTTTTAAGGTAAGATCTATAAGTTAACTGTAACAGACACTATATCGAATTTATCTATATTAGCCAAAATCACACGTGAGTATCTCTCTTTTCATACTCTCTCTTACAAATAGTTAGAATTTAAAATTTTAAACCAAAAGTTATAAGTAGCAGATTAAAAGAGCCCACCTAGTACTAGTAAAACTTTTACATGCTTGATTGCTTCTCCAAGTGCATGCTTCTTTAAAGTAAGCCCTTTTCTTTTTATTAATCATGGGAGCATGGCAGGTGCACGCGTGGTCCATTGGGCATAAGGGCCAAAGCGGAAGGCCAATGGCCTTTCCTTAACCAAATCTTCGATAATGGGTTCTCGTTAAGCATATGTTCTCTCCACTTAAGATACGATGATCCGTCTCTGCATTTGCCACTTTATGCTCCCTCAACAGTCTTCAGTCTTCGCTTCTTTTTTTGTCTGTCTAATCCGAGTGGCCTGCCCCTGCCCCGCCGCGGCAGCTACCACACCTACTTCCCACGATGGCAGTAGGGCAACGTGCTTTTGCCTTGGATATGACATGCTCTACTGTTCGCCTACAATTATTTGCTTTTCTCGGGAGATGCAAGTGGCACGCGCTGATCTGCGGAGTACAGGGCTACAGGGCCATTCTTTACGGCTTATGACGTTGGTATTGCTTTTATTTATAGCTTTTAGCTGTAATTTATAATTTTAATTAAAAATAAATAGGTAGAACTAATTTTTCTTATAAATTTTGGCTGAGTTATAGTTTTTAGCTAAAAATAAGCAATAGCGTCTAAAAGAAGTGACTTTTAAAAGGAAGACAATTTGTGCAAAAAAAAATATAAGAGAGATACGTGTGCATGATAGGGATGAGAGGAGTGAGGTGGATGATACACTTGTGACTCACTACCTTATTTCCAAAACGAGACAACAGTGAGAGCAGTTGAGAAACCACTTTGAGAAGCCAAACGTTCGTATTGTCTTCTAACTTTTCTAAGTAGAAATATAAATCAATACGAACAGGTCTAATTTCCCCAACAAATAAGGTCATGTTCATTTCAGCTTCAGTTTTTGTCTTCTAGCTTCTAGATTTCGGCTTCAATAAATTTTGGATTTTTTTTTCACTTTTTTCATCTTATTTCTTCTTTTTTTTCTTTGCATTATATGTGGATATATGACATTGTTTTTTATTTTGAATCATTTTTCTTTAATTTCCTTTAATTGAACGACTCCGAAAAACTAACAGCTGTTAAGTGCAATTTCAGCTCAAAGCCAAAAGTCATAAGCTGCTAAAAAAATCGAAATGAACGGGGCCATATAGAACTAGACGGTTTCTTCGTCGTTTTTTCGAAACGGTTTATCTGGACAGTTTTTTAAAGTGGCTTATCAGTTTATCGACATTCGATTCGTTCGTACGAACGCTCGCATCCGTCTCTCTGGTTCTAGGAAATTTCAACCTCCACTATAGTCCAAGAAGGAAATGCCCTAAAAAGAATGCTACCCAAAAAGGACAAAGAAAAACGAGTGCCCAACCGATGCCCGCACGGCTTTACGGCCCAGCTTGCAAAACAGTGCTCCGTGCTCGATCCAGCAAAAAGCACCGATCCATCTGCCAATCCCACAGCCTCACCACATGCCCGAGCCCAACTGACACGCTGGGCTCCGCCGAAGTGTCGCCCACGCGTGACGCCGCACCCACGCCGCGCGCTTTTTCCCG
The DNA here is from genome assembly GCA_017311315.1 of Dendrocalamus latiflorus. Classification (NCBI taxonomy): domain Eukaryota; kingdom Viridiplantae; phylum Streptophyta; class Magnoliopsida; order Poales; family Poaceae; genus Dendrocalamus; species Dendrocalamus latiflorus. Next base: position 22,742,655 of record CM029620.1, read on the forward strand.
TGGCGATCGCCTCTCTCGTAGCGGAGCGACCTCCCGCGCCGCGAGCACGGCAGCAGCTGGCGCCGTCGGCCCGCCGTGAAGAATTTTGCTGCGTAATAGCGGCACAAAACGATTCGTGTAATGAGCCAATCGGGCAAAAAATTTTCCTCAGCCCTCAGCTTGGCGGGCCTTCGACTTGCCGCTGGCTCGGCCCTGGCCCGCGCGGTTCCACGGGCTCGTATAATCGGTGAAGAGGTAAAAGTGGCCCAGAGGTTTGGCCCACGCGGCAGTAATCCAGCTCGGACCAAGAGCGTCGTCGTGGAGAGGTGCCCCCGGTATGGCAAAACATGTCACGAGGAGCTTAGAGATGGATGGTCCATGGCCTTGTTTCCTTTTTTCGTTTCCCTCCCGTAGAAATGCCAAGAACTTGTTTTGCGACTTGCGTCCAAAATTTCCCGAGAGAAAAATTACCTCCGAGTTAAAACGACTCGAAAATTTCATTGCACTCCTTGGGTAGAAATTTGCGGGCTTGGGGGGTATCATTGTAGGTCGATTAGGACGGACTCTTTTCTTTTCCCCAAATGAAAAGGGGTTTTGGGTAATAGGATGGAACATCAAGCGAGAGAATCTTCAACCATTTGGCGAGCGGTCACCCAATGGCATTGTTTTGTTGGGTAGACAGCAGGCTCCCAATTTGGCCACCACCACACAAGTCAATGACAACGATAAGCCGCTCCTCCTATTACCCATCACACACAGCTAGCTCTGCAAAATGATGGATATACATACATACGTACGTACGTATGTACATAGACACGTCATACATATGTACGTACAATGATACATATGTACATACATACATACTCTAAGAGTACTACGTACTCTCACTTTTTATATATTGCTTAAATAATGTTATTATACATATTTATCTATTTAAACATAGTCTAATAATGATTAAAAGATACTTCAAAATGAGTTTAATGAAAATTTCATCAAAACCTATTTTTTATAGCTGTCTCCTAGGCATAACTTCCAAACCGTTATGCCCACATAGGTGTTGTAGCTACAACTTTCAATTAACACCAACAACTAATTCTATAATCTACTAAGGCTAAGTTGCAGCATAACAGGAATGCTGCAACTAGCAGAGAATTACAAAGCAAATTACAGAGTAGCAGAATTTGGAAATTCATACCTCAAACCAATTGAGTGGTTAAGTATTCTATCGAAAGCTTATAAAATTATCTACACAACTCTAGTTACTCCCCAAACTTGAGTTAGTGGGATTCATGGCCTAATCCACCAAATATCGTGTCACCCTGCTGCGATGATCTGCAGGACAACAGCAATCCAAAGACCATAACAGGCAAACTACCCAATGGATTTTTGCATTCTATGGCTTCATGGAAAGCTTACAAATTTGTTTAAAACTTCTTAGTAATCACCCTTCTCAGATTTGGCCTCTAGAGCCCTCGAAAAAAATAATAGATCCAAACTGCACAAATTAAAGGAAACTCCAGAAACTACCTTCCCCTTTACCTTCTTCCTCTTGCAGCCTGTTCCACCCCATTCTCCTCCCCTTATTCCCCATCTTCTTTCCCCTCACCTTGTTGCAGGAGCACAGCTCGACCTCCTCTTCCCTTTGCCTCCACCCAAAATTCAGTAGACTATTTTTCTATACATATTATCTCTCGTGAACAGCCGAAATTCAAATGTTTAAACTATAAAGTATAAACCGTTAGCTTAAATGAGCCCACGCTACGAGTCACTCGACAGAGTCGCAGGCCTCAACGGCTTAGGTCCAGATAGGCACTAGTCGTGAGAGGAGGCCCAGCTGCCCATGACAAAACTTGAGTACCATTTACCCAAGCTCATCTTCTAAAATTTCAGTTGCTTTGAAGATGCTAGTACATGAGCTTTTCGGCAGACACAGGCCATAGCATTTTCCATCTTCCACGAAATCGGCAAACTTTTTTCTTATAGAGAATCTCGCTAAAAACGGCATACCTTTGACCACACATTCAGACAGGATAGTACACAGAGAGTTTCAGCCATTTGTCACATGGAGTGAACGGCATGTGTTTACAGGCTACAGCCTTAGAGCTGTAAGATGGGCCTCATTGCGTTGGGCCGGCAGGCGGCCAACAGCCCAACCACCGACAGCCCCTTGACGGGCTGTTCTTTGGTATCCTGTCGAAGCCTGGGCCTTTCCAAGCCGACGGCCCACTACAACGACCCGGCCGCGCCCACGCCGCCACGCGCACGCCACATCTCCACGGCAGCAAGCAAACCAAACCAAGGAAAGCACGACGCGTCTGCGGCAAACGCAAAACGGCAAAGGCATCTCTCAACTCAAATCCTCTCCTCTCCGCTCCACGGGCACGGAGTTCAAGTCCCCAGATCCGCCCAGCCAGAAGGAAGCATCAGGCGCACGAGCCGAAGGCCGAGAAATCTCTCCCTCGCCGAGCCGTCTAAAGTATAGACGCGTCGCCGTACGCTCGCTCGTAGGGATTGCCGGCGATGGACTGGAGCGCGGTGACGGCGGAGGACCTGGTGGACGCGCTGCGGGAGGTGGACTGGTCCACGCCGCCGCGCCCCGTCCCGGAGTTCTTCTCCCGCTTCACCGTCCCCCGCTCCTACTCCAAGTGGACCAGCCGCCTCAAGTGCAACCTCTACTAGTACGATCCGCCTCCTCCCCCTAACGCTTCTGCCATTTCGATGCCCCACCTCGCCAGTGACTCGCGGCGCACCCACGATTTGTCGGGGACTCGCCTGGCCGTGTCAAATTTGAGCGGATTTGATGGGGATTTGTGCGGGGGTGGCCGGGTTTGTCTAGTTCAGCGGGGATTTCGTGGGTGTTTTGAGTTAATTAGTGATGGATCAGAGCATCAGGCGGTTTTTCCCCGATGGAATAGAGTAGGGTATATGCGTGTGCGAGCTTGATACTCTTTTGATAGCTGCAGGGAATTGTGTTGCAACCTTCGGTTAATGCAGATAGATATGTCATAAGATTATAAAAGTGAGGAAAAATTTAGTCTGCTCATAGTAATAGTGTTATCAACGCGCAGCACGGTTGCAGGGGAACTATATTTGTTAATCCCAGCAAGTTCGGTGACAATTAAAGGAATTGCATAGGAAGCCCGCGTATTAGGCTGTGGCTATTCCTTTTACAATCTTTGATGAATTGAGAGCATGGTATGAAGTTTGCCAAGGGAGTATAATTTTTTGACCTCTGCTTATTTGTGTACTTATATATGGTAGATTAGAATTTGCTGAAATGTTGTGGATAAGCTCAGTTCTCCCGTGCTATCATTTACTATTGATTATGATGCATGATATCAAGATCTCCAGAACAACGATCAACAATGTGAAAAGGCTTAGGGGGAGAATCGTGTGCGCACGCATATGCATTTGAATTGTGTACGTGATGTTAGAGCTTAATTGGTGTGTACATGTAGTAGGTAACTTGAATCTCATTTTTTTCTCTCCACTTGCATTGAAGACACTGTATTGGATATTTCTTGCTGGGATCCGTTGATCTGTGAGATTAGCAAGATGTCTATGACCTCTTTTTTATTTATGTAGTTTAGATATTTTGAACTCAAATTCTAGATGCAAAGTGGTGTAAATATGGGATTGAGTCGATTTCCTTGATCTGCAGAAGGTACAAAATGGATAGGCATTTTTTGATCACTTGAATGAATGCCAAACTAGTATTAATTCATGAAGTTCGCAATTTGCAAGTTTTTTAGAAAGCCATATGGTAGGTATGATTTCATGTTATCCTCTACTGAAGTTCTTTTCCATCTTTTGTTTGGTCTCAGCTACAGGACAAACTACTTCATCTTGATCATGTTCATCCTTGGTAGGCAAAAGAAGATTTGCATATTCTCTCTTCTTTCTGTTTTTGGTTGATTTTGAAATGCTGTCTTTGGTATATGCAGGGATGGGCTTCCTTTGGAAGCCAGTTGCTATCCTTGCAGCTTTTATGACTGGAATCAGTATTGCATTTCTTAATGATAGGTATGTAAGTACGTAACTAATGCCTGTTGTTGCCTTGTGCCTTTAACTTGTTTCTCTTGAGAGTTTTTCCAATTAGATATGTTAAAAACACTCTTTTACCCTGAACTAACAAAGGTAAGCGTCATTAGTGCAAAAATCTTCATAAAGAACATTGCCCTATGAGGTTCAGTAGCGATTACTTAGTCATTATGTGATGACCAATGTATTCTTCCATGTCTTTTTTATCTATAGAATTATGCAAAGATGCACAAACTGTAGTTTAGGTTCTTTATGCAAAGGGGTAAATTGCTCAGTGGGGCTAACCAACTTTTGTTGTCATTTAAATGCAAGCCAAAATGCGGGGGCACAACCAAAATTTTGTAAGGCAAACTTTCGCACCAATCCAAACAAGCCCTAGATCCCTGAACTTGGATAAGTGGCTTGTGGCTATATTGCATAAGGTTCTTAAACTTGCATTGGCTGGGTCCAAGCAAATCTCTTTGTAAATCTAGACCTAAATGTTGACTTTTGGAAGTCTGCAAGCTTAAGTGGAATATCCATGCAAGTTTAAGGGCGTATGGAGTATCCTGCGGTGTTGGTGACATAAGGGAAGTGTTAGGAGTTCCTTTAGGAATTCAAGGACATGTTTACCTAGTCATGTCCTTCTAAAACAGTAAAACCCCATATTCCTTCATTCCGTCATAAGCTACCACGTATCAAGCATCTTGTATTATGGCACCAGCGATAGAATGAAGATATATATCTGCAAAGTATTTGCAGGAATCATTTAATGGTAGTGAGATACACAATTGTAGATCCACTTAAGTTCTTATTGTGTAGGATTATGCCAGGACCTTATTGAGATCAACAGAATTACTCCAAAATCATGCTTATGACTGTCCTCAAATTGTTGTTAGGGAGGAAGAATTCTAGCATTACTTCCAAGAAATTAAAAAAAAAATACCTGTTGGTTGTTTTCCCTTATGTTATGTCTATTTGTAACACAGTTCTCAAATTATTAAAAGTGGCCCCATAAATTTGTGTCAAACTATCAATAAGTGATTAATTCCTTTTTTGGTTTCCCCTTGCATTTAATTGGTTGATTAATCAACTAATTATTTTGTTTGATATTTCAGCTTCGCAGTAACTTTCAATGAGAGAGTCACAAGGACTGTCAGACAATTTTCACCACATTTAGCTGCCAAGATGAAACCACCAATAACGTGAGGGTCTTAATTCCTAATGTTCTTTATTTAGTTTATCATGGGTCACTAGAGGGTGTTGTTAATGTTATTATCAACAACATTGCCAGCCCTGTTCTTCGTGGTCGACCAAGCTCGAAGAGATCAATTCATATTTGTGGGCGACCTCGCTGGGTGTTTGTCCTGTTATTTTCTGCAGGTGTGCAGAGCACTTAGCTTTCTTCACATAATCCTATTTCACATACTATAGTTTTGTAAAACTGGAACTAACCGTTTTCATGTTTGCAGTTAGCTGCATGCTCTGGTTGACCTCCTGCAGTCTCCTCACAGTTCTATGGGCACTTCTAATTGCTCTACTTGGTAGGGCCAGTGTAGGGTTTTTTAAATTTGAAAAATATGTATATATCTTGGAATGTCCTTATGATCGTTTTTTTTTGTTGGCAGCAACTCTACTACATGCCAGCTTCAGAACACCTAATCTGAAAGCACGTCTGAATACATTCAGAGAGGAATTCCGAGCAGTTTGGCGGAATTATAGTGAGCTGTAAGTTCCAGTGTTTGTCTCATGGGAGCTATAACTTGGTGCTGAGCTTTTGGAGTGCAGGAGGCGCTGCAACAGCAGATACCTGCATCAGAAGTACAATAAGTGTTAGGTTGATACAATGAATAGTCAACAGCAAAATACAGAATAATCAACAGCAAAATACAGGGAATTTTTCATGAACTTACAACTTTAATCTGCTTGCTTGTAACTCCACGATCAACCAACAAATCAAGAGCAGCAACAATAGTCCCACCTAAAGGTACAAGTTAAATGTATATCATGGTACTTCTGAAAGTTACAGTAACGTGCCTTCTGCTTACATGGACTGGTAATCTATAATTTGTATTTCTCACTTTCATTAAAAAAAGAAGCATATTCAAATTCTCAAATAACGCAATTGCTTTAGAGCCTGCTCATTTGGGTTGAAAAAATGTGGCTTATGGCCAGTGGCGGAGCCAGAATTTATCGGAGCCTTGGCCCAAAACTAAGGAATTTATCGGAGCCTTGGCCCAAAACTAAGGAGGACATAAGTCTATAACTAATATCAAATACTATCAGTACTGAGATATAACAAAAGTACAATACAAATACATAATCAAAATAAAATTTGAATTTCATGTTGAACGATACGACAAAATAGATAAAACATAGCAAAAAGAAGAATGTAACACACTGTCACTAGTCTGATAAACATACTACACTAATAACACTATCGTGTATCACAGACTTCAAATCACACTATCACTCAAAGTCTCAAACAGACAGTCATACTACAGTGATACAGATACAGTCATACATTCATATTGATTACTGAATTACTGACAAGTGACAATAAATCAACAATCAGTTAATCATTCACATAAGCTCACCGGGGAAAGGTGGAGAGCCAGCACCGGCGGACGGTGGTGAGCAGTGGGGCCGGTGACAAAATGTCAATGTCGAGTCTTCAGGCTTCCATTGGAACAAAATCCAAGCATCAGGCTGAGAAAGTTTGGACTGAAATACTGAATTGTATCCTAGGGAGCCATTTGAGTTGGAGTATACAACACCTTCTGACAATTCCATTTATGCGAACACTGGAGCAGGGCGACCGGCGTTGCGCGTGGACTGGCAGAGCCGCGGAGAGGAGGCGCCGGCGGAGTCGCGGAGGCCAGAGAGGAGGCACCGAGGCGGGGGGGTGGAGTCGCAGAGGCCAGAGAGGAGGCACCGAGGCGGGGGGGGGGCGGTGCCGCGCCGCCGTGGGCCGAGGCGGAGATCTGCTGAGGAGGCGACGGGCGAGTCAGGGCAACGTCGCGGCGGCCAGCGGGCTCGGCGGAGAGGAGGCGGGCGGGCGGGGGGCGGTGCCGCGGCGGAGATCGGCGGAGAGGAGGCGCCGAGGCGGGGGGTCGTGCTGCGCCGCCGCGGGCCGAGGCGGGGGGCGGCGTCACGGGCTCACGGGCGGCGGTGGGGGTTGGGGGCGGCGCATCGCGCGCGGAGATGCGGCTGGAGGCGGCTCGCGAGGCCGATCTAGCGAGACGGGAGGGGCACCCGCGCCTCCGCAGTTAGGGTAGGTCGGCGCCGCTGCTGGGCCGCAGGGGCGTGATGGGCTGCTGCTCGCGACGAATGGATCGGGCCGGCCGGAAATACTCTTGGGCCGGCCAATAGGCCTCGGCCCAATTACTATGCAATAATTTTTTGGGGTATACTAAAATTTTGCACTGTTATTTTTTCTGGGCCTCGTGCCGTTGCCCAACCTGCCCGAGGCCCATCTCCGCCCCTGAGAGGAACCATATCCGCACCAGCATCTGGCAGCCGGAGGCGGGCGACCGTGGGCCGGTGGCGGCGTCGGGGCTCGCCGCCGCCAGAGACGACCTAGGCCTGTGGACGAGTAGCGGGGCGGGGGCGGTGAGGCGCGTGGCCTTGACGAGCGCGGGAGAGGAGAGGGAGCAGGAGGGCGCAGAGAGGCGTCGCGATGCCCTTGGCCGGTGGCGGAGAGGCGCTCCTGCGGCCGTGGCGGGCGACAGCATCGCGAGTCGTGACGACGGGGTGCGGATGCACGCGAAAGCGAGAGCAGTGAGGGGAGCGAGGTGGAGACGGTGGGGCCGCGTTGAATTTTGACGCATCTCGAGGTGCCGTGACCCGTGGATGTGCTTACTGTAGCTAGATTTTTTGATTACATAATCTTTTTTGAAAAATACTTTATTAACAATATTTTCTCAATTTTATTTCTAAACCGGACTCTTTTGTCCACGCCACAACCCGTGACACGGCAAATAGATGCAACTATGTCATGGATCTTGGAGGAGCCAAACCTTGCCACTATACTGATGGTGGAATGATAGTTTTGCTACGCCACCAAAACAGCGATTTTTTTGGCTTGACGCTATAATTGTGTCGTGACCTAGCAGTAGTGTCATTTGCCACACCACGAATGGTGACGTGGTCAAAAGTATCAGTATTAGAAATAAGTAGGACAAAGAATTATTAATAAAAATAAATTAAATATAGGTTAAAATAATAAAAATTGTTCGTCACGCCACAATGTAAATTTACACATGTTCGTGTTAACTACATGGATTCGTTTTACGGTTGTTGTGCTACCCTAATGTAAAAAAAAAATCTAGTGCCATGTTTGACAAATTACTAGATTATATAGTTTAACGAAATCTATTATCCAATAGTTGTTAACCTCCTGTAGTTTCTGAGCCATTCTTTTCGGCTACAACTTATGGCTTTTTGCTGAAATTTTTGAATTTTGACTGTTCACGGTACAGATTACGAAGAGACAGATACCCACTTGCGATTTTGGTTGGTACAGATGTTGGGTTTTTAACGTGTAGATCATTTAACTTGTAGACCCTGTCTTGAGAAAATACTCCGTTTAAAAGTTAGGTACTATAGCAAAAGCTAAAAACCACCAACTTGTGAGGTACAGAACAGGCCCTCTGTCACATAGACTTTTCTTAGCTAACTACTCAAATATCTTATATTTAGAGCGCAAAGATATCTTCTTTCGCAGCATGTTTTCTTTAGAAAAACAACTAGTGAAACACTAAAATATGTGAGAACGATTCCACCACAAGGTTATTACTATAGGACACGTCTAACGTTCCGTGGGCGTACGTGATTTTGACCTCATTTCCATATTTGTTATACACCTTATGATTGATGATATGTCCAGTATAACTGGTTCTATATATTGCTACATACACTTCTTGTTACATGTATGTTATATTGCTATGATGCACATCCTTAATTCCACTAGGGAGCAAGTAGATATAATGTGGTGATCGGTTTGGCTGAAAAGCTCATGGCTTATGGCTGAAAACATTGTAGCAGGCTGAAAAAAGCAATGTAACTGACAGAGGCTTATTTAGCATAATTAAATTTAAAAAAATTAAAAATATAAAAAATATGTTAGCCCATTACGTATAATACAAACAAATACGGGAAAAAAAGAACCGGCAAAAAAGCTCAACAAAAAGCCAAAAGTTCAAAAAAAGACGAAACTTATGAATAGTGAAAAATAAGTCAGAAGCTAGAAGCCGAAGCCGAGTTGATCAAGGCCTTTCGACAAGGCTGAATTAATGATAAGAGACTGCATTGTAGATGTGAGGATGTGGCAACCGGATTCAGGGAATAGTCTCCCCTTCCTCATTTCCGTTGGGTACAGAGCAAAAGCTCCTTCAAGATTCTGCATGACAAACTCTTAATATACTTACTGTAGGCCGCATCCGCACTTGTAGTTCACCAGAGACGATTCTGCACTTCAGCTCTTGCAAAATACATACCAGTACCAACAAAATACAAAGTAGTCGACTACTGATTAGACGTACACTTTATTATTTGATCTCACAATTGAGATGTGCTTATTCTTACACAAAGGCTGTAGCCCGGCCAAAGGACAGTTCCATCAGTTCCCAGACAATTGTTTAGATTATTTCACCATCCCAAACCTCTTCGATGGATTTGAAGACGCCTTCCGGGTGAGTCCAAAAGTCCCCTCGGATTAACTTCATCTGCAAATCACAAGAAAGTCGATACCATCGGACAAGAACACCAACAATAAAGGTTAACACTTAGTCAACAGCTGCAGTTTTCAGCATTTGTTGCTGCTGCCTACTTGCCTGTTCGATTTCAGAGAACTTCGCGAACAAGTCGTCCGGAATGGACCAGTCGTAGACATCAAGGTTCGCCTTGATCCTTTCCTCGTTGGTGCTCTTCGGGAGCACGCTGTGCCCCATCTGAATCCCCCACCTCAGAGCCACCTGCGCCGGCGTCTTGCCCAGCTTCTCCGCCGTCGAGAAGACGACCGGGTGCTCGAGCACGTTGCCTGCTTTCATTGTCCCGGGTGAGCCCAGCGGTGAGTACGCCTGTGACACAAGATAAGGAAGAGCCTTTGAGCACTACTAGTAAGTCTAGAATACACTGCAAAAAGTTCAACAATAGCATGTTCGCATTGGACGAGCTTAAGATTCTCGCAGATTAGTTTGGGCTAGCTGCTGAACGTACCGTGAGGTGTATCCCCTTGGACTCACAGAGCTTGCGGAGCTTGGTCTGCTGCCACACGGGATGGCATTCCACCTGGTCGACGGCCGGTGGTACGCGCGCGATGGCGAGCAGGTCCTCCAGTTTCTTGCTTGAAAAATTGCTGACACCGATGGCGCGAGCTATGCCGGACTCGTAAAGCTTCTCCATCGCCGTCCATGTTGCCGGTATATCGGATGGAATAATGTTTTCCGCGCCAAAGCTGGAGCCTGCCTTCATTCTTATTGGCCAATGGATCTGACGAACGGTACAAGCATCTTAAGCTATAATGCTAAAGCAGTAAAGAACAACGGTACATGCATCTCATACGCGCTGCATACTTACAAGGTAAAGATCCACGTAGTCAGTTTGCAAGTCCTTCAGTGTGCCGTCCAGTGCAACCGGGACGTCCTCCGGCGCATGGTTAGTGTTCCTGCAAGAAGTTGCATGCCCTTCAGTGCTGTTCCAAGATTACTGCAAATTGCTATGCATGAGTCGATAATGTTCAGGTCTCAGAATCAGGAAGGAAGACCGACCAGAGTTTGGAGGTGATGAAAAGATCTTCGCGCTTGGTTATGCCCTCGTCGAACACTTTCTTGAGAGCGAATCCAATCTGCAAAGCCATAGTGGTTAGCCTGTCTTTTCAGTCAAAGATCGTTCACTTCACTGGGGAGTGAATTTGAAGAGAGAATTTACCTCCTTTTCATTGCCGTAGGCTTGAGCACAATCGATGTGCCGATAACCAGCCTGCATAGTTACGCACAGCATAAATTCAGATATCGCAAAGGTAGTGCAAAAGCGGAAAAGCACAAGAAAATTAACTGCAATACATGTTTCAGTGTTCACTTTTGAGGTTTTTCTTTTTGGATTTTTTAACGGAAATGGCAGGAGCTCTGCCTAATTAATTAAGAAGCGAAAGTTTTGAGTTCAAAATGAATGATGGAACAGGAGGATACTCGAGGTTCCAGCACGCAAAATCTTAGTAATGTTAGGACAAGAGCAAAGACACCATCCAATTCCAAAGTAGCCCGACCGAAATTCATCGATTGGTCAGCAGTCAGCAGCCGCAAGGTTGAGAAGTAGACTGCCAAGCCATCAATGGTGCGTCTTGTGCATCTAAGAACAAGAGACAATAGAACACGTGCTGATTCAGTGCAATGTTGCTCGGCAAATCTGGTTTTCAATGCTTTTGTGGCTGAGGAATCAGCGGTCCACACCAGCAGCAACATATACAAATCCAAGAGTGGTGGTTGAGGTTGCACCAAGGCGTGCGGCCGGAGCATGCAAAAGGTTTGAACTCCATGGTGATCCTCACTTTGCGTGCGATTTGGATGGAACGGAACTCTAGAGGCTTTAGGAATGAGAGTAAATCGGTGCCTAGAATTGTCGACGAAATTAAAGCGGAAGGCATCCAATGGAGTGAGGCAGGGGCGACTTGCATCGCTAGCCTGTTGCCGTGAGTAGTTTTCAGTGGAGTGCTAGTTCTTTCTTGCTATTGTTGTCTTCAGATTCTAAGGGTGGATTGTTATTCGTTTCGCCTTCTGTAAAACTATTTTGTGATTGTTGTGGTTTTTCTTCTTAATGCAAAAGGTGTGCAGTGCGTGTTCTCGAAAAACAATTCATCAATTCCCCCAAGTCGAAGTTCATGAACAAAAGTTGGTAAGAGTTTGTTTTATCAATTGCTAGCCCAATTTCATAGAATTTTGGACACTATTGGACCCCATGCACACCCAAATTTCCAGTTTTGGCCCCCAAATGAAAAAAATTCCAGATTTGGACCCCTCCTCACCGCGCGTTTAACGCCAGCGCGACACGTGTCCGGTCGTGCGGTCTGGTACCGCACGACCGCACTGTTCACCGAGTCGTGCGGTACCAGACCGCATGACCCCGCTGCCCTCTGCGCCGCCCACGCGTTCGCCTCCCTCACCGCACGACCGTCCAGACGCGCGCTCGGGCGGGCGCGGACGCGCGCTGGGCGGGCGGACGCGCGCTCGGGCGGGGCGGGATGGGAGTCGCGCGCTCGGGCCCTCCGGTCGCGCGCTCAGCGCAAATGGCAGCGGGGTCGTGCGGTCTGGTACCGCACGACCCGGTGAACAGTGCGGTCGTGCGGTACCAGACCGCACGACCGGACATGTGTCACGCTGGCGTTAAACGCGCGGTGATGAGGGGTCTAAATCTGGAATTTTTTTTCATTTGGAGGCCAAAAATGGAATTTTAGATGTCCATGGGTCCAATAGCGTCCAAAAATCAATTTCATAAGCTAGTATCTGATCATCCAAACATAAACTGGGTACATGTCCTCTTTCCCCCAAAACACACACACACACACAGACACGCCACACACAGCCTCAGTAGCAGTACTGTTCTGCCGATCGAACTAGTTAAAACAGGAAGAAACAGGCATGGTTTGCAACGGCGCACCTTGACGGCGGCGTAGACGGCGCTGCCGACGACGCCAGGCTCAGCCTGCCACGTGCCGAGCCCGACCGACGGGATCTTGGCGCCGGTGTTGAGAACGAAGTGGCGGGCCATGTGTTACTGTCTGCGTACAACCCTTGGAGCCACAAGTGAAAATATCTCTCTTGGCACTGGCAATGGAAACCGCGCGCGCAGACAAGAGGCGAGGCGAATGCTGAGAGCCTGAGACCGAAGCTCGCATGGGCGAACTAATAGGCTGAGCCCGAGCCGGCGAGACGTACGCGTCACCGGTGATGCCGATGCTGCAGTGACATGCATGGTGGTGACTGGCAAACACATCCTGGGCCGGGGATGGAACATTGAACCACCTCGAATCCTCTTTAGCCGTCGCCGCGAGAAGGACCAGAGGGCGCGGCACTGCCGCACAGTGGAAACAGGGGAAGCGCTGACAGTGCCATCACTATTTTAGATAATAGCATCGGTATATAATTATTACCTGAGAAAAAATAAATTCTAATTTTATTAAATAATAAACCATATCAGATCAACAATCCTCTTTCATTCATCACCATTTCGAAAGTAAGTTTTTATGTGGTAAAAAGTTCCAACATGGTAAAAAATTTCGGTTATAGTTTATAAATCTAATAATCACTTGTATCCAAGAGATAGGGTCACCGATAGCTACTTTGATTTTAATTGCAATTAATTTCTTTGTATTTCCCCAAATTAGAGTACAAAGTCGTTTATCCTATGTTTATATACTATACCTCCACCCGGCTAGTATATCTCTAGCCTCCGAAGAATGTGAGGGCCTGCTGCAGCAAATCGCAGGGCTGGAAGAAGAGAAGGCCTTGCTGATGGCGGCGATCGGTGAGAAGGACCAGGTGTTGGGTGACGCCTCGGTGGCAGCGTGGAGCTCGATGGAGGCTTTGGAGGGCACATTCTCCGAGTTTACTGTTGTGGTGCCTCCCCGCACTTTCGGGCTCGAAGATCTATTGAGCACCCTTCGAAGAAGCCCAACGAGAAACTAAGAATCCTGTTATAGATAAAAAAAAGTTGCTATCATTCATCCACCCTGGGTGTTGAGAACGAAGTGGCGGGCCATGTGTTACTGTCTGCGTACAACCCTTGGAGCCACAAGTGAAAATCTCTCTCTTGGCACTGGCAATGGAAACCGCGCGCGCAGACATGAGGCGAGGCGAATGCTGAGAGCCTGAGACCGAAGCTCGCATGGGCGAACTAATAGGCTGAGCTGAGCCCGAGCCGGCGAGACGTAGGCGTCACCGGTGATGCCGATGCGGCAGTGACATGCATGGTGGTGACTGGCGAACACATCCTGGGCCGGGCATGGAACATTGGACCACCTCGAATCCTCTTAGCCGTCACCGCGAGGACGACCAGAGGGCGCGGCAGTGCCGTAACGGAAAGGATGGTGCCGTAAAACCGCAAGCGCGGGTGGCGTGGTGGAAAGACATCCGAGGGCTTCCACTTGCAGGTGGGGCTCATATCCCATCAGGCCCACCTGTCAGTCGGTTGGATGTTGTGGGAGCTAGGTGGCTACGTCGACGCCTCGAGCAAACGGAACAGGATCTTGACCGGTCGAGCTAACTCAACGCTTCGGAAAACAGTAAAGATCATGGGTGGGTTATTTTGGATCGTGTAGGTGGATTTTTTTTATGTGGCATATGGTTTTTGAATTCTAATTGTTTGTGTGAAATAATATAAAGAGGAAAACAGTCACATGATTTTTATTAGTATAGTTGAATTCAGTGTAATATAGTAGATTTATAGACTTATCTTTAAATGATACATCATTTAAAAAATTAGTTACTGGAGTGAAAGTTAAAAGGCAAAAGAAATTGGAAGACCTGCCGAACCCAGCCGATGGTCTCTTGATTCTCAGCCTACTGAGCCTTGAACAATGTGGCCCAGATGTCGAGCCCCAGGACAAGACGGAGGCACCTGACGCGAAGAAGCCGAGCGCACAAACTAAAACCCAAGTTGGCCCACCCAAGTCTAGCCCACTCCGGTGCAGTTGACATCTAGGCATCACGTGTGCCAAACATGAGTATCAAAAGACCATACTCAGGTGTCAAGGATGGTAGAATCGTTGCATTGGTATCATCAAAAGACACATAATTCAAAGGTAACGAATGACAAAAAAAAATTACAAATATTCTATACGAAACAATTCATTTCCCGCTTGAATCGGAAAAAAAAATTCCGGTGTTTCAAGGCCCGGCACGACAAGCCCCCAGGGGTGCGCAGCGGGGGAAGGTAGCCTTGCAATTTTGCCGTGTAATTTCCTCTACTGCGTTGAGACTTACGACTTACGAGAGCATGGAACGTGTAACGAGGAGGATTGGACGTACGAGAGGAGAGGAGAGGAGAGGAGAGGACGACCAAACCTGCCTCGGAAACCGTTGCCCAACGGCTGCTTGGGAAGCGCAATGGTTTTCCGTCAAAAGCTGTAAAAAAGATCGGGAGAGAGGCTTGAAAATAGGGCTGTAAACGAGCTGAGCTCGAGCGAGTTTGATCTGGCAAGCTCGAGCTCGGTAGAAACTCGAGCCGAGCTCGAGCGAGCCTGAGATCGACATCGAACTTCAAGCTGGGCTCGAGCTCGGCTCGGACAAAACTCGAGCTCGCTCGAGCTCGGCTCGTGTAGGCTCGGTGTGGACTGAGGGAGTACCTGCGCTGCGGAGTGCGGAGCCGTGGCCGAGCTGCAGCCTGCAACGACGGGAGCCGTGGCCGGGTCGAGGAGGGGCGGCGGCGTGGGGACGAGCGGCGCCGGGACGGACGAGGGGCGCGACCAGCCGACTGCGCCAGCGATCCCGGGGCGGCAGCGTGGGGACGAGCGGCGCCGAGGCGGACGAGGGGCGCGGCCAGCCGACCATCGGATGCTCTGCGCCAGCGATCCCGGGGCGGCGGCGAGGGGAGGACCGGAGGAGGGGCGACGGGGGGGGGGGGGGGACTGGAGGAGGGGGGACGAGGCCACGAGAGGCGGTGGGGCGGCGCTGGCGCAGGGGAGAGGAAGGGGGACGGGGGAGGAGCCGAGGAGGGGCGGCGGCCGGCGGGGGGAGGGGCGAGGAGGGGGCGGGGGGGGAGAGGGGGTCGGTGGCGGGGGCGAGGAGGGGCGGCGGCGGGGAGAGGAGGGGGACGACGAGGGGGACAGGGGCGGGGGGCGGCCGGCGGCGGGGAGAGGAGGGGACGACGAGGGGGACAGGGGCGAGAAGGGGCGGCGGCGGGGGAGAGGAGGGGGCGACGAGGGGGACGAGGGTGGGGGCGGCCGACGGCGGAGGCGACGAGGGGCGGTGGCGGCGGGCCAGCGGGGGACGACGAGGAGTCGGGGGGCAGGCGGAGGCGGGTGGCCGCCGGCCGGGTGGGGGAGAGGACTGAGGAGGGAGGGGCGTGATTTGAGAGGGCGGGATTCGGGAGCGGCCGTGCGGGAGAGGCGGGATTCGGGAGCGCCCGTCAGCCCGTGCGGGGAAATGGGGGGAGGGGTAAAAAATCCTAAGCTCGCGAGCTATTCGAGCTCGGCTCGTTAAAGCTCGCGAGTTTAGGATGAAGTTCGAATTCGGCTCGTTTGGGGCTCGAGCCAAGCTCGAATCGAGTCTAGAACGAGCCAAACTCGAACAGTTCGCGAGCCTCGAGCTTTTTTTACTGCCCTACTTGAAAACAGGACAAGCACGTCTAAATTTTAGGCGTTGTTTATAAGCTGTAAAAATATTATTATATCTTTATGGACAATACAAAGAAAAAACATGCTAACAAACCAATGCATTCCAAATGGTTTTTTAGCTTCTGAAACGACAAGCTATTTGGAACAAGAACTTATTTTCACTGTTTGATACTGTAGTTGATTTATTTTGTATTGTAGCCAAAAATAACCTTTTGGTATAATTAAATTTTTAAAAATAAAATAAAAAACAGATTAGGCCATCACGAATAAAACAAAAGGAATATGAAAAACGCTAAAAAAACAAAAACAAAAGTAAAAAAAGACAAAATTAAGAATACTGAAACTAGTAAATAAAAGATAAAAGTTTAAGTTAAAATGAGCACCATCTAACCAAAGGTAGAGAGCGCCATTGGATTATGGTCCATAGTGATTTGGCCCTACAGATCAGTGTGATTTTTTTGGAACCCCACAGATTAGTGTGATTTGTTTTGCTTAATCAAATCTGAGATGTTTTGTCTGAGATAAACGAGGAGGAGACAGGACTCCGCCTGCTGGGTAAGGCTCTCGTGGGCCGGGCCATCCGCGGGGCCAACCACCTCATTCCCTCCCCGTTCCTGATGGTTGATTTGAATATGCAGAGTTGTAGACAAAGGTGCCTCTGCTTCCAATCGAATTCTTTTCGCTTTCTTTGGGAGAGGAGAAATGTTGGCCGGTTGGTGGTGCAATGATTTATAATTTTTTATTATAGCTGATTTATTTTTTACTATAGTTATTGGTGAATTATTTAACATAATTAAAATAAAAAAATAAAAAAGAACATCATGGATAATGTGAAGGAATACGGGAAAAAGGCAAAAAAAACCCCCAAAAACCAGGAAAAAATAAAATTAAGGAATAGTGAATTAAAAGACAGAAGCTAAAATTGAAATGAGCGGATCCTGAAATCTTGTGGTTTAGGTTAAAGAAGAAAAGCCTTCCTTTGTAAAGATTAGTACTAGTATAATGCAATGTGATTGTTAAGCTTGTGGTACATGTATCCAAATACAAGTTCAATAGTTCAGGTATAGATACCGAATAAAATAGATAATAAAAATATGATTGACGCTCTTTGAGTCTTATTATATCGAATATGAATTAATTAGTTTAGATACAGATACTAGATAAAATGCATAATTCAAATCTGAATGATACACATTCCAAAAGACTGTCAATGCCGTATGGCCATTAGTAGGTTCTATGTATAGGCGTACGGTGTCCCGTTGATACGGCATTACACCATTGTAGTACCGCCAGGACGTGTTAGCTAGGTGCTGTAAATACAAGTTTTAGGGCGGCAGCGGCACTAGGGTTGTGCATTTTTCAATCGAACTGAACTGGTCAACTCGGTTTGACTGGTTTTTGGTATTTGGTTCGATTTTCAAATTTTGGGATTTTTTTGGCATTCGGTTTTTTCGGGAAAAACTGGCTAACGAAAATACCGGAATGCACAGTGCCTGCAATGTATATATACTGTTGTACATGCGTATATGTTGTACGTACGGGTAAGTATACTACTGAAAGGAATAATGAAGTGTGAATAATAGCCCATGCATGCATATGCAGCAAGAATCCTCTTCCAATGAGTGTTTCTAAAATTCTAATTCTATTGCCAGTAGTATATGTATTACCGCCTATTCGTCTCGCTAGTCGCTATATTGTTTGTAATTCACGTCAACTTTCGTAAATATGGTATTTACCGATACCGTGCCGAAATAAATTGGGATTTACCGATACCGTCAACTTTGGTAAATATGGTGTTTACCGATACCGCGCCGAAATAATTTGGGATTTATCGATACCGAACCATACTTCTAAAAATATCGTATATTACCGAACTACAAATACCGTATTTACCGTATATACAGTATATACCAAAACCGATTGCACGGACCTACGCGGCACTGCCGCATAGTGGAAACAGGGGGAAGCGCTGACCCGTGCCATCACTATTTTAGATAATAGCATCGGTATATAATTATTACCTGAGAAAAAAATAAATTCTAATTTTATTAAATAATAAACTATATCATAGTGTTATAATAAAATAATAGCTAGAGATGGTACAATAATATTACAATACCAGTGTCACGTGGCTACAGTCTGTCATAGAGAGACACAATTTAGCCCAAATATTATACAAGTACGAAAACTAATAGGTAGTGACATGCTAATATACTTCAGTTCACATAAACAGCTACCGGCTGCCGCCTAATTATCCCAACTTCCATATAGGGCATCCATGCCGTACGCGTCGTACTCTAGGTCCATGGCATTCCACTCAGCATGGTAGTTGTCCTCCACGTAGACTTCATCAGAACTGAGTAGATCCTTGAATTGACTTATTTCTAAACAAGTAGGGTTAATAATAAACGTGAGTACAAAAGTACCCAGCAAGCATTAATGGCAACATGCAATTTTTATACCAACAATTCATCAGATCAACAATCCTATCTCATTCATCACTATTTCGAAAGTAAGTTTTTATGTGGTAAAAAGTTCCAATGTGGTAAAAAAATTAGTTATAGCTTATAAATCTAATAATCACGTGTATCCAGACATAAGGTCACCGATAGCTACTTTGATTTTAATTACAATTGATTTCTTCATATTTCCCCAAATCAGAGTACAAAGTCGTTTCTCCTATTTTTATATACTATACCTCCACCCGGCTAGTATATCTCTAACCCTTGTGCCAGGTCGGTCTCATCTTTACCTGACACTCCACCATAGCTATTTATAGGTGCACGAATTTTTCCATCTCTAGCCTTATCCAATCTCATAATCATATACTTCTTACCTATGTGTGGTGCATAGTAACTTTATAAGGTAATTGAGCTCTGTCTGTCTTCAACGAGACCATGGTTGATACGATAAATATGGCTTGTTACATGAGTGAGAGTTGGTTTATCTTTATATCATATCCATATATAGAGGGCCCCACAATTGCCTCTATGTTTCCTTTATAGGGCATCCTCCACCTACCTCTTATTTATCTGTAGGATAGTTGCTCCATCAACTGCCTGCCCTTCCATATTCATCATTATTGACATCAATCACGTGATTTATTCCAAAATTTATTTTATGTAGAGAATGATATTAATATAGTACAAAATATTTTTATACGAATTTACTCTAATCAAAATGATCAAAGGCATGCTTGCCTGGAATCTGGTAGTAGTCCCCAGGTTCAGACACACTCAGGTGAAGTTCTTTCTCTTGACTCGGATAGTCGCATGCAGTTAATATGTGGCTACGATTTAATTTATAGAAATATACAAATATGCTACGTAGATGTGTCTCGATGGTAAACATTACGTCAACTCAAAATTTATTGTTGTGTTACTTATATTTTTAGTTTTGTGCACTTGTTGTTTGTTGATGTTTTTGCTGAAGTAAGAATCCATTATTCGATAAGTTTAGGGTAGCAATTAATTAGTTGTTGTCGACTAGATATTGTCTCTCTAAATTTATGTATATACATATGTATGTGTGTATATATTTTCATACATGGGTGTATACATGTTTATATGTATGTAGTATATAATTTCTTTCCCTCCCCTGCCGGCCCATTAAATTTGGCTTACTACCAGCCCGTTGGTCCAGCAGCCCACTGGCCTCCCCTTTATCTCTCTCTATTTCCACTCGCACCACCACCGCCTCCTCTCTCTCTATGTGTTCCCACATGCACCGACGCAACCTCATCTCTCTCTGCTCCTCACCCTCTAGCCCCCCTTCCCTTTTTGTCTCTCGCTACTCCAGCCCAAGCCCATGCCGATTCCGCCTCTATTCCTCCTCTCCGTCCTACTGCCAGTCGGATCTAGCGCTTGGAAGAGTAGGGTTGGCTCAGTCTCTCTCTCCCTCGGTTGGCCCGGTTCTACCCCTTGCTGGCTCCTGGGGCGACGGGTTGCCGGGCTTCCTAACGGAACGTCGCTGCCCTCTCAGCCTCGCCCTGTCTTCGCTCACTCAGCCTGGTCTCCACCCGCTTGGCCTTGGTCACCCGGCTCTATGCCACATAGATCCACTATCGGTGACAGCAACTCGACGTTGACCGGGTCCCTGTGCACTCCGGATGTGATCCCCCTTCTTCCCCTTTGATTTGGTCCTTGGCGATTTTGGGTTGTGTTGTTGTTTCAGTGATGGTGATGATGAGGTGGTGTTGCTCCATCCTTGGCACACTGTGATGGGGCTCAGGGCCTCCTCGTGCACCGGTGAGCATGGTGGAGTGCCACCGGGTGCGCACAGTTGCCCGATAGTGGTGTGGCTTCACTGTCGTGAGCACACAGTTGCTCGGTAGTGGTGTGGCTTCACTGTCGTGAGCCAGCGACGCCATATCTTGTACATGTAGCGCTCAGTAAGCTTCTACTCCCTAGTCTCCTCCTCTACCTACTCTAGTGGTGAATCTTGGTTGTGGTGCTACGTATATTTTTTTGAATGGAATACTGCAATGGCAATTGGTAGGGTACCTTGCCCGATTTGGTCAGGCTTGATTTGGTGTCGGCTTCGTTCTTCCCTTTTTCTGCTCACATGTTTCTCAATGGTCCCAACCTTCTCCTCACTCTTCTTGGTGCTCGCCTCCTCCTCCTCGGTTCTTCTTGGTTTTGGTCTTCTCCTCATTGTTGGTCTTAGCACGGTGGAGCTTAGGTCCCTTCTACCATAGCCTCTAGCTTTTGTGGGTTGGATAGATCTGGCAATGGGTTTCTTGCCCTGGGTTGCGCTATGGTTTTGGATGGCGAATGCTTTCTCTCTCTCTTGGTTCCTCGCTAGACTTTATCTCTTCTGCTTGTGTGTCATATAGGTTGAGCTATAGCTCATAGCTATAGATGGATTGATGTGTACTTGGTAAATAGTTTTTACTGGGATCTGCTGGTGATGAAAATATGTTCAAAATTGATTCAGATTTGTTTTTAGCCGAATGATGATACCTGATTAGCGAGAGGTGCCAACCGACCCTAGACGGTCTTGTTATCTTGATGAGTGAACCCTATGGGATAATATGGACTAATGGGTTCTGACAACAATTCTTTCTTCTCTCTTTTATTGCCTTTTTTCTCTTTCGATATGCAGGTGTTTTTCTACACAAAAGTGGATTGGAGCTTCAGTTTAGCACATATTGATATAAAATAATTATGATATATTTATTTGTATTCTGGACTGTAATTGATTAACTCATGTAATATTGATTTTTATATTTTTATTTGATTTGAAGAAGAATTTTAATTATAGCTTGACTAATACAATGATTTGCTTAATTAATTGTATTCATTCTGGTCCACTTATTAGCGGTTGTCCCATCACTTTACACTGGTACCGCCATGCCGGTCTGTCTGTCATACCTGACCAGCCGCCGTGGTGCACCATGCCTACACCTACGATGATTGGGCTTGCAGCTTTCGTGATTCCAGCATTAGAGATGCAAGGCCCCCAAGTGAAGCCTCGTAGGAAGGCCAAGCTTGATCGCGTGTGGGCTCCTGGAGGTTTTGCGGTCTGGACTCTCTTCCTAGGCTCCATCGTAGGACGATGGCCCAGCCCAAGTGCAATCGTAGCTTCTACTTCAAGGCCGGCCGGTTTATGGTTTATAGTTTACAATTTTTTGAATAAATAGATAAAAAGATTTCTTTGGTGCTATTTTAAAACAGTTTATTTTGAAATGGCTTATTGACTTATCAGTATTTAGTTCATTCTACGAGCGTTTATGATAGGACTATAAATCATTAGTCGTAGCCATAAGCTATCCGTCGCAGCTGAGAAAACAAACCCATTAGTACGACTGTCATTGCTGTGCATTTTTAGAACGGACCGGTCCCATGGAACACTGTCCTTGCACTGTATACGACGCTCGATCCGGTGGTTTTCACACCGATGGAACTCCCAAGCTGTCATTCGTATGCCGATCGATCGTTTTTCAACCTTTCTTGTTAGCGCTGTGGTGGGCTTGTAGATCCTGCATAGTGACGTCCCGTGTGTACAAACCGGATATCACCATTGTTTCCCGTGTGTAACAAACCGGATATCATCATTGTACCGGGTATTTCTACCTGTAGGCTGTAGCCTTCCTTTGCTACGGAGGTCTCGGACTGCTTATTTTGGTTGTTTTGATGGTTTATAACTTATTTTATATTATAATTGATTTATCTTATGCTGTAGTCGCTGTTGATTTTTTTAGCGTAATTAAATTTAAAAAATATAAATAAAAAAGATTATTTTATTACGGGCATTGTAAATAAATACGAAAAAAGATAAGAAAATCCAAACACTAAATAATCAGAAAAAACAAAAATTAAGAAATAGTAAACTGGAAGTCAAAAGACAGAAGCGGAACCAAAGAGGTCTGTACTGGTTGCATTTATAGAAAATTTGACCATGCGTAATTCTTACTCCAATCCATTAATCCCATCCACGCAAGAACACCTTACACCTCATCGCACGTTTTTTTCACGAAGGTCTGCAGTACGGCATGCGGTTAATAAACTTGAAAGAAAACGTGATCAAGAGATTGCTCACCCCACCTAAGGGTGTAGTCGAAACAGATACGGATGGATATTATTTATCCTATATTTTATTTTATTTTTTCCTTAGTCGGACATTAATACTACCGGATATCCATTTCTACATTCCGGATCCGTTCTATAATCTTTCGAATGGTTGATCAGATAAAAATTATCCGTTTCTTTGCAAAAGACATTGGACAGACTAGAGTGAACATAGAGAGACTAATTACTGAGATGTTGAAGAAAGAACACTCAGTACTCCCGCCTGTTTAGATGTGACAATTTGACTATATTTTATCTTGTTCCTAGGTAAAGTCACAACGGACTTCCTCATATCATTTGGCATACGGATATATACAGATGAATATCATTTATTTCATATTCTATTCCATATTTTTTCCTTAGAGTCAGAGTCGGACACAAATAAATCCCCCACCTTCGTACTCATTCCATAAACCTTCCATCAATTAAACAAACAAAAATTCCCCGCTTCGTTTACACCCTTACCTCCCAGCCTCTCAGCTAACCCCAACCATCAGATCGAACAGAACTCAGAAACCACCAACGCAAGCAACCGCGCTCTCTTTTCTTCGCGGCGTCTGCGTTGCGGCTGGGATCCCGCGGCTGGACCCGCGCGCGCGCGTCAGCGTCGCACCAACTCTGCCGCCGTGGCGCCAGCCAGCCAGCCAGCGTCGCGTCCGTCCGTCCAAATATTCATGCCCCCACCTCACCTTCCTCCTCCTCCTTCTCACTTTTCTTAATCCCCTCCTCCTCGAGTCTCACCTAACGCAGTGGCTAAGTGCGATTTCCTTCCATCCGCGCACGGCGCACCTACCCAACCAACCGACCCGATCGGATTAACGGCGGTAGTAATCCATCCGCGCGAGCATGGCCGATCGGGGTGGCCGCTGAGGGGGCGGCGGCGGCGGGAGGTGAGAGGTGGGGCGGAAGGGGGGAGCTGCGGAGATGAGGGAGCTGGCGGGGAGGCCCGGGACGTGGGGCGGGCTGTGGCTGCGGGTGGGGCAGGCCGCCTTCGCCGCGGCGTCCATCAGCGTCATGGCGTCCGCGCTCGGCTTCGCCAGCTACACCGCCTTCTGGTACCGTCGTCGCATAGCCTAGTGTTCTGTTGGTTTTTTTTGGGGGGGGGGGGGGGGGGGTTGTTCTTGCGAACCCTAGGTGGGAAGCTGGTTGATCTGTGCAGTGCTGTTGGACTCTCATGGAACAATGCGAGAAGTAGATGGCGCCTTGTGTGGGGAATTTTGGCTGGGGCGCAGTGAGGACTGAGTACCATTTTTGCCCTGAATCATTTGTCGTGAATTCGTGATATGTTGTAATTCACGAGTGGCCTTTCTTTTAGTGGAGTGAGAGATGGATAATTTACTAGGGGCTTTGTTAATTTGTGAGTAGAATTGCAGAAATGCCAGCCTTCCACTGCAACTATGCTTTCGTTGGGATGGTTACATAATCTAAGAAGTTTTGATAAGATATGAAGTTAATTGAGAAGATGTCAAGTTAATCATTACACTTCCAATTATGCATGTAGTCTGAGAAAATATGTAAGTTACAACTTATGAGAAGATTGGAATGGTGGTTTTAATGCCGCAATGCTGTCCAAAAATCCCCTTTTTGTTTGACATGCTGTCGCCTGTTGGTCGTGTGAGATATGTGGTGCATCTTAGCAATTCCTACATTTGATAACAACTTTAGTGCAATCATGGTTTATTTGCTAGTATTTAGTAGGGTATTAATGAAGGACGCCTTTTGAGTCCTGTAATGAGTTCATTGTGGCTTTCAAATTTCAGCTACTTGATTGCATCAATGGGACTACAAGCATTGTGGAGTTTGGGACTTGCATGTCTTGATGGATATGCCCTTAAAGTCAAAAGGGATCTCAACAATGCCGTTCTAGTGAGCTTATTTGTCGTTGGAGACTGGGTAATGATAAAACTCCCGTTGAACTCTGGTCACGTAGCGTGTTGCCTTGATTTCTTGCTTTCTCTGAATTTTTTTGAGATGTACTCTACTTCATTGTTTGTGAATTGTGATAGACTATAACATCCCATTTCTCACTAAACTGTTTTCTGACAAGCATTGAAACTTAACATATGACAAAACCAAATCAAATGATTATTCCAGGCTATTTTTCTTTTGCTGCAATGCTATGAAAGTATAGGCAGTTACACAACAAGTTTTACTATGTTAATGATCATCTTCTCATTTCGTTCCTCCCTCCCTCTCTCCATTTCAAGATGCATGCACGGCTACAAGCACACATATTACATGGGTGACATTTTAAAGGGACAGTAGATTGGGAAACTCTTGCTGATTATTGCTCTTTTTTAGGAGAGTTTATCATTGCACACTTAAATTTATGTAAGTTTGTACTTCAAGGTAGTTTGGTTTGCTTGTACTTATTGATGAAATTATTCATGTTCTCTCATTTTTCCACTTAATGCATCCTGGTGTCAGCCAAATGGTCATACTGATTTGACATAGAAGAAATATCGGATCTGTGCATGACATACAGTCCTATTTGAATCGGTTATCAATCGAATTGTGCTAATATTTGCCCTGTGTTCACTAGGATGGCATCCATCTAACCACATTCCATAATTAATTTAGTGCTTCCAGCAACACTAATGAAATCCATCTATGCAATGCAGGTTACTGCAATTCTGTCGTTCGCTGCATCATGCTCAGCTGGTGGTGTAATAGTTCTTTTTGAAAGAGATTTGTTATTCTGCAGAAGATATCCCCAATTCCCTTGTGGTAGATTTGAACTCGCCACAGCATTTGCTTTTCTGTCTTGGGCTCTAAGTGCTACATCAGCTCTTATCATGTTTTGGCTCTTGGCTTCGTTCTGATTTTGTGTATAATCTTGTGTAAGTTCTGTTTGTAGTGTCTTCTTTTCTGTTTTCTTTTTATTTGTAGCTTTTATATAGGATAATATTCCAGATATGTGACAAACCACACGGCCAAAAATTTGGAAATGTTGGGAACTTGTAAACCCCATGGAGTGAGAATTTCCTAGAAATTACTGAATGGAAGCTTTGCTCCAGACGCTGATGCGTAAATCGCCTTGTCGTTACCTTTGTGTTCCTTGATCATAGGAAGGATACCTTGGTCTTAGCGATGCAGCATTCTAGCTCTATCTGACTATCTTTTGATAGTTATGGAATAACGCGATGCTGGTGACCTCTCATAACGTTCTAGCTGAGTTGTATATCATAGAACATTTTACTTTGGACTATTACTACTCTTTAACTGTGATTGCAAACGCCCTTTGAGACTTTGAAAAGTTTCAGGCACACTGAAATCAAGCAGCTCTCCATTTCAAATCTGTACCGCAATTTCTACTCGAGCTGATCTGGATTTGTCCTATATTTCTACCTGTAATGACGTGATGGCTACATGCTGTCCACGAAAAGTCAATACAATTTCAGATCATGGAGTTGTTTCTGAACTTCACCAACGGTTTGCGCCGTGTTGACGACACCACTTCCGCTAACTCATCCGAGTGATAGGCCTGCACGAGAAATTCCGGTCCATTCAGCGTACAGAGGTGAGGCGGGCAGGCTTCATTGTCCAGATGTAAAAGAGAAGACGAAACACCTTTTCTGTAGTGTGTCTACGCAATTCCCTGCACGGCAGAACACTGCCGCGTCTGGGATAAAATTGTAGGGTCCCATTCTTTACGGCTTCTAAAAGCGGCTTTTAATTTTTACTATAGTACCTAACTTTCAAACAAAATATTTTCTCAAGACGAAGTCTACAAGTTAATTGTAGTACACGTTAAAAACCTAACACATGTATCAACCAAAATCACAAGTGAGTATCTCTTTCTTTAATCTCTGTCGCTAACAGTTAAAATTCAAAAATTTTAGCCAAAAGCCAAAAGCCGCAGCCATATCAAACAAGCCCGGTATGGCGGCAGCAACGCCTGTGAGAACAAGAGAATGATCTCATAGTAAAAGAATACATATGCAAACTATATTATAACCACACACTATATCAACTTATCCCGATGTCATAAACTTCACCAAAAATATAAGATTTTGTTCAATTGTTCAATAATATGCAGTCAATCTCAAAACCAACATATTTACACAGCACCATTCACCTAAATGTAACAACACAAATAATCATACAATAGAGCTACATTTCATACGAATTAACATACAAAAGCAATATAACAAACTTGCACATCAGATGATCAAAAACAATGATCTCATACGAATTAACGTATTCACACATCTCATGGCCTGATCTAACATATTGTAGATACTAATCAACGCATCCACTGTAACAGATTTAATGAGATTGCATCTTATGCAGAGCTATTACCCAAAATAACAAGAGTAAAGAAACCCTGATTTTACCTAATGAGATTTTGCATCTGCTCTTGCCTCTTCATCAGGCCACCGCACCCCTGGCCAGGTCTAGTGTTCGCTCCACTGCTCCATCGCACGCCGCTTTCTAGTATTTAGCCTTCGTCGCATGCCACGCGCCGCTACCATGACCGCGCCCTGTCCACCTTGCACCGCTCTAGTCATTGCCTCGCTGCCTCTCTAGGGTTAGGAGGAGAAGGCATGGGGAATGGCCGAATGGGATCGGTATCTGCCTCCTCTTAGTACCTTGTCCATTCTTATATAGGGCCGTCCCAAATAAACGAAGAAACATGTCCATACCGCCTCAAAGGACCAAAGGAAATGACATCTCCTGTTCTTTCTTTGTCTACCTCGGTTCCTCGCCTCCGCGGCATGATCCTCACCTTGTGGTCGATGCAGGGGTCTAGAAGAGCCCAGGCAATTGCCATACCTCGCCAGATGGGAGGGTTCTCCCTTGGCTGCAGCAATTACAGCATTGAACGGCACAGTGGTGGCAACCACCAAGGCTGCTTTTCCCAGTGTTCTTTCTGACAACTAAACGATGGTTATTCAAATTTCAGAGGTATCCATTTATTCAGTATCCTTACGCTATTAAACTTTCTATTGCAGAAAAAGGAACAAGAAATGAAGCGGCATACACTATTACACCTGAAGGCTGTCTTAGGGACAAATCCAAAAGCTTGAAATTGGATTTATCTATGTCACTGTTAGCACACTAAAAAATCATTCGCCAACAGGGTTAGATGAAAGTATTACACACACGAGCAATAATTTAAAGATTTTAGGACACATCAGCTTGTTGGCGCCAGGAAAGAAATAAAGGGTAAAAAAAAGAAGAAGATACCATAGTTCAGAAAAGCACTTTCGTATGACATTTGTGTATGTACTGACATTCTAGGGCCCGCAAGATCACAGGCTGCAGGATGCTCGACTTGGATCTCCTTGTGTGGGAGAACGATGCCACCATTGCTGTAGACCTCATCACCTACATGGACATCCCTCTCCCAAGACACTCACGTTCTCGATCCGTGCCCACCGTTCAACAGTAGAGCGCCACCCAATGATGCTGTTCGAAATGCAAGCATGCTTCTTCGCATCAGCGTACATCTGGAGAATCTCACACCATCCTCCACAACACATCCTGGTCCAATAGCAACATCAGGACCAATCAGGCACCCTTCTCCGATCTTGGCTGTTTCATGCCCAATACATTTCCAACAACATGCGCCCCAGTAGCTAGCCTGGCAGGCAGCAGCTGATCTATTCCTAACTGATTCCAGATAGAGTCGCAAGCCGATAATGTAGTCCCTTGGCTGCCCAATATCCATCCAAAATCCTGGAAGGACCATGGCATACAGCATTTCATAATCCGCGATTCGGGGGAAAACACCCCTCTGATCGAAGTTGGCTCTAGTTCAATGCGGTCAAGGACGGAGGAGTTCAACAAGTAAATTCTTGCATTGATCTTGTTGCCCACAAATATTTGTGGTTTCTCCACACTTTCCACCATTCCAGTTGCTTCATCCATAACCACAACACCATACTTCGATGGTTCATCCACCTATATTAACAGAACAGTCAGTTTGTATAAAAATGGTTTCACCTGAACAGTACCAACAAGGATTTACCTGGGTGACCATGATTGTAGCCTCACCATTATGGGTCTTGTGAAATTCTATGAGCTCGGTAAAAGGGTATTCACATATGACATCACTGTTTAGGACAAAAAAGGGTTCACCAGATCCATCCACAAGCTTATCCCTGGCAACAGCATGAGGGCCAGCAGTCCCTAGGGGCCGTGTCTTGGGAGCATGTGATTTTGACATCAAGTTTGTCCTCAAAATCCTTCAAGAAGCTGAGCATCTCCTGAAAAGGCAGTGACAGCACTTGCTTTGCAGCATGAAAACTAAAATACCAAAGACCAGTTGAGATGACAAAAGATCCGTATAGGAGTACTCTTTACCTCTGGACGGTAATTGATGTCTAGAAAAACTTCCGTGACGCCAGCATCCTTCAAAGCTTCAATCATCTCAAATTAATAAAATTTTCAGATTGAATTAAAAGGATGTTCCCCCCATCAGATTAAAGAATAACTTCTTTGGCGCTAACATTATGTGCTTGGATATACAGGTCAGTTATCAGATCAACAAATCACTTGGTTGGCAACTTGGCATTACACCAACATTATACGCTTGGATATACCTTAGTTAAATTTCTTTGTAGTTTGTTCATGATATGCATTTAAGAAAAATACCAGGAAATGATAACGTGATAATACTTGCTAAAAGTATGTGACTCTAGTATTCTACTAACCAAAAGAATAGCCAGAATTCCACTTTACCCAACACATTCAGATGCTATGGTAATGGGAAGCAACTTCTCCGGGGCGCTTCCCCTTTTTCTCTCCATAGGGATTGCCTCAAATGAGAGACATTGTTGGGTTGATCTCGGCTAACTAACCCCAATATTTCAGGGAGGCAACGTCTCTACTCGCGCCATGATCAGAAGCGCTACCAACCGTTTTGGTTTTGGTCCCGGTCACCTAGCGCCACATAAAAATAGGGATTCGGCAGGGCTAGTTCATGTGTTGTTCTAGGCCACAAAGATCCCGCACAGACCCGATCTACTACGAGCGCTAAGGTAAACGAAGACCGGGCCTCCTCCGTCCCCGTCCACGTCGACAACCGCAACCTCGGCCACCTCTGCATCACCGCACCGCCGACCACAACCCCATGGCATCATCCAATTTGGGTATGTAAATTACGTTTCCGCTCTAAGGATCTCTACTAGGTGTTCATGTTTTGATCTAGGGTTAAAGCTTGATGTTCATGTTTAGATTTAGATCCGTTTAATAGACACATGGCGCACGCATGAATCTCCGTGCATGGCCTCCCTCCCTCCCTCCTCCAGAATGTACAAGTACATCAAGTATGGCGTGTGCATAGGATATGTTAGCCTTGGACCTTGGTGTAGCCACTGCGCCATTATAAAACGATCGAATCCAACACCCAGACGCTGCGAGAATCTGGTTAGCGCCCGCCTCCCAGCTCAGCATTCCCACCACCGTCTCCTCTCCTCTTAGGCTCTTATCATACTCCATGAACTGCCTGCTTGTTACATCATCCATGTTGGATAATCTAGCTCGGTTTAGGATTTCGTTTTTCTGTACAATACCTTCTGTTTTTGGTTAGCAATCTGTATTCGGTTTGAGTCCAGAATACTCATACCAAAACTATTGAGCCGTGGTGGACATGGACTCGGTTTTGAACCGGTTTTGTATTCCCGTTTTGTACTCATACATGTACCTATTTAAAGAGCAATAGAGCCATGGAAAAGCTGCATCCGGAGCAGCACCAAAATCTGAAGCTCATTGAGTTTTCTTGCGTGCGATTGCTTGTCTTCATCAACATCGGCAAGGAGAAGCCAGAGGTGGAGACGACATTTGGTATCAGAGCCGGATCGGCCCCGGGAGCACGACCAAGCGATCGTGTGAGCCGTCATGCCTCGCCATCGATCGGCTTCACCGCCAAGGCAGTCTCGGGAGGAGACGCCGCCGCCATCGGGGAGCGGTGGCGGCAACGGCGGAACGGAGCGCGGTCTGGTGATCCACCGGGTCACCAAGGAGGTCAGCAGCAGCGGGGCGTTCCCGACGCTCACGAAGACCAACTACTTCGACTGGGCGGCACTCATGCGTGTGATGCTACAGGCGCGCGGCCTGTGGAACGCGGTGAGCGTCGGCACCGTCGACTAGTGTACTTGGCTTATCATTTTATGTGAAAAGGTACCCCAAAACCAATATTTTATGTGAAAAGGTACCCCAAAACCAATATTTTATCTAAGCATGGCTAAGCATTTGATTTACAAGTTCTGTAGCCAATACTAGTGTACTAACTAGAGTTTGATTCTAAGGTGACAAGGTATCAGGATTTGCAATGTCAAAGGAGGTATTAACAAACAGGTATTAACTAAAGTTAAAACTGAATTGAAATATATTGAATAAAAATATGCATGCAATATAATTTAAATCAACATAATTTTATTTGCAATCTGGGATCAACATGGTCAAGGAGTGTGACTTGCCTTGCTCCTCAAGTGGGTGTGAATCGTCGTCGAAGAATTCTCCGGAATCGTCGCAGTCTACACGTGAAAATAACTCAAATAAAATCCAAATAAATTCAAATAAATTCAAATTGACTTCAAAAATTTGAATTGAGGCCAGAAATGGATAGAGGGGAATTTTTGATGAATTTAGAAATTTGAATGGGCCAAATCGGAGTTAAAACGAGGGAGAACGGGCTCCGGGAAGTTTGAATAGAAAAAGGGTTTTCTGGCATTATTTTCCTAAAGAAAATGAATTTATGACGTCAGCATTGCGTCAACCAGAGATTTTCATTTTCAACCGATATATTTTCCAACGGGAAATTTGGGTTTAATGCATCAGCATGACGTCAGCACGGGATAAATTCCACTGACAGGTGGGCCATGGGTCCATGGACCAAGCCCACAGAGGAGAGGGGGTGGTGAGGTGGCACGGGTGGCGGGGCCGGGCTGGCGTGGCATGGACGGGGCGAGATGGGCCGACGTGGCGCTGACATGGCGCCACACCACCTGCCACGCTGGCACGGTGGCGTTGCCAGCCGGAGGCGTACGGGGATGGCGGGCTCGTCGGCGCTCCGGCGGACGGCGGTGGCCGGCAAGGGGCACAATGCGAAGAGGAGGGCATGGGGAATCTGTTGATGCACTGAAAGCTCACCGGGGAAGGCTGGAGGACGGTCGGCGGCGAGGGAGGCGGTGGTGCGTGCTCGGTGTCGACGGCGATGGGGCTCCAGAGGCGTAGAGGCGCAGCCGAGGGGCGGAGGGTCTTCGCACGAGCGCGGGGAGGCCGAGGGAGGTGGCGGCGGGGCACGAGGATGCCGGAGACGACCGCAATCCCTCGCCGGAGTAGCTCCGGCGCTCGGAAGCTTGGGCGCACGGCTCGAGGGCGCTACGGTGCCCGGGGAGTGAAGAAGGGAGCGGAGGGAGGTGGTGCGAGGAAAGGAGGTGCCGGTGGGGGGTTTATATAGGGGTCGGGGAGGGGGAGCTGGCGGGGATTCCTCGCTGGAGATGGCGGGCGGCGGAAAGGAAAGAAAGGGGAAGAAGGAAAGGGGAGGGCGCGGAAGGAAAGAGGGGGCGCGGGGACTGGGGGATTTGATCCCGGGCGGCGATTGGATGCCAAAACCGGAGAGAGGCGGAGAAGGAAAGGAGGCGCGGCGAGGATTCGGTCGGCGGCCGGAAAAGGAAAGCGGAGAGGAGAAGAAGGAAGGAGGCGCGGCGGGGAAGACGACCCCGACAGGCGGGCCCCGCACGCAGAGAGAGGGGAGAGGGGGAAGGAGCGGGCGGTGCGGATGAAGCCGCGTGTCCAAAGGTGGGATCGGGCGGCCAGGGGGTTACGCGGGGCGGACGGGAGGCTGACGGGCCGGGCCCGCTTGGCGGTGGAGTGGGGAGGGAGCGGCCAAGATGGGGCGGGGGAGCGACGTGGCGGGCAGGGGAGCGGGGAAGGCGGGATGGAGCGGGCGGCGGGAATGGGCCGGTGAGGGAGGACGTGGGCGGCATCTGGCCGTCCACGTGGCGGCCGGAGGGGGAAGGAGGAGATTTATTTTTATTTTTCTGATTTTAAGATTTTCAGAAAAGCACAGGAAATTCAATTGGCCTCAGAAAAATACCAAATAACTTCCAAAAATTCCAGGGAAATTCACAAAAAATACCTTTTAATTTCAAAAATGCATTTTTAAACTCCAGAAAAACCAGGAAACCAAATAAAAGCCAAAAACTCCAAATAATTAATTTGACATAGGATTTTTATAGAAAATCAAAATATCATTTTAATAATAATTTTTGGATTTTCTGAAAATACTTTTCAAATCTAGCTTTTACAAAAACAGAAATTCAAGGCAACTCCAAATTTAAACTTTTAGGCACAAATATACTTATTTTAATTTAAAGTTTTATTTTATTCAATTTTTATTTATTTACTATTTATTTTATTTTAATAAAAACCTGGGCTGTTACAAGAGGACGCGGCCCGGGGCGTGGCAAGGAAGGTGGCTCGCGCGCAGGTTCCAGACCACCCAAAGCTCCAGGCAGCAGCGGCAATGGCGCCAACTCAATTGGCAGGGATCAATGCCGATATTGTGGGAAGACCGGACATTGGGCCCGTGAATGTAGGAAGAAGAAACGTGACGAGGCGGCCTATGCAGTCCAAGTCGAGGAGAAGACAGAGCCCACCTTATTGGTGGCAATGGCGACAGTCAACGCACCACCTCCACTTGCGCCTGCTCCGTCCTTCCCCAATCCTCACTCTCCACTGGCGTCTGCACCGCCGGCGGAATCCTCCTTGATCCACCTCGAGGAAGAAGAGCTGTTCGTCCAGCTCGGCGGAAAGGGCATCGGCGACTGCACCCGTGTAAGATCGAGGAGGCCGACTAGAGGGGGGGTGAATAGGAGGTTTTAAAATTTTCGTCTAATTCTAATTAGCAATTTTAAACTTGATGGATTGATAGAGCAAGATAACACTAACCCTAGCACAAGTAGTCGACTAAGAGCAATAACGAATGGTAGAGAACAACAATTGCTACTCTAACTAAGCAAGCAATCAAGTAATGTGAATGAAGAGCGTTGCTTGAATGAAAATGATCACAAGAGAGCAAACCACAATTGACACGATTACTTTTTACCGTGGTGATCGGAGACTTGCCGGTCTCCCCTAGTCCACGTTGAGGTAAGCCCGAACGAATCGAACCGGCTCCACGAATGAGCCTAAGCACCTCGATCACTATTGGATGTCCTTTCCCTCTCCGGGTAGGCGAGCTCCAAGCCTTCACAATCTTCCGGGCCTTCTCACAATCTTCTTGAGAAGATCACCGAAACTCCGCCAAGCCGTCTAGGTGCCGGCAAGCACCAAGAGAATAGACCACTGCGACTTGATCTCACTCAAGTGCTCAATGGATCAACTAGACTGCAATGCACTTGAATTTTGGGTCAACTACCTCAAATGAATGCACAAGTGAGTGAATGAGGTGTGAGAGGTTGCACTAGGCTCAAATGTATTCAATGGATGTTCAACAACATGTACAAGTTCTGGTGGGGGTGTATTTATACCCTCACCAACCTCAAATAGCCGTTACAATAAACAATCCTGAAAATTCAGGAAATCCGGAACTACCGCAGGCAAAACCGCGGTACTTCCGGACCCTCGCTGACCGGTCAGAACGGCTATGTCAGAGAGTCAGAAGTAACCGTTGGTCAATGAGTGCGGTACTACCGCCGTTGAAATCGCGGTACTTCCGGACGTCCGGAAGTTCCGCTCCAAGACCCGGTACTTCCGATCTCAACGAGTCTAAGTCTTATTCTCGGCGCTCTCTGGAAATAACGTTCCGCACAGGTATCCGGAACTTCCGCACATGCGGTAGTTCCGCAGGTAAAACCGCGGTACTTCCGTTTTCCGAGAGGCTAAGTTAAACTCCGGGCGCTCTCTGGAAATAAAGTTCCGCTCGGGTGCCCGGTACTACCGGCCATCCGGTAGTTCCGCAGGTTAACCCGCGGTACTTCCGTTTTTCGAGAGGCTAAGTCTGAGTCCGGGCGCTCTCTGGAAAAAATGTTCCGCCCGGGCGCCCGGTACTACCGGACCTGCGGTAGTTCCGCCCAATACACACCGGAACTACCGAATTTTCTGACAATGCACAAATTTGATTTAATTTTAATTTCTAAGTGCATGCATGATCCTAAATTGATCCA
Source organism: Dendrocalamus latiflorus (assembly GCA_017311315.1). NCBI lineage: Eukaryota > Viridiplantae > Streptophyta > Magnoliopsida > Poales > Poaceae > Dendrocalamus > Dendrocalamus latiflorus. The sequence continues at coordinate 22,777,673 of CM029620.1, forward strand.
AAGGGCACATTTGAACATGATCAAGCAATCACCATGATCCCTCTTAATAGTACGGCATCTATCCTATAATCCGGTCTTCCAACCAAACTCCAAGACCGGTAAAATAAAATAGATACCTAAACTATTTACCTTGTCGCCCTAGAGATCTTGAATCTTCATGGGAAATTTTGTGAGCCTCTTTCTTTGCCATTTGAACTTATCCTTTCAAACACTTAATGCACACATTAGTCCCATATTCACATAAATTCATTAATTACCAAAACTAATATTTTTAGGGGCCTAGATGCTTTCAATCTCCCCCTTTTTGGTAATTGATGACAACAAGAGCAATTTATGAGAAGAATTTAAGATTTGGATATACTCCTAGTTTGCAAGATGTATATCACAAGGTCTTTGAAATTTTAGCAATTTTAGAACATGGGGAATTTATGCATTTTAGAAACTAATAAGAAAGAGCTCCCCCTAAACATGTGCATCAGATTTTGCAGGAATTTATTAGGCATGATTACATCATAGCATTACAGCACATTTACCAAAATTCAAAGATACGCAATAGACAAGTAAACAAGCATTGCATTAAGGACATGACATAGTTCATTACAATGCATCAGAAATTAAAATACTAAACATCCACAGAGTTTAAACCACACAATAAACATTACATGGTTCATTTCACCATACTTTATTACAACGAGAGATAAGACTTAAAAACTAAACTTCTCCTTGCTACAATTTCTCCCCCTTTGGCATCGAAGTACCAAAAAGAGGAGCTAGTCCTGAGCTGCACTGGGAGAAGGAGGACCATGGCGACGAGTGCGACGACCATAGCGAACTGGAGAAGGCGGATGAACTGCACTCTCCAAGGCTGATACGCGATCACCAAGGGAAGACACAGTGGAGATCAAGACATCCTGGCGCTCTTCAAGCTTGAGTATGGCGGAGTAAATCTGGGAAAGCGACACATCGCCCTCGCCCTGGAGAGGAGGATCAGCAGCTGCCTGATGCTGAGGCTGATGCTGAGGCTGAGACTGAGCACGGGTACGAGCAAGAGCAGGAACAGGAGGCTCTGCACGCGGCTTGTATGGCTTGTGCGGGGTGCAGAGTGCTCCTCGGTATCCAGTCTTCCGTATGATCATAGCCATGATAAATGGTGCAAAGTTGATCATTTTCTGTTTGTCATTCTTATTGGCGTCGATCCCCCTGATGATAAGATCCACCACATCAAACTTTTGGCCGCGCATAATGTAATCAATTACATTCCACGCATGGCCACGAATAGCATCATAATTCCCACTCTTGGGAAGAATGGTGTGGTTGATGATCCTGTTGACAAGGCTGGGAATAGGGAGTAAGCCCATTGTCGTCCCCAGTGACCGTTCAGCAGCTTGGTCATAGTACTCTGAATATGCAGCAATAGGAAGAGCTCGCTTGCTGAACACCTTCTCATAGGCACTGGTTTCCGTCCCAAGTGCTAACTCAAACTCGTGCCTGGTGCACTCAATGAACTGGGTCCCTGTCATCCAACTCAGATGCTCAAAGTTGGGAGAGATGTACAGGGTAGCATAGAACTGCCTGATCATGTTGTCCATATAGTTGCATTTGAATGCAACAAGTTGATGGATGTCGGCTCGCTGAAAGAGCTGATAAGCACCACTGAACTTGTCGATCTGCGACAAGTGATCCCAGTCCACATACTTATGTGCAGCAAATTTGCGAGCTGGACCATACATCTCCTGGTACACCTTCTCTTGAAATTTGGAATGAAATTGGGGGTTCATTGAGTCTCGAGGGCGTACATACTGACTGCGGCGACGAAGAATAGCATAATCCTCATTTGTGATCTTGGCGAGATCCACCTCTTCGTCTGAAGTTACCTCAGGCATCTCCTCATCTGAGATCGCATAATCCTCGCTCTCATGCGAGGCCTCAGATTCGCTCTCATGCGAATCCTCTGAGTCACTCTCAGGGTCGGAGGCGGGACCCTTGCCCTTGTGCTCCGCCGTCTGAGATGCAGGAGTCGAGGAGGAGGATTGACCAGCCGTGCCCCCATAGGACTTGTGCGAGACATTCTTCATCCTCGGCATCTTCAATGACACAAAAGGATAATCAAGGTATGAGGTAGAATAAGCAAAAGTAGGTTTGAAATTGAAAGCAATGAATTTTTGCTGTTCCAGGAAAAACGGAAGTACCGGCGGCAAAACTGCGGAACTTCCGGGAAATCCGGTAGTTCCGGCATTAAACATGCGGTACTTCCGGAACCCCGGTAGTTCCGACCGCTCGACCGGTAGTTCCGGTTTTTCTGGACATTTCTAGGGCATCATAAAAAATTGAATCTTTTTGGGGTATTTCTTGGATTGAATCCAGTGCATGTATGTATAAACATCTAAATACCCCAAATATACAGATTTGCCCAAGAATATTTCAGCAAAAATCATCACATTTCAAATTTAACCTAAACTCCACCTAGGGTTCTAAGAACAGGATAAAAGGAGGATTTTGATCCGATTTACCTTGTGAAGTCGAAGGAGGAGAACCCTGGGAGTGCAAGGAATCACCCAAAAACGAAGAACTCCCCTCGGATTCAAAGATCGGGAGAGGAGAGAGGTTCTTGGGAGAGAGAGGGTGGAGGAGAGGAAGAAGAGAGGAGTAGGCGGCTGCGGTTTGGGAGGAGTGAAGATGAGAGAGAAAAGAGATAAAGGGTAGAGGAGTAACGGTTGGAGGAGTTGGCGGTTTTGGAAACCGCATTGAATCCCGCAGAAAGCGGTAGTACCGCGCGTAACACGCCGGTAGTACCGTGTTCGCAGAAATTCCGGAAGTTCCGCGGATTACACTGCGGTAGTTCCGGTTTTTCTGTCAGGAGCGGAAGTACCGCACAATGGACTGCGGTAGTTCCGGATTTTCTGGAACTTTTCAAGATTTGACTTTTAGAACTGGAAATTTTGCAAATGATCCCTAGTTTTGCATGCAACTAAAGTCATTCAGGATCATTATGCATCAATTGAGCTAATGCTATATTTTGAAACTAATTTTTATGAATTTAAACGAATTTTTGACCAAAATGGAGAAAAACCAACAAAAATCCATATGAGCACAACAAATGAGCAGAAATGGATGAAATGAGATTTCAAGCTACATTTGAGTAGTCTATGACATTTAATTCATTCCTCAATTTGCAAAAGCGGCTTTCATCTAATGGTTTGGTGAAAATGTCCGCTAGTTGATTTTCGGTTCGGATGTGGCTAATTTCAATATCTCCCTTGCTCACATGATCTCTCAAGAAATGGTGGCGTATATCTATATGCTTGGTTCTTGAGTGTTGAACGGGATTGTTGGATATTTTGATAGCACTATCATTATCACACAAAAGAGGCATTTTATCAAAATTGATCCCATAATCCAACAATGTTTGCCTCATCCAAAGCAATTGAGCACAACAACTTCCTGCTGAAATATATTCGGCTTCGGCGGTTGAAAGTGCTACGGAATTTTGTTTCTTGGATGACCAACACACTAGAGATCTTCCTAGAAATTGGCAACTACCCGAGGTGCTTTTTCTATCCACTTTGCATCCCGCATAATCAGAATCCGAATATCCAATTAATTCAAATTTTGCACCTTTGGGATACCAAAGCCCTATGCTTGAGGAATGCTTTAAATATCTTAGAATCCTCTTTACGGCCACTAAATGGCACTCTTTTGGAGAAGCTTGAAAACGTGCACACATGCATACACTAAACATAATGTCGGGCCTAGATGCGGTAAGATAAAGCAAACTACCAATCATGGATCTATAAAGCTTTAAATCTACCGACTTACCTTCTTCGTTGAGGTCTAGATGCCCGTTTGTTGCCATGGGTGTTTTGATGGGTTTGGCTTCTTCCATTCCGAATCTTTTGAGTAGATCCTTCACATACTTTGTTTGGCTTATAAACGTCCCATCTTTAAGTTGTTTGATTTGAAGTCCAAGGAAGTAGCTTAGCTCACCAATCATCGACATCTCGAATTTCCTAGACATCATCTCACCAAATTCTTTGCAAAAGTCTTGATTAGTAGAACCAAATATAATATCATCAACATAGATTTGACATACAAAGAAATCATCTCCAATAATTTGTGTGAATAGAGTTGTATCTAGTTTACCAATTTTAAAGCCTTTTGATACTAGAAAGTTACGAAGGCGCTCATACCAAGCTCTAGGAGCTTGCTTTAAACCATATAGCGCCTTTGACAATCTATACACATGATTAGTGTATTTAGCATCTTCAAATCCCGGGGGTTGTTCCACATATACTAATTCGGAAATTGTACCATTAAGAAATGCACTTTTGACATCCATTTGAAACAATTTAATGTCAAAGCATGATGCAAAAGCAAGCAAGATTCTAATTGATTCAAGTCTAGCAACGGACGCAAAAGTCTCATCATAATCTAAGCCCTCGACTTGAGTATAACCTTGAGCTACTAACCTTGTTTTATTTCTTACCACAGTTCCGTTCTCATCTTGTTTGTTCCGGAAGACCCATTTTGTGTCAATGACATTGTGCTCCTTGGGTCTCTCCACCAAAGTCCAAACATCATTTTGAGCAAAGTTATTCATCTCTTCATGCATAGCATTTATCCAATCCGGGTCATCTAATGCTTCTTCTACACGCTTAGGTTCAAGTGAAGATACAAAAGAATAGTGTTCACAAAATTAAGCTACTCTAGAGCGAGTTTGAACACCCTTACCTACGTCACCCAATATTTGGTCAATTGGATGATCCTTGGCTATTGCATTGTGAATCTTGAAAATATTTTGCGGTTGATCCTTTTCTTCATCTTCTATAACTTGAACATCGTTTGTTGTGGAGGAGGAGGGAGGTTCCACTAGTCTAGATGAGCTTGGTGATGTTGGATCCTCTTTTGGCTTGATGTCTCCGATTTGCATGTTCTCCATTGCCTTGCGAGGACTTTCATCTCCTACATCATCCAAGTTCTCATGCTTTTCTTGAGAGCCGTTAGTTTCATCAAATTGAACATCACATGATTCTTCCACTAAACCCGAATTTTTATTAAAGACTCTATAGGCTTTACTATTTGAGGAATACCCTAAAAGGAAGCCTTCATCACATCGACTTTGAAATTTTGAGAGCCGAACACCTTTTCTTAGAATATAGCATTTGCAACCAAATACTCTAAAGTAAGAGATGTTCGGTCTCCTTCCAACAAGAAGCTCATAGTAAGTCTTTTTCAAGAGTCGATGTAAGTAGAGGCGATTTATGGCATGACATGCGGTGTTAATAGCTTCCGCCCAAAACTTGTCGGAAGTATCATATTCATCAAGCATTGTCCTAGCCATTTCAATCAATGTTCGATTTTTCCTCTCTACAACTCCATTTTGCTCCGGAGTGTAGGTTGTGGAAAGTTCGTGCTTTATTCCAAGTTCATCACAAAAGTCTTCAACTTTTGTATTTTTGAACTCGGAACCATTGTCACTCCTAATTTTCTTTATTTTAAAATCAAATTCATTTTGAGCCCTTTTTGAAAAACTTTTGAAAATCCCGGAGGTTTCACTTTTGTCATTTAGGAAGAAGACTCATGTATATCTAGAGTAATCATCCACAATGACTAAACAATAGCTATTACCTCCAATGCTCTTATAGGTTGTTGGCCCGAACAAATCCATATGTAAGAGCGCTAATGGCCTAGAGGTTGACATGATACTTTTGGAAGGATGAGAATTAGCAACTTGTTTTCCGGCTTGACAAGCACTACAAAGTCGATTTTTCTCAAACTTTACATCCTTCAAGCCAACCACTAAGTCATGCTTAAAAAGCTTTTTAAGTTGAATCATTCCCACATGACCTAGCCTTCTATGCCACAACCAACCCAAAGAAGTTTTTGCAATTAAACAAGTTTTCAAACAAGACTCATTTGAAGAAAAATCTACCAAATAGAGATTCCTAAATCTAAAGCCTTTGAAGACTAGTTCGTTATTATTATCTTTTGAGATTACAACATTTTCTTTTGAGAATGAGCATGTTAAGCCTAGATCACATATTTGAGCAACGGATAGCAAGTTGAAATTTAATGATTCAACTAAAGATACATTAGAAATTGAAAGGTCGTTTGAGATAGCGATTTTACCCAATCCTAATACCTTTCCTTTGCTATTATCTCCAAATGTGATTTTGTCATTGCTTCCATTCTCAAATGTGGTGAACATCTTCCGGTCTCCGGTCATATGTTGGGTGCAACCGCTATCCAACACCCAATGCCTTCCACCGGTTTTGTAGTTCACCTACAAAAGAAGATCAAGTTCTTTTAGGTACCCAAATTTGTTTGGGTCCTTGGAGGTTAGTGACCAAGGTCTTGGGTACCCAAATGGATTTCTTTTTAGCACCCAAAATCGAGGTGCCAATGAAATGAGCAATAACATTTCCATTTGTGGATTTTCTAAGCATATAACAAGAATCATATAAACCAATGGAATGCATGTTATTCTTAAAACAATCATTTTGCATATGTCCAATACACCGACATTTTGTGCAATACTTACCATTTTCCTTTACAAACCTTGGAGGCTTGTATACCGGCTTCTTACCCTTTTGGGGGACATATCCAAGTCCCTCTTTGTTAAAAGAGCATCTTTGATCGCTTAGTAACTTATCAAGGGTTTCCTTTCCCTTGTAAGCCCTCTCTAAACTTTTGTTTAATTTTAGCACTTGTTCTTTTAAATTTTTGTTTTCATTAGCAATGATATCATCATGAACAAGATTTAAAGCATTTCTAGAATCTACACTTGATGAACAAGGTATGGCAAGTAAATCGTCACAACAAGTAGATATGCTAGACTTTGAAATTTCTATACTAGACATTTCATTCAAGATATTGCAAGTAACTCCAATGCTAGTACTAGATTTGTGATTTTCTTGGAGAAGCAAATCATGAGCTTCCTTTAGCTCCTCATAAGAGTCTTTGAGAGAGGTGTGTTCTCTCTTTAAGACCTTAAACTTTGATTTTTCTTTTCCAAGAAATTCATTCAATTCAACTAGCATATTCATCAAGTCATCATATGAAGGCTCATCATCATCAAGCAAGTTTACCTTTTCTCCTTTAGCCATAAGGCATGTAGGAGTGGAGAATAGTGATGGAGCCTCCTTGATTGCAATGCCCACAAGCCCTTTCTTCTTGGGAGATTCGTCCTGGCTTGAGTCGGAGTCCGAATACTCCTCTTCGGAGTTCCACTCACCAATATGGGATTCATTCTTGCCATCCTTGTGAAGCTTCTTGAAAAGCTTCTTCTTGCCGTTGTAGTTCTTCTTCTTTGATGACTTCTCCTTGTCATCCTTCTTTGTTGGACATTGAGAGGCAATGTGCCCTTTCTTATCACATTCATAGCAACGAATGTTGCTAAACTTCTTGTTGGAGGAAGAATGCCATTTCTTGGTCTTCTCATGGCTTGTACTCCGAAATGGGCGTCTTCTCATGAACTTCTTCATTCTTCTTACTAGAAGCGCAAATTCTTCTTCGGAGTCCTCCTCATCATCTTCTTCGAATTCTTCACTCATTACCGCTTTAGCCTTGAAAGCGGTGATCTTCTTATTCTTGGAAGAAGATTGCTCCAAGAGCTCTTCCTTGTCTTTCTTGTAGAGCTCGTTGGTGATGAGGTTGCCCAACAATTGCATTGGTGTCATTCTTGCCAACTCCGGTGAGTTGAGGAAGAGAGTCACCAACACTTCATATTTCTCCGGCAAGGCCCTAAGCATCTTTCGAACAATATCAAGATCGGAAAGGTTAGTTCCGAGGCTCTTAAGCTCATTCACAATGTTGTTGAGCCTTGAGTACATCTCATTGATGTCTTCATGGGGCAACATTGTGAATGTCTCATATTTGATCCTAAGCCGATGCAATTTGGCCTCCTTGACTGTAGATGTCCCTTCGTGTATTTCCGAAAGGGTAGTCCAAATAGCATGAGCCGTCTCAAGATTGCTCACCCTATTTAACTCATCCGCGTTCAAGGCTCCAAATAGAGCATTCATAGCTTGGGCGTCTAAATGAGCATTACGCCCGTCTTGATCCGTTGGGTGATCCGGATCAAGAGCCATAACGTAACCCTCATTTACGACTTTCCAAATTTGAGGACTCATGGCCTTTAAATAAATAGACATTCTAATTTTCCAATAAGCATAATTTGAGCCATCAAATAGAGGTGCCTTTCCTATTGCTATACCCTCACTAGCCATCCTTTTCTCTCTAGACGGTTAAGTCTAAATTTGAGAGACCAAGCTCTGATACCACTTGTAAGATCGAGGAGGCCGACTAGAGGGGGGGTGAATAGGAGGTTTTAAAATTTTCGTCTAATTCTAATTAGCAATTTTAAACTTGATGGATTGATAGAGCAAGATAACACTAACCCTAGCACAAGTAGTCGACTAAGAGCAATAACGAATGGTAGAGAACAACAATTGCTACTCTAACTAAGCAAGCAATCAAGTAATGTGAATGAAGAGCGTTGCTTGAATGAAAATGATCACAAGAGAGCAAACCACAATTGACACGATTACTTTTTACCGTGGTGATCGGAGACTTGCCGGTCTCCCCTAGTCCACGTTGAGGTAAGCCCGAACGAATCGAACCGGCTCCACGAATGAGCCTAAGCACCTCGATCACTATTGGATGCCCTTTCCCTCTCCGGGTAGGCGAGCTCCAAGCCTTCACAATCTTCCGGGCCTTCTCACAATCTTCTTGAGAAGATCACCGAAACTCCGCCAAGCCGTCTAGGTGCCGGCAAGCACCAAGAGAATAGACCACTGCGACTTGATCTCACTCAAGTGCTCAATGGATCAACTAGACTGCAATGCACTTGAATTTTGGGTCAACTACCTCAAATGAATGCACAAGTGAGTGAATGAGGTGTGAGAGGTTGCACTAGGCTCAAATGTATTCAATGGATGTTCAACAACATGTACAAGTTCTGGTGGGGGTGTATTTATACCCTCACCAACCTCAAATAGCCGTTACAATAAACAATCCTGAAAATTCAGGAAATCCGGAACTACCGCAGGCAAAACCGCGGTACTTCCGGACCCTCGCTGACCGGTCAGAACGGCTATGTCAGAGAGTCAGAAGTAACCGTTGGTCAATGAGTGCGGTACTACCGCCGTTGAAATCGCGGTACTTCCGGACGTCCGGAAGTTCCGCTCCAAGACCCGGTACTTCCGATCTCAACGAGTCTAAGTCTTATTCTCGGCGCTCTCTGGAAATAACGTTCCGCACAGGTATCCGGAACTTCCGCACATGCGGTAGTTCCGCAGGTAAAACCGCGGTACTTCCGTTTTCCGAGAGGCTAAGTTAAACTCCGGGCGCTCTCTGGAAATAAAGTTCCGCTCGGGTGCCCGGTACTACCGGCCATCCGGTAGTTCCGCAGGTTAACCCGCGGTACTTCCGTTTTTCGAGAGGCTAAGTCTGAGTCCGGGCGCTCTCTGGAAAAAATGTTCCGCCCGGGCGCCCGGTACTACCGGACCTGCGGTAGTTCCGCCCAATACACACCGGAACTACCGAATTTTCTGACAATGCACAAATTTGATTTAATTTTAATTTCTAAGTGCATGCATGATCCTAAATTGATCCAAAGGGCACATTTGAACATGATCAAGCAATCACCATGATCCCTCTTAATAGTACGGCGTCTATCCTATAATCCGGTCTTCCAACCAAACTCCAAGACCGGTAAAATAAAATAGATACCTAAACTATTTACCTTGTCGCCCTAGAGATCTTGAATCTTCATGGGAAATTTTGTGAGCCTCTTTCTTTGCCATTTGAACTTATCCTTTCAAACACTTAATGCACACATTAGTCTCATATTCACATAAATTCATTAATTACCAAAACTAATATTTTTAGGGGCCTAGATGCTTTCAATCTCCCCCTTTTTGGTAATTGATGACAACAAGAGCAATTTATGAGAAGAATTTAAGATTTGGATATACTCCTAGTTTGCAAGATGTATATCACAAGGTCTTTGAAATTTTAGCAATTTTAGAACATGGGGAATTTATGCATTTTAGAAACTAATAAGAAAGAGCTCCCCCTAAACATGTGCATCAGATTTTGCAGGAATTTATTAGGCATGATTACATCATAGCATTACAGCACATTTACCAAAATTGAAAGATACGCAATAGACAAGTAAACAAGCATTGCATTAAGGACATGACATAGTTCATTACAATGCATCAGAAATTAAAATACTAAACATCCACAGAGTTTAAACCACACAATAAACATTACATGGTTCATTTCACCATACTTTATTACAACGAGAGATAAGACTTAAAAACTAAACTTCTCCTTGCTACAATTTCTCCCCCTTTGGCATCGAAGTACCAAAAAGAGGAGCTAGTCCTGAGCTGCACTGGGAGAAGGATGGGATTCTCAAGATCTGGGACCAACGGCGGCGGCTGATGGCGAAGGTGCAGCGCTCACCAAGCCGGCTCTACATCCTCGACCTTGACATCGGCAAGCCGGTGTGCCTCGCCGCACGGAGCAACGAAGCGGCCTGGCAATGGCATGCCAGGTACGGCCACCTCGGCTTTCAGGGGCTCAAGCAGCTCGCGCTGGGGGAGCTGGTGCGCAGGCTCCCGCAGATCGACCACGTCGACCAGGTCTGCGAGAGCTGTCTCGCCGGCAAGCAAAGGAGGCACCCGTTCCTGGCGGCAAGCGTGTACCGAGCCAAGAACCTGCTAGAGTTGGTTCACGCCGACCTGTGCGGGCCCATCACCCCGAAGACGCCCGGCGGCAAACAGCTCTTCCTTCTCGTCGTCGACGACAAGAGCAGGTTCATGTGGATCGTGCTACTGGGGTCAAAAGATGAGGCCGCGGCGGTGATAATTCGTCTTCAAGCTCGAGCGGAGGCAGAAGCAGGAAGGAAGCTGGGCACTCTCCGCACAGATCGCGGCGGCGAGTTCACGGCACGGACGTTCGGTGACTATTGCGCCGAGCAGGGCATCCAACGCCATCTCACCGCGCCGTATACTCCGCAGCAAAACGGCGTGGTGGAGCGGCGCAACCAGACCGTGCTGGGCATGGCGCGAAGCATGCTCAAGGCAATGCGCATGCCCGGCTGGTTTTGGGGGGAGGCGGTCACGACGGCCGTTTTCATCCTAAACCGCGCGCCGACGAGGAGCGTCGAGGGGATGACGCCATTTGAAGCGTGGTACGATCACAAGCCACCAGTGCATTTCTTCCGCACATTTGGCTGCGTCGCACATGTGAAGAACGTTGGCGGCCATCAGCGCAAGCTCGACGATCGCAGTACGCCGATGGTGTTCATCGGGTACGAGCCGGGCTCCCAGGCGTACAGGTTCTACAATCCGAACACCGAACGTGTGATCATATCACGAGATGCAGTGTTTGATGAAGCAAGGGCCTGGGACTGGAGCAAGCACGGCGGACTCAGAACCGTTCCACGTCGACCAAATAACGGTAACGGCCCGCCATGACATGGGAGAGCAGGATGCGGCGCACGACACCGCGCTAGGCGGCGAGACACCGACAGCACATGCGACCCCCGATGCAGTGACACCCATGTGCAGGTCTGAGCCCCGCACGCCACAGTCAGCCCCAATCCCTGCGGAGCAGATCGAGTTTGCATCGCCACCGAGCGGGGACCTGGACCTAGATGGAGACCACAACGACGACGTCCCACTCCGGTTCAGGACACTGGAGAACATCCTCGGCCCGGCAGCGACTCCAGGACTGGCAGAGCAGGAGATGTGGGATGATCTGCTGCTCGCCGTGGGCGATGAGCCTGCCACGTTCGAAGAGGCTCGTAGCAAGGAATGCTGGCGGAAGGCGATGATCGAGGAGATGGCGTCGATCGAGCAGAACAGTACATGGACGCTCGTCGACTTGCCTTCAGGCCATCGTCCAATTGGCCTGAAGTGGGTCTTCAAACTGAAGCGCGACGAACGGGGAGCCATCATCAAACACAAGGCGAGACTCGTGGCGAAAGGTTACGTCCAGCAACAGGGGATCGACTACGACGAGGTCTTCGCGCCTGTTGCTCGGATGGAGTCGGTGCGGATGTTGCTCGCTGTGGCGGCTCAGGAAGGTTGGCTTGTGCATCACATGGATGTCAAGTCAGCGTTTCTAAACGGCGAACTGAGCGAGGAGGTGTATGTTCGGCAACCGCCAGGCTTCGTCGCAGCTGGGCATGAAGAGAAGGTGCTGAGGCTACGAAAGGCTTTGTACGGACTCCGTCAAGCACCGCGTGCATGGAATGTTAAGCTCGACAACAGCCTCCGCGACCTCGGCTTCACCCGGTGCGCCAGCGAGCACGGTATGTACACAAGGGGCGTCGCGACATCACGCGTGGTGGTGGGCGTCTACGTCGACGATCTCATCATCACGGGATCACGCTCGAAGGACATCGACACGTTCAAGGGCGAGATGCGTCGACTCTTCCGCATGAGCGACCTGGGGTTGCTCTCATACTACCTCGGGATCGAGGTGAAGCAGAGCCGGGACGCCGTCACGTTGTGCCAGGCGGCGTACGCACGCAAGCTGCTTAAAAAAGCGCAGCTTGAAGGCTGCAACGCATGCCAGATGCCCATGGAGGTGCGTCTGAAGCTGTCCAAGAACAGTGCTACGCCGGAGGTGGACTCAATGATGTATCGCAGCTTGGTGGGAAGCTTGTGGTACCTGGTGCATACACGGCCCGACATCGCTTTTGTCGTGGGCTACGTGAGCAGATTCATGGAGAAGCCACAGTAGGAGCACCTCGTCGCCGTCAAGCATTTGCTCCGGTACATCTCCGGCACGATCGACTACGGCATCATCTACTCCAAGCGCTCGAACGGTGACATTCACCTGACGGGCTATAGTGACAGCGACTTGGGGGGAGATGTGGATGACAGGAAGAGCACCACTGGGATCATCTTCTTCCTCGGTGAGATGCTAATTTCTTGGCAATCCCAGAAGCAAAAGGTGGTAGCGCTCTCCTCTTGCGAAGCGGAATACATCGCGGGCGCGGCGGCAGCATGCCAAGCGGTGTGGCTCTCGCGGCTGCTGGGCGACGTGATCGGCACCAAGCTCCAGCCACCACAATTGAAGATGGATAACATGTCCGCGATCGCCTTAAGCAAGAATCCCGTCCTTCACGACAGAAGTAAGCATATCGATACTAAGTTTCACTTCATCCGTGAATGTCTGGACAGCGGGAAGATATGCTTGGATTTCACGAGCTCTCAGGAACAGCTCGCTGACATTCTAACTAAGTCACTCGGACGCGCCAAGTTCTGCGAATTGCGCGAGAAGATTGGCGTCGTCAAAGTCAAGTAAACCGAGCAAGAATTAGGGGGAGATTGTTGGATAATCTAGCTCAGTTTAGGAATTCGTTTTTCTGTACAATACCTTCTGTTTTTGGTTAGCAATATGTATTCGGTTTGAGTCCAGAATACTCATACCAAAACTATTGAGCCGTGGTGGACACGGACTCGGTTTTGAACCGGTTTTGTATTCCCGTTTTGTACTCATACATGTACCTATTTAAAGAGCAATAGAGCCATGGAAAACCTGCATCCGGAGCAGCACCAAAATCTGAAGCTCATTGAGTTTTCTTGCGTGCGATTGCTTGTCTTCATCAACATCGGCAAGGAGAAGCCCGAGGTGGAGACGACAATCCAAACCCACCTCTCTTCTCTCGCGTACGTACTAGCATTAGACTAGCAGCACGTCGCGCGCCAAGGAATCCATGGCCATGCCGCCGCGCCATGCCCATGTAAATCTTGACAAAGCCAAGCAAGCCTAGACTGCGTAGTGGTGTGTGTGCGCCTCCATGGTTGTTCCCAAGATGACGAGGGTGGCCGACGAACTCCGGCTGCTAGCCGGACCGCAGGAGGCGCTCGGCATCCTGGCGTTCGAGGCGGCGGCCACCATGTCGAAGCTCATGTCGCTGTCGGAGAAGGAGGTGGCTAGGCTATGGTCCGACGCCATGCGGTCGGCCGGCGTGGCGTACCTCACCTTGACCGACCAGGCCTTCCTCCTCCGGCTGGCGTGCGCCGAGGTGGTCGCGCTGCTGGACGCCGTGGCAGTCGCGCGGCTCGACCTGCGGTGCGGGCTCGATTTCACGGGGCCGTACGCGAGCCTCAAGGCCGGCGCACGCTGGGCTTGAGCCGCTGGTGGCCAAGAGGCTTAAGAGCAAGTATAATAATGCTGACTAGATCGCCTCTAGCGAAATCCACGTCAACACAATCCTATGTGGAAGAGAGAGAAAAGAGGAGAGAGAGGCAAGCTGCCCCTCATGCAAGAGGTGACCTCTAGCATATCATACGAGGAGAGAAAGGCAAGCTGCCCCTCATGCAAGAGGTGACCCCTGATATATTTATTCAAGTATTAAATGTTTGAGTGCTTTAGTAGAGGTAACATCTACTCAACTTATTGTATTAGCTACCTCCACCATGAGCCACGTGTACTTGTCGCAAGCACATCTGGAACCGCCATCAGCAACCCAGACACACCACCGGCCCTGTAGAAAATTTTCAAGCATATATTATCGCAAGCCAAAAAAAAATAACGGACAATCTAAACTGCAGTCATTCGATGGATCACACCATGCGCATCGGGCACCCAATGGGGACACCATACTCACCCACCAGGTCATTGCGGCCAAGCGAGTTAGGCCGGCCATCACGACCTACCGAGTCCGGCCGGCGTCATAGTACTACCCATCGATCATCCGCGGGCAAGATCGACGATGATGTAACTTATGTACAAACCTAGATCTTTTTCCTGTTATGCCTTACATTCCGTTAACATCATGGCGTTCTCCTGCCTCAGATCCGTCGTCGAGATGCATCACTCTTACGCACACCCTACACAGACCGCCGCTCTTCGTCAGTTATCTTCGCTGCACATCTAGGAGGTACGAGATTCACATTCTACATCCAGAATATTTATTATGATTAACATCGTTCTATCTTGCAACCTTCAATTGGGGGTGACGGCTAGTCCACCGATGACGATATGGGCCTCCCGGCTGCTTCCAGGGAGCGGTACACGGTGCCAGGATTTGCAGCGTACGTAGAGCAGAGCTCATCATTCACATCATACGCAGGGTTTGGAGCGTATGTAGAGTTTGGAAACTTGAGTGGGCAGAACTCCTCCGGCTTCGTTGGCACATCATACGATAAAAGCCATGGCTCATTTGCACAATGGGGATTTATAGAGTCTATCATTTAGGACTTCATTATTAGCGGCCTCCCAATTCGGCATGTCTCAGTAGGAGCACATCGACGCTTATCACCAGACACTGTTTGCTCTACCTCAGCCTACTGGACCACTGCCGACCACTCAACAGACGGAACGGTCTCCATACCTCCTTTGATACATGCATGCTCCGGACCGGCTATCGTACCCCACGGGGCATACTCAACAAAAGATAAGGCCACGGCCGCAGAGGCAGACACGACAAGGAGATAGTAGTGGCTCAGATGAGTGGGCCATATCGCATCCCGTGCGATGCACTTTTTGTACTGCTATATCCCGTGCCATTCGTTTTTTGTATTGCTATATGTACTCCTTGTGTAATTGAATAAAAATTATACCATCAAGTCTGCTGCGTAAAGATCCTTAAAAAAATATAATTTTTCGAGATTTCCTATATTAAGAAATTCCTACAAATAGTTTATGTAAATTAATTTTTGAATAAAATTCGGAATGGAAAAATTACGAGCAAATTATGCAATGAAGTACACCGTGTCGAGAAGTTCCACAAAAAATTTCATAAGTTTTTGTGCTCATTTGTTATATCAAAAAAGTCTACGAGCAGTGCGGATAAATAAATTTTCTAATCACATAATTAAACTAATTAATTGCAACTGCTAATTACCTGTTGTCCTGTAGCCGTGAGGCGGGCTCTTGGCCGCACACCTGCCGCACGGTGGCCGGGCGGCAGACCTCCGTTGTGTGGCCACAGGGCTTCTGACTAGGTATCAGCTTCTAGATGTCATTGTCAGGTGACAAGACAGTAAAATAGATATTTTTGTTATTATCATACGTATACTAATATTCTTATAAGCACAGACTCTGAATATGCTATAAGTATGAAAAACTCGTCAACTCGAAGCCCACGTACGTACCGCGTTCGTAGCTAGTGAATGCGTGACCTCGCTGTCTTGGTAGTGACCTGATAGTGCCCATTGGCGGGAGACTTTCTGTTAGCCTGTCACTCTGTCACCGGCGCACTAGTGGTAGTGGAATCCATGATAAACGTCTGCGCTTATGAACCACACCCACACCAGCACACCTGCATGGTAGTGCTGATGCAAGAATGCACAGCCGACTGTCCTGACCGCGCCGTGCCGCGTTGCCCTTTCTGGAGCCGCGACCGCGCCGACGGCATTGCGTTTCTGGAGGGGTGGGCCATGGGAAGATGGGATGACTGGCCGGCCGTTGCCCGGTGGCCGCTTCGGCCGGGGTGCGTCTAACGTCCGCTCACGCTGTAAACGCGCGTAAGGATTGGTTACGAGGAGAGAAATAAAAAAGGACAGCATGTAAACGCAAAAAGATATTTGTGTCAAGAATTCACGGCGGGAGGTGCTTTCACATTTATTAGTGCTACTCTTGTTAGAAAGAAAAATACAGAAACACTACTTATACATGACGCCTTACACTATGTTTATATTAACTTCTATTTCTATTTTCTACTTAGAAAAACTAAAAATCAATATGAATATCCGGTGTCTCGAAGCGGCTTCTTTATTCCTCTTTCTACCGTCTCGCTCTGAAGATAAGATAGAGGGTCACGAGTGCATCACCCGCCTCACTCCTCTCGCTCCTATCATACGCACGTATCTCTCCCTCACTTTTTACACCGCTCGCTCTCTCATTGTAAACTTGATCTCTCCTTGTAAAATACTTCTTTTAACTATTACTATTTATTTTTAATCAAAAACTATAAACCATAACCAAATATTATCAGCAAAAGCTAATATAAATGCTTCTTTAGACCAACTCGACCATCTTGACTTGTTCAGTTGATTAAATAAAAAGCCTATATATTAATATTTTCAGTCATACATGTGCATATACCGTCCTGTGCTCATACCAGATATCGTTATTAAGCGTAATAGTGAAACAGAATGTGTAAGTACTGCGCAGACACCGTGTATAAGATGAGAGCAAATGTGTAAAACCCTTAAACATGCGAAGACCTCGCTTTCTATTCTACCAAGAATAGCTCAACCGACGCTATTATCTTTTTTTCGATTGGAAAAATAGTAAAGAATCAGTCCCTACTTGCACCAATAGTTTTACTATATTATAAAACTCAGGAATGCTCTATAGCTATGTTTTTTTCAGCTTCTAAATGATACTTTTCGGTTTTTCTACAATAACTAACTTTTAAACGAAGTATTTTTTCAAGATAGGGTCTACTAGTTAATTGTAGTACATACTTTATTAACTTTATTTATATTGGTAAAAACCGCACGTGAGTTTCTGTTACTCTGTAATCTCTTATACAAATAGCCTAAAAGCCATAAGCCGTCACAAAAAAGAATAGGCCCTATGTTCATTATCTGTATGCCATGCGTATTATCACGATAACACTTAAATCTGGCTGCACAATAGCAAAGGATTTACGACAAGAAATGGGAAAGTGATTGAAGGGATCGATCCTACAATGGAAATTTGGAAAAGGAAATTTTAGAGTGAATTTGCCATGGTTATCTAGGGAACATATGCTATATACTCAATCTTACGGTGCAATTGCCTGTACTTCAATTAAAAAAGTAACTAAAAATTCTAAAAAAAATTCTATATGTACTTCATGATTTGCTCCACCTGTATATAAAATTTTAAGTTTAAATTCTTTCTATGTTAAGAATAAAAAAGAGAAAAACTAACAAATTTGAGCTCTTAACATTTGTCAATTTTTCTCTTTTTTGTTACTTTTAACATAGAATGAATTTGAAATTAAAATTATATATATATGTAGAACAAGTTTAGAAGTACATGTAAATTTTTTAGAATTTTTTATGATTTTTTTGAGTTAGAGTGTACGCACCGTAAACTTGAGTGCAAAAAAGAAATATTTTCCTTGTATACAAGAATGGCTTGGGACTCTAGCTTAAGTTTCATCTTCTTTTTCTTTCTTGTATTTTGTTTTGTTTTCCATACATTAATATATCATAGCACAGTAGGATCGACATGGTCCTTATTGTTTTCCTTTTAAAAAAAGGCAAAGGGTTTTTTAGCTAGTTTTGCCCTCACGCAAAGTCGACACGAGCAATATCTTGTACGGACATTTTACGCCACGATTGTTTATACTCTCAATCATAACGCACGATAATTGATCCCCCGAAGGAACACCACCCGACTCGTGAAACTCCAAGCAACAAAGCAAAGACGCAAATACACTGTACAGTGTACGCCATGTCTCCTTTTCTGCAGCACGTTCTTCACGTTTTTTTTAAACTTAAGCAACCATTATGCGCTTCTAAACAATTGTTACATCCCTTGTTTGATAGCATTATTGATCCTACCAAACTGGATTTGAGATTTCTCACACCAACAAAAAAAAATTAAAGAAAAAAAGGTTTCGAGATTAGTCTACCAAACAGGTTGCCCCATGCTTTGCTTTCTGCCGCAGCAGCATCTCTCTCCTCCTCCCCCTTGACGTCTCGCCGCTGCTGCTTCCCGCGGAGTAAAGTAACCTCCCTTGAGCGGGCCGGCCGCCTCCGCGCCCGACCCGCTTGCCCCGCACGCGGGTGCTCTCCCCCGGCCTCCGGCCAGAACCCTAGGCGTAGTCGATAGGCTCCGAGGCGCCGCGATGGAGCGGCCGGGGTACCTGACGCTGCCCATCTTCTCGGTGCTAGCGGCGATCGGGTACGTCTACTACACGACGGTGTTCGTCGCCGTCGCTGGGTGGCTGGGGCTCGCCACGGCGGCCGGGGTGGCCAACGCCGCCGCGTTCACGGCCCTCGCCGCCGCCTGCGTAGCCACCTACGCCGTTGCTGTCTGCCGGGACCCGGGGCGCGTGCCGCCCGCGTTCGTGCCCGACGTCGAGGACGCCGAGAGCCCCGTCCACGAGATCAAGCGCAAGGTGCGTGCCCCCTCACGCTCCCTCTCGGGCCTCGGCTAGCTGCTAGCTGCTATGGAGCTTTGGATCTGTGGAGAGTAAAATGATGCTCGGTTTTTGCAAAGTTTGCCGTTCTTCCCTTGAAAGTTGGGGCAGCTTCGCTTTAGATGTCGTACTTGTCTATAGTAGAAATGCGGTTTAAAGGCGATTCGGTTTGTAGGATTTGGATAATTTGGAGTGTAAATGGTTCTATTCTAGCGATTTCAGCTCAAAGTTGGGACCGTTGGAGGAGGGACTGTGTCACAGATAATTTAGATCCAAATCTGAATGTTGGCCCTGGTACCTTCCAACGAATGAGTGAATCTAGTCTGAGGGCTTGTGTGGATAACATTTTGAATTCTCAATGGGTTTGAGATCATGGGTAAAATGATATATTGTGAGTTTCACACTGCTATCCATTAAGCTATAAGAAAACCAAAGTGACTATGGATTCAGAAGCTGGCGCTGCTAACCTTTTCTAGTGGTGGATATTGCGTATTAGATACCTACCTTGCAAAGCCTCCGGTTCATCAACTACTGTTATTTTGCGATTTTTTTTAAGTGGATGTGATGTTGAATGGAGATAAAACAGATAACACTCTGCAAGAGGATGGCTATTCAGTCTGTTCCAATGGTATATCCAAGTTTCTGTTTTCCCTTCATTTTGCTGTGCATTTGTGTAGGTGCATGTCTATAGATGTGTAATCATGGTTGTATGAGTAGTGTTTTCTGTTGCTGGGATCATGATCATTTAAGCATATCAACTAGAATATTAAGGTGTTTTGTAGTCAACACAAGATTTTTTGGGCTGTGCTTCCTCTTGAAGAGATTAAGCACCAAAATGTTGTAGTGGCCATTTGTCTTGCTTCCTTCAGAAGGTTGCTCATTTGCCTTAAGCGATTTCAAAATAAAAATTCACTATCAGCATGTTAATATATTTAAACTCCATATAAATCTAACCTACTAAACTGGCCTTACAGTGTGCTGTTGGCTTGTCACCAAAATGGGGGAAAATGAAAGGGAGACTAGTCATTACTCATAGAGTCATAGTATAGGAATAAGTTGAGGTGGGCGGGTGCATTATCTTTCCAGAAGTGCAAAAAAACATGGGCCGGTCAGCCAATTTACTTTGGAGAATACTTTCGTGCTGGTAGCTGACAAAATTAACTTCTCATTAGCTTGTTATCACAAGATATTGTATCTGCACTGTTTTTGCAGGGTGGTGATTTGAGATATTGCCAGAAATGTTGCCAATATAAACCTCCACGCGCACACCATTGCCGTGTTTGCAAGAGATGTGTTCTAAAAATGGTGCTGGCTAGTACTAACTATATGATTGCATTCTTCTATTTTGTTGTCTAGTTTCACATTTTTATCAACTTCTTATGTGCAGGACCATCACTGTATTTGGATTAATAACTGTGTTGGACATGAGAACTACAAGATATTCTTGGTCTTTGTATTGTATGCTGTAATTGCAAGCTTCTATTCTATGGTAGTTTAGTTTCTTTGATTTACTTTAGCAGCTATGTTTCCTGGGGTAGAGCATTGAAAAGTTTCTGTTTCTCTCAGATTCTGATTATAGGGAGCGTCATGCACAGTGTTCCTAAAGATGAACATTCAGGCAGTGATTCTTCCAGAACATCGATTGTAAGTACTCTGTGAATGTGTTTTGAAGTTACTAGCATGTTGCCTGTAAATCTGAACCATTGTCAAGAATTCCATTTCAATTCAAAACGTGCAAATTTTGAAGAACTGATCAACTGGACAGATTATCTGTGGGGTCATTCTTTGCCCATTAGCTGTGTCGTTGGCAGTGCTTTTGGGCTGGCATATTTACCTCATATTACAGAATAAAACTACAATTGAGGTTTGTGACACTGGGTTTCTCTTGATGTTGGACAGCACTATTGTTGATAGGAAGTTTTAACAATGCTTGTTACGAATGGTTGCAGTACCATGAAGGAGTTAGAGCAATGTGGTTGGCAGAAAAGGGTGGAGACCTTTATCATCATCCATATGACCTTGGTGTCTATGAGAATCTTATTTCAGTAAGAACTATTTTCTACACTGCTGTTTTGTGTCCTTCCCTGAGAGTGTAAATGTTCCACGTATCCAAATATAAATGCAGAACAACAAGAATCAAATAGTTGACTTTGACAAATAGTGTTAATGGCAATCCCTCTATCCTCCATTTAAAGACATCAACAGCTTGCTTACCCATGGGAGGCATCACTTGATATTTGTTCTGATGTTTCCTGCTTGTTATACACAGGTGATGGGACCTAACATATTGTGCTGGCTCTGCCCAGTATCAAACAATACAAGCAATGGCCTTCGGTTCCGTACATCATATGCTATTCCATTATCTACACCACCGATGTGATTTACACAAGATAGCATTACATTCACAATAGGTAGTTGCTAATCTGTGATAGGAGCTTTTGGCCTCCCATTCATCTGCCAAAATGTACCTTTTCTGAACCATTTTGGCTTGGAGCAGGTCAGCACATAAGTCTTGGAACTCTGCAAGTGTAAGATACGGGAGAAGGTGACCACAGCTCCAGGAGTTTTTCCTCCAGGGATCTATTCTGAATTAGGACATGAAAATGTTAACCTAGTCCTTTTTTATTCTTCACATACTATGAGAAAAATCACTGTTGCCTCGCTCATAATCTGGAGTAGGCTGTGCTTTACACAAAATTTTGAACCAAGTCAACTCTGTTGTAGAGGTAGTGTCCATACTGTGTTCGAAAGCCATTTATTGCAGGGAAAGGTCATGAAAGCAATTTGCTAAGATTATTTGTGTACATTTGTTCAGAAACAAATGTTGCATTTTGTTATACATTGATGCAGTTTCTTTATGTACACACGCAAGCCATATGTTTATCACGAGCACAAGTATGTGCCGTTTGGATCATTTACTTACTAAAGCTCTGTGCCGAGGTCGTCTGCAGTTCAAATGGGATACCGCACTTCAGTTCAAAGTTAATCTGCAGGTGGTGCCGTAGTCGGCGATTTCTGTCTCTCAGTATGGTTGAGACATGTATAGATTTGCTTATAGAATCTTTTAGCATCTGGTCATAATTCCAAAGCTCGCATTCAGGCATAAATTTGCGCTTAAACTACCAGATACGAAAATGTGATTTCTACTCTTACGGACTAATCAGTAGAGAGAGCATCTGATGTTTTGTGTAAAAACCAAAGATAGATAGTGTCAAGACAGAATAAGCATGCCGCATCCCAAGCACAGTAGCCAATAAGCATTCTTGCAGTTTGTATGCAGATTATTTTCTAGGTTACAATTGTCTGAAGCAAATACAAGCAGTAATCTATTTTCCCTTTCCTTTTCCCTTCCCCTTCTTCGCTTCAAGTTTGGCTTGCACACGAGCCGCCGCAGCGGCCTTCGCTTCCTCCCTCTTCCTTTTCTCTTCCTCTTTGGCAGCAGCAGCAAGCTCTCGCTGCTTCTTAAGTTCCCTGTCCAAATTGATGTATTTCAGAAAATTTCCTTACTTGATGGTTAAAAAAAGGTGGGAAGCAAACAATCTTTTTAGTGTTAATCTCAGAATATCACACTAGATTATAATGTGGATACTATGTCTGCAACTTCTGACTCGAGTATTATAGTGTCACCATGAACTCACTTGAGACCAGAGAATAACTGAAAGTACATGACTTTTTTTTTATCTAGTTCTCCAAATCTTGTGCAATTGGGCTGTTTCACATAATAGTTGGGAACTTGCTATTTATATACTAACAAGAGAACATTTGAAAATATCTTACTCTAGTCTGGCTTTCTCATCAGATACACTGCCCAGACTCGAACCTTTCCTGGGCCTACAAGCCAGCAACTCCACCTCGAAAATGAGGGTTGCACTGCAAAGACAAAGCTGCTCCATTAGTAACTTTATTGACCAGAGAAAACTCAAATTTTCAATCCAGTGACACGTGAAGGAGCAAAACTGACTTGGGTGGTATCTCTGGTGGCGAGCCTGCACTTCCATAAGCATATTCTGGCTTGCATGTTATTTTTGCAACCTCACCAACCTTCAATATGCCATACCATATTAGAAAATGCTTTAGAGATTATCAGAATGAGCAAGAGATTAGAACGTTTACATACCTTCATAGTTCTTAAGGCTATATCCCATGCTTTAATGACAGCTCCCTGCCCAATTTCAAACGAGAAAATAGAATTGTCTTCATGAGTGGTGTCAAAAACTTCACCATTTTCAGCAAGTGTGCCTTCATAATGAACTGCAAATAAAGTAGAAAGATAAATGTTTATACTTCTATGTCTTGTATTTTGGATATACTCGTACTTGAAATCTTGAACTTATCTTACAGTTCAACATGATAAATGAAACATTCAGCAGTTCACTTTTACTACGTAAAGAGAAAATTGCAGTTAACCTTGAGCAACGCAGCTGAATGGACAAATTTTAGAATCAGTTAAAAAAGCATCTGCTCGTGCAATGCCCAATCAAACAGGAGACATAAATTATGTATCTCGATGTTTTGCTCAGAGCGCAACATATTAATTGTCGTACCATCAACCAAGGGAAGGCTATCAGATGGCTCTATAGCATCATCCTTTGCTTTCCTGACCACCGTCTTCAGAACACCTCCATCCCCTGTTAAATCTATGGTCTCTGCCATGATCCTGCTGTTAAAAGGGGACTCTGAAAGATCAACCAGAGCATTAGAATTGGCATAACATGACTAATCCTCACCAGACCACAAGCACTTAAAAAAAGAGAAGAAAATAGCCTGTTCCTTCACTTCCTCCAAATTCATTGGTTTCTTTTGTTCTTACTACTGCCAGTTGTTTCACAAATTTGAGGCCAATTTAAAGGTGGACATTGAAGGGTTCACACTTTGCAGCATAGGATAGATATTGCAACAAATGACTGTCTAGAGAAAAAAATTGTTCAAGGATTGAAGATCCCATCGAACATTGGATATTCAAGTATAAACTGTGCGTTCAATATTGCACAATCCCAGGCTCCCAGCAACAATATACAAGCACTTATCTTTCCTAGCCAACATACACGCGCTCATGTTTCTCCTTGTTTCTCAAGGTAAAAATGCAAAACCCGATTCCAATCTCCTAAAAAGACCCGATTCCAAGTGTATCATCTAATAAGGTACATCAGGGATCCCCTCGCAGAATGCATTGATGCTGTAACCTAGGGGAATACTTTATACATTAGGGATTCCTGTCTTAATTACTGGTTCACAGAACAAAGTAATTTACCCCAACCTGCTCGATGTGGTTAGAATTAGATGCCGCTGCTTCTCCCCAACCAACAATCCAGCTACAAACCCACAGATTCCGGCTGAAATACAAAGTAGATCGCCGAACAGCATTGTTCCAGAAAACCTCAAATCCCTCGCAGCACAATCCCATCGGGCGTTTCTCCAATCGAATGAATTACATCTAAAAGCGCCCGAATTGACCTAGCAAACGGGGGGGGAACTACTCGTAGCATAAGTCTTACGAGGAATAAAGCATCACGGGCAATCTATCCCCGAGAGCGGATAGCAAGAGAAAAGAATCACCTTGTTGTCCTTTGGATGGTGGGAAAGGAGGTCGATCTGCGCTTGCTGCCTCCTTCGCCGAGCTCTTTCGGGGATTCAAGGGGAGAGAGCACGCCAGGCGAAAGACTCCTGTGTTATACTGCTTTAAAAGCTATTTTTTATTATAAATTATTTTTACTTAGTTTTTACATAAAATATTTTTAAAATAAAAATTATAGTACATAGTACAGCGATTTTATTTATATCAGTTAACTCGCACATAAGCATCTTTCAATTTTTTTATAAATTATTATTATTTATAAAACAAAACTAAAAACTAAATAAAAACCCTATATTAACGAACGCAGATCTGTCCTTTTGCGAACCTACTACAGTGTGGAGCCCGTAGCTGATGGCAGTGGCACCAACGCTGCCTCATAGTCATAGCCACCACCGGCTAGCTGGACCAGGGTAAATATGGCGTAGCCCACTTCGGCCTAAACCAAGATTTACGACGGGTGTTGGGCCCAAAATGAACCTGGTAGAAATTTTGGCCCAGCCGAAGACTAGTTAACACATTTCTTTTTTTATTTTTGGATTGTAAATGAGGTGGGCCAATTCTACCTCGGCCGAGGCAAGTCAACCTGGCACACTCAGGATCAACTCTAATGGGCCAAAAAAAATTGTCTTAAAATGTATTTGACTTTTTGCTTGCATTTCGTTTTTTCTTGTATCGACCGCTAGCGCAGCGTACCTACGGTTAGGATACAACAAACCTGAAACTAGTGCATAAAAAACACAGGGCAAACTCAAAACCTAAAACAAATGCACGATCAATATTTCTAATCACGAGGTGGGATCACACAGAGGGCAAGCTCAAATAAGCTGCCACGGTAGGTATCGAGACGACTCACGTATACTGACACGTATGGCAGTATAGAGAGTCGCATTTTGAATTAAAGCCACTTTTGGCACTATTTCATATCGTATTTATAAAAATAGTCTCCAAAAATTATGAAAATTTACGTATAGTCCCCTGACACAACGTAATTCATAGTGTAATTTTTTGGTAATTTTATTCATTGTGAATATTGCTCAAAAATTCATACAATTTCAATATTTTTACGAGTTTTTACATATAGCAAACAAACTCCAAAAATTAAGAAATTTTATGTGAAGCCTCCCAACACTCCCATAGTCGGGGCGAGGTCGCCACCGAATGACAGAGATGATATTTTTGTCAATACGGTGCGCATATGACTATTTTTGTAAATACGATATGAAACAGTGCCAAAAGTGGCTTTAATTCGTCTCATTTGGTTAGCACGCAGTCTACTAGTAGCTGGCTAGCTAGGCGTATAACAGTGGTGGAGCTAGATGCAAATTGATCCCACAGCTCTTTCGAAAAGACTCTTATAATTATTAAATTATACATATACACACACATACACACATACATACAAACATTAAAATATAATGTAATGAAATCTAACCCCATAATCTATAGGTTAAAATTTTTGGCTCCACCATTGTTGGCATAGGCAAAGATCATGCAAGTACACTACCCTCTTATCATCCATCCACCTAGAGTAGATGAGTGTGCATGCTTCGATATGAGTTTTTGTCTTCCAACGTGTACGTTTAGTTTGCTCATCGTTGTGGCACTCCTCCTTTCGGATCTCATAGACCCTTTTGACATTCCATTCCTCATAGTCGAGAGTCCACTGGTTATGTGGGTGGATCTCTAGATCGATCCACTTGTGGTAGCCACATAGTGGTTCCGGGCTCTACGGATACACGAGAGAGGTTGTTAGTGCGTACTTTGGAAGAGAAATAGGAAGGGAACACACTGTAACTGATCCTTACTGGCTACCGATAGCTGTTTGTGTCCCAACAATGGTTGAGATAGTCATTGGAGTAACTTATGCAACTGCAGTAATGCATGCCCAGGCTGAGCCGCTGCTTAGACTTGAAGAACTTGCATGAGTCCCTGCACTAACAGAGAGGCGGCGTCTCCCCCTCGAGCGGGTGCTGTGGTGAACGCTCGATTGGAACATTTAGGACGGGGTTGCTGGTACGGAGGGCGTCATTGCGGGGATATGCCTTCCTAGCATGCTCCGCCTGTTTGTCTCGGGCCGTAGCAGCTCCTGCTTATCCGATCAAACCGAGCTCATCTACATGTTCCACATGTCGAAGCAGTGCTCATGCTTACCTTAGTCCTCCACGTTCCATGCCAGTCCGCCGTCGACCACGTGAGCCACCCGTGGTCGCGCCTTTAGCGTCGCCTCGCTTCGTCTTCGGCGCTACCACCACCACCTTTGGGTAGAGGACCTCGTCGGGGTTCCATTTTGGTGGTTCCCGCGCTGCCCCTCCCTTCCCTCGTCGGTGTCTCCATTCACCAGGGCCGCCACCTCCATGCTTTGCTTCATTTGTTCTTCAACAGAGAAGAGTTCCCCTAGCTCTTCAATCCTATGTGATGATTCTCTATCACACATGATAACATGTGGTGGTGAGAGCCTTGGCTTGTATTCCTTTGGTCATGAGCTCAAGTCTTGAGAAATGCATGCATTTTCACTATTAGCTTGGCCATGTTTTACCTTTACACAATAACAGCCGAGCCCCACCGTCATACACTCAAATAAATCCAAAAATCAGCCCAAAATAAGATTCCAGAGAATATTCCCCTATTTTGCATTTTTTGGAATTTATATTCCATTCGATCTTCCAAAAGTCCGTTCTCCATCGTAACAACTCCGAACCTGTTGATTCTTTCTCCTAAATTCATCTAAATTCAATACCTTCCTTTCAGTATATTTTTTTATTTTTGTGAATTTATTTATTTAATTGTATTTATTGTTTCGCGCGTAGAACCCGATGTCGCTGAAGAATTTTCCGAGCCGCGGCAAGAAGTTCCAATCCACATCCAAGAAGGCAAGTATCCTTCGATCATCTTGTACCTATGTTTTCCAAAATGCTTTTATTGTTTCAAATTTAAATGCATTGCTATGTTACATAAAATAACTTCTGTTTTAAAGGATAATAGTTAAACCGATAATTGGTATGCCCTCATTTGACATTGATAACCATGTACCTTTGCCAACCTAGGCTTTCCTTGTCTCAGTATTGAGATTATTATGATATTTGTTAATTTTAGAACAGTAGTAATTGCTTAGACAAGCTAGCCGGTCAGTATAACCCTTCAGGTGAAAAATTGATTTTGTCTTCTTTAATCTTTTACTTAGGTAATTTAGTGGCAATAGGTATTGCTGTTTGTTTTTAAAATAAAATAAAATGGTGAGAATTAGTTTTAGATTTGGGCAGGTGGTAAGATTAGGTTGGTGCGGGATTTAGCATGAGAACTTGTATTGTGAATGTGTTGCCCGAGTCAATTAAGGACCGACACTTGTGATTGTCTAAACCGAGCACTACCATACAACCACAAGTCTATATGGGTATGGCCTAGCCGAATAACTCGCAAAGGTTTAGTTTAGATATCACCAGTGGTAAGTGGGTGCCAAGGATTTACTGGACTCACAGTGAGGTATAGGGATTTACTGTACTCATATGCCGCAAGAGGGGGCTTCTGACTGTGGTGGATTTAACCTTTCAGCGGTGAAACCTCAGTGGGTGGTGTCTAGATAGATTGGAGTGAGGTAAAGACTTTGTGATAAATTATCTAGGTCTTATGCCTAAGGAAACATGTTGGCTATTAAGATGACTTATCTCTTGTGGGTAAAGTTGCATAATCTCTGCAGAGTGTAAAACTATTTGAATAGTCGTGCCCACGATTAAGGGCGGGCGAGGTGCGCTTTCACATGGTAGATCTTTGGATTTGATTTTAAAGGAAAAATTTTGGAAACTCAGGAGTGGATGGAACTCTTGGGAGTTTGTCCTGGCGGATGGAGCCAGTATGGGTGGATGGAACCCGTAGCCTTGAACCTTGTCAGTTAGAGTTGTCTGCTAGTGTTGGTGGTTGGAACCTTCACTAGAAGAATTATACTAGTTTTAGTTATTGCAATTACTTTGTTAAATTGATGCTTTTGAAAGTATATAATGGTGTTTCAAATAAAAAAAATACTATTTTGTGCAAAAGAACCATATTATCCTTCTTTTGTTAAGCCATGCATCTACTGATTTTTTCCAAGACTTACAGAGTACTTTATGTACTCACATGCTACATTCAAAATAAATCTCAGAGGATTATGAAGATCAAAAAAGAGATTACGAGTATTTCACGTGTGGATTTGATGAAGGATTCCTGAAATATTATGTTGTGCTTCCCCAGTCAATTACTTGTGGCATATTGATGGGTCATCGTCAAATTTTATTTCTTCTTCCGCTGTGTTTTGTTAGTTTGAGAGATCGTGTAACCTCAGTTGTAATAAAGTGGCCATAAAGCATGTACTCTTTATTATTATAATAATAAAGCATTGTTGGTTATGTAATCATCACTGTTTGACTGTGTGCACTAGTTTTGATCTAGGACTAGTGCAGTAATACATAGAGGGTTCGGATTTGGAAATCCGGTCCTGACACAACAGTGGGAGCACCAACAAGTGTGCAGGCAGGAAGAGACAGAGGCATGCTAAGGCCAACATTCCAATGAAGGGTGAATCATATATCTGTCAAGGATGCAGCTAGAGCAACCGACGTTATTGTTGGTATGTTCCTTATACACTCAAAGCCAGTATTGATTTTATTTGATCCTAGAGCGACGCATTCATTTCTTTCTATGGATTTTATTATAAGAAATCAATTGCCATTTGTCTCAGTGTAAAAGTATTGTGCTATTTAAACACCCGAGAGTAGGATGGAATCACGCTTCGGGTGTAGTAATTTGAGCATGGTGATTCATGGAGCAGAATTTAAGGCCAACTTGTTGATACTAGGGCCCCGTTTGGCAGAGCTCTAGCTCTAGAAAATCTGTAGATTTCCTAGAGCTGGTCATCTGTAGCTCTAGGAAATCCTGGATCTAGAGTTGCAGGCATGTTAAGTGCATTTACATGACTCATTTCATTTATATTATATATTAAATAAAAATATTTAAATCACTTTAATTTAGTCAACAAACTACAGATCCAGCATAAATCTCGGAGCTAGAGCTGTGCCAAACGAGGCCTAGAAATAAAGGGAATAGATGTTATTCTAGAAATGAATTGGCTAATCAAAAATAAAACCAAAGTAGATTGTGAACTAGTACGGCACAGCCAATTTATTAAACCAGGCACAGTCCATTGGACACCTATGCTTCCGCGCCGTCCTACGGATCGGTGGCGGCAGCTCGGGTTCACAAACTCGATCCAAAGTTGCAAACCAAACCGACGGCGTCCCAGAAAATAGCTCCAAATCCCGTGTGCGCCGTCTAGTCGTCTGCCCCGGAACCGCGGTCGCATCTCGGTAAAAAAAGCTTTGCTCCCTCGTCGCCGCCGCCATCTCTGCTTCTCCACCTCCTCAGAACGGTCGCGCACGCGACGAACGGAAAGGGAACCAAAAAAAAAAAAAAATCTCGAAACGCATCTCGACCCCGTCGCGCGGCGCCCGGATCCCGACGGCTCGCTGCCTCCCCTTCCCATGTGCCCAGCGCTGCCGCCATGAGCCTCGCCTCCCTCGCCCGCGCCCTCGGCCGGTCCGCGCGCTCCTCCCGCGCGCGCCAGGCAAGTCTCTTTCCCCCTCTCCCGCCGCATCTGGATGGTGGGTGGGGCAAGGCAAAGGTCTGACCTTTTCGTTTTTTAGGGTTTTTCGCTCGGGGGGCTCCGGCCGCCGCCCTCGCCGCCGCTCCCGCCGGTCCATAGCGGGGAGGTTGGCGGGCTGGGGTTCGTCCGCGGGTACCTGACTGCGGCTCTGGGGAGCCCCGCCGCGGGGAAGGCTGCGGACTGGAGGTTCCTCCTTGCGAGCCCACAGTTCCGGCGGCTCTTCTCCGGCGAGTCTAAGAAGAGTAAGTGTTGTGAGCCATTTTTTGGTCTGTTCGGTGGCTCCTGGAACTAAAAGGTTTGTCCTTTTTTCTGGTTTTAGATTACGAGAATTACTACCCCAAGGGGAAGAAGGAGGCACCCAAAGGGGATGGGAACAAGTCTGATTCTAAGCGTAAGTTGCCGTCTTTCTCATATACATCGCTTGTTTGTGTAGAGGATTGTGAATTTAGTACGATTAGTAACTTTTGATGCACTAGTACCAAATGAGCTTAGTGAATGTGTTTGAGCAACAAGATAAACGACAAGATATGTGATTTCCTTGCGCAGCAATTGCTTGGTTAATTGATGTAACAACGGAATAATAGCTTGTACATTTGGACTGGATAATGGATTGTGGACTTCACTATGTTGAAAATTAGTTTTGTGACACATGCAGAGGATTCCAATACAGACGATCAATGGAATTTCCAGGAGAATGCTGCAAAGCAGCTGCAGAATTTCCTCGCGCCCCTATTGTTTGTTAGCCTGATGCTCTCATCCTTATCTTCTAGTGCATCAGACCAGAAGGAGGTAATTTTCACTCCCTTTTGGCAAATTGACCGTTAATGGGAGTGGTTTTAGTTGTTCATTATGTTTACTCTGGTGCAAAGAATTATGCAAGTTGTTTTTTTACTATTTTTCGTTGCTCTTTACTTTATGCAATGGTAAGCTATATTTGCTTGGTCTGTTCAACACCTGAATCATTGGTATATCCTGAGAATGTCAGACAAAGTGGAGGAAAAAACTATATCGCAACCATAAGGACTATACAAGCTGTACAGTACTTCAACTGTCACCTCCAATCAAATTCTTAAGATTAGTTGGGTAGCATTCGATAATTGATACAAGCAGTAGCAGACAGTATGACCATACTTCTCGCCATGAGGTCTTTGTCTTGGGCTTGACAAATGGTATAGAAAATACCTGCACTTTCTCCTTAGATGGTTAAACCTTATGCCTACACCAGACAGCAGATAGCAGATCATGATCAATATGCAATGCTTAAGGCTGTAAATGAGTGAAATAAGATCTCCATTGAGATGGTATGCTTTTGCAGAAGAGACGTTGTGTGATTTATTGGCCAAATGATAAGTTATTATCACTGATTAATTTGTGCTGGCATATATACTTAATATCCGGTGTGGAGAATTGTTACTATATGCTTTGTACTTGTAGTTTCTATTGGTACCTTTGAATGTGAATGCAATCTTGGGAATTACTTAGTTTTTGAGTAATTGATTAATTTGGCATCATATCTGTCCCTTTAAATGTGTGGACGTGCACAATCTTTAGTTTAATGGTTCATCAAAAGACATTGTGCTTCTAACTTCTGCAGATAAGCTTCCAAGAATTCAAGAACAAGTTACTAGAACCTGGGTTAGTTGACCGCATTGTTGTTTCAAATAAATCGGTGGCAAAGGTCTACGTCAGGAGTTCACCACAACCGAACAGCCAAAACCAAAATAGTGATGATACCCATATTACCACAAGTGACGTTCCAGGCAAGCATGCTCCCAGCAGATACAAGTATTACTTCAATATTGGGAGTGTTGATTCCTTTGAAGAAAAGTTAGAGGAAGCCCAGGAAGCTTTGGGTATAGATCCACATTATTATGTTCCAGTAACTTATGTTGCTGAAGTAAATTGGTTCCAAGAAGTGATGAGATTTGCCCCAACAGCCTTCCTTGTCGGACTAATATATTTAATGGGGAAAAGGATGCAGAGTGGCTTTAATATTGGAGGTGGTCCTGGGAAGGGTAACCGTGGTATCTTCAACATTGGAAAAGCACAGGTCACAAAGATGGACAAAAATTCCAAAAATAAGGTCAGTTCTTTTATTGTGTCACTCTCTTTTTACCGTTCCTTTTGCACTTGGTACTACTTTGACGGTGGCAAACAAAATATTACATCCACTCGAAAGTAATTCTCGGGCTCTAATAGTTCCAATTGTTTAAGCCAGTTTGGAATTTGTGAATTTTCCTAGATTCCTGCGGGAATTGAATCGTTTCCTGCGAAATTCCTGCATTTCAAACAGGCCCTTAGTTTTAGTTCTGTTTGCCTTAAGGTAAAACAAATTCTGGATAAAGTTCTTGGCTGTATCTTTCTAACAAAACCTGCTTTTCTGTTGATCCAGGTGTTTTTTAAGGATGTAGCTGGTTGTGATGAAGCTAAACAAGAAATAATGGAGTTTGTGCATTTCCTTAAAAATCCCAAGAAGTATGAAGAGTTGGGAGCTAAGATACCCAAAGGTGCTCTGCTTGTAGGTCCTCCTGGAACAGGAAAGACTCTACTTGCTAAAGCTACAGCAGGAGAGTCTGGTGTGCCCTTCTTGTCCATTTCTGGTTCAGATTTCATGGAAATGTTTGTTGGTGTTGGTCCATCCAGGGTACGGAACTTATTCCAAGAAGCTCGGCAGTGTGCACCCAGTATTATATTTATTGATGAGATAGATGCAATTGGTCGTGCGAGAGGCCGTGGAGGTTTTTCTGGCGCAAATGATGAACGTGAAAGTACTTTGAACCAGCTGCTTGTAGAGATGGATGGATTTGGTACAACTTCTGGTGTTGTTGTTCTTGCCGGTACAAATAGACCTGACATCCTGGATAAGGCGTTGCTAAGGCCTGGAAGATTTGATCGCCAGATAACAATTGACAAGCCAGATATAAAGGGTCGTGATCAGATATTCCGTATATATCTTAAAAAGCTTAAACTGGACAATGAACCATCATTTTATTCGCAAAGGCTAGCTGCTTTGACACCTGGGTTTGCTGGAGCTGACATTGCCAACGTTTGTAATGAAGCTGCTTTGATTGCTGCAAGAAACGAGGAAACTCGGATTACAATGCAGCATTTTGAGTCTGCGATTGATAGGGTTATTGGTGGTTTGGAGAAGAAAAATAAGGTAATGTGACCATGTGCCAATTTGTTAATAATCTACTCTTGCAAACTTATACATGCAACCTACTGAAGCTGATATTACCTGATTTATTACGCACTATCAGGCAATGTGTGTGATTTTCACGTGAGCAAACATAATGCTTTCTGTAGGGCTTATTTTGACTGGACACAATGACTATCAAAGTTCTAGGATTGAGAAAGTAAACCATGAAACAAACTTACTATAGTGCCTCCATTAAGTGCCATTTTTTTAGCGTACCTTCATTGAGTGCTTTGGGAATACGAGAGATGATGGTTTGTGTCTGTAGTCATAAACAAATGTTTAGGGGAGAGAATGAAATAAATAAGGGCAAAAGGAAAAAAAAATCACCATTGAATCTACATGAATGCCTTATAGTCCATTTTGCAAATTAGTTGGAAAGAGGAGCTCGCCTGGGCCAGATGGCTAGAGTGAGGTCGTCTCACTTAGCCGACCTGGGTTCGAGCCTCCTCACCCAACTTAGGAAAAAAATCAGGGGGGCGTTTCTCCCCTTGGTCTCTATCCTTTTTTCAAATAAGTTGGAAAACTAATAGGCCTTATAAAAATGAAATGGAGTACTTGGTAAGTTCATGCAAAAGAATGTTCTGAAATTTTAGATGTATTAATTCACAAATTTTAGATGTATTAATTCACAAATGTTGCAGTTTTGAACAAATACGGATTATCTGTAGCACACTTTCCTATGGGAGTGCCCTAGCTATCACTGTTTATTCACTTTTAAGTTCTGTCTCGCAAGAATTACATATCAAATATCTAATTCCAGTAATGCACCTTGGATTTCAATTAAGTAACTTGGGAGTCTTCTTTTATATGGTGTAATTTGTTTCTACACGTATTAATTATATGTTCCCTCATTTATTGATTCTGTCCACTGAGCATGTCAATCCACTGCAGGTCATTAGCAAACTGGAGCGCCGCACTGTTGCTTACCATGAATCTGGTCATGCTGTTGCTGGATGGTTTTTAGAGCATGCAGAGCCTCTTCTGAAAGTTACAATTGTTCCGCGTGGAACAGCTGCTTTAGGCTTTGCACAGTACGTCCCAAATGAAAATCTTTTGATGACAAAAGAGCAGCTTTTTGATATGACATGCATGACATTAGGTGGCCGAGCTGCAGAGGAGGTACACAACTTTTTTTACGTCTTCTTTTGGCTGAAGTTTTATGTTAAATATCTAAGATTTGTGGAGATCTCTAAATTCGTACAATTTAAACTATCCAATAATTAAAGTGAACGTGGGGGAGTGCATACAGTGTTATTTTTCCTTTAAAAAATAGTACAGGGCCATTTATACTTACTGCGTTCGATGAGACAATAATTATGGTTTGCTAGGTTAATGTTTCACCGCTTCAATTATTATGGATTGGCGAATATGAACAATGCTACTACAATTTGGTGGCAAACTCTGGTTGACTTGGTAAATCAAGATGCTTCATTATATAGTACTCTTGGTTGCATTTATATACAGCCAAAATGAATCCAGAAAGGCAAATTGATGTTTCTGTGTTTATTCATTTTATACCTACTATCAACATGAGTTCCTTGACATAGTATTTTTTCCCATCATCCGCTCATATTATGTTGACAATCTAACTTGCACAGGCACCATTCCATTTTATCCAAATTGGATACCTCATGCCCAGGCTTCTTCTAAACTTGGATGTGTAACATAAAGTTATTAGTTGTTACTGCAAAACACGTCGGCATATGCAAAATCAATATCCCCTGTATTAAGCCAATGCCTTACATAGTCATGTTGTGTTGTTTTCTGTTATTATCCATTTCTTCCATGGATGTGCTGTCAAATCACCCACAATATTACCAGTGAAATTATCTTTACAAGTAGACTAACAGAAATGCCCTATTTGTGCTTTGTTTCAGGTTTTGATTGGAAAAATCTCGACTGGTGCTCAGAATGACCTGGAGAAAGTTACCAAAATGACCTATGCACAAGTTGCTGTATATGGTTTCAGTGAAAAGGTTGGGCTTCTATCCTTCCCTCAGAGGGACGATGGCTTTGAAATGACCAAACCTTACAGCAACCAGACAGCATCCATCATCGACGATGAGGTGAGGGACTGGGTTGGCAAGGCCTACAGAAATACTGTTGAACTGATAAAGGAGCACAAGGAACAAGTAGCCCAAATTGCAGAATTGCTGCTTGAGAAGGAAGTCCTCCACCAGGACGATCTGGTTAGGGTATTAGGAGAACGTCCGTTCAAGTCAGTCGAGCCAACAAACTACGACCTCTTCAAGCAGGGATTCCAGGACGAAGAGAACAAGAGCCATGAGCCCGCGAAGAATGCCGAGGTGCCTGATGATGATGGATCACCCTCACTTGGCGAGGTTGTGCCAACGTAATTCCGCGCAAATTTACAGCTGTACATTGCACGCTTATTCGAAAGATTCGTGTTTATATTTGCAGCATAAGAAACTGTATAAATTAACGGCCTCGTCTAATTACGCCGGTGTTGGAATGCAGTTGGCTTTCTACCATTGCTGCGTTACCCTGTTGATCAATACAGTGAGCTAGTCGAGGTTCATCTTTGAGCTTTTTCTTGGCACCACCAAACGTCCTGACGTTTCATTGTTGAATTGTATTATGTTTTAAGGTTCCCACTGACGAGACGGCGCACAAGAGAGCTCATCCCGTCTGACGACCTACCTTGAGTCACGAATTGGATAAGTTCTCTGCATTAAGGTTTACTATCTTTATCCGAAAGGGAAATCACGTACTAATTTACAGTAATCTATATATTTCAGTAGTAGAACCTGTGGGGAAATCGATGGAAATGTGAGCCTTTGATCAGGGAACCTATGCATGGTATTTGGTCTAAAGATGCATGGTCTGTGATCTACTTTGTTCGACATAGGGTTCTAATCAGCCACCGGACTCCTACATGTTTTTTTTAGAAGAAAGAAATTTCTCGTACGTAGCACTGTTACCATACAATAAATAAACGAAGACATGAAAGAGAAGACAAGTTATATATGAAATTCAATGACGGATGAATAGTACTATCTGATTAGGATAGTAGATGTATCTGCTCTACATACATGCAGATACACCCTTCAGAAGGAAAGGGGAGAGAAGGCAGAGCAAGCAGCTCAGCCAAGCGACCGAGCTGGTTCAGACATCCTCCTCTGCATTCGGGACACTCCCGCTCCAACTGTTGGGGAATGTAGAGTATACCAATTACATGACAAGATCATTAGAGATAGAATATAATTAGTTAGAATTTGTATCTGATAGGGATGAAAACAGTAAAGGATAATCTGTTTTATCTGATATTCGTGTCTGAAAAATATGAATATGGTAAGCAAAATCCGTATTCGAAAATGTTCGTATTCATATTTGAGAATGTTCATATCCATATTTAAGAATGTTCGTATCCGTATTAAAAAATGTTCATATCCGTATTTAAAAATG
This sequence comes from Dendrocalamus latiflorus, assembly GCA_017311315.1. NCBI lineage: Eukaryota > Viridiplantae > Streptophyta > Magnoliopsida > Poales > Poaceae > Dendrocalamus > Dendrocalamus latiflorus. Next base: position 22,814,616 of record CM029620.1, read on the forward strand.
TTCGTATTCGATCCATTTTCATCCCTAGGACCTTCCTAAGGGTAATTGTAGAAAGCAATTTTTTGATAAACCAAGATTCACAAGTAAGAAGTAAAAATTACTTTGTATAATTTCTTACTCTATATGCTACGTTGCTAGCTCATGTAGACGTGTAGTTATATTACATAAATTTGTTCTATTGATATTTGTTACAAAAGTTTTAGGATATCTGCATTCGACTGAATTAAGTACATATTCGATTCGAATTTGTATTCATCACGACATTCGATTTGTATTTGTATTTGTATTCATTTTAAAAATATGAATTCAAAAATATGAATTCGTATTCAAGACTATTCAATCCGTATCCGATCTATTTCCATCCTTAGTATCCAATATGATTTCTTCTATATCTCTAGTAGATTGAGTTGTGGTTCAAGACACCTTGTTATATATATATATATATATATATATATATATATATATATATATATATATATATATATATATATATATATATATATATATATATATATATATATATATATATATATATATATATATATATATATATCTACTCCTTAAAAGGAGGAGTTCAAGGTGATGGTGCATCCTACACCCCTTCTAACAAAAAAATACTCTGTCTGACATATGGGCCCACCCATCCCTCCTCACGCCCGTGCGCCCCCACTCCCCCACCCCCACCCCCATCGAATTCGGAATTTTTTGTACGGATAATCCGTTTTTTATTCGAAAATACATAAATATACCCGCGACAAAATTTTTTACAAAAATAATCTCCAGTCGCCACCCCATTGGGCGACTGCTACCTTTCGCCCAACCGGGAGGCGACATTTAGGGAATCTGTGTACCGTTGGGCGACTACTGCAATCGCTGTACGGTTGAGCGACTTCGATTGAAGTCGCCCAACCGTTGAGCGACTTCAATTGCAGTCGCCCAACCGTAGGGCGACTGCAATTATGCCGCCCACTAACCCCGAGCACATTCCCCTCGTTCTGCCATTCTACTCATTCATTCTGCCCAGAGAGAAGAGAGGAGGAAGAGGAAGAAAAGAAGAGGAGAAGAGAGGGAGGAGGGGAAGAAAAGGAGGTGAGGAGAGAAGAGAAGTCGAAGCTATTCAATCGATTTGGATCCAGGTATTTTTTTTAATTATGTTGTATTTACAGTCTTCAACTCCCATGTTATTTGACATGTCGTAAATTTCAATCATACATGTAGGCATACATCATTAATGGCCAGTACTACATTGAGAGTGTATTATGGTGTTGGAATCATTCGTGATGGTCCGACTGGTGTGGATTTGAGCGATTTTCCGCAAGTCACTCTCGTACTTCCGGATGACGAGAATGCTCAAATGACAGATGTGCAGCATTGGCTGACCCAGAGTTTTTCATTGGACCCCGAGGTGTGCAGCGTCGTTGTGCAAGGGCTTTGGAGCCGGTCTTCCACTGACATCAGATGGGAGTTGAAGACATTGGTGCGCTCTGGTTCGTGGAAGGGCTTTGTGCAAGGGTGCCGGCGCCGTGGATACGAGTGTGTCCTGCTTGTGCAACCGTGCTCACTACAAGCAGCTGCGCAAGCTCGTGCGTCCGCCTATGCTTCGGGGGGTGCTAGCACCTCGGGCGGGCCGCACGTCGGTGGAGCTGATGAAGTTGCTCGTGATGAAGGCGATGCGGTACACGGAGGAGAGTTAAGGCCGTCAAGCTATACAGAGGGAACTGGGCAAGCCGATGCGGTACATGGAGGAGAGTTACAGCTGTCAAGCTATAGAGAGGGAACTGGGCAAGCTGATGAAGGAGAGCATAATGAGTATATCGTGCATCAGATGGAATCTGATGACCAGAGGGCATGGGATGAAGAGCAAGCTGTAGAGGACGACGAGGAGGACAGTTCCGATGATGAAGAAGTTCCTATCCCCGAAGAATGGAACCAGTATAATGCGGAGGGTGTTTCCGCACATGATGAGCATGAATCGCCATGGGAGTATCATCAAACAGAGGTTCGGGTGCATGCTATGTTTGCTGACAAGGAAGCGCTGCAGGATGCCATCAAACTTTGGGCCCTTTCAATGCAACGGACATTTCGCGTCGTCAAATCAAGCCAGGAGCAGTACACTGTGAAGTGCGAGCAGACTGGTTGTCCTTTTAGGGTGCACGCACGTAGACCCAAGTATGAGACTCATTGGATTGTGTCCAAGGTGCAGCCGCACTCCTGCATTGTAAACACAGTCTTGGCGAGCCATCGTAACCTGACGTCCGGATTTATCGCCAATTTGATGTATGGGGAGATAGTGGAGAAGAAAGATGTTGCGGCCACACATATTATGCTAGCTATTGAGAATAAATTCAAGTATAAGATTAGCTACGCGAAGGCGTGGCGTGCGAAGCAAAAGGCGTTGGAAAAACGTTTTGGCACTTTCGAAGCGGCGTACGACAACCTTCCTCGTATGCTTAAGGTGTTGCAGCAAAGGAACCCCGGCACGTACATCGCGGTGCACGACAAGCCGTCCATAAGTCCACCGGGATTTGCAGTGTTGCAGAGAGCATTCTTTGCATTTGGTGCTAGCATTGAAGCATTCAGACACATGCTGCCAGTTATCTCAATAGATGGGACCTTCTTGACAGGCAAATACAAAGGGCAGCTCCTGACGGCCATAGGCGTTGACGGTAACAATCAAATATTGCCGCTGGCCATTGCATTTGTGGAGAGTATTAGAAATGACATGGACGTATCACAAGCTGGCACACAGCTAGACGATGCAATGCATTTCCGGATCAGTAGTTGGTGTTGTAATGCATGCTAAAATTCATGTACCAGTTGTAAACCTTGTATGTTACATCCCTTTTCTGTAATGCACTTATTTCGTTGAACGTAATGTTTCCCTTTTAAGTATTGCAATTTATTGGTGGCTACGAATCCACTTTTATTACGAAACTACAGGCTCTAAAGTGCCTACATAGAGTAATTTATTGCGAGATGACAAAAGATGCCAGCTTTGCCCAGTCACGCACTTACAACACGAAACAACACATACATTGCACTTGCAGGATCTATGGAAAGTACTACACCCAACAATTTTACTAAACACAACAGTCCTACCGCCACAGCATCAACACATCAACAACTACATGAAATAAAATACGACACAACCATAACCCTCGTTACCTACACGCCAAACGAGCCTCGTGGCACCCACATGGAGAATTGCTGAGGGGGCCGCCTCGGACGTGGCTGGCCGTCGTGGGAGTGGCATGCACATATGCAGCTCGGGTTCGCGCAGCAACATGTGGGATCGTAAGAGCTTCCTATATTCACGACCTCCTCGTTGCCCCTCTCGCGTTGCATCTGTTCGCGGAGGTCGTTGTTCTCCTCAGTCAGACTCTCCATTCGGTTCTCCAAGTCCCATATTCGATCCCATAATGTACCCACATAACGATCAACATATCGTTCATGAGGAGGGTCGATCCAGCGGGAGAAGTCGCATTTTGCAATCTGCAAAAAAAAAGGACGGTAAACTTCGCGGGTCCATAAGCAATATAAGAATGTAATATTACTATTTTGTACCCCGTAGCGTGAGCATCGGAAGAAACGTCGCCCGCCATCGTTCGGGGAATCTAAGATCTGGACGACCGCGTACTCATTGTGTCTGCATTTCGGCCACGCTGGTTGAGCACGCCGACTTGATATCAATCGGTACTGTGGACCGAACATATCCCTCCTTTCTAAGGGAATGTCGTCCTTCGGTGACCCAAATCCCACTGGCCCCTCGGCTTCCGACATGGTATGTTTCACCACGAAAGAGATGGTTCTTCTTTGTTCGATTTACAATGTCATGGGACCCCAACCGTGCTACTTATAGCAACACGGAGGGACATTTAATGCTACACTGGCCTCTGAAAAGCCTACATAGAGACATTTATTGCTACACTGGCCTCTGAAAAGCCTACATAGACTGGCCTCTGAAAAGCCTACATAGACTGGCCTCTGAAAAGCCTACATAGACTGGCCTCTGAAAAGCCTACATACACTGGGCTCTGAAAAGCCTACATAGACTGGCCTCTGAAAAGCCTACATAGACTGGCCTCTGAAAAGCCTACATACACTGGCCTCTGAAAAGCCTACATAGACTGGCCTCTGAAAAGCCTACATAGACTGGCCTCTGAAAAGCCTACATACACTGGCCTCTGAAAAGCCTACATAGACTGGGCTCTGAAAAGCCTACATAGACTGGCCTCTGAAAAGCCTACATAGACTGGCCTCTGAAAAGCCTACGGAGGGACATTTATTGCTACACTGGCCTCTGAAAAGCCTGAAAAAGCAAAAAGATTCATATGTACTCTCCATGGACTATGCCCACTCACCAGTTCACCTGCCTACATAAAGGCATCCCATGTATTACATACCACAACACAACCTCCTCCTCAAGCCATCACAATACTACTACACAACAATGTCTTCCTGGAGGTCCGACCCTTTTGGAGTGCCGGAGTGGCATGAGCGTCCGAAGTGCCATTGCGGTTTTAGGACGATGTTGTGCGTCTGGACGGATCCATTGTGGTAACGACGACAACTAAATCCTTTGTTTCTCGTTATCGTTCTTCAACTTTATCCATGACATCTACCACGACACACATAGGCTTGCAAGTTCATCGAATGGGTGGATCGGGTGCCGCCGGCATGGCCACGGAACCCTCGCGAGGTGGAAAACAAAGGACAATACCTTGTCAAGATGGATCAGGCTCGCGAGGTGGAACGACAAATGCGGCATGAGCAAGAGCGTCGCGTGAGGGTGGACCAAATCCGTCTTAAGGGCAAGGAGGATGACATGCAAAGGAGGCGGGAGAAGTTAAGTCTGCGTGAAGCAGCCATCAAGCGTCAGGAGGAAGAGCTTCAAGCTCGTGAGGCAGCTCTCAAGACCAAGACTGACAGGAAGAAAGATGCAGCGGAGCCATCTTCAGGGCGCGACAAAAAGGGCAAACAACCACGCTACACCCAGTAGACAAAATGTAATATTCCCTAAGGCATGTTACGACTAGCGGTGGAGTTCTGAACATTACAAGTACAGAGTTCCACACATGCCACTGGTCACATCACTTATCACTTTATGTATCGACCGTTCTTCGGTCAATCGTGCCTAAAAAAAATTGACCAAATTTTTTTTTGCATCTACAACTTACATTGAACATAAACTTCTATTACAACTTTATCTGATTTTTACGCAGTTTATAACTAAAAAATTGACAAAACATACAAAAATCACGCGGATTGCAAACCCTTAAAACATATCAATGTATATATCAAACGTTCTACAGTCAATTGTACTTACAAAAAATTTCTCAAAATTTTAAATGCACCTACAACATACAATAAACATAAACTTTTATTACAACTATACCATATTTTTTTCCAGTTTAAAACTACAAAATTGATAAAACTCTAAAAATTCACGGGGACTGAGTAAAGTCGCCCATCCACTGGGCGACTGCAATTGAAGTCGCCCAACGGTTGGGCGACTGCAATCAAAGTCGCTCCACCGTACAGCGATTGCAGTAGTCGCCCAACGATACACAGATTCCCTAAATGTCGCCTCCCGGTTGGGCGAAAAATAGCAGTCGCCCAATGGGGTGGCGACTGAAGATTATTTTTGTAAAAAATTTTGTCGCGGGTATATTTATGTATTTCCGAATAAAAAACGGATTATCCGTAAAAAAAATTCTCGAATTCGTGCGCTCCTCCCCCTGAGTTCTCCCTCGCCTCCCTCCTCCATCGCCTCCTCCCTCCACTCCGCCGTCGCCTCCTCCCCCGCCCTCCGCTCCGCCGCCTCCTCCTCCCCCGACCCCGCGCCGCCGCCACCTCCTCCTCCTGCCCACACCGCGCCGCCGGAGGAGGAGTTTCCAGTAATGGTTCCCTCCTCCGTTTCCACCTCCCCGATCTGAAGCCCAACCCTAGCTCCAGCCCCGTGCCCCTGCTCCCGCCTGCCTCCGGCGGCGTCGCGGAGCTGCGCTCCGCCCTCGCTCCTCCTCCTCCGCCCTTTGCCAGAGGCGCCTGACTGACTTGTTGTTTCCACCGCCGCCCCCGCCGTTGCTCGCGGTCTCCACACTCAGGTGATTGTTCCTTCTCCGATCCGGATTTTCTTTTGCGTGATCCGAATCTTAGCTTCCTTTCCCGTCCGATCTTACATGCTGTGATCGATCCAATCTGTGTGCGCAAGATGGTAGCATGTATCGTGATTTGTCTGCTTGATGACGACGACGGTCCGATCTTCGTCTGCTTGATGACGACGACGGTGCGATCGATCCGTATGCCTTGCCGAGACTTGATCTGAGTGTAACTAGGGACCTAGGATCAATCGGATCAAGAACTGTATTTTCCTCAGTTGCTAATCACGATAGATGCCTTAGGAGGTGTGTACAGAGTTGGTGATATTTACTTCTGGTAGGAAAAAGGTATCGACTGTTGATTTCGCTGCTGCCTGTGGCTTTTGTCAATAGAACCAACATGTTAATTCAGTCTATTTTGGAATATGTGCTATAGTGTATAACTGTATAGATGTTTGATTTGTGGCTCGTTTGTGTAGGACGATGAGTGGAGAGGATACGAGTGCTGCTGAGCAGCCGAAGCGCACCCCTAAGCTCAATGAAAGGATCCTGTCGTCTTTGTCAAGGAGATCAGTAGCTGCGCATCCATGGCATGACCTTGAGATCGGTGCAGAACTGTTCTTTTTTTTCCATTTCCCGTTCTAGCTTACCAAACACCCTGATCAAATAAGCATGCTAATTGAATTTGGTTGCACAGGTCCTGGGGCTCCCGCTATGTTCAATGTTGTAAGTACCATCTTTACCTTGTCCATCTTGGCAAGTTAGATATTTGATGCTGTGGTGAAGCAAATTCGAATCTGGGACATTTGATAGTGCTTACTCACCGCTTGATGTCATTGTTGTGTTCTTGGTATGGGATCTCAATCAGATGTAGTTGAGTCTGGAACCCCAATATGGATGCAGCAGTATACTCTTGTATTCAAACCGCATGCCAAACAAACTTTTTCTTAACTAGCAGAAGATTGCACACAACTATGCCATTAGTGTTGGACTGTTAATATAATCAATTGTACCTCCTAAAAGGTGGTTTTATATTTAAATTAGAAACAATAGTCATTCGTTAATATTGCCATTGTAGGAGGCTACATCAGCCTTTGATGATTTCCTGATTTGTTTCAGTTCAATAGTTCATCTACCACCGCAGCAGCCACGGCAGCACACCCGCCACCTCACACTCGGGCGCTAGCGCGTGCCCCCGGCAGCACCGCTGTGTGCGCCCCGGCACACGTGGTGCCCCGAGTCCCGTCACGGCACAAATGAATAATAACCCGTTGACGGGTGCTATTACCATTTTGTAATAACACGGGTCGTCACATACATTGAGTGGGTTCTGTTTAATTATGCTAGAAGTTTTATGCGTAGTTGGTCCCTGACTGTGCCTGCAACTTTTGAACTTAATGGCTTCTGTATATATCACACCACAGGTTGTTGAGATCACGAAGGGAAGCAAAGTAAAATATGAGCTTGACAAGAAAACCGGACTGATTAAGGTATGTGTTATGTTTGTAAGATTGCTTGCGTATTGACCATCACTTTTTATTTCAAGAGTAACATGGCTTGTTTAGTATTTGTTTAGTGTACTTGTTTAAGGATTGAAAAGCACCCACAAACATGATGTGCGTTGGTTATTGTGCTATATAGTTTGACAGGTTGATCAAGTCATGTACTCATCAGTTGTAGGAGTTTATGCTGCTATTTTTTTGTAAAAGCATATTGCACTTTTGTTATTGTGCTATATAATTTGACAGGTTGATTGAGCCTGTACTCATCAGCTGTAGGAGTTTATTTGCTATTTTTGAAAAGCATAATGTACTTTTTTTTGTTGTGCTATACAATTTGACAGGTTGATTGAGCCTGTAGTCATTAGCTGTAGGAGTTTATTTTGCTATTTTTGAAAAGCATAATGTACTTTTGTTATTGTGCTATATAATTTGACAGGTTGATCGAGTCCTATACTCATCAGTTGTATATCCTCATAACTATGGTTTCATTCCGAGGACTCTTTGTGAAGACAACGATCCAATGGATGTTTTGGTCCTGATGCAGGTTAGTCTTCCTTGTCCACTTTTTTGGGAACATGTAGGAATCACAGTCCTTGCATTAGTCAGTCATGGCGTCTAAGAATAATTAACGTGCTGGTCCTTTGGTTTTGACACACTCAGACTGGTACCAGTAGCTCTTTAATTGTATAAACACCATTCTTCGTAGTTGCAGTATTGAATATTATGTAAACTGTGTTGGTATCTACTGGTAATTGCATTTTTTTTATCTTCCACAGGAACCTGTTATTCCTGGTTCCTTCCTCCGAGCTAGAGCAATTGGCCTTATGCCCATGATTGACCAGGTATTTCTCGTTCCATGCTCGTCGTAGTAAAGATTAAAGAAAAACAATGCTTCACCCTCTCTTTTTTTTACTGAAAATAACGGTTTGCTGTGATCAGAGTGAAAGGGATGACAAGATAATAGCTGTCTGTGCGGATGATTCTGAATACCGTCACTACAATGACATCAGTGAGCTGTCTCCTCACCGCCTCCAAGAGATCAAACGCTTCTTTGAAGACTGTATCCTGCATAGTTCATTTTATTGTTTTCCTGGTACATGCTATAGAATAGTATTTTGGATGATCATAGGTACATTTGTCAGCATCCTTAGCGGTATCTTTTAGACAAGAAGAATGAGAACAAGGAGGTTGTTGTTGATGCATTCTTGCCTGCGAACACTGCTCGTGAGGCCATTCAGTACTCCATGTAAGTTCAGTTTTCCATTGGAATGTTTACTGAGTGACAAGATGCAACTGTGTTCTGTTCGTTAAGGAGTAAGTGAAGATACCTTTTGACTTATATTGGCACCTTTATCTTGAATTAATCGCAGGGACCTGTATGCGCAATATATTTTGCAAAGCTTGAGGCAGTAGAATGACAGCGACTAATCTATCATGAAATCAAGTATTTATGTTGGAACGTGCATATAAATATGTTCTATTTTTTTTAAATCCGTAGCAACGCACGGGCATTCAGCTAGTATATATATATATATAACACTCCCTGAAGCTTAAGTAATACATCCAAGTATTCTGGCTATTCTATCTTCTTACACTTTATTTAGCAAATGAGAGCCCAAGAAGAGTAGAGAGAGAAAGGCCAGAAAGGAAGGGAACAACGGCTGTCTCCTCGTCTCTTCCTCCCTTGCTCTGTCCTCATCGCTGCACTGATGCTGTGGACACTGGGAGCTGAAGCTGTCACGAGGCAGTACCAATTTGATGTAAGTGCATATATGGCTGCAACAGCATGGTGCATGCATCAGTCTCGGTCATGTTCACATCAGTGTCGCGGATAACTAAGGTTAGTGCTACGATGTAATGGCAGGTGCAAATGACAAGTGACGCGGCTGTGCAGCGCCAAGAGCATCGTGACGGTGAACGGGCAGCACCCGTGCCCACGCACGGTGCTCGGGAGGGACGGCGACCACGTCGAGGTCAAGGTGGTCGACCACTCCCCTTGCAAGGCCATAATTAACATGAGCATCCACTGGTACGTGCCGCGCGCCTCGCTGTTGACATGACGCCGCGTAACGCTTTTCCGATGCGGAAACCTCACGAGCTTACGTGCCGGCGCGCGTGCGTGCAGGCACGGCGTGCGTCAGCTGCTGAGCGGGTGGGCTGACGGGCCGGCGTGCATCACGCAGTGCCCGATCCAGCCGGGGCAGAGCTACGTCTACCGGTTCCAGATCATCGGGCAGCGCGGGGCGCTGTGGTGGCACGCGCGCATCTCCTGGCTCCGCGCCACCGTGCACGGCCCGCTCGTCATCCCCCCGCCGCTCGGCGTGCCGTACCCGTTCCCCGCCCCCTACGACGAGGTGCCCGTCGTCTTCGTCGAGCGGTGGAAGAACGACACGGAGGCGGTCATCAGCCAGGCGATCCAGACCGGTGCAGGCCCCAAACATCTCCGACGCCTACGCCATTAACGGGCTCCCTGGGCATCTCTACAACTGCTCCGCCCAAGGTTAATTAATTTGCTGCTCTACTTGGTTGCGTATCTGCGTTGGTGCACGAACACACGCCATGTCATAATAAGCTGCCGGTTCGCGTCGCGCCGCGTGCGCGCAGACACGTTCAAGCTGAAGGTGAAGCCCGGCTAGACGTACATGCTGCGCCTCATCAACGCTGCACTCAATGACGAGCTCTTCTTCGCCGTCGCCAACCACAGGCTCACCATCGTCGACGTCGACGCTAGCTACGTCCAGCCCCTCACCGTCGACACCTTCATCATCACGCCGGGCAAGACCGCCAACGTCCTGCTCACCACAATGCCGACCTACCCCAACACCAACTTCTACATGCTGGCACGGCCTTACACGACGACGCAGGGGACCTTCGACAACACCACCGTCGCCGACGTCCTCGAGTACGAGGAGCCCACCTCGTCAGGCTTCAACAAGAACCTCCCGGTCCAGGCACCAACGCTGCCACAGATCAACGACACGAGCTTAATTCGTGGCCAACTTCTCAAGCAGGCTCCGCAGCCTCGCGAGCGCCGAGTACCCGGCGGCCGTGCCGCAGGAGGTGGACCGGTGCTTCTTCTTCACCGTCGGGCTCGGCACGCACCCGTGCGTAGTCAACGGGACGTGCTACGGCCCGAACAGATCCCGGTTCGCGGCGTCCGTGAACAACGTATCCTTCGTGCTCCCTACGACGGCGCTGCTGCAGTTGCACTACTCCGGCATGTTGAGGGGTGTCTATGCTGGGGAATTTATCAGGATTTAGACAAACGATGAACTTGAACTTTGAAATCAAGCACGTGAACACGAGTAAACACATATATATCTTTGGCAATGCGATACGCCTATGTCCTTTTCATCTTTCTCATATAGAGAAGTAACATACAAGACTCGGTATCCAACGCAACATTCCATGTTGAGAATCCTACACAAACACATCTGGACTTTCCTTTACAACCGCTATGAATCCTAGTTACATGCGGATTCTGATTTCTGACCTTTTACCGATTGGTACAGTACTTTTACAACTACGACTGCTACAGTACCTTTCTCTGACTACTATAGTACTCAAGCATACACACTGGTCATAAAGACTGTCGTGGTTGTAGGACTGTCGTAGACTTGACCAGACTTGAAGGCAACTAAATTAACTCTGTCAATCTGCTCCTTAAGCTTGTTGTCTTTCGTTGATGTTCCGAACACCAATTTTCTCTCTCAACTCCATAAACTTCAATTTTCTGAGTGACTTGGTCAGGGTATTAGCAAGTTGGTCTTTTATGCAAACATGCTGCACCTCTATCTTCCCTAATTCCACACATTTCCTAATGTAATGGAAATGAGTATCGATGTGTTTACTTCTCTCATAGTAGACTGGGTTCTTGTACAATGCAATTGCAGACTGATTATCAATCTTCAAGGTTGCCTTCACAACCTTCATCTCTAACATATCAGCCATCAATCATCCCAGTCATACCCCTTGACATGCTGCCACACAAGCTGCAATATACTTCGCTTCACACGAGGATTAAGTGACTACTTTCTGCTTCTATGAATACCAACTGATTGGGGTTCGACCCAAGAAAAAATGCCATTCCCGAAGTGCTTTTTCGGTCATCAATATCACCAGCTAGGTCACTATCAGAGTAACCAAGTAGTCCCAAACCTTCTTACTTCTTCTCATAGGTACACCCGTAGCTCAAATTTCCTTTCACATACATCAGCGTATGCTTTACAACGCCCATATGCTCCGTAGTCGGCTTCTCCATGTACTTGCTCACCATGCCAACCATGAATTCTAAGTCCGGTTGTGTGTATAGCAAGTATGTCAAGTTATTTACTATGTTTCTATACAGGGTCTTGTCCATAGGAGGGTGTGTGCTGTCCTTGCTCAACTTCAGACGGGGTTCCATCGGAATTTGCGTTGGATTGCAATCCTTCATACCACATTTTTCCAACACTTTTATTGCATATGCTGACTAGCTGAGAGTAATCTTTTCAGAGCTCTAACATACTTCAATGCCCAAGTAGTAGCTAAGTAACCCAAGGTCACTCATCTGGAGGATGATCGAATAGTTTGATACCGAGTTGAACAATTTTTCGACGACGTCGCTCTCTTCGAGCTTTGTGCTGAGCGAACAGATCTCCTCCACCAGCATGGTGAGTTTTATGGAGTAATCGGTGATCATCTCCAAGTCCCCCATCTACAAATTGTTTAGTTGCCGTTTCAGCACTTGAGCACGTGCCTTCTTGACGCGATCTTCGCCTACTCGCATCTCCCTGAGTGCGATCCAGACTTCTTTCGCCATCTCCTTTTTGGCGATTGACATCATCACGTCGTTTGGCACCGCTTGCGAGATAGCCACCATCGCACCTTGATCCTTGTCGCTGACCGTCGACCATACCCCTAGTGAACGTAAGATTAACTTCATCTTAACGGCCTATATGCCGTAATTTGTTTCACTCAACATCGGGTATTGAATTGGGATTGAGGCGCTTCTTATCTTCAACTTAACAAACACGGTTGGTTTCGATAGATCGAGCTCGTTGCCCGTATCCTTGACGAACGCTCTTGACTTTGATGGATCAACAACGTTGCTGGCCATTGCTTCGTCCTTTAGGCTCTGATACCAATTGTTGGGGAATTTGTCTAGGGTCTAGATGAGCGATGAACTTGAACTTTGAGATCACACACGCGAACACGAGTAAACACAGATAGATCTTTGATGACGCGATACGCCTACATCCTTTTCGTCTTTCTTATATAGAAAAGCAACATACAAGACTCCGTATCCAATGCAGCATCTACGTTGAGAGTCCTACACGGACACACCTTGACTTTCCTTTACAGCCGCTGTGAATTCTAATTACATGCAGACTATGATTCCTAGTTTTTTATAACTACGATTGCTACAGTACTTTTATGACTACGACTGTTACAGTACCCCTCTCCTACTACTACTTGACTTACGGCTGCTACAGCATTTGAATATACATACTGGTCAAAAAAAAGCTATGGTGATCGTAGAACTAGTTTTGGACTCGATCAGATCTAAAGACAACTAAATTAACTCTCAGACTACTCGCCCAACTTCCCGGTCGTGCCGCTGATGCCGTTCAACTACACCGGCACGCCACCCAACAACACCAACGTCATGAACGGGACCAAGGTGGTGGTGCTGCCGTACGGCACCAACGTGGAGCTGGTGCTCCAGGATACGAGCATCCTTGGCGCCGAGAGCCACCCGCTGCACCTGCACGGCTTCAATTTCTACGTCGTCGGGCAAGGGTTCGGCAACTTCGACCCCATGAACGACCCGGCCAAGTTCAACCTCGTTGTTCCCGTCGAGCGCAACACCGTCGGCGTGCCGGCCGGCGGCTGAGTCGCCATCCGCTTCCGTGCCGACAATCCAGGTAAGATTTACATATACACTTACGTAGTTACGTTTGCAAATAGTGTTGCTATATGTGTGAAACTTATATGCATAGCTTTGTGCAGGTGTGTTGTTCATGGATTGTCACTTGGAGGTGCACCTGAGCTGGGGCCTGAAAATGGCGTGGCTGGTGCTGGACAGGCCGCCGCCGCCGGCCGATCTTCCCAAGTGCTAGACAGCACCGACCGGTCGATCGAGCTAGCATGTCCTTCTGCGTGCAGTTTATTGATTCATGATGTGTGTTTTTGTTGGGGTTTAATTCGACCTTATTGGTGTGTTTGTCACTTTTCAATTGCTAACTGAGAACATCGATCAGTATGTATCAGCAGCTTGCCCCCTCCTAGCTGATTTTGGCTATGTAAACTACTGTGACTTTTGGCTTTTAGTTGTAACTTTTGACTCATTATGAGAGATTTAAGAAGAGATATTTACCTTGAGAAGTTATTCTGTTCAAAACAACTTCTACAATGATTCCTACAAACAGCTCATAGAAAATATCTTAAAAAGTCATTCCATTCAAAAGTCAGCTTCTTAATACCAAAAAACAGAATTTATTTGGAATTGGGCATTGTCTACCTTTGTTTAGTGCATTTTTCCCGCTGTAATCGGCAGAAGGAATGTTATGGTAATTAATTGTTGGTGAATAAAATGTTGCATGACATTATTGGACCCTGCACTTCCATATGCACATATTGCATCCTTGTGTCTATTTGCTGTGTTTGTTCTTCGTCGAAGGTCAGCAACACGACGAACAATACACAACAATGCCATTCTTTTCTGTCAATCCAATTAACCACCGTACAAGTCTATAAATCTAGTACTTAACCGGAATGCTTGTCACTAGCAGTTCTGTACCGATTCCCATCTATGGAAGGTAGCCGGAATCCAGGTACTTTTTTTCCTGTAAAGAAACGGTAGCCGGATTTCGCTTTCCAATTTAGGAACCAGCCGAAAGCCAGCAGACAGATGGTACAGTGAGGCTTTGTTTGGGAGGCCATTCCCAGCAGGGATCCACATGGGTGAACCGTGAATTTGAATTAAAATCCTGGTCCATCCACATGGATGAGCCGGGATTGTGGCGTAACCAAACAAGGCCTCAGGGTATGAGACCTACACCTCGTTGATGTACAATCTTCTCATTTCATAGCTCATAGAGTCCAAATGTTGAGTAAGAAAAAAACTGTCTGGAACCTTATTCAACTGTAATAAGTTTATAAAGCTATGGTTTTTCTTTGTACACAGTTGTGCCTTCTAAAATTGAATTACTGATTGTGAGCTCACAGAATGTAAGAGCAATGTATTTTCTGTCGAAAAAAAGTTTTCACTAGAATATAGATATGACTTTGTACACCCCACCAAGGAGAGATGGAAGGGTAAATGACTCTTCTGTACCCGGTAGTTCAACCGAACTGAAAAAAGATTCTGCTTCTCTGGTCAATGTTTTCTATTTGCGTTTAGGAACAACAGTCAGTTTAGACGCATCAGGTCCTCTTGCCCACTTCAGCAGATTGCCAGTTGTTTCTGCAAGATAGGGAAAATAAATCACATACTAATCCATGATCAAATCATTTCAAGGAATCTAAAAAATATATCATTTCAATGACCTCTGTGCATACAAAAATCGGGGTTAAGTCAAGGTATACTTGCTAGCTAAGCTTGGACAATACATATTTCTCATCGTATATGCCGCAAATGCAGAAGTACCCAATTAAAAAGCATGCTATCATACCTGAATACTGCAGAATTAGGTTGTATCCAACTTTGCTGCGTGTGCAAAGTCCTTGGTTAAAATTTCCAATCCTATCGTATGCCCATCAATTTTCTTTTCTTGCATGCTTGGAACACCTGTGCAGGAATTGGTGCTTTCAGAATTCCGGCAAGCAGATTTCATAATCCCTGTAGTATCACAAATATCATCCATTCCATCAGATGAAAAGTCTAGATGCTTCTCAACGGTTCTCAAGACAGCCATTCTTTTCGACCTTAGCCGATATGGAGGGGAAACATCAAAACTCCCAAAAGCAGCAGGCAACCCTTGGTCATCCAGAGGACCCAAGGACAAAAATGTTGCAGTTTTGAATGCATGTGGACTATCTGTAGTGCACTTTTCCATGGGAGTGTGAAAACTATCACTGTTTAATCTATCAATCTTCAAATCACTATCTTGAGTGGGCATTGGTTTCGCCCTTTTTCTTCTTCTCAGTATTGAAGGAGTACCTGGGAAGTTTTCAGCAGCACTCTTCAATATTGATTCAACACTTAGCTGATCTGTTTTTTCTCGATCCTTGGGAGAGGGAGTAGTATAGCCGATGGGTGAGTGAGTTCCATCCCCAGAGTGTTCTGGCACATTATGTGTTGAAAAAACTGGGGAATGAGCACGGACAATATCTTCTAGCTTAGGTATCTGATAACAAAGAGAACCAAAGGAGTGAGCCTCATACTGCAAGGATGATTCACATCCATTATTAGTTGTTTCACCTTCTGGCTTAGCTGGTCCTGAGCACCCCATTTTATCTATGTGATCAATTTCCAGGCCCTTATCATTGAGCGAATTGATTTCCAGACCCTTCTCACAAACAGAGTTTAGTTCCATGCCCTTCTCATGAACAGAATCCATTTGCAGCCCCTGTATTGCTAAAGCAGCAGCAGAATCATCAGCTACTGATGCGTCACATGAAGGTACTGGCTGAGCAGTTGGCATGGAAAGAGAGAGGAAATCTGAACCGCCCTTAATATCATTCAAACTGCATACACATGGACGAGGGGTAGGATCAAAATGATCAATTATTCCTGAGCGGTCTTTCATACTGATATTGGGCTCTTTATTCAAGTCAATATGGTTCCCAGCAAGTGGCAGCTTTGTTACATGCTTCAAATCATTATGAATGGCATGTACTGGACCTGGTAGAACATGCCTGGTGGTGTAGTCATCTAACCTTTTTCTCAATGAACTGTTCCAATGGTTCTTTATCGAGTTATCTGTCCTGGAGACAAGAACAAACTTACATCAGCACAAGGTGAAAATATAAGCAGTAGTGCAGTAACAATTATTCGATTCAGTGAGGTAATTTATAGGTGAGTTCTTTTCGGCTTATGGTTTCCCCGAACAAACAAACGGAACGGTTTCACTACTGTCTTTTTGAAGCAGCTTATTGAGACAGTCTTTTGAAGCGACTTATCGGCATATCGACGTTTGGTTTGTTCGTATAAGCGTTCGCGTTAGAGCCAAAAACCATTAACCACAACCATAAGCCATATGCCGCAACCGAAAAGAACTCACCCTATATTAATGACAAAATGGTAGAACTTTATATATAGGATAGGACCATCACACACACAACTTTAGAAATGACAAGAAAGTAAAGTGCCGTAATTCATTCAAACTGCTCAAAACAGAGATGTCAACTCTTCAACATATTAAACACATGTCGAGACCTTGCATGTATTATAATTGTTATGACAAGAATAACCATCAGAGGAATGCACACATCAAATAACAAATATTACAAAAGGTGTATATAAGAGGACTTGTCGTAAACAACTCCTAATCCTAAAAGGATACACATTAAACTTCGAAAGGACTCAACTGTTCAACTCCAAACTAAACTTTGACTAAGTCTCTAGTTGGTGAGATAAAGAGGCATACTAACAATAGGCCCACTGGGGAACAAACTGCAGCTAAACAGCCGGCAAATAGACAATGTTTATTGCTCAAGCAAGTCATGACTAGTACCATTCCTGCATCTCTTATGAATGACTTGCATATATACTAGGCATGATAAGGTGTCAATCTTTAAAATAAAAGCAGAAACATTATTTGTCTAAAGCACCTTTCAGGGAAGCAAAGGGATTCAATATAATACATGAGTGAACAAATACAAATTTTCCAAGAGGAAGGATGCTGTGAATTATTACCTTCCAGGAAGAAGTTTTGCAATTTCTGCCCATTTATTACCATACAAACGATGAGCATTAGCAAGCACATGCTCCTCCTCAACAGTCCAGGCTTCTTTCCTTATTTGTGGATCCAAATGATTATGCCATCTAGATTATATGAGTAGCATAAAAAAGCTAAGTGAGCTGTGTGTTATGTACTTTATTCTGGCAACCTTGTAAATAAAACAAATACAAATATGCAATAAACCTTGCTACAATTATAGATATTGGATATGTAATTAATATTGAACTAATAGCTGGAATTTAGCCTGATGATCGAGGAAGAATTCTTTTATTACCACAATAGAAAGGCAAGCAACCATTTTATCTGTCCCATATTTGGTAAGCAACAATATTTTAATTAAAATTACTCATGTAGAAAGCACTGTTATTTCTGACTTTTTATTTAACACCACAAAAATATAGGCCCACAAAAGCCAAAAGCCACAAAAAGGCAAAAAGAATAAGGCCATAGACATTCTGACCTAAGACACACGCCATTCACATTTCAAGGACGTCACAAGTTGACAGTGTCCAATTTTGAGGCCATCGGAAAATCCGAGCATCCTTAATTAGGCTCTATGCAACAACAGAAAATAATGGCTACATCACGGTCCACAGATCCCTTCACTTCTTGCCTTGTGTATTAAAGACTCTCCACCCCGGATGGTGAATTAAACATACACTACCCCTTGCAAAAACATAAACACTAAAGGTTACGGTAAACTTAAAAACAAGCAAAAAGGAGTATGCCAGCCAAGAGATTCACTGTGCTCGAGGAATGCAATTGCGCAGGAGTGCTGCGTCAGTGGATTTTGGGGATCAGGAGATAGGAAGTTTTAGGGTTAGCACTTGTGTTGTGAATGGGAGTTGGCCTGTATGTTTCTGCGGGGCATCTCTAGACCTTGTGGAGGACACTGAATATTTTGTGTCCAAAACAGTTGTCGGGATGATGTCAAGATTTCATGAACTGCTAAATGACTTGAAAATTCTGTAGTTATAGCGTCTTGTTTATAATCAAAACCCCAAACCTCGTTGCTGAGAACTAGAGCTTCCATTATTTTTGGGACTAAATAAAAAATGTAGGTCGCATCTATAAGAATTTTAAATGCAGCTCAAATTAGCTGGTAGACTCAGTAACATTCTTTACACAATTTCCACAATTTATCTCAGACAAAGAAAATCAGGAATGACTAACTAGGAGGTCTACGAATATGAATGTGCATTTCACAGATAGTTTGTTGATTGAACATCCATGGTACATCATTAAATGAATACCTCTCTCGGCATTGTTTACCAATGCGACCATCTAGTGACTTTGCAATAGCGGACCATTTTTTTGGCCCATACTTCTTTACCATATTGACAATGATATCATCTTCCTGTAAAAGAACTCAATGAACAAACAAATTACAATACAGAACATGCGGGCCTTAATTTGATGGAAGCAAAATCAGAAATATTTGACGAACCTCTTGGGTCCAAGGACCTTTTATGAGTTCAGGATTAAGAACTTTTTGCCATCTATGCAGACATTGTACTTCTGTCCTAGTAGGGAAAATTTCAGCTGCATAGGTAGACACATAAATTATTATATGAGATTATGATACTTTAAAAAAATATTGTACAGTTTTAAAAATAAGCATGAAATTTATCCTAACTAGCTAACTTTCATTGTTATGAATTATTCATTATGAAAATGCTCTTCAAATCCTATAGGGGTGCAATATGACTTCTACTCAAGCATGCCTCATACAATACTTCAAGAGAATATAGGGAGGAATAAAAATAATGGAAAATGGCTCCAACGTGCCTCGTAAAACCTGCTATACTCATCGAGATCCTATAGTAGAAATCTGGAGTCTACCTAGCGAGAGGTATATCCAAAAAGTAAAAACAATGCTCATCAAGCTCTCCCCTTTGATGAAACAACACAGCAAGATAAGTGCCATGCTGCTATACTCAGCATTATATGCAGCAAGAATTCAGTTTTACCAAAGATTCTTGTGCAACATCAAAATTCATCTTCACTTTTTTCTCGATTGTGGTGCTCTCAATTATTAATGTTAATGGCTTTTGAAAACCGGTTGCTTTGTTAGTTTAAACCCACTTTGCCTGTTTTGCTTCGACGTAGAAAGCAAGGCTATGAAGCGCCTTTGAGGTATTCTAGGAAGTGTGATGTAACACATTCTCAATGTCTGTTAAGGCTTCACTGAATGTCACTGACCCTGTTCCTCAGCTAACTTCCAAGAGAGAACTTAATGGCAGCATTTCCTGATTCATGTTTATTTATGAATTCCTATTATCTTTTTCCCTTTTCTTTTACATACAAAATCTGATATTCTGATGCCACCTCAATTATTTGGAAGGTATATCTAACACATAACAGCGAATAGGCAACTAGGTTAAATATGGAGTCCAAACCATGAGGACTCTCTTCTACCAATCATAAGTATGTAATATTAAACATATTTATTTGTGGGAAAATTGCTCTCATGCCACAAAGTTCAGAGCCATCCTCCCATTTGCCACAAACTTGAGTGACTTTGTTATTATGCCACACAGTTGACTGTTTTGTCTTTGTTTTGCCATTTTTGCATTTTCAGGGAGGGGAAATGACCCTTTTGCCCTCGTCAACAGTGGAGGCGGCCAGGCGGGCTCGTCGGAGCGCAAGCGCGGCCGGCGGCTTCCTCCACCCGCTCCTCGCCCCCGCCGCGTCGGCTTCTCCCGCCAGGCCCTCCCCGACTCCCCGCGCCCGGCAACCCCGCCCTCCCCTCCTCGCCGAGATCGGCGGCTCCCTCCGCGGCGGCTTCTCCCGGCGGGTGGAGGAAGCCCGGCGAGAGAAGCCGCCGCGGAGGGAGCCGCCGATCTCGGCGAGGTCGGCGAGGATGCCGGCGAGGAGGGGAGGGGAGGGCGGGGTTGCCGGGCGCGGGGAGTCGGGGAGGGCCCGGCAGGAGAAGCCGACGCGGCGGGGGCGAGGAGCGGGTGGAGGAAGCCGCCGGCCGCGCTTGCGCTCCGACGAGCCCGCCTGGCCGCCTCCACTGTTGACGAGGGCAAAAGGGTCATTTCCCCTCCCTGAAAATGCAAAAATGGCAAAACAAAGACAAAACAGTCAACTGTGTGGCATAATAACAAAGTCACTCAAGTTTGTGGCAAATGGGAGGATGGCTCTGAACTTTGTGGCATGAGAGCAATTTTCCCTTTATTTGTAGACAAATTTTGTAACACGAGAGCAATACAAATAAAACCATACAATGAAGAGAAATATGCATGATTATTGACTACTAATTTTTGAAATTGCTAATTGAGTATTGAGTATGGGATGCAGAGCACAAAGGAGAAGCAAACCTATCTTCTTCCAATTTTTACCCTTGAAAGCACCAACTGCCTTTCGCAATGTTTCATCCTGCAGCCAAATGAGAAGAGCTAGATAAAAAGAGGAAAGAAGAGGCCCATACGCAATAGCAGAGCAAGGTAATGGTAGATGCCGTACACCAAACAGTTAACATTAGAAGGATATATTACAGATACACTGAACATGTTGGAAATGAAGTAGAAGCGAGTTATTAAGAAAAAAGAGTTAAATACTAACCTCTTCTGATGTCCAGCCACCCTTAGCTCTCCTTACAGGGCCACTTGTTCGCCTGATATATGTCGAATTCGTTCAGCAACATAAAAATAAGAGATTAACAGGCTCATTAATGAGAAACCAACTAGGATCCAGTACAATACATTAAAGGACAAGTCTGTACAATGTACAGGTTATCCAGTTGAAAAAACAATGCCAAGATAGCAAAGGCAAGAAATCACCAAGTTCCCATGAGTCATGACCCAGGTTTCTCACTCATGCCCTCAAGTCTCAACATCGACTGTTTCTTTTCTCTCACCAGTGATCAGAGCCATGAGAAAACCTAATAACTACTAAATACTTGACCTGCGGGGGGGAAGAATCCCCCTGGGCATTTGCTTAAGAAGAAGGTCTTCTCACGCAGACCGAGAAAACCTCCGAACCCCTGCTCCACCCTTACACAGGGGACCATTGCCCGACCTTTGTGAGACGACCGGCGGATCCTTTGGGATCAACGCCATGGCGAGTCCTTAACCTGTGCTTTGGTGTGGTAGCAGGCGAGGGGATTTTTTTCCCCCAAGCCTGAAATTCGCTCCCACTGGGAGTCGAACCCAGGACCTGGGGGGTGCTACTGAGACCTCTAACCACTCGGCTACAGGCCCTTTCGCTAACTACTAAATACTTATTAGTATGGTGAACATTCTTTTTAGGGAATTAGTATAATGTACATGGTAACTTTGAAAAGAAAATATATGTTTTCCAGAATCAGGATCGTAAAGGATGAAATAAGCATGGCCATCAAAATGGGCAGAACTTAACTATGTTACAAACGTCAGCCAGGAAATCTTTTTGTAAAGCTCCTATTCTACCTTCATAAATTAGCACATATGTAACTATGTTACAAACTTCAGCCAGTAAATCTTCCTGTAAAGCTCCTATTCTACCTTCATAAATTAGCACATATGTAAATGTTCATATATTAACTCAAAAGGAGTTTCTCTTGGATGAACCTTTGTTTCCTAAATAGACATCTTGATAGGACAAAACTTACAAATTTCCAGTGCATGCGAAATCCAAAAATATAGCATCGCTGGCATGATTACAACACTAAGTTACAGCTATAGAATAACTTCCAGCGACATACACCAGTGATAAAATTGGTCGACAAACATTTATCAAAAGATGAATAATTCTGTGACATCAAATTTGTGGAGATTACCATCACCTGGCAGAACAGGTAGCAAGTTAAGTGCAAACAAACCAAATCCACACATGTTTGACAAGTAGAATTACTAAAACATCATCAACAACATGACAACCAATAAAATAACTTCTTTCTGTATCCAAAACCATCAGCTTCTAAAAGAAAAGAAACACTTTATCTGGTGAGTTACAAAAAAGACCAAAACACGGACCTTTCAAACCAATAGAAATCACCATTTCATACCAAAAGCATATCTCAACCAAGAAAGCACTCCAATTTCCAAGACAACACAACAAAATAATTGAATGAATCAGCATACCAACAGCGCAAGCCAAGCAACACACTTCCACTAATGGAACCTCAGAAATGCCATGGAACCAAAAAAAAAGTCCTATGTTTCCCTTCCAAACAATGACCAACCAACACCTAGAATACATAATGTTCTAATCAAATGAATCAACCAAGCATCACGAGAGAAAAAATATGCTCCATACGTTCTATTTTACTTGACGTCCCACAATTCGTACCGCCAAACTTTAGCCAACAGGTTTAAAACTATATAGATTGACTATATAAAGATTTATATAATTAAATTTGTGGTTTAAAATACTTTTATAATATTATAATTTTATTAATACATCTTAATGTAAAATTATAAAAAGTCATGGTCAAAATCGCATCTCGAAAACCATGAAAAATAAAAAATATCAAGTAAAAAAGAAAGGAGGGAGTATCATATAATCATGATTACAAATGTAATGCCTCATAACATCCCAAACTAAGCAAATGTTAGAGCAACTCCAGCAGGGCCCCTACTTGAGCCCTCAACCCTCATATTTGAGGGCTTGAGGCAAAAATGCAACTCCAGCAGGGCCCCTACTAGAGCCCTCAAATTTGAGGAGCCCCTCAAATCCCCCTCCCACCCCTCATTCCTAGGGGCTCCCCCTCCACCCCTCATTTTCCTGTTTTTTTCCCGCACAGTGAAACTTCTCCCGCTCCCCCCCCCCCCCCCGCCTGCATCTTTCCCCGCCGCCTCCCTCGCCCGCCCGCCTCCCTCGCCAAAAATCTCCGCCTCCCTCATTGCTCCTTCCCCCGCCGCCGCCCCCTCCCCTGCCTCCCCCGCCGCCCCCTTCCCCTTCCCCGGTGCCTCCACCCCCTCCACCGCCGCCTCCGCCCCCTTCCCCGCCGTCCCCGACTCCCCCCCTTCCCCTGCCGTCCCCGCCTCCCCCGCCGCCCCCTTCCCCGGCGCCTCCGCCCCCTCCACCGCCGCCTCCGCCCCCTCTGCCTCCGCCCCCGACTCCCCACCGCCCCCTTCCCCGGCGCCTCCGCCTCCGCCCCCTCCCCCGGCGCCTCCGCCCCCTCCACCGCCGCCTGCGCCGACCCGCCGCCTCCTTGTCTCGCGCCTCCGTCGTCCTCGAATCCGGGCGCCACCGACCGAGCTCCTCCACCGCCGGCCTCCACCGCACCAGATCCGGCCTCGGCCCGGCTGGATCCGGCCGCCTCCCGCCCGGATCCGTCCGCCGCTGCGCCGTCGCTGCCGGATCCGGCCATCTTCGCGACGAGAGGGAGGCCGGGCTCGGGCGGACGATTCGGGGAGGCGGACCCTCACGGCGGCGGCTGCAGGCCGGCTTTGCGGGCGGCACGGTGGCGATGCGCGAGGCTGCGCCCGCCGGCAGCGACCGAGCGCAAGGGGCGGCGGCCCAAGTGCGACGATGCGCCTGCGGCTACGGGCGGAAAGCTCGAGGGCGGCTGTCGCATACACGGCGGCTTCGGCTACAGGCGGCATGCGGGAGGCGAAGAGGTTCGGGTGAGCTCGGAGGGAGCTGGTGCGGCGGCGCCGGCACAAGGCGGCGGCGGCGCCATACCCCAAGCCGGTTCTCGGGGCGAGCGGCCAGGCGGCGGAGACGGAGAGGTGAGGGGCGGGGGGAGAAGAGGGAAGCGGAGGCCTGCGGCCTGAGGGAGAGAATGAGGAGTGGGTCCCATATGTCAGTTGTATTGGAATGGATTTGAGGGCTTAAATTTGAGGGGTGCTGTTGGAGTAGATGCAAAAAAACAGGGCCCTCAAAAGTAGGGGAGCCCTCAAATGAAAAGTAGGGGCCCTGTTTTGAGTAGTACTGCTGGAGTTGCTCTTAGCCACTAAAACCTCAAGAGTCAAGAAATGTAATGGCACTAAACAAAATTGCACTTTTTTCTTACCAAATCAATCACTATGCCAGGCCCACAGCATGTTTCAATTAATATGATCTCAACACCATGAGTTTATCAAAAAAAAAAACAAAAACAAAAATCTGAGACACCATGTCACAACTCAATGCACACTACAGCTGTTAAACCCCGCAACACCAAGATGCATGCTAAAGGTCCACCTTTCCTGCCCAGACAGCCATCACACTGCCCTCGAACCATGTTCCTACAATAAAGGCATCCAAATATATAAAATTTCTTGAAAACGCAATGAACTGCTGCACCGTTTCACAATCCAACCCGACCGAATCTGCTAACTAAACAAGCCATAAAAAATCACCTTTCCCAGGCAAACAACCGTCCCATCCGAACCACAACTCAAGCAACTGAAGCAAGCGAGCATCCAAACCAGGCAAACAACCACTAGCACCCAACAACACAGTTTCAGACAGTTAAACAGCGGCGGGGAGCACTACCTACGACCGGAGATGGCATCCGCCGGGCTAGACACCACCGGCGACACCCCCGCGTGCCCGCCGTAGCTTCCTCCCTCCGACACCGACGGGCTCGACAGCGCCAGATGCTTCCGGTTCTCCACACGCCCGCCCTGCTCCTCCACCTTCACCGCCGCCATCGCGCCCATCTACCACCGCAACCACCTCATCAACGCCGCCGCCTCCTAAAACCACCACAGGAAATAAAAAAACTTCACATCAAAGAGAGAGAGAGGGAGGGAGACACAGAAAGAGAGAAACGCCTCGAAAAACAGAATCAGAAGGGGCGCCGCCGCTCACGGACCGGATAACCTCCAGATCGGGGGTGAATTGGGGGATCGAACCGGGAGCGCGGGGGAGATGTCGCGAAGCGAGGCGAGGAGGGGTTGGCCCGAAACCCTAGGCGGGGTAAAAGAGCGAGCTTTTTCTGCGCTCTCGCTTGTGGGGTATCCGCGTCGCGGCTTCGGTTGTGCGCTGGGGGAGACGAAAGGGGAGATAGGAAGGAGGCTTTCAAAAAACCTCGCCCGTTAGCGAGGAGGAGACGAGAATAATTTACTCCTGATTTTGGATCTTTTCAGATAGGTGCCTGCACTTTTTGTGAATTGCTAGGGTAGTGGTTTGTCATTAGTTAGCAACTTCCGTTTTGGTTAGAAGTAGATGGAATAGGCACAGCCTGCGTGAGCTTTACAGTGGAAGCTATCTTTATAGTTATTTTAAATTTATGTCCGTGTATTGTCGATGCTTTTATAATTCAAGACTACGTAGCAGGAAAAAATCCATAAACACATGCCACTTACTATTTTAATTTGCCCTTTATATCATATTTTCATTTACTTTGCCGCTATAAGTTAAGTTGACTTACGAATACCCTCTAGGTCGCATATTCATAAAATTTTCTCATTGTTTTAATTATCTTTCGCACTTATTTCAATGATTATAGTACTTATTTAGGAAATATCATACTTGTTTCAATTATTTAAGTAATTTCGGTATTTGTAATACATATTTCAACACTAAAATATTAGTAATGAAATAGTGTATTATATGTACTAAAATCACCTAAATAATTGAAATAAGTATTAACATCGTTGTAACAAGTATTGGCACCGCCGAAACAAGTATCAAAGTTAAAGCCAATATGACTCATCAATCTTAAGACTATGAATTCCTCTCATCAGATTCATATTACTAAGCCTAGCAAGATGATTAAAACCAATATGATTTAATCTACTGTGCCAAAAGAACAAATCCTAAGAATCTGAAGAAATATGACACCTAAGATCAGACGATGCTGAATACGAAAAGTCACCATTAAATAAACGATTAACTCAACTAAGTTTGCATACCAGATCACCAGTTGAATCTAAAATACATCATGAATGCTTTTTAAAGTTTATCTCAAGATTATCGTCTACCCAATGTGAAACTAAAAGCAAGTTATATCTCAACTTACTGACGAGAGCGACATCCTTCAAGATGAATTTGTCGTTAATATGTATGGTGCTTTTAGCTAGAATTCATCCTTGAGAGTTGTCTCCAAAAGTGATCATCTCATCACCGGAGACACGAGTGAGGGAGGAGAACCATCGTGAGTCTCCGGTCATATGGCGAGCGCAACCAAAGTCAATGAACCATATGTTCTCCTTTCTCTTGCGACGAGCCTACAGAGTATGAACAATCATCGGTACCTTAGTACTGGAGTTAGACAATAAAGATTTAGGTATCTAGTACTAAGATACTCAACCAACAAGAGAAAAAGCATGTACTAATAAAGATTTAAGTGAAACTTTTGACATATTACGACCAGACAGTCGATGATTCGCTGGTTCGACCACACGGTCTGACCTGCTCGGTAGAGCTAATCTGATGGCCGACTGGTCTAAACAAGCAGGAAAAGTAGGTTGAAAACAATCTGACCCCTTACGTAAATCTAGTCTACCTCTTGACTGGACTAATCGAGCAGAGAGCACTGGTCGAAAATCTCTTGAGAAGCTGGTCCGACCATGTAACATCCCAAATTTCGGATAATCAAAAATATGGAGTTTGTAAAACTTTCCTTGTATTTTGCTGGTGTTCAAAATTTTATTTGAATATTTAAATCTTTCGGGTTTTGTGGCATGCAAATTAAAATATTAAGAAATAATATCCAACTCTAAAAGCAAAGTTGGTGTTAATAAAAGAAATAGAAAATCAAAGAATCTACACACAATTTAAAATTTAGGTATTAAATAATGGGAATAAGAATTGAAGTCCAATTTACTTAAATAAAAGAGAAGCAATGGCTAAAGAAGCTTTAAAAGCTCACATCTAAATAGTTGAAAATTTTAAATTTAAATTTTAAATGTCATGCAAAAATTGAAATCAATAATCATAAATGTGAGATAGAAATTTAAGTTAAAATCCAGAAATTCAAAAACTTTGCATAAGCCCTTTTTCCCTTTTTCTTCCCCATTCCTATATTTTCCTCTCACTTCCCTAGGGGCCCACTTCTTTTCTCTTTCCTTCCTCCTCCCTCCCATTCCTTGTCTGCCACTGGCCCCTCCCGAACCCCCTCTCTGCCCAGCGAGCGTGCTCCCGTGCTCTCTCCCCTTTTCTCCTTTTTCTCTTCACCAGCGCAGCCTGTCTTCTTCCGCTTTCTTTCTTTTTCCCCGCCTCATGGCTGCGCTCGCTCCACGTCGTCTCCTCCCTCCGTGCACCGAAGCTCTGCCCAGCGGTCGCCCCTGCCCTACTCCGTCACATCACGCGGCGCGCGCGTGCGAAAAGCTACAACCCTGCCATGCGTCGCGTCGCCAGAGCTCCGCCCCGTCCCGTCGCTTGCGCCCCCGCCGCCTGCCACCGCTGCCTGCCCCGACGCGACCTCACAGTAGCTGCCCGTTGCCAGCCCGCCCCTCCGCGGCTATAAGGGGCCTTGGCACCTTCCACACTTCCTACACCACCCTTCCTCCCCTGTCTCTTCTCCCGCCCCACGCCGTGAGCCGTCGTTGCCGCCTCCACGCCGCCCCGGCCGCTCCAGCGAAACCTCGCCATTCCGACTGCGTCACGATGTGTCATTGTCCCGAGCTACCTCTCCTCCAAGCTAATTGGACTCCCATGCGTCCAAGCACACCGCACGGCCCTCTTCCCCGAAAACAGCCGCCGCCTCCTCGGACAACCTCCCGTCGATTCCTCGCCTGGGGAGCATCTGCTCGGCGTCCCCGAGCCTCCCCAACCGCCGCTGAAGCTTCTCCGCCACCTCAGCTCGCCGGCGCCGTGCGCGTGCTTGCGCCGCCCATGGCCACCGCCGCTGGCACGCCTCGGCCCTCGTCCGGCTCCGTCAACCACCGGGGTGAGGTCCTCATGGCTTGCTCCCGCTATTCCTCCCCTATCCCGCTCCCTCCTTCCACGTCGGTGCCGCCGTCTCCGACCGTCCCCGCCTCCAGCCGACGCCAGCCACCCCCGACTTCACCACGACCCGTGACGACACTACCAGAGGCTTCCTCACCCACAGAGCGACCCATTTTGCCGACCACACCAGCCTCCCCGCCGGTCCTCGCCGGTGATGCCGTCGGCCATGGCCGCCCGAGCCTCCTCTGTTTTCCTCTAGCTGCCCCTCAGTTCTTCTAATTAAGCGCAGGTACTCTCTCAGGTAACACCCCGTGCTCACTTGGCTACCAGAGTTCGCGCTAAACATTCAAGCCTTTAGGTCCCCGGTTCGATCCCATGAGCTTGCGCCTTTTCCATTTTTTTATTTCATTTTCTTTAACCCGTTTTAATTAGAAAAGTTAGGGAAAAATTAGGGATAATCCATGGGAGCTAATAAAATTTAAAATAAGATTTTAAAGAGCTTATGTATGATTTAAATTTGGATTAGTTATCATGATAAATAATTAGTGTGACTTTAATATTTAATTTTAAATCTAATTATTTATTAAAGACATTAATAAGGAAAAGTGGCTTTGGTTAAATACCCAAATTTAGTAAAGATACCCTTAAATATAATTAAAAATATATGTCTAGTAATTAACACACTGTCATTAAATAAATCTTAGAGGTAGATTTTGCGAAGCAACAAATATTAAAAATATAACCCTACGTAACAAGTTTTGCCCAGATAGCTAAATTAGAAATAAGGCTAAGCCTAATAGTAACTAGAGCATAGCTAAAATAATAATGGTATCATCAATTAAATCTTAATACTAGATTTAGTAAATAATAATGATGAGCATGAAATAACAAGATATGGCCCATACAACTGAATCCTAATTCGAGTTGAAATAGGCTTAATGAAAACTGAGGCTACATAAAATATCACCACATAAAATGTTATACACCTAGACTCTGAAATTAATTCGGTAAGCCAAAATGCCCTGAACCATAGCGCTCGACAAACTAATACCCAGCTAAACTTGTACATTAATTCATAGGTCCATCTTAACTCGTGGAATTTCCTTAATAAATATAAAAATAGTAGAAGAAGCTCGTAATAAAAAGATCGAGTCGTCGTATTCTATTACCGATCTTGCCTCAAATCACCCATTAACTCATAATAAAACTAAATTGAGTTTATTTGGATTTATTTGGATCTTTTGAGTTATTTGCCTTTATTTGAATCCAGTTGCTTAGCGAGTCTACCCTACTCTATAATACACCAAAATTTTCTTTACTAAATCCACCCCCCTCAACCACCCCATAGTCATGCCTAATCTAAGTCCACCCAGATTTGTGTACCAAAGTAATCCAACTTCATACAAATGAATGGCTTGGATCTCTCCTCAAACCTTCTTCTCTTACTCATTGAAGATCCTAAGGCCAAAATCATCCGGATCATGCACATCATTGAACCCAGAACCCACCTCGCGCCCACGCACACGCCCCGACGCCCCCACCCTCCTCCCTAAACGCGTGCGCCTCCCTCCCACCCCACGCCGCCGCGTCCTACCCCGCTCCCACCTCGCCCCGCCGCCTCCTCCCCACCCCGCGCCAATCTCCTGCCGGTGGAAGCGCCGCGAGCGGGTGCTCGCGCCTCAGATCCAGCGATCCTCCTGCTGCCGCGGCAGCCATGGACGACTTCCAGGGCCTCCTGGCCCGAGACTTCGGCCTCCGCCCGCAGGGGAAGGCCGCGCCCATGTCGGTCGCCCGTGCCGCCGCGACCTCCGGATCCGCTTGGACCAACCTCAGATCCGCCTCAGCATCCGCCACCGCTGGCGCCCCATCCGCCCCATCGTACGACGACCTCTTCGGGCCCGCGGCATCCTCCCCGCCGCCCAAGGCGACGCCTTTGCCCTCCCTCGACTCCATCTTCGACTCCTTCAAGGAACCCTCCGCCGCTGCCCCTCCGCCGAAGCCGAATCACTCGTCCATGCTGGTGTTCGACAAGCCGATCTACGACGACGACATCTTTGACGGGTCCCCGGGGTGAAGAGTTCCGCGACGCGGTTTGATGATGTGTTTGGGGGGAACCACGCACCGCCCCCTACGTACGACGACCTGCTGGGGGGGTACGGGAGGACAGCGGAGGCTAGGGAGGCTCCAGCAGCGGGGCGGCAGACGCGCGCGGTGGAGTCGGTACGGCTGGAGCACCAGCTGGTGCGGGTGCCCCTGGAGGCGCTCAAGTCCACCGCCCGCGCCAACCACCGCCTCGCCGAGAAGGAGATCGCTATTGTCCTCTCCTCTGCCTCCTCAGCCGCCGCCACCCCGGGCGACAACGGCGCCGCTGCCGTCGACCACCTCACGCTCCGCCGCCGCCTCCTCCTCCCCCCA
Organism: Dendrocalamus latiflorus; assembly: GCA_017311315.1. NCBI lineage: Eukaryota > Viridiplantae > Streptophyta > Magnoliopsida > Poales > Poaceae > Dendrocalamus > Dendrocalamus latiflorus. The sequence goes on from CM029620.1 coordinate 22,845,267, forward strand.
CCCCTTCGCTCCACCCTTGCCTCGTCCTCCCCACCCCGCGCCGCCGCCACTTCCTCCTCTCCCCCACTCCTCTGCTCCGCCGCCGCCTCCTCCCCCGCTCCTCCGCTCTGTCGCCTCCTCCTCCTCCCCCCCCCCCTCCGCTCGGCCGCCGCCTCCTCCCCCGCTCCTTCGCTCCGCCATCGCCTCCTCCTCCCCACTCCGCGCCGCCGCCTCCTCCTCCTCCCCACCCTGCGCCTCCACCCCGCATCCATCTACGTCGCCTTCATTGATGCGGTGATTGCGTCCCCAACCCCTCCCCAAGTGTCGTCCCGCCGACGCCCCCTCCTAGCCTTCCCTTCCACCCCCCTCTCTCGTCGCTTCCTTCGCAGTTGACTTCTGATCTGCGATTGCTTTAAATTTCATATTTTGCAGTTGACTTGTTGACATCCCTTTCATTTTTCCTTAGTCCTTGAGAAGCTAGATGTTTATCTTGTAATATCAAGGTAATGTTTATCTTATATTTTTTCCTTAAATATAGGTTGGTGCCCTGGCTGTGGAAAGTTCTATTGCTGAAATGTAAGAGCTAATAAAAGGTTTTGGTTCTTGGTTTGGTAGTGGTGGTGGTGTCCTGAATGCTTACTTTGGATATTGGGATGGGATGCCTTCGCTTGGTTCTTGTTTGTCTTAGTGTGTTTACTTGTATGTATCCATCCTAAGCTTTTTTGGATGTTGGCTTCTGTGAATAGGACGCGAGTCTCGTAGCATCTGCCCCCTGATTACGACGCATTTTATGGTGAGTTCATTAGTTGTTTATGTGCTGATTCTATTTTCCGAGTTCCCTGATGTGGTAGTTTGCTTATTATGGTGTGTGTTGTAAAGATTATGTTGGGTGGCGTGATTAACAGGGCCCAATTTTGATTTGATCTGATAAACAGGGTGAAGAGGCTCCTGAGTTTCGTGTTGAGAGCATCACCTTGGAGTCCAAGGACTGCCAACATAATGCCATAGAGGTTGGCGATAAGACGGTGAGTTCGATGAATAAGTTGATTTATTTACATAATCCTTCGGTTCCATTGTCACTTGCATTGTGTTGCTTGCGAATGATAAAAGATGGTCTTAGTAAGCTGGCGTCATTTTGATGTCTTTGTAGAATCAAAACATAGAATCGTCATGCTCTGTAGCTATGTATTGCCTACATCTATCGTAAGAATGTGTTTTGTTAGTATTCAAACAGAAAGCAGGATAGCCTATCCTTTTCTTCTGAAAGCAGGCAGGAGAGCTGAGCTGCTTATTCCACTTCTTTTTCAAAAGGATAAAGGTAGCATAGATACAGTATCCGATATTGCGTGAGCTTCTTGTACCAACTTGGAAATAGCTGAGATTGACTGACTGGTTGCACCAGCTAATACCACACCAGTGCATATGTTCAGTAAAATAAACTTTGCTGATGTAGCTGTCGGTTAGTGTTTATCCTACTAAGGAGTACTCTAAAGTCTAAAGGTAAATTGCAACAACATTTTCTTGCTTTTGCAGTATGTTGTCAGCAGATCAGATGATGTCTCGAAGTCATCCTTTTGCATTAAAATTCTGGACAAACTTACTTAGACTTGGTATTGCACTGTCATTCTAATCACGTTCTCCTTTTATTTTTCCTTTGTTTTTAGTAGATAATCATTCTGAGTATTGGTCATTTGGCAGGGTTGTACCTACAGTACTTGGGACACATCCAACTCCACCCAGGTTGCACTCAGCGATTCTTGTAAATGATGAGAAGATACTGATTGTTGAGAAGGGTGTTTCCTTGAGTGATTTCATCTGGTTCCTTGAGGTAAACACTAGCAAATCGATACAAGAATATTGTTTTTCTTGAGCCGTCTTGTGTTTTCTTTTCATTTATGGAGGGCGGAATCAGTTCATACTTTTCAAGTTGGACCTCATGAGCACCAAGTAAACTAGAAACTCTCTTGGTTCTCTTGCACAAGCACACAGACTGAACAAGAGATCAATTTCCTTGGTGTTATCTCCTATAGACTGCCATACAATGTTGTTCGTTCTATAATGATATGATTTACTTTTGTCTATCATCTTACTGGCAAGCCATAATTATATTAATGTTATGCTACTGTGTTGTCCATCTGCATACTAAATTACATCATGGTAACTGGTATTGTGCATTCAGCCAGTTTGTCATTCTGTAAATGCAGGTTTCTCTTTCTCTAGATGCTAACGCTGGGTCCTCACCTGTTACTTCTGATCTGCGATTGCTTTAAATTTCATATTTTGCAGTTGACTTGTTGACATCCCTTTTGTATTTTCCACAGGGGATGAATTAGTGCAGCCATCAACTGCAACTCTCAGTCGTGGCCAGGTTATTTCAACTACTCTACATGGTTTGATGCCTTCACCGTTTTTTCTATTCCATATTTACTAAAATAAGTTACCTCCAATCTGCTTGAAATCAATAAAATTGCATATTCGTGATTTTAACCGGGCTATGCTACTTGTTGCTGCTATTCAGCAGCAGTGCAAAGTGGTTGACTTGGGTATTGCAAAAGACACTGAAGAGAGTCTTAAGGAGCATATGGATGTGGCTTTACGTTCTGATGCTGATATAGTCCTGACTTCTGGTGGTGTTTCCATGGGTGATAGAGATCTTGTCAAACCTTGTTTGGCAAATATGGGTAAAATTCACTTTGAAAAGGTATATTAGAAATTCTTCTGGAACTAGGTATCTTAGAAATTCTTCTGGAACTATTCTTTACCGAGAGGTAGTTAGGCAAGATGAACCAACAGCTGGGGGATAAAAAAATTGTAGCACACTATTAACAGGGTATCCTTTTGCGGAATTAGTTCCTAAACTGCATTATCAATAAACCTGACTGGTCTTTTGGTCAATAACTAAACACTGTGTTTGCTGCGCTAGATCAAACGGAAGATTGATTCTTTTCCTGTTTGCCAAAAAGAAGCCTTTGAACTTGGTACTACTATCCTTATCCAATTTTTTCAATAATTTTAATAGTTTGCTGCTCGTACACATACAGATCCTAATGAAACCTGGCAAGCCATTGACATTTGCTGAGATCATCACAAAAGACACATCAAAGCCATCTAAAACCGTTCTCACATTTGGTTTGCCTGGAAACCCAGTGAGCTGTATGGTTTGCTTCAATCTCTTTGTTGTTCCTACAATACGTCTGCTCTCTGGTTGGTCCAATCCTCACTTGCCGAGGTAGTAACCCTCATGCTGCTTATGCTGTTAGTTTTGTTCTCGTAATATATTTTATTCACACATATATCTAGCTTATATGGTTTTGTTTGTTTTCTTGTCTTTTGGTTTTCATATCAAGGTTAGTTTGAGGCTTCGTTGGGAGATAGTGAACCTCAAGGTCGGTCTGTAGGAGAGACTTTCATCATTTAGGCATGCTTGGCTTCATCTAGCTTGGTAAGGTAAATAAAATGTCTGATACTACACAGTGCTACTCACGCTTAATTCATTTTCATGCTCATGTCGAATTGCTTCATGAATGGGTTGTCCTCAAATGTTAAAAGTACATTTTTTATTTGTGTTGTATTGTCTACCCTAGGTTGTTGACGATCTATTTGTCTTTACATGTATTTACTTAGGTCACAACATGTAGTTGAGATGAACTACTAATTATCAAGAATGGACTCCTAATGGTATCCAAGTTCCTCTTTCCATGCGGCTATTACATTGCTAATCCATACTTATTTTTGCATAAAACAACTTGATTACCACTCGCCTCCATGTGTTACACCTTACAGAAAGGTATGCTACGACAGTTTTAGTAGAGGTTGTTCCCACAACCCAAAATAAAGGATTTGTCTTCGTGTTTTCTTTTCCTAATGCTTGATGCAACCATTGCAACAACAATTTTTTTAATTATGGCTCATGATGCATTAGCTCGGATAGAGATCCTTATTTCATTGCTGCAACACACATCACATCTTTTATTTCATTGCTCACTTGCCGAGGTAGTAACCCTCATGCTGCTTATGGAATACAAAGGTTGATTGGGAGAACTGTGCATCCTACAAAGTGAAGCAGTGCCAATTGTGATATCTATGATTTTTGTTAGGTAGCTACTAATTAAATAATGTGAATTCAGAATTTGTGGTATCTTTTACATAAAATCCGTTGCAAAGCACGGGCATATAACTATTGAACCCAGAACCCCACCCCGCGCCCACGCACACGCCCCCGATGCTGCCTCCACCCCGCGATACCCGTCTCTGTGGCGCATACAGCATATTCGCACCATCAACCCTAGCCGCCCCACCGCCCAATTCCGCCGGGCCAGCCGCCAGCTCTGCGGCCACGCACCCACGCCCTTCGCCCTCTGCCAGTCGTCCTCCGGGCTCCGGCTCCGCCCTCCGCCACCTGCTCGGCTGCTCCGGCACCCACCTCGGTGCAACGCCATCGATGCTCCGGCGCAGGGGCGGACCTGCACTTCGGGCGAGCCCGGGCGGCCACCCGAGCTCCCCTCGCCGGCCGGAACCCCCCCACCCCACCCCGGGCGCCACCATCTATCCATTATTCCATCATCATCCGCTCCTCCCACCCACCCCCACCAGTCAAAACCCCCAACCGCCGAGGTCGTTGCGCTGCGCTCCCGCCGGCGCGCGGCCGCCTCGCCTCCCCCCTACGCCGGAGCATCGATGGCGTTCCACTACCCCGACCACGGGCTCACGATGGACGCGGCGGCAGCCTCGTCGTCGAACCCTAGCTTCTCCGCCGGCGCTGGCGGCGGGGAAAGGGATAAGGCGGCCGTCGCGGCCCACCCGCTGTACGAGCGGCTGCTAGAGGCCCACGTTGCCTGCCTCCGCGTCGCTACCCCCGTAGACCAGCTACACCGCATCGACGCGCAGATCGCCGCCCGCCCGCATCCGCTCGCCGCCGCCACGGGCGGGCCCTCTGGCGGCGGGGAGCTCGACCTCTTCATGGTATGTCCTGCCTTCATATATCCTCCATTCATAGCCACGAGGGATTCTGCAAAGATGTACAGAAATGGGAGATTGTGAACTGGCATCCCTGAGACATTCGACTTGGCCAATTTTAAGTCCCAAGTCAGGCAAGATTTAGCTCAATCCCGTTTCCTTAGAATTATTGGAAGTTAAATTTACCTCAATGAAACAATGGTGGGTTTTGCAGTTTGCACACATTAGTTTGGGGCACCTTTTTTTGGCTCTATGTACTTTTTTTACGCAAACAGAGAAACCAATCTTGCTAGGAGTTTCTTTACTGTACCTCCTTTTTGTGGTTGTTCTAATAGGCTATATGAAACCTTTTTAGTATTATTTTTTTACTAGGCCCCAAAAAATAAGTCAATGGCTATCCAAAAGAATCAAAATTGGCGTGCACCAAACTGGGAGGAATTATTTTTCTAATGTTTTCCTTCACCCTGATGGTTTGAAATGGTTGCCATGGCTGTGTAATTCTACTGCAAACCAGTAAATTGCTGTCCTGCAATGCTTGTCATTCTCCAGTGCTGAGTTGGGCATATCGCTTCAGTCTTCACTGCATGTCCAATGCAAACACCTTTTTCTTGGCCGCTTTCCAGCATTTTCTTCCATGGGATAGTCCATTTTTTGACAACTGAGTTCTAAAGCACACTTTTTTTGGCAGAAAGGCACATGCTATCGATATAAGTAATGCGTTGATTCACACACACTGACCTTAAAACTTACTTCATGGTTATCTGTGTATTTAGCTGTTGGCTATGTCTATGAGGCATTAGAGGCCATTTGATCTCTCTTTCCAGTCATTAACTGGTTGTTAATCAAATTATCATACCTTCAGTTATTTCTTTCTTGTGCATTGCATGTGAATTTCCTACTACAAAAGTTATTACTGACATAATTACTAATCCTCTACTTGCTACGTACATTGTATATTAATTGGTTGTTCACCATCTTTCTGCTCATGGTATGTATGGCTCACGCCTCTGCCTGATTTCCTGTGCTTTGCGAGCGATTGGGTGCTGCAGCTAATTTATTACGGGTCGCGAATTGGGATTGGAGGAAACCGGAGCGAAATAGCATATGTTTGGATTATGCATAGTACTGGATTATGCGCAGTACTGGATTTGTGACGTGCATAGAGAGTTTGGGGGTCATGTGATGCTGCGCATGTGCGTGTCTCTATTCTACGTGCGCTTCTCTGCTTCATTCTGCATCCGTGGTAGTAACTTTCTGCGTTTTCTCTGCATGGATGGTTGAATGTGAAACACAAACTAGATATTTTTTGTCTTCTTTTTTATTGCATCTTTTATATTCTATTATCGAATTATGACACTACTGATTTATCTATCTTTCACAATTGACAGGTTGTTTCTTTTACGGCTCATCTACAATTGTAGATTAAGCTTCATTAGTGACGTATTTTCATTGTCCTTCCGTTATCTACATATGTTAACATGCGAATTGTAGTTGTTGTTTCTATTTCGTATCACATACTTTTATTAGTGTGATTACAACATAGTGTGGAGCTGAGCAAGTATAAAAGGTTCCTTTTTTGCTTTGACTACCATAAGTCCATAACACAAGCTATGTACTATTTGATTAGTGGCTGAACAAAAGATCACTACTATTTAATTAGCGGTTGAGCAAAAGATCACACGATGCTTAGTGGCCAATTATACTTGACTGATTTGCGATCTGCGCAGGTGCTGCGAGCATCCCTCGCTGAGATCCCCCCGAAGCACGAGAAAGAGGTGGCGGCTCTGACGACAAGCTACAAGGACCAATACCGCAGCTGGCTGTTTGAGCTAAGGTTTTCTTTTTTATATACTCATTTCTAACACATCCTCAGTCAACATTGTAGATTGAAGTGCATAAGTAATCGATGTGGTGTTCTGTTGCAGGTGCGGCTTTGGCCTTCTGATGTATGGCTTTGGATCTAAGAAGATGTTGCTCGAGGATTTTGCCTCCACCACCTTGACTGATTTCACTGTCATTGTGATCAATGGCTATCTTCCGTCCATCAACTTGAAGCAAGTATGGCCTTCTGTCCAATATTGACCTCTTGCATGTAGAATGGATTGCTTTGCCCCACCCTTGTTCAAATGCTTTGACATCTGTTAAGCATGTATCATGAATTGCATTGGATGTTCAATCATTATATTATTGAATAAACAGACTAAAAAGTGAATGCATTGATTCATTATGCAAAGTTGATTATGAAACCATAATTTCCATTAATTGATGCTTGAATTGGCTTTAACCTTTGTTTGCTAATAGGTTTGAGAATCGAAGTAGATGAAAAACTTACATAAAGCAAGTGTGACCTTTGTTTATCTTGGTGTTACATATGGATCCCCTTGTGTGTCTAATATGATGCCTTGGTCCCAAACATCTGTAACTTGTGTGGTAAATGCATCTGCATTTGAATTGTATGCTTTAGGATTCAGGAACCGTGGTCGAAGGTCGCGGTCGAAGCCACTCGGTAGTCGAAGACTGTGGTCGAAAGGCTCAACATGGTCGGAGGTCTTGGTAGAAGACCACATCATGGTCGAAGATGGCCGTGGTCGGATGACCGTGGTCGAAGAAGCCCGTGGTCGAAGATGGCCGTGGTCGAATGCCCGTGGTCAAAGATGCCGGTGGTCGAGTCCAATGATGTTGTCGCCTCCTCAAAGGATCAGTCGTTATGTGACATTTATTATGTGACAAAAATATTTGGTTATACAATATATGAGACGTGGATCTTAATGAATCTGATTGTTCATTTTATTTTTTACAAATTTTATCTTGTTTTGTATTTTACCGTAGCGTTAGCACGGGCACACTACTAGTAATTAGAAATTGAGGTCTGGAAGAATCAAGGGAACAAGCGTGGTCAGAGTGAAGTGAAGATAAAGAACTGAAGCTCAAGAGAAAGCATTGTGTGAGCTCGAGACCGCGGTAAACCGTGCCAGGCGAGTCAATATTTTGATCATGTTGAATCTACATTTTCTGCAAATTATTTTTATTTAAATTATCAAATTGCATGCTGTCATTTTATATGCAAATACATGTTTAATTTAAGATTTTAGTTATATGCCCATTGTTTGCTTGATTAATATTACACCTCCTTTGGAATACTTGAATATGTGAACCTTGTCGTCCTAGCAAAATTATAATGATAACTTTTGAAAATAAGTCCCTAATTATATGCCATGCTTAGTACTGCATAGATTCTCGGGGGCGCTGAAATGCCCCAAACCTCATTATCATTTTTAATCATGAGAAACTGGTTTGGACAGTCATGGTGGGAATGACTGGTATATTTTGACATGATTATTTTATGCTCCCAAAAATCCCAACTTGCTTAAATATCTGGGCGGATTGGTTCGAGGGTATGAGTGTGGTGCAGTGGATGCACAAAGTGGGTTGTGGTAGGCCGCCCAGATATCACTAAGGACTGAATCTTGTCATGACCTCCTGTGTAAAACAGTACAACCACAAGTCTGTAAAATACAACTTGGCTTAGTAGATTTATCGAAATCCCCGGACTCATCTCACTGGTAGTGGATTGATGGGGCTACGCTATGGCAAGGGGGCCTGAAGGGACACCAGTGGTGGGTAAAGTTTCCCAGCTGTCAACGTTGCGGGAAGTAGAAGCCCGAGCTGCGTTAGTGGCTGTGGGAAACATCCCGCGCATAGATGGGACCCACCGCAAGTGGGCGGCTACCCATAAGGTGAATGAGAAAAGGGACTAGATACTTTGAAAAGTCACTGTGATGGTCTGCTCAACCACATGTCTAAGGCATCATATGAGGCAACGAGTTGATTGTCTCTTGTGGTGAAAGTGTACAAACTCTGCAGAGTCAAAACTATTCGAATAGCCGTGCCCACGGTCAAGGGCGGACATGGGAACTTAACAAGATATAGTTCTGTTTCAAAAACCTTGTGGGTGGGAATGAAAAAGTGGAGGGCAGTGGAAAATCCTGATTTGAATTGTTCTGGGTGTCGTCCCAGTGGTAAGTTAAGCGGCTATAACGCTGAAAGATGCTATATGGTGCAGATACCATGTAACGGTGGATGGAATCTGGATCGCTATTATTATTGCATTTTCTTGAACACTATGTTTTGTTCAAAACTGCTAGGTCTCAGGGAATTTTTATGTATCATAATTCAAAAAAATAAAATGTTTTCCCTTCTTACAAGATGAAATATATGGAGGAATACATAGAGTCATGAGTAGAGGAGATAGGTGTTTGTGGTAAATATATAAAGGTATTGATGGATTCATGTCGATCATAAATAGGAGACAATAGTGTGGATTCTAGGAGAAATAAATTGGTGGAGCCCAAATGGATTTATAGATTAGATAGATGAATTATATGATTTTTGGAGTAATAGGAAATGCAAAGGTAATGGTTGGATTACAACACTGATATTTATAATTCTTGGAAGATGTTGACAATATAAGGATTAATAGGATTTGAACGACTTCAAGATGGATGAATTGATTTTGGGAGTTTGGGGTATGATAACAATTCCTGGAGTATAAACTTGATCAATGATATTCCTGGTGGATGAATTCTGGTGAATCGTAGACCTAATCGATGATATACTTGGTGGATATATACTAATGAATCGTATCCTTGGTCAATGTCATTCTTGGTGGATGTAAACTCATGAATTAGTTAGAATTAGATTATGAAAAAATAAGATTGATTATTGAAGGAGCGAATTATGGTTGTGGATCAGTAACGAAAGGATTGGATTGTTAGGGATTAGAACACAAAAGATACTGGTGGAATAAATAAATGATATTAGATAAATGATGCCGCTAGCTGTTTGGAGTTTTAGGCAGAAATTGATTGGTGGATTGTATAATTGATGATAATAGCTGTTTGGAGTCTTAGACAGCAATCAATAAAGGAAGTGTATTTGGTGGATTAAGTCGATTATGGTAGTCGCTAGGTGAAGTTTAGGCAGTAACAACAACTCTATGATTTAATGATAATAATGCTACCAAAAGCGATTTTTGTCAAATAAAATAACCCGAGCCTCTCCTTGTTAAGCCATGCATACTATTTATTTGCATTCTGTGTATTGGCTCGCGGAGCACGGGGTTGGAGTGCTCACACTCGCTTTTGCGACAAAATTCAGAATCAGGAATCAAATCACCTCGCCTCAGCAACAAGATTGGACAAGCTGGCAGAGAAGATGAAGATGTCAAGGGCTAGGTCGCGAACCTCCAGTTAGCTGCCTGTGGGCATGTCCTGAAGGTCCCACGTGTGTGCTTCGTTCTTCCGCTGCTGCAATTTATTGATTTCGGCATAATCGGCCCATGAGTAAGTTTACTATTATATTTACGCTTCCGCATGATATGTACTTTGATATTCAGAACTGTAATCTGTGAGCACTATATACTGATCCAGGGAATAGTGCGGTGGATTCACAGAAGATTCTGGATTGTAAGATCTGGGTCTGACAGACCACGAGACACAATTGGTTGAACATTTGGTCCAGCCTCACTCATATGACCACGGGAAGTAGCTAGTCGACAATACTTCCTCAATCTGTCATTCTTCTCTTTCCTTGCTTTTCTAAAGCAAAATTGAACCAAAATGACCACCCTTACCACAATGAGTGTATTGAAACTTGACTTGATAACAAGCTGTATCTGATGACTTTGGAACACTCATTTTGGTAGAGAAATCTTTTATTATACATGTAGATTTAAAAATAATTTATTTTGATTTAGATTCTACTTCAAATTATCTAGGTTCAAGAAGTTTAACAATCTTAGGAGGATTATTCCTGGCATGCTCAACAAAGTTAAATCCTAGACCATGTTTTTCACGCTTGTTTTTTGATTGATCTAAAATCATATTCAAATTCTTTTGCCAAAAGACAATCTTTCTAATGTGTCTTTAAGATACTCATTCTCTTTAGCCAGTGAGGAACATGACGAGCACTTAACAGATCCATTAGCAAGACCCTTAGAAGCACTAGATTGAGTCGACTTCTCTTTTTTACCAAAATCATTAAGTTGTCTAGTCAAAACTTATATTTCAGTGTTAAATTTAGGATAGTTAGAGCAAAAGAGAGTCTTATGGTAAAGCATCTGTTGAATTGATTTCTGAGAAGTGTTAAGTTTAGCTTGCAGTAAATCACACTTAGAACATGATCTAGAAGAGCTAGACTTAAGCTTTTTAATTTCATCATTAGCAAATTTAAGTTTTTCATCACAGGAATCGTGTGGTAATATTAGTTGATCAAATCTATCAGTTGCACTCGACTTATTGTATAAACAAATCTAGCAGTTTCCAACTCAAAGTATAAGACTAGACATGCTTCACAAGAATCGTCTTTAGAAAATAGATGCTCTAAGTCTATTAATCTCAAAATTCAAGCTTTTGACTACCAGATTGTTTTCTTTCAATTTCCTTTTAGTCTTTTTTAATTCAAGAGCAAGTTTAGCTAATCCATCTTCAAGCCGATCGTATGATGGTCTTACCTCATCAGTATCGCTGTAGTTGTTATCGTTGCTGTTTGCCATGAAATACATGCCCGTGAAGTCGTTGGTGCTCTTTTTCTTGCCTTTGCATTGTCGTTGTCATGGTCGTCGTCATCGTAGCTCTCAAAATCCTCATCGCTCAGATCAAGGTGTTCGATGGCTACTAGAACGTTACAACGGAAGCATCCACCTTTGGTCTTACTTTTAAACAGTCGACGACGATAAGTCTTGTCTTCCTTGACCACTTTCACTTTGAGCTTGGGGCAATCCATCTTGATATGGCCTGGCTCGACATACTCAAAGCATCTGATCAGACCTGGAGTGCCACCACACTTTCTCATCCTTACGTTATTGAGTGTGTTGTATGCCCATGAGGAGATCAGCACCAGATCCTCTTCGAGTATTTGCTCGAATTGTTCTTCTGAAAGTAAGTCAAAGCAAACAAGCAAACATAAGACATTGTATTCGATGAAGCAACCTGCATGGAATTAGTCACAAGTGCTAAAGATGAAGATTTATCAGTCTTAGATGGCAAAGCTTCCATCTCATAGTTTTCAATCTAGAATACAGATCATCCATAATAAGGGTATCTAAATCGACTGGTTGATTAATAGTTGTGACAACCATTAATCACTCTGAGCCTAAAGACCACAGAATTTTAGTTGCATTATCTCCATCCGCAGGAATAACACCAACTCCACGTAAATTACTCAAAATTATTTCAAAACAAGCAAAAAGATCATCTATAGATTCACCAAGTTTCATAGCAAAATCCGAGTACACCTTCTGATAAAGATTCTTATGCATTTTCTTAATCTTAGTTGTTCCTTCATGATAATCATAAAGAGTTTTCCAGATTAAGTGGACAGAAGCAATGTGAGCTACACGATCAAATTCTTTGCAAGAAATTCATTGAAAAAGTAAGTTACGAGCATGTGCATTTAAATCTACATCTATTTTATTTTCAGTGGAAAATCAACAAGAACCACATAAATTTGAGAAATATTTTTCAAAACATCATTACCTTGAGTCTCAATGTAAGCTTACATGCGACAATTCCAAAAGATAAAATCAGTACCATCTAGCATGGAGGATGATTCATATACCTCTCTGATTCCATCGCTACCATGCTCTGATACCACTTGTACGATCGATTACTGCAATCAAAGAGGGGTGAATAATTGTTGCCGCCTTATCAGAGTCTCCAGACGATTGATGATGCTTTCAACTACTCGAAGATCAATCACCTGATCAGATGGCCAGCATACAACCGCTTGATCAACTGATCTATTTGACCTCTTCGCTCAATCGATCGATCTGTTCGACCACTTCGCCCGATCGCTTTGCCGGTCGTCGAACGATCCAAACTATCAGCAATCACCAGTGTACTTTACGCAAATCAAGAACCAGATTGATTCAAAACTATCTTTATTGCTGAAATTTTGTGGATTTACAAAGTGCCCTCATAAGCACCCCTAAAAACCTTCTCGACGAAAGTCCTCTTAGAACCGCACTAAAACTTTCTCCAAAGCCGCGCATTAGCCCTGAGCCTCTCCCAGCTTTTATAGGCTAATGTACCAATCGTGTCCGCCACAAACATGAACACCAAACTCTATCTCTTCCATGTCGAGGACAACACCTTCTGTATTTTCTTCACGCCTCATCAACTCTCGTGTCAAAACCTCTAGGAATACACCTCCCGTATCTTCTCCATGCATTATCCTCGCTTGTGTCGAAGCCGTTTGGACCACACCGCCCGTAGCTTCTCCATAAATCACCACCTTTGATCTCTATGTGCTCCAACCTTAGCCCGACCACCTCATATGACATCTTCAACCACCTGGACCTCAGACTTCTCCATCCCAATCCCGATTTTCCTCGTCACTGACCATAATCGTCTCCACGCCCACCTGTACATGCAAAAAACAAAGAAATTTTTCCTAGTACAAGTTCTTCACAACTTGACCATCATTAGTCCACACACACAAACCACATCGTTAACCATCCATCGCTATCCAGAAATCCACTTTAGACAACTCATTACGACCGCTAGCACAACGAGTACTCAAAAACAACAAGTACTCAGAAATTACCATCGCTCCGCTCAAAACACTCAGGAAAACATCCACATTGCGACCGACCACAGAGTCACTGAGTACCGACTATCGAATACCGATCGCTACGACTAAAGCATCAGATCGCTAAACCCACAACTACAGATCTCTAACCATTCGTTGTACCATTAATCACCGAGTATCGAGCAGACTACCATCCATGAGTACCAGTTACATACACAATCTTTAACAACCGACCGCTGACCACAATCGCGAAAAACCACTACTATCGAGTACCTCCATCTTCCGAGTACCGAATCCTTTAAGTACTGTTCACCAATCATCACCAACCAGTCCTACCGCTGGCTTAACACGAGTACTCAAAGTACTCAAAGATAACAAGAATTAAAGTACTCGTACTGACCATGAAGTCTACGAATATAAACCGTGAAGCCTACGACAATCGATCACAATGTCTTCGACTTCCGACCATAAAGCCTACAAATACCGATCAAAAAGTCTAAGACCACTAACTAGTAAAGTTTACGACTATCAACTAGTAAAATTTACGACTATCAACTACGACCAGTGAAGTCTTCGACTATCGGTCGGTAGCTACGACCATAGACAGAAAATTGTAGCTACGACCAGTTTGCTGGTCGAGATCAAAGCTTACCGATTACCTAGTGTGGTATAAACCGGACGTGATCGTAGTTGGACATTGTCAAAGTCAGACGTGATCGAAGTCTACCGTGGTCGAAATCTGTTGATTAGACAAAGCCGTTCGGACCACCCAGCACTGAGTTCTTTGGACAAACTATATAAAGCCGTTCGGACCACTGACTACCAAACGTGAATAAAGCCAGTCATGGTTAAAAAGTCATCTTAAAAACTCAAGCACATTAGAGCATTGATAAGAACTTACATAAATACAAATTTCAATCAACTAAATATCAATTATTCATCATCAACAACATGTATGATCATCCATGATCTCATATACTTTCAGTTGATACTGTTCTAAAACCAAAAACTAAAAGCTGCAGTCGTTTTACATGCCCCCTTTGAACCCCTAACGGCTCCTCAGGTGCGGCGGAGACCATGTGGCGGGCGCACCTGTCCCGTCCGATCCTTCGCGGGTCATCTCGTGCCGTTGGATCATCACTTCCGTTGGCTTGAGTCGCATTTCTTGCGGTCAACGTCGTGGCGGCCTGCATCCAAGGTCGTCAGCCAACGGCTGCATCCGATTCGCAATTCACTGCCCGGCTAGGATTTACGTGAGCGGTTTTTGGAACCTGCTTCTGTTTGATAACACGGTGCTACACGTATGAGCGAAAAATTATAAGAAATTTTATAGAATTAGTTCGAATTGTAACGGACAAAATGGACCTTCTATTAAGCTCCGCATGGTATCTCTAACACGTAAGGATGTCCTAGAAAATCTTTTTAGGCACGACTTTGCATGCATGTTTGACATGGGAACTGCTTCGTCATCACTGACGCGTGTTGCGATGTTACTCTCAGAAGAGATATGTATGACCTAATTGCTTTACATGTATTTGTGGTTTGTTTAACACATAGGATGGGAACTACGTACGTCATCACTTGCATGCGTTACCTATACAACTTTGTTTTACCCGGGAGTTGAATAAGAGAGCAGAGCAAGTCATCGAGGGATATATTATTAATCAGCTTCACCGAACCGTTGGAGCATGATTGTTGTTTTTCCAGTCATAGATATACTAGCTGCGAAAGCACGACGCTATTACACTACGTTGCGTCGTAAGAGCCTACATATGAAAAAGGAAAGCAAGTATCCATACATAATTACTGTATTTGTGAAAACAAAAGTAAGGATATATATGTATTTATAGAGAAAAGAAGAGTTTTTCTGTAAAAGTAAGAATCCATACGTAATTTCATAGAGCTTTTCTAAAAAAAGTAAGAACTTATACGTAATTTCAAAAAGCAGAATGGAATTTTTTTCCAAAAACGGTGACATGGCGCGGTGCTTGGCCAAGAATCCCCCGGTTAATAATAGAGGGGAGTAGGCTCCTTCTTTTTCATTTATGATTTATTCTATAGTAACTAGCTTTTAAACGGTACGTTTTTTTTCAGGCGAGGTCAATAGGAAGAATGTAGTAAAAAGTGTATTGAATTCAACCGTATTGGCCAAAATCGTATGCACTATTTTTCTTTGCGTACTGCCTTTCGCGAACAATCAGAATTTAAAATTTTAAACCATAAGCTATAAGTCATAATCCAAAAGAACCATATAACCATATAGATAGATAGATGGATGGATAGATAGAGGGGGTAGTTGGTATTAGCTTAGTTAGTTGTTAGGTCCCCTTTGATGCTCCATGAAAAGCCACTCCCGTTTGCAAGTGGATCATAGACATATGATAGTACCCCTAAACAATTTGGGCATGCCATCTCATTCTGTTGCCCGGTAGTACTCCTAAACAATTTGGGCATATCATGTCATTCTGTTGCCCGGCTACAAGAGGGAATCAACAGAGGTGGACAACGACGCCCTTCTGTGTTGGGAATCCGGATTGCCAATACGAAAACAACAACTGCGTAAGTTTCCAAAAAAAAAAACAACAACAACAACTGCGTATACAACGGTTTGTTCCGCTAGAAAATGCCAGAGCATTGGGCTGATACACCCCAGACGCACCAGGTGGTGGACAGGCCTATAACTGCAAGCCCGTGGTAGCTTTTGTGGCATTTCCTTCAGGGCCTGAGGGCCAACCCGGCGGCCCGGCCCGCTCCGTCGGGGATAGCTTCTCGGCAGAAAAGACGTGCCCGTGCGGGTGGGGCAAACGCGCCGCTGGCCCGCTGCCCTGTGCAGTTTATCTGGCGCCGCGCGGGCCCGAGGGTGCCGCGCGGCGGCCGGAACGGCCAGCGAGTGTCGGCACTCCGCACACGCCACGGCACGGGACGGAGCGCGTTTTACCCGGCCGCGCCGAGCGGGCCACTTGGCCGTGGAACGCCGCAATCCTCGGCCGGGTACGTGACAAAGAGCGCAACAATCTGGGATCTGGCCCTGAAGAGAAGCAAGTTAGCATGCGTAGATGAGTGATCGAGTTTTTGCTTTACGACGCAGCCCAGGTGTTCGAGGGAATTCACCTGTGAGGTCTCCTGTTCCGTTTGGTCTGCAGCTCGGAGGTATGAGGTGTGCAGACTTGCACCCTTCTGAATATAACATAACAGTAGAGGAAGACTGTTACGTCTCTTGCTTGTGGTTGATTCTTCTTCGTGCTCATTGGTTGACTTCATGGCTATAGGTTATCGGTTCTTCTATCATTCCGAATACTGGATTTCATTTAAAACATTTTGAGCAGAGGGAATTTTTACAAGGAACAGAATAAACTGTCTTAAGAGATGTTTTTTGCATCTAAATTTTCTGGATTTTTCGACATTTTGTTCATGATCTTTTTTCCTTCATTTCTGCAGCCTCTCCCTCGGGGTGCTTATTATCATTTCTGTAATGCTCCAGCCGTACCTAATTCAGAAGGTCAACTATCTAAAGACTCAACTCTTCAGCTGGTGAGCTCATTCTCTCAGGCTTAATTCCGGCAACTTTCTTCCATTCTACTACTAGACAGGTTAGCTCTGATTTTGACATCTACTCTGGTATCCGTAGCTGAGCTGAGCATAGCTGTTGGGCTTTCAAATCATGAGCTTTCAGGTATATTGATGTCAGTAAGCTACACATCAGTGACGATTGATTTAGACTAGGGCATTTATATGTTACGACTGGTTGTTGCACTGGGAAAATCATTATCCAGCTCTACATTTGCGGCGTACTTTGCTTAATATCAACCACCAGATGGGAGTTAGGTCTTCTCACTCCAGTACTCCACTGCAATCTAACCGACAGCAAAACAAAAAGGGGCGGCATCCAAAGTAGTGAGCTTCAAGTTGGAGTTGGCAATAAGTCAAAATTTTTGCTGGCTGCCAGACGCAGCAAAGCTCAATGCTAAGGATTTGTGCTGTCTTTTCCAATTAATAATGTGAGCTGTGCAAAAGCTTTTTTTAATAAAAAATCTGGCCTCATTTGGGAATTGAAGAGTCAAACAGCTCTGCCTTAAACGACAAATACTATATGCAATCCACTGATGAAAACAAGTCCTAGGTATACATGATAAGAGACATGGATACAAACGGAAAGAATTGGTTGGAGATTTGGGAGCTTCCAGTACAGTATCAATTTTCAGTAAGCTCTAATTGTGTCAGGCTAGCCATTAGTTGTTGCGCTGTCGTTGTTGTAATAATTCTTCAATAGATTCTCCTTTAAGCTTACCATACTTCTAAGCATAGGAAGAGACATCAGTGGCAGATAGCCTTTTATTTGTCAAGATCCTCAACCTGAACAGTCTCCGACAGGCCACAGGCCTTCAAGGCCACTCGCTTTCGTGGTTGCTGCGACTGGACAGCGCAAAGGAAGTCTCAAGGAACGGCTCACCTGATCTTCTGAGTTCTGAGAATTGTTGCTGCTGCTTCACAAGGCGCCCTGCAGGAACATTGGTTTCTTTCAGGATCAACTGTTAAGCGGTATGTTTATAAGTATCTTTTGTGCAGCTCTCATTTCGAATTCTCTCATTTGCTGCTCTAGATTAATCTTCTCCTTTCCTCTTACTTTCCTAATCTCGAAGAAATTGGCCCATTATCATGAACATCTAGGACAATAGCATATGAAATAAAAATGTAGTTAGATCCACAAATGCGTACCAACAGGGTCTCATTATTTGGTCTGAAACTATTCAGTGTTCTTTAGCAGAACCTATAATGAATAATAATGTGGCACCTTTTAAGCGGGCACACGGAAGCATCATCTTAGTTGGGTAGCTGGCTGCACGGAAAGGAACAGGAAGAGAAATATACACAAGGACCAAAGTAAGCAGGCACGCACGCGTGCGTGTACGCGGATGCTGAGAAAGCAATCGTAACCCGTTTTATATGACAGATGGCGGCATCGCCAACAATTCCTCCGTATTCCCTGACCGATTACAAAAATGGTAAAGCTACTAAGCTCTTCCTTAATGCCCAAGTGGTGGTGTGGATGGTCCTTCACCCTTGAGTAGGGATGGTACCATTACCGGCATCATTTTAGGCTACTAGTTCAACAGTAAATAAGGAGCTATAGAAGAACTTTACGTACACCAAAAGTGAGGTGAATAATGAATTAACTGTCCTATGTTTTTTCCTCCCTTAAAACTATATATATATATATATATATATATATATATATATATATATATATATATATATATATATATATATATATATATATATATGGTTTTAAAGCTGAATTACAAGAATGTTCTTGCAATGATACACATGATGCTAAATGTATAAATATATTTTTACATGTTTAATCGGTATCTTTGTCTAGTGGATCGAATGGGTAAAAGTGGGCCACTCCTCCAACAAGCAGTAGCAGCGAGGGGAAGGGAGGTGGTGGGACCAGTCATTACAGCCTTTTTTCCCTGGGCGCCCCAGCAGCACAGCTCACCTCACTACTCCAGCGGCCGCAGAAAGCAGCAGCACGCCATGGCAGAGGAGAAGAAGAAGCACAAGCACAAGAAGGAGAAGAAGGAGAACGCGGGGGAGGCGCACTTCAAGCCGTGCGCCGACGTGAAGGGCATCCGGTTCGGCGGGCAGTTCATCGTCAAGTCGTTCACGGTGCGGCGCGCGTCGCCGCTGGAGCTGCTGCGCCTGCTCGACATCCCGCCGTCGTACCTGAGCGAGTGCCAGAGCCTGCCGTTCCCGTCCACCACCACCTACATGCCCACCAGCTTCACCATCCTGGCGCACCAGGCGTGGCACACGCTCACGCTCGGCCTGGGCACCAAGAAGTCCAAGGTGGTGCTCTTCGTGTTCGAGTCCGAGGGCATGAAGGCCGCCGTGGACCAGCTCTGGCCGGCCATGTTCCCGCTCGGAGACGTCAACAAGAAGCTCATCCGCGGCCTCACAGGCAGCGAGATGGCGCGGTTCAAGTTCAGGAAGGGCTGCATCACCATCTACGTCTACGCCGTGCGCCGGCTGGGCGCCGCCGGGTTCATGTGCGCCGACGACCTCAGGAGGATACTGCAGGCGGTGGTAGATCTTAAGGATTTCTTGGATCACACCGCCATGCTCGCCATGCCCAGCCAGAAGAGCATCACCTTGCAGTCCCGGGTCGCGGTGGCTCACTGATCGAGCTGCGCCTCCGATGAGAGGCTACGAGCGTCTCTTGATCCATGTCTGCAGTGCAGGTACTCTTGGCTTGCAATTTGCAAAGGAGTCTGATTCTTTTCGGTTCAATTGGTTTGCTCAGTGTCGGTGTCTCACTCCTCTGCTGGGAGCTTGTATAGATCTATTGAGCAAAATCTTCCAAGGAATTAAGGATAGGTTTTCATAAAGGCAATTTTCCCCCAAGGATTTACACTTTGTTATACTCTTGTCCCAGAAATAATCCATCAATGAAGCCATCTGTTCTATGACATTGTCGCATTGTACAGCACTTTTTGCTATAGTTCTGGTATTGTACAGGTTTTGGAAATTTCTGTTCTCCCATAGTCCTTTTTCCACCATGCACTCGCTATTTCACAAAATACAAAAAATGTCATGGACTTGCAAGTTGCACGGTGTTTCTTTCTGAAATTCTGTTATTAGATATTGGGGCTATCCAGAGAGGAAAAGTGATCAGTACAGAATCTGAGAGAAAGAGGATGCTATTATCTGTTTATGTGGGAGGCAGCCATCATGTTATCGATAGAAAAGAACATAAGCTCTCTTTTTACCTGTCAAGGAGTGAGACCATCCTGTTTCAGATCCACACACCCTACACACACGGGTGTAATTACACCCACCTCTAATATATCATCTAAATCAGTGGCGGATCCAGGAAAAAATTTTGGAGGGGCTGAAGTACCTTCAGCTCGACCTCAGCCCCTTCTACATTATACATCCATGGCTAAAAATTTAGGGGGGGCTCCAAGGGTCCGGTAGCAGTAGGGGGCTCGAGCCCCCCCCCCCCCCCGCCCCACCGCTGGATCCGCCCCTGATCTAAATAAACTTGAAATACTCCTTTATCACTTTAGGTATACTAATTATAAGATACTCCAACATGAACCACACGAAAAAATTTTAAGGAAGTCCATAGTTTTTAGTGTATTTTATAAATACATTTATATACGTACATAAAAAGGAGTATGTCAAAAAAAATGCATACCACCTCTGAAAAATTGTTCATACCACCTATATGGTCTTAAATACTCGTATACTACACGTACATACTCTCCGTTACGCGAGATACTACCTATGTTGTGAGATACGACATAGGGTGTAATTACACCTGGGAGTAGAAAAGAGACTTCATATATATATATAACATTTTTCGTACTCGTAAAATACATACTTCCACTTCTAATATACTATTTAAATAAATATGTTATATGTATTTATTACTTTTGACATACTTAAATATTAATTTAAAATACTTTAATGCGATTTGTTTGAAAATTTCCATCGGAGTCTTTTTTCTATATACCATTTTCCATATATAAAAAAGTATATACATAAATTATGTTATAAAAAGTTGATTTTGATGAAATTTTTCGTAGAACTCACTTTGGAGAATCTTATAATTATTATTAGAATATACTCAAAATGATAAAGAGCTATAATAACATCATTTAAGTGGTATAGAAAAAGTAGAAGTACATACTCTTAGAAATATGGAATCAATATATACACACACACGCTAGGCGTGGGTCGTTGGCTACGCGCGCGACCTGACCAGCTGGTGCAGTTCGTGCTAACTCGGTTGGATTGTAACTTTATGAATTACAGACGATAACTTTTTATGCATGAGATAGTAACTTTGCAAATATAAAAAACTTGATGAATTATTGATGATGACTTTATATCCAGGAGATAGTAATTTTTTTCATAACTAACAACATGCATGCAGTAGGAGAGAGAAGAGAATAAGTGCAATTGACTTGTGGTTTTTTTATTTTATTTACAAGCTAAAAAATAAAATATAAGTGCAGTTGACTTGTGGTTTTTTATTTTATTTACAAGCTAAAAAAATAAAATAGCTCTTTCACTAGAAGTCTGATATGTGATCCGTTTGCACCATTGTATTCAAAATTACGAGCTTACCAAAGTATGATACATATTGAATATGTTTCGACGTTGTGAAATTACTACACGTATATGTAATAGTAACTTCATGAATTATACATAACTTTATTGCAGCGATGGTAACTTTATGAATTATAGATGATAACTTTATATGCAGGTGATAGTAACTTCATGAATTATAGATAATAACTTTATATGCAAGCAATAGTAATTTCATGAATTATAGATGATAACTTTATGTGCAAGCGATAGTAACTTTTCCTATAATTAATAACTTCGCTAGTAACTGTGTGTGGTGGGTTGGTGGGGTGATTGGCTGATTGGGTCGGTCAAGGTCACGCGCTTATTCTATAGTTACTATCGCAGTTATCATCTATAATTCATCAAGTTATTGCCGTATATGAGTGAAGTTATTGTCAACATGCATGCATTAAGAGGAGAGAGAAATATGTGTATCAATAGCAAATAACTAGTACGAAAATTTACTGCCATGTATGAGTGAAGTTACTGCTAAACACATATAGAGTTATTTTTTATTGTAATACTATAAAATTGGCAGTAACTCTACATGTATTTGGCAGTAACTTCACTCATGCATTATACTAACATTATATGACATGAATTTCGCAGCGTCAAAATATATTCAACATGTATATTGTTTTGTTAAGCTCATAATTTCGAATACAATGGTGCAAACGAATCGCAGATCGGATCTTTAGTGAAAGAGTTATTTTATTTTTTTAGTTTGTAAACAAGATAAAAAATCACAAGTCAAGTACACTTATTCCATTCTCTCTCCTACTGCATGCATGTATGTGTCAGACCGTAACCACCCAACGCAAGAGATCCGCACGTAGTTACTATCTCATACACAAAAGTTATCATCTATGATTCACGA
This sequence comes from Dendrocalamus latiflorus, assembly GCA_017311315.1. Classification (NCBI taxonomy): domain Eukaryota; kingdom Viridiplantae; phylum Streptophyta; class Magnoliopsida; order Poales; family Poaceae; genus Dendrocalamus; species Dendrocalamus latiflorus. The sequence goes on from CM029620.1 coordinate 22,867,807, forward strand.
AGTTATTTACAGTTCTCATGTAATAATTTTCACATTGCAATCCTACGGAAAGTTACTATCTCATAAACATAAAGTTATATCAGTAATTCATTAAGTTACTTACATTTGCAAAATTACTATATCATGTAAAAGTTAGCATCATAATTCATGAAGTTATACATCAACCGCACCAAGGATCCAGCCAGCAACCCGCTCGTAGCGTGCACGCACACGCTCGTTAGCATAGCCGTATATGTGTGTGTGTGTATGTATATCTTTTGACTGGAAATAAATAGTAGTGTGTGAAAGAAGTGCTTCTTAGAAAGAGAATGCGTGATGAAGTAAGAGATATGTGTGTGCGGAATAAGAGCGAGAGGAGTATAGTATATGATGCGTTTGTAACCTTTACCTTATCTTGGAGGGAGCAAGAAAAGTGATTAAGCTGCTTTGAAAAAACGATTGTTCATGCTTACTTCTGAAATCTCTTAAAAAAACAGAAGCAAAGGTTAACATAGGCAGGTCGATATACTACAGTATGGACTAATGCAAGGAAAATTTTGGCCATGAGTCCAGACTCCAGATTGTGCATTTCACTAGGGACATACTACAATACTAGACCTAAAAGGACAAATGAATGGGTGTCGTGATCATGAAGGAGTTGAAGTTAGGTGGGGCAGGACACTGCAGATGAATGGCCACCCACAAGGCCCTAAATCATTAAGAACAAAAACCATCTCATCATCGGTGCGCTGCAAAAGGACAGTGCACCCCTTGCTGTAATCTGCATCCTCGATCTCTTCTCAAGCCCTCAGATCTCTCTGCAGGCAAATATCACTGGCTACTGAGATACTACGAGTACTACTATGCTGTTTGCGCTTTATTAGCAAATTCATGCATCCTTGATACTCCACTCCACTGTAGAGGATCACTTGACACATCCATTAAATTAAGTGTACAAAGCACACGCCAATCACCTGCCTCGCTGGTCGGACGATTCAGATTCGCCGATCCTCTCTCACGCTGAACGGATGACTCAGGGCCGGTCCTGACATTTAGGAGGCCCTGGGGCGAGATAGAAGTCGAGGTCCTTTTCTCAAACACAAATATGTTTTTATATCAATTATTAAGCTAATGTTCAATACTACATAACAAGTACAATAAGGAGAGCCATCATCTATTATTCATCAACACATGCAGTTTCTACATTAGTGGAATCAGCTAAGTTTTCATGCCTATTCAAATTATTATCATCCTCTTTGATATCGCCATTCTGACCTATATTTTCATTAGGTTGTTCTTCAACAGTAACTAAGGCCAATTCCTCATAATTCCTAGAAAAACCTGTATTAATCCTAAAGAATTTGTCAATGGATCCTCTTTGGGATTCTATCAACTCATGTACCTGTTTTCTTTTTTTCTTCCTTTTTTCACTCCCAGACAAATACTTTCTAGATGACATCTTACCACACCAATTGGCCTTTGCCGGCAGCCGGTTTGCCCAATTGCCTTTGACCTTCTCGGCTTCTCCCTTCTGCGGTTCTGCGTTCTGTCCTTCTCCAACTCCAACTCTCCAAGAGACCAAGACGGCAAGACTCCAGTCTCCACTCCAAGTCCGATTTCTACCACAGTACCACTACCATTAGAATGGGGAATGCAAATTAGAACAAAATTAGAATGTGCGATTGCCAAATTAGAATGACTGTGGATGACTGTGGATAGAGTAAATCTGGAAATGCACATTCTAATGGTGTGAATGACTATGGATTCAACAAAATTAGAACAAAATTAGAATGTGCGATTGGGGAATCACAAAATTAGAACATTCTAATTGCATGGTACTCCAAGTCCGATTTCAACAAAATAAACATGCAAAATGTGTCACCTTGAGGCTTGAGCCTTGAGCTCGTTGATCGGTTGATGAACCGGTCGTCTGGTTGGTCGGGTCGGCCTGTGGAGACGGACGTGGGACGCCGGCACGCCGCGCCGCCGCGGAGCAACCGAGCAACTCCTCTGCGGCTCTGCTCTTGCCTCCTCCGCCGCGTATGCAAATGCAATGGCCGAATAGGGGATTAGGGGATGCGAATGAGTAAATGCCCACACCGGCATATGCAAAAGCCATGGCTATATGAGGGGATTTCGAGAGCCATTGCAAAGCGAAGAAATCAAAGACAAATTGTTGGGAATCTGGCGGATCTGGGTTATGCCGACTTACCAGCAGGCAGAGGCGGCGACGCGGCGACGGCGGCGTGCGGTTGGGGAATGGGGATCTCCGGATCTAGCGAATCTCCTGCTCATATCGGAGGCAGCGAAAGATTGGGGAATGGGGATTCGGCAATCTGGTCGCCATCGCTGATTGGCATCGATGCGTCTGAGCGTCTCGAGTCGTCTCTGCCTCTCTGGTCTCTTGGCGCAAGATTGGGGAATGGCATCGATGCATCCCGTGACCCCCGTCTCAGCACAGCGCCAGGCCCGGAATGGATTGGGCCGTTGTCTTCGGCTGGCCCAATCGCAACGGAAGAGCTTGAACTGCAGGAGCAAACAACCCCAATACATGAATACATGATGTATATCAGTATATATACCTAATACATGGGCTTAGACTGGGGGGCCCTAGTTTTCATGGGCCCTAGGCGGTTGCCCCTGCTGCCCAGGCCCAGGGCCGGCCCTGATGACTCAGATCACTGCTAGCATTCTACTTTCTGATAGTCCATTTTGGTCGAGCAAGATTGGTATGCTGGCCATGGCTCGGCATGTCATGTCCAGCACAATTTTGACGCACCGGGGCTATGGAGAGGAACCTGCCTGCCTGCCATCATCCTTAAATCGTGCCCGGGATGGCTCCTCCAATTTAAAATTTTTAAATTTTGGCGTAATTTAATTTAAAAATGAAAAATAAAAAATGGCTTAGCCCATCATAGATAATCCAAAGACAAAAATAAGAAATTAGAAACCATAGGCCAAAATATATCACCGCCGTGTCAGGGCCCGACCCGACTCAACCCAAACCAACGGAAGCAAGGAAAAATAGCAGATCGAATATGGCCACATTCTTTTGGGCTTTGTGCTTTCGACTTTTGGAGAAGCATGGTGTTGTAGGAATGGCCCTCTACTGTGTCCATTCGATCTGTTGAGCTGAAAGGTTCAGCGGGGGACATAAAAAGACGAAAATACCTTTGTGATAGTATCCTAGGATGGGGGTAAGATTGTAATAAGGCCTTATGGTCATGTATAAATATCTCCCTAGAGGGAACAAGGAAATAGATAGATTCATTATCACACTCTCCCTAGTCCTCTCATATGATATTTAGTTTGTAACCACAACACATGGGAAAAACAGATTGAGTATAGTCTGTTCTTTTAGGGGTTTGACTTTTAGGGCTTCAACTTTTAGAGAAGTCAAACCCCTAAAAGAACAGACCATACTCAATCTGTTGTTTTCCCATTCCCTTCTCTCCGCCATTTGATAAGAAAATATGATATTGGATTTACCATACTGATACGAAGCTCAAGAAGTCCTCTTTCATGGGGCGATCATGTGGGCAAAGGTCATCGCAATAGCTCGTACGACTCCACTGCGAGTATGGGTGATCAAAATGCTCATACAAGATCCTGTTTGAAATAAAAGAAACTATTGTAGCCGTAGAATTTACATAAATGGCACGGAAATTCCTTTGTTCCACACAAGCTCTGGATTTTACAGCACCACGGATGACTCAGATAACTGTACCCTCCACCAAATCACAAGCAAACACGAGCTCGCAGACAGCACAAATCTAAGGCTATGACTGCAGCAATATGAGAGCTTGAATTGTTGGCAATTACCAAGTTTACTCGAGCTAAAGTTGAGTTTATCTGAGTTTAGGCCGAGCCGAGCTTGGGCCCATGTCGAGGCTTGAACCTCAACTCAGATTTGCTCGAGTTTGGTTCGAGTTTGTACCAAGCTTGAGTTTAAGGGCCTGTTCATATTGGCTGCGTCTGATATCTTTTGGCTATGGTTTATGGCTTTTGAGCATGTTCATATTGGTTTCTATAAGCTGCTTCTGTCAGCCACTACTATTCATTTCCCTCATGTTGTAACATACTTTGTATTTTATTATGTCACAATTCTGTAACCCGTATGATAGTCCAAATCAGTGGTAGCCAAATGGGCGGCCTAGCACGGCATGGCCCAGGCCCGATGAGGCATGGCCCGTTTGGCTCGTCAACTTAAACGAGTCGTGCCGTGCTGGCCCGTGGGCCGGACCTCCGACCTAGGCACGGCCCAGAAGGGTGTCGGCTTGGCCTGATGCATGATTAACCCATTGGGCCAAGACGGAATGGCACGCCCGTTTGGTTCGTGTAGCTTGTCAATCGGAATCAATATGAAAAAACTGATTTGTTAAGAAAAATGTATAGAATTTTTAAAAAGACACAATAAATTGTAGAAACTACAAAAAAACATACATTAAATTGTAGAAAATTGTAGAATATACACAATAAATTATAGGAAATATAGAAAATACACATTAAATTATAAAAATCATAGAAATCATGCATATAGGCCTAATGGCCCGTGTCAGGCTGGGCTCGACACTTCTCATGCTGCATCGTGTCGGCGCGGTGGGCGAAGGCGTTAGCCCAGGCACGGCCCATGGCCTCGTGCCATGGCTTGGACCACTGGCCTGCGTGCCGTGCCAATAATGCTATGCCTTGGGCTGGCCAGTTAGGCATGGCCCATTTAGGCATGTCTGGTCCGAATGTTATAGTGTCTTTCGTTGCACCGTCCTTATTACATAACGCAGTAATATTCATTGGCCGCTTCTATCAACCACTTTTACCAGCCACTACTATTTATGAGTCGTAGTCAAAAGCCATCAGTAGAATCCAATATGAACAGGCTCCTTGGTTAAAAATGAATAGCAGCAACTGAAAGAAGTGACTTTTAAAATGAAATGACGAACAACGAGAAAAGTGAGGGAGAGATGTGTGCGCGAGGAGTAGGGTGTGTGTGTGATGCTCCTGTAGCCCCTGTTTTATTCCAAAACAAGATAGGAAAGAGATGAATGAAGAAGCTATTTCAAACAACCGGATATTTATATTGGTTACCGATTTCTTAAAAAAACCTAATATGAATAGACCATAGAGGTCAAGTAGGCTGGAGCTACGGTTGTTTTTTAGTCCTGATTCTAACGCTATCACAGAGTAGCAAGTAAGGGTCTGTTCTTTTTGACTGAGGCTTATGGCTTTTAGCTACGGCTTGTGGCTTTTGGGTTGTTCGTACGAGAGATTACAGAGTAATAAAAACTCACATGCGATTTTTGCTCACATAAATAAAGTCGGTAAAGTATGTACTATAATTAACTAATAGACCATATCTTAAAAAAATTATGTTTAAAAAACAATTATCATAGAAAAATCAAAAGCCGAAAAGAAACAGACCTAAAACTAACGACCTAACGAACACGCCTACCTGTCAATGGGACCCACATTGCCAGGGAACCCAACATCATTAACATCATTTTGCGAGTACTGCATCGGAGCTTGGCCAGCCTAGTCGTACTGCTCCTCGCCTGGTTGCTGCTACAGTCCAAGCCACCCACCCACACCCCCACGCCATTAATTTCCCCAAAGCAAAACTTTGCACTCAACCGATAAAAATTAAATAATATTAAAAAACAACGGTTTTTCTTAGGAAAAAGGGCAGCAAAAATAAAATATTCCTTCCGCTCGGCCGCTTGGGCTCGGCGGGCAAACCAGTGACACCACCACGGCACCACCCTCGCGTCTCAAGCTCACCAGTCACCACCTCACTCCCCACTCCTCGAGTCAGTAGAGTGCTGTGCTCTGCTCGCCTCCCAGTGGCGGCAAGATGCGGAAACCGATTCCTTCCATAGTAAATTAAACTAGTTTAACTAAAATCAGCAATAGGTAATATCAAATTTTATATGCTAATATAATTTATTGTTAGAATTATGATCCTACCCGATTTTGGGTACGATGCTATCTGATTTCATACGATCCTATCTTCATGATCACGATTATATGAAAATTCCTATTTATATACCGATCCATATTATATCGGTTCTGCGAGATCGTAAAGATTATACGATCTCATAATCCGTATCGCGATCCTAACAGACTTGCTCATGAGTCTCTCCACACATACACACGAGTTTGTAAGGACTTCAGTAGTGCAATGAACTCGATCTCTAGCAACATCAGCAAGTGAGGGACACAGGTGAGCGTACCGAGGAAGAAGAGGCTTTCATTCAGGCATTGGTTCCTGAGCAGCAACGCGGGTATGCAGAAGGGGAAAAGAAGATGACGTGTCCACAAGAGCGGCCAACACACCCAGATCCAATTGAACCTTGAATCATCCTGCTAGTATATATGAAAAGGCCTGGCCGGTATGTCTCCCCGATACCAGTACTACAGGATGAATAATTGCTCGCCTAATAACATAAATGGTTCTTGGGTTCAGAGTGAGCTGGTTCGGTGGTCCTCGCCTCTTCGGGTGCATGCGTCGCGTGGTGCGCCGAAGATCTGTTTGTGGTTTTGCTAGGGTTTCGTGGCCGGCCGGGCATGCCGGGCCATTGTTCCGTCATGTGCCAGCTCAAATGTGCTTTGCTTCGGGCATCCGGCGATGAGCAGTCGCTGCTCAGGATTCAGACACCAGCAATTACATGGCAATAATGGCGCACGATTTATGTGTCATCGTCTCTTTCTAGAAGAAGAAAAAAATGTTTCTTAGCATTGGTCTGTGCCTTTCTATTTGACGTGTGGCTCGTCATCCGGTATGAATCCATGATGCCGCAGCGGCAACAGTGATGAGATTGTTGGATTTGGTAGTATTATGTTCTTTTTTTTAGAGAAGAATACTTCACAGATTCTAAAGCAATTGATACTAGGTAGAAATTGTACTGATGTGATTGTTAGTTTTTCTCTGAATCGTTTAATTAAAAGAAAATTTTAAAAATAAGAAAAATAAAAAACCCGTTATATTATCACTGATAATGCAAAGAAATCAGGGGAAACCTGAAAAGGACAAAATAAACTTAAATTAGTAACCGACGTGTTTTAAATTATTCTTGACCTAAATAAACTAAAATCTAAAAAAATAAAAAAAATTGAAGCCATTTAGAACAGGATTGCCTGGTAATTAATTTACCCGACCTGCCTCGTGTTCTTCGGAGGTCATGCTACTTCTTCTCTGTAGACTGTTATTTGATCTTACCATGCAGTTGGAATATGCAACAGTAACAGTTCTGTTACGTGCTTCTGTTCAGGCAAGTGTATGAGGTTAATTACCGCGGTATATCCTTTGTTATAGAAGTACAGATCGAGGAGCAGTTGTAGCAAGGGTGTACAGGTCAGGATGTGACTGAAGTTCTGTTTGGTGTTGCTGTCCTGTCATGTGTACGAGGTTAATTATCGGTTTATTTCCTTTGTTATAGAAGTACAGAACTACAGATCGAGGAGCAGTTGACATTAGGTTTATGTGTTAATCCTGTGTAGAAGTACAGGATGTGGCTCTTACAGGCGTGTTACAGCTTCAAACAGAAACCATTAGAACGTAGGTTTATGTCATTATGTGTTGGTACAAGTATTACAGACAAGAACTTTTCCACGTGATAATAATTGCTAGGTCGAAGCATACGTCCATACGGCAGCTCAATACGAACACAATTTTCTGACACAAGTCATTCCGTTGGAGGCCGTCATTAATACTCCAGGTAACCGTAGTCATGCGGTAGCATATGCACCATCAAATTTTGAGTATGTTTGATATAACAGCGGCTTATAGATTTTAGTTAAAAACTTTGAATTTTAGTATGTTTGATATAACAGCGAGCACTCACCACGCTGACCGGATCTTGTCACGGAGTGAAACCTTGCCTGCTGAGCTCGCGGAAGACGGGAGCATCCGTGCACGCCAACACACGATTAGGATCTGGTTGGATACGAATTATTTTTTGAGTTTGAGAAAATATCATGTTTTTTTAAAAAAAATTACTATATTATTAAAAAAATTTAGTTCTAGCATTGTTTAGAACGGTAGCACACAGTTCGCATGGGCTGGGCCAACTAAGTCTTACACGACCCAAGTCCATGAGTCAGCATAGGCCAACAAAGGAAGAAAGCCCAACCTGTAATCCCCTAACCGGCTGGAGACACTAGACCAATCGCCGCACTAAAGCCCAACAAAGACGAAAAAGAAAAGAAAATAAAACGATACTAGCCTATATAAGGCCCATCTTAGCCCGGCCCATTTTCTTCCCGCTACAGAGACGCGTCCGCGCCGCCTATATAAGCGCTCGCCTCCGCTAGGGTTTCTGCTTGGTCGCAGCCGGTTCACTTCTCCCAGGTAAGTTAAGACCTCAGGCGCCGCCGCCGCCCCCGACCCCGGTCTGAAACCCTCACGCCCACGCGCCTCCCCTCGTCTCTTCCCGTGGCTTACGTGGATTTCTTCTGCTTGATTGCGCAGGAAAGGGTTCGTCCATGGCGCCGCCGCAGCCGAAGTCGGGGCTCTTCGTGGGCATCAACAAGGGCCACGTTGTCACGAAGCGCGAGCTGCCGCCGCGCCCGTCCGACCGCAAGGGGGTAAGTGTCTGATCCGGTGGGCCGAGCTATTTCTGCAACGTATTGTTGGTGATGCGGGTGGTAGTACCCTCTGTGGTTGATCTGTGCGGATTTAGTGTGTTAGGTTCAGTTGCTTGTTGGTAGATTATGCGGTGGAAGCTTGCTTTTTTTTAATAGTTATGTTTGCCGAGAATGGAGTTGTTCTTCGTTAGATCATGGCTTGTGGCTAGTATGGTTGGATGTAACAACGTCCCACCATTGAAATGGGAGTGTAGTACCTTAATTATTCTATGTATTTTTTCATGCCTTCTACAAAATGTAATTTTATAAACATAAGATGAGTAGTTCGCAAGCTGTATATTATATTTTACAAATGGCGGTGTTAATTTATAAAGCAGTAGATGGAAGATAGATGGCATGCATACAGGCACTAGGTTCTTTTTTTTATCATAGTTGTTTCTGTGTAGTTCATATATCCATCATATAGAAGAAATATGGTTATCTGCGAGTGGGCAAATAGATCATCACCTTCATGTTACGTAGTGTATGTATTATTCAACCTCCTGTGATCGGAAAGTTAAGTTACATATCCTTCCAACTTCCAAGTTTGGTTTTGGGGGTTTTGTTTAATGGTGTCTGGAATATGACATCAAGTTTCTGAGTCGGCTTTGGTGGCAAGTTGTATTTTTCTGATTTATCGAATTGGCTTTCTGAGGCATCCGGCCTAAATTACCCTTTTGAGATGTGAAAATTCCTTTGCTGTTTGTGTTATAGAAAGCCAAGTTTTTTCCTGGTCTTGAAGTAGGTATTCCAGTAGATTATATTTGGTTCGATGTTTTAATTCTGTATGTTTTTCATGTCTTTTTTACAGTTTACTTGCCATGGTTGTCAGTCTCTTTTTTCCTTGCTAATTATCATGTTGATTTGCAGAAAAGCACCAAGAGGGTGAATTTTGTTAGGAACTTAATCAGGGAGGTTGCTGGGTTTGCTCCTTATGAGAAGCGTATCACTGAGCTTCTCAAAGTTGGCAAGGACAAGCGTGCACTGAAGGTGGCGAAGAGAAAGCTTGGTACCCACAAGAGAGCAAAGAAGAAGAGAGAGGAGATGGCCAATGTCCTCAGGAAGATGAGGTGTGTAAATTTCAAATCTTGCTAATTTACAATTCTAAACTGCCTGATATCTATCCTGTGCTTGTGCTTTAAAATATGGGTTAAATTAGCTTTTGATGCATTTTTGTAGTCAACTGTGCAGACCCATACTATAATGTTATATTGCTTGCTACCTTCTATTCAGATTCAGTACTCTGCTTTCAAGCGTGTTTTTTCCCAGACGCTTTCAAGTGTGTTTTAACTTTTAGATCTGTAGCTTGGTGATAAATGTTGTCCAGCATTTTTTTGTGATTACCTGTGTTGAACTGTTAATTTGTCATTTCCTTAATAAACCAAAAGTAAAAGTGTAAGATAAAATATTCAATATTCTGAATCATATATTAACATGGAATGAGGGATTAACGTATTGTGCTGATTATACTTTGAATCTTTGAACTTCTATAACAACCAAATTGCGACATGGACTGTTTTGTTTTCATAGTTGTTTCTGTGTATCTTAATTTGATTTGTCATGAGCTAGTACAGAAGTATTATTTGTAGTTATAAACAATAGGACATTCTGTGAATAAACTGTAAGAGCATCTAAACCTGACATGTTTATCTTATACTTAAATGATTAGAACTACATATGGTTCTTGCATTATTCATATTTGCTTTTTTGTGGTTGCGACAATGATAAATTTTAACTGAGCCTTCTGTTGTGGTTTGCAGGTCTGCTGGAGTTCACACCGATAAGAAGAAATAGAGTATCTCATGTTCATGAAGTTGATGTCAGTCTTCTGTTCTGGTGCCAAGTTTTTCCTACCTGTAGAACCCTACTTAACTAGGCACTGTATGTGCCAGACTGCCAGCTAAACTTTATGGTGTTAGCTCTGTGTTAAACCACCTGTCGCTTGAGTTTTTTTGTCCGAATTTCAATGCATGGTTTGTCACCTTTTATCCCTCTTTTTCTCTTGCTCAGTTATTTTCATGGCTGGTATTGATACACTGACAGAGGTGCCAAATGTGCCAGTCGCTTAGTAAGCTCATTTGTTGGGAACGAAACTGAAGCCTAACAATAACCCTCTACGGAACTATATTAGAAGTGCCTTCTGTTCGTCATTTGTGAGATTATACGGTTTTAGAGAAACGCTCGCCCTGAATCTTCTGCGATATTTTTGCGCCATCTAGCATGAACTTGTGGAGCGGGTGTAGGATTTTAGAGAGACGCTCGCTAATACCTTGGTGCGGCTTGGATCTTCACAGGCATTATCAAGTCAGGCGACGATTTTTGGGCGATCTGGGCATTCATGCTGAACTCGTGACGCTGCTTGGCCACGGCCGTGTCGGATCACACGGTGGTTACTCTCACATGAAGCTTAAGGTGCGGCTTGGTTGAGGTTTATGATTGAAATTATATTGTAACTGATTGAAATTACAATATAGTCGATGATGGCTTATTTGGTGTAACTAAATTTAAAAAAAAATAAAAATAAAAACAGATTAACCCACCGTATATAATATAAAATGAATACGAAAAAATAACTAGTAAAAAAAAGCTAAAAACCCAAAAATTATAAAATAAATAAAATTTAAAAATAATAAAAAATAAGTTAGAAGTCTAAAACTCAAGTCGAAATGACCAGAATTTAAATTCATTGACATAGAAATTTCCGTAGATCTTAAATTCACTGAGACATAGTAGTACTCAACAGAGTACATTTCTCGGGAAAAAAATCTCAGAGCCAGACCATTCCGTATGTCTTAAATTCTCAGAAAAATTTCGGTATATCTTAAATTTCTGAGAACTGAGACATAGTAGTACTCAACAGAGTACATTTCTCAGGAAAAACCCAGAGGCAGACAAATCTGTTTCTACAGTCAAGAAAACATTTACATTTGATGCTTTCGAGCGCTTGTGTATCTTATATATCCGAACTATTTGCATCCGATTTGAACTATTTGAGGTGGCGTGTACGTGCAAGATGCGTCGTGTACCTGTGATGCACATAAAATTTGAGGTAACTTCTGAGCATATGAAGTTATCAAAGGAGGAAAATGTAACCTCAGTAGGAAGAGGACAAAATAATGAGATTATTAAGGCCCTACTTAACTCGCTTTTTTTTGTGACTTAATAGTTTTTTCATTATAACCTACTTATTTTACACTATAATTATTTTCGGTTTTTTAGCATAACTAAATTTAAAAAATAAAAATAAAAATAACATATTAGCTTATTGCGAACAATAAAAAAGAATAAAAAACAAAAATAGATGGAATCTTTACTATTATAAAAATATGAGTTGGTAGCCATCGGTCCGTTCTCCCTCCTCTCTTCTCAGCCGTCCGATCAAAGATCAGCCATCCAGATCCGCATGTAGGTAGTTCTTTAACTCCTTATAGAAAAGGTCGGGCTGACGCGTGGGCCGCGCTCCTCCTCTTCTCTTCCCCTGCATCCTCTGCCTCCCGTAACTACTCCACCTCCTGCAACCGCCGCCTCCTCTCCTCCGAACCCTCGTGCCGCGCCTCCTCCTCCTCAACGCCGTCACCAACTCCTTCCCCGTACGACAGCGTCTAGTCGTAGTCCCTCAACTTCCCCAGCAGCATCGCATCCCCTCATCGCTGCCTCCCCAACGCATTTGCCCACCACCTCCTCTCCCCATTTGCCCACCGTCGCATCCCCACCTTCACCTCCTGCAATCGCCGCCTCCTTCTCCCCCGAACCCTCGTGTCGTGCCTCCTAGGGCGCACGGCAGTGTCTGGTCACAGTCTTTCAACTTTCCCTAGGGCGCTGTCACCAATTCCATCTCCCATCGCCCCTCCAACCTGCGGCACAACGCTCGACGACAGCGGTCGGTGGATCGGAGAGAATGACGCTTCGCGACAGCAGTCGGTGGATCAAAGAGTAGGGCACTCGGCAATGGTGGCGACTTCCTCTTACTACACCCGCCCATGTGGCTCTCCCCCGCTGCTGTCGCCCAGCAGTTGCTCGCCCGGTGAGCCTCTCTACCTCCTCGCGCTCTTCACTCAGAGCTTGCCACGCTGTTTGGCGATTTTGGTCTCCCAAGCTGGTTGTCAAAGTCGGTGCCATGGTCGCTTAGGGCCGTGGTTGAGGGGACATGGCCAAAGTCGAGGGGTCGTGGTCGAAGTCGAAGCCGTGATTGAAGGGGGCCATGGCCGAAGTCAAAGATCTGTGGTTGAAGTCGAAGCCATGATTGAAGTGGCGGTGGTCGAAGTCGAAGGGTCGTGATCGAAGTCGAAGGGCCGTGATCGAAGGGGACAATGGTCGAAGTCGAAGGGTCGTGGACGAAGTCGGTCCGTGGTCGAAGTTAAAGAGCTGTGGTTGAAGTCAGGCCATGGTCGAAGTCGAAGGGTCATGGTTGAAATCCAAATCATGGTCGAAATCCAAATTGTGGTCGAAGGGGACAATGGTCGAAGGGGCAGTGGTCGAAGTAGAAGGGTCGTGTATGAAGTCGATTCGTGGTCGAAGTCAAAGGCCGTAGTCAAAATCAAAGGACTGTGGTTGAAGTCGAAGCCGTGGTTGAAGGGGACAGTGGTCGAAGTCAAAGGGCCATGGACGAAGTCGGTCCGTGATTGAAGTCGAAAGGCTATGGTCGACGTCAGGGCCGTGGTCGACATCGGGGCTATGGTCGAAGGGGGCCGTGGTTGAGAGGCCATGACTGAATTCAAAGATCCGAGGTCGAAGTCGATGTAGTGGTCGAAGGGGGTGGTAGTCGAAGGGGGAAGTGGTCGATGTCGAAGGGTTGTGGTCATCGAAGGGGACAGTGGTCCAAGTCGAAGCCATGGTCGATATCGAAGGGTTGTGGTCGAAGGGGGACAGTAGTCAACGTCGAAGAGCCATGGTCGAAGGAGACAGTGTTCAAATGGGACGGTGGTCAAAGGGGGAAGTGGTCGACGTCAATGGGCCGTGGTCGTCGATGGGCCGTGGTTGAAGTGGATAGTGGTCGAAAGGGGCAGTGGTCGAAGTCGAAGATCCGTGATCGAAGTCGAATCCGTGGTCGAAGGGGGAAGTGGTTGACGTCGAAGGGCTGTAATCGAAAGGGACAGTGGCCGAAGGGGCAGTGGTTAAAGTCAAAGATCCGTGGTCAAAGTTGGGGGACAATGATTGAAGGGGGCAGTGGTCAAAGTCGAAGGGGGCAGTGCTTGAAGTCGCAGTCATGGTCATAGTCGTAGCGCCAGTGGACATGGTTATAGCGGTCATGGTCATAGTCGCAGCGCCAACCCGGAGGACACCTGCTGGTTTGTCCACAACCTCCATCACTACGAGGTTCCCCTTCAGTTGGACATCCCTGTCGCCTATCCCAGGTCACCCCCAAGATCGAGCTCCCCGCCCTTGACGGCAAGACCCACAAGGTGGTCAAAGTCGAAACCATGGTCGAAGGGGGCAGTGGTAGAAGTTGAAGGGGGCAGTTGTCGAAGTCGAAGGGGGTAGTAGTTGAAATCGGGGCCGTGGTCGAAGTCGGGGTCAAGCAGACTGGCACCGACAGTCGGTCGATAGGGCATAAGCACACCGGAGGCCTGCCAACGTACAACCACCAACGATGGTCGACCGCTCCCGAGCTACGATCACGTGCGATGATCGACGACTTCTAACTTACGACCACGAGGTATGATCAACGACTTCTAATTTACGACTATGAGCACTGGTTGATGTGTTTCGACTTACGACCACGAGGTGTGGTCAATGTCTTCCGACTTACGACTACGAGCACTGGTCGATGTGTTCCAACTTACGACCACGAGGTATCTTCCATAGCTTTCGACTTACGACCACGAACGATGGTCATCGGCTTCCGATGTACGACCATGAGCCGTTGTCAAAGATTCCCGATTTAGCACCACAATCGATCGTCGACCGTTGCCAACTTATGACTACCAACGATGGTCGACCGTTCTCATCCGACGATCATACGCGATGGCCGACGGTTTCCAACTTATGACGACGATGTGTGCTCGAGAGCTCCCGACCTACGACAAGGTGTGATCAATGTCTTCCAACTTGTGACCACGAGGTGTAATCGACGTCTTCTGACTCACTTGATGGATTTAAAAAATTTTAGAACATGTTTGTATGCATTTTTTAAAATTTTTTACCACCCATAAATTTTAAAACATATAGTATGATAAACTAGAACCCAAAAACCGAAACGAAAGGGCCTAAGCAGAGCAGAACACGCTAATTAGGAAAGCACCATATATTGAAAGCTGCTTAAGTCCCAACCAACCACAACTGCTGCTTTCCCTTTCTTGTTCCAGATGACACGACGACACCGATCACACGACAGAGTACGCAAAAGGCGCGGTGCAAAACACCACCAGCCGAAACATCACGTAGCGCAGACCCATGGATGACCCATCAAACAGCTTAGTCGACCTCCTCGATCTTGGGGCCTGCGCCGCTGCCGCCCGCCGGCGCGTCCTCGTCCATGCCTCCGGCCATGTCGTCGCCGGCGCCCTGGTACATCTTGGCGATGATGGGGTTGCAGATGCCCTCCAGCTCCTTCATCTTGTCCTCGAACTCGTCGGCCTCCGCGAGCTGGTTGCTGTCCAGCCAGCTGATGGCGCCGTCGATGGCGTCCTCGATCTTCTTCTTGTCGTCCGCCGCGAGCTTGGAGGCGATCTTCTCGTCCTTGATCGTGTTCCTCATGTTGTAGGCGTAGTTCTCCAGCGCGTTCTTGGCGTCCACCTTCTTCTTGTGCTCCTCGTCCTCCGCCTTGTACTTCTCCGCCTCCTGCACCATCTTCTCGATCTCCTCCTTGCTCAGCCGCCCCTTGTCGTTGGTGATGGTGATCTTGTTCTTCTGCCCCGTCGTCTTGTCCTCCGCGGAGACGTTCAGGATGCCGTTGGCGTCGATGTCGAAGCAGACGTTGATCTGGGGCACGCCGCGGGGAGCCGGGGGGATGCCGGAGAGCTCGAACTTGCCGAGGAGGTTATTGTCCTTGGTTCTGGCACGCTCGCCCTCGTACACCTGGATCAGGACGCCGGGCTGGTTGTCGGAGTAAGTGGAGAAGACCTGCTCCTTCTTGGTGGGGATGGTGGTATTCCTCGGGATGAGCACGGTCATGACACCTCCGGCCGTTTCCAGACCCAGGGACAGCGGCGTGACGTCGAGCAGGAGCAGGTCCTGCACCTTCTCGTTGCCCTCGCCGCTCAGGATGGCGGCCTGGACGGCGGCGCCGTACGCCACGGCCTCGTCGGGGTTGATGCTCTTGCAGAGCTCCTTGCCGTTGAAGAAGTCCTGGAGCAGCTGCTGCACCTTGGGGATACGGGTGGAGCCACCGACGAGCACGACGTCGTGCACGCTGCTCTTATCCATCTTGGCGTCGCGGAGGCACTTCTCCACCGGCTCCATGCACTTGCGGAAAAGATCCATGTTGAGCTCCTCGAAGCGAGCCCTGGTGATCGTCGTGTAAAAGTCGATGCCCTCGTACAGCGAGTCGATCTCAATGGTGGTCTGGGCCGTCGACGACAGCGTGCGCTTGGCGCGCTCGCAGGCTGTCCGGAGCCGGCGCAGGGCGCGGGGGTTGCCGCTGATGTCCTTCTTATGCTTGCGCTTAAACTCCTGGACGAAGTGGTTCACCATGCGGTTGTCGAAGTCCTCACCACCAAGGTGAGTGTCACCAGCAGTGGCCTTCACCTCAAAGATGCCCTCCTCAATGGTGAGCAACGACACATCGAAGGTGCCACCGCCAAGGTCGAAGATGAGCACGTTCTTCTCGCCGGCGCTGCTCGCCTTCTTGTCAAGACCGTAGGCGATGGCGGCAGCTGTAGGCTCGTTGATGATGCGCATCACGTTGAGGCCGGCAATGACGCCAGCGTCCTTGGTGGCCTGCCTCTGGGAGTCGTTGAAGTAGGCGGGGACGGTGACCACGGCGTTCTTGATGGTGGAGCCGAGGTAGGCCTCGGCGATCTCCTTCATCTTGATCAGCACCATGGAGGAGATCTCCTCGGCGGCGAACTGCTTCTCCTCGCCCTTGTACTGGACGACAATCATCGGCTTGTCGCCGGGGCCAGGCACGACCTTGAAAGGCCACAGCTTCATGTCACTCTGCACCGACGGGTCAGAGAACCTCCTACCGATCAACCGCTTAGCATCTGCATTGAGAAACAGAGCAACAGCTGTGAATTGGATCGTTCCATTAATCCATTCCATTACAATCATGCAGAAAATTTCAATATTGTACTCAGGCAAATCTAAGCATACAACGAGTCTCGATTTCTTCAACTACGAAGCAGCAGTGAAAAAAAAGGTAGATTTCATTAAGCTGCCTTCCATTACTCTGCAAAAATGATCGCCAGTACCAATTAATCTCAAATCAAAATTAACCAGCATATGAAAAAAGAGAGGATTCATTCAAAGGTAGCTTCCCGCTAGAATCCTAGCAAAAGTTAGAAGAATCTAATAGCACGTCAGAATCCATCTAATCAAACATAAATACTGAGCAGCATATACCATGAACAGCAAAACCAACCACAAGACAAATCAGAGGCACTACCGTGTTTCTGAACAGATTTTCATCTTTCAACTAGTAACTGATTTCCCAATAGATTCGACTTTCTAATGATTTACCGCTAGTCATATCGAGGGTCGAAACTAGAAACAGAACAACTCTGCGCGCAGCAGAACAAATTCCCGAAGACCTAACATGCTTAGCATCAACAGCTACGGAATTCGGAAGCGTGCAACTAGAAAAATCCACTAATATGATGGTGTCGTCTTCCATAACAACCAACAAGTGCAAATCGTCAGCCACAGCCACGCATGCAGAGTCAAGCAAGTCTGGAGCAGGAGGAGGCACGTACCAAAGACGGTGTTGATGGGGTTCATGGCGACCTGGTTCTTGGCTGCGTCGCCGACGAGGCGCTCGGTGTCGGTGAAGGCGACGTAGGACGGCGTGGTCCGGTTCCCCTGGTCGTTGGCGATGATCTCGACGCGGTCGTGCTGCCACACGCCGACGCACGAGTAGGTCGTCCCCAGGTCGATCCCGATCGCCGGCCCCTCCCCCTTCGCCATCTCCTCGGACGCTCGAAAACCTCACGAATCAGAGAGAAAGAACTCGAACTGAACTCTCGGTTGCTGCGCGGAAAATTTTTTTTCTGGAGCGGGGAGGGGACGGGAGAGGTTTTATGACGGAGGTGGCGGGTCTAGAAGGTTCCCGCGCGGGCGATCTGGGCCGTCGGATCGGAGGTTCTGGAAGGGTCGGGAGTGTACGAGTGGATGTGGTGGGGGCGGCGGGCCCACCCGGAGGCGACACGGCGGTGGGAGGGAGTGGAGCCCAGCACGCGCGCTTTTTCAACGGTTCTCTAGCTGCCTTGCACGCGCGCTTTGTACGGATAATCCATTTTTTATTCGAAATTACATAAATATACCCGCGGGAAAATTTTTTACAAAAATAGGCTCCAGTCGCCTAATGGTTGGGCGACTGGAGGCGTTCGCCCAACCACACGGCGACACAATATATCTCGCTGCACAGTAGAGCGATTGCATTAAATCGCTCTTCCGTATGGCGACTGGCATGCAGTCGCCATACCGTTAGGCGACTGCCATGCAGTCGCCATCCCGTTAAGCGACTTCAGGTAGCCCCCCGTGATTGTTTTAGAATTTGTGAATTTTGTAACGTTGAACCGGTAAAAAATACGGTGAAGTTGTAATAAAAGTTTATGTTCATTGTATATTGTAGGTGTGTAAAAAGTTTTTTAATTTTTTTTTTTGAAAGATTGAGTAGAGAACGATCGATACATACACTGTTAAGTGAGATAGTTTATATGCGGAAAGAGATGATAGACTTATGTAAATATAAATAAACTTCATAATATAACTGTGAGTAACATGGCGCATGTATTTTCATTACATGCATAACATATATAGCATCTGCAGCACGCCTCACTGGTCACCCTGCTGTGCCCCGTCACCGCGCCCGCGTCCTCCCATACGGCCTCGCTTGGCCCTCCTCCGGTGCAACGGATTAGGACGATCCGAAAAGGTAAAACGAGGAGGAGGGTGTCTATCCCGCCCCTGCGCTGGTGGAGTCAGCTGCACCTCTGGCTGTGTAATCTCCGGTGCACCGGGGAGGGCACTGGCAGAAAGAACCTGCGGTGCGACGTCGGGCGACGGCGCGAAAAACTGGTCCACATCCTCCTGGCCTGGGGAGACGCCGTGCTGGTAAGTACCTGCAATATTAATATCGTTAGTGCGTTGCATGTCGTCTTCGGATAAACACGGTATAAGACCCTATGCGTACCCGTAGCTGGCGCCATGGAGGAGGCGTACACCCCCTGCGTGGGGAAGACAGGGGTCTGCGTAGGAGGCGTGAAGTGAACCGGTGTAGGAGGCCCTGCCCAGGCTGAACCCCCTGGCTGCTCCGGGTGAGGTGGTGGAGGACGTGTCCACGTAGGTGCACCATAGTAGTGCCACGCTGGTGGAGGTGGCACAGGTGGAGGTGGCACTGGTGGACGAGCAGTCGTAGCGGGGGGCGTGGAGACCGCCGGTAGCCTCGTGCAGGACAGTAGGCTAACGATACGTCTACACCCCTCGTGCACCCGACGCGCAAAGCTGAGGCCCTCCTCATGGGTCAGCTGCGCACCACTGGCGAGCCTCTCCAGTACTGTGCCGGACTCGGCGTATAGGTCAGAACCGACGTCAGCCTGGACACAAAGACATAAAATGGTCGATTATGGAAACGACATTACCATTTGGGAATCTTTGAAATGACATGTAACGTACCGCGAGGTGAGCGTCGTGCGCGAAGTGCGCGGGGTACGTGTCCGTCGGAGCGGCGACGTGTGTGGCAGGCGGGTCTACCACATATACGAGCCTGATACGGGTCTGCGGCTGGTACCAGCGCAGGTACTCCGCGTACTCCCTGCTGTCGTACGGTCGGTCCTCGTCCACGCGGTCGTCGAGCGCATCCTGCCACTGCTCGACCCAGGGCTGCATTCTCACCGACCAGTCCGTGCCTCTTTTCACTCCCTTCCTGCTGTGCCTGCGTATAAAACCATTACGTAATGTGAGATACTTGCGAACGCAGTAGTAAGTATGTACATATTTAGCACAAACGTACACTCACCCGTGCACGTGCCGCGGAAGCGATGGTCCGACTGGTACAGGAACCGGCTGCCATAGCCCGAACTGCCGCATCACCCGCTGGGGTGCGTAGTCCTCCACGTAGATGAGGTACACGAGCTTCCGGCGGGTGAGCCAGAAAGCCCGGTCACGCCAGCAAAGTGAAGACAGACCGCCAGGAGCACGGGCCTGCACTGCCGTATCAGCGTACGGCTCCCAGCGCACGTCGTCGGCTGTGATGCGGTCGAGCTGCTCCACAAAGACTCGGTACGCCCGCGTGACCTGCACGTGCGCGAACTGTACCTGCAAGAAAGACAAGTTGTTTACAATGACGATCGTCAATAAGAAAGAAATAGTTAACTGTGATAAAACTTACTCGGCGACGGCACCACATAGAACCCATCGTCGGCCGGTCGACTTCTCCCCCCGGATACATCTCGGGCCCGTACGGACCCACGTCGTCTAGCACAGGTCGTCCGACGCTTAAGCGCTCGAACGACCACAACTGTAGTAGCAGGGGACAACCCGTGAGGATCGAGTTCGGCTTGACCCTCGTGCACGCATCGCACAGCGCGCGGTACGTCGCGGCAAGTACGGCCGATCCCCAGCTGACCTGGTGGGGCTCGCCGTCAGCGATCGCCCTCGCATAAGCGATAAGGCGCGCATCCACCGAGTTGCCGTGGCTGGTGGTGAAAAGCACCCAACCAAACAGCCACAGCACGTACGCCTCCAGGTGCCGCGAGACCTGCTGATCGTCTGCCTGCGGAACCATGCGCTCCACCTGAATGCAAAAAAGTTGTTATTAGTACGTAATACCACAAAAAAGAGCTTCGAAGATACGATCGATTTTATATACCACGTACCCGGTACTGTCTGAGCCACCTCAGTGTCGGCCCATGGGTCTGCGCCTCTCCGAACACGTGGTGGTCAGCGGCCGGTGGAACGATACCCTCGAATCTGCCGAGCAGGTCAGCGCGCCAGTCGGCCGGGGCCTCCGGTAGGAAGGCAGCGTCTCCCGCGATCGGAAGCCCAAGAAGCAGGGACACATCCTGCAAGGTCGGCGTCATCTCCCCGAATGGGAGGTGGAAAGTGTGCGTCTCGGGCCGCCAACGGTCCACCAAAGCCGTCAGTAGGGAACGGTCGAACGGAAATCGTCGTGATCGATCCCCGCCCGCCTCGTCCCCGCCCTCGTCCCCGCCAGCGGCTCCATCCTCCTCTGTGGCCTGCACCATCCGGGCAAGAGGGAGTAGCCCGGCATCCCGCAGCCTGCAAACAAAGTGAAGGTCAGCACGGAACGAACTAACGGTCGCACTAAACGCTGGAATAGTGCTCACCTGGCAGTCCAACGAGGGTCGAGTCCCCAGGCCACGCGAGGTGTCCGTGTCCGGACCACTCCCAACTGAGGCGGCTCGTCCGTGCTCCCCGGTGGCGGCACTAGATGGGAAGCGCGATGAGAGCGGTCCACGTGCTCGTCCAACAGCGCGAACCGCCACTCCGAGTCACGTCCAGCACGAGTCATACCTGCAAAATTTGTACAATACTTTCAACATTCAATTTTCTGCATCTAAATTTGTACAATAATTTCAACACTAAATTTTATACATCTAAGACTGTACATTAAACTTGGTACATCTAAATTTCTACATCTAAACTTGTACATTATACTTTCTACATCTAAATTTGTACAATAAATGGTACACAAAATTTATAAACTAAATTTTCTAAACTTTATTTGTAAACTACATTTAGTACACAAAATTTGAAAATTAAATGTCTAAATTATATTTCTATATTTAATTTCTAAACTAAATTTTGAAACTACATTTTCTAAACTAAATTTGTAAACTAATTTTCTACACTACATTTTCTAAACGAATTTTCTAAACTAAATTTGTAAACTAATTTTCTACACTACATTTTCTAAACTAATTTTCTAAACAATATTTCTAAACTAATTTTCTACACTACATTTTCTAAACTAATTTTCTAAACTAAATCTCTAAACTAATTCTCTACACTACATTTTCTAAACTAATTTTCTAAACTAATTTTCTACACTACATTTTCTAAACTAATTTTCTACACTAACAAAAAATATAACACGAAAAATTACCTGAAAATCGCGCACTCCCCCTCCTCTTCTCCTCCTCTCCCTCTCCTTCTCTTCTCCTCCTCTCCCTCTCCTTCTCTTCCCCTCCTCTTCTCCTCCTCTCCCTCTCTTCTCTGCGACGGCGGCCGAACGAAGGACCGCGCTCGGCCTGGCCGAGCGCGGTATATATCTCACTACAAGTCGCCGAACCGTTGAGCGACTGAAATGCAGTCGCCTAACGGTTGGGCGACTGGATGGAAGTCGCCCAACCGTGGGGCGACTGCAATTAATCGCCCAACGGTTAGTAGATTCATTAAATGTCGCCGTGTGGTTGGGCGAACGCCTCCAGTCGCCCAACCATTAGGCGACTGGAGCCTATTTTTGTAAAAAATTTTCCCGCGGGTATATTTATGTAATTTCGAATAAAAAATGGATTATCCGTACAAAAAATTCCCTGTCTGGCTGTCTCTGGTAGGTTCTGCACTGTGCAGGATGGTAGCGTTCGCGTGGGCGGTGATCGGATTGGGGTGGGGGGGGGGGGTTCTTTCTGATTTTGGACAAAATTTGTGAGCGTCACGGGTGAACTGGGCGGTGACGTTGTTCTCACGCGCGTCCGCCGGAGGGAATAGTCCTTTCTCACTGCTCGAGAGTGGTGAAACTTGAATCTACCGGATTTCATGAATGGAAGCTACAAAAGTAAATGAATAAAGAGAGTGATTACATGGGCCGTTATTTTTCATCTGTGGCTTATGACTTAAGATTTTTACATTTTGATAATTTGTAAGAAAGATAGTCATATATAATTTTAGCCGATATAGTTGAAGTCGATACACTGTCTACTACAATCGACTTATAGATATCTTAAAAAGATATTCCGTTTAAAAGTTAATTATTGTAGCATAAACCATAAGCTAAAAAGAACAAGGCCTATATCAACCAACTAATCCGCGCCTCTTTCTACCTCCTCGACAATGCGCTCGTCGGCACTGCCCACTTTTCTTCCACCAGGGCACCCCCTGTCACCTCCCCTATTCGGATCTCATCGCCTCGCTGGCTGCCGCTACCCATTGTCTTCCTGCCTCGCGTGGATCCATCGTTGCCACATTGCCTCTTCCTCTCCCACATCACCACATTGCGGGCTTCCTGCACGACGTGTCCTCCTCCTCCTCTTGTCGTCGCCTCAACGCATCTTTTTAAAATAATAAAAAGAAGAGGGCCATCGGGCAAGGGGCTTTTGGCAGTGGGCATTTAGTGCCAGGGCAATCGGTGGCACTAGTGTGTGGTCGACCTCACCGAAGACGAAGAAGAAGGTGGGGGACAGTGCACAAATCCTCAAGCACGATACAAAGGTCAGAAATACGATTGATTTCACATGAAATTTTAGTTGAATATTGTATAGCAATTCCGATGAATAAATGTTGGATTGAGCTAGAGAAGATAACACATTTCTAGCCTTCCTGGCATAGGTAGCTGGGCTGTGCTATTTAGCCCAGGCTTATAGAATAGGTGGTTGGGTCAAATTTGAGTTGAACCTAATAGCAGTCTGCCCCATCTTTGCCTCCAAAACCAAACTCGGATGTTGGGTGCCTTTGGCAAGGCTTATGCTTACGTTGCTATAACATCTAGCTTTTAAATAGTGTATTTTTTAAAAGATGAGGTCTATATATAAATTATAGTACAAACTGTACTGAGTTCAGCTGTACTGACCAAAATCGCATACGACTATTTTTCTTTGTGTACTGTC
The DNA here is from genome assembly GCA_017311315.1 of Dendrocalamus latiflorus. Lineage (NCBI taxonomy): Eukaryota > Viridiplantae > Streptophyta > Magnoliopsida > Poales > Poaceae > Dendrocalamus > Dendrocalamus latiflorus. The sequence goes on from CM029620.1 coordinate 22,891,350, forward strand.
TCTCGTAAGCAGTACAGAATTTAAAAAAGTTCAGTCATAAGTCACAATCCAAAAAACCCCACCTGTTGTCTTCATCGCCCATCACCCTCTGACCTCACCAATAACCTGTACCCGCTGGAATCATCAACGCCCCACAACGGCTGCTACAACATTTTTCTCATCGCTTACGAACTAATAGGCTAATTGGGTCGAGGGATCATCTCATTCTAAAGATGAATCGGTCTATCACAGGTTGATCTATTAAATTTGGTGGGATGGCATATTTCCTCGCTTGTACTAGCCATTGCTTTCATGAATAATGAAGTGGTGATAGACCGAGTAATTTCATTCCTCAAAAAAAAGTCGATTGGATTCGGAACTAGGATGAGGTGATCCATTCACCATCCTTTCATTCGTCAAACAAAACCAAGTGGATTAGATTCGGAACTAGGATGAGGTGATCTATTCACCGTCCGGTTCGCAAACCAAACACCCCCACAACATCACAATGTGACATTATTAAACAAGTACATGCCATAGACTAAAATTCATGTTTTAACACCACAATTGTTGATTGATGACCTTTGTTCGGTACAATTTCCTTCGAATTTTGCTTCACAAAGCCGCCGTTGGTTGTTTACATGGTGTCTTGCGTACAGAATCGCCCTGGAAAGCAAGCATCAACAAGAGCCTTCGCATATTCACAAATATGTTGTCTACATTGGTTTTCACCTCTCCGCAGGCAAAAAACAATGGCTTTTAATGGCTCAGATACTATTTCACATTATTTTTTTCCCGCTCCCAAGTGTTGTATATCGACTGGGCGCCACCTCCGCCACACGCCTCCGATCACTCCACCACACCGTATGCTGCCTCCATGGCATGCCGCCGGCAAACCAAGCCGAATGGTTGTACACCTCCACATATGTGTCACCGGTTGTTACCAAGATCGAAATGGGCACGCCGCCTTGTGTGCCATCAATCACCCTAGACCTACGGTTGTGCACCTCCGTGCACATGCCATTGGTCACCGATGAGACAATCGAATGTTCACCTAGCTCACGCGTTGTCGGCCGTTACCGTAGAAGATGTCAGCACACAACCCGCCAGTAAGGGCACATCATCGCATGCACTGATGCTGTCATGGTCTCGCCCCCACTGATCAGTCATCACCTCTGCACCGTTCGTCATCGAGCTAGGGTTCACTGTCGTCACCTCCACTATGATGTTGAATCCCACTGGGCACAAGGCCTTGCCTCTGTGAGGTGCGTCGCTGACGATTCCGTGTCATTGTCACCAACTGCATCAGCACACAGCCGATGTCACCTCTACATCATCACTGTTGCCTCCGTGACACCAAATGGGTGAGGCTAGGGCAACGACTTCGTCCATGGCGAAGGACGGAGCGGAAGCCGACACCGCCACCTTGGTCCAGGACCGAGCATATGCGTGGGCCACCACAGGGTCCCATAGTCGCCTTTGTGCTACGCTATCACCACTACACCGCCCGTGGTCGTCGACGTCACCTCCCATTGCGTCGTCTCCACGAGCACCGCCATCGCTCACCTTTGCACGTGCGTGCGAGCTGTGACGTGGGCTGGACTAGCTAGGTTTGGGGAAACTCTAGTTGACTGAGTAGATAGGCCATGATCCTGTTGGTCCATGAAAGTTGGCCTAGTAGGCCCGATCAAGGTGGGAACCGATCAGCCATGGCATTTTACATAAAAGCCCTCGAGTTTTGTATAATTTTGTGTAAGTCCTTGATTCATTAAAAATAGGTCCGTCTAGATGGAAATCTTATGATTTAAACTTTGGAAATTTTAGATTAATGTTCTAGGGTTTCCACTCAGTGGAAAATTATGGAATAAACCTCAGAAGTTTTATGGTTATCAAGTTTAAATCCTTTAGGCTTTATTTAATCACCAAAAATTGTTATTCTACTATTTTAGAGTACAGAAATTCAATCTATGCCTAGAAATTAGTAGAAAATTGCAAAAATTACTGGAAATTTATGGATTGTTATTACACTTTTGTGTGTTGGACCCTAGCGGTTAGAAGTTTCCAACATTTCAAGAGGATGTCTTTTGATACCTCGACTTCCATGGACTCGAAGAAGCCATCATTAGAGGTGCTAAAAGAACTGATGTTCAGAAAAAAGATGGCTCAAGAATACCTCTTTCAAACACTACATTGGAAATTGCAGGACTGGTACATATATGAGAAGGGCCCACTTGGAATGTGGAAATCTCTATGGGATCCAGAACCAAAACCTTCAAAGAAGAAAGTAAAGCTTTCTAATGACAGAAAGAATATAGGCAAACCAAAGGGACTAGGTGTTGAGAAGAAACCTATCCAACTCCGAGAAAAGAGGAAGAAAAAGAAAATTGAGACAATTCCTAAAGGAAAGGAAATTGTGGCAAAAGAATTGAATGTCAAGGCCCTATCCCCTAAGTGTGATTGTCATGGACACACCACAACATATGCACAACACCAAAGTATCTAGTGGAGGCATACCACAAGATAAAAGATATGCAACACTTCAAAGCATCTAGATATTGAGTATTCATTTCCTTGTTTTGAGGCTCGCTCTTTCATGATAGCTTGCTCTGTTATGAAATCAAATTAAGCTGCCATGGTTTCTTCAATGCGTGGTGCCAATGTTGTACCTTTTTGTTTCTTGGGTCTTCCTCTTTGTGATCCAGCAATCCTAGTTCTTGAATCTGCACGATCATCACTTCTTTGTGCTTATTGATCTGTGCCATAATCTTCATCATGCAATGATTCATTATAGTGATCTTATAGAAGTTCATTCTCCAAAACCCTTGCAATATCATCCTTACTTTGACGCGAATACATAGTGTTGTCTTCTTCATTTTTTATGTCGATCTCCAAACCTTACCTTTCAAATTCATCCATCTTGGAGGGGAATTCATATTGTTCTCTCTTTGACTTTCATCTTGTGAGCGTTTTCTAGTGGTGTTTGAAAGTTTCCTGTTCTTGCATCCAACATCAAAGCTTGTATTTGCAATATGAGGAGGTTGACTAGAAGTGAAGCAATGTTTTCCTTCTGCAAATTGTCTTGTAAGACATCAAGTGAGTTTCAAACATAGACAACATCTCTCTTGAGAAAGTTTTGATAAAGGTATAACTTACCTTCATACGAGAGATCTAACGATTCAAACAATGGGAAGCTCTTGTTTTCATACCTCCTTAACTTAGTGTCCTCCTACAAAATTTTGATGTGGTGTTAATGATGGATGCATTTTCAATTAAAAATTGTCAATTAAAAGAAAGCTAGAAGCTTACTTCAATTATCTCATCCCATATTTCAGATGTGGTGTTAATGATGGATGTATTTTGATTCCAAGAGATGCCTGGCTCTAATTGCTCTGTAATCTTTCTTCAATTGAGCCTCTTTGTCTTGAATTTGAGCTTTAGAAAATCTTGCTTCTGGAAAGAGTTTGTTGAATTGAATTCCTTCACATTTTTGTTCTAACCTTTTGAACACCATCCATTTTGACAACGTGTAGGGACCCAGATATTAACATCTGGATTCCTCTGTGATTTTCTGCACTATTCCCTGGATCAGTAGATAGTGCTCACAGTTACAGTAATGAATATCAAAATACATATCATGCGGAAGCGTAAATATAATAGTAGACTTACTCATGGGCCGATTAGGCCGAAATCATTAAATTGCAGCAGCGGAAGAACGAAGCACACAGGTGGGACCTTCAGGACATGCCCACAGGCAGCCAACTGGAGGTTCGCGACCTAGCCCTTGACATCTTCATCTTCTCGGCCAGCTTGTCCAATCTTGTTGCTGAGGCGAGGTAATTTGATTTCCTGAATCTGAATTTTGTCGCAAAAGCGAGCGTGAGCACTCCGACCCCGTGCTCCGCGAGCCAATACACAGAATGCAATTAAATAGTATGCATGGCTTAACAAAGGAGAGGCTCGGGTTATTTTTATTTGCCAAAATCGCCTTTAGTAGCATTATTACCATTGCTCAATTACAGTGTTATAGTTGCTACCTAACTCCACACTACAATGGCCAAAATCGACCTAATCTACAGAAAATGCACCTTCTTTAATGACTGCTGCCTAAAACTCCTAACAACAAGTGTCATCATTTATTTAATCCACCGATCATACTTTGTATTTTGAATTACTAAAAACCCAGTCCTGTCGTTACTACTCATCAGCTCCTCACCTCTGAATTCTAATGATTCCCTAACATAATTACTTTCAAATCCACCGATATCATTCGTATTCAATCCTTTTCGTCATTGATTCAACCATAATCCAATAATCAATCTCATTTTCCATTATCCATCACTAGCTAATCCACAAATATACCTCCACCGAAAATTCAAGTTACCAAGATTATAATCCACTAATTGTTATGAATCCTCCAATCTTCTCAGAAATTCAATTCATCCCTCTAGTAATTGATCATCTCCTATTAATTCCCATTATCACCAATATCTTCCCAGAATTTATATTAATCATTAGTGTAGTAACCCAGCAATTTACCTTTGCACTCCCTAATTCTCCAAAATCATTGAGTATACATCCACCAAGAATAGCATTGACCAAGTATACGATTCACTATTATATATATCCACCAAGAGTGTCACTAATCAAGAATTATACTCCAATACTTGTATTATTTTTCCAAATTCCTGAAAATTCAATTAGATCATTTATCTAACCTATCTATTCAACTAGACCCCACTAATTTATTGCTCCCAGAACCCACACTATCATTATCCCTATTATGATCAACATAAATCCACCAACTTCTTTATGCAATTACCATAAACAGCCATCTTCTTTTGTTACGACTCTATTTATTCTTCCCATATTTTATTTAGTAAGAATAGTAATGCCACTATTCGAAATACAATACATAAAATTTCCTGAGACCTAGCAGCTTTGGAACAAAACATAATGTTCAAGGGATATTAACATGAATTTCCATACATATGGCATCACACCATATGCCTAATATCACCATAATTTTTCCATATATACGGCATCACACCGTATAACATCTTTCAGCGTTATAGCCGCTTAACTTACCACTGGGGCGACGCCCAGGACAATTCCAAACCAGGGCAGTCCTTCGCCCTTCAAGTTTCCATTCCCACCCACAAAACATTTTTAAATAGAACTATATCTGGTTAAGTTCCCATGTCCGCCCTTGACCGTGGGCACGGCTATTCGAATAGTTTTGACTCTGCAGAGTTTGTACACTTTCACCACAAGAGACAATCAACTCATTGCCCCCACACGATTCCTTAGAGGTGTGGTTGAGCAGACCATCACAGTGACTTTTCAAAGTATCTAGTCCCTTTTCTCATCTCACTTTATGGGCTTCTCCCACTTGCGGTGGGTCCCATCTATGCGCGGGATGTTCCCCATGGCTACTAGCGTACGGGCTCCCCTCCCCTCTGCGCTAGTACGACTGGGAAACTTCACCCTCCACTCGGTGTCCCTTTAGGCCTTCTCTTGCCCTTGCGTAGCCACTTCCCAACCACTACCGGTGAGATGAGTCCGGGGATTTCGATAAGTTTACTTAGCCAAGTTGTATTTTACAGACTTGTGGTTGTACTGTTTTACACAGGAGGTCATGACAAGATTCAGTCCTTAGTGGTATCTGGGCGGTCTACCACTAACCCACTTTGTGCATCCACTGCACCACACTCACACCCTCGAATCAATCCGCCCAGATATTTAAGCAAGTTGGGATTTTTGGGAGTCTAAAATAATCATACCAAAATATACCAGTCATTCCCACCATGACTGCCCAATCAATTTTTCTCAGTATTAAAAAGTGATGCTTGGACGCTCTCGCGCCCATGATTATCTAAGCAACACTAAGCATGGCATATATTTAGGGACTTATTTTCGAAAGTTACTATTATAATTTTGCTAGGGCGACAAGGTTCACATATTCAATGATTCCAAAGGAGGTGTAATATTAATCAAGCAAACAATGGGCATATAACTAGAATCTAAAATTAAACATGTATTGGCATATAAGATAATAGCATGCAATTTGATAATTTAAACAAAAATAATTTGCAGAAAATGTAGGTTCAACATGATCAAAGTATTGACTCGCCTTGCGCGGTTTACCGCGGTCTTGAGCTCACACGATGCTTTTTCATTTGTAGATCTTGAGGTTCGGGTCTCTATCTTCATTTCGAGCTTAACCTCGCGATGTCCACTGAATCTTCAGGACTTCCAATTTCTAATTACGCGACAATGACTGAATCCAAATGAAAGCAAATAACTCAAGAGATCCAAATAAATCTGAATAAACTCATTTTTTTGTTTTATTATGAGTTAATAGACGATTTGGGTTATTTGAGGCAAGGTCGATAATAACATACGATAACTTGACCTTTTTATTAATAATCTCTTTTTATTATTTTGTTATTTATCAAGGAAGTTCCATGAGTTAGGTGAAACCTATGAATTGGTGTATTTTGTCGAGTGCTAATATTCCGGGCATACGATATGTATATATAATTATATCTATAAATATGCCTGCAAATTTTTGCCTACCGAGTTAGTCATATAGTCTATGTTTGTGGCATTTTATGGTATGATATTTTATGTACTTTCATTTATCGTCCGACTAAGTTTGATTTGAATTGGAGTCTATTTATTCAGGTCCCAGCTTACTATATATACACACAATTATACTCAGCACTATTATGCACTAACGCTAGGGTAAGATTTAATTAATGGCACTATTATTATCTGGGTTATACTTACTTCTATCTACTACTAGGCTTAGTTTTATTCCTAATCTTATTTATCTAGGCTAAGTTTATCATATAGGGTCTTATTTTCAGTACTGCTCTTTGATCTACCTCTGGGATTTATTCATTAGCGGCTTGTTTTATACTAGGGTATATATTTTAGTCATAATAAGTGATAATCTTTAATTTAAAACCTCGCTTTTACATCTAACTTAACCCCCTTTTAGCTTTAACTTGGATGTCTATTTACTTGGGACCTTCATCAAACCTAGGCATTAATCATGAGTCCTTTAATAGTCGAAGAAGGATTTCCATAATTTCTAGGACATAGGATTAATAACTATGGTTTACACCATGTAGTACTTTGTACTATAATCCTACCGATGTGCAAGGCGTTAGAATTTATCTTATAGGCAATATGCTAAATCATCATTCCATGAGAGCTTGAACCTAAACTACATCCTTTATACATTTCTCACTATGCCTTTAATTGAACTCTTAAACTAAAAATTAAAGGTGCATTAGCTGCTAACATCTAACAAATAACCTATGACTAGGTATATATATATATATATATATATATATATATATATATATATATATATATATTTTAGCTCATGCATATCCTAATAAGGCTTTGTACCTTGTATGTTTTACTTCCACATTGCTTTCTTAGATTTTTCCCTACTGGACTTGGCCATCAAAAAGAATTAACAGAAGGGTATACCTTACCGACAAAAAGAAATGCACACGAGCAGATATTCCAGCGCCCAGAGTAGAGGAACTTGGGGCGGCGCTTGGCCAACGACGTCGCCGGCGGGTGGTGATCGGTGGGGAGTGGGCGATGGTGAAAATGAGTTCCCCGAACGTAGGGGAAGCCGGTGAGGGGAGGCGGCGCGGCCCGGTCGGCGCAGGTCAGCGGGGCGGCTGCTCGGGCAGTGGGTGATGAGGTAGAAACGGGGGCGGCGGTGCCGGAGTGGAAGAGGGGAGGAATAGGTGGCGCATGAGCTCGAGAAGGGCATGTAGAAGCTTGCCGTCGGATTTGTAGAGCCGGAGAGGAGCCGAGATGAGCCGGCGGCGGAGGCCTACGGTGGCGTCGGTGAGCGCGCGGCGCCGGCGAACTGGGGCGGCGGGGAGGCCCAATTAACGGCAGGGGCCAGTTGAGGGCGCCGAGGGGATGCTTCTCCGGCGAGCAATCGACGGGATTTGGACCGAGGTGGCGGCGACAGTGGGAATGGCAGCGGCGGCCTGTGCTCGGGCAGAAGAGGAAAAGAATAGGGGAAAGAAGGGAGGGCGGCACGGGGAAGGAATAGGGAACAGCGGACGCCTCTTATGCCGCAGAGGGGCGGGGAAGCGGAGAACCCGGTGGCGGGGAATGGTCCGGGCAGCGGGGTCGGTCCGCCGGGTAAAGCCCAGCACGGGGCTCGGCGCGCGCGGCGGCAGGAGCGGCGCGGGGCTCGGCGCGCGGATGGGACGAGTCGGGCGGCGTGATGATGAGCAGCGGGCTCTGGCGGAGGCGGGAGAATGGCGCCGACGTGGAGGAGTCTCAGCCAGAGAAGGAAGAGAGGAGGAGGAAAAAGAAAGGGAGGAGACGCTCCGCGCGGGGAGAGAGAAGAGGCGGGCGTGGGAAGGGCACGGGCCCGCGTGGCCAGTGGGAGGGGGGCGGAAATGGTGTGGGGTGGCGCGGGACCAGCAGCGCAGTGAGACGGTCGGGACTCGGGAGTGAAGGCGGGCTGGCGCGCGGGAGAAAGGGGAAGCTAGGCTGGCCACTCGGCCGGTCTGGTTTCCCCTTTTTTTTTGTTTAATTTTACTTGTTATTATTGTTGAGATGGCATTTTATGGTTTTAGTCAAATTTCTCCCTTCCATTTATGGATCATCTTTTCAGATTCGGGTTTTAAATTTTAATTCTCTATTATTTAAACATGTTTATTTCTTTCCTAATCCTTTTATCTTTTTGGAACCTCAACCAAATTCAGGAAAACACTATAAAATCCAAATTCCAATAGAATACACTGCAAAAATAATTCAAGAAATTCATATTTTCAAATTTAAATTTTTCAGGATGTTACACAACGATAGGGAGAAAGGTTGTACTCAAGTAACACGTCAACAATCCCTTCTCGTACTTTGACATTTACCTTGCTCTATGTGCCATCAAGCTTGGAACAGACCACAAACCACAAGAACAATAAGACAATGGAACATTTAAGTAATTCAAGGCATATCTAATATCCTTACTATCAACATAAAAAAAATAAGACATGGCAAGTTGGCATCTCTAATTCAAGTATGAACAACTTTAAGAAAAAATGCATCTCCTAATGCTAGTAGTACTGAACTAATGTTTGTACATCTCCTACTGCTATTAGTTCAAATCTAATTTCACTGAAATCAGCAACAAAGATGGCATTACTTCACTCAAATCTAATTTTAGAGCTAAGTTCAGAGTAAACAAAATATAACTCAATGAGCTAATTTTCTTACCACAACTAATTTCAGAGCTAAGTTTCTTACTCAATTTACCATGTCAAATTAGCAGCTGGTCAAACAAAATAGGAATACAAACATAATCTCAAGTGCCCAGATCTGAAATTTTGTACCAAAATAATCGCAAGTGCTCACAAATCAGAGTTAAGTTTCTTACCAAGACTAATTAACACATCATCCTAACAAATCAAAGCATCATATTGATCTAGGCCCAAGATCTAGGAGTTTATAGACGCTTCTAGATGTACCTAGATGATCTGGTTGGAGGAAGGAGAGGTGAGGCAACTGTGGGTGCAGGGTTTGTGCCGCCGTCACTGATGGGCTTACTGTCACAGCCGATTCTGTGAGCTCGCCGCCACCGCCACTGATGAGCTCGCACTCGCGTCTTCTGAGGTGTCGTTGAAGAGAGGACGGGGATGAGCTTGCCGCCGTCGATGTTGTGCCTAGGGTTCCCTGTGCCTAGGATGTGACTCGCTAGCGGTGAGGCAAGCTTGATATTTGTGGAAAAAATCATGGCCTCCTAAGGAAATACTTTGTATCCAGTTGTAAAGACCCAAACCAAGGGTAATATTATTGGGTTACTAGCCCATTTAAACAAATTTTGGCAGCCCAGTCTGAAGAAATTTAGGGTTGGTATTTTACACTCATTTTGGGCCCAAAACCAGCCTTACAAGCAGGCCGTTTAATCTTTTTTAATAACAATGTTTTCACCCCTTCAACTGAGGATGGAACCCAAGTTGGAAGCTATGCACTCCTGCATTTTTACCATTGGGAACCAAAAAATGGTAGTTGATTCAATATGTGATAATGTGCCGAAAAACCAGTAGGTAAGAGCTAAGTAGGACTTTTGTGGTGATAGTAGTAGTTTTAAGTTCATGCTTTTTCTTGAAGGAATATTCCGTGGTACAGATACAGGGACCCGCCCTACAGGAGGGCGGAAGCGCAGATCACAGTATTGCAATTGTACTTAGAAATGACAAGTATACCCCTCATTGTACTTGTAGGCTAGCTATCTCTAAGGGGTATTTTTGTCATTTGTATAGGCCCTAGAGCCTATAAATACCTCCATGTATTTTATTTGTAACCCAAGCTCACAAGGAATACAAAGTGCCATTCAAACTAGTGTGCCTTTGGGAGGAGCCCTCAAAACCCCCGAAGGCCACCGACAGAAGTAGGGCAGTCCTTTCGAACTCCCAAACCTGTATAAATCTTCGTGTGACTCTCAGTTTCATGGACATCGACCTGTAGCACGACCAACGTCCATGCCTATAACATCCCAAAAAAATTTATTTGTATTTTATTGGTTTTTCTAAAATTTATTTGAGTTTATCTGGTACGCAAACCCGAAGCCGAGGTCGAGGCAACCCTTGAGCTCCTCCAGGCCTCCTTATCCACCGCTGCGGCGCCTGGAGCGAGGGCCGGGGCGATAGGGTGGGCGTGGATGGCAGAGCCCAGGGAGGATGGGGTGAGCAGGCGGACGATGGGGAGCGGCGAGACGGTCGGGAAGGAGGAGAAGAGCAAGGCGAGTGGGATGCGGGAGAGGTCGAGTGGGATAGCGCGCGGGAGTGAGTAGGAGAGCATCAGGGGAAAGCTGGATGGAGAAGGTTGGGGGAGGGGAGGTAGCAGTAGCAGCGGGTGGGACACGCCGACTGGTAGAGCGGAAGTGGGGGTTGGTTGCGGCAATTGTGCGATAAGGGACGTACGATAGTTGCGCGGGGGAGGAGACCCGTTCGTGAACTGCCCGAACGGATACAGGGGTCAATCGGATGGCTGTGCAGAATTGAGAGAGAACCTCCATAAAAATCTAAAGTAAATAAATAGAAGGTACCAAAAATCTATTAGGATGTAATTGAGTTTAATAAATACCTAATCATGGACTAATCTACCCTACTCTATAATACACCAAAAATTTCTTTACTAAATCCACCCCCCTCAACCACCCCCACAGTCATGCCTAATCTAAGTCCACCCAGATTTGTGTACCAAAGTAATCCAACTTCATACAAATGAATGGCCTGGATCTCTCCTCAAGCCTTCTTCTCTTACTCATTGAAGATCCTAAGGCCAAAATCATCCGGATCATACACATCATTGAACCCAAAACCTTCTTAAAAAATCTGACGTGTGGGCCCACCACCCCCTCCAACCGCCCGTGCGCTGCCTCCCCACACGATCCCGTGCGCCTCCTCCCCCTGATTTCTCCCTCGCCTCCTCCCCCGCCCTCCGCGCCGCCGCCTCCTCCCCCGCCCTGCGCTCCGCCGCCGCCTCCTCCTCCCCCCACCCCGCGCCGCCGCCGCCTCCTCCCCCGCTCCTCCGATCCGCCCTCGCCTCCTCCTTCCCACCCCGCGCTGCCGCCTCCTCCTCCTCACCCCGCGCTGCAGAATTGAGAGAGAACGTATAGCTATAGAGAGCTAAAAAAGAATATATCGGTGATCACTAACTCGTGTTTTTAAGGAGTAAAAATTATTATCATTGGCTAATAAGTTAAGAGTTAAAAAGGCATATAAGCCAAAGAACGCCGATGAAATCATCCAGCCTGTAGCCTTTTCTCCTCTTCCCGATTCCATCCCCTTCCCCCTTCCAAACTCTCACGCCTGCACAAATAAAGCTCGCCCCGAGGAAGGCGAACCAGCCCCATCGCAAAAACCATAGCTCCGATCCGATCGAGCTCTGCTTCCCATGGCGGCCACCACAAGCCAGGCGAGCCTTCTGCTCCAGAAGCAGCTCAAAGGTATGGATCCGAACGGCCTTGCGCTCTCCGCTCCTTTTGCCCCAATTCGATGCGATCGGCTCCTGATCTCGGCTTCCGTGTCTGTGGTATTGTTGCAGATCTTGCGAAGAACCCCGTTGATGGGTTCTCGGCGGGGCTGGTCGATGATACTAATGTATTCGAGTGGCAGGTCACCATTATCGGCCCACCCGACACCTTATAGTGAGTTGGATTTCTTACCCTCTAATTACTGCACGATTGCTTTGTAGTTATGGATCGCTTGGTTCGTGCGTGTGCATAGTCGCCTTCGGTTCCGATTAGTTTGCGTGGTGTAAACTGTGGGAATTCCATGTTTCTCTGTCGATCTGCAATGTTTACTGATGAATTTAGTTGTGGTTAACATGGTTCGGTTGTGCAGCACACTGAATTTGCATTGCCCATGTATCTCGGTGTCAGTATGTGGAATTATACTTAGTCAGTTCTGGGCCTTGCGGGAAGGCACAAGGCCTTATGTATTTGTGGTGCTACAATTGATAAATAGAGTGTGCCCATAAGCTATACCAACATTAGTAAACGAGTTGGGAGTAAAGTGCAGACAAGTATTTTGTTTCATTGCTGTCTGTCGTTGATACGGAGAAAGAGGCCATGTTGGCTGGCAGAGCTCCTTACACATAGGAGGGCATTGCTGGAACACCTGTAAAATTGATTCGGGACATGCAACAGGGCCACAGGGGTTCTGGGAGTGGGAGGGGAAGTTTGTGCGTATTTATCTGCATCGCTCTCAGTGGAGATTTCATTTTCTACCCCCTGGCAAATGCATAGATGTAATTTGCTTCAATAAAATAGGTATGGAGGTAGTACCAACAGGCAGTGGAATATTGGTTTGTCCAGATTCAGACTTCAGATGCAACTAACATGGATCAGATGCAGTTTTGGATCGATAATGCTTATTTCTAATGCATATTTGAGATAACAGTAACGGATTAGTAATTCTGTGTATTCTTATCAATCTGCTGGATCATTTGGCCATGAAATATTGAACAAGGACAGTGACAACTGACAAACAATATAAATTATAAAATTAGCAACCTCCCATCACAATGCATCAAATCTTGGAGTCACATGCCTTTTGTGATCTTGTGGTTTGATAATGAGTTTTTTTAAAGGATTAGGAAGCACATAATTTCTTTGAAAAAGGGAAGGGAAATTTCTAAAAAAATCCTGTACCTGGTATTTTTAAAAAAACCCAGGAAATCAGTGTGGATCCAGCTCATCTAGGATTCACCAGACCACCCAAACCTATATTCCAAAATCCAAAGTGCCCATTGGCTGCGCAACGGGCCCTCACTGCCAGCTGTGGGTCATGACAACCATGGAGACAGTTGTGGTGGTCACTTAAGAAGCAGGTTCCCTAGTCATCCACCCCCCCCCCCCCCCCCAAAAAAAAAGATACTGAGCAGGGTATACAACTATGTGATAGTCATATACAACTATTAAGTATATTGTGTTATCTGAGCTATTCTGGTTGCATCAATGATGCTGATTTTGCCTTGAATGAGACCAAGTAAGAACCTATATTGTCTTGTCTGTGAGTTTGGGTGCTATACCTCAATAAATTTTACCTGTCGATGTACATCACATCACAGCATCTAAGGATATATCCCCTGGTTTTATTACGTAGAATGAAAGGTTTCATTCACTGTGTGACGCCCCGAGTAACCAATGCTTGAATCTGCTTAGTTTGCTAATGAAGTATTACTGAGTCGAAATTTATAATTTGTACTCCATACGGATTAACCATGAAGGCTTGAAGTACTGTTGATAGCTTCTAGTTTTGAAGTTGTATATTGTGATTTGCTTTGTGTAACTAAAGTTGGGTCCATGAAAATGTTTAACCATTTGTTGTATCTGTTGATCACACTGCAGTAGCTTCTCTGGTTAAGTGATTGTACATTGTGTTGAGCTGCATTTATTTGTTATTATGAACTTGGGAAATTCATATGAAAGATATTTGCTGATGAAATGTATGTATTAGACTTGTAATCTTTCTCTATTTTCCGGAGTTTCTTGAAATTAAAATGTGAGCTTTTGTTTTTGCAGTGATGGAGGCTACTTCAATGCAATAATGACCTTCCCCCAAAATTATCCCAACAGTCCTCCATCAGTAAGATTTACTTCTGAGATGTGGCATCCTAATGGTGAGCTCTCTGCTAGCTAGCTGTTATTCATATGTCTATTATTTTGTTTTATCATGTCAGTGTTCTGACAATGTTTATAATGTTCATTTCTCAGTTTATACCGATGGACGTGTGTGCATTTCTATTCTTCATCCACCTGGTGAAGATCCCAATGGTTATGAGCTTGCAAGTGAACGATGGACACCAGTGCACACAGTAGGGCTTCTTATACAGTGCATTTAATTGTTTTGTTCTCTTTTTGTGCTTCTACAAGGCTGATTTTTTTCCGACATTTTTTATGAAGTCTATCTGTTAACACTCCATCCTGGTAAACCTGTACTGACCAGAATCTAGGGGAAAATACTCTTATTTTTATGCGGATTTTGAATTTTGTCAATGGACGTCCATTACCTTTTATTTACAACACAATTGTCACTAGCAACTAGTGGGTGAGTTTGAAGTGTTCTTGTTTTTTTTAGATAATAACCTTAGAGACATTGATTCGAAAAATGGTTCCAGGCTGGTTTCCGTTCAGTGGTGGGAACCTGTTTCCAGATATTTTTTTTCGGTTATAATTATCTGAGCTGTTTAGATCTGATAAGAAACCAGCTCTTTACAAAACAGCTGGTTGCTGACCAGAAACCAATCAATATCAGATGGTTAACAGCTGAGTTCATCCAGATTGGAGTTGTTTTATTTTAGTTGCACTAATTGTGAAATATGATTGTTTTATTGTTTAAGTACATGGTTCCACTCAAAACTCGTCCAAAATAACCTCAAATTCACTTGTAGCTTGTCCTTACATTACCAAGCGTTAGTTTGGAAGATTTTGTTGTCAAACAGACTGAATATTGGTGAATTACTCTGCAAGTAATTTGAACACCAACTTGCATCTTGCATTTGCTAATTTATTTTTCGTTCATAACATGCAGGTTGAGAGTATAGTTTTGAGCATTATTTCAATGCTCTCTAGTCCGAATGATGAGTCTCCCGCAAATATTGAAGCGGCTGTAAGTGCACATCATTTATTAGCTATTTATTTTATTCTTCTATGTGTGGTAAGCCTAAAAAAAATGTAAAAGTAACTTTATTCACCTGTGCCTGCAATGTAACATTGAAAATGGCCACTTATCTTATTTGCTATAGCTAGTTTCAGCTTTGCTGATTGATGGACAGAATCTCTTGCACCCCGTTTGGCTCCCTGGAATTGAATTTTATTAATTCGGATTCTAATTTTACTATAATTTGAATTTGTTTCGAGATAATTTCAATTCCAATTTTTGTGTTTGGGTGCCATTTGGAATTGGAAGGGTTTTTTTATTTATCAAGGGTACTAAGAACAAACAAATGAATGAAAAAGTCGATATCGAAACTACGCTTCACCCGAGAAGCACAACCACGAACACCAAGAAGCAGCCATCCAACAGTTTGATTTCGTGTCCTACATCTGTTTAGGCTTACGGAGAAGAGGCGAGGGAGTAGATCTGACAAGAGGCAAGGGAGTAGTAGGTTGTCTACATGGACAGCGAGGCTAGCATCAGAGTCGAGCACGACATGCTTGACCAATGCGGCGGCGGGTGCCTACCTGAGCTTTGGTGCTGGGGACGCATCAACCTCCGCCGCTGCGGCATGGGAGGAGGTGTTGAGGGCATGGTCACCATTGTCGGAGTGGGAGCGGTCGGCTGGGCGGAATTGTCCTGGAATAACTGATTCCAATTCTAGGTGGCACCCAAACAATCCAATTCTTCAAATTAAATTCAAATTCCACGATTCCAGGGTCAATTACTGGGAGCCAAACGGGGTTTATTGTAGTTTGACAAAATTCCATTATATGCAACATCATTGCCTATTGAGCATGGATGGGTATCCCTTTTCTCGTTGACGTAAGTTGTGGCACAGAGTACTTCTGCTGTTTTCGTTGCAGTTAGCACACTATTTCTCCTGGTGGTAGCCTTGAAACGTTTGTGTGCTTATGGAGGTTTTAATCAACATTAAGTCTGATTTGTGCCTTGTCTGAAAATCTTTTAGTATCTTTTTGTGAATCATTGTAAATGTATAGTTTGTATCTATTTTATGAACTCCCTTTGGTTTCTGAAGTTACGCATTGAAATTTGTTATGCAGAAGGACTGGAGAGAGAGGAGGGACGACTTCAAGAAAAAGGTCAGGCGCATTGTTCGCAAATCTCAGGAAATGCTCTGAAAGAGGAGCATAGGGGGAGTTAACAATTGCTGCAACTGGTGTAACACATGTCACCGTCTGTCACCAAATGCCCACCTGATGCCAGCATTTTTACTTCTCCCATGTATATTTTCCATTCGGTGTATTCGAACGGTGATGTTGGTCTTGTCAACGAGATACTCGGGAGTGGTGCCTATTCTAAAAGTTCGATTGTATTGTGTGGCATGGAGGGTCAATGTTAAGAAATATTTTGGAATGCTGCCAGTTAATCATAATTTTTCGTAATGAACATCATAACAGAGAAATTGGTCGTCTAATGAATCCTAGTTTTATCATCCCCTTGGATGCGGGGAATCTGTTTTGCGATCTGGAGCAGTCCCGAATGTTAGCTCGTTCATCATATAACTCTGATTTGTTTGGTATAAACTCTGCATATGTTTTATCCTTTGTCGTCTCCTTGTATGGTTTAGTATGTAGCGTGTACTACATGTTTTTGTCATATCCTTCCGCAAATGACAATTCATGCCGAAATCAGTTGGCGGAAGGCTGGTATCCTTTTACCTATGGGAAAATAACTATCATTGTGGAAATACCTCCGGCATATATTAGGTTAACGAAATCAGCTAGTTAGCCATCGGAGCCCCTTGCCTAGGGTAACAAAAGTTCTCTGCATGAACCAGCTAGATACATTAGCTACGGTGCAAGTCCCAAAAAAAAATCAACAACTCGAAGCAATCGCGCATTTCACCTCAGAAGATAACGAGATGCAAGTCAAGCACAAGAAGGTCGACCACCTATTGCTGGTGGTGTACAATAAAGGTCAATTGTCCACCTACCTGTTCCATCTTCCTTCCGTGCTTAAGAGTAAATTTAATAGGCTAGAGCATCAAGCTAACGAATGTATTGGGATGCATGCACTAAACTTAAACTGATAAAGATAAACAATTCATTTATACTCCAACACTCTTCCTCACGTATTGACTCTCTCAGATCTAAGACATAGAATAGAAATAGGTTGTAATTATTTTTTTAATTACACCAATCGGGTCTTGAATTCAAGGCCTACCATATTGAGTTACATGCCCTAACCAATTCACCCAAAAGCTTAACATAAGAAAAATGGATAATTCACTTACACTTCAACAGAATGCAAACTTTGCATTCACTTGCATCAAAAGGTTAAAAATAGTATGGCAATCTGTCATTTATCCATGAGGTTCGTCCAAAAATTTTATCCATAGGGTTGGGAAAGACAACCATTGACAACCAGACCGAAAATGACAGGATCACCAGCAACAATTCTGCATTCATCAGTATCCTGAAGGCCAGAACTCAGGCGGCTGGGGACCAAAACTATCTAAAACCACCGGTGAACCATCAACACGTGAGTCCGACAGAATGGATATACACGAAAAAAAGAAAGCAACAGCAAGAACAAAGAACGAAATTGGTCACAGTTGGATTCGAACTCACGACTTCTGATGCGATATCCACTTCGCTATGGGATACTTTATCGTTCGCATGAACTATAATTTTAATGTGAAACAATGATTGTTCCGAGAGTCAAAAGATACATCAATAGTTTGCATAAGTGCTAATGTGCTATTTGCTAGATACAATAAATATTATTTGAAAAAAAAACTGAAACAACATGAATTTGGTATGTAAAATATCCACTCTAATTACTGTTACAGTAGCCCCTAAATTTTTTTGTTACAGTGTTACTCAAGGGTATGCATGGTAACTAATCTCAATGGATTTTTTAAAAGGGAAAGCATGCAATTTATCCTATCAACTCTCGATGTTTCAGAAGTACGGAATGTAAGCAATGAACAAGTAAAATTGAGGAATTAGCTATAGAGAAAAGAGAACTTTCAAAACCAAAATAACTTTCAATCTTTTCATTCGAATAGAGTGGTTTTTCCACAACAGTTGAAGAAAAACTTAAATCCCTTGTACTCTTGAGAGGCAAAATTGAAGAAACACAGCAGTTGAGTGCGCTATAGGAGTGAGAGACAGGCAGCAAATGCTACGCCTCGGAAATCATGACAGTATTTCGATTCATGATGCGACCAACCTCTAGACGAACAGGAAGCAGTTTAATTTCTGAAGGTGCTAAGAAAAGCATAACTGACACATTTTGGATGTCTAGCTAGTATTGAGTGTAGTTTTAGGTATCTTACTAAACCACAGAGGCAGCACCACCCAATCTACCGGCTTGTTATGGATGCTCTTACATCCTTGCAGATTCCCGTAAATCAAGCAGTATCTACTGTGATTTTGTATGAAACAATGGCAGTCACTCAAATTAGTCAGAACTTCAGCCATTCCAGCCACAGGAACTTCAGCAGCCAGCAAAATGGCACGCTACAGTCGCTACTAGAGCCGAATCTAAGTAGGATGTAAAGAACAGCAGGTCAACAGTGCAGCCCAAGCCGGGAAGGCTGAAGTTAAAACCTGGGAAACAGATGTTGGCGCGGATGAATTAGACATCCTCCGATGATCTTCGCGATCACGCGCCACAGGATAGGAACGGTAACATCACAAGAGGTGAGATGTAAAATCCACAATGAACCCTATAATTTGGAAAACTTTGGCGCTAAAAAGATGTATTTTTTTGTGTGTAGTTAGTGATCCAAAATAGACTTTAGACAGCTGACCGCCTATCCATGAAAGGGTGGCCAAACCAATTGTCATGCCCTCTCTGTGGGTTTTTTTTCCCGAATTAGCCATTCATTTACTCGCCGAGTGTCGTTTTTCGGCTACAGTTTGGATCTCCATCACACATTGGACAACTATTACTTACTTGCAACTGTCAATCTGGCCCACCTTCCCCTCGCCCAGGTAGTGGTGGACGAGTGAGATCGAAATCTTAGGGGATACGCCACAGATCGGTAACGTGTCATTATCAGAGACGGTTTATTATACGAACCGTCGGTGATAATGTACATATCAGAGACGGTTTGTTATACGAACTGTTTGTGATAGTTTTATAGACGGTTCTAATTAAAAACCATCTGTGATAATATGTATATTCCAGACGGCTTTTAAACCTAACCGTCTATGATAATTTCAGAAATGGTTTTAGTCATGAACCGTCTGTAATAATCAAAATACAGACGACTCCACATGAATCGTCTATGATGAGACGTCCAGTATAACTTGACTTGTTTTATAGTAGTGCTCTTTGGTAATGCTGATAACATTGGAGATCCGGAAAGAACGGAACACACGTATTTTCTATTCTTCAGTTTCTACACCAACGCTCCTGATCACCAAAATAGCTTGGGTTCTGATGGGAGCCAAGTTTTTGCGGAGCTTTTCTCCACCCTATGATAATTCCTTTTGTAATCAAACCCTGTAACTCTGGGACCGCCTATTGGTAACTCCTTTCTCTCTCTCTCTATTTTAATATAGGGTAGTGCTCACCGTCAGTGGCGAAGCTATATACAACATTGTGGATACGGATGTACCCACAAAAAAATAGAATACCATTGAGTAGATCAATTTTTCACCATAGCTACGGCTAAGTCCCATCTGATTTGCTCTAGCTTCGCCACTGCTCACCGCCACCGTTTCAAAAATAAGAAGAGGTGAGATGAGGTGGCGACAAGGAGAGGAAAAGGAAGGAGATTGAGCAGTGGCAGCTGAGCAGAGCTAACCATAGCGCGGCGCTTATCGATCGGCGGGCGACGGAGGAAGCGCGCGGGATACGTGCCGGGCGAGGCCACAGGTTCTCGGCGCGCGCGAGCGGGGAGCCGTGAGCGTGCTGCGGTGGTAGGGCCGGCCGTAGCCCACCAGGCCACCAGCCGATGCCGGGCGGCACCGCGCACTCGCCCAGCGGTGGCGAGGCTTGCGGCTGCCGGCCGCGCGCGCGCAGCGGTTTTGTTCGGGAGTGCATGTTCGCACTGTGGTTTGGTAAGCTCAGATGTCACGAAACATGTCACCAATGTAGGGTCCTGTGGCCAAGTACCAATGCAATCGCAGTTGCAGGTGATGTGATTCCATCGGGAACGGTCCCTTGCAAACGGTAAATTTGGTGGTGGTCGGTTGGGCTGTGGATTATGACTTATTTTACTGTAGCCGGTTGAAATTACACTGTAGCTGAAGGTTGTTTATTTGGTATAATTAAATTTAAAAAATTTTAAAAATAGAAAAAATAGTTTAGCCCATCACGTGTAATTCAAACGAATACGGGAAAAAACCGGTAAAAAAAACTCAAAAAATCCAAAAAAAATCAGAAAAAGACGAAATTTAGGAATAGTGAAAAATAAGCCAGAAGACAGGAGCCGAACCGATCACCACCTTGATCGGCGAAGGCGACCTGGAAATTCAAGACTAGAATTGAAGAACGATAAAAAGAACTGCTTGACAGCTAGAGGAACTGGAGAACCCTATCATTGACATTCACACTATGCAGTTAGTCATTCGAAGGTACTCAAATCAAAGTCCGAACAAACCCCTCGTTTACATGGGGTGAACCAAACTGGGTCATTGTGGAGTAAGAAATGTACGCCAGTTTTGTTGGGCTTACACAAATGGCAAGTGGTGTCGTGGTGTAGTTGGTTATCACGTCAGTCTAACACACTGAAGGTCTCCGGTTCGAGTCCGGGCGACGCCATCATTTGTGTTTTGCTTGGTCCGGAATAAGCCTTTTTGGTCCATGTGTATTGTCACAAATATCTAGGATGCTAATGGGTTTGGTTAAACAGAGTGGATCTTTAATCGGTTTGGTTTTGGATAAGTTGAAAGAGTGAATAGGTTAAATTGGGTTACTTTATAAAAAAGGTTAGGGTACATTTATAAATTTCGAGTTATGGATTTAACCTATGGTGTGGCATAATGAAATAGTACTTAGATTATGCATGGACTTAACTACTAATCTACCGTACTCAGTTATAGTTTCCTATAAAACCATATGAGAGGCATCTGTGCACATGTGCCTATCAATTTGTACATAGTAACTCCTTTACATGCAGAATCATTTGTAACAAAATACAATCGATTTCGTAAAACTTTGTAGTGTAAACGTGAGGTTGAAATTCCAAATACCAAAATTTTACAAAAGCTTCCTATCAAAGTATGTGGGCGCACCGTGTCTAGCCTTGCCAATTTGCAAAGAGTAGCTCCCCTACAACTTAGGCCGTATCATCCGCCTCTATGCTATACTAAAAAAGATCCTTTCTAGACCAATGGTACTTCTCAAAGGTACAATTTAGGCCGTATCATCCGCCTCTCAACTTGACCAAAACAACCTCTCTAGACAAATGATACGCCTATGTGTAAAAATCCATAGACACAAATGTAAGGTCAACTAAACTGACTAGAGAGGGTGAATAGGGGCTTTTAAAATTCTCTTTGGCTAAAATCAAATTTTAGATGTGGAAACATAAATTAAATCAGTTTTTGCTCAATTAAGGCCTTAATCATATAGGTTCAACTAAGAGCACTAATATGTTACAACTAGAACAGGGTTTGCACTCTTAGGGTGACAAGCAACTAATAAAATTCTAGGAATGTATATTGCAAGAATGTAAATGAGTATAAGGAAGCAAACCACAATTGACACATGATGTTTTATCGTAGTATTCGAAAACTTACCGGTTTTCCCTAATCCATATTGAGGTAGGCCCAAATTAATTTGGATCGGCTCTATGAATTAAACCAAGCACTTCAATTCCACTAGGGTAGCTCTTCATCCACGCCAGAAATGGTGAGCACCACACTACTCATAACACATCGGGCCTTCTCATAAGCTTCTTGAGAAGATCACTAGCACAACTCCTCCAAGCCGTGTAGAAGTCAACAACATCCGAGAGTAACAAGTCGGAGACACTCACTTGAATGAATCAAGCGTCAAAGCTCAATGGATACAAAATCCACCACTAAGTGCAACATATGCACAACAATTTTCCTCTCTAAACTCACTAATGCAACACATGCATATAAGATGTGAGCAGGCTTACTTTTAGCTCAAGAATGAAGAATAGGGCAACAGCAACCTTTCCCAACCGATTACAAGAGAGTATTTATACTCACACACAAAAAAACTAGCTATTGGCCTTGGTTTTCAGAAAAATCAGCCTGGACTGGTCAGACCACCTACACATGGCTAGTCAGACCGACCTCCTATGCAATGGCTATAAAACAAGCCATTACAGACTAGGCTAGTCAGATCACCCACAAATGGATCGGTTAGACCGCTGAGTCCGGTCAGATGGTTCAAACAACGCCGGTCAGACCACTCGGTTAAAACTTCGGAGATGCACCAAAAATATGTGTTTGGTAGGTGAAATCCTCCGAGGATTCCCATGAATGCTTTAGTAATCCTATGGAATTACTTTGTTTGGTAAAATAAACAGTAATATGGACCAAAAATTCAAAGTTACATTGAAAAACAGATTACTATAATTTTCAGGAATCACGTTTCCATAGAAAAATGATGTCTATCTTGGATTATCAAGGGAAAGAATTTTTTGCTATTGCACTTTTATCGTTTGCTTTAATTTCTCATAGTCAAATTTTAAACTTTCTGAATTCAAAATACAAATTCAAAGGAATTTTTTTTTTCAAAACATGAATTTTGAAACCAAAATATTAATTTTTGAGTCTTGAATTTTAGAATCTTAAAGTCAGCCAATTTAAATTTCAAAATTCCATTTTTTTGAAAATTTAAATATTAAAATTTGAAATTTCATATTCTGTATTTCAAATATTCAAGTTCCAAAATTTTAAATATTATAAATTCAAATATTTTAAAGTTACAAACTCAAATTTTAAAATTAAAAATTTCAAAAATCCAAAGTTTGAACTTTTGAATCATAAGAATTGAATTTTTGAATGCTACAATTTTAAATTGAGATAATTTAAATTTAAAATTTAAAATTTAGTTTTTGATTTAAAATTTATATAATGTTAACCTTCTAGGTTTGAAATTTCAAATCCTGTAATTTAAATTTGTATTACAAGACCGTTTTATAGTTTCTTTCAAACTAACCAAACATTAGAATATTAGATTACTAGTAATGTAGACTAAAGAGAATATTAATTACAAAGGAATGTGGAGTTACGCATACAATAACCCTTAAATCCGTTTTTCACCATGGCTGCGTATCACTGAAACGTGGCCCCAGCTTGCCCTAACCCGGACCCCACAAAAGGCTAGCCAAATCGAATTGCGCAAAATTTCCTCACCGCCTAAAACCGCCCAGGGATCCGCACCCCACCTGCTCCACCCAATCCAAAGTCCCCACGCGTCACCATCCTCACCGCCCATCCGTCCGACGCCCGGGATCCCTCCACCTTACCGATCCGCGCACCCCCCCTCCCCACCAATCACGTCCCGCCGCACCCCTATATAAATTCCCCACGCCCCAACCAAGTTCCCCACCGCATCACATCGCAACAACTCTGTCCGCCCCTTTCGCCGCTTCTAGTCGCCGCCTCGCGAGTTTTCGAAGTTTTTATCGATCCGGCCGTGATGGCGCCCAAGGCGGAGAAGAAGCCCGCGGAGAAGAAGCCGGCGGAGGAGAAGGCGGGGAAGGCGGAGAAGAAGCCCAAGGCGGAGAAGCGGCTGCCGACGTCCAAGGAGGGCGGCGCGGACAGGAAGGGCAAGAAGAAGGCCAAGAAGAGCGTGGAGACGTACAAGATCTACATCTTCAAGGTGCTCAAGCAGGTGCACCCGGACATCGGCATCTCCTCCAAGGCCATGTCCATCATGAACTCCTTCATCAACGACATCTTCGAGAAGCTTGCCCAGGAAGCCGCCCGCCTCGCCCGCTACAACAAGAAGCCCACCATCACCTCCCGCGAGATCCAGACCTCGGTGCGCCTCGTCCTCCCCGGCGAACTCGCTAAGCACGCCGTCTCCGAGGGCACCAAGGCCGTCACCAAGTTCACCTCCTCTTAGATTAGGTCCTCTGTGTCCTAGCCGCTCTCCCTCCCTTGCAGTGATCGAGGTTTAGTTTGTAACTGGTGCTGTTTACGAGCAATGAAATACCAAGATTGCTGCAATTTGATCGTATTCTCTGCAGTATCTCGTTCTGGGATGAATCTTTGTATGAGAAACAAAACTGAAGAAGGGATATCTGATTGTGACGGTGTTAATCGTGGATGTCTACGTCTGGGTTTGCGGCGGTGTCTTCCGGATTGACGAATTCTTCCGGCAGGCTGCCGGGGAGGTCGGAGCCGTAGACGTGCCCCATCTTCGTCCGCTTCGTCTCGAGATATTTCTGGTTCTCCTTCGTGATGGGGTATCAAGATGCTAGCCAGTATCAAAATTGAAACCAACCCATAAACAGGTAAAAATTACTTGTAGCGGTAAGCAAGCTCTGTGAATAACTTGTGCACAACATCATCACCCCGAACAAAGGCTGAGGCACGTCTTGCTGCATCTAGTGTACCCTATAGAATAAGAAGAATTTTCATATGCATTATATAGCTGCAGTTTCAGCAGTAGGAACTTTAAGAGATAGAACTAACCGAAAGCATGCAATATATCTGGGCATGAACATTTAACTCAAGGGGCACTGGTGAAATGTAGAATGATACAATTTTTAAGTACACAAAAAATCCCTGTATCTGACACCTATGCGGCGTTAACATCATCGTTACAGCCTTCAAATCAGAGCCCCTATTTTTGATTTGAGGGCTCCCCCTACTTTTGAGGGCCCTGTTTTTTGAGTTGAACTCCAGCAGAAGCCCTCAAATTAGGGCCCTCAAATTCATTCCAACTGAGAATGACATGTAGAGCCCACTCGTCATTCTCAAATTTCTCTGCCCCTCCTCTCCTCCACCCGTGCGCTCTCCGCTCGTCCACCGCGCCTCCTCCTCTCCTCCACCCGCGCCTCCTCCTCTCCTCTCAGCCCACCCGCTCCCACGCCCCGCCGCAGCGCGCGCCTCGCCTCGCCTGCCCTCCGCCTCCGCTCGGGCCCCTCCCTCTCCGCCGCGCTCTCCACGCTCCCCTCCCCGCTCGGGCCCCTCCCTCTCCGCCGCGCTCTCCACGCTCCCCTCCTCGCCGCGCGCCTCCCGCTGGCCACCCACTCCTCCGACCTCCTCGCCCTCTTCGACGACGCCCTCGCCCACCTTCAACTCCCGGCTGACTCTTCCTCACCCTCGGCTGGCCGCCGCGGTTTCCGCCGCCGCGGTTTCCACCGCCGCCTCCCCATCGGTCGACCCCGGACCGATTCCGCTCGGTGGGAGCCGCACCCCGGCACCCTGCAACCTCCCCCACCGCCGGCCGGCGTCCTCCGCCACGCGAGCTCCCCCGCCACGGTCGCCTCCCCACGCCGTTGCCCGTGCTCGTCGCCGGCTCAACCCGGCCTCCTTCCGGCCGCCCCGGTAGCTCAGGTGAGCTTCTACCACCTTGCTCATGCTCGCGCACACCTCCCTTCTTTACCCCACCCCTTCGGCCAACGGCGCCTCTTTTCTCCTCCACCGCCGGCCTAGAGTCGACGGAGGAGCGGGGAGCGGGAAGACGAGCGGCCGGGCAGGGGCGGGCTGCCGGGCAGTGGCGAGATCTGGGCGGGGGCAGGCCGTCGGAGGGGAAGAGGAACCGGGCGAAGGCGGGCAGCGGCGCGGAACCGAGCGAAGGCAGGCGGCGGCGCGAAACTGTAGATGCGCGCGAGTGAAAACCGTCAAAACAGAAAAATAGGGGCTCCCTCCAGACCCCAGGAATGAGGGCTAAGGGGGGGATTTAAGGGGCCCCTCAAATTTGAGGGCTCTAGTAGGGGCCCTGCTGGAGCTCTATTTTTGTCTCAAGCCCCTAAATTTGGTTTTAGGGGCTCAAGTAGGGGCCCTGCTGGAGATGCTCTTACAGGGTGATAATTGGATCGGTGAAATCTTTTTTGCATATGGTGATCACTGATGACATCCTTGCATTACATACTAACTTTGCCATGAAATCCGTTTCCATGAATCTTTACTCAATACTTTTTCTGAAGAGGGAAGGCTTTACTCATACTTTCAATTTGCTTAAAGAAAATAAAGCAAACACTGAGCATCTACTTACGTAGTCAAAGCTTCACCAATCTAATAAGTTTCCTAGTTGCTAGGAAACTCGACAACAGGAAATAAGGAACTCAAATAAGAGATTTACACTTCACTGTTACTCTGTTAGTTGAATATTTGCTGAGGATAAGCCAAAGTGTCTAAATCATGCCACTTTTTTTTCTGCGATCAGCGTAGTGAATATCAGAATCAAGCATGAATAGGAATTTTCCAACACATCTTGCAGCGTGGTTATTAGCCCGACAGAAGATGCTCCACCACTTCAATACCTCATTCTTGCAAGACGGCTGGTTTCATTTCACTAGTCTAGCAGCCTTAAACTGTAACACCCCTATTTCTGGGAGTATTATGAAACCCTCGCAACCGCCCAGGACTGTTCAGTTGCGAGTTACATCAATCGAGTGCATAACATTGCCAACACATGCTTAAGACAAATGCCCACTTTATTCCAATATAAAGGCATAGAAGCCAAATATTACAGAAGGGCAAGCGGCCCTTAGATAACTTACAAACAAAAGAACGCCACAGGCACGCCTGAGCGGAGGACGGCCCTAATTTCCACGTATCCTTGATCTCGTAATTCCATCCCTTTGCCTCCATCTGCCTCTTTATTGCTGGCTATTTCTGTTTATGTTTTTAGCAAGCATGAGTACAACCACCGTACTCAACAAGTCACACGGAGCTTAACAATAACTATATGCAAGGTATAACAAATAAAGGGAGGCATGTCTGTTATTTTATGTGGATGCAGTTTTAGTTGAAAACAGGTTTTAAACATAAAATCGTAGCTTTCTATAAGTTTTAGGGGGGGGGGGGGTTCAAGGTTCAATTACCAGACCACCAACATTATCAAATCCTTTCCAAATCTACTTATACTTTGTTGTTGGATTCACCCATTAAACATAACTCCATTGACCGGAAGTACGGCGTATTCGAATACCATTAGTCATGACTTTGCAAAGCTGCCCTGCTTTACCCACAGGATTCCTTAACTCCGCGCTAAAGAGTAAAGGAAACAAGGTTGTTCACTGCTCAATTCTTTATATAGCCTCTACCTAGTAGACTTCCT
Organism: Dendrocalamus latiflorus; assembly: GCA_017311315.1. NCBI lineage: Eukaryota > Viridiplantae > Streptophyta > Magnoliopsida > Poales > Poaceae > Dendrocalamus > Dendrocalamus latiflorus. The sequence continues at coordinate 22,918,736 of CM029620.1, forward strand.
CAACAAGCCCAGGCCACAACCTCTGACTTATCTCAGCCTACTATTGTGTGGACACCCGATAATCAAAACAATAATAAAAACAATAACGGTGCCAACTTCCATACGGCCCTCCCTTAACTCCCTTCCGTATGTACTCACACTTTGTCTACGCCCTGCGTTCGTAGAGGTTCAATTGAATTTGAGCAGTTACTAGACCAGGTTTGACGTATCAACGCTTGTGGTTGGGCGATAACTATGTTCTTTACTCAGCATAAGGGTCTAGTCATTATATTTTCACCGGTGGCAGTTTCTTCCCACAAATTCTTGTCCAGTGCCACCACACTGTCGCTGATTTGTGTACTTGCCTTCACCCTCGGTTAAGGTCATAGGATCCAACGATCTTCGCTTATCCCGAAACCATTCCTCAACTAAAATACCAAATCTTTTAATAACAGCAAATGATGGTTCTCTAAGCTACCATATTTACATTATTACTATATTTAATATTACTATGTCTTGTCAAGGTGAATATGGCCATCAAATTGACTGGGCTTTTTTGGGTGGTAGGACATAACTAGTATCATGTCATTCTAAGCATTTATTGTACATAAAATAACAGGGCAAAAATAACATAATGGAAATACATGTAAATAAATAATTCAGGGAATGTAGGATCAACATGTTCAAAAATATGTGTGACTTGCCTTGCGGGTATACGATTTCGATTAACTTGTATTTTTCGACGGGCTGGGCTCGGACTTGAGTTTCTTCCTTCTGCTCCTTGCAAAATTTCGACTTCGGAGGCTAACGCAAAACAAATAAAACAAATTAATCCAGGCTCGAAGGAATGAGCGAGGAATAGAGAAAATAAAATAAGAAAGAAAATCCGAAAAACTCCATTCAACTGGGATTTTGGGCTTATAGGAAGGTCATATGGGGAAATGGGCCTTGGATTTGGGTTGGCGGGCTCGAGACGAATCCGGGGAGTATAAATATGTATTTTGGGCTTTGGGTCGGGTTACTGTTCATCGGGTCCGGTGCACTGTTCCTCGGGCTCGGGCGAATTGGCTGGGTCAGACCACGTCGCTCGGACTCGAGCCGGTTGGAACGGGCGCGTGGGGCGAGCGGGTTCGGTCGAGACGCGAGCGCGGGCGCGGTCGGAAGCAGGCGCGGGCGCGGCCAGCGCGATCAGGCGCGGGCGGGCGCGGTCAGACGCGACAGGCGCGGGGCGAGGCGGCTTGGCTCGACCGAATGGAGGCGGCCCGGGTCGGAGGAACAGGGTCATCTTCTTCCTCTCGCCCGGGCGCGCGCAGTAGAACAGAGGGATGGGCGCTGGCTACCGGCGGCGGTGGAGTGATTTGCGACAACAACGGAGGATATGGATGGGTTCGTGGTGGTGATGGGAATCCATTTTTGGTGGTTGGAGGTCCCGTGGAGGCGGCAATCGCCGGCGGTGGGCTCTTCCCTTTTTCGGGCATTTTTAAAGTTGCGGCTAATTGGGAGCTTCCCGGGTTGATTGGTTTGGTGCTTGGGCTTCAGTGGGGGCTGGGGGAGCTCGGGGAAGGGTCAGTTTAAGCTGAGGATGCCGGGTTTGAGCTAGCCACGGCGGGGTTGGGCGGCAGTGGGGTGGTGTTCGGCGCCGGAGAAGATGAGGGGCTGGGGAGCTAGGGCAACAATCGGGGTAGGCTTCTAGGAGCTTAGGGATGCTACAAGCGAGAGGAATTGGGAAATAATAGGCCGGAGGTAAGATATTGAGCTAGGGCTTGGAAATTGGGGCTTTTTCAATTACCGGCAATAGGAGGGAAGAGGGGAGCTTAGGGGCTTTTGGTGAGCTTCAGGGGAATGTGAGGTTCACCTCAGGGGACTTGGCTCGTTTAAATAGGTGGGGGAAGGCGGTTTGCACCGGAGAGAGGGAAGAGACGCACGGCGGCTGTGGTTTTGGGAGCTTGCGGTTTGCCGTGTGAACTCAGGCTGGCTTGGGCACGAAGGTGCGGCGGTCCAGTGTTGTGTCAGGGCGGCTGCAGACGGCTGTGAGAGGAAGACACGCGAACGGGGTAGAGGCGGCAGCGGGGAACGGTTGGCAGCGTTGCCACGTTCTCCGGCCGTGTCAGAGCGAGGCAGGCAAGGTGGTACGGCCCTCTGACAGCAGTGGCAAGGCTGGAAGGCGCGAGAGAGGCCGGCTGGCTTAGTGGCAAAGCGAGGAAGTCGGCAGTGACAAATATCGGCGGTAACAACGATATTTTCGGAAGCCGCACAGTAGCCGTGAAATCCTCCCCGTTCAGGCTGTGATGACTGAGATTAGAGGTGGTTTTGCTTTGAGATTAGTGTGGTTTAGGTTGGAGAGGCTAGAGGAATTCAAATCCAAAGCAAACTCCAATCAATTTTTGATTTTGTAAATTATCGGATGTTTCAACCTACCCTCCTTAAAAAGGATCTCGTCCTCGAGATCAACTCGGGCCAAGGGGTAGGTTGGGAAATCCTCGCTGTAGGTCTGACTCCTTTTCCCATGTTGCTTCATCCTCAGTGTGATTTTGCCATTGAATCTTATGGAATCTGACATTTTTACCCTTCAACTGTTTTTCTGTAGTTTCTAGGACTTGAATTGGTTCTTCGTTATATGATAAGTCATCTCGTAAGTCTATGTCATCAACTGGCACTTGCTCTGTTGGATGGCGTAGACATTTCCGTAACTGGGATACATGAAATACGTTGTGTACTCTTGCCAGATTCGGCGTTAACTGCAATCTATAAACCACTTCTCCAATTCTGTCGAGAATCTTGAATGGACCAATATACCTCGGGGCTAGCTTTCCTTTAACTTGAAACCTTTTTACTGACTTGAAGGGTGTAACCTTAAGATATACCAACTCTCCAACTTCAAAACTTAATTCTTTTCGACGTTTATCAGCATAACTCTTCTGTCGTCTCTGGGCTATCTTCATTTTGTCTTGAATAATCTTGATGTGGGCTTCTGCATCTTGAACGACTTGTGGTCCTAATAACTGTCGTTCTCCGATTTCAGTCCAATTCAATGGCGTTCTACATGCTCTTCCATACAGGGCTTCAAATGGTGTCATCTTGATACTAGCTTGATAACTGTTATTATAAGAGAATTCTGCAAATGGTAAGCACATATCCCAAGCTGCTCCATAGACTAATGCGCAGGCTCGCAACATGTCTTCTAAGATTTGGTTTACTCGTTCTGTCTGTCCTCCGGTTTGTGGGTGATAGGCTGTACTGAATGCCAAGTCTGTTCCCATTGCCTCATGCAATTTTTCCCAGAAAACAGACGTAAATTGTGCTCCTCTATCGGACACTATCCTCTTTGGAACTCCATGCAACACCACAATCTTGGTTAAGTACAACTCTGCTAGTTTGTTCTTGCCATAGGTTTGCTTGATCGGTATGAAGTGTGCTACTTTCGTCAGTCGGTCTACGATTACCCAAATAGCATCGTGACCGTTGCGGGTTTTTGGGAACCCTGTGATAAAGTCCATACCAATATCTTCCCATTTCCATTCCGGAACGGGTAAAGGATTTAACAATCCTGAGGGCTTCTGATGTTCTATCTTTATCTTTCGACATGTGTCACAGCGTGTGATATACTTTGCTATCTCTCTTTTCATTCTACTCCACCAATATCTCTTCTTCAAGTCTTGATACATTTTGGTTTCCCCTGGATGTATGGAGAATTGAGATGAGTGGGCTTCTCGTAAAATCAAGTCCTTCAGCTCTTTATTATTGGGTATACAATAACGACCTCGGAACCTCAGAATTCCTTGGTTATCTTTAACAAACTTAGTTGAACTTTCTTCTTGACTTTTCTCCGCAAGTCGTTGTGTTTCCTCATCATTCTCTTGAGCTGTCTTAATCTGATCTGTCAGTGTCTGTTGGATTTCTAATGCTGCTATTTGACCTTGTTCGCCATGGTACCTCTTTTGACTTACTGCATCAATGATGCCGTCGTTGGCTTGAGCTGCTTCTTTTGCCGAGATATAATTCAGTTTTTCTTGGACTGGTCTCAATATACCTTTGTCCTTGTCCGTTGCTGGCATTGTAGCTGTCGTTTGAATTCCTGATGGCTTGTTTATAACTTGTCGGCCCTGGCCTTCTTCTTCCTGTTTTGATATGGCAATAAACTGTCGTGGTGAAGATGTTTGCGCTCTGACTTGGGCCTTTGCCACTTTAGGAGGTAGTCCTCCTCTTGGGCACTGAGTCTTGAAATGACCAGCTTGGCCACAATGGAAACAAGCGGGGTGCCAATGTGGACACTGCTTCTGAAAATGGTCTCCATCACATTTAAAGCATCTTGAATTTGAGGTTCCCACTGTATCTTGCGGTGGAGTTGTAGTATTCTGGTTTATTTGAAACTGTGGTCCTAAAGTAATTATCATTTTTCTACCTTGTTGGTTTTTGGACTGGGGTGCCAAGATTACTCGCTTTCGAGGTGCATCTGATGGTGATGTTACCTGTTCTATCTTCCTTTTCTGTGTATTTTCTAACTCCTTTTTGGTTTCCTCCGATATAATAAGTTTATTTACCATTGAAGGCAAATCTTTAAAATCCATAGCCGAGATATGATGCTTCAAAGATATCTGTAATCCTTCTCTAAATCTTTCCATCTTTTTCTCCTCGGTTTTTACGTCATCAGGGGCGTAACGGGCCAACGTGTTAAACTGATGAAGATACTCTGTGACTGTACGTTCTCCTTGCTTCAACGCGAGAAATTCTCGACGCTTGGCTTCCATCGCTCCAGTCAGTACATGGGTGTGACGGAAAGAATACTCAAATTCTTTCCAAGTAATTTCTCGATCTTCAGCCATAGCTTGATAATTCATCCACCAAGCTGCTGCTGGGCCTTGCAGTTGATGGGAGGCGTATAACACCTTTTCCTTATCGTTACATTGAACAGTATTTAACTTTCTTTCTACATCTCTAAACCAATCTTCTGCCACCGTTGGGTCAGGTGAGGAAGAAAAGACTGGAGGCCGAGTCTTGTAAAAATCTGTCCATTTTGATTGTACAAGCAGTCCTTGCTGACTGTTTCCTCCACCTCTCATAGCGATTTGTTCCAATAGTTTAGCCTGTTGTTCCATCGTCCTGGTCTGACGAAGTTCCGCTTGATGCCGGCTTTCTTCCATTGCTACCAATAGGTTTATTATATTTGGATGCCTTGCTTCTTCCGGATAAGAATTGCCTTGCTCTTGTGATCCATTTTTAGCTTCAACCATCTTGATTGATGGGATTGGGAGCTAGGTCTGCAGCGAGTTTTTAAGGAAGTCAGATAGAGAAGTAAGGATTCTGAACGTTGGGTAAGATTAGAATGAAATAGGTAAGGACTTAGAGTGAAATAGAAAGACTGAAATTTGAAGAGGGTAGACTAGAGATACTGGTAGCAAACAAATTATCAAATAGGCAAAGATAGTTTCTATTCATTACACAAGCTGGATACATACCATTCTTATAAGGTACACATCTCAACTTGTTTTACACAGCCAAGAAGATACTACTACCGAAGGGTTCAACTATACTAACGCACACAGCTCTACACTTTCTAACTCTTTTACTTTTTCTTCTCTTTTTTTTCCTCTTTTTTTTTGACATCTACTCGCATCGCCAAATTTGAATTTAGATAAGAATGGATATAAATAGTTTTAGGGAAACAAAATTTAGTTTTAAATAACACTAATATAGACAGGGGAAAAGAAGTTATACAAGATTATTACCTATATTTTATGCAATTCATTTTTTTTAACAAAATAGTTTTTGTAAACACACCTAACACACTTAGGGTCATCCTACGGTCAAGCAAGCAGGCTCTGATACCACTCTGTAACACCCCCATTTCTGGGAGTATTATGAAACCCTCGCAACCGCCCAGGACTGTTCAGTTGCGAGTTACATCAATCGAGTGCATAACATTGCCAACACATGCTTAAGACAAATGCCCACTTTATTCCAATATAAAGGCATAGAAGCCAAATATTACAGAAGGGCAAGCGGCCCTTAGATAACTTACAAACAAAAGAACGCCACAGGCACGCCTGAGCGGAGGACGGCCCTAATTTCCACGTATCCTTGATCTCGTAATTCCATCCCTTTGCCTCCATCTGCCTCTTTATTGCTGGCTATTTCTGTTTATGTTTTTAGCAAGCATGAGTACAACCACCGTACTCAACAAGTCACACGGAGCTTAACAATAACTATATGCAAGGTATAACAAATAAAGGGAGGCATGTCTGTTATTTTATGTGGATGCAGTTTTAGTTGAAAACAGGTTTTAAACATAAAATCGTAGCTTTCTATAAGTTTTAGGGGGGGTTTCAAGGTTCAATTACCAGACCACCAACATTATCAAATCCTTTCCAAATCTACTTATGCTTTGTTGTTGGATTCACCCATTAAACATAACTCCATTGACCGGAAGTACGGCGTATTCGAATACCATTAGTCATGACTTTGCAAAGCTGCCCTGCTTTACCCACAGGATTCCTTAACTCCGCGCTAAAGAGTAAAGGAAACAAGGTTGTTCACTGCTCAATTCTTTATATAGCCTCTACCTAGTAGACTTCCTCAACAAGCTCAGGCCACAACCTCTGACTTATCTCAGCCTACTATTGTGTGGACACCCGATAATCAAAACAATAATAAAAACAATAACGGTGCCAACTTCCATACGGCCCTCCCTTAACTCCCTTCCGTATGTACTCACACTTTGCCTACGCCCTGCGTTCGTAGAGGTTCAATTGAATTTGAGCAGTTACTAGACCAGGTTTGACGTATCAACGCTTGTGGTTGGGCGATAACTATGTTCTTTACTCAGCATAAGGGTCTAGTCATTATATTTTCACCGGTGGCAGTTTCTTCCCACAAATTCTTGTCCAGTGCCACCACACTGTCGCTGATTTGTGTACTTGCCTTCACCCTCGGTTAAGGTCATAGGATCCAACGATCTTCGCTTATCCCGAAACCATTCCTCAACTAAAATACCAAATCTTTTAATAACAGCAAATGATGGTTCTCTAAGCTACCATATTTACATTATTACTATATTTAATATTACTATGTCTTGTCAAGGTGAATATGGCCATCAAATTGACTGGGCTTTTTTGGGTGGTAGGACATAACTAGTATCATGTCATTCTAAGCATTTATTGTACATAAAATAACAGGGCAAAAATAACATAATGGAAATACATGTAAATAAATAATTCAGGGAATGTAGGATCAACATGTTCAAAAATATGTGTGACTTGCCTTGCGGGTATACGATTTCGATTAACTTGTATTTTTCGACGGGCTGGGCTCGGACTTGAGTTTCTTCCTTCTGCTCCTTGCAAAATTTCGACTTCGGAGGCTAACGCAAAACAAATAAAACAAATTAATCCAGGCTCGAAGGAATGAGCGAGGAATAGAGAAAATAAAATAAGAAAGAAAATCCGAAAAACTCCATTCAACTGGGATTTTGGGCTTATAGGAAGGTCATATGGGGAAATGGGCCTTGGATTTGGGTTGGCGGGCTCGAGACGAATCCGGGGAGTATAAATATGTATTTTGGGCTTTGGGTCGGGTTACTGTTCATCGGGTCCGGTGCACTGTTCCTCGGGCTCGGGCGAATTGGCTGGGTCAGACCACGTCGCTCGGACTCGAGCCGGTTGGAACGGGCGCATGGGGCGAGCGGGTTCGGTCGAGACGCGAGCGCGGGCGCGGTCGGAAGCAGGCGCGGGCGCGGCCAGCGCGATCAGGCGCGGGCGGGCGCGGTCAGACGCGACAGGCGCGGGGCGAGGCGGCTTGGCTCGACCGAATGGAGGCGGCCCGGGTCGGAGGAACAGGGTCATCTTCTTCCTCTCGCCCGGGCGCGCGCAGTAGAACAGAGGGATGGGCGCTGGCTACCGGCGGCGGTGGAGTGATTTGCGACAACAACGGAGGATATGGATGGGTTCGTGGTGGTGATGGGAATCCATTTTTGGTGGTTGGAGGTCCCGTGGAGGCGGCAATCGCCGGCGGTGGGCTCTTCCCTTTTTCGGGCATTTTTAAAGTTGCGGCTAATTGGGAGCTTCCCGGGTTGATTGGTTTGGTGCTTGGGCTTCAGTGGGGGCTGGGGGAGCTCGGGGAAGGGTCAGTTTAAGCTGAGGATGCCGGGTTTGAGCTAGCCACGGCGGGGTTGGGCGGCAGTGGGGTGGTGTTCGGCGCCGGAGAAGATGAGGGGCTGGGGAGCTAGGGCAACAATCGGGGTAGGCTTCTAGGAGCTTAGGGATGCTACAAGCGAGAGGAATTGGGAAATAATAGGCCGGAGGTAAGATATTGAGCTAGGGCTTGGAAATTGGGGCTTTTTCAATTACCGGCAATAGGAGGGAAGAGGGGAGCTTAGGGGCTTTTGGTGAGCTTCAGGGGAATGTGAGGTTCACCTCAGGGGACTTGGCTCGTTTAAATAGGTGGGGGAAGGCGGTTTGCACCGGAGAGAGGGAAGAGACGCACGGCGGCTGTGGTTTTGGGAGCTTGCGGTTTGCCGTGTGAACTCAGGCTGGCTTGGGCACGAAGGTGCGGCGGTCCAGTGTTGTGTCAGGGCGGCTGCAGACGGCTGTGAGAGGAAGACACGCGAACGAGGTAGAGGCGGCAACGGGGAACGGTTGGCAGCGTTGCCACGTTCTCCGGCCGTGTCAGAGCGAGGCAGGCAAGGTGGTACGGCCCTCTGACAGCAGTGGCAAGGCTGGAAGGCGCGAGAGAGGCCGGCTGGCTTAGTGGCAAAGCGAGGAAGTCGGCAGTGACAAATATCGGCGGTAACGACGATATTTTCGGAAGCCGCACAGTAGCCGTGAAATCCTCCCCGTTCAGGCTGTGATGACTGAGATTAGAGGTGGTTTTGCTTTGAGATTAGTGTGGTTTAGGTTGGAGAGGCTAGAGGAATTCAAATCCAAAGCAAACTCCAATCAATTTTTGATTTTGTAAATTATCGGATGTTTCATAAACTAAACAGACGCCACTAAACAGTCCAATATATCGTCAGAATTCAGCATTGCAGGCACTAGGGGCAGGTGATCATGGGCGGATCTTATATGGGGCATGGGTGTTCAGCCGAACACCCAAATTTTTTTTTATAAAATACCAGGTATATAATAGGTATATTAGATGTATATATTATTAGTTATGTTAAAACTATATTTTATGCCTATAAATAAATTCAATCCACACTCCCTGTATCTCACGCACAGCCCATGTAATACATTAGACCCATTTTTCTTTCCACCTCAGCCCTCCTCACGCCCAAATAAATAAAGATATAAACAAAATCCTAATATTTGTTCTATTTCTCATCTTGTGGCTGTCTGTGTGAGAGGCGGTTTCGGCCTTCGAGTGGTGAGCGGGCGGAGGTGCAGGCTAGAGGCGAGTGACGATCGGCAGACGTGGACGTGGTGTCATGATGTGACGATAATCATGCGTGAGGCAGCGTGTGGTGCAAGGTGGGCGTGTGGCAGCGCGGGCGAGCAGAGAGGTGTCGCGGGCAAGTGGGCAGTGGCACAACGAACACGGAGGTAGGGAGTGGGTGACAAGAAGGGAGTAGCGCGGTAGCCGGGAGGGAGCATGGTATTGGGAAGTAAGTAGCACCTCCAGCTTATTGTCATCGTCCTCTCTTCAGATCTAGGTGTGCTCCACCCCACTCCACTTATTTACTTTCTTGGTTTGTTTTGCTCCATGGAAGGAACATACAATTTCCTTTTAGATAGACAGTTCTTACTGATGGGGAAATAGCAAAAAAAAGGTAAGATCAACAAGATATACAACTCTCATTATCTCTATAATTTGTTGTTTAATTCATATAATTATGTTCGTCTTATGTCGCATATTTCCTCATAAGAAATCATTAATTTTTGTAAATTATGTATTTTTTATTATATCTATATACACGTATCGTTGTATCGGTGTTTTAGGGAGGACGGTGTGCTACGGTATCGACGTATTCGAGCAACTTAAGCTTCGAAATTCGAACACCCATTCTAAAAATTCTGGATCCGCCACTGCAGGTGATACATGCTAGTAAATGCTAAACGGTGTACCTCTTTGCCGAGCTGCACCATCTGATCTGCCTTCCGCCGCACCTCCTTCGCCTGAAACGACAAAAAGCAGCACATATTAAAAAAAAAGAGGCAAATTTCCTGGCCGAGAAAACCTGCACTCCCACCGCCAGATGTTCGACGAAATGCTGGAGTGACTGAGAGACAGGAAGAGTACCTTCGCGACGGTGGTCTCAATCCGCTCGTGCTTCACCAGCTGCGACACCATCGTCCTGCCGCGAGGGATTGGGATGGGCGAAGAGAGGGAGGTCGCCACGGGTCAGGGAGAGCGCGAGGGAGGAATGGAAACGAAAGGGAGGCGGGTGGAGCGACAGACAGACAGAAAGGTCAGACCTGAGCATGGAGACGCGGTGGGCGGCGTGGCGGCCGAGCTTGCGAAACTTCCCCATGGCGGCGGAGCGGCGACAGAGTGGCCGGCGGCGAGCGATCAAGGGGGCTCTGGGCTTTGTCTGATTGTCTCGTACCACTTGCTGCTGCTTCTTTTTTGAGGGAATCCTACCACTTGCTAGGTTCCAGCGTTTGGTTTGTTGTGCTGTGTGTGATGGGCCTTCAAGGCCCAACTTCCGGGCACAACAAGCCCAATAGCACTAACTGGCCCTGATCTAATGTACAACCTCTTGCTGTATGCAACGTCGCAAGTTGCAAATAGCCTACTCCACTTAGGTGAAAACTCCCAAATTTAGAATTGATTAAGCAAGCAGCAGTATCATCGGATTGATTAATGGTATTAACTTTAAAACAACAATGTTAGACTATGTGGATGGTCGTAAATAAAGAGATGATGAATAATTGATATTTGGTTTGCTTTGAATTTGCGTTTGTGAAAGACTTGGTCGTTTGTAGTGGAAGACCTTGCCTTTGAGTGATTTTGTACAGTTACGAGTGATTTCATACCACAGACTTTAGACTATGATCACGACATGGTCAAACGACCATAGACTTCAGACTTCGACCACGGTATGTGTCGACCATGGCATGAACACGATAATGACTACGGCTGGCTTCGACAACGGCAGTCTTCGACCACGTCCAGCTTTCGACTACGACAGACTTCGACTACGGCAGTTGTCGGCCACGTCGGGCTTATGACCATGGCAGCTGTTGACCACGTCGAGCTTACGACTACAGCAGCTGTCGACCACGTCTGGCTTACGACCACGTCTGACTTCGACCACGACAGTACAACTTTGACTTTACGACCACGACAGCTTGCGACTACGTCTAGCTTTGACCACGATAGAACGACTTCGACCTTTCAACCACGGTAGTACGACTTCGATCTTACGACCACGGCAGGTAATCGTAGCTACAATACTCTTTTATGGTCATAGCTTCAATACTCAATAGTCGTAGACTCTACTGGTCGTACTCGATAGTCGAAGGTTTTACTGGTCAATAGTCGAGGGCTTTGCGGTCGGTGGTAATAGGTTTTGCGAACTGCTTTCATGGTCATAGCTACAATACTCGATAGTCGTAGATTTTACTGGTCGTACTCGATAGTCGAGGGTTTTACTGGTCGATAGTCAAGGGCTTTGCGGTCGGTGCTCGTAGGTTTTGCAGATTGCTTTCATGGTTGTAGATTTAGCAGTCTTGTCGATACTTGTAGACTTCACAGTCCGCTGTTCTATCTTCGGTAGTCGGAGGTTGAGTGATCGGTTGCCGTAAGCTTCATGGTCTATACTCATAAGACTTTATGGTTGGTACGAATGCTTCACTCTTGTGATCTTTGAGTACGTTAAGTACTCGTGTTGGGCCAATGGTTGACTAGTCGGTGTGTGGCGGTCGATGATGAATGGTCGTTGCTAAAGTACCAGGTGGGTACTTGAGGATTAAGGTACTCGTAGTCAAAGGACTCGTCACTCGATAGAAGTACGATCATGGTAAGCGGTCGGGTGTCAGATTGTTGTTTGTACTCATAGGCTTCAAGTAGATGTTGTGGTTGTGATTTCTGATCGATACTCAGTAGTTGGTACTCGATAGTCGGTCTGTAGCGGTGCGGGTGATTCCGAGTACTTGTGGGTTACGAGTACTCTGAGGTAACGGTTGTATTGAGTGGTCTGAAGGTCTATTCCAGTTAGCGATAGACTACGGTCGTAAACATTCTAAGGCATGGTTGTAGATGGGTTGATTCTTGTCCGAGGATAGATGAGGATAGATAAGGGTGTATTTTGCTAATGTGTGTTGATTATGGTCAAGTTAGAGAGAACTTGTACCGGGAGATGGTTTCTTTGGTCTTTGTATATGCAGGTGGGCATGGAGGTGGCCATGGTCGGTGACGAGGAGAACCGGGACTAGAAGAGGGTAATCTGAGGTCCAGGCGGTCGGGATATCACATGAGGTGATTGCGCTCATGCTGGAGTACGTGGAGGTCAAAGGTGGATGATGCGTGGAGACGGTTATGGTCGGTGACGAGGAGAATCGGGACTAGGAGGGGGTAATCTGTGGTCCAGTGTCGGAACCCGGAGTAACGACTTCTGGATCCTCTGTGTAAATCGCACTAGTCCAGGATCAACTAGTGCACACAGTCACAACAAAGATAAATACCAAGCACAAATGACTTCATATATTAAATAAAAGGTACGACCTTATGGCCAAGTCCTACATCAATGCTCATTGGCAAAATAAATAAAGGAAATAACTGCGGAAGCAAACTAATAAGAAGCGAAGCCCAAACCTACCCACAGGTAAACGACAGTAAGACACGGCATATTCGTCCAGATCTTCACCGTAGTCATCGACATCTTCCTCTGTGTAGGGGGTGCAAGGTGAGTACAAACTTGTACTCCGCAAATCACATGGAGAATGCAACATAACGATAAAGGCTTCAAAGGAAGGCTTATAGGGTTAGTTTGCAAAAACAGCATTTAAGAAATACAGTAATAGATTGAAATTGCTGAATTTAATACAGTAAGTAAAAACAGTACTTGTAACTGAAAATAAACCTATCCACGGGCATCCCACCCGAACCATGTTTTTCAAAAGATCACGCATGGATTCCATCCATCCACACGCTTTCACTGCACAACTCTGATGAATTCCATCCATCCACCAGGTTTCAATCTCTCACGGATTCCATCCATCCGCAAGGTTTTCGAAAATCATTTTTGAAAAACAAAGTCTAATCCATGAAAAATATTTACTCAGCATGCCCATGACCGTGCGCACGGCTATCCAGGATAGATTATACACTCTGCAGAGGTTGTACAGCTTTACCCACAAGACACGATCATCCCGTTGTACCACTAAATTACACACTTCCTTATGTGTGCGGTGGGGAGTCGTGACAAGGCCTTTACAATGCAAAGCCTTCAACCTGGTCGAGTCAACTCTAAGGTTTCACCCCAGTAAGGAATCCACCAGACCGGGACCCCCTCTTGAGCCTAGACGAGACTTCTCATGGCTTAACCACGCTCGCCCAAGTGAGACTTCACATGGCACCTACCACGCTTACTTTCAACCTACGACTTGACTTAAGTTGGGACTTCGCAAATTATTCAGCCAGGGCTGTCTCATACCAGTCATGTGGTAGTACGATTATGACTTTGCAACAGTAGCTCACAGACCGGTTCTTAATCTGACTTAGGCCCAACCACATACCCCCGTGCACGACAATCAACCACTGCGCCTCCAACCAACAGGGCATGCCTGAACTCACCACTCTAACCAAATGCCTAAGTCTAAACTAATTTTATATTTGTTTTCAAAATAATTCATAAACCTCCTTGACTCACCAAAGTCAAGAGTACATATCATTTTATGTAAAAAGGGTAATCATTTTATGTGAAAGATATCCCAAAACAAAATTATATGATTATGCAGGGCTAAGCATTTGATTAAACTTTCTAGCCAACACTAATGCATTAACTAGAGTTTGATTCTAGGGTGACAAGGTATAAGGATTTCAATAACAATGGAGGAATTAACAAGTAGACAATAACTAAATTTAAATCTGGTTTGAAATACGTTGAATAAAAACATGCATGCAATATAATTTAAATCAACATAATTTTATTTTGAAAACTGGGATCAACATGATCAAGGAGTGTGACTTGCCTTGCCCTTCAAATTGATTTGAATCTTCGTCGAAGAAATCTCCCAAATCGTCGAAGTCTACACGTGAAAATAATCCACCAAATTCAAATTAAATTAAAATTGACTTCAAATATTTGAATTGAGGCTAGAAATGGATAGAGGAGAATTTTTGATGAATTTAGAAATTTGAATGGGCCAAATCGGAGTTAAGACGAAGGAGAACGGGCTCCGGGAAGTTTAAAAAGAGGGGAAAATGAAAAAAGGGATTTTCTGGAATTATTTTTCTAAAGGAAAATCTGAATTATTGGGTCAGCACTGATTTTATTTTTCAGCCGAATTATTTTTCAACTGAAAATTTGGATCAACTGCGTCAGCATGACGTCAGCCAGGGGAAGGGCCGACTGACAGTGGGCCCATGGTCCATGGACCAGGTCCACGGAGAAGGGGGAGGTGCTGAGGTGGCGGGGGTTTGAGGTGGCGCTGACGGGGGCGGGACGCGCCGAGGTGGTAGGGGACGTGGCGCCCACGTCAGCTTCGGCCGCTGACGTGGCCAGGCCGGCCGGAGGGCGCACGGGGAAGCGGGCCTCACCGACGCTCTGGCTGGCGGCGGCCGACGGCGAGGGCGGCAATATGCGGAGGAGACCGAGGGGGACTCGGGGGTGCGCGCAGGGGTTACCGGGGGGGTGGCCGGATTTGGCCGGCGGCGACGCTCAGTTCTAGGCGGCGGGGACTCTCCGGCGGCGAGGAGGGGCGGCCGAGGAGCGGAGGGGGTCGAGGGCATCGCGGTGAAGCCGGGGGCGGCGTCGGCAAGGCGCGAGGAGGGGCGAAGCGGCGGCAATTGCTCGCCGACGTTGGCGACGGTGGAGGGGGCGAAGGAGAGCTCGGGGAGGGGGAGGAGAGGCGGAGCGAGTTGGAGTGAGGGACGAGGAATCTCGGGGCGGGTTTAAATAGGCGCGGCGAGGGGCGGAGCGAGAGGAATTTCTCGCCGGAGAAGTCGGGGAGTGGGCGGCGGTTGCGGGAGATGGGAAGTGGGGAGGTGGGCGTCGGGCGCGGAGGAAGAGGGAGGTGGGGGCACGGGTCATGCGGGAAGGTGGCGCACGTGGGAGAGGGGGAAGGAACGGCCGGGAGGAGCGGGCGGTGGGCGCAACGGCCAGCGGCGCGGGGAGGGAGACGGGCCTGACAAGCCGGGCCCGCGGCGCAGCGAGAGGGGGAAGGGGGCGGCTGACGGGCAGGACCCGTGGGGCAGAGAGACGGAGGGAGAGGGGGGTGCGTCGACAGGTGGGGCCGGGCGCGGAGAGAGAGAAAGGGAGGGGGAAGCAGGGCGGTTGGATGGGGATCGGGCAGCCGAGGTGAAGCGGAGGGCGGACGGTGGATTGGGCCGGTGGGCGGCGTGGGCGCAATCCGACCGTCCACGTGGCGGCCGGAGGGGGAGGAGGGGAGATTATTTCTTTTTCTGATTTTTGGGTTTTCCAGAAAAGCATAGGAATTCCAATAAGCCTCAGAAAAATACAAAATAAACTCCAAAAATTCCAGAAAAATTCAGAGATCCTCCTGGAGACATTTTGGACTTAATACAAATATTTCCAACTAATGTTGGTATTTAATTTTTATATTTTAAAATACTTTTTAATTTCAAAATTAGTTTTTAAAATCCAGAAAAACTCAGAACACCAATTAAAATCCAAATAACTCCAAATAATTAATTTGAATTAGGATTTTTATAGAAAATCAAAATATCCTTTTATTTAATACTATTTTTAGGTTTTTCTTAAAATGCTTTTCAAATCCAGCTTTTTCAAAACAGAAATCCAGGCAAAACCAAATTTAAAAAAATTTAGGCACAAAAATACTTATTTTAATTTTAATTAATTTTTATTTATTTAGATTTTTTATTTTAGCAAAAAATTGGGATGTCATATCAAAGCGGTTAGGATGTCACACGAGGTGATTGGGCTCACGCGAGAGCATGCGGTGATGGTGCATGATGGAGATACAGGAGGGGATATCTTGGAGGCTTCGTCGTGTGTGAGGTATGGAGTTGTGAATGGAGTCCATGACTTGTACGAGGTGGTTAAAACCTATGTTAGGAAGGGTTTCGGGTCCCTTGATTTGAGAAAGAGATAGGATCTCGTGTCCAAGTGGATAAGGACACGATTTGTGGTGTTCAAGTGGAACACGCTTTGTGCGCTGGCCTATAAAAGCAGGGGAGGCTGTATGTTAGCGGATGAGGTTTTAGGGTTTTCATGGAGAAGGCTTTTAGGGGTGACGTGAGGTGTTTTGTAACCAAGAACTTGATGGAATAATAGATCAGATTCTTTCCAGAAAAAGAACTTCGGCGACTTCCAGAGCATCGCTTCTTCCTCTCTGTTTTCCGTGCTCTATTTTGTCTTTAGCGTGTAATCGTTCGAGTAGTGGTTGAACGGTTAGAGATTTCAGGCGGAAGGAGGTCATGACTTCGTGCATCATTATCATATTGAGCGATCGGAACGAGCAGGTGGTCGATTCGAGATCGTGTCGAGTGATCGGAACAAGCGGACGATCGATCCGAGCGGTCGTAAGTGAGTGGGCGTAAGCAAGCGTTCGTAAACGAGCGTTCGGGATGAGCGGTCGTAAGCGAGCGATCGGAGCAAGCGTTCGGAACGAGTGGCCGTAACGAGCAGTCAGGCGACAGAGACTCTTCGAGCATGTATGCCAAGCAGTCTGCAGTGTTGTTTGCATTCGGTAATTCAGATTGCTTTTCTTTTGTTTCTTTGCGTTATGGTTTGATTTCAGGTGGTAAAAAATGGAGACAATCATTCACATCCTCTCTGATTGTGCCATACGATCCGACAAACAAAAACATAACTACATATGACTTGCGCAAAAAAAGAGAGATGTAACTATGTATGTAACAACTCTGCTTATAGACAAATTGACAAGGCAGAACTTCTAAAGTAAACAGAGAAGCCAGTAATCTGCTAGTAGTATTAAGTTGCTAGTCCTCAGATCAGCACAGCCTCCACAACTGCATCAGCTGCTAGACCCCTTAACAATCTGCGCCGCTGACGTTCCGTCCCATCTTAGAAATGGCACCTGAGCTGGACCGTATCTTTCTCATGCTCGTTTCTTCCTGTCCACTTTTCCCAGCTTCGACTTGCGTTGCTTCAACACATGCAGGTACAGCTTCAGCCATGGAAATGGATAGCACACCAGCAAAGCCTGTGAGAGCACCATAAAAAATATGTCAGAGGTAGCTGAATTTTGTGGTCAAATAGAAGCAGCAGGATGTTTCAGTTTCTCTGACTCGACGTACCACAAGGAAGGAATGGTAGCTCATGGAGAACTTGGCGAAGAAGCCCGAGTAGAGGTTCCTCTCCTTTACATATGGAAGAGCTTGGTACATAGTCCACACTGCATACAAGCAAAAGATAGCAAGGACAATGCAACAACGGATTACAGGATTAAGATAAGTGTGCTCGGAAGCGCAAACAATGTGGTGCGTGAGAGTTCTCTAGCTTACTTTCTCCTGGTCCTACCCCGATTGGATACAACGGGATAAAAGCAGTGTACCTACAAGTTGTGTGAGATTAGTATTTCCAAAGGATTTACGATGCACTGTGCAAAGAAGTAAAGCGGTTTAATCTGAGATTTGAAGTGCAATAACTGAAAAAAAGTAAGTTGAGCAGGAAAATTTATGAACCGGGTATATAATACATCTCACAGTACTTGACTGCTATGTATCTTTGAGAAATAGCAGTTTGAGAATAGGTAGAATGTACATAACATAGTGCTACACTTGTTCTCAAAGGAATCATAGTGAGGCCCTATCATATCATGTGAGGTGAACATAGTTATGCACTATTATACCAAGTGATTTGGAATCTACTTTGCAGGACATGTGATTAACTTCCTGTTAAAAAAGGACATGCCGACATGGTGATTCACTTATTCAACTCTTCAATAGTTTGAGCTTGTAATCTGCTACTGTTCTTGCACCGTGACCTGTCCTTAGCTTATTGAACACAATTTATTGAAATTATGTTTGATTTGAACACCTAGGAATGAGTAAGAAATTCGTAGACATAACCATATTTTACAGTAGGTTTTCTATTTTATAGTTACGAAGATCATCTGCTGTTATGTTTGAAAAAAAAGATCTGCTGGTCTTTCAGAAAACGATAGAGGTCTTCTGCCGATCAGTTAAATTTACCCTGTGAATTTCTTTTCAACGTTGTCGCAAACTGCAATGGCTTGTAAGATAGGTAGCATATATAATTAGAACGAAAATCAATTTCCCATAGAAGTGGAGATTGAGACTGTTAGGGGATGAAACCTGAGATAAGCCAGCCATGCTGGACAAACTTTTAAGGTAGTCAGAGCATAATGAGAGTATCGGATGACCTGCGCCATGAAAACAACATATTAAGCATGGTTGAATAAAATTCAAACAAAAGATGGAGCTTACTAACCATATCTTGTGGACAATTTGAAAAGAATTAGATAGATCAAAGTATCAAACCAATAATATAGATGCCTAAGCAATGCTTTACATTCTCTTACCATCAAAGTCAGATAATGGGCTATAAATGGACAAATATTTGATACTCAAGAGTTTTTATTTTTGACATATGTAAAAGGACCACTTTTCTACTACTAAATTTTCATACATGACAAGCTGAATGCCCGTGCGTTGCTACGGATTTTTAAAAGAAACTTACGGGTGGTAAAAATTTTAGAATATGCATACAAACATGTTCTAAAAGTTTTTAAATCCGTAACAACACACATGCATTCAGCTAGTGCAGGTCAATTGTCAAAAAGCAAGAGGAGGTAGGATATGGTAACCGTTGGTGGAAGTAGAGAGGAGGGGTGTTATGACCGGCATCCCCTACACGCGCAGGAGGCGCACGCAAGGAGGACTCCAAACCGGGCATTAGGAAACCCTAGGCATAAATCTATCTCATTAGGATTATTTCTCTTAGCCGTAACAGAGTAGGATTGAGATTTGGAAACCCTAGGCATAAATCTATTAGGATTATCTCTCTTAGCCGTAACAGAGTAGGATTGAGAGTTGCTTGTAAGGGGAGGATATATACTCTCCAAACTACCATGGAAATAGACAAGCAAGGCAACAGTTAGTTGCAGGGCTTACCTGCGATCTCGTTCTCTCTTGCGCCGGCTACCCTCGTCCTCACGGCGCCTCCTCGCCGCCAGGGGTTCAAGCCCCGTGCGACCCATCGCTACTTCCTGCGAAGTCTCGGCGGTTCCTTGAGCGCTACCAATTTGGTATCAGAGCAGCCAGGCGAGGGAGGCGGCAAGCAGCCGAAGGAGACATCGCCGCCGACCGCCGATCCCACGATGCCAGGCGAGGAAGGAGGCAAGCCGTCGAAGGAGACTCCGCCGCCGCCGGCTGATCCCGTCGCCAAGGCGCTGACCGAGCTCACCCAGCAGATGGCGGCGTTCTTCGCGCGCCTGGAAGCCCTGGAGTCCCGGCCGCCACCACCGCCGTCAGCATCCAGCAACGCCACCGCAAATCCCCCACCCACCCTCCCAGCCGCCACAACTACGCCGGTTCCCATCCACCAAATCCATTTTCCCCACTCACCATCGCCTATTCCCCCTGGGCCACAGCTTTATACAAGGCCGGTCTTCACTTCTGGGCCAGAGCTGGGCTCGGGTGGCGCCGGTGCAGGCCTGGGCGCCCCTCGCTTTCACAAGCTTGACTTTCCCACCTACGACGGCAAGGAGGATCCTCTCAATTGGCTCAACAAGTGCGATCAATTCTTCCGTGGACAGCGCACCATGGCCTCAGATCGCGTGTGGCTCGCCTCATATCATCTCACGGGAGCCGCCCAGACATGGTATTATGCCTTGGAGCAGGACGAGGGCATGCCCTCCTGGGAGCGCTTCAAGGAGTTATGCCACCTCCGCTTCGGGCCGCCAATCCGCGCCAATCGCCTGGCGGAGCTCGCCCGACTGCCTTTTCTATCCACCGTCCAGGACTATCAGGAACGCTTCAATGCGCTTCTATGTCACGCACCGCAGTTGACGCCAACCCAGAAGGTGGAGCTGTTCACCGGCGGCCTCCCTGAACATATCAGGATCGACGTCGAACTGCATGAGCCACAAGACCTGCAGACGGCAATGCACCTTGCGCGGGCATATGAGCGCCGCGCCGAGACGACACCGCCAGCATCGCTGCAACGGCCGCCCCGCCCTCTTCAGCGTCCACCGCTGGCCCTTCCTACACCGCAGCGGGCCGCCGCCACACCCTTGGCCACACCAACCCTGATGCCAGCACCTTCGCCTTCAGCCGCAGCATTGCCGACCGCGCCACGCCCGTTCCGCCGCCTCTCCCCGGCCGAGTTGGTCGACCGACGCCGGCTGGGACTCTGCTACAACTGTGATGAGCAGTACGTCCGCGGCCACAAGTGCCAGCGGCTGTTCTTCATTGAGGTGACCGATTATCTGGATGACGATACGGCTGACGACACGGGAGGTACGGCGGTGGACGAGGCCGCGTCTGACTTGCCGGTGGTATCCCTTCATGCGATCGCGGGCATCCGCACGGAGGACACCATGCATCTCCACGTCAATATCCACGGCCACCGGCTTCTGGCGTTGCTGGACTCCGGCTCCACCCACAATTTCATCAACGCCGAGGCCCTACGCCAACTCCATCTGGTGACATCAGATAGCGCCAATATGCGTGTGGCAGTGGCCAATGGTGACCGGGTCCCCTGCAAGGGCGTGGCCCGCAACGTCGCCATGAGTATCGGCTCCGAGGACTTCTCCATCAGCTGCTACGGCATCAACCTGGGCGGCTTCGACCTCGTCCTCGGTGTTGACTTTCTCCGCACCCTGGGACCCATTCTTTGGGATTTCGAGGACCTCTGCATGGCGTTCTGGCGCGGCAACAGACGGGTGTTCTGGAAGGGCCTTGGCTCCCCCCGCGATGACATCCCACAGCCGGCCCTTCGCGCCATCACTGGGGCGCCGCCGCAACCCCTCTTGGATCACCTTCTTCACCAATACAGCTTGGTTTTCGAGGAACCAAGGGGTCTTCCACCGGCACGACCCTACGACCACCGCATCCACCTCCTGCCAGGCACCGCGCCGGTGGCCGTCCGCCCTTACCGATACCCTCAACTGCAGAAGGATGAGCTGGAACGCCAGTGTGCGGCCATGCTGGAGCAGGGCATCATCCGGCCGAGCACCTCGCCATTCTCCGCGCCGGTGCTCTTGGTCAAGAAGGCGGACAACTCCTGGAGGTTCTGCATCGACTACCGTGCGCTGAACGACAAGACATCCAAGGACAAGTTTCCAATCCCGGTGGTTGAGGAACTCCTCGACGAGCTCCATGGCGCTCGGTACTTCACCAAGCTGGACCTCCGTTCCGGCTACCACCAGGTGCGCATGCATCCGGAGGACATCGAGAAGACGGCCTTCCGCACCCACCACGGTCACTTCGAGTTCCTCGTCATGCCCTTCGGCTTGTCTAACGCGCCAGCAACATTCCAAGCCCTCATGAACGACGTTCTCCGGCCCTTCCTCCGTCGGTTCGTGCTCGTGTTCTTCGATGACATACTCATCTACAGCTCATCGTGGTCTGAGCATTTGCAGCATGTCCGCCTCGTCTTCGATGCGCTTCGCGCCCACTCCTTGCACCTTAAGAGATCCAAGTGCTCCTTCGGGGTGTCTTCAGTCGCTTACCTCGGCCACGTCATCTCCGCCGACGGCGTCGCCATGGACAGCGACAAAGTGGCCGCCGTCGCCTCCTGGCCGGTGCCCCGCTCAGCTCGGGGACTGCGCGGTTTCTTGGGCCTCGCTGGGTACTACCGAAAATTCATCCGAGATTTTGGCACAATCGCAGCACCACTAACAAAGCTTCTACGTAAGGACGCCTTCGCCTGGACAGATGAAGCCGCGGCAGCATTCCAGTCGCTGAAGACAGCACTGACAACAGGACCGGTGCTGCAGATGCCTGTCTTCGACCAGCTGTTCATCGTCGACTGCGACGCATCGGGCGCCGGTTTTGGCGCTGTCCTTCACCAAGCCGCCGGCCCCCTTGCGTTCTTCAGCAGGCCGTTTGCTGCCCGCCATCTCAAACTGGCAGCCTACGAGCGGGAGCTTATCGGCCTCGTCCAGGCCGTGCGACACTGGCGTCCATATCTATGGGGACGCCGCTTCCTCATTCGCACCGACCACTTCAGCCTCAAATTTCTTCTAGACCAGCGCCTCTCGACAGTTCCGCAGCATCAGTGGATCAGCAAGCTGTTCGGCTTCGACTTTACGGTGGAATACCGTCCCGGACGCCTCAACACGGTGGCAGACGCTCTCTCACGCCGCGACTCTGACTCAGCCACACTCCATGCCATCTCGGGACCTTCATTTCACCTCTTCGACGAGATCCGAGAGGCAACGGCCACCGATGAGGAGGCAGGCCACCTCCGCCAGCAGCTCCAAGACGGCGCCATTACGGAACCCTGGCAAACGGCAGACGGCCTCCTGCTACACGGCTCACGCATCTTTGTGCCAGCGCATCACGATCTGTGCACCCAGGTGCTTTCCCTGGCCCATGCGGCCAGCCACGAGGGCATCCAGAAGACACTCCAACGACTGCGGGCGGATTTTTACATTCCCGGCGACAGGGCGCTTGTGCGGGACTACGTCCGCTCCTGCCTCACCTGCCAGCGCAACAAGACAGAGACACTGCAGCCGGCTGGCCTCTTGCAGCCCCTCGAAGTGCCGTCCCAGGTGTGGGCCGACATCTCGATGGACTTCATCGAGGGTTTGCCGAAGGTACACGGGAAGTCCGTGATCCTCACCGTCGTCGACCGCTTCTCCAAGTACGCTCACTTCATCGCGCTCGGCCACCCATACTCTGCCACATCCGTCGCCCGGGCCTTCTTTGATGAAATCGTCCGCCTCCACGGTTTTCCCACCTCCATTGTCAGCGATCGCGACCCGGTCTTCACCGGCCACATGTGGCGCGACCTCTTCAAAATGGCGGGCGTCAAACTCCGTATGAGCACGGCCTTTCACCCCCAGACAGATGGTCAATCAGAGGTCGTCAACAAGGTCATCGCCATGTACCTCCGCTGTGTCACAGGTGATCATCCTCGCGCATGGGTCGACTGGCTGCCATGGGCGGAGTATTGCTACAATACTTCGTTCCACACCACGCTACGCACCACTCCGTTCCAGGTGGTCTACGGCCGGCCTCCACCGCCACTGCTGCCGTACAAGGCCGGCGCCGCCAGGACCGATGCAGTGGACGCTCTCCTGCGCCATCGTGATGACTTTCTCGCGATGGTCCGCGAGCGTCTTCTCCAAGCGCAGCAGTACGCCAAGCGCTACTACGACGACCACCACCGTGATTTGGAGTTTGCGGTGGGGGATTGGGTGTGGTTGCGCCTCCTCCATCGACCGACACAGGCGTTGGAGCCCCGGCCCAAGGGGAAGCTCGGACCACGCTACGCAGGGCCATTCCAAGTCTTGGAGAGGATTGGGCAGGTGGCCTACCGTCTCCAGCTTCCGGAGGGCGCCAGGCTCCATGATGTCTTCCATGTCGGGCTGCTCAAACCCTTCCACGGTGATCCTCCAGCCACGACGCCTCAGGTGCCGCCTACGCACGACGGTCGGTTGTTGGCCGCACCGGAGCGCGTCCTGCGCGCCCAGCTCCGCCGCGGTGTCTGGCACGTCTTGGTGCAATGGCGCGGGATGTCCAGCGACGACGCCACATGGGAGCAGCTGCCGCACTTTCAAGAAATCTACCCCGACTTTCAGCTCGAGGACGAGCTGTTTACGGAGGCAGGGAGAGATGTTATGACCGGCATCCCCTACACGCGCAGGAGGCGCACGCAAGGAGGACTCCAAACCGGGCATTAGGAAACCCTAGGCATAAATCTATCTCATTAGGATTATTTCTCTTAGCCGTAACAGAGTAGGATTGAGATTTGGAAACCCTAGGCATAAATCTATTAGGATTATCTCTCTTAGCCGTAACAGAGTAGGATTGAGAGTTGCTTGTAAGGGGAGGATATATACTCTCCAAACTACCATGGAAATAGACAAGCAAGGCAACAGTTAGTTGCAGGGCTTACCTGCGATCTCGTTCTCTCTTGCGCCGGCTACCCTCGTCCTCACGGCGCCTCCTCGCCGCCAGGGGTTCAAGCCCCGTGCGACCCATCGCTACTTCCTGCGAAGTCTCGGCGGTTCCTTGAGCGCTACCAAGGGGTAGTTAGATATGAGAGAAAGGGAGAGAGATGTTAGATGGATGGTCAAGATTTCAGTATTCAGATCGGATGATTGAGAAGGAAGGAAGGAGAATGCACCAACCACTAACTCAAACTTATTAAATAGTAAAGATACTAAATTATTAGAACTGTTTTCTCTTCCTTTTTCCTCAATAGGTAATCACCAGACCATCTTATCCTCTTAACAACTGAACATAAACAGGTTAATGCATTGACAACAGCATTATTAACAGATCAAACTTTTATGTTCAACACACCATTAAAGGTACTGACATTACTGCAACAAGTGATACGAAATTAACTCCATAAACATGGCAAACATTTTAACTAGCCTAACAGTAAAATGGCAAAGAATATATGGTCCTGAGAAGAATCCAAGACAAACATAGACAAACTCTGGTTGTATGTTGCAATATGCTTTCCAAACGTTTTATACTAGGACATTGCATCCTAATATAATCGAAAGGCTATTGTGCGGTTGTTGGTGAGAATAAGACACAACATAAAAAAGAAGAGAAAATGAGAGGTCATTCTGCCTCACCTCAGATATGCTCCAAGCCATAAACGTTATGAACACAGACGGGCTGTTCTGAACCTGCATTTGGCACAGCAGAATCAGCCCATGCTAAACTCCAGAGAGGTGAAAGATAAGAAGAGTGAAGAAATCCTTGGAAAATTTACTAAAAAATCATTTTTTGCCACTAAGTCGCATTGCAATTTTGTTTTCGCCGTTGGCTCTTGCATTTACAACTAAACTCCGGCTTAGTAGCAACAACGAAATTGTCCAAATTTACAATCATTCTAGTGTTGTAAGATAAGCCCTCTCCGTTCCAACACCAAGCATCTCACCTCAGGGATTTGCCGCACAACGGCGAGAACGAAGTGAGTCCTCCCTCCCCATTGCATGAAAGCAAGAAGCGGCGGGGTGGGCACCAATCCTGAACCAAACAGCCACGATGCCGAGTCAATTCAGAGCACCAAACATCACCATAAAAATTCCAAGAAAAGACGGAAGGAGTTCAATAATCAATAGTTCATCGCCCCACCGATGGCGGCATGGACCGTTTCAAGAATCGCACAGGTCTGCAGCAAGCCTTGAGACAACAAGAAGAAAAGAGAAAGTATCACTCCACTCGTAAATCAGATGAGACCGAAAACACAGGGAATGAAAGGAGGGCACGCACAGATGAGGTCGCCGGCGACGGCGAACGCGGAGTGGAAGAAGACGGGAGGGGAGCTCAGGCAGGGCAGGAGGCGGAGCAAGGCAAGGAACCTGAAGACGACGACCGAGGAGATCGAGAGAAGAATCAGAGTGAAAAGAAATTACTAGAAGATATGCAGTGCAACGATTGTTGTTGGTTGCAGGTGGTTACCATCCGAGGGATTGGAGGGAGTTGTAGGAGAGCAGGTAGAGCCGCGAAGGACGAGCCATGGCCGCTGCCGCCGGGTGCCGAGTAGCTATTGGCAGCAGGAGTTTCTGTGGCTGCGGTTTTGTGCTTTTGTCAGCGTTGAAGTGGACGTGGGGAAGAAGACGGGTAGGCGGGCATCTAGCCAGTTTGTTTCTCTCTGACTGATCTAGAAGACTGAACTGGGCCACGCGATTTTGTTTTGGGATAAGTCAAATTTATCCTCTTAACTCTCGTGATAGTCTACGTTTCAATCTTTAACATTAAAATCAGATATTTTACCCTCTCAAATGTTAAAACCACACAACATACCTCCTTAAACCACTCCATTCTGGTTTTAATCCTGTGTAGTCTTGACGTGGTGATGATTTTGATACATAAGATGGTTTTAAGATGACATGGACCAAATAAAAAAGATGGTGGAGTGGGACATATATGTCTATTTCTTCTCTTTCACTGGCTGCTCTCAGGTGGGGCTAAGATGTCAGTGAAACATACTTTAAAACTGGTTTAAATTAGAAATTTGATTAACCTAATTATCTGATCCTACATGTCATTGACATTAACTATGAACATGTCATTAGCACTAACTAACCATTTCTCTGTAGAGCTGTCTATCGGTGAGAGAGAGAAGGGAGAAACATAGAAGGAAATAGGGGAGGTGACGGCGCTCGGTTTTGGTGAGCTCGCTAGTGGGGAAGGGATGGTGGTAGAGCATAGCAATAGGAAAAATGGAACGGCCTAGGTGTGAGGAACCTAATGGTGGTGGCGGTGACTAGAATGGTGCACCGGAGCGGCAACGTGGCGGCGATGAGCGACAAGGTGGCTATGGCCATGTGACGAACTCAGTGTGGGAGTAAAGGAAAAAAAGCAACTGGGCACAGAGTGACCTAGAGGGGTTTATTGCGTTGTGAGGAGGCACTAGGACAAATACCTATGGTCACTGGTGTTGTGCCGATGGCAAAGAAAAGTGGCGGTGGTAACACTGCTATGGCGGCGTGGTGAAGACCAAGACTTGGGCCAACATGAACTAGCGGAAAAGGATCATGGGTCCACGGGGAGCTTACCCAAGAGGTTAACGATGATAGGGAAACGCTGTGGTGGCCGGACGATGGGCGACGGCGAAGACAGGGATAGGGCTCATGGCGATAGCATTCTCTGACAACAGGCAACTAAAATGGGGCCACGTGTTAGAAACCGGGGAGCATGGAGAAGCTATAAATGAGCTCATAGAAGACAGGGGCTCACCGAAGTGGCAACAATGTCGAGGGTGGTGATGGTGAACGAAATTGGAGAAGACAGCACAAGCATGGTGATGCATTGCACGAGCTACCAAATTAAGTTAGGGGTTTGGATTGAGGGATCAAATGGCGCAAATTGACGTGGATGGTGATACGGGGACTCACCATGATGAGCAGAAGCGTGGTAGAGCTGCAGCGAACACGCCCGCCGGAGCTGTGGATGGGTTTGAATCATGGTAGGCGTGAGCTGCTATAGTCCAACAATGGCATGGGCGAGGTAAGCGCGACGCGAGGAAGACAACTATTGATCATAGCCGAGAGCTTCCGGTTGTGCTCCAGGCTGGTTGCGACACACTCCTTCGACGTGCCTACGCACAGGCCGCGGTCCTCACGTCACCACGGGGGACGAGGGGTGGAGGAGGGAGGTGGCTAGGTGGAGGACGGTGGAGGCCATGGTTGCAGCGGATGGGAGGTGATGGGAGAGGAGTGGGAAGGAGGCCATGTGTAGGAGTTTAGGTGATATGGAGAGAATGAGAAAGGAGAGGAAGAGGAGAGATTGGGGCTGATAGGTGGGCCCGCTGTGGTAATCATGCTGACAAGGTTGACATGTTACCCAAAGAAGCTCATATGTCAAAACCTCTTCCATGTTGGCACCATGTAGGAGTCACATCAGCTAAAACCACCTTCAATTGATCTCAGGGGTTAAAATAAACGGTATTGATACTTGAGGATGGCAAAATATACGATTTTATAGTTGAAGATTGAAACTTACACTGTCAAAAGAGTTTAAAAGGATAAAGTAGACTTATTCTTTTTTGTTTTTGTGCCTTTTTGTTGGAGCCTAGCATGGTCCAAGACCGGCCAAAAATTTTCAAGTCTAATAGGAAGGATGCTTGTGTTTGAAGTGAAAAATGTGGAATATATTATGCTAAACGGTTTGATGGCCATGCCGCACGAGATGAGACCACTAAAAGAGATGTGGTCGATTGAAGCAACACTAACTCGATTCAGCCGAACTATGTCCTATTTGAGCCCATGTTTAATGTTGAGTTGAATTAAGCATTAGGCTCTGTCCATCTCCATATCGATGCTGCACTTGAAGATTTGAGATTCATTGTTGCCACCTTGCTGGCTCTATTTTGTCTGTCGGTGTTAGGCGGAATCAATGGCTGTATGAGAGGAGAGATATGTGAGGTTAGCTCCTATCCTCTCATTTTACCAAAATCTAATAGTGCGTTGATGTCTTCATTAGAAATAAAAACGTAATAGTTACTTCAGTTTTAAGGAAAACCTACTTCATTGGAAATATATGTGGTCAGCTTTCATTTTATGGTTTACAAAAAGTTCACAATTGATTGAATTCCAAAGTTGTTGTAATATAAATACTCCCAACAGAAGAATGTTTATTATTCTAAGAAGTATTTTTCTATGTTGTTTTTTATGTGCAGGTTTCAGGACTGGAGATCAGAGCGTTCTGTTAGTTCAAACAAGATAGTTTCAGAAGGAAGGCATAATGTATTTGACTTGTTAATGGATAGAACTATTGGTGAAATTATGTGGAATGATTTTTTACGTGCCCATTTTAAGCTGCTTTCTAATGATAAGGTCGACTCAAATCATTTCAAGTTGTTATTTTCAACTGTGAAACTTTGTTAGACATACTTGATTGTGAATAGCTTTCATGGACTATAAAAACTTTAATTTCTTAGTTTACACTCGGACGTCTAGAACATTCTATACTATGTATTATCTTATTTGCGTACAAATGGTTCTTCGAAAAAGCGTTGAGGCCAAAGAAACATCACAAAGAGTCATAAAGATACAATCTAGTATTGATCATCATATTTTATGTGTACATGCAAAAATTAAAAACTTATGTGTTTCCTTAGAGATAACTCAATGGACAAGCTATAGAAGAGATTATCTCTCTTTTTTTAGTTAGATGTAAATTTAAAAGATAATTTAAGAGATAAACTATTGGAAATTTCCTTCGAGAAAGAAGAAGCGGGTCGAGAAGGCTTGCCGGCGCCATCTCCTAGGTTGTCGTTGATTCGTTGAAAAATAATTAATTAATACATACTACTATACTGTTGCAGTGTTGCTTAATGGTTACATCTTTCTAGGCCCTTTATTTGCTTAGGGCATCTCCAACAGTATGAGCTAGTTACTAGCTCTAAGATAACTTCTCCAATAGTACTAACTTTAGCACATAGCTCATAACATAAATAGCCTCACATGACACTCTCACATAATCTTGGAATGTGTGTATGAGACTAGCTCTTGATCAAGAGATAGCTTTTCTCTCTCTTCTATTAAAATATGAAATAATATGCTTAGAGCTAGCTCATAAGTCACTGTTGGAGATGCTCTTAGTACTCCGTTCTGTGAATGGATGTGCTTCTAGGATTTTGTGCAAAATATACAAAAATTGGATCTGCTCCAACCGGCTTTTTCTGGTTGTCGGCTTTTTGGCTGAAATTATATTGTAGCGGCTGAAATTACACTGTAGCGACTAAAATTACACTATAGCAACTGTTAGTTTTTTTCTAAGTTATTCAATTATAAAAAATAAAAATAAAATATACCGTTATATCTTCATAGATAATATAAATAATAAAAAAACAAAAAACTAATATTAAAAAGTCGACGTGTTCCATGGACCATTAGGCCATTTATTGCTCTTGGATGTTGTGTGTATTGTACATAGTAATAAATGATCTTAGAAATAGGAATAAAGGGGTATGCAAAGAAAAATTAGTAAAAAGTTACCTAAAAATATAGAATAACTTATATTAAGAAATAAAATTTGAAAGCTAGAGTGATTTATATTTGTGAACGGGTGAACTAACATTAACCTCTCCTCGTTCCCCCCAAAGGACAATTTCCCTTTGCAAAAGAAGAGTAGAGCATGGAGTCAGTCTTTAAGGGCATCTCCAATGGTCTGAGTCAGCTAGCTATATGCATGTACACATCAGCATATATCCTATGTGGAGGAAAGAGAGTATGAAAAAAAATCGAGCCAGCTCTTCCTTAGAGCAAGTTCAATAATAGAGCCAAGTGTTTGGCTATAAGTCAAGTTATAAGAGCCAAGTTATACAATGATTTGTCTTCTATTTGTTTACAAAAGGTTTTTTTATTATTATGTGGTACCATGTCTCACATTCTCTTTCCTATTCCTCCTCACATACATTTATTATCTTGGCCCACCACTGCATAGGCTCCCGTGCCCAGCTTGTTGCTTGCATGAGAGCCAAGCTCTCATCTCTCTCCTCTCTTCTCTCCTCCACATCAGCAAAAATGCTGACTAGCTTGGCTATAAGACCATTATTGTACTTGCTCTTAAGCACTAGTCTATAACGCTAAACGAGACAGCCTCTATAAATTCTGTGTGTGCATGTAAGCATCAAATAGCTATCCTTATAGATAGTTCTTTAGAATGCTAGCTTTAGTGTGTACTATATAGATGATGTGGAAGTCTTATAGTTAGTTACTAGATATAAGAGCAGGTACAATAAGGCTTAGTCAGCAGGCTATAGCAATATAATATCAACAAAATCTTACGTGGCAGAGAGAGAAAAGAAGAGAGAGAAGGAAGCTGGCTACTAAATTATAGCTAGCTATAGCACGTAAAAATATGCATTTCACTCTCTTACACGTGGGGTCAAATAGTTATTGTAATAGCTACCTTATTGTATAAACTATTTTTTTTGAAGGTTATAGATGAAATGGACAAGTGTTATAGCCACTAGTTGGCTATACTATTGTACTTGCTCTAACTATTGGAGATGCCTATGTCAAGAAAGACCTTCGAGTCTTCGACTACATCTGCTCACTTGTTTGAAAGGACCTAACAATGAAGGCGCTCGGTTCAAGTTCGGTGACAGGGCTATAAGGGGAGGTTTGTAGGGTTTGTTTTTCATATCCGTGGTTTATATTTTTTAGCTAAAATTTTTAAGTTTTATTTGTTTATTTATAACACGGATTATAGAAAAAAGATATACTCTCTTGCGATTTTAGACGGTACAAATATTAGACTTTTAACATGTACTACAATTAATTTATAGATCTTGTCTTGAAAAAAATACTCCAATTAAAAGTTATGTATTGTAACAAAAGCCAAAAGCTGGTTTCAAAAGCCGAAAAGAACAGGTTTTGGTTGTGGTTTATAGTTTTTGCCTGAAAATAAATAGCAATAGCTAAAATACGTCACTTTTAAAAGGAAAGAGCGAGCGGTGGAAAAAAAATAAGGGAGATATGCATGCACGTGACGAGAGCAAAAGTAGGGTGCGTGATGCACCTATGACTCCCACCTTATCCACAACGCAAAATGAGTGAAGGATCTGTTTTAAGAAATCGAATGTTCGTATTGACTTCTGGTTTAATTGGCTTCTGGTTTAGAAAAAAAACCAAAAGCCAATAAGAAGAGGGGGTAAGTTTGGTCAGGGAATACATAGTTGAAGATGCAAGCTACCCTCTACTTCACTCGCTGATGACCCCATGACAAGGTTATCATCGACATGGAAGGGCTGTCCAAGAAACTAGAAGCAATAGCTCAGCCATGTCGCAGACGGACAGTGCGGTTCTACTTACAGAGATCTCCTGTCGCAGTACGTTGGTACAGTATAGACACCGTGAAAGATGAACATTGTTCTCTATGCTTTCGTACCTCTGATGTAGGACAATGGATACAAAAACGGCAGCATTGTAAGGCGAATTTTGGCAGACTAGCATGTTTCGGTGAAACATTACCGTTTTGAAGCCTGCGTAGACCTAGCTCATGAATATAGGAGGTGCCTTATTATCTTCATTGCATAACAGCACAGGGTAAAACAACAAAACCAAGAACTGAACCGATAAAAATTGGAACAATCCCAATTCACGACCTTGTTTACACAACTTTCAGCACATGCAAAACTGAATAACCAGGGAATATCAATGGAGAAAATATGCATTCTACACATCCATAGATTCAGTCATTTTCTCTTTTTTCATTGCTACTGAAAAGAACGTATCGATCCTGGAGACATAGCAACGGGATGCTACTCCATCTTCACCTCCGAAGGCAGAACACAACATCACATGAGAAGAGATTTGGTCAGGTGCTCTCTTGCTGTTGTTAGGGCTTGAACAATAGTCTGCATGCAGAAAGCAATAACTCGTAAGTTCAGTTAAAGTAACCAATTTCGTTCAGTTGAAAAAGATCATGACTGCAACCTACCTGCTCAGCGAGTGATGTAGCACCACCCTCTACTCCATGAGCTGACACCTTTTCATATATCACAGTTCCTTCTGTTTCAAGGACAATCCTGTGCAATCATTCAAGAAAATAAAGCATAATTATTAAGCAAATAATTACAAGCTGCTACGATCTGTGCTATTACTCATCTCTCTCAGCCTGGTAAAGACCTGCTGAATCACTTTTGACATTTTAAAATATTAATGTTATGGGCCAAGATTACCAGGCATGCCAACAGTACGATGGGGGTATTGTAGCGGTGTTATATGTCTAGATAGTTTGATTGGTTTCCTAGTAAAAGATTAGTTGGTTAGGTAGGTTTCAAGATTCCTTGACTATCAAGTTATTGTTATGGATGGAATCTTATCTATTAGGAAGGTTACCTTTTATAATTGAAAAGACTAGATCAGATTGTTAGAGACCGGCACTATATAGGCATGGCATTGTTATCTTTTCTAATCAAACAAAGAAATAAACAAAGTTCTTAGTCTTTCCCTCCTCTTCAACTAAGCCTCAAAGGCCTTAACGGCGGTATAGCCGACTGTTCAAGGGCGAGTGCCCTACCATCGGTCATCAAACCCGTACCTAACCAACTCATAACACAACAATTAATAAACCAAGGGAATGAGAAGTTTGTTTTGTTCATGACTTTAGCAGGTCAAACCATTGTCTTATTTATCAGATTTTTGCCACCTTGCAAGAGGCATGTTTGAGGTACACAAAACCTGGTTTCTTAACTATAAGACAAAACCCGTGCATGCAACCATTTTTTGAAGAAGTACAGGTGCTAATAGAATTCTGTTGTCATGGCTCCATTCCAGAAGACCGATGTTGTCATGAATAGGGCAGATGAGCAGGTTCAAGTAATTTCAGAACAAATGAAGAAACATAGTGTACAAACAAGAGAAATAAGAACCGTTAACATCTAATAAGATTAGGATTTACCCTCCATCAACAATTTCATCAAGGCATAATAGTATCAGATCCAGATTTTCGAGTGCTGTTCTTTTGTCCACGATATTTCTGAAACCAACAAGATGGAAAACATATTCACATGCAATCAGATATTAACCTAACAATATGTAACAAAATAAACAATAGTAGAAAAAGGGTATAGTATACTAAAGTAGATTGAGTGTAACCTGAGAAGAAGGTCAACAGCATCATAGAATCCCTGAAGAACTGATGCTAAAATAAGCTCATTCTCCTCATCTCCTCCAGTGACAAAAAAATGAAGGTCTTGGATGAACTTATACACAACAATGTGACCGTCAAACATGACAATCTCAGCTGTAAAGGGGGGAACAAATAAATAAAACTGGATTACTTGATCTAGACGAACAATGTGTAAAATTTTCACATAGAGATCAACAGAAAGTTTCAGACAGCCACTTCTCGTGTTTAAGCAGAAAACTAAGGCAAGTAATTGGAAAAGTGTGCAAGCTCATCTTCAGATCAGTGAGTACAGTGGAAGAAAGTAGAAGCTGTACTTCAGCCAGGGCTGAAAAAAATGAGTTCTAGATTACTTTTCACATGCCGCACCAAAGGATATGAGGACAAAACATTAAGGTATATAGATAAGTAGATCATTGTTCCTATATAAGTAATTAAGCCGTGCAGAAGAAGCAACTAATAATGGTATTAAACATTGCAATGGCATGTGTTCTTTTCAAAATTAACATAGCATACGAACCATAAATTAACATGTTTCTGATCCAAAGAATCGGAAAAATAAGAGGTGTGTGATTAACATCTAAGAAAGATTGATCGGAAATGGCTGTCTGTTCTCAGGACAGAATACACAGCCCCATGAACACATCAACATATTTCATTTATGTACTTAAGCAACAAGTGCAATAAACATATCAAGACACGGTAAGCTGATAAGCAGCGTTCTTCAACAGTTCCAGCTTGTATAAACACATATGGAAAAGAGATAATTTTGTTTGTATAACACGTCAGTGCTAGATATCAAATACATCAATTTACGGTATGAGACAAACGGCATAATGTACTCCACGTTGGACTACTAGAAGCTAGCACTCATCATCACATATTCGCATACAGATCAATTCTCCCTCATTACAAATAGAAAAGGCAGATATAAATTACTCTCTGATCCAGCATTTGCTTTCTGGGTCTTGGCAAAGACCGACTTCTCGAAGGCCAGCTTCGCCGAGAGCGTGGGCCAATCATCCGTGTAGTACTTGACGGCGACGCGCTTCCCCTCGGAGTCCAGCAACAGAATGTTCTTCACCGAAGGGCAGGATTCCTGCACGAACACAAATTAAATCGCTATGACCAACGGACCATAACAACAAGGAAGCACAAACTGACAGAGACCACCATTAGCGGATCCCAATTTGCACTAGCACAAAAACAAGGTGCCAAAAAAGACAGCCTTCCAAGTCCCAACCCAAACTGGCAAGAAAAGAGAAGGGAGACCAAAAAAACTCAATCTTTGTGAAGTTATCACACGACGCCGCCCCGGACCGGAGCCGAACGTGACGGATCGGGGCAAATCAAGAAACCTGCAATATTGCAAGCCCACGCGGTAGAACCGAGCGGGGACGTGGGGAAGGAAGAGATAGGTTCGCCTACCATTTGGAACGGCGGATGGATTCACCGCGGCGGGAGAGGAGGGAGACGGTGGACGGGATCGCCGGCGGTTGCGCAGGCCAACGAAGGGATCGAGACGGGGACGCCGACGAGTGGGGTGAACGAAACGCCGTAGGTCCGCAGCACTAGTAGACCACTACGTTGCGTGGTGGGCTCGCATACCCGGCCCAAACGTTTGCGCTGAATAAACGAATTTTTATTGAATTATCTATTTTTTATTCCGAAATACAAAATTATACGTGCAAAATTTTTTTTTGCAAAAGTAGCATTCTGTCATCGAATCGTTGGACGACTAGCCCCTGTTACCCAATGACCGAGCGATACGAAGACAGTAGCTGTACTGTTGGGCGACTGGAATGCAGTCACCCAACAGTCGCAACTGCTAGGCGACAACCTATCCAGCCGTTCAACTGTTCGATAAATGGAACCTATTTTTATGTAATCTTTGTTTAAAAAATATTAAAGTTAATCCCTCATGAACTATCTATAACTTAAAAATAAAGAATGTATATGTGAACCATATATGACATCATCCTTTTTAACTAAGCGTAAATATATACATGGACTGATAATCATTTTGTGAATTAATAACCTTTGACACTTCAGCGTATGTATCCATCATAAACACTCGCATAATATTTTGAGGGTTTGTCGCAGAAGTGATACGTACTACATCCTGAAAAAATGGCTAATATGTGGACTGTGTGGTACAATATGAGGCACAAGGATAGACATATACTAGACAGTACCGCTGATGAAAGATGCGTAGACATTTCGTGCCTACTTCCAAAACTCATCTTTTCATGTTGTTGGATGCCTTAGTCCGTGAAGAATTGAATGCGAAAAGACGACGAGATTTTAGGTTACGAATTAAAATAGACTTTGTAATAAAGCTAGAAATAACATGGCGCATAGGGTTTGCTTATATGCATAAGAAACAACATCATGCATGATACAATAAAGTGAAATACTCCTATGATACATATACATCTTTTTGGAATATAAATAAATTCGACCTTTAGGGACTAGTTAAGAATGACCTGACCTACTGCGTGGATCGGGGACATTTTCCTTTCCTTACGAGCTCAATGTTAAACTCCTCAGCGGTCTCTTTGGCCTTAGTCACCATTTCGCTCTTTTTCTCGCGCTCTCTCTTGTGAGCCTCACGCTCCCTGCACGTGCACATCTCGAAATGAGTTTTCATCTCCCAACGTATACGCTCGGTTTGCTCGTCGTTGCGGTGTTCCTCCTCCCGGATCTCGCAGGCCCTTTTGATATTCCACTCCTCGTAGTCGAGAGTCCACTAGTCATGTGGGTGGACCTCTATGTCGATCCACTTATGATAGCCACATAGCTGTTCTGGGCTCTACGAGTACACAGGAGAGGTTGTTAGTGCGTACTTTAAAAGAGAAATAGTAGGAGAACACACTATAACTGGTCTTTACCAGCTGCTGATAGCTGATCATGTCCCAACGGCGGTCAGGATAGTCAGAGGAGTAATTCACGCAAGCCCAATAATGCATGTTCAGGCTGAGCCACTGTTAGACTTAAAAAACTTACATTGGTCCCTGCGCCAACAGAGGGGTAGCGTCTCCTCCTCGGGCAGGTGTTGCAGCGAACACTCGGTTGGAACGTTTAGGACGGAGTTGCTGGTACGGGGGCATCATTGCAGGGAGCTGCCCTTCTAGCACAGGCCATAGCAGACCTTGCTAGTTTGCGGGCCTCTTTCATTACTTAATCATCTTGTCACATTGCTTCTTTTGTCTCTTGTCCATCTCGACGTGGTGAAACATGCTTTGGTGTAGTGTCGGGTTTGGTTGTGTAGTGTCCTCTCTCATATCTCTTCCACCTTCTTTTATAAGCGAAAGGGTTGGCATGGTATGATTAATTTCATGTGAGTATGCTACGAGGCAGAGTACTGCCTTGTCTTTCAGAAATGTTGCTGACGAGGCAAAGTGTTGTCTCATCTTACATTGTAGGGAGTGGTCGCATCCTGCTTTGCAGGATCCTGCCTTGTCGGTCTGAAAAGTTGAGGATGTATAGTGTTGTTTTGTCGATCTGAAAAGCTGGCGAGGCAGAGTGTTATCATGTCTTACTTTGCAGAGTCCTTTCTTTTTGGTTTGAAAAGCCAAGGAGGTCAATGTTGTCAAGTCGATATGAAAAGTTGGCGAGGCAGAGTGTTGTCACATCTTGCTTTGCAAAATCCTTTCTTTTTTGTCTGAAAAGCCAAGGATGTCAGTGTTGTCAAATTGATATGAAAAGTTGGCGAGGCAGAGTGTTGTCACATCGTACTTTGCAGTGAACTGTCACGTCATGCTTTGCATAGTCCTGTCTTTTCGGTCTGAAAAGCTGAGGTTGTGCAGTGTTGTCACATCGATCTGAAAAGCTGGTGAGGCAGAGTGTGGTCATGTCTTACTTTGTGGAGAGCTGTCACGTCATGCTTTGCATAGTCCTGTCTTTTCGATTTACTACTTATACTATTATAAATTAACAAGATTCTGATTTACTATTTCTTTCTTTAATTACAATTTTCTACGAATGCTACTTATACTATTATTTACACTAAACAAATTATTTACTTACTACAAAGAAATACTCTAGAAGATAAAAAATTACCTCACTGATGAATCTTTTCTCCTCTTCTTCTCCCTTCCTCTTCTTCTCCTTCTCTCTCTCCTTCTCCCTCTCCTTTTGTTCCCTTTCTTCCCTCTCTTCCCCTCTCTTTCTTTCTTCCTTCCTTTTGCTCAGCCAGGGAGGCAGGGCGACTGCCACACCGTTTATATAAGCCATCTAGTCGTCCAACTTTTCAACGACTAGAAGCTTCTGTCGCCGAACGGTTAGACGACAGAACCTATCGCCCAACCGTTGTGCGACTGCATTAATGTTGCCCAACGGTTAGGCGACAGGTGGGATTTGAAAATACAAAATTATATCTGTGATTTTTTTTTTACAAAATTAGCCTCCTGTCGCCGAACAGTTGGGCGACAGGAGGCTAATTTTGTAAAAAAAAAATCACAGGTATAATTTTGTATTTTTAAAAAAAAATATTTAAAAAAATCCTGAATCAACTGCTTCCGGGTTGGGCCACATTTTGCGAGAATATTTGACGATTTCACTTGCACGGTAAGTGAAGTTTCCTCTGATGACTCGGCACCACACCAGCGAGAAAGAGAACCGCGGACACCACCTGAGCGACCAAACTTTACACAGCAGAAGTCGCATGGCAAGAAAACACCGAGCAGAGCCGGTTGGCACGCTGCGCTTTTCGTAGCCTCCGTGGTTCGCGGGTGCCGGCCTAATAAACGGATCTCTCGTTCTCATGTCGCACACGCGCGACATGGCCAGCGATTAGTCACTTGCTAGTGCTGCTTTACTTAGTCCAATATGCCGCGTTTAAGGCGTGTGTCGTGTTTGATTTTTTACTTAGTCCAATATGCTCCCATCTTCCACGTTGGTCTCGCTGCCGTACCACCATTTTCCCCAGCCACGTCTCGTTCAAGCCACAGTTGGACATGGCAGACAGTCTCGTTGGTATGGCATGGTACGTTGAAACATCTGCAGATGCCTGGAAAGGGTTGCCACGCCTGGACCCCGGCCGGCCGAAACCGGAATGAAGCCGTTCCAAGGTGCTGAAAGTGACCTGGTTTTCAGAGCTAGATGTGCTGTCCTTGGAGTTTGAGCTGCACATACCTACATAACATACGTGTTCTTTCATCAAAGAAGTCGTTGGTCCGGGCTGACCATTCTAGCACAAGTATTTCGAGTCTCGAGTACCAGATGTGTGATCGGACGGTCCAAAGCACGTGCAGTCGTCCTAAGTCCCAACAGGCGTCATCTTCCGACCTGAACGAAGAAATTACTCTCTGAAACCTACTGCTCATTGGCCTACTAGCCACTGGGGAGATGGAAGGAAGGTCCTCGAATTGGTCAAATATCATTTGCAGCCGTCCAGATTGGGCGCTTAACAATATAGAAATAAGATCAGTGTAGCCGCTGCGTCTGACCACCCCCAACCACACACACACACACACTTGTGTTATGGAAGTATTTAGATGCTACGTTGAATCAGTAAGGAAAGCGCATGTTAAAAAGAGAGAGAGAAATGGTAGAAGCTTAACCCAAAATCGTGTGTGGAAGCCCATTCGAACAATTATCTTGCGCGACAGTGTGTTCCCGTACAATACTCATGCATGATAAAACAGAGACAAAACATTGCTTCCCTGCTCCATTTCGATTTTCGAGGTATACATACACTGGCGTGCAGGCTGAAGGCAATCGACCAAAAAAGAACCAGCAGATCCTCGTATGCAATGAACTATTTTTTTCTCTTGGAGCTGACCAAATCTGACAACTGAGCAAGCGACTCCCGTTGCACCCAAAAGACAGATGACTATACAAACAGAAATTTTCTACAACAAATCTGAAACCCAAAAATTGAAGTATAAAGATTTGCTACAAATGAGATCACATGTGAGCAACCGTTTAGCTACAAAGAAAGCATTTCCATGTCACTTTTTCTAATGTAATATCGATCAAACGACTTCGCTTCATCAAAAGTAGATATTTGAGATACACCATCCGTGTGTTGAGCTAGGAAACATTTATCTTCAGCTACAGAAAAAATAATCAGAACACGCAAAGAAAGATGCCTGTTACATTTTACCTTCCGTCATTCTTTATTCACAAATTCCTCTGAGTTTGTTGCGCTCATCTCTACTGATATAACTCTGAAACTAGTAACGAAAAAATTGATCCAGTGAGTAAAACTGAGATGGCACCAAAACAGCAGGGTGAGATATAGAAACAAAGATGCTCATATGTTATCGAACAGACGCGATGAAAAGATCGTGATTCTCATTTTTCATTACCAAATTCACAACATACAGGCATACAGCTAGTGTCATCATAGCAATTTATCTGAATTTTATTTGCCAAGAATTATTGCTGATGTTACCTAAAGCACACAAAAAAAGCTAGCAGAATACTTCTCAGGACCAAGTGACCAACAATTATGGGTAAATAATCCCCGTATGCTTATTTGCCACCAAATTTAGATTGTTATGAAACAAATAAAATGAATACTTATTGACCTCCAGATTGTTGTAGCGTATGTTTACCATCTGCATCCTATATAAATCTGAAAAGGAAGAATAAGCTCGTAGAAAAGCACTCTGTTGTTGTAACCAGCTATGCTTTCCTCATTACTTTTCAACAAATATACACATTGATCTGCACGTAATCCACGGAGATTTTAAAACAAAAAAGAACCAAGGCACACTAGTATGAAATCAACCTTCTTTTCTTGTAGGAGCTGACCAAGCCTTGCAAGTTCTCAAATGAACAATTTAAGCATTTGATGTAAACACATCATTTTTGCAAATCCACCTTTGGCTTAGCGTAGTTACTATAGAAAAATAGAAACTGTCTTGTTGGTTTGATCGAGCGAAACTATAAGCTGAAAAAAAAAAGATAGCATTGGTTCTATTCTTTTCAGCTTCTAAAAACCGCTTTTCTATAATAATTAGCTTTTAAACGAGATGTTTTTTCAAGACAGGTCTACAAGTTGATTACAGTAAACACTATAGCAATTTTATTTATATCGTATAAAATCATATACGAGTGTCTGTCTTCGTACTTTTTCTTGTGGAACTAAAAGTCATGAGCCGAAGAAAAACAGAACAAGTTCTGTTGAACCGGTTCATGCAAAGCTTGTTTGTGACGCTGCTGAATCCTATAGAGACATACATGAAATCAGGGGCGGATCCAGCGGTGGGGCGGGGGGGGGGCTCGAGCCCCCCCTACCGCTACCGGACCCTTGGAGCCCCCCTGGAGCCCCCCCATAAATTTTTAGCTATGGATGTATAATGTAGAAGGGGCTGAGGTCGAGCTGAAGGTACTTTAGCCCCTCCAAAAAATTTTCCTGGATCCGCCACTGCATGAAATCAAGGTCCAGCTAATTCAACCACCAACCCAAGTGTGAAACACTGAAACGAACGCTGAGCTCGCGCGCGCTCCAGATCGTCCCAGAGCGGCGGAAGTAATCTTCGAGAAACGAAGGCGCGATCGAGCGGCGGCCCCCGACGCCCACACGTCGGGTCGCAGCAACCCACCCACCCACCCACCATTAGCACTTGCCTTTCCTGAAGCTTTAGGGGGTGTTTGGGACTGCTCCGCTCCACGTTTTTCAGCTCCGCTCCACGTTTTTTAGCCAAACGGTTTCAGCTCCACGCACCCTGTTCGAGGAAAAAAGGTGGAGTTGTGAGAGCACCTAAAGAGGTACTTCACAAACTCCAGTTTTTTGTGGAGCTGCTCCACGGTGGAGTTTGTGGAGCAGAGTTTGTGGAGCAGTCCCAAACACCCCCTTAATTAAGGCAGCTCAGTGGCTCATGCCACGTGTGCCCATCTTACCGAGCTAATCAGACTCTGCCCATTTCAACTTAAACTTCTGATTTCGGACTTATTTTTATTTCTAAATTCTATCTTTTTTTTTACTTTTTTAGCCTTTTACCAGTTTTTTTATTCGTTTGAATTGTCCGCGATGAGCTAACCAATTTTTTCTATTTTTAAGTTTTTTTAAATTTAATTACGTCAAATAAGTCACCATCAGCTACAGTGTAATTTCAGCCAGCTGCAGTGCAATTTCAGCCATAAATTGGGTTATTTCAACCCACCTGAGCGGCACCTGATCCCTTCAAACCGGAGTATGGAAAAGTATACCGACATCTAGAAACTTTTTAGGTCCGTTTATATTGTCTTTTCTTCAATTTTTGATTTTGGTTTATGAGTAATAATAGATTGTAGATAGATATTTGTATACGATTTTAGCCGATATAAATAAATTCTTTGTAGTGTATATTACAATCGACTAGTAGATTCTATCTTAAAAAGATAGTATATACTTTAAAAAAAGTTATTTACCGTAGAAAAATGATTTTTAAAAGCTACGGGACCTTAATTACACTGGTAGTAGTAGCGTAGCTAGTACTGCTAACGCCGAAGAAATCGAACGAACCCTCACGTACGTTGCGCTATATATAGTCGCGTGTACCACATGCCTCTGGGACACCAGAACTGGGTTGCACCATTGATTCGTCGTCGCAACTAGCTAGAAATGAGAAAGAGGCATAGGCCGCTCGAGGAGACGGAGAGCAGCGTGGACACGGCCCGCGTGCTCATGCTCCTCTCGCAGCCGCAGCAGCACGGCGCCGTCGGCGTCGAGAACGTGAAGTACGGCGCGAGGCAGACGGGGTTCGTGCGCGCGGCGCGCGCCCGCGTGTTCGAGTGCCAGACGTGCAGCAGGCGGTTCCCGACGTTCCAGGCG
Organism: Dendrocalamus latiflorus; assembly: GCA_017311315.1. Classification (NCBI taxonomy): domain Eukaryota; kingdom Viridiplantae; phylum Streptophyta; class Magnoliopsida; order Poales; family Poaceae; genus Dendrocalamus; species Dendrocalamus latiflorus. Next base: position 22,960,881 of record CM029620.1, read on the forward strand.
CTGGGCGGGCACCGGGCCAGCCACAAGCGCCCCAGGCCGCGCGCGCACGCGCTCGGCGACGTCGGCGCCGGGCTCTGCCCCAGGCGCCAGCCGCTTAAGGCGCACGCGGAGGCGGGCAGGGCGAGGGTGCACGGGTGCCCAGTCTGCGGGGCCGAGTTCGCCGACGGGCAGGCGCTCGGCGGACACATGCGGCGGCACCGTGCCGCGCCCAGCGCGGACTCTATTGGCCCCGGGGCAGCGACGACGGTGAAGGTTGACGACGCTGGAGACGAGTGCACCGGCGGGATTTGCTTGGACTTGAACCTCACGCCGTCGGCGAACTGCGCCAAGTGCCGGAGCGCTGGGCTCGGCGCTGCGGTGCAGAGCGTGCAAAGAACGTTACTGTTGGATTGCTCTCTTTGAGCCATCCTTTTTATTGCTTTCGACAACTCGCATGCATGCTAGTTGGTTGCTATAAGTTTTTTCGTGTATTTCCCTAGTCTTGATAATCTTTTTTTCTTTTGACGAATCATCTTGCTAATCGGTTCTATTAGTCTCTTCTGTTCATCTGCTCTGTTGGTCTCCTGGCTTTTCCGGTATGTTTGCCCTGGCCCTGATACATAAAACCTGATAATGAATTAATGAAAACAGAATCATAAGTTCTCATAAAAGGAAGAAAAGAATCCAAGGGCAGGAACAACATCACAGATCACACCAGAGAATACGTTATTCCATGCATTGATTGATAAAACGAAAAAACCCAACAGCATGGATTTCATTACACACTGTAGCACGAGGTTCAACGGATTGAAATCCAGCGTACAATAGCTCCCAGCAATTGCAATAGCCACGTCAAAAGCAAGAGTAAGTAGTTGCTTCAAAGATGGAAGCAAATATAGGTGCAACCAGATCTGTATCATAACTGTTCTTGACATTCTTCCTATAACAGCCAAGCAGGAAACAAATAATGTCAAATATCCAATGATCATGAAGACAGACCATCGCTCAGGAGCCGCAGCAGGCAGATCGCTGAGCTGCTGGTGTGTCAGCACCTTGGTCCGTCTTGTTGTTAATCTTGATTGTCTTGTCCTACAAAGCAACATTAAGTCCATCAGAACACTGAACAAGATGGAGTTTGAAACATAACTGAGTACAGTTATCTGTACCTCAGTCTTAGAATCGGTCTCAGCAAGCCTCTGCTTAATGTCACGTGCAATAGAGAAAAAAACTTGCTCCACGTTAAGGTTCGTCTTGGCACTCTGAAAGACCAGTGCATGGTGAAATTAAAACAATTTCCTCTTCGTCACTGAAAAGATCAATCAATTCAGACAAGCAACATACAGTTTCGAAAAACTTGATGCCGTACTCATCAGCCAGTGCTTGCCCCTTCGCGGTAGGTACAGCCTGGAAAACAAATGAAAAGGGAAAAAAGCATTTACCTAGTAATTTCAAACCGATAATACAATGTTAACCCCAGGCAAATATTACAGAACACCAAAACAATAAAGTGGGAGAGGAATTCATGGATGCGTACCCTTTTACTCTCATCCATATCAGCCTTGTTGCCAACCAAAATTTTGCTGACATTATCAGAGGCATGTTGCTCGATATTCCGAATCCAGTTTCTTATGTCTGTATGTTGGGTGAATCAAAAGTCAAATAATGGGCAAAAGTTCAAAATGGAAGTATTAGGGGATATATGGGTATGGAGATAGTACTGTTGAAAGATGACTCATCGGTGACATCATAAACAAGCAGGATACCCATGGCTCCCCGGTAGTATGCTGAGGTAAAATGAAGCTTACATGGTTAAAAGGTTATCATATCACTTCACAGAATTTTAGTCTACAGAATGGAACAAGCATTATACCAGTGGTAATAGTCCGGAAACGTTCTTGACCAGCTGTGTCCCAAATCTGTAGCTTAATACGTTTCCCATCCAGTTCTATTGTTCTTATCTTAAAGTCAATACTGCATAAACCAAGTATTGGAATCAGTGGGGAACATAACAAATGTCCCAATTCCCATTTGACTTAGGAAGACATTAGGATAAGTAAAATAACCAACACCAAAAAGACCTACCCAATTGTGGTAATAAAGCTCGTAGTGAAGGAACCATCAGAGAACCGCAGGAGGAGGCAACTCTTGCCAACACCTAGACATGGAAAATGAGAAAGAAGAGTTCTTATCAGACAACAGGCACAATATAACACTTGACTAATGAACATACCACTAGCTGAGAAATAATGAATTCAATGGGGTAAAGATATTTTTCGTAACTATTGTTGAAGTATAAATGAATTTTCTACGTTTCTTCATCAGTTTAAGCTTTTAGGTTAATTGGTTAGTGTATGCAACTCAATATGATACAGAGCTAAGAGGTCTTAAGTTCAAAACCCAGTCGGCGTAATTAAAAAAAATTACAGCCTACTTCTATTCACGTCTTAGACCTGTAGGAATCTACACGTGAGGGAGATGTTGAAGTATAAGTGAATTGCTCGTCTTTCTTCATCAGCTTAAACTTTTCAATTATTAAGTTTCATGCAACAGGCCAGTTCACCTAAAAGCTTAAATTAATAAGAAAAGACAGACAATTCACTTATACTTAAACACTTCTCACGTGTAGGCTCCCTCAGGCCTGCAATTATTTTTTTTTTAATTGCACTAGCCGAGTCTTGAATTTAAGACCTCTTAACTCTGATACCATATTAAGTTTCATGCAACAGTCAATTCATCCAAAAGCTTAAGCTGATAAGGAAAGACGGGCAATTCACTTATACTTGAACACTCCCCCTCACGTGTAGCCCCTCTCAGGTCTAAGACGTGGAATAAAAGTAGGCTACAATTATTTTCTTAATTGTGTTAGCCAAGTCTTGAACCCAAGACCTCTTGGCTCTGATATCATATTAAGTTTCATGCAACAGCCAGTTACCTAAGAGATTAAGTTGATAAAGATATACGGACAATTCATTTATACTTGAACAACTATGAACTATCCAATATCACTTTACAACAATGTAACTGCTAGAGAAAGACTTAGTGCACTGCAAAGGTTTTGCCTTGGAAGAGAGAGATGGAAGGCCCCAGCTATAAAACAATAAAAACATGGAGCCATCACTTTTTGTGTGCCAAGATCAATGCCTGATAGAACCCAAGCCATTATGTTATGCAGAGTTGGGAAATACTTGTCATGACAACAACCACCTACTTGATCCCATCAGTAAGGCTTGATCAGGAAAAAAGTGAATGCACATTTCCTTGTTAAATTTTGCTAAATTTATGTGACACATTTTCCAACTACACAAAAAATCATTGATCTTTAGTGTTTGATCCATCAGTTTCACCCTTTGTTCCAACTGAATCCCAACAGCTACTACTTTCTTTCCGCCCTCACATGCAATGAACTCTTTCTATCCACTCTCAGCAGTGCATTGCAATATAATCTATGGTGTCTACTAACTAGGAAAAACTATAGAAGGAAGAACAGACCATGACACCAAAAAGAAGCATTTTTACCATTCTCCAAATCACCCTAAGGCCTAAACTGAAGATTTGCATGTTTTTTCAAGTTATACTTTCTTAGACTCTTTACCTTATTGCAAGAGTGGCAAAAGAAAGCATTGCTTAATGCTTATGTGTGGTGTTTCTCGGCACAGCCTAGCAAATTATGAGAATACCCAGGGAGGATCAACTCTACCTCTCAACCTTTTAAACAACCCTTCCTGCTAAATCTACAAAGCAAGGAATTTCGAAGCACACTTTCAGAGGTTGGACCATTTCGTTTTCCAATGCTCTTCCAACCAAAAAGTGCCCAAGTGAATATTCATCCATGAAAGAAAAAAACCCCACTGCAAAACGCATCGCACAATCCATCTCTTCTCCTCAGTCTTCTCATCAGTCATCACTCTCCCAATTTTGCATCTGAAACTAAGGCAGCCTAGGCCCTCGTGACCTCGTTATGAACTCACCCAAAGCCAACAACGGCTGCTTCTACGTATAATGTGCTTTCAAAAGAAGCAGAAACTATTCAGAACAAGCAAACATTTCCTCCGCCCTGGCACTCCAAATGGAAGACGGGTCAAGCAAAGACGTCCACAGCCAACACAAATGACGAATCTTTGCGAGATCCGCTTCGCGTACACGCCCAATCCCACTGTGATCCCACGAACATTTACACACACACGCACAACAGTCAACAGAGAGTGGAAGTGGAGACTTGAGACATAGATCTAGTGGCACCAACCGCTGTCCCCGATGAGGAGGAGCTTGATAAGGTAATCGTAGTCAGCCCGAGCCCTCGCTGGCGGCGCAGCCATGTCGCTCGCACCCTCCTCCTCCAACCCGGGCGCGCCTCCACCAATCCCCGGCCTGCGAAGAAACGGAGACAGGGAAACATCACACAAGAGAATGGCGGCATGAGACGGCGAGGCGGATGGGGAGGGAGGCGGGATCGGTGCGCACCAGCAGGCGTGGGGGGGTCGAGGAGCGGGCGGTGGTGGATCTAAGGGAGGAACGAGACGAGGAGACGGGAAATTTGATGGAGCAGGTCGGTCGCTTGGATTGGAAGACAGGGTTGGGTTTGCTTCCCCCGAGACGCTCGGCCACCGGCCGGTGAGCTTAGAGCATCCCTACTATATGGAACCAAGGTAGATTTAAAATTACGTTACATAAATATTTTAAAAATTAAATTTGTTTTTCTTCAATACATTAAACCGATTTTTACTAATAACTGAAACCTATATTATATTAAAAAATTATAAAATAATAATATCCTCTTTCAAACTCACTATCTTCTATATAGTTATTTAATAATCATATAAATTGTTTAATGTTTTGAATCGATTCCTAACTAGAGTCCGGTTCTATACATTGAACCGATTTATACTAATAATTGGGACCTATGTTACATTAAAAACTTTCAAACACACTATCTTCTATATAGTTGTTTAATAATCATATGAATTGTTTAATGTTTTGAATCGACTCCTAAGTAGAGTCTGGTTCTATACATTGAACCGATTTCTACTAATAACTGGAATCTATGTTACATTAAAAACCATAAAATAATAATATCTTCTTTCAATCGCACTCTCTCATATATAGTTGTTTAATAATCATATGAATTGTTTAATGTTTTGAATCGACATCTAAGTAGAGTCCGGATTCATACATTTTTTTTGTTAAAATCGACTCCTCTAATGTATTAAATCGATTCAATGTCTTCTCTCCTCATTTAAATCGACTAAACACAATATTGAAGATGGTCTTAGGCATAATTACCGGTGAACTTGTGTTTTTAAGGTGTTAGTCTCTGGTTTGTGGGCCAGACACAAACTTAGCCTGCATGGGCCCTCGTTGTCAGTTTACCTGGGTATACGTGAGGCGATTCGGTATGTAAATGTGTTCTCTTCTTGCTATGAATTTGGACGGGAACTAGGTCGTATCTCTTCGAATGGGCAGAAAATTGAATGTCTATTCAAACCAAGTCTAAATAGAGTTTGGAAAATCATGAATCGTGGGGACAATAAAGGCGAATGTTCATTGGAAAACCTACTCGCATACCATAAGGTGAATAACAGCGTGCCATTATCCCATTCCTTACTGTTTGATCGAGAAACCGGAGATCAGAATTGATAGCTATAGTGATTTGCTGAAGTACCCGTAGCTTTTACTGCAATTTTCACATCCACTTGTCTGGATCCAACATGATATTTTTGACCCGACAGTAGAGAAACGATAGTTGCACGACGTTGTGTTGCGTGTAATGATGGAGAATTGGGCCTTCAGGTGTGCTAAAATTAGGCTTAGCACTTAGTTGCTTGGAACAATCATCCAACCATCTCGTGGAAGACCAAGATAAACAATCGGTAATCTTCTTGGCATGGCCATTCTGTTCGAGTGAAGGGAAGAAAAAAAAAAGGAATAGCATTGGCTTGATATCAACTCCACAACGTCCTCCGTGCCACCCTCGCTTTAGGACCTGATCAATATGGCTTCAGCTTATTTTTGCACTATTCATAAATTTCGTTTTTTTCTGAACTTTTGGCTTTTTTTTGAGTTTTTTCACCGGTTCTTTTTTCCTCGTATTTGTTTACATTATACGTGATGGGCTAATATGTTTTTTCTATTTTTAAATTTTTTTTAAATTTAATTGTGGTAAATAAGACTCTGTCAGCTACAGTGCTTTTTTCAGCCAGCTACAGTATTTTCAGCCAAAAGCCATGAGGCTTTCAGCCGAACCAATCACCACATTAATGCAGTTAGAGCACGCAAAAAGTACCTCAAGAGATGGCCACATGAGAACGTCACTGGTAACTTTGTTGCAAGTATAAGCATGTTTTGCCTTGAGGCAACGTACAAAAACCTGATTAATCGGCCAAGTAAAGGTTGATTCCAGGGTGAGGTGACCGAGAGTACTGGTTACCGGTTTTTAGAACATTGAGCTGCACTAATCGGATGGTCATGGAATAATTCCTATTCCTCCATGTAGAAGAACGGGTCCAACTAGCCCAAAGTGCCTCCAACAACAGCTCATTATTGGTGTCCATACAAGACCAATTCTAGATAATCATACATTCTTTAAAAAAATCATTTACCAACCATGCTACGTCAAAGTATTCTAATGCACCCAACGCTTTTCTGAAATCTAGATAAAACACAACAATAGAGGCATCAGGAGACTCGGCGAATGGTACTCAATTACCAGGAATTTGAAAAGTCAATCAACGTGCGCAAATTGCCTAGAAATTGGCATTCAACAGAGCCAAACAAAGTTGGCGAATTGCAAAAATGATGGCCATACGCTACGTTACAAGAAAAACCTCCAATTTATGATTGCAAATCCTTTCCAGTTTCCACCAACTACGTTTCTATTTTTCTGGAGAGGAATCCCAAGTGATCATCTAGATTTCAGGTGGCCCTTTTGATCTGGTTTTCAGTTTTTAGCTTAAAACTTTAATATTTTAAATTATAACTGTTCACAAGAAAAATTACGAAAAAAAAGATAGTCATATACGATTTTAACTAGTATAACTAAAATCAATACAGCATGTACTACAATCAGAACCCGTCTTAAAAAACACACTGGTTGAAAGATAGTTACTGTAGTAAAAAATAAAAAGCCAAAGCAAATGTTCCGCCGAACTCAGCCGAAATCTATGCTAAACATCTTCCATTGAGGACCCATCGACTGGACCCCTCTCCAACCAAATGGTAAAAGAACGAGAACCGAACAAACCTCATACTCAACTACTAGATACCCCTGCAATGGTTTTATTCATCATATACCCTCCACTTAGATGGAAATTCAGGATTTACCCTCCTGATCCACGTGTCAGTGACTTATGACGACCCCACATGTCATTGAGGTGGGAGGGTAAATCCTGAATTCCCTAAAAAGAGGGAGGGTACTTCAGCAATGCAGCACAGGCTAACACAAAAAAAGAGGCATAAATAGCATAAACAACTCCAAGCCATAATTCATCACAGCTACAAAAGGCTCAACATTTGAAAGTGCATCTCATAATTAATTAGGACTTAACAGAATCCAACATAACATAACAAAGCCATAGCAGCTATGCATTCAAAAAGTAGACACCTCTGATGTCCTGGGAGATCCTACTTCAATTTGAAATCCTTTCACAAAACTTCCATTTAGTAGAAAAAGCCTAGCACTTTGCCACCAACATTCTTCCTCCTAGCTTCCTCGTGATCCATGATACCAGCAGACGTTGTCAGGACAATGTAACCAAACTGCACATCAAAAGGTGAATGTTGATTATATAACGACAACAACTTGCATCATACTTGCACACAGTTCATAACCACAAAAAAAATCTTTGGCCACATCTTAACTTAAATTTTCAGTGAAATAAACAGTAAAGAAGTATAGTAAAAAAACTGACCTGACGAGATGGAAGCAGCCTAGCTGTCCATCCCTCAATCTCCTTGACACCAACATCGAAGCGAGGACTGATGACTCCACACTTGTTCAGCCTGCCGTTCAACTCAACCACGATCTTGCCAGCTCTGTGATCATCAACATACTCGAACTCACCAATGTACCCTATAGAAAAGGGCAGCAGTCATGAATCCATGCTCTCGGAGTCACAGATACAACATAAATGAGAGAACTAACCGTGCTTCTGCATGACCAGAAGGAACTTGATGATAACCTTTGAAGAGGGCCTGATCATGACCTGCCTCTTCCCACGCTTCTCCGCATTGTACATGCTCTTGAGAGCATCATTCAGTACGCTAACCCTCACCATCCTTACCTAACCTGCAGAGGCATGCACCAACAGATTTGTAACTGTAAGACCATACATTACAAAATAATCAAGCTAACCAGTTTGGAACAAAATAAAGTGCATAAGAAAAGAGTGACAAGCTTAGTATTTGAATAGCAGTTAAACTAATACGGAAATATAGCATGTCACACAGGTTATAGATAAGGAGAATTTATGATATACAAAAAGTAAACCCAGCATATATATCAACATGGCAAAGTGGAATTCCAGTAAGCCTCTATAACCATCATGGTTCACAAAATAAAAGCTTAAGATGGATACAAAATGAAAATGGCAAGGAAATAAATATCAGAGTGTTTATTAGCACCGCAACACGAGAAGAGAACACCTACTTGCAATTGCTAACATAGGATGAGGCAACCAACTAAAGTAGGAAGCCAAATAATCATGTTTTCCCCATGTATGTGGTGTGCCATCAAAACGTGGCATACTACAAAAACTAACGTGCTACAAGCGGCGCCTCTCGAAATTCATGGTGCCCCAAGCCCAACTAACCGCAAAGAACATCAAATGCCAAGTAATGCATTTGGTTTCCGCAAGCTCACAAATCTATGGATCCTAATACCAAAATAACACCCAAGACACGATTCCCTCAATAATTCGTTGGAAGCATTCGGCGCAAAGGATACAGAGAGACCAAACAAGTTTCCCGGTAGTTTGTGCATGTGATGCGCAAGGGAACACATTTCCTGCTTCGATTTATGATCGTGAAATCACGCGAACATGTTTCTGACTGAGAGCATTCACGGGATGAAACTAAGAGATCTACTCTGCAAAATCGTACTAAACATATGAGTCTAAGACATCTTCATCCACGATAACAACCGATCCTATAGTATTTCATATCATTACATACAGCATACTACATAAGCAAAACAAGAAAGAACTCGCAATGTAGAGCAAACAAAACTAAGGATCTGATCAAGAACAGCGCGGCGAACAACATACTGGGAACAGATACCTTCAGCACCTAGCCCCAGGGATCTACACGCAGGGGAGCAAAGAGAACAGAGGGGGTGGGTTAAGGATCCGCAAGAGGCGTACCTCGCGGTGGAGAAGCCGAGCTCTCTGCGGGGCGGCGGCGGCGGCGGAGAGGCGAGGAAGAGGAAGGCGACGGCGGTAGAGGAACTGCTCGAGGGTTTTGGGCTCTTAAAAAGGGGGAGGGCGGATGGGTGCGCTTCCGTTGGATCTTGAGTGGACGGTGAGGGATAGATTTGAGGAGTGGTTGCCCTAGAACGAGGCGTGTGTGTTTTGCACTTTGGTCCTTCGGTGGTTCGATATTTTGATTAAGCTTCATGGTAATGACATGTGGGTACTCGGGTCTCGCGTGCAAAGAACACCCGGTAAATTGCAGGGTTACTTCTCGTCATTTGCATTCAGCAGCACAAAAATCTCAGAAAAAGTTCGTGTTTCCTAATGTTAGCTCACCTTTAGAAAATCATAAGGTAATATAGCGTCGCATTTGTTCAAAAAAAATTCGTGTAAAAATGTTGGGTTTTTTCATTTGATGCGATGACATACACACAATGGCTAGCAAATGACAGTGCTGGTCTATTGAAACTTGATATCACTCAAACCGTTTGAACAACTCGCTGGGAACGTACACTAGTGATCAACAATGCGCCATTGATCACCATGTAGATGATCTTGGCAGAATTGAAACACAAGAGCGCAGTCTTCCCTCACACAGTACTCATTTGATCGACAAATTCCTGGCAAGTTAAACAAGAAGAGCACAATCTGCACTTATACGATTGCACAGTACGTACTTCTGACAAATTGTTGGCAAATCGAACTAGGACAGCACAATCTTTCAGATCAGTGCAGATTTGGCATGGACCAAGAAGGCCATTGCCAGAATCTACTGCACCAGTACTTGATCAGGTTCCCGTACCAGAGATCCTCGGTGCTATGGTCGGCGAAGTCGAGCACGGAGACGGTGTACTTGCCGTAAACGTCCATCCAGTAGTCGTCGTTCACCTCCTCGTACGAGCTCGCGACGTACATGCAGTTCCTCCTCACCCCGTTGAGCCCGTTGGCCTCGACGCAGAAGCCGCGGAAATGGTCCACGAAGACGGCGCGGTCGCCGATGTCGGCGACCTCCGACCAGATCGGCGCCCGGCTGCGGCGCTCAGTGCGGAAGGCCTTGAAGAGTTCCCCCATGCCGTTGAATCCTCCTGGGTGCAAGAGGCGTGTCCTGACGATTAGGAGGAGCTCGGCGGACGACACGACGAGTGTGGACTCGGAACTACACCAGCGGTTGGGCATCTCTAGCGCCGGCGGCTCGATCACGTCGGCCACGGCGAAGTTTGCGGCGTCCAAGACCGTCGTCTCGCGGGTGCCCCCGTCGAAAAGGTAGAACGCGCCGTCGCAGTAGGTGATGCTGCTGATGTCAGCGATTTGCGAACATCCGGCCGGGCTCCATGCCCCGTAGCCCGGCCGGCAGAAGAACGCGCCCTTGCCCGGCGAGACCATGACGGCATGCGGCGACCATTCCCATACCATGTCACGGAGGATCTTCTCGTCCTTGTCGCGGAACGAGGACGGCAGAGCGGGTAGGATGGCGGAAGCGCCGGTGAAGGGGTGCACCAGCGCGGCCGAGAAGTCGCCGGCCACGCCGAGCGTCCAGCCGTGAGTCGAAGCGAATAGGAAGGAGCGGCCGCGCGCGGCAGGCATGGGGGTCTCCACTATTCTGTCGTCGGTGAGGGACCAGAGTCTGCGGCTGACGCTGAAGTAGTCTTGGCAGGGCAGGAGCAGCAGCGGGAAGCGGCGGCGGGCGGCGTGCGCCGCCGACGCCGAGCGCCAAGACGGGCACACCGAGCGGAAGCGCGCAAGGTCGGCGTGCCCCGTGATCCTATCGGCGATCGCCGCCACGATCTCGGCCGGCATGTCGGACCAGCCCATCGTGTTGTGCGTGCCGGCAGAGGCAAGGTTTTTTCTTGAATTGGTCGAGGGGGCGGAGGAACTTGCGAAGGCAAGAGAATCGAGCTAAAACGTGGTTGACTTTGCTCGTCTGCGTTGGATCCGCCCAATGGAGACAAGTCCAGTGGGCCGAGTGTTTTGTTGACTTTGGTCCAGTAGAAGGAGATGAAGCTCCAATTTAGGCCCGTTTAGAACGCGGCCTAATTTCTACAAGAATTATATCGTTTTCTGCGAATTCCAGTAAAATTTTTACGTTTCAAACAGACCATTGACCATTTAACTCAAGTTACATTGATATATTGGAACATGATGCAAACTGCTTAGCAGTCACTAGGAATGCACGGTGATCACCATTCACCACACGTATTACTCTCCAAACACACAGCAGAGCAATGACCACATTTATAAGCACGCCCCCGACAAATTCTTGGCAAATCTTTATCACTTATATTATTGACAACAAAACAAGTCTCTGTTTGAGCCACCAGTCAGAAATTAATAGCCTTACCCTTCGGATTTCACTTGAACTCATTACAAACCCTCCGGTCTGTTAATTCATGTAACTTCAGTTAATAGTTGACAAAACTTCATGCCTCGCTCGTTTCAGCTTCGGCTTCTGGCCTCCAGCTTATTTTTTACTATTCCTAAATTTTGTCTTTTTCTGTTTTTTTTAGCTTTTTTACCGGTTCTTTTTTTCCGTATTCGTTTGTATTACATGTGCTGTGCTAACTTGTTTTTTCTATTTTACAGCACGCACTTATACTGTTTCGAAATTACGATCCAATAGACACCTTCTTTCATCACCACTAGTTCCGCGATCGAAGCACGAGCTCGCGATCAGCGCAAATTTTGCATGCACCAAGAAGGCCATTGCCAGAATCTAGACCACCGGTAGCTATTCAGGTTCCCTAACCAGAGATCCTCGGTGTTAAGGTCGGCCAAATGGAGCACGGCGTCGGTGTACTTGCCGGAAACGTGGATCCACTCGTCGTCGTCCACCTCCTCGCACGAGCTTGCAACGTACATGCAGTTCCTTCTCACCCCGCCCAGCTCGCTGGCCTAAACGAAGAAGGCGCGGAGGTGGTCCGCGAACACGGCGCGGTTGCCGATGTCGGCGACTTCCGACCAGCCCGGAGCAACTGAAATAACCCAGATTTAAAAAATGAATTTGAATTTCATTGAATTTTAATTTCAATTGGATCTTCACCCACTTCAGCACATTCCCCACCCTTTTTCGCCCTTCTTCCCTCGTCATCCTGTCTCCCCAGCCACCTGTTCGAACCCCCCTGGGCTGCGGACATGGTCCAGCAGAAGACCGAGAGCCCCAATTCCCCACCTAGCCGCCACTCATTTGTTGCCGCCACGACCTCGCCCGCTGCTGCCATGCCTACCTACATACAAACCATGTCAATAGACGTACTCCTCGTTAGCCCTGCCCTGACATCCTCCTTAGTTCTCCCTTTTGACTTGTGTCGAAGCTCCCGACCATACATCTTCTCCTTCTCCTACCTCCTCCACCTCTCACCTAAAGCCAACTCATTCGGTTAAACCATCCCCTTCTCACCACACATCCACTCCTCCACCTCCTCTCACCTATCCATAGCGAGGGAATTAGGCTTCCCTGTCCCCCACTCCCTATTCCCTCAATCTAGACCACTCACTAATGATCCAATGGCCAGTTTTTTTATATTTTCACCATTTACCATCCATCATAAATAATTAAAAAAAATACAGGAAAATTTTTTTATTATATTTTTTTTACAGAAAAGTATTTTTATTATAATTTTATTTTTTCTGTAAAAAATTATAATAAAAATATTTTTCTGTATTTTTTATTATTTATGATAGACGGGCAAATGGTGGAAATATAAAAAAACTGACCATTGGATCATTAGTGAGTGGTCTAGATTGAGGGAATAGGGAGTGGGGGACAGGGAAGCCCCATTCATAGCGAGGACGTCTTCTTCTCCCACATTAGCGTCCTAAACCCACCACTATTTAGATGAAGAACTCAAGATGTTAGTCAAGGTAGAGCACATAGATGCGAATGAAAGCGGAATAGTCCTCGTCGCGGAAGTCAAAGAAATTGAGGAGGTGGTGCCATGACACGTGGCGTGAAGCTCATGGTGAAAGGAGGGATTGTCGTCAACCAAGATGCAGTGCACGAGCATGAGTAGGGGTGGATATCGAGCCGGCTCGACTCGGCTCGTGAAAGCTCGTTAGGGAGGAGGCTCGGCTCGGATCGGCTCGTTAAACTAACGAGCTAAAAGAGAAGCTCAGCTCGACTTGTTAGGCTCGTTAGGTAGAATATGCAAATTGACTTTTCTAAAAAGCTCGAGCTCGGCTCGTTAGGCTCATTAGGCTCGTTAGGTGGAATATGCAAATTGACTTTTTTGAGAAGCTCGGCTCGTTAGGCTCGTTTTGACTTTTGAGTGTCTTTAACCTTTCTTTTTATGTTTCAGATTTGTTTTTTTGAATGATAAGTTCTATTATTTCCTTTTCATATGTTAAATTAACAAAGAAAAAAGTAATCTGTACTTTAATAATATTTCTTAGTGACAAAAGAGGTGCGAAAATTGGCATGCATACATACATACATACTACTACTGCCGTACTGAGCCGTTCACACGTGATGGGCCAGAGACGCTGACGAGCTGGGCCGACCGAGCCTACCGAGCGGCTTGCGAGCCGGCTCGGCTCGGCTCGTTAACGGACCGAGCTAAAACCCTGGCTCGGCTCGTTTGTGCCACGAGCCGAGCCGAACCGAACCGAGCCGAGCCTTCAACGAGCCGAGCTAGCTCACGAGCCTCGAGTTTTTTTCCCACCCCTAAGCATGAGCGACCTAAGCATGGCGATATAATCATGGGTGCGAGAGACAATGTAGGAACACCTTGCTACGCTGACAATGTCATGGGTGTGGGATTTTGAGGTAAGGTAAAGGATCTCGTGGATGCCACACTCCTTGTCTGACTCCTCGTCTTGGTTAGTGACCTTAACAATGACTAGGTTGAGTGACGACACAATGTTGCTGGTGACCTTGGTGAGACCGATGCCTGTCTTGTTCTTCACTGCCCTAGAAATTCCTTGGTATTGATGACTTTTTCCCCTAAAATTTATATTATTTCTGATGAAACTTACAATAAACTCTTCTAAAACTAGTCCAAATCTTCAGAAATTGTGTTGAATATGTTAAAACTTACTAAAGCTTCTCGAAGCTTTGGGCTGAAACTTGACAAAATCTGTTAAAAGTTACTCAAACTTCTTCATACTTCTGAATTAAAACTTACTAAAACATGTTGAAACTTCTTAAAACTCTTTGAGTAACACTTACTAAAACTTGACTTACAAAAATTTTAAACTTAGGTTTGAAACTTTCTTAAAATCTTCTAGAAACGTACAAAACTCACTAAAACCTAAAACCTTTTCAAATATTTTCATGAAACCTTTCCAACATTTTTATAAAACTCACTCAAACCTAAAATCTTTTTAAATGCTTCCATAGAACTTTCTAAAGCTTGATGAAACATATTGTTATACTATTACAACAGTATACCATTCTCTAGGCGCTTTCATATTTTACATGATTAGTAATGAATAAATGCACATGACAGAGAAAAATAAATGAGTACATACAAGAAAAGGCCTCATTAAATCTATATGCAAAACTTATATTTATCAACAAGACCTTGCAAACTACAAACCTTATATTTCTACCGTAATTGTCTCTAGGTAGCAGATATTAATCATGCCACGGCGAACGAAAACAAAACTGTAACTCCAGCTGATTAATACAACTCTATTGCCATTGGTGAGTTGTGCCAAACCAATAGCGCGTGGAACACATGGATTTCATAGGAATTTCTCATGAACCAATTAAATCAAATTCCAGTGTTCCAGAAGGGATAGTACATAGATTTGACATTCAACTCAATTTCGTTCACCCACACCTTTTCTGAGAAGATGGCTCCCGACCAGACTGCCTGATACGCCTGAATCAGTTGGGCTGAAAAAAGTAGTTTATAGCTAAAATTTTACTATAACTGACTAAAATTACACTGTAGCTAATAATGGTCTATTTGGCCTGACTAAATTTCAAAATTTTAAAAAATATAAAAACAGGTTAGCCCATCACGGACAATATAAACTATAAAACGAATACGAGAAAAAAGAACAAGCAAAAAAAAATCAAAAATTCAGAAAAAGATGAAAATTAATGAATAGTAAAAAATAAGTCAAAAGTTAGAAACTAAGCTGAAATGAGTAGAAACTAAAATGACACCAAAACAGGGTAGTACATAACATTGAAACGAATCACATTATAACGCAGAAAAGCAAACCTATTGGCAATAACAAATTAGCGACCACTTTTATGTGTCATGATATATTGACTAAAACATTGCAAAATTGCAATTCATGGAAGGATGATTTAAACAACAAAATGACATCAGAATAAATCAACCTAACGATAAAAAGTGAGTAACATAGCTTAATTACTAAATATTTTGAACGGTCTGCGACAAAACAAACGTTAATTTCAAATCAGAAAAGAAAACCATGTATATATTATTATATTATGACCTAGGATCTTATAGGTACGGAACCAAATATCTACAATCCAAGATCCTCAAAAACCTACAGACACCATTACATCGAAGCCCCTCAAAATTTGCAAAACCATCAAGGGGAATTGTCCGCTACTTCTATAGCCCACATTTAATTAATAAAACCCATAGAAAGACAACATTCACAGGAACACCACGATATAAGTCTCGTCAAGCAGCTAATATAGGGGGTGTTTGGGACTGCTCCACAAACTCTGCTCCACGAATTCTACCGTGGAGCAGCTCCACAAAAAACCTAGAGTTTGTGGAGCACCCCTTTAGAGCAAGTATTATAAGAGGCTGTAAACTGGTTGTATGCTGAGGTGAACGAAAGAGAGGAGGAGAGAGAAGAGAGGTGGGCTGTAAACTTACATCCAGCTGAAGCACAAGAACCAAGAAACTTTGTGAGAGGAAGGGGTAGGTCATACAGCCTTCAGCTGGCTGTAACTACTATATGAGTAGGCTAAAAAGTGAGCTGTAAATATTCATACAGCCAGTTGAAGGCTGTATTATAAGACTTGCTCTTAGATGCTCTCACAACTCCACCTTTTTTTCCTCGAACAGAGTGCGTGGAGCTGAACCTGTTTGGCTAAAAAACATAGAGCGGAGCTGAAAAACGTGGAGTGGAGCAGTCCCAAACACCCCCATAATTCCAACTAAATTACAAGTATGACAAAACCAGCAGCTCTTTTTTTCCTCCCAAATCTATTTGAGAACACTAAAGGATTTCCGACTGTTTCCCCAAATCCCTCCCGTGTTCTCATCCCAGTCAGTAATAAAATGACATCAAGAAGTTCAGCATAAGTGTATAGCCTTGAAACAAGAACCTGATAGTTGGACTTGCTCCTTATTGATAGATTGATTAAATTCCATTTAGCCCACCGTATAGGTGCATGCCTCCAAAGATGTTCATAAAATCATCCAAGGTTCGAATTAAAAAATCTTCAATGGTATGATATCTAAACATAAAATCTCCAGACTCAATAGTGACAACAAATGTTACAATTCTCGAATTATATGATGACAAAATAACATAGTAGACAAAATCAACTTCACTGTGACCAACGATTAATACAACCACCGAAGTGCCAAACTAATACATCACGACATTTGAACCATTACCAAATTTAAATGAGAACACATTGCAAGTAACATTACAACAGTTAACTAGGAAGATAATAATAAGTCCCAACAAAATTGCATTAGACAATTAAAAAAACAAGCAGAAAGCCTTAAAATTAAACAATCCTTCTTATTACAAGCAATGTCCGTAATGCACATATTCCTATTGCCACAATTTACTCCACCCCATCCTCTGCAAGCCTCTAACCTAATTACATGTCAAAAGATACAAACAAGGCATGCATGCTGTGAACAAAAACATATTGTAGTTCCCGCTTATTGTATGCCGTTGCAACAAATTACACAACATTTTCACATGAAAAAATTGATATACCCTCCATTTAGATGGAAATTGAGGATTTACCCTCCTGGCCCACGTGTCAGTGACTTATGATGACCCCACATGTCATTGAGATGTGGAGGGTAAATCCTCAATTTCCCAACTAAAGGGAGGGATCTCCCTTTTCACATTACAATTCATGAATACGTTGCCATAATCTACAAAACTATCACATTTCAAAATGGAACAAAAATTCAGTGTTCACCAGGCGGGTGACAGAACAGCGCCTAATCAGCGATTAGGCGGGTGTCGCCTAACACCTAGGCGAGCTAGGCAGCCACCTTATAGAACACCGCAAAAATCTACTCCACCATGCCATCCAGTTTAACAAGTTTCACAATTATATCTTTGCGCCAGCTACACTGAACTTTTATAGTACCAAATACCAGACGAGACACTAAAATAGCATGCCACTATAGTATGATTGATCAACTGACTGAAATGAAAACAAAAGAACACCTCAATTCAATTACCATGGCCACTATATCATGTTTGCCGCCCCTATCCATTACGCTGACATAGCAATAACTCAGTCCCAAAAACCTCTCCATGGTCTACAAATTTCAATTAGAGCATGTCCAATGGTGATTTATGAGCTAGCTCTAAACATATTATTTCATATTTTAATAGAAGAGAGAGAAAAGCTAGCTCTTGATCAAGAGCTAGTCTCATACACACATTCTAAGATTATATGAGGATGTCATGTGAGACTATTCATGTTATGAGCTATGTGCTAAAAGTTAATATCATTGGAGAAGTTACAAACTAAGACTTTTTTTACTTTGAAATTTTAGCATTTGACAGATTAAACAACGGCATGTCCCAAGGCCTTGCACCCCAAAAGCTTTCATGCAACTAACCAAGCACGCCGGAAACAATCAAATAAACACAATAAACCCTTACCGGCATGCAACAAAAGCGCATCCAGACAATCAAACAAGGCCTTAATTTTCCAAATCTTCCCAATCTTATTACAAACACCGTCTAACGATTCACCGTTCCCTCCTCTCACCCCTCCCCGGCCCTACACACTCCTCGACCCTGGACCAGTGTTGACCTAGACAGTACAAACTGATTGCCACCTATGCGAAAGCCACGCAAATTACGTACAAACAACCGAACCACGACAACCATAGCAGGCAACAATAACGACGACGATGACAACTAGGAGAGTTTCGGTTCAGACCAGACAGAGAGAGAGACGGGGCGCCAGCATTGCACGTGCCGGGCCTACGCGGCGGCCGCCTTCTTGGGCGACTTGGTGGTGGCCTTCTTGGGCGACTTGCCCTCCTTCGGCTCCCTGGCGGCGGCGGAGCCGGTCTTCTTGGGGAGCAGCACGGGGTTGATGTTGGGCAGCACCCCGCCGTGCGCGATGGTGACGCCAGCCAGCAGCCTCCCGAGCTCCTCGTCGTTGCGGATCGCCAGCAGCACGTGCCGCGGGATGATCCGGTTCCTCTTGTTGTCCCGCGCCGCGTTCCCCGCCAGCTCGAGGACCTAAAAATAGGGACAGGGCAAATCAGGCCGGTTTCGCGGTGGGGCCGAGTAGCCCGGGGCGCGTGTGGCGTGGCGCACCTCGGCGGCGAGGTACTCGAGGACGGCAGCGAGGTAGACGGGGGCGCCGGTGCCGATGCGCTGGGAGTAGCGGCCCTGCTTGAGGTAGCGACCGATGCGGCCGACGGGGAACTGGAGGCCGGCCTTGACGGAGCGGGAGACGGGCTTCTTCTTCGGGCCGCCGCCGCCGCGGCGCCCCGCCACGCCGGCCTTCTTCGGCACCTTCGCTCCCACCTCCATCGCCAATCGCGAGCTCCCAAACTTCTCTTCCCCCACCTCTTTTGCGCCCTTTTTTCCCGGTCGATTTTTTTTTTGTTTTTTTCCTTTGTTTTGGGTGTGGCGTCACTGGCGTGTGCGTTTGTGTTTTCTGTGTGTGTGGTCACGGCGGACTGGCGGAGAACGGAGGAGAGGGGGCGGTGCTGCGATCTGGAGCGCTAGCGGCACGGGGTCGATGGCTGTCAGCCGTTGGATGGCTTTGAGCGATCCGGGGGAGAGCCAATGGGAGTAGAGATTGGCGGCGGTGCCGGATTGTGGGGCGGTTGGGAGGGACTTGGACAGTTGGACGTTTTTTTTACTTTTTTTTTTTAAATCACTCTGGTTCTGGCTTCTGCGTATCATTTTGCAGGCTTATTTGCATATCATTTTTTCAAGCTAGGTTCAATCACTTTAAAAACATTGATGTCCTACAACATGTATACAACATTATTTGCATTACGCAAAGGAGGAATCATATAAGTATCCGCACGAACTAGGATATTCTTCTTTCTCCTATAACCGATTGCTTCTTTCTCTTTGTACAATCAGAGCTACTAAGCCTTGTAACTTCAGATTGCATCGGTGAAGCACAAATCAATGTAGTATTCACACTCTTGGCCACATCATCTTTGAAGTTTTCTTTATTCAGCAGTTATTGCCCTCCTCAATTTTCATCCGAAACATTCATGCGATCATGACAGGAACCTAGGACAAGGAGAACTTGTTCGACTTGGCAGACTATGCCAACCTCGACATGGACACATGCATCCGCGCCATGGAACATAATACCACCTCATTGTCTTCTTTCATTCTAGGCTCTCCGCTCGCTGAGACCAGTGAGATCGATTGCATGGAAGAAGACTCGTTGCCCACATTGAAAAGCCCCAAAATTTCAAACCAAAATTTTCCAAAATTTTTGCTTCTGCCCCAAAGCAGACCTATGGGAAGGACAAGCTTGTAGAATTGTATTTGACAAGAATAGTGACACCGCATGGAGTTCCAAAGAAAATTGTCTCAGATAGAGAAGCTCAGTTTACATCCAAGTTCTGGAAGAAATTACATGAAGCTATGGGCACCGATCTGAACTTCAGCTCAGCGTACCACCCACAGACAGATAGACAGACAGAGAGAACAAACCAGATTTTAGAAGACATGCTAAGAGCTTGTGCTATTATGTATGGAGCAGCGTGGAACACTTGTTTACTATTCGCTCAATTCTCATACAACAGCAGCTATCAAACAAGCATCTAAATGGCACCGTTTGAAGCTCTATATAGCAGGAAATGCAGAACCCCACTAAATTGGTCAGAAACAGGTGAACGACAACTGATTAGCCCTCAGATTGTTCAAGATGCAGAAAAGCATGTTCAGATTATCAAAGAAAGACTCAAGATTGCACAAGACCGACAAAAGAGCTATGCAGATAACCGAAGGAAGGATTTGAGCTTTGAAGTCGGAGATTTCGTCTACATCAAGGTCACACCATTCAAGATAGTCAAGAGATTTCAAGTCAAGGGCAAACTAGCACCGAGATATGTGGGACCGTTTCAAGTTATCGGAAGAATTGGAGAAGTAGCTTATCAAGTACAGCTCCTGCCCAACTTATCGAGAATCCACAATGTGTTCCATGTATCTCAGCTTCGAAAATGTCTACGACAGCCAACAAATAAAGTACTCTTGTCAGATATTGAATTGCAGGATGACTGCACATACACTGAATAACCACTACAAATACTTGAAACATCAGAGAGGCAGCTCAGAAACAAGAATGTCAGGTTTTGCAGAGTACAATAGAAGAATCACACGACGGATGAGTCCACTTGGGAACGAGAGTTAGATTTGCAGCGAGATTTCTCCAACTTACTCCCTGGACCAAGTTAATCTCGGGGTCGAGATTCTTTTAAGGGGGGTAGGTTGAAAAGTCCCAAAATTTCAAACCAAAATTTTCCAAAATTTTTGCTTCTTTTTGAGTGGAAATCGAAAACTTTCCCTTTTGGGAAAGCCTCCCCTCACAGCCGCTTTCCTTTCCGGGCATTGGCGCCTCCCTTCCTCCTTTGGCGCCCGCCCTATCCCCGCCTTCTCCCGCTCCCTGGCGTCTCCCTCCGTTTCCCTCTCCGCTGGCGCCGCTCTCCTCCCTGCCTCCTTCCTCACGCGTGCGCAGCGCCTGCGCCACCCTCGGATTCTCCCCGCGCCCACGCCCTCCCGTCCACCCCGGTCCAAAATGGTGGGCGCCCTCGCGCCACGCGTCACCACCCTTCTGCCCCGACCCCACCCGCCAGTGGCCGCCCCTTCTCCCTTCCGCGCGCGGACGCTTTCCCCGCCCATGCCCAAGGCTCACCTGCCCCTCTCTCCCGTCGCCTCACCATTAAGCCTCCGCAGAGCCTGGCGTCACCCCACTACGCGGAGGAGACGCTCCACCAGCTCCCCGTTCACTCTTGTTGACTCCGCGCCGCACCCGTTGCCTTCTCCCCGAAGGATCCCCTCCATCCGCCCGGGCATAAAAGCCGCCCCTCGGCTCCCTTGCTTCCTCTTGCTCCCCAAGCCCCAGACACCCCCATTCCCCTCCCACCACTCCAGAGAAGCTCCACGCGCAGCCGATTGGAGTCCCGCCGCCCGTAGCGCCGCCGTGGTCTCCCCCTGCGCCGACGACCCCGTAAAGCGGACCTCCCTACTCCCTTGTGCATTTTCCGATTGCATTCGTCCAGAGCACCCTCACCCACCCCCAATCACTTTGCCGTTCTCCTCTGGCCAGGTGAAGCCCTGTGGAATGCCGCCGTCGAGCCTCCCTTCCGACCGCTGCACCCTCCCCGTGGCTAGCTAACTCCAGGAACTCCGAATTTCGACCACCACCGCCAATGTGAGCCTCTTGGCCCCTGTCTGTGTAACCGCAGCCATTTGGGCTATCCCGCCGTCGGTGACCTCCTCGCCGCCAAATAACCGAGGCACTCCCTTCTCCTTCCCGCTCTCTCCTTTGATCTCCTCCCATTCCAAAGCCCCAAAATTGGTTTCCCACGTCGAGAGCTAGCCGTCGATGCCCTCCCTTGCCACCGGAGTTCCCCACAGTCGCCGGAGAACGGTGGCGCCGCCCCTCTCCCTCTCTGTCGCGAGCGCCCGGCGAGAGGTAGACGAAGGGGAGGCGTGGCCCCTCCTCTGCCACCCGATCCTCCCGTCGCCCTATAATGTCTGCCACCTGATGTCAACAAGTCGTGACCATCGGATCTTCTTAACTCCCCACCTCTCCTCCGTCCGATCCACCTTGTACCGCTTCGCCCGCCCTCCCTTCTCCTCCACCGTCCGATCTCCCCCATCACCGCATCGCGTCCACCCGTCCGCTCGCCATCCGGCCCGTCCTCCCGAGCCGCGTGTCACCCATCGGGACCGCGGGGGCGCGCGGGAGTGGGCCAAGCCCCGGCCTGCCTTGCCTCCGCGCGCGTGCGGGCCACGCGTTGGCTTGACGGGCCGCGCGGAGCGCGCTGCCGTGGGCCGCACTGGCAGTCGGCCTCGCGGGCCGCACTGTAGCTTAGAGGCCGGCCCTTTACTGTTCACTCGAATATTCCAGTGATTTATTCTTTTCCAGAAACCAAAAAAATCCAAATAAAACCTAGAAAATCATAGAAAATCTCAAAAAGTTCCCAAATTTCACCACTTTGCTCCAAATAATATCCTGGACCCATTTTTGGCCTCCACTTCCGCAGATTCATCCCAGATAAATTCCAAAAATTCCAATTTGAAGATTTATGCCTTTTACTCCTTTTTGAATAGTTTATTTTCCCTCGCTTGATTAGTCTCAAGCTGGATTTAATTATTTTATGTGTTTGCGTTAGTGTCGGAGATCCCGGAAGTTCAAGTGCAGGCTCAGGATCCAGGTGTTTCTTCGTTCGAGCTAGCTGAGATCGTCCAGATTAACGGCAAGTCACAAGTCCTTGATCATGTTGTATCCCATGCCATCTAATTATGTTATTATGCTATTTGCATTAAATTAGTTCTGAAATGTTAGTTCAAAGTAAAATAAAATGTTTAGAATGGCATGTTATGTAGTTAACCCTACCACTGATAAATGTCATGTTAAACTTGTAGCCATGCCTTTGTAACCCTAGAAATAAATTACTTGAGAATCTAGATAACTGTAGGTTATTACTATCATGCAAAGTCTTTACACTAATAAGGTTGTGGCTGCGGGCCAATAGAATTTAGAAAACCCGACTCTAAGGTAGGGTGGTATGGGACACCGTATCTTAGAGCGGATAGTGCCAGCGTGCACGAGGTAGGGTAAGGGTTGGGGAAGAGCCGGGAGATGGTCTTCGCCCATCTTTTACCCTAGGATTGAAGTTAGGGTAAGGGTGTTGTGGGGCGCCGCGAGACGGCTTTCGCCCACCGCTTACCCTAGGTTGGGTCACGGACCTGGCGAGGTTGCGGACCATGTGAAAATATAAGGACTGAAACCCTTACGCTGAGCAAATGTCACAGTGATCGCTCAACCACAGGAGTTGATTTGTCAACACTGGTCTAGTAGCTGCTCAACTCAATTGAAACTCTACAGGTGTGGAGGAGGAGGAGGTTAAGCAGTGAGGTTAGGTAATCCGTACTGCGGATGCCTAACAATGGTAGAGTTCACTCGAAGCGGACGTTTGTTTTCTTGTTTTCTTGTGCCAGACCCGAGTGGATTCTACCGGGTAGAGCCTATATAAAGAGTCGAGCAGTGAAACGACCTGGCTTTCTTAACTCTGTCGCGGGAGTTAAGGAATTGTGTGGGTAAAACTGAGCAAACTCTGCAGAGTCAATTAAATGGTGTTCGAATACGCTGTGCTCCCGGTTATTGGAGCTGTCTCACTTGGGTGATTCCAGTAGCGAAGCTTAAGTAGTTTTGTACATGCTTTAACTTGATTAGTTGGTTAATTAAACTTTCGGGAAAACCCCTGAGATCTTAAGGAGTAGTTTTGGGCCCGTTTTATCAAAATATTTGCAAATAATACTGCATCCACTCAAAGTTAATAAACCAAGTATACTCCCTTCCTTTGTTGATCCGTGCAAGTAGTAAGTTAGGGTTTCCCTTGTGATTTGCTGAGTACGGGGTTGGAGTACTCAGACTTGCAAAATTTCCAGACACCAGAAGAAAAGAAGGCAATTCAAGATTTCGTGTTAGGAAGGTTTCCCCGTCAAGGACGCCCCTGAGGATCGCTTCTTCGACGAGGACCCGTGGCTTTAGGTCTTGGCCGCGCTCAATCGGATCTTGGAGGTTTTGTAATGTAAATATACTTTGGGCTTGCACGCCCCGCTGTTGAAAAAACTGGATGTTAGTCCTTATGTGAATTATATGCTGGACTTTTGTAGTAAGCATACAATGGTATACTCTTGCGCGACACTCCATAACTGTTCATGCGTGAATAGTTGCGGAATGCCGTGTCCGTACGCGCCCCTGGAAACGGGGGCGTTACAACATCATCACCACTCCCAGAGGAATGATCGTTCTAACTAGATCGAAATGCCCACGTGCCTCTACAAGCCTGGTACTTACGAACACGATGATAAGAGTATAATGCCACGATCCGAGGGTTAGGATACTCTCAATGCAATCGTGGGTGACCACTATTTGCTAATGGCTTCTACATATTTCCAGGAGCTGACCAACACCTGGTGAAGATGATAACACCCAGCATCCGATCAGCAATCCGTCGGATCAAGTTGAGCCACCATGAAGCCCTTTAGAGGTGGTGATTTCAACCCGTTCTCCATCGTGGAGGCTACTTGTCGAAGCAGTGAAAGGCCCTCTCTTAGTTTCAATAGGATTTCATCGGGCGGCAGGTGCCTCGGGCCGACATGTGGTGGCTCACTGTGTGCATTAGCCCCACCACGTGTCAAGCCGAGGCACCTGCTGCCGGGTGACCGGGCGGCAGGTGAGCCATGTGTCATCTCGAGAAGCCTGCTGCCCGGTGACCAGGCGGTAGATGCCACGTGTTGTTGTGAGGAACCTGTTGCCCGGAGTATGCGTCCAGGAAGCTCATGAGCTCGCACCCCCGCCGTGGCATCCACCAGTTGATCTATGCACGGAAAGGGGTAGTTGTCCTTCGAACACGCCTTATTGAGGGCTATGAAGTCAATGCACATGCGCCAGGCTCCATTGGCCTTCTTCACTAGCACTGGGTTAGCGAGCCAGTCCGGGTGCTGGACCTCGCGGATGACTCTGCCCTGGAGGATCTTCGTGACCTCTGCCCTGGCCGCTTGCTGCCCTTTGCCTGACCGACTTGGCATCGGGGCGGACCGCTAAAGTATGTTCGATGAGGGCACGGTCCACGCCCTTGATGTCGTCTGGGGACCACGCGAAGATGTCCGCGTTATCCTGAAGCACCCGGAGTAGACCTTGCTCGACTTCAGGGGGAAGGCCCTCGCTGATGGACACGCACTGTCCATCGGCGTGCAGGGGCACCCTCTTGACTTCGCCCTCCGGCCGGGGCTTAGGCGTCCATCCCGGGGCGGAGGGCGTGTCCGCTTTGGATTGTCGGTAAGGACATGCACCTTGCGGTGCGGCCCCAAGCACCAAGCTCTATGCGTCGGACGAGGTCCTGGTCACCGAAGGTGGTGATGATACCTTGCGGGCCCGGGAGCTTTAAACATAAGAAGCCATGGTGCGGGACTACCCCGAAGGAGTTAAGGGTTAGGCGCCCCAATATGGCATTGTATGGGTACGGGATGTCGATGACGTCGAAGGTGACGTCTTCGCTCCTCGCGTTGTCGCCCTGGCCAAATGAGACTTGGAGGTGTATCTGGCCCAACGTCCTCAGCGGCTGACCCCCGAAACCCTGCAGTGGGATTTCCGAGGGGCCCAAGCGACTTCGGGGGATCCCCATTTGGTCGAAGGCCGCCACGAACAGAATGTCCGTTGAGCTACCTCCGTCAACCAGGACGTGTTTGACATCGCAGCCTGCGATGGCGGCCTGGATGACCAGGGGATCTTGGCGGGGGAATTTCATGCCCTCAGCGTCAGCAAGCGTGAAGGTGATTTCGTGTTGCGCCCACTCCGGCGGTGCTTGCGCCGGGTACGCCGCCACATGGTGTAGCCTCCGCACGTAGGCCTTTTGCTGCCGCACCGAGGAGAACTCCAGCGAAGAGCCCCCGGAGATGACGTTTATAATTCGACGCTAGGCTCCCCTCCGGGGCTTGAATTCGCAAGGGGCCTTCTTGGGGCTGTTGCACGTGGGCTTGAATCTGCAGGGGGCCCTCTTGAGGCTGCTACACGTGGGCCTTCCAGGGCTCTATCCCTAGCGACGCTCTGACGAAGCGCCGCAATGGCGGTGCATGCCCGCGTTTAGTGATCACCTCGGCCATGCACCTCGCACCACGTACCGTAGTGGTGGTCTTCTTGCTCTGCACGGGGTCTAGAAAATCATTAGATTTGGCCAATATTAGATATTCAATTGTCATAAGTAATAAGGTGCAGTGCTTGATGATTTGGATAAATAGGACCCAGGAATCTATAGGTGATAAGTTGTATGCTGAGTAATTATGCAAGATGAGCATATACCTGAGTGGTTTTGAGGAAGAGACCACTTTGAGTCGTAGCTCCAGAACAAGAACATGTCATGAGTAACCCCCTCGCTTTAATACTTGCATTGTAAGTGCGTTCAAGCTTCTATACATACCGAATGCACTTTGTAGTCTTTGCTGGGCCCGTGGGCCGAATGGGATGGCCAATGGGCTATCTGGCCACCTGCGCTGGCGCTAGTAGTAGTAAGTAGTACTAGTATTCAGTTTTATCGGTTTTCAGTTAGAACCCGAATACCAAAAATCAATCAAACCGAGTTGACTAGTACGATTTGATAGAATACATAAAACTCAAGCTTAGGTGCGCTCAGCGATAACTTTTTTTTTTGAAGACTTGATTTGGCTTGGCACAGCCGAACTCAAGTTGAGCTAGTCTAGGTCAAAAGTTGGATAAACTCAAACTACTAAGATTATGGGTGGATTTTTTTGGGCTGTGGTTTTGATTTTTGACTTACGGATTTTGAATTCTGACTGTTCGTAAGAGGCAGTACGCAGAGGAAAAAAACCGTATGCGATTTTGACTGGTATACCTAAACTCGGTACAATGCTTATTACAATATATCCGTAAACGTTATTGTTATGGTTACAGACCAAACAGTAAAGTAGAAAGTAGTTAGAGGGAGTCGACGGGTAAGAAAATGAGTCAATCTCTCCACTGCCCCTCTTTGAGGGTTTATATACATGAGTGGGGTAGGATGTGAAATTCCCATCCTACCCCTTAATGATTACACAAGGTAGTGGCACATTGGTATATTTCTCTATACTACTGGGTCTGTTATATATTATACCAGTTGTAAGGTCCAGTCACGAGGGGTTGGACCACTTTTACATAATTATTTTTAAAAATACACTATTTAAAAACTAGTTGCTATAGCAAGCAAACCACTAAAAAGGCAAAATCTAAGCGGAAAAGAACCCACCCAGATCCACGTATCAAAGTTGCCGTGCTTTACTCCAAACATGCCACGTCTACACAGGCAAGTGCTTGAGAACTTGCATCATTATCGAACTATAATGTTTAGCGTACAACAAAAGCTCTTAACGAATTATGTACGTTTTGCCGTCCAAATTATTTAATCTAAGCGGTGGCGCCCGAAGCGTACTCAAACGTGCCCACACAAAAAGGCGGCCATATGTGCCGACAGCCAAGTGGTTGGCGAGCATGCCCACACAAAAAGGCCGTCATATGTGCCGACTGCCAAGTGGCTGGTGTTGCGTTAGCATATTCGTACGGTGCTTTACACGGTAGCGTTAGCTCGGCCGGGCGGGTCGGCCGCGATGGTGCGGCACCGCACGCGCACGAGCAGAGCACCAGATAACCCGGGCCACAGCATCAACCGCGCGGGCTCGATCGTCGGTTCGTCACGGCCGCCCCATGTGTGCCGCCGGTGCAGCCCATGTGAGCGGGCTCGCGTCTGGAAACCAGAGCAACGTGGGGCTGCCCCCCCCCCCTCGCCGCATCGCCCGTCCTGTTATGTAACTAGCCTCATAGGCGCGGCGCGGCGCCGCGCCAGCCACCGTGTGTACCGAAGTAAAAGAGGCGATGATCCGTGAGGAGTTTTTTTAAAAAAAATCGAGGGCACATGCGTATTTTCGAAAAAGCTAAAGGACTTTTTTGTAAAAAATCGAGGACCCGTATGTAACGAAACGAGGACCCGTGCGCAATTTACAAAACCGCGGGGCGCTATCCTGCAAATTGGAGGGGTTTTTTCAGAAAAAAGCGCCGCAAGAAAACGGGCAGGGACCTTTTCGCGAGGAAAAAGGACCTTTTTGCGAGGAAAAAAAGACCTCTACGTAATTTCTGGGAAGCACAGGGAAAACGGCTCGGCCGGCCGTACGAAGATTCCCGCGCCACGCGCCGGCCGGGGCGCGCGCGCGGGCGACGTGGCGGGGCGGACCGAGCAGCGTTCCCGCGGGGCGTAATAGCTGATGATACGTGCCTGCTCGCGTGATCTTTCGGTGGCGGAGGAGAGGAAGCGTGCGCGTCCAGCTCGATCGCGACGTGCGTGCGTTTCCAGTTCCGTCGCATGCGGCTTCGTCGATCTATCGAATGCCAGTGGCTGGTCCATGAACGTTTGATTCGGTCCAATCGATCGATAACCGTGCTGTGTGTCGAGTAATCGTCGCCAGCGATCAGTCCGATCGATTTCTCTGCTTAAAATGAAACGAATCAATCACATAAGACAGAATAATAGATTGAACACACAGAGAGAGGTAGAGAGAACTTCTGATCTTTCTTTATTAATTTTTGATTGTATATATACAAAATATACCGTACATCTCTTTATTTATAATCTCCAGTGAGATATCTATTATAAACTAAGACTGCTAACTCAGATCCAGATTTCCTAACACTGTCAACCCCCTCCTCCTACGTGTGTGCGATTTGCTGGCGCGGACTTTATGGTTGTGTCACAGCGCAGTCGAACGGCAACTTCACCTCACCGACCACAGACTACTCTACTGCCTGCTTGCACGCTTGCAAGTTGCAAAATATCTCTTCTCGTACTTGCCTCTCGGCCTCCGTACGTCTACGTGTTTGTCTCTGATTGCCGCGGGATGCATCGATTGATTGCCTTCGGTTTGCATGTGGCCATCTGTTAGTCCATGGGCCTACATGTGCCTCGCGAGCACTGTTTGTTTTCAGCGGGAAACTTCGCGAACATACCCTAATTTCCTTTCCGAGGGAAAAGATAGTTTTATTGATTAAACATAGTAGAACGTACACTCCTCGTTCACGGAGATTTCGTACATTTAGCGTTATTTAAACATATATTTATAAAAATAACCATCGTTATATTGAATTAGCAAAAATATCGTTTCTAACATATAATGATTGTACGATAGTATAGAGAATATGTGACCTGTGTCGCACAGTCACCGTGCAGCAGCCCTAGGAGGCAACATGTGGCCTCTGTCGTATGGCCACCATGCGTAAGGCAATTAGCTAGGATCATTAGCGCTATTTTGATCGCAATTAGGGAGTTCATTTAAGTGTAATGCTCGTATGAATTTTTAGATATAGTGAGTTTTAAAAATTACAAAATTTTATATGGAACATCTCGACGCAACATACTTGATTGTGTAATTTTTTTTGTAATTCTATCCATCCTGAATTTCACTGAAGAAATCATTTAAGTAGACTGTTCGTAGGAATTAAGTAGACTTAAATAATTTTCAGTAAAATTCAGAATGGATAAAATTACAAAATCAGGTACGATACGTTAGAATGCTCCATATAAAATTTTATATTTTTGGATTCTTTTGCTATATCTAAAAATTCGTACAATCAGTACACCTAAACCAACTCCCTAATTACGATTAGAATAGTGCTAATGACCTTAACTAATTGCCTCATGCATGGTGGCAGTCAGGCAGCCCTCTGCCGTACGGCAGAGGCCATGTGTCGCCCTCTCGGGTTATTGCACGGCTACCACACGTTAGAAGTGATATTTTTGCTAATTTGACATGATGACTATCTTTTTTGTAAATACGGGTTAAAAAAACCAAATGTGCTGAAAACTCTCGTTCACGAGGTTTTGAATACGAGAACGAATACCAGAAAGCTAAACCGCACGGTGTAATGTGCGTTTCGCTAACTGCACTAGTTCATGTGCCACCCGGTTCTGCTGGAACATACACTACTAATGGCCTATTTGGGTTACAAAAATTTCACAGGAAAAATTGAACTCTCTCAATAATCCAGGAAAATCTCTGCGTCCAAAACGGAGCTAAAATTGGTAAGTTGTGCCAAACAGGACCTTATAATCACGTTTTTTTAGATAATAGTACTTATAATCACGTTGATTGTACATGCATGTTTCATGAGCACCAGGTTCTGAAACGCGCTGTTGGGGGAATTTGATCTCTTCAAGTCTGCAGATTCGACAAGGCGTTGGCTCCTTGTATGATTCAGTAGTCAGTACTGATCAAACAGGAATGAATTGAGTAGCTCTCTTCGGGTTGAGCTCTACCTGTTTATAGCTACCTGTAATTCATGTCTTTCATGATGGAACACTGAGAATCTGAGATTATGGAGCAGATCTACCTTTCTCCACTGGGGGTCGAAGCATCGAGTGAATAGAATAAATCTGAGGTTTAAAAGAAGCTGTAGTACGCGGCTTCCCATCAAAATTTCCGCTGTTTTATTCGCGAGGAATCAAACGGACTCGAAAGGATAAGGACTGAGGTCGCTCCAGCTGCATGCATGCACGCACGGCCGCAGAGATCCAAATCCTAATTAAATGTTGTCGCAGGGTGACATGCCGCGTCGCCCCTAAACAGTGCTGTCAGTGCATGCATGCAGGCATTTCGCCCCAGTTCCTGCTGCGCTCTCTCTTCGTACACCAATTTCTACTTGTCAGTCCCCCATTTTTCAGTAGCAGTAAACTTTCAGTGGACACTTTCTTGACAGGATTCTGGACTAGGACTATATGATTATTTCCAAGTATATTTATTTAGCGTTGTCGATCCTACTAAAACCAAATGGAGTACTTATACAGCAACATTTTTCATGGTACTTCTGAGTTTGGGCTCGCTGTTCCATTCCCACTCCCACTCTCTGTTCCATCCCACGAACGCAACAGTTAAGGCCCTGCTTAGAACGGGGTAATTGAACAAAAAAATCTGCAAAGTTTTCTTGGGAATTCCTATGTTCCATGTGATGCCTAAGCAGGACAATGATCTTTCTTTGTTGCGGGAAAGATTTCTTCTCTCTTTCTTAATGATCAGGTCTTAACGTACCGTCCAAACGGGCACAAGGCTCGTCTTATATATAGCCCTGACCTCCCCTGCTCTCTCATCACACCACGCCATTACCTACGCCCCAAGTGACCCAAGAGCTAAGAACTTCTTGTGCTCTTGTAAGAACAGCACACCTAACTCCATAGCTGTCGCACAGCTGCACACCTACGAGTATGTCGTCGCAGCGGCCCGGGCGCCACCAGCGGAGGGCGTCGCAGAGCGTGTTCGTCCTCCCAGAGAACTTCGCGGCCCTCGACGACGTGCCGGTGGTTGACAGCGGCGGCGAGCACCGGAAGGCCGCGCTGGACGGCCGCCCGGCCGAGCAGCAGGCGAGGCCGACGGTAGGGCGCCACCAGCGGGCGATGTCCGTGGCCGTGGTCTCCAGGAACCTCGAGATGATCGAGGAGGACATCGGCAGCTACAAGATTGGCGCTTAATAACGAAGGCACGCACGTACGCGCTTGCTTGCACGATGCTAGTACCCGCTAAGCGCTCTTGAGTCTCGCGGCTGAACTATACTACTCCTAGCTGGTGCCAACGGCTTGGTGTACTGGTTTTTATGAAGTGAGTTAAGTCTAATCAAGGTCTTTGCTTCCTTCGTTTGCTTTTGGCAAAGACATGTAAGATGTGTGAGATTATGTTCGACTTTTCTACAAGATGAAGCACTGAAACTTGCAGATGTGTTTTACAGCAAAAATATATATATATAACTTCGCATCTATAGGATTTGTTGTAATCGCAGCAGCTACTACGAAGCTCGGAATCCCGATCGCGTGTGTATGGGTGGCAAATGGGATGGGATGCTGTTAGTTCCGACGTCCATCGTCGCTCGTATACTAAGTTTGCTAATAAGTGTCTTTCCTGCGTTTTTATCTCCACGTGTCGAACGTTTGGCCATCTCCGGTAGGCTGTAAAAACCAAAGAGAGTCAAGATCCTACAGTTACTGTTCCCCAGACAAC
Source organism: Dendrocalamus latiflorus (assembly GCA_017311315.1). Lineage (NCBI taxonomy): Eukaryota > Viridiplantae > Streptophyta > Magnoliopsida > Poales > Poaceae > Dendrocalamus > Dendrocalamus latiflorus. The sequence goes on from CM029620.1 coordinate 22,993,202, forward strand.
ACGAGCTCAAAAAATTGAACTGCTGATGCTCTGTCCCTGATTTGTGAACATGAGCATGTTCAGCCCATCCTGGTTCTTTCTTTCTCCAATTGGGATGTCTAACCAGTCCAACCATGCATGTTCTCCTCCTCCGTTATGTACTCGCACCGAACAGGGATCTGTACCGTACGTACGTACCACCTGTACTCCAGGTATGTGCGCCGACGGAGCCAACAGAAACACAGTGGACTTTTCTACCGTCGGTGAAATTAAAGATAGTGTTCTCTCATGTAACGGTAGCCATACTTAGAGCAAGTCTTATAATACAGCCTTCAGCTGGCTGTATAGATACTTACAGCCCACTTATCAGCCTACTCATATAGTAGTTACAGCCAGCTGAAGGCTGTATGACCCAGTGGCGGATCTAGGAAATTTTTTTGGAGGGGCTGAAGTACCTTCAGCTTGACCTCAGCCCCTTCTACATTATACATCCATGGCTAAAAATTTAGGAGGGCTCCAGGGGGGCTCCAAGGGTCCGGTAGCGGTAGGGGGAGCTCGAGCCCCCCCGCCCCACCGCTAGATCCGCCCCTGGTATGACCCACCCCTTCCTCTCACAAAGTTTCTTGATTCTTATGTTTCAGCTGGCTGTAAACTTACAGCCCACCTCTCTTCTCTCTCCTCCTCTTTCTCCTCCATCTCAGTATACAGCCAGTTTACAGTCTTTTATAATACTTGCTCTTAGGTTTGCCTGGACTAAAAATTTCTGGCTTCGTCCGTATGCGCATTGCATAATTGTACGCTTTTTAATTGGCACTAGTAGGAGGCTGTCTAGGAGTAATGCCCAGATCTCGATCTAGAACATGTACACATGATGGGCCATGCAGCGGCAGCGGCAGGTTAATCATCTTGATTTGACAGCCCAGCTTTGGATTAATAACATGCGTGTCGCCTCTGGGACGTTTGTACGGTTGCAGCCGTATCGATGGATTAGCTGTTTCGCTTTAAGTTTATAGCGACCGATGAATGAAGCGAAGGAACCTTATCGCCTGTGCTTTCTGTGCATAGTGAAACAAAACCGGATTTTAAAAATAATTTAAATTCTTGTTTAATTTTGATTTCTCTTGAACCTTTGCTTAACCTGCGTCTATTCCAGCCATCTATGCCCTGGTCTCCCTGCCGCATCGCTCTTTCAGCTTTTTTTTTCACTTGAGCGCTGTTCACCAATTGAAAATGTCCCCGTCGCCTTGATCTTTTCGCCACACCATTGTAATCGGTCAGAGACCATACGCCCTCACTTATCCCGCCTTTGATCCTCTCTTAATTACCTCTGCCGCGCGTCAGAGCAGCCGATAGAGCTCACCGCCGCCTTTGCTCTTCCCGCTCTCTCTGCCCTGTTTCATGGTCAACAACCCCGCGCCGCAAATCTGCACGCCTCAAAGCTCTTTGCCGCCAGCACAAGTTGGCATACACCCTCCTATTAATGCCGTGACCTTCACTTGGCCAAGCACCGTACCCATCTCACCCCTACCGCCTCACTATCCTCTCTGCCTTTTCTCTGCTCCCAGCTCTCTCATGGCTAGGGGTGGAAACGAGCCGAGCCGAGCTGACTCGAGCCAAGCTTGCCTAAGCTCATTTCAACAGGCGGCTCGGCTCGACTCAGCTCATTTTGAATACGAGCTAGGAGGGCGGTTCGGCTTGAAGAAAGGCTCGAGCCGACTCGCGAGCCCTCGTGAGCCAACATCATGCATTCTTCCACTGGCTCGGCAGCTCAACAATGACATTTTACCCACTAACTTAGAACATGTAACAACAGTAAACAGTTTACATATCACACGGCAAACTACCACATAAAGTTAAAATTGAGTTGTATTTACATATAATAAATGTGCGCATAAAGCTTTAAGCTTTCTCACTTCAATTGAGCAATTCAACGATGGTGTCAGTAGTGTAAAAATGCAGCACACAAAATGCAAATTAGTAACATTGGCACTCGACCAAACCATAATCAAGTTGCTGCAAAATTGTAGAACAAAAATTAGCAGTCTTTCCGGTTCCTGATTAAGAAGAATGCAAAAAATTCAATAGGCATCCATCTGGAAACAAAAATAGTTAAGCACCCAATCATGGTAATCACAAAGCAATCAAGATATATTACCACTAGTTCCTTCATCTTGATTTTCATGCAGAATTTCCTCTGCATCACTATACTACGGCAGAGGCGAAGCTGAACCCGCGCTTCGGTGGGGGAGGAGGGGCAACGGTGGGGGAGAATGACCGATGGTGGTGGGGGGAGGAGGGGCTACGGTGGGGAAGAATGAATGGCCAGTGGGCGGCGATTAGGGGGGTAGTGGATCGGGAGGCTCAACAACGGCGGTGGGGAGAAGGAGGGACGGCGGCATGAAGACAGAGCGATTGGCGGGCGAGAAGAAGAGGGGGGCAGATCGGCATGCTGACCGGCCAACGGGCGAGGATATTGGGGGCGGTGGTGGATCTGCAGGCTAACCGGCTGACAGGCAGGGAGATAGGGGCGGCGGTGGATCTGCAGGCTAACCGGTCGGCGGGCGGGGAGATGGGGACGGCGGTGGATCTGCAGGCTGACCGGTCGGTGGGTGGGGAGAAGGGGGCTCAACGGTGGCGGTGGGGGAGAAGGAGGGGCGGTGACAGATCGACACGCTGACTGGCCGTGGGCGGGGGAGATGGGGGGCTGTGGTGGATCTGTAGGCTAAGCGGCAGTGGATCGAGATGGGAGGGCAGAGAAGAGAAAAATATGAGAGAGACGAGTTGATGTTAGCGCCTGGGGCAAGGAGGTAGCTCAGACAGGAATCAAGCGAGCCACCGACTTGCTCGTGAGCGGCTCGGGCTTGACTTGATATTGTAGCAAGCTCAAACTGAAGCTTGGCTCGCTTGTGTGCAAGCCGAACTTGAGCCGAGCCTAGGTGTGCCAAGCTCGAGCCTGAGCGGCTCACGAGCCTTAAGCTTTTTGCCCAGCCCTACTCATATCCGACTTGACACACCATGTCACCTTTTGACCGCCACAATATCGTGCCCGAGGCAGCCTGTATCTCTCCTCTGCCAGCCACGCTACACCCTCCTGCACCTTCCCGACCTCTGCCACGCGCCGCCACCGCCTTAGCCTTGCCCCTGTGCCGAATCGCCATTCTCACCCTATTTAAACCCACGAGCCCCCTCCATTCGGAATCACTGATGCCGAAGGTGAGACTCACACCCCCCCAATTGAGCACTCGACCGGAATATTGCCGACGATCGTCGGAAGGCCCCAAAGTAAGCCAATTTTCAATTATTGCGATTAAGTCCATTTCATTTTGATTGCTTTCGCCTGCAGCTTCTTCATGGCCCTAGTATCACACCCGAAGCAAGGCCTTAGCTTCCTGAACCCCTTGTTACCTTGGTAGCTAGCGTCGTCGCTTGGCCATTGGAGGTCACCGTGAAACAGCTCGGCTCAGCCATGTCCAACCCAAAACACCACACCCCTAAGCTCCCCCTACTCCTAGAGATGCTCTATCGCAGATGCTACTGTCCTCTTAACCCGCCATTAACCCCTATGCCATTCAAAAGTCCTGAAAAGGGAAGACCTCCTCGCAAACGCTCGCCTGACTTCCAGCAGCTCCTGAGCCCAGAAATGGAATCCTTGTGGCCCTAGAAACCCACACATTGTTGCCAATTATTGTTTCGACCATGGATTTTCTGACCGCTCCACCGCTTGAAATCTCTGATTGCCCCACCGCTTGAACTCTTCGACCGACCCATCGCTTGAACTCTCCAATCACTCCACCACTTGAACTCTCCAACCACCTTGTAATCGAGAAGAGCTTCGACCGCTCCGCTTCGAGTCCTGAGCAACACCACTCGTACGTCGTCCAATGCTCTTAAGCCACTCGTACACCGTACGATGCTCTTAAGCCACTCATACGCCGTCCGATGCTCTTAAATCGCTTGGACGCCGTCCGATCTTTTAAGCCACTCGGACGTCGTCCAATCTTCATAGCCACTCGGATGTCATACGATCTTCATAGAAACTCGCACACTGGCCGATTTCTGTCGACTTCACGCTCGAAGTCGATCCTCGACCGTCCACCCGACTTCATAGTCGTACTCGAGACCACCCGAGTACTCGTAACTCTTCTATTCTCCAAGTACGCAGCGACAACCTGATAAGGACTAAACCCGCTGTGAACAATAACACCCACGATGAATAGTTGCAGACCCATTGCTGTTCATAGAACCCTAAAATACATATATGCATCCATTTCGATCATTTTGAACCCATCTACCCATTTCCAGCCCCGTTTTCCCATACCAACCCTCCTATAATCTCTAAACCTATTTTATTTGGTTTTTGGATTTTACTTCTTTATTTTCTTTCTTTTTATTCCTAGCTCAATCCTTTGAGCACGGAATTGATTTGTTTCTTTTGCTTTGCACTAGCACACGATGTCGTAGACCAGCCAGTACATGAAGGAGAAGCTCAAGTTCAAGCTCAAAAATCAGAAGAATACGAAATCGTACAATACACTGATCTGCAAGGTAAGTCACATGTTTTTGATCATATTGAACCTACATTCCTTTAATTATTTATTTATCAGTATTTTTATTATGTTATTTATGCACTGTTATTTCTTATACAATAAATGTTTAGAAATGACATGATATTAGTTCTGTCCTACCATTTGATAAAGCTCAGATTAACTTTGATGGCCATATTCACATTGACAAGACTTACTATTATTAAATATACTAATTAAATAATCATGGTAAGTCAGGAACTCAAATATTTTATACTACTAAGAGACTTGGCACTTTACCGGTAGAATTTCAAAGCGGTTCTAGGATAAAGGGACATCATGGGAAGCCACGGGATGGTCGGGTCCTATGACCTTGTCCTAAGGTGGAGGCTTGATCCGAAAAGGTGGTAGTGCGGATGGACATTGAAACAAGGGTTTGTGGATGCAAGTTGCCTCAATAAAAATATAAGAACTAGAACCTTGTGCCAAGTAAAGAACATAGTGATCGCTCAACCATAAGCGTAAATTTGTCAAACCTGGTTTAATAGCTACTCAAATTCGATTGAATATCTATAAAGGGTGGAGGGAGATGAGTGAGTTTTTGTGGTATGGGAGGGGTATAATAGATCCACTTCAAATTGGGCGAAGCCATGTGCCACTTGAGTTTGTTGGGAAATACCACCTATTGGGTAGATGCTATATAAAGAATTGAGTAGTGAAAATCCTTATTTTTTTTAACTCTATCGCGGGAGTTAAGAGATATTGTGGGTAAGTTGGGCAGTTTTGTAGAGTCATAATTAATGGTATTCAAATACACCGTGCTTCCGGTAAATGAAGATATGTTTATTGGGTGAATCCAATAACAAAGCATAAGTAGTCCTGCAATTTGTTAAAGATGGTAATCAAGATGTTAAAACCCTAATTTCTTTAAGAAGATTGTGAGCTAGAGCAAGTGAGCTTGAGCTATCAACACATGATGAGACTTAAGCTATTAGACATGACCCCTCTTAATAGTACGGTAACCTATACTAGCAATCTGATTTTCCAACCAAACACCAAGACCGGTAAAAGACTAGGAACATATTCTTAGCTCTAGCTAGCTGTAGTTTTGTCTTGAGTCATAGTCTTGACATGCATCAACTCATGATGCATCCATTTCTTGAACTCCATCAACACATGATGGGTCTTCACTTGAATTGATGATCAACACATGATCATCTCCTCTTAGATATGTATCAACTCATGATGTATCTTTTTATTGATGGCCTTCGACACATGAAGCCATATTCCATCTAGACTTGTTGATCTTCAACACATAAAGTCATCATCATTTGTGGAATCTAACATATTCATCCAACTCATGGAATATGTTAGTTCACAAATCAATCGCCATCAATTACCAAACTTCACCATTAACACATAATGGAGGGACTAGATTCTACAATCTTCTCTTTTTGGTAATTCATGACAATTTCAACAAATAATGAGATAATGATTGTATTTGCGCGTATAGAATATATACACAACACTTGTATACTCTAAGATAAGTTTTAAGCAAAGTTTACTTATCTGGTTATCATTAATCATCCAACCATTAACACATAATGGAGAAATTAGATGACAACTTGATTGCAAATGAGTATATATGAACTACACAAGCTATATATACTCAAAGGATGTATTTCAAAATAAAGATCTTAAATATATGTATTAAAGAAAATATGGATCAACACTTATGAAACATCAAAATATAGAGTGAACCCTCTAAATGTGTGCATACAAGTATGTGTAATGAAGACATGCACATATTCAATTTGGACTATTTATGGAGTTCAATCTATATTTTGGATTCAAGGAATGCACTAATATATAAGAATGCGATTTCAAATGCATACCTCTTTGATTTCATCTTTTCATCTAAATGAGACTAAGTCATATCATAATCAATAAATAAGTTTAGTATCACAAATACATTTATCATTATCACCAAAACCTTATAATAATAATAATTATTATTATCAAAATCTTATAATAGTATTTATTATTATCATCAAAACTAATTTAATAGAGCTTCATCTTTTGAAGGAGTGAGGAAAACAGTTCAGCGACTGCTTCCTGTCACATGGAAGCTTCATGAGTGGGAAGCGCTTGACGTGGTCAAACTCATGGATTTGTGCATCGGGAGTTAGATTCAACGATATCCACCTCTATCCCGTTGATACGAGAAAAAAACAGTGCACTGTTTAATAGTTTTCTCAACAAAAAAGGTTCAAGAAAATTGAATTTGGACTCGGTTATGATTGGGGTTAGGTTGGACCGCATTAGGTTGGGCTTGTTTTGTTCTAGGGCCCAATAGCCCAAACGTTCATTGTAATGGTTCCTTCACGGCCTAGTCTTCGACTGGCCTAGCCCAACACGTTGAATACCGTGCTCAACTCGACGACCCGTCGCATTCAATCATGAATCATATGGAGCGAGTAAAAACAAATATAGGGAAACTAACAAAATAGTAACAAACTTCTACGTTTTGACTTAAAAGTCTTCTCTTAAAACCATGTGCAGCACACGAAAATATCTTCGTGCATTGCCGAGAAAAAAAGAGGCTCTATAGGATAAATATTCACCACTTAGTGTTGAACACCTCCCACCCTAATCCTTTTCCTTGATGAAATATTTAATTATTTATCCTATGATTGATGTACATTTGATGACTCACATGTCAATAAAGTATCATAGGATAAATCATCAAGTGCACGCTAACTATACAACAAATGATCAAATCCCCTTTCCTTGTCCCTTTTTTCTGCCTTGTCTTCTACCAGCCACTTAAGGCCTCTTTGATTTATGAGATTTTACTATACTAATATAAAAGTATCAGTTTCATTAAGCATTTTGTCACCCAGTTTTGTTAGCATCCTCCCCTCCTAACGGTTAAATCAACAAAATCCAACGACTACCATTACAAGTTAGTTCTACTATCTAAATATTTACACCATTGATTCAGCCTATCCAACGTGTACCAGTGCAAGTTGTTCCTGCGAATCCCCCGCCGCCCACGTCCTCAATCCCCAACCCCTGTACCCTTACGTGTTGGCCCCAATCCACCGCTCCCCAATACACCGTGCCGCCCCTCTCCTCATCCGTAGACTACTGTGTACCTGTATTGCATCCCTGACTATAGAAAAAAAATTGGGAGCTTCTCTAGACTTGCTGTTTACAAAAATTCAGTTATGAACACTCAACAAAAAGAGTAACTATACCCTGGAGTAGCTCACATACATGGAAGATAATTTTATTTGTTGCAAACATCACAAGGTTATTGTTTCTAGATAATGATTGGCCCGCACAATTTTGTGTGTGAGATGGAATATAATTCATCATATTCTTTTCTTTTTGCATCAACAGATTATTTATTTTGTTGTGATATGAATTTCACATGTTTACAAGAAATTTTGTATTTTTGCACTTTTTAAAATGTTATTCTTTACTTTCCATGCATCTTGTTATTTCAGTAAGCTACTTTTGTCTCTTCAAAGTGAACAATTATAACTGTTTATAGGTGACTATTTTTAGAGTTTAATACGTACCAGATATGAAAATATTCACCTTTAACCATTGCTTTTTCAGGAGACATGAATATACCGTTCACGCTGACTAGTTTAAATGAAAAACACATGATTCTTGTTTTCTCTGGAATGGGTGCTGTATGCACGTTTGATTCGTAGGATTCACTCGATGGCAATCCATACGAACACTATTCATTTCCAGTGATTTCAAATGAATTTTACAGGAAATCTAACATCCACTCGAACCCGCCATGTCGACACGAGCCACCGCCGCACTACTTCGTGCTGCGCCATAGCCATCGGTGGCCATCTCGCGCCGACCGGCTACCCGCAGCCGCGCTCCGTTGCTGCCACCGATGATACATATCGTGCACCACCGCCACTTCATCTAGCTCGATTTGGATCTTGGGTTTTGAGAAGACCGATGAAGGAGAGAGATGAGTGAAAACGACTGGGTCTAGCTCGACTTGAGGCTTGGGTGTGGAGAAGAACGATGAAGAAGGAAGATGAATGGTACGGACGACGGGATGACTGTGAGAGGGGATAGGATAAGATCGATGGTTTACTGGCCCAATTGTAAGTGTCTTCTTATCTGAAGCAAGAAATGAAAGATTTTATTACAGGGCGTCGGATAGAATTTTGATTTGTAGTATTGTATACATGTTTAGTGTTCAATTAGACATTAAGCAAATAAAATTACTGTTCACTCTTAACATTTCTGTGTTTTTCTCTACCTTCGAATCAAACACCTAATTCTATAAAATTGATTTTTGATTATCTGTTTTGCGCATCCATTTATATCCCATTCGTGTTTTTTTTTCTATTCCTATATTTTTATAATCATGCGAATCAAAGAGGTTCTCGTCTTTCTTCCTTCCTTACCTTCTACCAGTCCATGGCTGCCTCTGCACTTCTTCCTTTGGTTCCATCTTTCTCTCCGGCGAGCACTACCGCTCCTCCCTCCCCACTCCGCAGCCTATCTCCCTTGACAAGCTCTAGCACTGCCTCTCCCTCCCTATGCCGGCATCGCTTCGCACACCTTCACTACCCATGACGCTCCACCCCCATCCTCCTTCTATCGTGTCAACCCTGTCCATCATAATATTCTATTTATCATCGTGCTGCGCCACCTGCTGTCACCGCCATCGCCCTCCCCCGATTCTGCACCCAGTGGTGCCACCGCCCCCACCTTCCCTCTAAGGCTGGGTCCCAGTGGAACCTAAACTCTAACTTCAGAGAACTTTAACCCTAACTTTGATGGGTCCTCATTGGATATCTCGTCGCCATAGAGAAAGAACGTATGGTTGTCCAAATTTTACTCTCCATCCTTTTCTTGTCCGAATTTTCGCTCTTTAGGTAAATAGCATTATTCACTATATCATTAGCAAAAAAAAAAAAAAACACGCAAACAAATAAAGAAAGCGGGGTTGAGACAGAGAAACAGGACAGCGCTAAGCTGCGGAAGGAGCGGGGCATCAAACGGAATGAGACAAAAAAGGCCACCCTCCAACCCCCAAAAATTCCCAAGCCACGCCGAAAGCCCAACTCACTCGAGACGCCCGTCGCCGCTCCTCCGCCTCCCCAGCGCCGCCACCCCGCCTCTTCGTCGCCGCACAGGACGCCATGGTGAGATCTCACGGCCGCCCCCCGTCTCATCCCACTGCTTGTCCAGTCTACTCGTAGATCCCTCTGTCTGTTCCTTCGCGGCCGTGCTAGAACTGATTGTTCCGCGTAGGAAGCGTCTTGTATGTGCATCCCATATGTTCTCGTGCCAAGCTTGTTCTAACGGTTCTTGCATTGTCTTAGCGTTGGTGTCCGCGTTGATTTGTGTGTTCCTTTTGTTTAGTGGCAAATGCATCTTGTAATGCTATCTGTTCTACTTGCTTGATCTACTCAAACGTGGAAGAAATGCTGGTTAGATCTGAACTAGGCTGCGATTTTGGGTTGCGGCACTGACTAGGAGGTGATTCTGGGGGGAAAAAGAATCAGGTGGTAGGTGCTAGGTAGCCCAATTACCGCAAGACTGCAATATTTACAGGGGAACACTGAGGCTGTGTTAAACGCTGAGAAAAGAATAATACCTTGCCAACACCTGGTGTAAATCATCGAGCCCGCTAGGAGCATGTAGACGGATCGGTCAGTGGTCTTTGTTTCGGTGGGATGTTTACTGAACTTGTTTGGCTTTCTTTGTAATCAGTGAACTGAAATTGTCCTCGCAAAAAGTGGACTGAAATTATACTAGCGTAGTAGTGTGGTGGTTGGCATCTACAAGCATGAATTCTAGTTGACCATTTTTTGGACCAAAGACCACATTGGCCCTTTATTAGAAAGCATCATAAGTGTCTTACAAGAAGGCATTCTACTTAATGACTAAATTATCAATTGAACAATTTTGTAAATGAAGGCTTCCATGTAGCTGCAACTACTAATTTGGCACCCTAGATTTACTAGGTGTGCAATGTTGTCATTGTTGCTGTCATCAGTCAGACTTTGTGTGCTCTTACTCTGGGATCAAATCATTAGTAGTTTTAAGAGAATGAGTCGTACAGCAGATTTCATTAATAGTGCTAAATCAATTTGAACAGGCTAACGCTGCGTCGGGCATGGCTGTGAATGACGACTGTAAGCTGAGGTTCTTAGAGCTGAAGGCTAAGCGGACCTACCGCTACATCACCTTCAAGATCGAGGAGAAGCAGATCGTTGTGGATAAGCTTGGCGAGCCTACAATGAGCTACGAGGACTTCACTGCCTGCCTCCCTGCAGAGGAGTGCAGATATGCAATTTATGATTTTGACTTTGTGACTGAGGAGAACTGCCAGAAGAGCAAGATCTTCTTCATTGCATGGTGATCCTCATCCTCCCTTTTGATTTACCATGTGACTAGTGATGGGTGGTGTCTTACATGGAAATCTGATTATATCTGATTTGTATCCATGCCAAGGCTTCATAGTATTTGCGACACTAGAAACTTATGACTAATAATCAACCTTTTTTCTATAAGTACAACAATGGGGAAACACAATTAGAACTTGGAACACCACGGCTAGATATGATAATAAATTATCATTCTTGCCTTTGAGCTTAAGAAAGGTAGTCTCGAAACCTTTTTCTAGACACAATGCCATACTTCAACTTACTGGATAGGAGAGATCATGTATTATCTGGCACGTTGTGATGAATGTTTTCAATTTTACGCAACATCTCTTGCACCAACCCTTTCAGAAAACATCTCTAGTGACGATAACCATGTGGCTGTCTTCTGCAGGTCACCAGACACATCAAGGGTGAGAAGCAAGATGCTGTATGCTAGCTCGAAGGACAGGTTCAAGAGGGAGCTTGATGGCATCCAGGTGGAGCTGCAAGCAACTGACCCTACCGAGATGTCACTGGACGTCTTCAGAGACCGTGTCAACTGAGTTTGGAATCCCTTGTTCTGCAGCTTGCTGTGTGCTTTTGTGAGCTGCTCAAAAGTGTTGTCTATAAATTCCAGGGTTATTGTACTTTGCTGGATGTTATCTTGTTCTGTTGTTTTGAGTTCTATGAGCTATGACAACGCCTAGCCTTGAAGCATTATGACTTTGTCACTTGAAAAGGAGCATCCTTCGGCTAATATATTTGGTTGGTTTCGCTTATCTAGTTTTTGGAATCAAATATCACTAGCATGGATTTGCAATTAGTCTGGTGCATACGGTTTGAATTCGATATCTGACTATGAATTTTGCTTGCATCTGTTTAGTCTTTAATTATCTGATTTGTTTTGAGCCCCAGGGGATTATGATTTATTATTATTATCGTCTTTTCCACTACAGAATTTTTTTGTCCATCTTCTGTTAAGGTAACGACATCAGGCTGTTAGTCAAGACATTCTCCTCTAATTCCTTTTCCTAAAGTGCTTGATGTGATATTCTGATGGTTACTTGGTCGGTGACCTTCGGACGCGTCTCGCCTACTCCCACCGCCTGCTCCTCTCCGTGCTTCCGTCACGTGGCATCACTCTATTGGCTGAAATTGGCAATGGCCCCTTTCTTTTACAAAAAACAAGCTGATTCTTTAATCGAGGTGTATAGGAATATTTGAGTGGTTTATTGTTAAATAATACTTAAATTTTGTTCCCTCAGATCCAGATCTAACATATAAAATCACTTTGCTCCTATTTGAGTACTATTTTATCAAAGAGTACTCAATTATTTAAATGTTAGATACATATCTACCTATATCTACTGGTTTTCTCATTAGTTATTAGCATGTGATATGATACAAGGAGGAATGCTCTAATATACATTATTCTTTTCTGCGTAGCCTTTTTCATCAATTATGTACTAGTTTTATATAAATCAAATTATATAAAAATGATGTGACAATTTGTAAAAAAGAGAAATAAAACAAACCATAAGGAGCACAATAAAAACCATATAAAATATCCTAGTTAGCCAATTGTGTTGCAGTTTCTAATGGCACTAAATAAATTAGTTACTCTTGTCACATTGTTACTGAGAAAAAAAAATCACAAAGTTAAAATCTTAAAGCACAACGTGAATCATAAAGCAATATTGAATAGATATTCACGAACATAAGAAAACATACTATTCAGCAAATTCCTTCTTTAATTCACGTATCGGATTCTCGGGTGGCTCAACGACCATTTACACCGTCGCGGCGCCGTCCGCCGTCGTCGTCCAGACCTGCATCCGTTTTTCACGGTCACGGCCCCCGCTGCCATCCGTCGCTCGACATCCGCGGTCACCGCCTCGCCGACTACCGCCGTTCCGATTTTTGAATCGTCGCCCCCACTGGCATCACTTCCCGCGGCCAGCGTCCCTGTCGCTTCCACGTCGTCCTGTTCTTTTAATTCACTGAGAATCGGAGACGGTGACAGCGTCGCAACGACAAAATGAGCCCATGCGCCTTGCCGGCCGTCGCTTGGCGTGGCGAGCGACATCACCAAAGAGAGGGCTCGTCGGCAACCAAGTTGACGGTGAGAGGCTGTGTGGCCCACACGATGACCAGGAGGAGCACCGGCCTTCTCTTCTTGTGCTAGCTTCCATGGGGAATTTAGAGCTTGCGGCCAAAGCGAAGAGGCCAGGGGTTCTATTTTGGCCTGACTTGCAGGCATGGCAGCCTCTGCCCTCTGGGGAGGAGATGAGCAAGATTCACGGGATGGCAGGTGGATTTTTTTGCTTCTTTTTTACCCAGGCTATGGGACAATTACCAAATATCTGACCAATTGACACGTGCCCCGTGGATGGGAGCACAAAGGGAAGTTGATCATATACGGTATTGTAGCAAATTTCTTCTTCAAATCTAACCACCTGACCACAAATTTTTTAATTTTGACCACCTCTATAACCATGGAAGTAGAAGCTCCCACGGCGCAGTACCACCTGCCGAGTTGGCAGAGCTCAGCAACCATCTGGACGTCAATTAGTGCTTAACATAAGCATATAATTAGTGTTAACATAAGCATGCAATTAGTGCTTAAATAAGTATGCATTATCTCCTACCACGGCCGCCTGGTACGGCTAGGGATGACAATGGGGCGGGGATTATAGGGGAGATGGCCCTCCGTCCCCGATTCTCGCGGGACCCGTGGAGGATAAAAAAATAAAGTTGTTTTAAAAATAATAGTTTAACTTTATTTATTAATTTATAGTTACTTAATTATTTTTTAAATATAGCTATAAAATATATATTCTAACATATAAATTCAAGTTAATTTAAATATACAAGAAAAGAATATAATATCTCATATTAAAAAACTATAACCTATTATCAAAATATTTATTTTTATTGGGTCTATGAGACCTGTGTGGGGGGGGGGGATGACCCCGTCCCCACCCCGCTTGCATAGTGGGGCCCTGTCCCGTTCCCCCGCAGGGGGGATCACCCCCGACCCTGCCCCCATGGGGATATTCCCCGCAGGTGCTCGCCAACCTGCCATGTTGTGGGAGCTCGGTAGGTGACACATATCGTTTATCACTGTTTCTATGATTATGGATAAAGATTAAAATTAAAAATCATAAGTTAGGAGATCATATTTAAAAGAAATTGCTACAATGTCAACTGCACAAAGGGGAGCATTTGGTGGGAGCAGGCAAGCATGCATCCGGTGAGCTTTGGGCCCGGATAGGATCACACAGTTGACTGACTTTGCTGCATACGTGGTTTGATCTGGACTTAGTGCCCAACTGTTCCGCCTTCAACTAAAGAGTTCGGTAGTTAGTGTGTTGTCCTCTTCGGTGATGGCGATTGGGCTAGGAGTAGGAGGAAATCGTATAGGAATGGAGAGCTTGCAGGCGATCTCTCTCTCTCTCTCTCTCTCTCTCTCTCTCTCTCTCTCTCTCTCTCTCTCTGGATTAGCGTGCTCTAGACATGCAAGTCCCAAGGAAGAGAGTAAAAATTCCATCAAGTTTCCTCTAAAAAATTTGTCTTATCAAGTACTTAACATGTACACTAGTTGATTGGGCGAGAAGAGTAAAACAATACGGAAATGATTTATGATTGTTTGTATTTATAGGCAGCATATCTAGTGAACATGGGCTATTTTGTGGACAAAAGCACATACGCAATCACAGCCATCCAATCCAAAATCCATGGACGAGATGCTTGCGGGCGCTCCCCTTCCCACTTGCGCAAATTTGTGTTTTGGCCCCCGGTTTCCATCCTCTGCTCCTTAGTCCTCCTCACCCCATTCCTGGCGCCACCTCCTTTCGCCTCCTTCTCCTCTACTTTCCCCATCTAGCACCTCCCCCTCTCCTCCACTGGCTCACCTCTCCCTCCTCTCCAGTGGCTCACCCTCTTCCATCCGTGCCTCCCCTCTCCCTCTCCTCTGGCGGCTCCCCTCCCGTTGCTCCCCATTCATCCTCGGTTGGCGCCTCCCCCTCCCCTTCGGCGGCTCCCACTTCCCCATCCCCTCCGACGGTTGCCCCCACCATCCTCGGTCGGCGCCTCGCCCTTCCCTCCCGTGGCTCCCCTTCCTCCATCGGCGTTTCCCCCTACCCGTACTCTCTAGCGGCTTCCCTTCCTCCATCCGCGCCTCCCCTCCCCTCCAGTGGTTGGCGCCTCCCCTTCCCGACCACGACGCTTCGACCACATCATTTTGACCATGGCGCTTCGACCACCAGAGGCACCGATGGAGAATGGGGAGCCGTGGGAGGGGAGGGGCAGGGGATGCACCGATGGAGGAGGGGGAACCGCGAGAGGGGAGGGGGAGGTGCCAATGCCAGAGGGGAGGGGGAGTCGCTGGAGGGGAGGGGGAGCCACCGGAGGGGAGGGGAAGACACCGATGGAGGAGGGATGGGGGAGCCGCTGGAGGGGAGGGGGAGGCGCGGATGGAGGAGGGGGAGCCGCCGGAGGCGTTGGATGGGGAAGAGCAAAGGAGGAGGCAGCGCCAAGAATGGGGATGGGGAGGACTGAGGAACAGAGGATGGAAACTGGGGCTAAAACACAAATTTGCGTAAGTGGGAAAGGGGGGTGCCCACCAGCATCTCATAATTGTGTATGTGCATATGTCAATAAAATAACCCATGTTCACCAAATATGCTGCCATATTTATATTGGATATTGTCATTCTAAGTTGTGGCATTATGATTATGTTTGAAAATGATGGTGAATTTATTATTCTGGGGTGTGCTTCAGTATTGGTTGACGCCATCGGTTATTGAAAATTGAACTCTTACTGGGAAAATGAACATATACATGATGATATTGTACTCCATGTTTAAATGAACACATCCTGTGGTCTGTTTTCTGTTGAAATTCTTCTACCTTTCCTGTAACTGGTAAAAGAAGCTAAAAGTGGGGATGCAAACAAATCAAATACAGACGGATAATGCCTCTACTATATTTGTTTTTATATTTTTTTCTTGTATGCGGATATGAATACGGATACCTCGGATACGAATACAAATACGAATAATATCGAATATAGATATGGAGCGAATACGAATCGAAATGAATACGGTCACGAATATTTATCGGAACATGAAAACCCCTTAAACTATATATCCAAAATCAATGAAAACGCATAAATAATTTATCTTATCAAAACATTAATGAAATCTAAACAAGCATAAGTATTTTTATCCACAATAGTCATACCATTGTACAGATTTTAAATCTTCAAATGACAGTTAATTTTTCTAAAGTCCTAAATAATTCTTAATGGATTTCTACCATTTACATATGACTAATAAATTAATTAAGAATTTAAATTTCCATCAGAATGATTTAAACGACAATACATCAATTTAATCGGTACAAATTTTAATCTACTGACAATACTAAATTTATTTTTAATAAACATAAATATTTGCTAGTGGGCTGGTGGCAGGGGAGATAAGAGAGGCTGGCTTGGGTTGGGCAATGTTGGGCTGAAATCTTGGATATCCGGATCCGTATTATCCAGATAATCTGTATTTGTATTTGTATTCACCGGATATCAGGCCTACTATATTTGTATTCATTTCCAACAAAAAAAATCTGTATTTGTTTCCGATCCGAGAATTATCCGAAGAAAATCCGATCCGAAACAATACGTATTCGTTTTCATCCGGATCGGTCGGAAACTATCCGATCCGTTTTCACCCCTAGCTAAAAGCTTATTTATGGACTGTTGAATTGAATTCCCTCCCCTGTTTGACATTTTGGACGTTAATTTATCTGCTAGTTTTAGCCTTGTTCTCCATTTGGTTCTATCTTTTTTTCACCTGTCTATTGTTTGTCCCTTTGCTGAATAGTTATATGATCTAGCACCATTTTACTGTTATTTGGGTCTTCAGTGCTGTAGAGAGTTTCGGAATTTGTGTTAAAAAAACTCAGATTTGCATATAGAGGTGGAAATCATCAACTCATTTTCAAAGTCTTCATTGTTCAAATTAGCAAAAGTCAAACTTTTTCATTGAAATTATTGTTAGGAACCTAAGATAGATGGGTGACATGGGTCATATGCAAAAGAAGTGTAACAAAATTGGGTCCTTTGAACTTATTTCCTGTTTATTTGTTTTTATATTTGCTCCACAAATATTATTCTTTGCTGTGGAGTTCCGCTGAACATAGTATTGTTTAATTGTTCAGTCCTTATTGCTATAATCCAATCTTATCTACCATTTCTAATTCTATCTACAGCTCAAGGCCCTGAAGATGTTGTGGCAGAATACTACCAACAACTATTGGAAATGTTAGAAGGTTTCAATGAAATGGATACACTGACAGATCGTGGTTTCCTTCCTGGAATGTCCAAGGTTTGTTCTATATTCTTGATCTTTTGTAACATGGAAAAAAGAAAACATCCTTGCAGATAAAATGTACATAACTTTATAAAAATGAAGCGATGCCCTTTTACCTTCACTTTATCCTACTTGCAGGAAGAACGTGATCAAGTTGCCAGAAGTGAGAAATTAGCCATCCAGTTATCTAACATAGCAAACATGGTTCTTTTGCTGCAAAAGTTTATACCCCAATAAGAAGTGGCTCCCTAGCTATTATTGCTTCCACCTTGGATTCTCTACTTGACTTGTTATCCGGGTTTATCTTGTGGTTTACTGCCTTTTCAATGCAAACACCAAACCCATACAACAGGTACCTTGGTAAAAGGCGCATGCAACCTTTGGTGAGTTTCCACATCAAGTATGGCCAATTAGACATCATTTGGACTGTTTGTTCATTACTTTTATTGCTTGAATTTGGTTTTGAATGATCCGAGCATTTTCATTGCACCTTGCTTTTCTTCAATATTCCTTCTTGTGTAGTCTTACAAGAAAAGATGCATCAGTGGATATTAATTCAATAAAAGAGTAAATTAGCTCCAAAAACTTTTTTTCTCGAAAGCGCAGGAGAGCTGCGTTTCATTGCATTAAGGGGAAGAAACAAAAAAAAGGGGGGGGGGGGGGGTCCCCAACAGGATCCTTACTCATACGGGGACCAAGTATGAGTGAGGCTATTACCCAGACTCAAGAAACACACACACAGCGAACAAGCACGACTCGACCTAGACCTCTCTGACCTAGGTTGGAAGCACAAGCCCTAACCCTTGCAGCTGCTTCGCCCCGGCCATGCACCAAAGGCTGTGCTCGTCCTTCAGATCACTCAAAATCGAGTTAACCGAAGGAGAAGCCCCCTCAAACACACAAGCATTCCTATGTTTCCAAATGATCCAGGCGCCGAGTATAATTAGAGTGTTCACTCCTTTTTTGTGCTCCTTTTTAACTCTTCTCATCGTCTTGCGCCACCAATCTGCAAAGCTCCATTCGTTTTGCCGAGGGACTAAATCTGCTAGGTCCAACGGAATGAACAATCTGAACCAAACTTGTCTTGCCACAACACACGTTGATAAGAGATGTTGTATCGTCTCGTCTTCTTGATCGCATAATGGACATTTATCCGGATGAGAGAGGCCCCTCTTAGCTAGCCTATCTGCTGTCCAACATCTGTTTCGGATTGCCAACCACAAGAACATTTTGCATTTGGCCGGGGCCCAGGTCTTCCATAAATGACACCAAGGCTCGAAGATCACGGCGCCATGAAAATAAGCTTTGTAAGCAGATTTGGAAGAATAACAACCACTTGCATCTAGCCTCCAAGTGTGACGATCCTCTTGGTCATTCAACGCAAAATCCATGAGGCAGTCCCAAACCCCTAAGAATTCTCTAATACCAGTCCAAGACAGCCCTCCTTGAATGTCCCTAAGCCAATCCATGTTGTTGAGAGCTTCAGCCACAGTACGGCTCTTGCGGATTCTTGGAGAGACACAAGCAAACACTGTTGGCGCAAGTTTTTCAATCGAGCAACCGTGCAGCCAACAATCAGTCCAAAAAAATGTGTTGTTTCCATTCCCTACCTCCGAAGTGACTGCAATGGCAAATAGAGCTATGGAGTTAGGATGCAAGGGAGGCACAAGGTCAGTCCAAATCCGATCAGCTCTGGTCTTTTTAAACCACTGCCATCTGATTTGTAAAGCCCAGGCCATCACCTCCAAGTTGGGAATGCCTAAGCCTCCAAGATCCAACGGTCTCATAACCTTATCCCAAGCCACTAAACAACATCCTCCATTAGCCTTTTCCTTTCCTTGCCAAATGAAACCTCTTCTGACTTTGTCCACCATGTTGAGGAACCACTTCGGAGCGCTGATGGCAATTAACAAATGAACCGGCATGGCGGAAATAACAGACCGGACTAAAGTGGCACGACCCGCCCTGTTCATAAGAGCTGCCTTCCAACATGGGAGCTTGTCAGCGATTTTCTCAATCCACGGAATAAGATCCCTCTTCCGAAGCTTCTTATTTGATAACGGTAGGCCCAAGTATTTACACGGAAACTCCGATATCGTACATGGAAAAGTATCTTGAAGTGTTGTCAAGGCCTCTTCTGCACAGCTGATGGGTGTAATACTGCTTTTCTGAATATTGGTTTGCAGTCCTGAAGCATCCCCAAAAGCCTTGAGAATGTCTCTAGAAATCTGCAGCTCTTCTTCAATCGGCTTGATAAACAAAGCAACATCATCAGCATATAAGGATAGTCTTTGCCCAGCCACACGTCGGGATAAAGGTTGTAACAGCCCCTCATTCTCTGCCTTGACAAACAAACTATTAAGCACATCCATCACTAATATAAAGAGCATGGGGGATAAGGGGTCCCCTTGGCGTAGCCCTCGCTGATGCTGCAAGAGATCTCCCGGCTCTCCATTCACTAAAATTTGAGTTGAGGAGGTGGATAGCAGATTAGACACGAAATTGCACCAAGCGAAACCAAATCCCAAATACTGCAGCACTTCCAAAATAAACGACCAAGATACCGAGTCAAATGCTTTTGAGACATCAAGTTTGAGAAAGAGGCTAGGCACCTTTTGCCGATGTAATAGTTTAACTGTTTGCTGCACTAGGATGAAGCTATCATGTATGCATCTTCCACGTATAAAAGCACTTTGATTTGTAGAAATCAAGGAATCCAAGAATGGTGCCAAACGATTCGCCAGGATCTTGGTTATCAGCTTGGCGAAGCTATGCACTAAGCTGATGGGGCGAAAGTCCTTTGCCGCCATCGCATCATCCTTCTTCGGGATCAGAGTGATATAGGCTGCATTTAACAGACCCAGCCCCCTTGCATCACATTGATGTAAAGTGAAAATTGCCGCCATGAAATCCGCTTTGATCACCTGCCAACAAGCCTTGAAAAATCTGCCTGTATAACCGTCTGGTCCTGGGGCTCTATCAGCCGGCAGCATCTTGATTGTTTCCCAAACTTCCTCCTCCGAGATTGGGTTTTCTAAGTCTGACAAATCCATTGCGGCCCTATGGAAGAAATGCAGGTCCAAAGACGCAGATCGGTTCGGGGCTGTGCCTAGCAGATTCTCATAAAAATCAAACACTATCTTTTGTTTATCAACTTGAGAAGTTGCCATCCGATCACCATCTATGAGTTTGGGAATATAGTTTTTTCTTTTTCGGAAAGCAGCCTGCTTGTGAAAGAAAGATGTATTAGCATCTCCATCCTTTAGATACTTTACCCGGGAACGAAGTCTTGCTAAGGTTCTTTCCAGAGAAGCTAACTTCAGACAAAGCCGCTTCAATTCCCTTCACAGCCAGTCCTCCTCCAAAGACAGAGTCCTCCTATCTTGAGCCATTTCTAACCTGTGCAACACTTCACGAGCTTTAGCTAGCTGAGTTTTTAAGTGCCCAACTCTTTTCGCGCTCCAAGATTGCAAAGCACGAGTCAGCCGCTTCAGCTTGAAGGAGATACGATCAAGGGGGCTTGTTGTCCGGTCTGGTTCAACCCAGGAAATCTTCACCGTGTCTAGAAAATCAGGAAGGCGTGTCCAGTAGCTTTCAAAATGAAAACGCTTCCTGCCCTTAACACCATCTTTAAGTCCCAGCACAAGCGGGCAATGATCAGATATTTCCGTCGCAAGACTTTGCAAAACACAATGAGGAAAAAAATCTTCCCAATCCGCAGTGCACAAAACTCTATCCAACTTGACGAGAGTGGGGGGAAACTCTCTCATTCGACCAAGTATAGCGACGACCCAACAGAGGTATCTCTTTCAGTTCCATCTCATTGACAAAACGACGGAATCGTCCCATTAGCGCCCTATTCACATTGTCGTTGCTTTTATCGTCCGAACTGTAGAACATATTGAAATCCCCAGCTAGCATCCAAGGTCCACCACAAAAACTCCTTACTTCTCCCAGCTCATCAAGGAAGGCTGGTTTCTCTGCATCCTCATGGGGACCATAAATGCCGGAGAACCACCATGACTGCTCACCATCCTTTTGGAACTTGATCGAAACAGAGTGTCGGTGCACTTGATGGCACTCTGCAGTAAAGGAATCATCCCGCCAAGCTACCAGAATTCCCCCTCTTGTTTGTTGAGCAGACTGATAGACGAAGGAGCTAAAGTTCTGTCCCAAGAGAGATGACACATCACGCTGTGAAATATGAGATAATTTGGTTTCCTGCAAACAAACCACCCCCGGCTGGCAAGACTGGACTAAATGGCGAACCACATCACAGCGCTTTTTGTCATTGAGCCCACGCACATTCCAGATCAAGAAATTAGAAGAAACCATTGATTACAAAGGCTTGGACGACCAACAAAGAACCCCCTCATAAAACATCAATGCTGCCTGCAGCTCGCATCTCATTACTAGGTGGCGCGACCCACCCAAACAGGGCCGCCAACGCTTTCAAGTGCTCCCGGGATAGAGTCTGGTCAAACACTCTGGCATAGCGTTCCATGGAGACCGCTGAGACTCTTTCTTCATCGTCAGCAAAGCCTAAATGTCGGCAGACTGAAACTGCCGCATTATGATCTGCAGGGGGGAGTTTTGCCACACGACGGCTCCGTCTCGGCACAAAATCAGACGGCAAAGTCTTTTTCCTTCGAAATGGAGCTGGGGGATCCGGCAGGATAACGGCCACAGATTTTACCACCTTGGACAAGAAGGCTGTTCTTGGGGAGGCCGGGGAGGACGGCAACACTGGTTGGGACAAAACGGTAGCCGCTTCAACAGAGTCCCAATCACCCCCTGGTCACCACTAACCGGAGCTTGTAGAGTTGCTCCTACAGGCGGAGACGCAGCTATGGCTACCACACTCACCGGGCCAGGAAGAGGGGCTGGGAGCGGAGCCACGGCCACGCCGTTCCCTTCGCCCGTACGAAGTCGTCGCCTGGAGTAAATTTTCAAATGAGCGGCTGCACTGGCTTCAGCTGACTCTGAACCGGGGGAGGTGAGTACCGGCGAAGATCGCAGAGCCGCCACGACCGGATCGAGAATTGGGATGTCATCCAAAGCTGGGGAAACAATGATACCACCACTGCCGCTGCCTTCTGCTGTCCCTCTTGATGGGCTAGAGGTCGGGTCTGGATGGCCAGAAGCAAGCAGCTCGATGACCGGGGCGATCTCCAAAGGGGTTGCTTCTGGACCTGATTGCGGATGACTGACGGCCCGAACCAAAACAGAGCCCACAGGCCCAACATCTTCCTCCGAGCTGACAACGCAGAACGGGAACGCTGGCGGAGCCGGGAATACGGGGCCGTCTCCCTGCCACCCGACCCCAAATCCCGGCTTATCCGGGATCCCCTCCTCATTCCCAATCCTTGGTTTAATGACGAGGGCAGCCAGGTCGTCCAAGATAGCCGACAGAACTGAGGCGGGCGCGGGAACAGAGAAAGCAACCGCTGATGGCTGCGACACATCAGGCGCAGGGGACTGCGCGCCATCAACCGGCGCCTCATGCTCCGCCACGTGGCCGTCAGCCCTTGGGCCAGGGCCCAGCCGTCGATGCACCAAGACCCGTGGGGCACCACCATGGGCATCGGAGCCATGGGCAGAGGATACCGGCGAGGCTGAAACTCGCCGCCGGCGACGACGCCTACCATGGTCACGCGGATCATCTTCCACCAAATATGGCGTATCAAGCGCCGCTGAGATCTTGATTTCATAACTCAGAGCACGCTTTCGCGGGGGGAATTCTTCAGCTTGAACTGGAGGCTCAACGATGACTAACTCCATGACCGCCGGGATAAGCTCTGGGTGGGCGCACCACGCTTTGAGCCGGAAGGATGAGAGATCCCGCCGGTCGGCCGTATCAGGGTGTAGCTCACGAACCCAGCACCATTCGTCCAACAGATGTTCCGCCGTCTCAAGCTCCCAGGCGTGCGCCGGAATGCCACTCAGCTCCAAGTTGACAAGCGAGGGCAACTCCACCGCGGACGCATTCTTAAGACGGGACCATCGCCGGAAACAGAGAGTAAACGGCGGCAAAAGCAGAGGCCGCCCCTCGTTGTAAATCCGAGTCGCCTTAGCTTCGTCGGGGAGAACCAGCAAGCCCTCGTCAAGGCTAAGATGGTGAAACTCAAGCGCCTCGACCGGGAGTTCATGGCGATGAGCTAACTCGCCCACCAGAACATCATCCGATAGCGTCGCTAAGTCTCCAACGATCGAAACCGAGAGAGCCTTGCACAACTCGTCCTCAGCCCTCGCCATCTTATCAGAGCGATCAACGATGCGCCAGAGCCGAGCAGGAACGCCGGGGGAGGAGGCTTGCTCAGCGGCAATGGCAATAGCTTCCCGAGGCGACGTGCCGATAGCTACTTCTTCCGGCAAAGAAGGTCCGCCCGCGCTTTGGCCAGCAGCTCCTGCTCGCCGCCGCCTCCTAACTCGACGCCTCTGACGCCTGACCCGCGAATTGTGTGCTACGGCTCCTCCAGCACCCTCAGCATTGGGCGAGACCTCCGCGGACAACATCTGCCTAGCATCCGAAGCGCAAAGGGTCGACTTCGGACGCCAGACGAAGGTACAGCGGGGGCCCGCCGGGAGTGGAGCCTGACCGCGACCGGAACAGTTGTAAGAGCGGTGCCCTAGCTCCTGGCACTTGAAGCAACGAGGCCCCTTGCGGCAAGCAGCGGCGTGGTGCGACGGGGAGAAGCAATTGAAGCATCTCCCTCTGAGGTCCTCCGGCACCGGCCGGCTAGGGCCTGTCAGCTTCTTTAGGCGAATTTTGTGAGAACGGCGGCTTTCAAACTGCTGCCAACCGAGCGCGTCAGGGCCTTCCGAGGCGAACACCGGACGAGGCCGCTCCTTGAGGACGATCTTGGTTGGCGGCCGCTCCACCCCCGACACCGGCGGCAGCTGGCCAGGGGAAGAGCCGCCGTTTGCCAGCAGGACGTCACGAAACGAGGCAGCGGAGGAGCTGCCGGCGGACGAGGACGGACTGGCGTCACACCACCTTTTCCCTTTGGACCGCCCGCTACGAGATAGAGGGTTGCCGAGAGGGGACAAGGATGGGGAGGAAACCGGCACCTGCGAGGGGAGAAAGGCCGGGCACACGGCCGTTGGGGTGGCCGCCGGACCATGGACTGAATCCGGCGTGGGGCTGGTGGAGGGAGAGGCGCCGGGAGGGGAGGGGGTTACAGTACCATGCATGGTCTGCAGGAGCGTACAGTCAAACTAGGGTATTCATTTCCGAAGCAGCATGTAAACTGGTCGGTGGCCTAGCTCCAAAAACTAAAATTTTAAAAAGGAAAAGTACTCACAACTGAGTACAAAATGAACGCAAGCAATCAATTCCTTTCCATTCTCATTTCAAATATGTAACCTCTTTTTCTCGGGGACTGTACATTGGGGCTCAATCATGCTAGTTTTTCTTGTTATGGGAACCAAACAACTTACAAATGGCAATTATATCACTTACAATGCAAAAAAAATGGCACCCCTAGCAAAGTTTGGCTATTCCTAATCAAGGTATAACTCCAGACAGAACAATCTCCAACAACACTATAATCAGCATGGAAGGCTATCTGATCATTTGGGCTCATAACTTAATTTACATTTTCAATCCGTTTTCACGAATTTCAATCTTTTTGGTCTTTTTATTTTGTAGTGTAACTGTATAAATGATTGGCTAATTTCCTTAGTTCCCTGTTCCTTTTTTTGACAACTTTACCACAATCTGCTATGCAGAGGATACTTGTTTTTGCTTCTGTTATGGCAACGCTTGGCCTTCGAATTATCCTAGAATCCATATGCTCATTGCTATCTGATGTAAGTCCTCTTCTCATGTATCCTATCTCTGCAGTTTTGCTCACTGTACTTTTCAGTACAAAGTTTCTAGAGATATGATCAGAACGCCCTGTGTCACTTTTGAGTGCCTTCGAAAAAGCTATCAATTTCATGTATTTTACCGGGGAATATTTTCTTAAAAGATGGGACAATCTCTCTGTTTACAAATTTGTAGCCTTTTTCTCCCTGTCTGTTTGGCAGACTTCTGATAGTACCAGAATTATAGTTAGCTGTTTATTGTTTACAGCTTTATACCGTAGCCAAATGAACTGTAGATCACACCAAAAGAACTAATAGCACAATTAACACTGTGAATGGATTAATCATATAACGCATGAACAGTCGATATTGGAGTTGCAATGGTTTGTTTTGATTCTTTTATGTTGCTAATACCACTAATATTGATTATGTTGTGCTCCAGGGAGATGAATTCCACTTGACAAACAAGCAGGGAAAGTGGGTTGCGGATATTATGCTCTCAGTGACATTGGTGAAGCTCCTGCTGGTTATATATTGCCGCTCATTCACCAATGAAATTGTGAAGGCCTATGCACAGGATTACTTATTTGATGTCATCACTAACGTTATTGGGCTTGTGGCCGCACTTCTTGCTAATTATGTTGAAGGCTGGATCGACCCTGTTGGTTCTATCATTGTAAGTACAAAGATACTCTCTCTGTTTACTTACTCGCGTACCAGAACTAAAAAGCATGCTATAGCATTTTAGTATGTTTGTCGATTTAGTTGCACAAGACAACTTTTCTGGTTTTAGAAGTATATGCAATGGAGTTGGATGATGTGGCCTGGTCCTGCATTGTAAAATAACTGTAACATATGACAACTTTTTTAAAGGTGTTTTTGCTTTTCTACTTTGCTGCTAGTGATCTATACAATCAGGACATGGTCGATGACGGTGCTATAAAACGTCCACTCCCAGGTTGGCCAGTCAGCTCCACCGGAATTTCTTCAGAAGCTTACCTACCTACGCTGGAACCATTACAAAGCTGTCAGGCATACACATTTGGTTCTCATTACTTTGTTGAGGTGGATATTGTTCTGCCATGTGACATGCCCTTGCGAGAGGCACATGATGTCGGTGAGGCCCTGCAGGAGAAACTGGAGCGCCTGCCAGAAATCGAGCGGGGCTTTGTCCACCTTGACTACTGAGTTCACCCACCAGCCTGAGCATGCTCGATCCCGTGATACATAGCAGCCTGCACTCCAGCGCTGTTCGTGGAACTTCAGAGAGCCTGAGCTGAAACTATTGAAGCCAGCACAGTTCTAGAAATCCGGATTTCAAACCTGTTGGCTTGTCACGGTGTGATTCACTTGCGCATTTTCTTTGGGAGAATGCTCTGCATTATATTGCTGGAAGTAGTTTGCGGGAGGGTGTACTGGACAGTCGGGCAATGTACGAATCTTATGCTTATTTTATTACAGCATCTCCAATATATGTAGTAATTTTAGCCTTATGTGCGCTGCTTGATGATGTCTGATCTTCCAAGTTCCAAGCCTTGAGAAAGTTGTAGAGCTGAAATCAGGTCATTCTGCTTCCTGGATGGGTTACATATGCCGGTTCTTCCCTGCAACATGGCGAAGCAAAAACTACATACGCATAGGGTAAATGAAAATGTCAAGGCCCGTTTGGAATTTGAGAGCTTCACAAAACAACGGTACCGGTCTTCTGCAAAATTGCTGTGGCATTCCTAACCGGGATGCATTAGAGCATTGTACTAGCTAGCCGTTCCACGCGCATGTCTGGTCGAAATTGATTGTCACAATTCACTCGATCGAACGATGAATCCAAAACAAATCTACCGTGTGACGGTGGACAACCATCAGGCCGGCAAGAACAAATGTACGGAGAGCCGTTTGTGCGGCTCGCTGTTTCACTCTCTTCTTTTTTTCTTTTGCATTTGTTGTTTGTGTTGAGGAACCGACGCTGGAGACCAGTCCGAGCGATTCCTCTGCTTAGAACAAGAACGAATCAATCACAGAATCACAAAATAATAGATTGAACACAGAGAGGTAGAGAGAACTCCTGGTCTTTCTTTATTGCTTTAGATTGCATCGGGGTACATAATGAGGGGGGTCTAGGGCCCTATTTATAGTATACGGTGGGGTGCCCAAATAGATTAGGACTCTGGCCATGGAGAGTCCAGGTTTCCTAATACTCCCCCTTGGGCACTCACCCAACATACTCATGCCTCGTTAAAACTCCATAAAAACCCAGTGGGAAAAATTTGGAGAAAGAGTACATGATGCATGTGATTTTGCGATGCACGAATTGCCTCATTAAAAACCTTGGTCGAGAAACTTCATGGAAAACTCGTCAAGGCAAAAAGAGTACAATTCACCCAAATTCATTTGGTCTGCAGGACTTTATTTTTTGGGTACTTAATCTTCATGATCAAGATTTATTAGCGGGTTTGTGAGAATTCTCCCCTTGAATTCTGCACTTCTCTAAGTCTCATCATTCCAATTCCATGCACGCACCTTTCAAAGCTAGATGCGGGGAGTGACTTAGTGAATAAATCTGCGAGATTTTCACATGACTTAGTATGCAGTACTTTAATCTCGTCCATCTTTTGCAATTCATGTGCATAGAAGAACTTGGGGTTGATATGCTTTGTGAGATGACTCTTCACATAGCCCGTTTGCACTTGTGCAACGCAAGCGGCATTATCTTCATAGATAATTGTGGGGGTTTGCACAATGTTCATCCCACATGACTGCTGGATGTGGTGAACCATTCGGCGGAGCCAAGCGCACTCTCGTGCGGCTTCATACAGTGCTATAATTTCTGAGTGGTTTGTCGAAGTAGCTACCATGCTTTGCTTAGACGATTTCCATGAAATTGCAGTTCTACCACACAGGAATACATAGCTTGTTTGTGACTTAGCGGTATGCGGGTCTGATAGATACCCAGCATCTGCATAGCCAATCAAGTTCAGATCTTGATTCTTTCTGTAGAACAATCCAAGGTCCTTGCTTCCTTGGAGATATCGGAAAATGTCCTTTATGCCCTGCCAATGCCTTTTGGTTGGCTCTGCACTGTACCTTGCTAGCAGATTCACGGCAAATGCAATGTCCGGTCTAGTGCAGTTTGCTAAGTACATGAGTGCTCCTACTGCACTCAAGTATGGGAATTCTGGTCCCAGGACTTCCTTCCCCTCTTCCCTAGGTCGGAAAGGATCTTTTTCTTGCTGTAAAGACCTACCGATCATCGGTACTTTCAAGGGAAATGCCTTCTCGAAGCCAAACCTTTCAAGTACCTTCTGGGTGTAGGTCGACTGATGTACCAAGATTCCTTCAGGGACATGCTCAAGCTGCAGGCCTAAGCAAAACTTGGTCTTGCCCAAATCTTTCATTTCAAATTCTGACTCCAAGTAGGAGCTTGCTTCTTTTATGTCTTCGACTGTCCCGATGATATTCAGATCATCTACATACACAGAGATTATACAGAATCCATTCTGGGATCGTCGTATAAATACACAAGGACAGTCTTCATTGTTTGTGTAGCCTTTCTTGCAGATAAAGTCGCTCAAGCGATTATACCACATTCTTCCAGATGGTTTCAGTCCATACAGTGACTTTCTGAGTTTCACACTGTACAGATTTCTGTTTGCTCTGTCTTGGTTCGGGAGAGGGATTCCTTCAGGGACTCTCATGTAAATCTCCGAATCCAAGTTACCATAAAGGTATGCAGTCACAACATCCATTAATTTTATTTCCATGTTCAAGTTCACTGCCATTGAGATCAAATATCTAAAGGTAATTCCACTCATGACTTGGGAGTAGGTTTCTTCATAATCAACTTCGGAACATTGAGTGAAACCTTGGGCTACTAGCCTTGCTTTGTATCTCACTACTTCATTTCTTTCATTTCTCTTTCGAACAAATACTCACTTGTGCCCAACGGGGTATGTGGGGAGGTGTGCGGCATACGGGCCCAAACACCTCTCTTTATGATTGTGACAATTTTCTTTGCGAAGTAGATATCGATATTAGCTGTTGTCCTATTCAGGGACTCTCCCGTGTACACATAATTTATATCTATTTCTTCATGAGTTGCTTCTTCTGAAGCGATTGCTTCTGCTGGAGCTCTACCTTGCACATCACTTCTTTCAATTGCGATGGCAAGTCCCTTTAGTTTTTCGGCTCCGATGTGTGCGCACACATCCATGCCGATGGGGATATTCAGATCCGGTATGTCCTTTTTGGAAGGTGTCATACTTGTGCCAGGTCTCAACTGGCTCCCCTTCTCATTCTGGGGGACTTCAATGATCGGCTGTGGTAAATCCCTCTTATCCTTCTTCACCAGGCGTCCCCGGTTACTAAGGATTTGAGGAACCGGAGTTCTCGTCCTCTTTTTTTTATTTTTCTGAGGCCTCTGGACGAGATTAGGGATACCTTCAATTTTCTTTGGTATTTCAACCCTCTCCGGTGCAGTGCGTTCAGGCACATGCGACTTAGTCACGCTCTTCAAATCGCTAAAGTGATCAGGCAGTTGATTTGCTAATGCTTGCAAATCTATTGTCTTCTAGACTTCTCTTGTCTTCTGGACTTCTATTGTCTTTTGGACTTCTCTATTTGCTTCACTAATGCGCGGGTCATCTGCATGAATTCTCGTGGCTTGCCATGTAATGTCTTCTGGACTTCTCTAGTGCGTGGGTCATCTACATGGATTCCCCAGACTTGCCACATAATTTCCTGACATTCTTCATCAAGGGGGTTGATTTCCTCCCCCTAATGTTGGGAAATCTTCGGTGCTGACCATTGCGCTTAGTTGCATAGGTGAATGGATGTTGTAGGCCGAACGTCTAAGGTTGATGAGATTCGTTGCATGCAGGACTGCGTGTCCCCAACATGTAGCTGCTAGATTTCAATTATACAAAAGGGGTCGGGCAATAAATTTAATTCTTTTAATTAAAGTCTCTGCCAGACCATTCTGGGTATGGACATGCGGTACCGAATGCTCAACTGCAATTCCCATTGCCATGCAATGATCATCACATGCCTTTGAAGTAAATTCTCCGGCGTTGTCCATTCTGATGGACTTGATGTGATAATCAGGGGACACATTTTCTGATGCGAATGGTCTGCGAGATCAATTTGTGCAA
This sequence comes from Dendrocalamus latiflorus, assembly GCA_017311315.1. Lineage (NCBI taxonomy): Eukaryota > Viridiplantae > Streptophyta > Magnoliopsida > Poales > Poaceae > Dendrocalamus > Dendrocalamus latiflorus. The sequence goes on from CM029620.1 coordinate 23,023,447, forward strand.
AGACGTGGTTTCTTGTGGAAAACAAACTAACATACGACTACTTCGAAGAAGCGTCAATGAGTACCATAAAATACTTAAATGACCCTAAGATGGGCTGAATGGGACCGCAAATGTCTCCTGGATGCGTTCCAGGAATGCAGGGACTTCATCCTTCACTTTCAGAGTGGAGGGTCTAGTTATTAGTTTCCCGGTGGCACATGCAGGGCACACAAAATCTTTATGATTCGGAAAATTCTTCACATTAATATTATGCCCATGCGAGTTATTTATTATGTTTCTCATCATCTTAAGACCTGGGTGGCCTAATTTGTCATGCCAGAGACAGAAGAGTTAAGAGCTTCTAAACACTGTTTTCAGAACAGTGTACGCTGTAGGCGCTTTAATGTTGGTATAATATAGCCCAGTGAAGGAAGTTTTTCTAATATTCTTTTGCCATTCTCTTCGCGCTTCGTGATGAGTAGGTATTTCTTACCATGCTCTTCTTCAGTCTCAACATGGAAACCATTTGCGCGGATATTCTTTAAAACTTAGGAGAGTTCTAGTCGATCCTGGGTACAATAAGGATTCTTCAATGACCAAAGTTGTGCCCATTGTGGCTCTTCCTGAACCAATTATACATGCATTGCTTCTGGCGATTGTTGTAAGGCTGCCAGCGCTCTTACAAATCGACTGAAAATACATAATCTCTCTTAAGATGGTATGTGTTGTGCCGCTGCTAGCTAAGCACACTTCCTTCATAGGGCGCTACACGCGTTCTAATATATGGTATTTTATTAATATGCATGAGAAGGCAATCAACACATAGATAAAATACACTAATATCAGAACATATCATGCCATCATAAACTGAATAAATGAATGAATTCATCAAATATCATCCAACCATCACGAGAAAATAACAATTCTTAAGTACCATCCATGCAAATTCTAACATATTCTTCCACACAAAATAAATGACAATTAAAGTCGAAATGCATTCAGTGCATTAGACTTCTTCTGCTATTTTCTCGGGATTGACATTCTCTTTAAGAGAAATCATGGCGTTAACTACTTCTAGGTCGAGAGGGATTACTGCTGTCGTGGTGGTTTCAACTTCCATCGGTGCAGGCAGCTACTCAGAATTCTCCACCTCAGCTGATGCAGAGTGGGCTTCATACTGCCCTTGACCATCCCGCTTTGGCTTGCTGGCCTTATTCTCTCGTGGAGCATCTGATTCGCCTTTCTGGGCTGCGGCCTTACCCTTCCTTCCCATTATCTCATTAAGAGCTTTTCGCACCTTGTAGCTCCCGGCGTTGGCTTCACGGCCAGCGGTGCTCCCAGGTGGCTGAGTGACGTAGTTCTTACGGAGAACTTTGTCCTGAGCCTCCGCAACTTGCATCATATCAGTCAATTCGGCGTATTCCTCATAGTCATCTTGACGATAGTTGCGTGCGGATTGTGCTATATTGGGGTGGAAGGTTTTTCTCAATTTTCTGTATTGGGGTACAAATCCTGTGCAAGGCAGAATTATATTCCCTGACCGTCTTAAAGTCGGCAAAACCTCAGTCTGATCCACTCTCGCTCTGCTTGAGGAAGAATGATGTACTTTAGCCTCTCAAACAGCTTCTGGAGTGCGTTCCAGAGTGCTAGCGCGCTCTTCTCCGTCATATACTCATTCTTGAGAGTGAGGCAGAGGTGGTGCCTGAGAAAATGAAGTGCCTGATCATTCTCCTCAGGTTTGGGTTGAGCGTCATTCAGTCCGCCAATCCCAATAGAAGCGCGGAGCTTCCTGGCTCCAAGCACAGTCTCGACATCGGATGCCAACATCAGGTAGTTTTGGCCATGCTGGGCCAGCTCCTCGAACTCCCAGTTCGTGATGCTAGTCATTTAAATGTGTATAAGTCTACTGCTGATAGACATGCACGGAATAATTCAGTGCGGGTAAATAAATGGTACAAAGATTCTCGTAATGTTCCAGCATTTTCTATAATTTTACTGCTAATTTCAGTGATTAAAAGTAATTTAGACAATTACAATTAACCAAAACAGTAAATAAATACAGAAAATACATAAAACAGTAATGGCATAAATAAATAAATAAGCTTCAAATGCTAAAAATAATTCAAAATTCAAATTCCCGAGGCCCTTTTATGCTAAAATATGAAATTTCAGCAAATTCTGCACTTTCTGGGGGTTTATGCGCAAAATGTTCAGTTCAGAGAAAAGTTTGCGCAATTTTCTGATTTACCAAGGGTTTTCTGCAAAATTCTGGACCCGCTCGTAAATTTAAGGCCTTATCGGTAATTATTATGTTTCGGGGGGGCCTTTCTGCAAAATAACCAGCACTCCTCCCACCGGTTGGCCCCCCCTTTTTTTCTTCTCTCCTGCATCCGGCCCATGCAGGCCCATCTGGGCTCTTGTCCCATCCGGCCGGCTTAAGCCACCCGTGCTAGGGTTTCCCCCTTGGCACTCCACTTGTGGCGGCGGCGGCAGGGGCCCGAGCTGCCGGCTCGGGCGGGCAGCGGTGCCGGCGCACGGTGGGCGGGCAGCGGTGCCGGCGCACGGCGGGCGGCCGGAAGGGCGGCACACGGGTGCGTGCAGGCGCAGCGAGGCGGCGGCGGCCGGAGCCAGGCGGGTGGCGGTGGCAGCGCTAGCGCGTGCGGGTGCGGGCGCGGGAAGCCGGTGGCGGGCGGCGACACCGTGCTGGGCTAGTGGCGGAAGTGAGGCGGAGGGTGGCCGGCGCCTTGCGGGGCGCCGTGCGGCACGGGTGGGGTGGCCGGGCGGACGCCGTGCGGCGGCGTCGAGCGGGGAGGTCCGGCGGGAAGGTGACGGCGCGGGCTGCAGGCCGCGGTGGAGGTCGTGCGATGCGGCTTGGGCGCGGCAGGGCAACCGGGCCAAGCCTGCGGGGCCTAGCGAGCGGCCGGTGGCGCGGAGGCCTGAGCGGCAACGGCCGGTGTGCGTGCGGGCACAGTAACGCGTGCGGGCGCAGGTAGCCGACCGGTGCTCTATGCGGGGAGGCAGCGTGTAGCCGGCGATGGGTGGCACCATTCAGGGCGGCGTGCGGCAGGCGGGAGGCTGATGCACCCGAGTTAGCGGCGCCATGCAGGGCGTCTGGTATGGGTGCGCTGGCTGCTGGCCGATGATACCCCATGCCCCACGGCCGGCTTCTGGCCGGCGGCCACATGCAGTGGTGATTTTTTCTTTTGTGTGATGCCATGCATAACAGGAAGAACAGATGCGTATATAATGATCATGCAGGATCAAACAAAATCATGCAAAATTTGTTTCCAATCTATGATGCAATCAACATCTACCCCGTTTTCGTAATCTACCGATCGACATTGTGCCGGCGATTTCAGATCTGCTCGCGGTAGATTTAGGGCGGATTTGCATCGTTCTACAGCGCAATCAACATCTACCCCGTTTCACAATCTACCGATCGGCATTGTGCCGGCGACTTCAAGTTTGCTCGCGGTAGATTGGGGCGGATTTGCACCGTAGAATTTCAATCTAGAACGCGAAAAGAAATACAGATTCAAAAGCGATCTAGAAAAATTCAATCTGTGCTTCGATGATTACCTCGTTCACCGGAGCGAAGTCGTGCTGATAACGTGTTGAGGAACCGACGCTGGAGACCAGTCCGAGCGATTCCTCTGCTTAGAACAAGAACGAATCAATCACAGAATCACAGAATAATAGATTGAACACAGAGAGGTAGAGAGAACTCCTGGTCTTTCTTTATTGCTTTAGATTGCATCGGGGTACATAATGAGAGGGTCTAGAGCCCTATTTATAGTCTACGATGGGGTGCCCAAATAGATTAGGACTATGGCCATGAAGAGTCCAGGTTTCCTAATAGTTTGGTACCTCTCACTCTCCTATCTTACCAAAAAAAAAAAGAGCTTGGTCTCACTGTCACGGCTGATGAGTCATGAGATCGAGTGCGCCTGTATATAAGCCCTCATGCTGCCCGCGTTGCCACTAATGCAACGAACTGTAGCTCGAAAGAGATGGTTGGCACCCTCACAAGAATCCTTGTGCAAGCAGCCAGCTGGTCGATCGTTCGCTACCAACCAAATGGTACGCCTCCATGCGGGGAGGAAAGGTATAACCGTAGACATCAAGCTCAGTTCGTGCGAAACCCTACAAAATTCGATCACCCGTCTCGTGAAACGGCCTCCAGAACAGGACTGTTAGTGATATGCCCTAGATGTAATTATAAAAATGATTATATCACTTTTATATTTATGATATTTTGTTATTATGTTCCTTGAATGAATTATCAGTCATAAAGGACGACAAGTATATGATTTATTGGTAAAATCCTTTTTTTGTTGAATAATGTCATTATTAAAAGATCTGGTCGGATGTCACGTCGGGACATTAGTGACTTATAGACCATCACATATATTGATTGATGACCATATTTCACCGGTTATAGATATGGGGATATCAAATAAAAATGTTAGAGTACATGGTGTTGGATTAACCCACCATGAGTCATTGTTCATATTGTTATATCTTATGTGTCATCGGTTGTGCCAACGTTTTAATATCGATATACGTACGTATGATTTGTTTGGATTCGGAAAAACTCTTAGAAGACCCAGTGTATGCACATGCAGAATAGAGACACGGAAAACTTTTATCCAGGTTCAGGCCTTCTCCTGAGAGAATAATAACACTACGTCCTATGTGATTGCTAATTACTACAAAGAGCAATTACAACAGAGAATTATGCGAATGGCTAGCACTATCTCCTCCTTCGATCCGATTACCCCTCCTCTCTTTAACGTTAACCTTCATATAGCCAACGAAGCAACGGCAGTTGTCCTGCGCCACCTCAACGCTTTGGATGATAACTGCCTGACAGAAGTTACTGTCAGAGAGACGTAAAAGGCCATTCTCCGTGTAGCGGTTATTGTCAAAGAGAGATCATGTGCAGTTATTAAATAAACGCATGTTCTAACTGCCTTATTAGACGAACCCACGATGCAGTTGTTCGTCGTAGATAGGTCAGTTGGAGATAGATTTATTGCAGGAATTCCCACGACTAAAGAGTGGTCCCAGTAAGACTTACGACTACTTGGTCGTAGAAAGACTTACAACCAAGGAGTAGTCGCGGTAAGACCTACGACTACGTGGTTGTAGAAGGAGGACCTACAACCAAGGAGTATTCGCAGTAAGACTTATGACTATGTGGTCATAGAAAGGCTTACAGCTATATGATCGTAGAAGATCTTACGACTATACTGCCAAACTTACCCCTTATCGATAAGAGGTATATTCAAGGAATATAATGATATAATAATTTGAGGATTATTCTATCTTTTTTAGGTTGGACTCAAGTAATGATTATATATAATCTTTGTATACGGGATCAATATAGTTTACTACATATGTAATAGTGTGGTTGCCAAACGCTACACCGTAACTGGGTAGTTATAAAGGTAGCTATAAAGGTAGCTTTCGAATATACTATGAAACATGTGAAGGAATGTGACTGGTCGGATATGATATTTGTCTCTCCTCCATAACAAAAAAGATATCTCTATGCCCTCGATGTGGTCAGATAAAGAAAGTGCATGGCCATACCAAGAGTGGTCGAAGAGTAAACTACATGAAGTTATCCATCACTAGATCGAAAAAGATTGAACGGTCCATGGATGACGCGTTTCTCATATGGAGTTCAATTGGATATTATGAGGCAAAAAGAGAATACGTAAACAGGTCGATAGATCCGACTAGGTGCGAACTAGTAGTATGAGTATATTGACTGGTAGCGACTTGGTCGGATATATTACAAACTGGTCTATGAACTAGTTATATGGGGATACAAACTGTCATGACCATATACAATCTGGTTGTAAGGAGTTATAAGCTGATCGTGAGTGACTAAGATCTGGTTACAAATCATATTGTATAAGGTTCGTCTAGACTAATCTTTATGTATATTTTAGGGTCAATTTGTCCTACTAGGACCACTGCCGACCAGTGATGAAAAAGGTGTCTCCGAGTTACAACCAAGTATACATAAATCTATAGGGTCACACACTTAATAGGTTGGAGGCTTTTTGAGATACTACCTCTATTCATATTGAATAAGAATCCGATCGGAGGCTTTTTGAGTTGGATATGATCTCTAATAGTATCAGATAATGATATGATAGGAGGCTATACATTGAGAGAGACGTGGGGCTGATGGTTGTAACGAAAACTAAGGATCAGAGGGAATCCCGAGGTACACCCATTGAAACTGTAACGCCCTAGGGTCCAAACCGGCTCAGACCTAACCACATTCTGGATAGGCCACGCACACGTAGCAAACCGCTTGCGCTTTCGTCCTCGCTTCGCGCAAAACGGTTAACCGGGGGTGCTACTATTGAAACTCCTAGACTTATATGTAAGTGCTTCTCAAGGTAAGCTAGTAAGGTGGGACTAACCCAGAAATTCATGTGCACACACACATGGGCCAACATGGGCCAGGGTGTCACAGAAACCCTAGCCGCCACCTCTCAAAATCCCTGTCGTGCGCGCTGGTGCTAGCACACCGATGCACGGTGTTCCGTTCTGGACATGTAGACTTTGGTAGAGGCGCTGCTACGACTACTGCGCTAATCAGGACGATCTCGAGGAGGAGACAATTGGCTCGTGAAGATCGAATATTGCTCATAGACAATTGACTATTTCCACTATATCAATGCGCACCATGTTGAATCAGGTTGCTTCAACTCTTTTTCTGCTGCAATGTGCGTCTAGTGGTAATGATCCATAATCTCTTACTCGCATGGCTCATGGTTTACATGGTAGAAAAATTAATTAAGCCCTGTTCAAGTTGGCTTATGTTTTTGTCTTTCAGCTTCTAGCTTTTAACTTCTTAATTTCGTCTTTTTCGTCTTTTTGTTTTTTCTTGTATTCCTTTGCATTATTCGTGATAAGGGAACCTATTTTTTGTATTTTTAATTTTTTTAAAAATTTAATTATGCCGAAAAAGCTTATAGTAGCTACAGTGAGAAAAAGCCTTAAACAGTGACAAATAAACCCAAAAGCCAAAAGCATAAGCCCAAATAAGCACCCTGCACTAGTATAGTCTATCTGTATGCCAACAAGGACAAGCAACATCCATCTTCCGAGTTTTTGGCAAAAATGGCCATTTTTCATGCATCATTAGCAAAAATAGTACCCTCGGACTGATAATTACAAAATGGTACTTCTCTCGTAAGGTGACTATGCGGCACTTCACCTTGGACCCACATGTGGTGATGCCACACGGTCACCGTGCGACATTAGCCTGCTACGTGCCGGGTCATGGCTAATGCCGCATGATGACCGTGCGGCACTACGCCGCATGGCATCGCCACATGTCGGTTTGAGAAGGAGTGCCATATGATCACCATACAACAGAAAATGATATCTTTATAATTACCACTTTAAAATATTATTTTTATTAATACCATATGAAAAACAGCCATTCCTGCCTATCCTTCTCCATCTATCTTCCCAGTTAGCAGCTCTACTAGCGTACTGATCGGATACATGTCATTGCTGGCGCGTACAGACTCACCACCACGAGTCACAGGAGAATTTGATATATACAGACAGCACCTGCACATGTGGACCCGTACGTAGGTCCTCTTGAATATTCCATGCATTTATGTAGGTACATATATATATGCATACACTAAACATGCCTGATTTCCTGTCCTAATAATAGCAAGTACCGCGACATGCATGGTGTTGTGTGGTATGTAGGTAAGCTAGCTATGCTTTATTAACATCATACGGTCTCTTATGAGGTGCGATTCCCATCAACGGATGAAACCAATGGAATTGAAGAGCCGATGTAAGAGCTATAGCGGCGCTCGGCTAACCCTCGTCGTCGTCGTCGGAGCTCTTGGAGGCAGCCGCATCAGAGAGCATCTTCTGGATCCGCTGCATCGTCTCCGCCTCGATGTTCCGCTCCTCGCGGTCCTTCTTGTACGTCTCGAAGAACTCCTTGTTCTCCTTCTCCAGCTCCTTCCACACTGCAGGCGGCAAGAGATATGTGTTCTATCTCACACATATTCACATGAAATGACATAACGACTACGCTAGCTTGTATCTAATTAAGCGCTGATACTACGATGGCTAGCTGGAATTTGGGCGCCAATTAAGCTAGCTAGCAGATCGAAGGTAACATGTGCATATATATACGCTTGAAGTACATGCAGTAGCTAGGTACCAGTGGAAGTGATGACAGGGTTGATGTTGGCGTGCTTCTCCAGGGCATCCATGCACTCTTCCTTGTTCAGGTTGAAGCAAATGCACTTCTCTATCAGATGGTGAACCTGAAATGGCGGCACAAACAGCTAAGACCTATCATTTGATGCATACAACCCATGTACGCGCGCGTGTTAAATGGAAATTATGATACACATACCATTTTGATGTACGAGGCTGAGGATGAGGAGTCGCCCATGGTGAACTTACTAGCACTAGCTAGCTAATGAAATGGCTGTGAAGAACAGCTTCTAAAGCTGCTGCGAAGCGGTAGAGGAGTGGGGGAGGAGGACTGTATCTGTGTGCGCAACGAACACCGGCGAGGAGTAGAAATAGGGGAGGCGAGGGAGGGGGACGTGGAGGATGTCACGTGGGCGCGGCCTCCCCATTGGCGGAGACGTGGCCGGGGAGATTTTTCGGGCCCACACCGCGCTCTCAGGTCTAGCCTGCTTTCCTGTGGCTGGAGTACTGTGTGGTGTGGGCGATCCAAGTAGTTTGGGCGCCTAGCTAGCTCGGCAGAATTTCACCGGCTTTGGCGTATTGCTGTATTCGTCTTCTTCTCGTCGTTAAGTGCACGCGTGCTTCACTTACTTATATTCTAACCGGCTAAAAAATTAAGGTAAGTTTATAGTGATTTCTACTTCTGATTTTTAAAACAGAATCCAATGTAAACATTACAGTTTCTATAAACAGCTTTTATCAGTCACTACCTTTTGTTTTCACATATTGTAATGTAATTTATATTTTATTATATCATAATTCCATAAGTCGTATAGCGATCTGAATACTATAGTGTTTTTTTATTGCACCGTCTTTCTTACATAATGCACTACTATTCATCAGCCGCAGCCAAAAACCATCAACAAAAACCATTATGAACATGCCATTAAATAACAAGATATAAAAATATTTTTTTTTCTAAAACTATGTATTTTTCTAGATCGTTGGAGTATGACACAGGCGGATTACACGAGACTAGAAAATTGTTTGACTTTGCAAAAGATTAGCTAGTGCAACAAAGAGAAAACAGGGGGCCCCAGTGTTGATTCAGCATACATGACATGATACCTAGGTACAAGGATTATTTCACCCATGTTGCTAACTTTAGGACCTATTTGGTCCATTTGAGACACTACTATAGAAAAGGTCACACAGACGGTTCGAAATCGTCATCACAGACGGTTTTGTGAACCGTCTGTATTTATAGGTCAGTGATAATCGAAGGTCATCACAGACGGTTTTTGAACTGTCTGTGATTATCAGCTATCACAGACGGTTTTGACTTAAAAACCGTCTGTGATAGCTGATAATCACAGACGGTTTTGAGTTAAAAACCGTCTGTGATAGCTGATAATCACAGACGGTTTTTAACTCAAAACCGTCTATGACTATCAGCTATCACAGACAGTTTTTAAGTCAAAACCGTCTGTGATATTCCCTTCAACCCCTAAATATATTTCTGTTTATTGGCTAGTCTCAGGAAATGCTAGCCATGCCCTCTGAAACAAGCAGATAATCACAGACATAAAACAAATACAATTCACACATCTCATTTCATTTCAGATACATTTCACATCTCAATTCATTTCACAGACATAAAACATCCAATTGACAACGCACTTCATTTCACAAACATAAAGCATCCATTTCGCAAATCAATTCATTGAATTGAAATAAAATATCCATTAAGAAATACAAAATTGTAAAAGATCTACACTGTATTTGCACTTAGAATTACAATAAAAAATCATTCTGGGCAGTGGAACTCTCCATCTGATCTTACGACTTTTGTCCACAAAAACCAAATGAGCTCTCCTCGAATTTTTGCAAAATCCGGCTGTTTCAATGCAGATGTAGAGATGGACGCAGCCTGTCGATAGGAATATGAACGCGCGCATATATAAAACTTGACATGTATGAAATAAATATGGGAAGATTGACAAACCTTAGAATTAGTAATCTTGGTGGAATCGAGGAGTAGTCTCATATGGTGGCACACGTAGTATCCACACGTGTTGCCCGGCTGCTGCTGGTGGCACTGCAAAAAATATAATGTGTTAAATCAAGTGGCATTACTACTATGTGTTGTATATGATTAATTAATGTGTAGCTAGCGAATACCCGAAACTTGCGATCATGTTTCAAGGCCTTGGCCCCTGTCGTCGAGTCACGTGTTTGTTGAACGTATGTGGCGAACGACCTTCGTTATTCGAAAAAGTTAGATTAGTTATTCGGAAGGAAAGAAAGAGTACAATGTACAATGTATGTACCTATCGAGTATTTGGGCGATAGCTGTGTACTTGGATTTGTTCTTACTTAGAGAATCAAGGTATATAGCCTTGTTCCATTTTTGGTATAATTACAATTAAAATCCAATGGAATTTCTCATTGTATGGCATAAGAACAAATTCCTTATCTTGGTGAGCCAGCAGTGCTTTTGTAATATAGTCCTCGACGAAGGATGCATTCTCGATGATGGTATCAATGGCGACCAAGCGTGGGTCCAAGAAACCAATTTGTGATTTCGATGATCTAGCTTCGGTCAGCATGAATCTATATATAACACAGGAAAGCAACAAATTGTGACATATATCGGTATTACGTGAACAGAGACTGTGATTGTACAGACTTATAGCGTCCAGCATCGAACGAGTGAGGCGTCGAGAGCGTTGAGCGTGAAAAGTTCAAATATATCGTCAAAGGTCACCGCGAAGACACAGTCATGAGCTTCGTGCAAGAAATGTTCCAGCTTGAATTTGACAGTGATACCTGAGCGCCGTTCTGCCTCTGGCTTATTGGACTGTTCCATATACCAAAGGTGGAATCTTTGGCAACCAAGTCCTAGTTTTTGGAGCTCTTCCTGGACTACCATCGGCTTAGCTAGCACGAATTTGCGGGCCAATGCCATGGACGGGATATTGTCATCATCCTTCGTCTTTGATTTGCCCTAGCCACTGCCTCGATTGTCGGTCGACTTTATGCTAGTCGACTGTAATGGTATAGACGGTGCAAGTTGCTCTGGCGAGAATAGCACCCGTGGAGATAGCACCGGTGCAGGTAGCTGTGGTTCGCACTGCCCGTGTGGAGATGGCACCAGTGCAAGTTGCTGTGGTTCGCACTGCACTTCTGGTCCTGCCACCGGTGAAGAAGCCTCCAGGGAGATGTCGGTTTTGGGCCACTGGATGAATGTTCCAATGGCCTGTCCTAGATTCACGATCTCGTCGTTGGGGGGCTTCGGTAGCGGGACCACCTCAAAATTGGCATACACACCATCCACATTAACTTTTGCGAAGCCTGGCGCTAAAGCTTGACCGTGCACCATGGCCCCGATACCAGACGAATATGCCTGGCCCCAAGCAGCGTACAAGGGAATGGAGCCATATATCACTTGGAGCCTGCACGTCGTAGGCTCCTACATAACGATACAAAATTAGCTACTCGAATAGGCCTACCAATGGAGAAAGCATTCGAGAGGTAATAATTATTACCAGGATGTCGTCCACAGGAAATTTGGACTGGGTTTGCGTCGGATTGGACGCGCAGCTACTCGGACGGTTGTGCGGGCTAGCTAGCACAGGAGCGGCGGTGGCGGCCTGCTGACTTTCTGTCTGTTTCCGCACCTCATCTCTGATTACATCAGCCATCTGAGCTAATAGCTCCTCTCTAAGAGATTCCTTGATCTCTTCTCGTAGCTATGCGTCACGCTCGGCTTTGTTTCTCTTCCTGCGCCGATACATGTCGGAGTCATCTTGGAAACCATGTTTCCAAGGAACGTAAAGCCCAAGGCCTCTCGTACGGCCCGGGTGCTCCTTGTTTCCCAGGGCCACGGAGAGCATATCATTCTCCCTTGTTCCCTGGAATGATCCCAGGGTAGATTGAAAACTCAGCTCTTCCTGCAAGAGCACGACATGTCATTTCAATTCGTACGAAGTTGTGGAGTAATTACAAGCTACGTAGTTCGATCGATATCTTACCAGGCGCTCGGTCACTTGCTGGTCTGCAGGGTTTCGAAAGGTGACGTCCCCTGATGTCGTTGTAGATGACCTTGCTCTAATCCAATTTCGAGCGCGGTCATCCGAGATATTGGAAAACGGCGGGGCGATGTCCTGTGCAGCTGCCAGCTCATCCTTTTTACTCCACTGCGAGATTTTACCCGCATACCCAGCTGTGCCAAGTCTGTGAGGGTGTGTATTTTTTGCCTGGAGGGCCTTGTGCGCCACACTTGTACTTTTGAAATCTTCGGTCGTTTTCATCGCCTTGAACTCTTCCCATTGTGGTTCCAGGAATGGGTATTTATGAACAAGCGTTTCGTCCGTCTCCACGTATTTCCTGACAAGCGTGCTCTTGAAGTTCTTCCATGCTTTGCACGCCGCTTTGTAGGTTTGTTGTTGCACAGCGTCCAGGTGTTCTTCTGGGAACTCGAACGATGCCAAAATTTCGGTCCACAGCTCACGTTTCCGAGTGTCAGGCACGTTCTTCCACGAATTGTATGTGATCTCAATTCGTTCTCGTGCAACTACTCTGACCATGGTTCGGAATGCGTTTACTGCTTTTTGAGGAAGGATAGGGACCCCAGATGCATTCACCGCTGTGATGATCTGTCGGCCCTCAGGCTTCTTTGATAGCCCTCTTCCTTGGCGTCTTGATGTTGGAGCGGACGCCTCCGGCGATGATGTTGAAGAATGCGCGGGTGACATGTTGCTCATTTTGTGGGTCTATTAAGATAAGATCAGAAAGTAATCATATTGAATTGCAAGACAAGAGAGGTGTAGAGGGGAGGGGGAGAAGGGAGGGGGTGATATGGACATAGAGAGGGGGTGATGTGCCTATCTTACCAATGTATTCAAGTCAATTTTATTACAAAAGTGCAAAAAAAGACATTCCAGATTCTTCGGTGAGCAGCCGACATAGCCGACTTCTTCGGTGAGCGACTATCCATCTGCTTCTTCCCACTCCTTCTCTTCATCTCTGATCTCTGGATCACGTACGCCAGTAGCGATGATTCAGTTAGATGAATCATCGCTACTGGCGTACGTGATCCGGAGACCAGAGATGAAGAAAAGGAGTGGGAAGAAGCAGATGGATAGTCGCTCACCGAAGAAGTCGGCTATATCGGCTGCTCACCGAAGAATCTGAGAATTTCTTTTTTTTGAACTTCTGTACTAAAATTTCCTTGAATTTTGTAATACTATTACTACAAGGTTTCTAAACAAAGTGCCTATCCTAGCACCTACTTTAGTTGCTAATACTATAAACCAAATAGCAAAGTCCCTAAACAAAGGTCTATGAAGCAAATGACACAAACTAGTGTATCCGGTTCATTGAACGGGAACACTATAGTATGTCACTTGCTTCATTTGCTGTTTTTTGTCTAGATACATGGAGCATTTGGGTGGAAAGATCAACTGTTTCATCAGGCGCATGACTGCCAATTCGAAGCATAGCATAGTATCCGAGGCACATCCGAGGCCTGCTGCTGTGTCTTGAGGAATGCCAAGAGCTGGTATTCAGATGGGTTATGAGAATAAGATTCATAATTTATAGTTTGAGGAATGCCACATCTGAAGACCAGCTCTTGGCATTCTTCAAGACACAGCTGCAGGCCTCGGATGTGCCTCGGATGCTATGCTATGCTTCAAATTGGCAGTCATGAGCCTGACGACACAATGTATTTCTTTCCACCCAAATGGTCAATGTATCTTTTGCAATAATCGCAAGATTTCTTTATCCGGATACACTAGAATGTGTTACTTGCTTCATGCCCTTTGATCATATACTCTTCCTTGATTGGTTAATTTGTGCTCTCAAATTGTAGGGTTGCACATGATAAGATGAGGAAGCAAGAAAAGTGATACATGATGCTCAATGTTAGGAAGAGAGGAGAGGAGTAGAGGGAAGGGGGAGAAGGGAGGGGGTGATGTGGACAGAGAGGGGTTATGTGCCTATACTATATACTATATACTATATACTAACACAACAAGCAATGTAATATGTACCAATGTAAACTAAGCAACTGCAGTAAACAATGTACCAATGTAGTATGTACCAAATAGCAAACTAATTAAACTACTGCAGTAAACAATGTACCAATGTAATATGTACCAAATAGCAAACTAATTAAGCTACTGCAGTAAATAATGTACCAATGTAATATGTACCAAGCATCAAGCATCAACCCTAAACACTAACAGTAAGCATGAAGCATCAACCCTAAATATGTACTAAGCAACTAACCATAACAGTATGAAGCATCAAGCATCAACCCTAAACACTAACAGTAAGCATGAAGCATCAACCCTAAATATGTACTAAGCAACTAACCATAACAGTATGAAGCATCAAGCATCAACCCTAAACACTAACAGTAAGCATGAAGCTCGGGGAGGGATTTGATGACCTTAGGGTTTTGGTGACGTTAGGGACGCAGGAGGAGGCGGCGGCGGCGACGGAGGAGGAGGAGGCGACGGGCTCGGGGAGGCGGCGACGGAGGAGGAGGAGGCTGCGGTGACGTCTTCGTCCGGGGAGGCGGCGGCGACGGAGGAGGAGGAGGAGGCGACGGGCTCGGGGAGGCGGCGACGGAGGAGGAGGAGGCGACTGGCTCGGGGAGGCGGCCGGCGAGGGCTAGGGGAGGCAGTCGGCGATGGCTCGGGGAGGCGGCGGCGACGACGGGCTCGGGATTTAGATCTAATCGAATAACTGCAGCGCACACGGAAAACCCTAGCGAGAGGGTATATGTAGGGAGATTATCACAGACGGTTCTAAACTTAGAACCGTCTGTGATATGACAGACGGTTGTAAGTTTAGAACCGTCTGTGATAAGCCTTTGCCGGCTGTTGCAATTAAGACAACACCAATAACTACACAGCTGCATTCATATCAACCACCAACCAGCTGCATTCATATACAACACCAACCAGCTGCATTCACACAGTGTATTTCTTGATACATTTTGTCATTCTCAAATACATCACACATATACATCACATATACATAAATGCCAATACATTTTGTCATTCTCAAATACATCACACATATACATCTCAAAATTGACTACATCACACATTTTCACATATACATCTCAAAATTGACTACATCACAAATTTTCACATATACATCTCAAAATTGTCACACATTTTCACATATACATTCTTATTGTACTTGCTTATTTCCTTTAAAAATTAGCCCTTCATCATGATCAATGCGTACGTAACTAGTTTCATCACGTTGTTCATCGTCGACCCTTATGCCATTTCCAAAAGGAGGTAACTCGTCAAATTGATTGTATTCCTCCTCGTCCACTACATTCTCCACTCCGACAATTCTCCTTTTTCCATGAAGAACTACATGGCGTTTCTTATTTGCTGGGTCGGTTACATAGAAAACTTGAACAACTTGATTGGCGAGTACGAATGGTTCGTCTTTGTACCCGACACGTTGGAGGTCCACGGTCGTGACACCGTACTTGTCAACCTTCACCTGTGGGAGATGCACCCGACGGCAGCGAAATAAGGGGATCTTGAAAACCACATAGTCGAGCTCCCAAATCTCTTCTATGAAGCCATAGTACGAGTTTCTCGACCCATCGGTACTGAATGCATCTATGCGGACACCGCTGTTCTGTTTAGTGCTCTTAACATCCTGAGACCGCGTATAGAATGCGTACCCATTTATGTCGTATCCTTGCCATGTCACAACTGTAAATGTCGACCCTTTTGCCAACCATGTCAGCGTCTCACTCGGCGAGCTCCTAGCGATTTGCTCCTTCAACCATTGGTTGAACCGACGGTTGTGTTGCCTCATGATCCAAACATCCGGCCGCTCCGGATTCTGTTGCCGAAGCACACCCTTGTGCTGGTCCACATAAGGCGCCACTTCAGTCATGTGTTGCAACACCGTGAAATGGGCTTGAGTATACATGTCCATATCTGAAGTGATTGCTTTTCTTCCGATAGTTCCGAGACCCTTCAGCCTCCCCTCATGACGAGATTGAGGGACACCTATCGGTTGAATCTGAGCCATATAATCGACACAAAACTCAATGACCTCTTCGCTTGCATAACCTTCGACGATGCTGCCCTCCGGCCGAGAACGATTCCGTACGTAGGACTTGAGAATTCCCATGAACCTCTCAAATGGGTACATGCTACGTAGGAATACGGGCCCGCACATTTTTATCTCCCACACAACGTGAACAATGAGATGGACCATGATATCGAAAAACGAAGGAGGGAAATACATTTCAAGGTGACATAGAGTCATCACCACCTCGTCCTGCAGAGCATCTAGTCCTTCGGGATCGATGACCTTCTGAGCAATTGTGTTAAAGAAATAACATAGCCTCATGATTGTCTCTCGGACTTTGATCGGCAAAATATTTCTAATTGCAATAGGGAGCATCTGTGTCATCAGCACATGACAATCATGAGACTTCATACCATTTAACTTCAAATCTTGCATCGAAACAAGTTTCTTCACGTTGTCGGAGTAACCAGACGGAACTTTGACACCATGCAAGCACTGGCACAGTTCTGTTTTCTCAGCCTTGGACAGAGTGTAACACGCAGGGGGAAGGTACGTTCGTCCATTATCAGTGCTTGTCGGTGCTAATTCAGGCCTGATGTCCATGTCAGCCAAGTCAAGCCGTGCGTTGACGCCGTCCTTTGTTTTATCACGGATGTTCAGTAAGAGACCAATCAAGCTGTCGCACACATTCTTTTCTACGTGCATGACGTCGATGCAGTGCCGCACATCTAGGTACTCCCAATAAGGTAAGTCCCAAAATATTGATCTCTTCTTCCAGGTGTTCTTCTCATGAGCCCTCAATTTACGTCCCTTTCCGAGGACAACATCTAAATCCTTAACCATATCATAAACCTCGCGTCCCCTTAAATGCTTTGGAGTTGAACCGTCTTCCTTCTCTCCGTCAAATTGTTTCTTCATCTTGCGGTATGGGTGAGCCCTCCGAAGGAACCGGCGGTGACGCATGTAGACGGTTTTGCGTGAGTGTCTCAGCCACACACTCTCGGTACCACCTAAACAGTGAGTACAAACTTTGGCACCTTTTATACTATGGCCCGATAGGTTACCAAGGGCAGGATAATCATTTATGGTGCAGAACAATAAGGAGCGCAGAGTGAAGTTCTCTCGTTTGTATGCATCCCATACCTGTACCCCTTCGTTCCACAGTACTTTTAGATCTTCCACCAACGGTGCTAGGAACACATCGATATCATTCCCAGGTTGTTTTGGCCCTTGGATAAGTATCGACAACAAAATGTACTTTCGCTTCATACACAACTAAGGAGGAAGGTTATAGATGCAGAGAGTCACGGGCCATGTGCTATGTCGGCTGCTCATGCTACTGAATGGATTCATTCCATCTGTACTCAGTCCAAACCTTATATTCCTTGGTTCTGCACCGAACTCTGCAAAACTCCTATCGATGTTTCTCCACTGCGCGGAATCAGCAAGGTGTCTTAGCATTCCATCCTTCTTGCGCTCCTCCGAGTGCCAACGCAGCAGTTTTGCCTCCTTTGGATTTGCATAAAACCTTTTCAAACGGGGAATTATAGGAAAATACCATGCCACCTTAGCAGGAGGTCCTTTCTTCGCCTCTGTTCCCTCGCCATCATCTGATTGATTGTTACGTTTGTATCGGGATGTGTTGCACACCGGACATACATGCATGTTTGCATACTCTTTACGGTAGAGGATACAGTCGTTCGGGCATGCATGTATTCTTTCTACTTCCATTCCCAACGGACAAAGAACCTTCTTGGCTTTATACGTGGTTTTAGGCAACTCATTTCCCTCCGGAAGCATGTCCGCTAAAAGACCTAGCAGCGCCGTGAAACTCTTGTCGGACCAACCGTTGCTTGCCTTCAATTTCAACAGTTCAAGCACGGCCGACAACCTCGTGTACTTGCAACCCGTGTACAAAGGTTTCTCTGAGTCCTCCATCAAGCCACGGAATTTAACATACTCTCTCTCATCATAGTTCTCTTCTACATTGCGAAGCATCTGATCCAGATTATCATCGTGCAACCTATCCGAATCCGAGCCACAATCGACATCAGCCGGCGGCATGTCATTCACTTCACCTGCGATGTCATCCGGGGGCATATCATTCACTTCACCGGCGATGTCATCCGGCGGCATATGATCATTCACTTCGTCATGACTGGTCCAACACGTATAATCCTTTTTGAAACCCCTCCGAATCAAGTGTGCTTCAATTTGCCCTCGGTTCTTAAACATCTTCAAATTCTCGCAGTCAGTGCATGGACAGCACATATATTCCACCCCCTTATTCAACATATCCTCCTCGGCGGCTCTTATAAAAGCAGAAACGCCATTAATGTACTCTTCACTCACACGGCTCGTGGCATACATCCAGCTTCGGTCCTACGTTACGTACATATATAACAACTTAGTATTAAAATCTAGAATAACTAATTATAACTACATATATACCAGCCACATTTATTATATTGATACTTAATTTCCTAGCTCAATTCATATTACAAACACAATAGCTATTATATAACTAACAATTTTGCAAATTAACCATCTTCAATAACCACTCATGGATTACTTACACCTAAATTGTAATGCAATTAAAAATAAATAAATTTCATTACTAACCATATCTACAGCAACCAGGAAAGTCTGAATCTTAATTCAAAGCTCAATCTCTGCCTCTTCCCACCAAATTAACTGGCCTGAAATCGCTAGCTTCCTCCCGAGTGAAAAAGTGCGCAGCAGTGGCTAGATCTGGATCGAAATGAAGACAGATGCGGTCTGAGCAGCGCAATAAACGCCTTAGTCATTATCACAGACGATTTTTTTTATAAAAAACCGTCTGTGATAATTTTATCACAGATTATAAAATTATCACAGACGGTTTAGAACGCTTCGCGCGTGTTTCGATGCCAGAACGCTTCGTGTTTCGATCGTCTAATTAACGTCTCTCGATCGTTATACGAAGCGTCTATATCATAAATGTTTGGGTATACGAACCGTTTGTGCTAAAGGTTAAATATGCGCTCCTAATCCAGGTCTCTTCTACGTACGTACAATACAATATACAATACAACATGGCTTCTACTACTGTTCTTGTGATCATCTCCTTCCTCTCATCTGTTCATCACGAATTGTTCGGCCGGAACCTTACACAGGCGGCAAGCAATTTGCATCTGGAGCAGCTTCTCCGCACCCGCCCTGCTCTCCTTCCCCGACTTTCTTGCATCCGTCAGCTTGACCTGATCCTCTGCCGTCGACGGAGGCGTCTTGCTGCCGCTCAAGAAAGGGAAACAGCCCTCACCCTGGTTCTTCTCCACAATGTGCGCAATGCGGAAGAAGCTCTACACGCATTGCAGAGACTGATGGATAGCCTTGCCGATCAAGCAGAAACGGCAGATTCTGAGGAATCTTTTCATGCTATCCTCTACGACATTATGGATGCTGCTGATCATTTGCCCAGGCTGCAGGAGGAAGTGCTGAGGACAAGGGCAATCTTAACGGCGTTCGAGAATTTAGCGGCTGATCCTCCAAGTCCCCAAGTTGAAGAAGAAGCTTACGAAGCCCAAAAGAATACAATCTGGGAAACTCTTTACCTGTGCGACTTTTGTAATAAATTTGCCTCTAATTGAAATTAATAAATTTGCCTTTACTTTGTGATCTCTTGTCTCAATAGTTCTGTAGTTAAGTTATTAGAAGCAATGTGTACTTATATATTAACCTCTGATCTAGAATATGACAAACAAAGGGACATCACAGCCGGTTCTTGTGAAAAACCGTCTGTGAACATTCCCAGACGGTTCTTAACAACAACCGGCTGTGATAGTCGACACAACACAGACGGTTTTTAATTAAAACCGTCTGTGATATTCCAGTATCACAGACAGTTCAGCAGTAAGAACCGTCTGTGATACTCCTTTTTCCCGCCACAAATACCACAAACGGCCTTCAAATTAAAACCGTCTATAATAGTGTACATTACAGACGGTTTTAACAAAACCGTCTGTGATTTGGCGTCTACTATTAGCCTTTCTGTAGTAGTGAGAGTTGATAGACTAAGAGGGTGCTGTCAATAGGCTGATGCTAATGGCTTTTGGCTGAAGTTTTTAGCTAAAATAAAATAGTAACACATGGAAGATGTAGTTTTTGAAACAAAATTTAAAAACGGTTTTGGAAGACGCGGACATGGAGAAAGCGACAGAGGCCAATCAGTGGCTTTTGTAAGCGACTTGGAGAAACTGCTTTTTTAAAAAATGATGTGTTTAAATCGATTTCTATCTCCTTCAAACAGAAATCAAAAGTCAAAACCGATTTAAACATCCCCTGAAGTGGCTCTCATAGCTTATATAGGGGGACCAAATCAGTCATTAGTAAACCCAAAATGTTACATAATAATTGGCCCATCTCACTCCAACCAAGTGTATTGCTCATTCTTGGCATACAACAATAGTGAGATGATAGTTCTTATTAAATGATGTTTTAGGACCTAGGCTACGTATTTTACTACGGATGCGGACTACTCGTAGCTAGTAAAAAACCACATGACAGAACATCCTCCACAACAATACCACATTTGCCCAAGCCGCAGACCTGCATGTAGATAACATGGCCCACGGCGCAGTGACCAACTATCGAGTCCCATAAGATCGCGTGGTGGCCCATCTAACCAAAATGTGGCCAACCGATGCCCGAAAGAAGATCCGGGATGCATGCATAGTGGAACCAAGATAGCTAGCGGGACCCACATGTCATCCAGTAGCTGAGGTACGGTGTCTTACAGAGAACCTAACCTAGATAGATATTACGACCGATCGAGCACGACCGTTGCAGGCACAACGTACCGGACCTTCTTTTTTTTAGTTTACTCTTGGTGAAGTCCTGCAACGCAACTATTTATATTATTCTACGGCCAGCAGTAACTAGATGTCAGACTGTCATGTGTATCCTATTGATTGCGTCTGATACAAAAGCTCTTAGGTCCCACTCGGCTGGCCTAAAAAGCTGTGGCTTATAACTAAAATTATATTGTAGCGATTGAAATTTCACTGTATCTAATAGTGGCTTATTTGGTGTAATTAAATTTAAAAAATTAAAAATAGAAAAAATATGCTAGCACATCACGAACAACGCAATCAAATACGAAAGAACAAGCAAAAAAGTTAAAAAAAAAATCAAAAGTTCAGAAAAAAAATTTATAAATAGTGAAAAATAAGGCAGAAGCTAGAAGCTGAAGCCGAAATGAGCGAGGTCTAAATACGATCATAAAAAATTTCAGGGCTATGTTCAAGACTTACTGCTAGAAGTCTAGAACTTCTATTAATTACGACCAAGTATTAACGACGATCAAACGTTTGTGGTCGTTATCAACAAATTCGGATACTCTTGGTTGAAAATCCATGTACCAGAGACCACACTATTGCATGTCGCTAACGAATTCTATTAAATGGGCATCAATGGTTACCTCATTTCAGTGGTAAATCACGGAGCGGTCGGATACAATCCCACCAAGTTCTGAGCCACCGTCCGATTAATTTTGGAACCCTATTTACTTCAACGCAGTACCGGTTAAATCCTTGTCCGATGCGCCGTCGTCGAGGCTTGCTCTACCGCGTCTGCTCATGGCGAGCCACCAGAGAGCCGAAGGGGCAGCGTGGGCGTGCGCGCGGCCTTGGAGAGGCGTCACCGCATCTCGACTTTGGCCATGGTGGCTACATCTCGGGCCAGGTTCGACGGAGGTGGCGCAGCGGCGGACAGTCGAAGGCGGCGCAGACACGCGATCCCGGCAGGGGTAGAGCAGAAGGGGACCGGCGGCAGCGCATCTGGTGGCAGATGCCTAGGTTATGTGCGGTATACATTCATTTGTCAGAGGCAAAGATCTTGATTCTTTCCCGTCGAGCAAATTAGGTACTAAAAGTAATGTGATTTCGTGTTAGAAGTTGGGATTGCAAAAACAGTTGGAAATTAGAACGACAAATGTAGATGTGTTTGCCTGTATGCACAAATGAATGGATTCTTTGTTTTCTGACTGATATCTGAGTTTTTCCATTGCCTCTGCACATGACAACACAGTTGCTTTCACATTTTGTTTACACTGAAATTTGTTTATCTTCTGCGGATATAAAGGAAAGGCAAAGGCAAAGGGCAGTATAATGCAACCACACATGCGTTCTGTTCAGGATTTTGTTGCCCTTTAGTTATTCATGCAAATTACCGAATTGTAGCCCAAAGATAACACTCTCCCTTTTTAAACTAAGTTGCATGTTATTAAATCCAGTGAATTAATATAGCTGTATGATGTTGCCTTCTAGCTTGTGGCTGTAAGCCTGTAACAGAGTTATGGTAATACAAGTGGCGTTAAAGTTGAACTTGTTAGTACTTAAGAGTAGTATTGTCGGACTGTTTAGTACTGGTGTTTTGTCATGTAAGCTGGTGTCCCCAGCATCAAACTATATTCTAGCTTTCCAAAACATGGGCTTTTAGCCTATATAAATATAAAGAATATAACTCTATGACTTTTCTATCATCATTGTACACTGCTATTGAAACTGAAGTTTCACTGAATTCCTTGTCTTAATCTTGCTGATAAATTGGTGTTCAATACATGAATATGAAGTTACTTTGTAGGACATAACATTGGTTCCTTCCAGAGGCGAAGAACTGCATATTCAGAATTCAGTATGTGCAGTATCAATTTTTTTCGCATGAGCCACTAGAAATAACTTATGTACTTATTAGCTTATTTCTAATGATAGAACTTATATCAGGCTGCTACATGATTATTCTAGTTCTCAAAACTTCTGGGGATTCACCTCATCCAGAATTCTAGATTGTGTGTCAGGTCAGCAACTTGCCCACTTTGTCTTCATTAAAACACTTTCAGAAACTGCTCACATGAGGTACGCCTTATCTTAATATCAAGTAAGATTGCTGCCCTGAGAGGATATCATATAAGTGTGGTTACGCAAATCAGTGTCCTGTCACTTAAGTTTTAGATCATTTTGAAATATTGGTGTCTCGGAATTCATGAAGGTATGCAGATGGGCAATGTAGGATCGACGATGGCAATCAGAGAGGGTGAATAATTGCAGCGCGCAGCAGAAACTTTTTTTCAAATTTTTTGTCTTCTAATCGTTCAATCTGAAAAATAGAAATAACAAAAAAAAATAGACCAATTTTTTTTCTGATCGTACTATAGCAGTACTGTTTAGCACTGTAGTGATTACTGTTTGGTACTGTAGCGATGTACTGTAGTAATGTACTGTAGCACCGAAAACAAAAAACCTTCGCTAGATAACAGCAGACGGAACAATATGCTTAACACTCAATTATGCAATCAATTTTTTTAATTAAAATTAATTTATGTATGTAAGTAAAAAATATAGATAGATATCAATGCATGAAGAAGCTTCAGAAATTATCAAACAAAGAAAAAGAATAATATGTGTGAATTAAAAAACTCATAAACTTTTATTAAAAAACATAGGAATTGTTCATCATTTGTTTTTTTTCATCACGGCCGCCCACTTCCATCAGCCCTGCATGCAGCCACTTCTTCATGTTTCTTCCTTTTTGTTCGCTGTGCGACAACCAAGGAAACGCAGTTGCTTGATTTCTTTCCGCACGAGAGATGGCGATCGAGGAAACCGAGACAACGAGGCGAGGATGACGCGAAGAAGGACGAGCCGTCGTAATTTTTTTCTCAGAACTGATCTGTAATTTTATTTCTGAATCATGGTGGTTACAAAGTGCTCTCCTGATACCCCTAAACTCTAGTACGAAATTAGTCTCTCCAAAAGCCACAGAATTAGTATTCAACTCCATCTCTATTTATAGTCTAGAGCTCAAAATATGGGCTGAGCCTAAGCCTACGAGTTCTAATTCGATTCCAACAACAAAGGGACCTGAAACTCTTCCTAACATGAGTTTGCATGGTTAGAACTGATCCCGGATTAGTCCTGGAAAGCAATGTACTTCCTCCATCCAAGTTTATATCACGTATTTTTTAAATGGCATTATCCATAAATATAGGACGTATTTTTATGTTTTAATACAATATTAATGTGATGTTATCTTTATACCTTTAATAAATATGTAGCTTTATTTGTTATTCTTTATATGTATATATTAAATATAGTATTTAGAAATAATAATTAGGAAAATCTAGCTATTCTTATTAGTTCCTCGCATCGGAAGTAGCTCTCTCGCCCGCGCATCATTGATTGGCCTTCTAAATTGCGTTGGGGGAGGGCAAATAATTGACACGCGACGACAATGTACGTACTGCTGCTAGAAAATCGGCACCTATTATTTGCTAGTTCCACAGATTCCATTCACACCATGCATGTCCGGGATTAATTACCATGACTTCTCCATCTTTTCGGTTAAAAGCTCGTGCTTGTCTCCGATTCAACATTTTTTTTTAATTTAGCCAGAGTTCTGGCGTTCACTGTTAGAAAGAATAAGGCACATCAGCTCGATCCTTGAACCGAAACTAGATGGGCGACGTGCATACCCACGATCTTACCAACCGGGCAAGCAAAATATTTTTTTTCCTGAACGAACATTGGATTGAAACATGCATGATCTGGCCAAACTCCACCATGTAGATTTACCGCACTAACCCAGAAAATTTCGATCAAACCAGAGGGAGCTCAATTTGCGAAGAAATGGAATGAGACAGAAAGAGTAAGGCCCATTTTGTGCTGTGATGCGGCCAAAGCTACTGAGAGAAAAATAGTTGTAAAACTCTAATGTCTTGTTTGGAAATTTAGATTAAAGTTTAACGAACACTGTTCTGGGAACACAAAAATCTCCATTTGCAACGCAGTTTAGAAAAACAGTAGGTAGCCAATAAGAAAATATCCAAAGAATAGTTTTACCAAACAAGATTACTATAATCCACCGAAATACCATAGGAGACCGGCCGGAACAAGACTGTCTACATTTACGCAGGAGACAAGAAACTAGCAGTAGCATCAAGCATTTTGTTTTCTGAAATCATTTAGCTGATCGAGAACACTGGATTGAAACATGATCTCGAAACACCACCAGTAGATTTACCATACTAAATCTAGATGATTCAGACCTAACCAGAAGCAGCTCAACATTTTCTTTCCGAAGAAAATGAAATCATACAGGAAGAAGAAAATAAAACCATCCACATTTCTGGGAGACAGGAAGCTTCAGTGTTAGCATCGTCTAGTAGTCAAGACACAGTTGCAGATGGCCCAGGAGCACACGAGCCATATAAACTAATTAAAAAACGAACCCAGAAATTAAATAAAAATGGCATATATACTAGGTAAGAAGCGAATGGACTTATCACCAACTTCACACGATTACATGTGCTGACTCGTGATATCATCGTCAATCTGATCCATCTATCGTGCATATCCATTGGCCATCGCAAGCAAGAGGATGATGCGCCGCGATCAGATCCATTGTGGATCACAAGTTGCCGATCGACGTAGCAGCGCGGCTCGATCGGAGGGATCAACGTACGGCACCAGCTGACAAAAACTTGAGGACACAGACAGTGTCCCAACAGCTAGATTTGCTAGCCTAGCTAGCAGTGACGCCCCAACATGAGAGACAATGTAACATCCTGAAAAATGATATTAAGGAAATGTGAAGTTATCGATTATAATTGTATTGTATTTCCGTTTGCTTTTGGAGTTATAATATTTTCTTAAAATTTGGCAAAAGATTTAAAAGATAAAAGGAGCAAGAAGGAAAAACCCACACATGAAATAACAAGAAACTAAGAATTGTAGACACGAATCTGAGAAGATGATCCAGTATACGAAGGAAGAAACCAGGTTAAAAATATACCACCTCATTGTGAAAACTAGTATAAAAGAGCAATACAAAAATAAAGGAATAATAAAGTAGCCAAGAGGGAAATATATAGGAAGGCAAGTAAATAGGTAAATGAAGTAAATGTATATATGTGAATATATATATATATATGTAAGTAAAATAGATATATGTACACATATAAACCGGAAAATAAATAAGAGTGAATAGGCATGTATATACCCCAGGATACACATATATAGAGGTATGTATATACTTATTCAAATGCAACAGCAAAAATAATAATAAAAAAAAAAATTCAAAGAGATGGGAGCCAGACCAGGCCGCTCGGCCCAGCCCAGCCCCCATCACCCCTCTCCCGCGGCCCGCCTCCCTCTGCCTCCGCCGAACGGCCCCAGCACCCCGCTGCACTGTTCTTCTTCTCCCCCTGCCCCTCTCTCATTCGGGCCGCATCCCCTCTCCCTCGCGCTCCGCCCCTCGCGGCCCAACCGCGACCGCGCCCACGCGAGGACCGGGGCACGCCCACGCTCGGACCGCCGGTCCTCCGCCCGCGCCGTCGCCTGTCGCGCACGCCGTCCCGTCGGGGGTCGCCTCCCCGCTATGCCGCGCGCGCCGCCCCGGGTCAGCGCATATCTGCGCCCGTTGAAATTGCGCCCCGGCCGATTTCGCGCTGCAGCCGAAATCCCTCCCTCTCGTCGGGCGTGCGGTGCAGTGCTGCAGCCTCACAGCACGTTCACCCCGAATCCCAGGAATCCCGCGCCTTCACTGCCTCGGCCGCTCCCCGACATGACCGCTCGGGCGGGAGCACCGTTGCCAGCATCGCTCGGCCTCCTATAAGGACCCCCGAAGCTCCCAATGCACTCCTCACACTCCCAATTCTCTCCCCCTCCAGGTAATTGTGCTGCAAACACCCCACCTTGCCGGCGCCGCCCCTTTCGTTCCCATCTCCGGCGACGCTCTCCCTGTCAGTACACGCCACCAGAGGTCGATTCCCGGCACCAACACCATCTCCGGCACCCCACGAAGCCTTCCCCGGCCTTCCCCGAGCCTCTCGGCAGCCGTACCTCGCCGGCCCCGACGCCCTCTTCGGACCGCCGCCCCCGCTCGCCACCGGCCTCCACCGTACTTCCTCAACCCCAGCCGACCCCACCGCCGACACCAGCACCTTCCCGGGAACGTGTCCTGACACTCGTCCGAGTCTCCCCGACCAACGCTCGCCGCCGGCACCGCCGCCCCGAGCTTCTCTGCCCCGACCCCTCCCCAAGCCTTATTCAAAAGAGCCGCCTCGCCCTCTCGGTCAGGTAAGGCTGTGTGCTCGGGTGGCTAGCGCTGTGCAAACTCATGCGATCGGCCCGGGTTCGAATTCCCTCGGCCGCACTTTTAGTTGGAATTTCTTTTCACGTGATACGCTAGGAGTATTGGTATAAGGGGATTTATCGACCCGTATAGGATAAGCAACACTTGGAGTCTCACCTGGCTAGCGCAGCAAACTCTCTTCCCCCCCCCGAAGTTCCCTGGCCGCGCGCGTTCGAGCCCCGGCTCCGCCGCGCGCCGGGTTGAATTTCTTCTTTTAATCCCCGGACTGACAGGTGGGCCCCACCTGTCAGCGGTCGTAACCAAGCGGCTCACTGACAGCTGGGCCCGCATGTCAGTGGCCTCGGGTTAGAAATAAATTGATAAAGTAACCCCGGACCCACCTGTCATAGGTACAACGCAGAAAATAATAAATTACTGAAAATGAATTAAAAATAACTAGTGGGACCCACATGTCAGACTTTTCCCAATTTCTGGGATTTTTATGAACTGAGGACTTTAAATGCTTGTAACTTCTTCATCCTAACTCCAAATTAAGTGGGACAAATTTCTAAATTCATCTAAATTCGAGAACTAGCAAATGAAACCAGAACCATAATTTTTAGAGTCTATTTGAATTTCTGGTGACTTTTTGAGTGATTATTGCTTTTCTTTTATTTGGGTTTTTGCGCACGATTAAATAGCGTACGAGGTCCAAGAAGAAGAGGAGGAGGCAGCCACCTTAGGAGCTTCTGAAAATCAAGACCTCGACCCCCGTGACCAAGGCGAGTTAACACTTGACCATATTGAACCCATGTTTGTGCAAATGATAATTTCTTTTAAATCTAGCAAATTGCATGCTATCTTTTATGAGCAAAGTTAATTTGACTTTGATAACTGTTAGTTATGTCCCTTAATATGCTTGTTAGTATATTCCATTGATTCCATTTTGATGAGTGAACCTTGTCACCATAGTAACTTATGTAATATTGTAGATTTTTGCAAATAAGTCCCTATATACAATGATGCTTAGAAATGCTGGGTAGTTGGGGTATTCGATACCCCATGATCAACACTTTCAACATGCAATGATTTGGGCAGTCATGGTGGGAATGACTGTTATACTTTAGCATTGTTATTTTATGCCCCTGAAAACCCCCAAAAATGCTTATGTACCTGGATGGATGGTTAGGGGGTTGGGTGTGGTGCAGTGGAAGCACAAAATATGAAATGCGGTAGGACCATCCGGGTAGCCCTAAGGACCGAATCTCGTCATGATACCCCGTGTAAAACAGTGCAACCACAAGTCTGTAAAGTACAACCTAGCTCAGTAGACTTACTAGACCCTGGAAGTCATTCTCACAGGCGAGGGTGATGAGCTAGTGCAAGTGGCTGTCCATAGGACGACTTGAATGGGACACTCGTAGAGAGTGAGGTTCTACTGTGGCGGGCTAGCAGGGGCGTGGCCAGCTGCTAGACGTTCAGAAGTAGGATATCCCGCACAACGTATGGGACCCACCGCAAGTGGGAACGACCCATAGGGTGAAATGACAGAAAGGGCGAGGTACGTTGAACAGTTACTGTGATGGTTTGTTCAACCACACGGCTTAGGAATCGTGTGGGGCAACGAGTGAATCGTCTCTTGTGGGTAAAGTGTACGAACTCTGCAGAGTCAAAACTATTCGAATAGCCGTGCCCACGGTTAAGGGCGGACATGGGAGCTTAACTAGATATAGTTCTATTTGAAAATGATTTGTAAATTGGAATTGGGAAATGGTAGGGCAAAGGACCGCCCTAATTTGAGTTGTCCTGGGTGTCATCCCAGTGGTAACTTAAGCGGCTATACGCTGAAATAAACTATGTGGTACAGGGGTCATGTAACGGTGGATGACTTCTGTGCCAAAAATGAACTATATCATATGTCCTAAAAACAATGGTCCGGATTTGTAAAACTGCTAGGTCATAGGAGTTTTTAGTTAATTGTATTCAAAAGCACTCCTCGCAAAACAAAATAACCCTGAGCCTTCCTTGATAAACTTAGCATGTACATATTGCATTCTGTGTGTTGGCTCGCGGGCACGGTGGTTTGTGCTCACACTCGCATTACACAACACAGAGACAGCGTTACAAGATCATTATGCTTACGAGGATGCCCCTGCTGAGGAGGAGAAGGACAATGGAGGAAACTAAGGCGTAGGACCCGTTGGATAGTCATAGACAAGTAGACCCTTGGCTTTGTGTGCACGTATATTGTCGGATTCCTGGCGATATATATTGCACACATTACCCTTCCAGTCGCTTGCCTGTGGTTATGGCTTTACTTTTGCTTCTATTTCCGCTGTGTGCTTGTAATGGAGACACTTGGCCTATCGGCCCCTTTTGTAAACTGTCACCCGACGTGGTGTAACTTAAACTCTGTAATATTATTATCTGTGCGATGTATGACGTGATTCAGCAATGTACCTGTGTGCACTAACTACTGATCCAGGGATTAGTGCAGTAAAACACAGTAGATTCGGATTGAAAAATCCGGGTCTGACAGAGCTGGTATCAGAGCATACGACTGCAGGGTACAAGCCGTAGAATGGTCGTTAGAAGAACCTTAGGGTGGAAAAATATATATATATATATATATATATATATACAAAAAGCATTTATGAAAAATATAGCATACTATTTCTATCCGTATCCCTCTTAGATCTGTTCTACTCTACCTTTCATTAATTATTTTGGAAAATTTCTAGCCCTAGTAATTTAATTTACAGATGGCAGGAATTAGCGATAAGGGTAACTGAGCTACCTGGCCTATGGAATTCACGAAGGGGAGTTTGCTAGCGTACTACGCAAGTTCTTGCACTATTTAAACTACAAGGATCAGCCCATTTACCATAAGCTCAAGTCTCCTGATGAAGGAGTAGGTAGAGTAGTGCCGTACTTACCATGC
Source organism: Dendrocalamus latiflorus (assembly GCA_017311315.1). Classification (NCBI taxonomy): domain Eukaryota; kingdom Viridiplantae; phylum Streptophyta; class Magnoliopsida; order Poales; family Poaceae; genus Dendrocalamus; species Dendrocalamus latiflorus. The sequence goes on from CM029620.1 coordinate 23,053,757, forward strand.
GTGGTGCAATTACTAGTTCCTGTAATATAGGATGAAGTACTAGTCCTTTAGTACTGTAGTCGTCATCATATCAAACCCTAGTATATGGTGTAACCGCAAAGTCCAGCCTAGAGGCTGGCTGTGTGAATGCTTGTATGATAATAAATGGCCAAGCATAAGGCCTTATGTTGAATGTTCTTTTGTCGTTTATCTTATGATTCTTTTTGCAAAGAGGGTTGATACCCTTCCTTTTTCTCAAGGGTAGTGTTAGTACTAAGTTATGAAGCTATAGCTACAGATGGCCAGTCCAAGAGTTACACGATCTCGGGCTCATGCTAACCCTCAGCATGCTGAGGTAGACTCAAATCATGGCGAAAACCCCGAAGAGAATCAGAACCAAGATGCTGACCTTCCAAACCCTCCAGTTAATCCCACAATGGCCCAAGTAATGGCGCAACAAACTCAGATTCTGCAAGCCATTTATGCTGGACAGCAAGAAAGCTCTGGCGGATACAGAGCTGATCTAGGAGACTTCCAAAGGACAAGACCGAGTATATTTACTTCGGCAGAAGAACCACTTGAAGCAGAAGATTGGCTTCGAGATACTGAAAGGAAGCTGCGCTTAATCAAATGCGCAGAGGAGGATAAAGTTATATTTGCCACCCACCTACTTCAAGGAGCTGCCGCAGCATGGTGGGAAAACTACTTGGCTGCCAGAGGCCAGGAAGATGCTACCACTGGAAGTGACGCAGAGGCTATCCCTTGGACAGAGTTCAGGACAGCTTTCAAGGCCAACTTCATTCCAGCCGGAGTCATGAGAATGAAGAAGAACGAATTTCGCACTCTCAAGCAAGGCAACATGACTGTTAATGAGTATCTCACCAAGTTCACCCAATTAGCCCGCTATGCCCCGAAGGACATAGCAGAAGAAGAAGAAAAGATTGACAGATTCTTTGAAGGGATGAATCAAGAAATGAGAGTTCAATTGATCACCCAAGATTTCACCAGTTTCCACCAACTGGTGAACAAGGCCTTGGTCTTGGAAAATGAGAAGAAGAACTTGGAGGCCAGCCGCAAGCGAAAGTTGTCAATTCAGCGACCCCAAGGGAGGTTCATCCAGAAATTCTTCAACAACCCTTCTTTTTCCAGACCCAGCCAGTCTAGTGCATCTACTCCAGCACCCCGTCCAAGTGGAAGCTCCTTCCAGACACGCCAAGCCAGTCAATCCATTGGGGCGAACCCTGCCATCAACAGGAGCTGCTTCGGTTGTGGAGAGAAAGGACACTTTGTCAGCCAATGTCCGCAACGTCAGACCAATCCAGTACGGATCAACCTAGGGACCACCCCTGCCCGCAGCCAGGCCTCAGCACCCAGTAAGGGACATCAGAGCTCGCAGGCTAGCAAGAGTGCCTCAGCGCCCAACCGCGGCCGGGTTAATCATATCACGGCCGAAGAAGCTCAGCAAGCTGTGGGAGTCCTCATGGGTACGTTCTCTGTCAACACCATTCCAGCACAAGTATTATTTGATTCGGGGGCTTCACATTCATTTATATCCAAGAGATATGCTGATAAACTGGGATTACCCACCTTTACTTTGAAGAAGCCATTGGAGCTCAGTTCACCAGCTGGCCCAATTACTGCTACCCTAGTATGTCCTAAGGTCATTATTACTATGGAAAGAATTAACTTTCCAGCAGACCTAGTAGTAATAAGCTCTCAAACCCTGGACATCATACTGGGAATGGACTGGTTAACTAGATACCAAGGGGTCATAGAATGTGCCACCCGGATGGTGAAACTGGTCAGATGTCCCGGGTTGCCCGTAGAAGTCAAAGTGGACCGGCCATACCGATGGAGTCGTGCAATATTCTATTGTGAAGATGTACCCCTAGAAGGAATGATAGTGGTACAAGATTACCCTGAAGTATTCCCTGAAGAATTACCTGGAATGCCCCCGGATAGGGATATGGAGTTTGTGATTAATCTGAAGCCAGGAGCTGCTCCAGTATCCAAAAGGCCCTATAGGATGACAGTAGAAGAGCTGGAAGAATTGAAGAAACAACTCCAAGATATGCAAGAGAAGGGATTCATCAGACCTAGCTCATCACCTTGGGGATCTCCAGTGCTGTTTGTGAAGAAGAAGGATGGTACCGCAAGGATGTGTGTGGATTACCGAGCCTTAAATGAAGTAACCATCAAGAACAAGTACCCCCTTCCTAGGATTGATGACCTATTCGATCAACTTGGTGGGGCTACCGTATTCTCTAAAATAGATTTGAGGTCGGGATATCACCAGTTGAAGATCAGAACTGAAGATATACCCAAGACAGCCTTCACGACTAGATATGGGCTGTATGAATTCACGGTCATGTCCTTTGGACTAACAAACGCCCCAGCATATTTTATGAACCTCATGAATAAGGTATTCATGGAGTATTTGGATAAGTTTGTAGTGGTGTTTATTGATGACATCCTTATATACTCCAAGAATGCGGAGGAGCATGCAGAACACCTACGTCTGGTATTGGAGAAGCTAAAAGAGCATCAACTGTATGCCAAGTTTAGCAAGTGTGAGTTCTGGCTGAAGGATATTAGCTTTTTGGGACATATAGTTTCGGCCGAAGGAGTATCTGTTGACCCTGCCAAAATAGCAGCAGTGTCGGAATGGCAACAGCCCACCTCCGTAACAGAAGTGAGAAGTTTTCTGGGGTTGGCAGGATACTACAGGAGATTCATAGAGGGATTCTCTAGAATCGCCAGGCCAATGACCCAACTGCTTAAAAAGGATCAGAAGTTTGAATGGACTCAAGCCTGCGAGAAGAGTTTTCAGGAACTGAAAAAGAGGTTGACCACCACCCCCGTGTTAATACTACCAGATGTACGCAAGGACTTTGAGGTGTACTGTGATGCCTCACATTAAGGACTGGGATGCGTGCTAATGCAAGGAGGCAAGGTTGTTGCATACGCTTCCAGACAGCTTCGTCCCCATGAAGCCAATTATCCGACCCATGATCTAGAACTAGCTTCGGTGGTTCATGCCCTGAAGATTTGGCGACACTACTTGATTGGGAACCACTGTGACATCTACACAGATCACAAGAGCCTCAAGTATTTCTTTACTCAATCTCACCTCAATCTGAGGCAAAGAAGGTGGCTGGAACTGATCAAGGATTATGATCTGAGTGTGCACTACCACCCTGGGAAGGCTAATGTGGTAGCAGATGCTTTAAGCCGTAAAGCTTATTGCAACAACCTCATGGTTCAAGAACATCAACCCGAGCTCTACAAGGAGTTAGAAGCCTTGAATTTGGAAATAGTAGAGGAAGGCACCTTAGCTACAATGGAAGTGCAGCCAAGTATAGAAGAAAAGATTATAACTGCACAAAAGGAAGATTCAACTGCCAAAAGAATGAAGAGGCTAATGGAAGAAGGAAAGGCTCCTAAGATGAGAATGGATCAACAGGGAGTGTTGAGATACGGGACTCGTATTTTTGTGCCTCATCAAAAGGACCTTAAAGACCTGATCCTCAAAGAAGCTCATAGCTCCGCATACTCTCTCCACCCTGGGGGCACCAAGATGTATCAGGATTTGAAGCAATGCTATTGGTGGCCAAGAATGAAGAGGGACATAGCAGAGTTTGTGGCTTGTTGCGATGTGTGTCAGCGAGTGAAGGCTGAACACCAAAGGCCAGCAGGCTTGCTACAGCCCTTACAAGTACCTCAGTGGAAGTGGGAAGAAGTCGGAATGGACTTTATCACAGGACTTTCACGAACCAAGTCAGGATATGACTCCGTGTGGGTTATAATTGACAGGTTGACCAAGGTTGCCCATTTCATTCCTGTCAAGACCACATACAAAGGAGATAAGCTAGCAGAGCTGTATATGTCACGCATTGTGTGTTTACATGGAGTGCCAAAAAGAATAGTCTCGGATCGAGGTTCCCAGTTCACCTCGCATTTTTGGTCCAGCTTACATGAAGCCCTCGGCACCCATCTGGATTTCAGTACCGCATACCACCCTCAGACAGATGGTCAGACTGAAAGAGTAAATCAAATATTGGAGGACATGCTCCGAGCTTGTGCCCTGGATTTTTCAAAAGAGTGGGATAAGTGTCTGCCGTATGCCGAATTTGCCTACAACAATAGCCACCAAGCCAGCCTACAAATGTCCCCATTTGAAGCGTTGTATGGAAGAAAGTGCCGAACCCCGCTTCACTGGTCGGAAGTAGGAGAAGGCTATATCTTTGGCCCAGATACATTAAAACAGGCCGAAGAAAAAGTTCGCATAATCAGAGACAGATTGCTAGCAGCCCAGTCCAGGCAAAAGAGCTATGCGGACAAGAGAAGAAGACCACTAAGCTTCGAAGTTGGAGATCATGTTTATCTGAAGGTATCACCATTGCGAGGAGTCAAGCGATTCAAGGTTAAAGGCAAGCTTACCCCACGATATGTTGGGCCATTCCCAATTGTGGCTAAAAAGGGAGAAGTTGCCTACCAGCTAGAGTTGCCCTCAAATCTAGCTGATGTGCACAACGTCTTCCATGTGTCCCAACTCAAGAAGTGCCTACGAGTGCCAGAGGATCAAGCCCCATTGGAAGCGATCGAGATTGAAGAAGACCTAACCTACAAGGAGCGTCCAATCAAGATCTTGGACACCGTGGAGAAAAAGACACGAACTCAAATCATTCGCATGTGCAGAGTGCAATGGAGCCATCACTCCAAGAAAGAAGCTACCTGGGAACGAGAGGATCAACTGCGGAAAGATTACCCCGATTTATTCACTAGGTAGACTGAATCTCGGGGTCGAGATTCTTTTTAAGGGGGGTAGATTTGTAACATCCTGAAAAATGATATTAAGGAAATGTGAAGTTATCGATTATAATTGTATTGTATTTCCGTTTGCTTTTGGAGTTATAATATTTTCTTAAAATTTGGCAAAAGATTTAAAAGATAAAAGGAGCAAGAAGGAAAAACCCACACATGAAATAACAAGAAACTAAGAATTGTAGACACGAATCTGAGAAGATGATCCAGTATACGAAGGAAGAAACCAGGTTAAAAATATACCACCTCATTGTGAAAACTAGTATAAAAGAGCAATACAAAAATAAAGGAATAATAAAGTAGCCAAGAGGGAAATATATAGGAAGGCAAGTAAATAGGTAAATGAAGTAAATGTATATATGTGAATATATATATATATATGTAAGTAAAATAGATATATGTACACATATAAACCGGAAAATAAATAAGAGTGAATAGGCATGTATATACCCCAGGATACACATATATAGAGGTATGTATATACTTATTCAAATGCAACAGCAAAAATAATAAAAAAAAAATTCAAAGAGATGGGAGCCAGACCAGGCCGCTCGGCCCAGCCCAGCCCCCATCACCCCTCTCCCGCGGCCCGCCTCCCTCTGCCTCCGCCGAACGGCCCCAGCACCCCGCTGCACTGTTCTTCTTCTCCCCCTGCCCCTCTCTCATTCGGGCCGCATCCCCTCTCCCTCGCGCTCCGCCCCTCGCGGCCCAACCGCGACCGCGCCCACGCGAGGACCGGGGCACGCCCACGCTCGGACCGCCGGTCCTCCGCCCGCGCCGTCGCCTGTCGCGCACGCCGTCCCGTCGGGGGTCGCCTCCCCGCTATGCCGCGCGCGCCGCCCCGGGTCAGCGCATATCTGCGCCCGTTGAAATTGCGCCCCGGCCGATTTCGCGCTGCAGCCGAAATCCCTCCCTCTCGTCGGGCGTGCGGTGCAGTGCTGCAGCCTCACAGCACGTTCACCCCGAATCCCAGGAATCCCGCGCCTTCACTGCCTCGGCCGCTCCCCGACATGACCGCTCGGGCGGGAGCACCGTTGCCAGCATCGCTCGGCCTCCTATAAGGACCCCCGAAGCTCCCAATGCACTCCTCACACTCCCAATTCTCTCCCCCTCCAGGTAATTGTGCTGCAAACACCCCACCTTGCCGGCGCCGCCCCTTTCGTTCCCATCTCCGGCGACGCTCTCCCTGTCAGTACACGCCACCAGAGGTCGATTCCCGGCACCAACACCATCTCCGGCACCCCACGAAGCCTTCCCCGGCCTTCCCCGAGCCTCTCGGCAGCCGTACCTCGCCGGCCCCGACGCCCTCTTCGGACCGCCGCCCCCGCTCGCCACCGGCCTCCACCGTACTTCCTCAACCCCAGCCGACCCCACCGCCGACACCAGCACCTTCCCGGGAACGTGTCCTGACACTCGTCCGAGTCTCCCCGACCAACGCTCGCCGCCGGCACCGCCGCCCCGAGCTTCTCTGCCCCGACCCCTCCCCAAGCCTTATTCAAAAGAGCCGCCTCGCCCTCTCGGTCAGGTAAGGCTGTGTGCTCGGGTGGCTAGCGCTGTGCAAACTCATGCGATCGGCCCGGGTTCGAATTCCCTCGGCCGCACTTTTAGTTGGAATTTCTTTTCACGTGATACGCTAGGAGTATTGGTATAAGGGGATTTATCGACCCGTATAGGATAAGCAACACTTGGAGTCTCACCTGGCTAGCGCAGCAAACTCTCTTCCCCCCCCGAAGTTCCCTGGCCGCGCGCGTTCGAGCCCCGGCTCCGCCGCGCGCCGGGTTGAATTTCTTCTTTTAATCCCCGGACTGACAGGTGGGCCCCACCTGTCAGCGGTCGTAACCAAGCGGCTCACTGACAGCTGGGCCCGCATGTCAGTGGCCTCGGGTTAGAAATAAATTGATAAAGTAACCCCGGACCCACCTGTCATAGGTACAACGCAGAAAATAATAAATTACTGAAAATGAATTAAAAATAACTAGTGGGACCCACATGTCAGACTTTTCCCAATTTCTGGGATTTTTATGAACTGAGGACTTTAAATGCTTGTAACTTCTTCATCCTAACTCCAAATTAAGTGGGACAAATTTCTAAATTCATCTAAATTCGAGAACTAGCAAATGAAACCAGAACCATAATTTTTAGAGTCTATTTGAATTTCTGGTGACTTTTTGAGTGATTATTGCTTTTCTTTTATTTGGGTTTTTGCGCACGATTAAATAGCGTACGAGGTCCAAGAAGAAGAGGAGGAGGCAGCCACCTTAGGAGCTTCTGAAAATCAAGACCTCGACCCCCGTGACCAAGGCGAGTTAACACTTGACCATATTGAACCCATGTTTGTGCAAATGATAATTTCTTTTAAATCTAGCAAATTGCATGCTATCTTTTATGAGCAAAGTTAATTTGACTTTGATAACTGTTAGTTATGTCCCTTAATATGCTTGTTAGTATATTCCATTGATTCCATTTTGATGAGTGAACCTTGTCACCATAGTAACTTATGTAATATTGTAGATTTTTGCAAATAAGTCCCTATATACAATGATGCTTAGAAATGCTGGGTAGTTGGGGTATTCGATACCCCATGATCAACACTTTCAACATGCAATGATTTGGGCAGTCATGGTGGGAATGACTGTTATACTTTAGCATTGTTATTTTATGCCCCTGAAAACCCCCAAAAATGCTTATGTACCTGGATGGATGGTTAGGGGGTTGGGTGTGGTGCAGTGGAAGCACAAAATATGAAATGCGGTAGGACCATCCGGGTAGCCCTAAGGACCGAATCTCGTCATGATACCCCGTGTAAAACAGTGCAACCACAAGTCTGTAAAGTACAACCTAGCTCAGTAGACTTACTAGACCCTGGAAGTCATTCTCACAGGCGAGGGTGATGAGCTAGTGCAAGTGGCTGTCCATAGGACGACTTGAATGGGACACTCGTAGAGAGTGAGGTTCTACTGTGGCGGGCTAGCAGGGGCGTGGCCAGCTGCTAGACGTTCAGAAGTAGGATATCCCGCACAACGTATGGGACCCACCGCAAGTGGGAACGACCCATAGGGTGAAATGACAGAAAGGGCGAGGTACGTTGAACAGTTACTGTGATGGTTTGTTCAACCACACGGCTTAGGAATCGTGTGGGGCAACGAGTGAATCGTCTCTTGTGGGTAAAGTGTACGAACTCTGCAGAGTCAAAACTATTCGAATAGCCGTGCCCACGGTTAAGGGCGGACATGGGAGCTTAACTAGATATAGTTCTATTTGAAAATGATTTGTAAATTGGAATTGGGAAATGGTAGGGCAAAGGACCGCCCTAATTTGAGTTGTCCTGGGTGTCATCCCAGTGGTAACTTAAGCGGCTATACGCTGAAATAAACTATGTGGTACAGGGGTCATGTAACGGTGGATGACTTCTGTGCCAAAAATGAACTATATCATATGTCCTAAAAACAATGGTCCGGATTTGTAAAACTGCTAGGTCATAGGAGTTTTTAGTTAATTGTATTCAAAAGCACTCCTCGCAAAACAAAATAACCCTGAGCCTTCCTTGATAAACTTAGCATGTACATATTGCATTCTGTGTGTTGGCTCGCGGGCACGGTGGTTTGTGCTCACACTCGCATTACACAACACAGAGACAGCGTTACAAGATCATTATGCTTACGAGGATGCCCCTGCTGAGGAGGAGAAGGACAATGGAGGAAACTAAGGCGTAGGACCCGTTGGATAGTCATAGACAAGTAGACCCTTGGCTTTGTGTGCACGTATATTGTCGGATTCCTGGCGATATATATTGCACACATTACCCTTCCAGTCGCTTGCCTGTGGTTATGGCTTTACTTTTGCTTCTATTTCCGCTGTGTGCTTGTAATGGAGACACTTGGCCTATCGGCCCCTTTTGTAAACTGTCACCCGACGTGGTGTAACTTAAACTCTGTAATATTATTATCTGTGCGATGTATGACGTGATTCAGCAATGTACCTGTGTGCACTAACTACTGATCCAGGGATTAGTGCAGTAAAACACAGTAGATTCGGATTGAAAAATCCGGGTCTGACAGACAAGGTGTTATCTGGTGGTACTGTAATAACTATAGCTGCATGCATGGTGCAATGTACCTGGTTTGCTTCTGCATGGTTAACCAATGGCACGATGGGAGGGTTTGCGACCTCACCGTGTTCAAGCCTTCAAGCATGAGGCAGGTATGGAGCTGTTGAAGTGGTGACGTTATGTGGCAGATTATCTATGCGGCTATGCCAATGTCATCTACAGCCTCCGTTCGTCGGTGCTTGTCCAGTTTATCGGGAAAAGAAATTTCACAATATACTTGTCGGAGAATCAAGAGTTATTATATTTTCCCTATCCTCTGCCCATGCAATTAATATTAATATATAATATGAAAGATGTTGCGATGTATTTTATGATCTGAATCTGATTGGTGTGACAATCCATGTCGTTAATACCTTAGGTAATGGTGCCAATATATTACTATTACTTGATAAAATAGAATAAATTCATGTTTTATCGACTAATAAGACACATCAAAGTATTGCATCAGAATAATAATTAGAGACTGTTCTATAATATTATAATAATATTGCACGCAAGGCTAAAATCTTTAACAAGACTAAACCGTTGCATGATTATTACAATACCACTAGGAATAGAAGTACTTCTAGCCAATAATTATACAAGTACTGAAACTAAGGATATAAATATATTATTATACCCTGAGTTCCTCTACGATCTACTAGTAGCCAGTCACTTGTCACATGTCTTATATATGGCATCCACATCACAGTACACGTCATATTCAGGATCAACTCCATCCCCCTCGGCATAGCTGCCTTCCGTGTAGGCATCGTACCGGATATATATCCAAACAAACTAGTCTCTAACAAAGGAGAATAGTAGTAAGGATTAGTACAAAGATACTCAGTAAGCATTAATAGCAAATATGCAACTTTATGAACATTAACCAACATTCATGGATTATATCTCATATCACATCATCTCGAAAATATGAGTTTTTTTTATGTTGAATAAGATTTTAGATTTTAAATTTAGAAATCTATTGAGCAGATAGAACTCACATTTGGTCCCTATAGCCTATAGGAGACAGGTATGAATTCACATTTTATATAGCACTACGCATGCTTGTACCACTTTACCCATAGCTACTCTGATTTTTTATTGTGAATTGTTCTTCACATATTTTTTTCCTCTATTTTCGTATATTAAGCCTCCACCCAACTAAGATATTTGTAGTCGTTGGTCGGGCAAGATGCACCTTCACCCAACACTCCACTACACTAAATATAGATGTCGGGTTTATCCTTTATGGCCCTAAGTCCAGTTGAGACCTCGGCCGTGAAATTCCCTTGATAATTTACATACTCATTGTGGAGTGTATAATAACATGATAGAATTACTAATTCTACCCGTCTTAGACAGAACCATGGTCGATATGACAGATACATCCCATTATATGAGTGAAAGTGGTTTACTCCTTAGATTATATATCCATATGCAGTGGGTCCCAGCCTTCATCTCTACACCTTCCTAAAGTCACTCTCTACCCATCAGATACTTACACTACATGTCAACTGCTCCTTCAGTTGAGCCCAGTAAATTTCCATCCATCATTCTCCCATCACTTAACTGAATTAGGTAGAAATTCATTTGATGCAATTGATGATAATATCGTAATAAGGAAATAGATTGTTTTAAGTGAGGATACTCTAGTCAAGATGATCAAAGGCATGCTTGCTTGGGATCTAGTAGTAGGTTTCATGTTCGGATGTGCTCAGGTGGAGTCCCTTCTTTTGACTTAGATAATCGCCTACAGTTAGTATGTAGGCTACAATTCAATTTATGGAAATATACAATACTCTACATTGCTATGAACTAAGGACAAATCATCTGTCAATTTAAAAATTTATTGATGTGTTACTTATATTTTTAGTTTTGTGCACTTGCTGTTTGTTGTTGTTTTTGTTGAAGTAAGAATCAATTGTTTGATATATTTAGGGTGGCTGTTAATTAGTTGTTGTTGACTAGATATGGTTTCTGTATATATACATATATACATACATACGTATATGTGTATATATTTTCATACATGGGTGTATACATAGTATACATTATCTTTCCCTCTTTCTGTCGGCCCATTTATTTTGGCCCACTATCGGCCTATTCTCTCGCTTTCACTTTATCTCTCGTTGCTCCCAATCGCACCGACGTCGCCTTCTCTCTCTATCTACTCCTATATGCACCGATGTCGCCTCCTCTCTCTCTCTCTACTCCCACTTGCACCGACACTGCACTCAGCGGGCCCTCAGCCGCCGCGTGCCTTTTCCTCTACTCTTGGGCCGCCGCTAGCTTCGTCACTCCAATTCAAGCCATAGCAATGCCGACTGGGTCACTGCACCTAAGATCCGCCCCCAGCGTGCCGCCCTCTTGGCCTCGCATGGTCAAACCAGCTTGACCTCCCTTGGTCGCCGCCTGGCTAGATCAGCCGTCGGTGACAACGGCTTGACGCTGCCCGAGTCCCCATGTACTCTAGATGTGATTCCCTCCCTCCCTTTTCCCCTTTGATTTAGCCCTTGATGATTTCATTTTTCTAAGTTTTTTATTTTGATTTGTGGTTGGCATTGTTGGTTCGATCATGATGATGGTGAGGTGGTGTTGCTACGGCCTTGGCGAGCCATGACAGGGCTTGGGGCCTCCTCGTGCATTGGGGAGCATAGTGGATTGCTGCCGAGTGTGCAAGGTCGGCTGGCTATGGCACGTCATCATTGTCGTGAGCTAGTGATGCCGCATCTCGTGCGTGTCATGGCTTTAGCTGGCTAGATAAGCTTCTACTCCCTAGTCTTCTCCTCTACCTACTCTAGTGGTGAAAGCTTGGTTGTTGTGCTACAGTTGAGTGGTGAAAGCTTGGTTGTTGTGCTACAGTTGATGTGGATTTGGATGGAATACTAGATTTGCAACTTGTAGGGTACCTTAGCCAATTTGGCTGGGCTTGATTTGGTGTCAGCCTCGTGTTCCCCTTTTTCTCCCCATGTGTTCCCCGGTGGTCCCGGCCTTCTCCTCCTCACTCTTCCTAGTGCTCCCTCCTCCTCCTCGGTTCTTCTAGGTTCTGGCCTTCTCCTCCTCATTAGTCTTGGTGCGATGGAGGTCAAGTCCCTTCTCCTATGGCCTCCGGATTTTGTGGTTTGGATTTGGGGGGAGGGTAGATGGATCTGGTGATAGGTTTCTTGCCATGAGCTGCGCTATGGTTCGGGATGGCAAATGCTCTCTCTCTCTCTCTCTTAGTTCCTCGTTGGTCTTTATCTCTTCTGCTCGTGCGTCGTATGGGTTGGGCTATGAACTCACAAATGCCGGTGGATTGTTGTGTACTTTGGTGAACTATTTTTATTGGGATTGGTTGGCAGTAAAAATGTGCTCTGAATTGATTCAGTTTGTTTTTACGCCGAATGATGATACCCGATTAGCAAGAGGTGCTGATCGGCCTTGGACAGTCTTGGTATCTCAATGAGCTAAACTTATGGGATGACATGAACTAACGAGTACTGACGGCAATTCTTTGTTCATTCCTTCCTTGGTTTTCCTCTTTTCAATATGCATGTGTTTTCCTATAGAAAGGTGGTTTGGAACTACAACTTAGCAAATATTGATGTAAATATAACTATGATGTATTTATTTATATTCTATAGAGGGTTGTCTTTATTGAGATTGAGAAATGTAAATTGATGTAATCAAACTATAATTGATTAACTGATGTAATATGGACTGACATATTGTTATTAGATAGAATTTGGATTGTAGCTTGACTAATGTGCTTATTTGCTTGATTAATTGTGTTTATTCTACATTCAGTTATTAGCGCTAATTAAGATATGCGGGTTGTCATGGAGTTCGACTACTTGAAGAATCCGATCAGGTTTCGCTCAAAAGATATATTCCGATCAGTATAACTACTCAGTAATACGAACTGCTCAGAGGTTATAATTAGGATTATTTTCATATGCGTGATGGGCTCTGCACCGACTTGCACCACTCATGATGTCCAAAGGTGTGTGTGCTGCATGGAGATAGACATGGTACATTACTTGAGGTGGTTCCAACTACAACTCTTCACCATTATATTATGAGACTCCATTTCGTCTCCAAGCGTGGTGTTGTTCTTGTCTCCGAGCAGGTTGCTGCTCCAGTTTTCTAGTAGATCTATGTTTTATTGTTGACTAGAACTCTATTTCTTCCTTATCTAAGACTTTTATTCTTAAGGATATTTATGCCCCCTGTAAATCTCATGATAGATAATGCACACAATATAAGTTATGTACACATGTAATATGCTAAGAATGTTTTATAACTTCTCCCCTATATAGTAATTTCATCGATTGTGTATCCGTGGTTTTTTTCGCAAAAGTTTACCATATTAAATCTTTGTCTCGTAATCCTGATTATTTTCTATTGTTTTATATTTTATCGTACGTTTTATAACACGTTAAGTGGCCGAAAATTTTCATTTGCTAGAAATATGGTTTAATTACATTAAGTATTGCTTAAACTTTGTGCCTCGTAGGTCTATGCGTACATGGCAGCAGGAAAAGTATGACGATTTTGCAAGCAGGTGAGTGAGCCAAAAAGATATTGTATTTATGGACTTTTCTATGATAATAATTTTAAACGGTTCCTGGAGCTGGTGCCAACTCGTCTATTTCAACGTCTGAAGATCGAGACTGGCATTTAGAGTCTCTTCTGATGGAATGAGAAAGCTCCAAAAACCTCATAGTGACACTGAAACATAGCCATGGCCCTTGTTGCATTAACAATATTACAGGAATTTTCTGCTTCAGAGCTAGCACATCAACACATTGTCGGGTACAGTGCAGACATGTCTGGAATGAGACAAATTATAGCATTGTAATGAAAACAAAATGGCCATCCCTACTCGGTCTAATCAGCAAACAGTAATGCAAACCAGCAACTTGTTTTTAAAAAATGTGAAAAAAAATGTGAACCAGCAAGATGCTGAAAGTGTGATCAAAACCCTGATCAGGTGGACAAGATGGTTCCTTAGGGCTGGCTCAGAGCAGCTAACGAAGGGCAAATGTAAGATTAATTGGGATAGAGTACGCAGATCCACACACTTGAGGGGCCTTGATCTCCTAGGTCTTGAGCGTTTCGCCATGGCTCTAAGGCTTAGATGGCTAGGTAAGAATGGGGTATCTAAACCAAACCTTGGCAAGAAATAAAAACCCGGTGTGATGATCAAGTTCAGGTCCTATTTGCCACAACCACCGCCATAACGATTGGAGATGGACAAAAGGTAGGCTTCTAGAGTTCCACTTGGGCGGGAGAAAACAAACTGCGTGATATTGTGTCGACTGTCTTCAAGACCTCCAAGAAAGAACCGCACCCTGCGAGCTGCGCTAGCAGGGAGTAGTTGGCTGCAAGACCTCAATTGGGCAACCAGCATAACTTCTCTACACATACACAAGCTGATTGCTATTTGGGGGCACATGTCCACGATAGTCACATAGAAGCTTACTCCCAATGGAGTATTCAGTGAGGCCTCGGCTTACAAAGCATAATTTCTTGGAGCAGTAAAAACCACCATAAATCCTCTCATTTGGAAAACTTGGGCACCCTAGAAATACAAACTTTCGCCTGGCTGGCCATTCAGAACAAACTATGGAAGGCTGATCGTTTGGACATGCGAGGGTGGCCGAACCAATTCACTTGTCACCTGTGTACACAGCTACCGGAGTCCGTCATCCACCTGTTAATTGAGTGCCGCTACACGAATATGATCTAGAGATCTGTTGCGCAGTGGACTGCTTGTGATTCCATTAATCCGGTTACTTGGCGTACCTTCTCTTTGGTTTGTGACTGGTGAGAATCGATCTTCATGCCTAGAGCACCATAAAAAACAATCGCAACACTAGTAATACTTGTCACTTGGCAAATATGGAAGGAGCAGAATACCCAAATTTTCTGGTCCACGACAACTTCACCGGGCCACTTGTATAGAGCCTGGATCCTAGCAGGGTGTTTTGGCTTTTCCACAGCCCCCCTTGCCTTCCCCCTTCCCCTGTCTGAATTAATATACGCAGCTCTCCTGCCAGGGTTCAAAAAAATGCTGAAAGTTACACCTGAAGACATACCAGAGTGATAAAGCAATGTGCTTTTAAAGAGGCATTAGCATTCGAGAATCATTAGCAACGACCAGTTGGAAATCATCAGCAAGGACCAGCGGGAATATGGGAACTGTACATTGTTCCATGGATAGAGTATTCTACAATAGGAGCTGATGAGAAAAGGCCATGATTCACGAACTAAACCGTACGTGGTCAGTCAGCAAAAACAGCACAATATACTCTTAATAAAATATGCAAATCACACTCCCATTACTAGCGGGTGATAGGAGCTGAATGTATAGCATGTTTACCGTTTATTATTCGCATGTCATCGAATTAACGAGCTGATGACACAAAGTTCTGAACACTAGAACACTAGAAAAAGAAGCTTAAAACCGAAGGATAAGCTGTCGGGGTGGTAACAGTAATCACTAGCCTAATTTCTCTAAACAATGACTGCAGCTAAAACCCATAAGAAGACAGCTAATGCCCTCATTTGAACATTATATTTGGAAATTTGCACAGAACTCAGGGGTAGGAATACAACCCGTACAGTAAGTAAATCAAGAATTGTACCTCAAAGATGCCCTTTGTTCAACTTCTGTAAAAGTTAGACTTGCTTTCATCAATGTCAATCCGTTCTACTTGTGCACGAATCACCAGTATCTGCAAAGACCAAGGATCATAATATCGGAGAATTTGACAAGAAAATATA
The DNA here is from genome assembly GCA_017311315.1 of Dendrocalamus latiflorus. NCBI lineage: Eukaryota > Viridiplantae > Streptophyta > Magnoliopsida > Poales > Poaceae > Dendrocalamus > Dendrocalamus latiflorus. Next base: position 23,069,418 of record CM029620.1, read on the forward strand.
GCAGGTGTAATACTCAAATTAAGAAATTGAATCATCTTGGTGGACCATATGCTTCCATCTGTATAATCTCCGATTGTTCTACAAGGTCAACTGCTATACTAGGCTTGTCATATCAGTTCCTCTGATGGATTGCAACAAGTGTTAATATGTATAGAACGGACTATGCAGGTACTGCAGTTGGGCATTAAGCATACTGTACTTCAGTATACATGGTAGTAAAATAGTGATGATGGTTCACAACTGAGTGAAAGATTGCTTCACTAAACAGCAAGAAACGCCTTTTTGTTTCAAAACCAATTATCCTATATAATAAAGCAAAATACAAATAGGTTGTCAGCACTACTTCTGTGACTGTATTTGACAAATTGTGTTGTTCATCTTGCATTACATGTGCTTCTGTTTTTAGCTAATATCACCATCTGTGAAAACGGGCTTTCCAGTGCACGATTAGGACATGAAAATCATTCAATGTCCTGCATGTGGACATGCAAAATGAAGTTATTGTCACCAAATCAATAATTGATCAATTATGCTTACTTCACATTATAGGGAGCAGCAAAAATGCATCAGGTGGTAAGCCACTCAAATAATAAAAACTGTCTGGATCCAAAGCATGAAAACGATAGGAGGGTGGATTCCCAATCCTGAGGGCCAAAACGTGTGATGCCTCATCGATGCACCTAGCACAATGCAGTAAATAATTCAAGGACTAATTTCAATCCTTTCTTGATGCAGTTTCAGTCTGGATTCAAGGAACATGACAAGTTTCCGGCGGAAAAGCTCACCGGTCGGTTTCTCGGCGAAGCCGCTTGATGGCGATTTCGGCCTCGCGTGGTTTCATCATTCGACCCATATGGATGTCAACATCTCGGAGCGAGATGGGGCAGCAGCACGTACGTATGCACGCCGAGGCCGAGACACGACACGAGGCTGGCCCTTGATGTGGGTGCCGGTGGCGACGCGCGCTGCGCCAACTCGATCGATCCTAATCGCGCTGTCGCCGGCCGGGCGGCCGGCCGGCCGTGCACAGCTTTCCCCTCGGTCTCGCCCGCTTTCTCCTTTTTTTTTCCCTCGCTTCCGCGGCGAGAAAATTGATCATTTGCCACTTTGAAGAGTAGGCTTCGCAAAATTACCACTTTCAAAATTGGCTTCGCAAAAATGTCATACAGTACATTTACCTCTTGATTATCATACCATTTGAGCCATTTAACTCATTTAATATTTTTTTTCTAATTTTAGGGGTGGAAGACCTTCATATCCTTGCTAAGTTTTGCACTGCATGGCCTCAGTTGATTGCTTGGCTCGGCTGCCGGCGCGGACAGAGCGCTCCGTCGCGTGGCCAAGGAGGTTGCCCCCGGTGAGGTCAAAATATCTTTTGTAGCAAAAGCACATGCGTAGTTTGCTTCCTTCTTTAACGTTTCATTTAATTATGCAATTGGTTTCATCGTTTTGCAATGGAAGATGGTGTTTTGGGTCACGCTCCACCACTGTGCCTGGAGATGTGACGCTGAAGACAAATAGGCAATCAGCTATTCTATGTTGTAACAATACCAGATTGCTGCCTTGATATTACTTGAATGGTTAAATCTCAATATTCACTGCTATGCTACATGCAGATATCACATTGTTCGATGGTTAATAGATATTAATTTGTCAACTTCTTTTAAGCTATATCATCTTATGTGACCAAACAAAAGGCTGTAGAAGAGACGTGTTGTCTGAAATAATGCTGGCTACAAGGTCGGCTTTTATTTAACAAAGACAGGTCAACTGAACAAACTCCTTATGATAAAGCAATTTTGCGTGCTAGTTAATTCCAGAGAATTTGTGTAAGAGGAAATATGAATCACAAAATAATCCTATCTCTCGTACGGAGTATAAATGATACAATGCCACTTACTAGGAATGGGCAGAGAGGGGCACGAGATTTCATCCAGGAATCAAAGTTAGGATACATAATGCCATCGGAGACAGGACGGCGAGCAAGGGCCTTCCGCTCAAACGAAACGAAACCAGTAGGTGTAGAAGTAGTGACCCTCTCAAAATAGTGAACAAGGCACCTCACTTTCTGCTCCTGGCTTTGCCTCGAATTGCAAGTCAGAGCCCTGTCGATCGATCAGTAAACCACAGAAGCATAATCAATCAACAAGAACAGTTAATAATTTTTTACCCCAACAAGCAGAATGGTATAAAAGATGGGAATCGCGGAATGGTGGTTCAGAACTCGGCGGAGTTGCCGCACGACGAGACCCGGAGCTCGCGCTGCCGGCGCCGGAACGACATGAGCCCGTCCGACACGATGCTGCCGCCGCAGTCGTCGCCAACGCCGCACTCGAGGCTGCTGCCGGTTAGGTCCGCGTCGTCCAGCTCGCCCCGCATGGCGCGGAGAGTTTTTCTTGCCATCTCGCGCCGGATGTCGCCGGGGGCAACCTCCTCGGCCACGCGACAGAGCGCCTTGTCCGCGCCGGCAGCCGAGCCAAGCAATCAACCGAGCAAGCCATGCGTGCAAAACTTAGCAAGGGTACAAAGGTCTTTTCCACCTCCTGAAATTAGAAAAAAATATTAAATGAGTTAAATGACTCAAATGGCATGATAATCAAGAGGTAAATGTACTGTATGACATTTTTGCGAAGCCAATTTTAAAAGTGGCAATTTTGCGAAACCCACTCTTCAAAATGGCAAATGATCAATTCTCTCCTTCCGCGGCGCAGTTTCGCGGGCGCGGCGCAGGGGCGGGCACTTGAGAACGGAAACTCCTACATGCCGCGCGCGCCATAAAGCATCGTGCCGCCCACCTGCGGCCCACGACCCAATAAGGAGCCTTTTGGGAAGATTTGAGCACGCGGCCCACGACCCAATGGTGAGCCTTTTGTGCAGCAGATTTTAGCACGCGGCTCACGACCCAATAGGGAGCCTTTTGTGCAGATTTTGAGCACGCGGCCCATCCGCTCGGTGGCCAGCGGCTTCGGCCGAGCCCGTTGGCGTGGTCAACAAGCACAGGACGTTCATTCGCCTGCTCAAGCTACAGCTACGTGAGTTTTTCTTTCTTTCTTTCTTTTCTTTTTTTAGTTTTCATTTAGTTTGTAGCTTTTTGCCGAATATTGTAGCAGTTTTTTTGCTCGTGTTTATTTATTTGTTCCAGTATTTTTATATTAATTTCTTTAGTTTGTTCAACCTGGATTTCCATTTGTTTCACAATAGGTTTTCAATTGTTCCACTAAATGTCTGCAATTGTTCTATGAGCTCGTTTGATTTGTTTTATAAATTTTTTATTTTTTTATCAAATATTATTGATAAATCGTTGGAACATCATCAATGAACTATTTGAACATTGACAATGAATTATTAAAACATTAAAACCAAAATGCATAGAATATTGTCCTATCCCCCCTTGTAACTCAATACGTATAGCATCAACGATGAACTATTTAAACATTGAAATCAAATGTTGTGAAACATTTCATTTTTCCTACAGAAACATCCAATCCCCAATTTGATTCATTTCTCCTATGCGGTTCAAAACATTTGCGCAGGAACATTGCAATGAACTACCGAAACATGTCAGAAGTAATGCGTAGACATTTTTTGTTTTTATCTACAGGAATATATGGCATTTTGTATTATTTACTGAGCTGAAATTTATGTGCAAGTGAGATCATGTTTTAAAGATCTCATCGTAACAAACAAAATGATATAAACGGATCTAAATTAGATGCTCGAGTCAAAAGATACGGGTGATATATAACTAAAAAACACTATATGACTGAGGCCCTGTTTGGAATGCGGGAATTTTTTTCGATTCCTGCGAGAATTGAACTGTTTCCTGTAAAATTCCTGTGAAATTTCTCTGTTCCAAACATGCCCTGAAAAATGAACTTCTCACGACTGCGTGCGCAGGGCTCACTGTGTTGGATGGACTTCACGGGCCCCACGGTAAATTGCCGCGCGGGCGACGCCTTGTCGCCCCCCTTGAGAACAGCACGGACGCGCAACACGGTAAATTGCCGCACGGGCGGCTCGGTGCATCTTCTGTTTCTTTCTTTTTCGTTTCTTTTTCTTTTTTTTTTGTCTCCCGATGCGTTTACATCGTGCGATTTTTTGCTTGGTTGAACTAAATTTTGCCACTGCTTGGTTGAACAAACTTTTGCTATCGCACTGCTTTATGCTTTGATATATTTATCTGCTTTTGACGATTTACTCTTGCTTCGATGATATTGTTACGTAGTTCCATTAGTTTTGTAATCAGCATTAGAGAACGAGTTTTATTTTTTAAATGGACTATGTAAGAAGTTTTAAAGTTTTATTATGATGAACCATTGCTAAATTAGAGGAGCTCAAGTTTGGATTGTGCAAATGTGCAGTTTTTCAGAACACCACTGATCAGACCACCCAGCGTCAAGGGTGTGACCGGCCGGTTGTGTTACTTCGGTTAAAATTTGAGATTTTGGGATTTTTTTTGGTCATTAGTTGATTTGGTTTGACCTAACTCAATGCAAAATTTGACATCATTTGGACTTGAATTTTTGAAGTTGCACCAAAAGTTGTATCCGCTCAGCCTAATTTTTCATTTTTGGAACAGTGAAGTGGTCATACCGCTCTCCTTGATCAGATTGCCAGAGGCTGGTCAGACCGGCGTCTAGCCGATGGGACTGACAACTAGCCATTGATCAAACCGCTCCTGGTAGCTGGTTTGATCGCTAGTGCTTTGAGATTCTACGGTGTTCGGTTTCTTGAGTTGTTTGTTTTGGTTTTGGCTTCTAGTCTTGACCTTCATAACTCAGTAGTTACTGAAGTGAAAGATTGATGAATATTTAAGAGAAATTTTGAAGACACCATTTAGCCCTCCTGTCGCCATACCAATCCTAGACTTTTCTCTTGTTTCACTTAGTTATAGATTGTTTTTGGTCAAACGTTGTAGCCGGTCTTTTTTCCTCTCATTTTCATTTTGTCTACTATTGTTCTATTTTATTATTTTGTGTCAACTAATTGCCTTAATTTGAATCTCACTTGGTCAATTCACCTTGCAAGCATTGGAACATTATCGATGAACTGTTGAAATATCATTGATAAATCATTGGAATATTGAAACCAAATGTATAGAACGTGTATCTTTTAATGTGCGGAACATCATTGATAAACAACTAGAGCATCGAAACAAAATGTGTGAAATGTTTTATTTTACCTATCAAAACATCTAACACCCATCTGATTCATTCTCCCTACACAATTAAAAAGATGTGTGATGGAACATACCAAGAACTAATAGAACATCAGGAAGTAATGCTAAGAATATTTTGTTTCGTATACCGAACATATGTCTAATGATATCATTTACCAAGACTAAATATATGCAAGTGGGGTATAGTTTTGAAGGTCCCATCATAAAAAACACAATGGTTCAAACGGATGGTGAATTGGACGCTCGGTGAAAAAATACAATCATTTGAATTTTCATATTGCAAAAAACAATGACACCTCCGCCGCCTGACGCCACCGTCGCCGCGCGTCGCAGCTCCTCCGCTCAGCCCCACCTGCAGCCCCCTTCCCTTCCCTCTCCCCTCGTCACCCGGTTCTTCCCCCCTTGGTCTCCTGGTTCTTCCCCCTTGGCCGCCCGTGCCCCCTTCCCCACGGCTTCCCCTCCCCCTCCGCCGGGTATAAAAGCCCTCCTCAGCCTCCTTGCTCCCCTCCGCTGCCCGAGCTTCTCCTCCACACTCCAATCGCCTCCCACCGCTCCAAGGTCCCTCTCCGAGCAGCCGATTGAAGCCGCATCGCCCCAGTCGCCGCCATTCCTCTCCCCTGCGCCGGCGACCCCCGTGAGCTCCTTTCCTTCCCTTTTCCCCCATTTCCCAATTACTTTCGCTCGGAGCTTCTCCACCACCCACTGAGCACGGTGGTGCACTTGCTTGGCCAGGAAGTTCGCCGAAAAGCTCCGACGTCGAAGTCCCTTCCCGGTCGCCGCACCCTCTCCGTGGCCAGACCTCACCGCAGCTCCTCAGCCTCCACCTCCGCCTCCAACGTGAGCCCCTTGAGCCCCTAACCGTGTGGCCGCAGCCGATTTGGCTCTCTCGCCGCCGCTGACCTTCCCCACCATCCAATGACCGAACCTCCCCCTTCTCCCTCCTGCCGTCTCCACTGGTCCACTCGCCTCCCTGAGCCCTCAAACGAATTCCCCGCGCTGAACCGCGCCCGGTGGTACCCTCCCCTGCCACCGGAGCCCCTCGCCGTCGCCGGAGAGCGGAAGCTCCCCTATCTCCTCCCCTCGGTGGCGCGCGCCCGTCTGGAGGAAGACGACGACAACGCGGACCCTCCTCCGCCGTCGGATTTCCCTGTTGCCTTCTGATCGCAGCCACCCGATCAATCTCTCCCCGCCACCATTGGATCTTCATAAACACTTCCCCTCGCCCCCGTCCGATCTTCCCCATACCGCTTCGCCCCGCCTCCATCCTGGCCGCCCAACCAAGACGCGCGTCGCCCATCCGACCCTTGTGGGCGCTGTGTAGCTGGGCCGCGGCCTCCCGGCCCGCTCCGCTCGCGCGCGCGCGCTCGCGCCCGTGGGCCGCGCTGGCCGTCGGCCGCGCGGGCCGCATAGTGCCGGGCTGCACTGTAGCAAGAAGCCAGCCCGTTACTGTTCAATTGATTTTCCAGATGTTTTTCCAATTTCTAAAATCCCAGAAAATCCAAATAAATCCTAGAAAATCACATAAAATCCCAAAAATTCCCAAATTTCACCACTTGGTTCCAAATATTATCCTGGACCCATCTTTGGCCTCCATTTCCACAAATTCATCCCAGATAAATTTCTAAAATTCCCCATTTGTGGATTTATGCATTTTACTCCTTTTTAAATAGATTATTATTCCTCGCTTGATTAGTCTCAAGCTGGATTTATGTTATTTTCAGTGTTTGCGCTAGTGTCAGGAGATTCCGGAAGCTTAAGTGCAGTCGCAGGATCCAAGAGCTTCTACGTTCGAGCTAGCCGAGTTCGTCCCGATTCACGGCAAGTCACAAGTCCTTGACCATGTTGAAATCCCATGTCATTTAAAATTATATTATTATGCTATTTGCATTAAGCTAATTCTGAAATGTTAATTCAGAGTAAAAATAAAATGTTTAGAATGACATGTATGTAGTTAATCCTACCACCGATAAATGCCATGTTAAACTTGTAGCCATACTTTTGTAACCCTAGAAATAATTATCTGTTAATCTAAATGATTGTAGGTTATTATTATCATGCAAAGTCCTACACTAATAAGGTTGTGGCAATGGGCCAATAGAATTTGCAAACCCGACTCTAGGGTAGGGTGGTATGGGACACCGTGCCCTAGAGCGGAGAGTGCCGGCGTGCACAAGGTAGGGTAAGGGTTGGGGAAAGAGCTGGCGAGTTAGTCTTCGCCCAACTCTTACCCTAGGACTGAAGTTGGGGTAAGGGAGTTGTGGGGAGCCGCGAGACGGCCTTCGCCCACCGCTTACCCTAGGGTGGAGGTCGCGGGCCTGGCGAGGTTGCGGACCCCGGATTAATAAGGACTAAAACCCTTACGCTGAGCAAATGACATGGTGATCGCTCAACCACAGGAGTTGACTTGTCAACACTGGTTTAGTAGCTGCTCAACTTGATTGAAACTCTACAGGTGTTGAGAAAGCTTGATAATAAGAAAGCGAGGTTAGGTAGGCCATATTGCGGATGCCTAACAACGGTAGAGTTCACTCGAAGCGGACGGGAGTTATATATATATGTGTGCCGGACCCGGGTGAATTCTACCGGGTAGAGCCTATATAAAGAGCTGAGCAGTGAAACGACCTGGCTTTCTTAACTCTGTCGCGGGAGTTAAGGGATCGTGTGGGTAAAGCTGAGCAAACTCTGCAGAGTCAAATAAATGGTATTCGAATACACCGTGCTCCCGGTTATTGGAGCTGTGTCACTTGGGTGATTCCAGCCGCGAAGCTTAAGTAATTTTGTACATGCTTTAGCTTGTTTAGTTGGTTAATTAAACTTTTTGAAAACCCCTGAGATCTTGAGAAGTAGTTTTGGGCCCGTTTTATCAAAATGTTTGCAAATAAAACTGCATCCACTCAAAGTTAATAAACCAAGTATATTCCCTTCCGTTGTTGATCCGTGCATATAGTAAAAGTAGGGTTCCCCTTGTGATTTGTTGAGTACGGGGTCGGAGTACTCAGGCTTGCAAAATGCCACAGATACCAGAAGAGAAGAAGGCAATTCAAGATTTCGTGTTGGAAAGGTCTCCCCGTCGAGGACGTCCCGAAGGATCTCTTCTTCGACGAGGACCCGTGGCTTTAGGTCTTCGCCGCACTCAAGCGGATCTTGGAGTCTTTTGTAATATAATTACACTTTGGGCTTGCACGCCCCGCTGTCAAAAATGGATGTTATTCCATATATGAAATATATGCTGGACTTTTGTTGTAAGTATGCAATGGTATACTCTTGCGCGACGCTCCATAACTATTCATGCGTGAATAGTTACGGGGTGCCGTGTCCGTACACGCCCCTGGAAACGGGGGCGTTACAATCTTCACTTTGATCTTGCCTCCGTTCTTGTCTCAGGCCAGGTCTTTCCTTCAACTGATGGACCTTTCCATATCACCCATAGTCCCATACCTTCCTTTTCTAGTCTTTCCAAAATTGGCTTTTTCTTTCTTGTCGGTCAACCGTGGCCGATATTAGCGCTTCTAGTTCCTTTTGCGTTGACTCCGTCTTTCTGACTTTTCCTGGCCGACTATTTTACAGCAACTCCAAGAGATTAGGCAAAAGAAGTATCCAAAATTAGTGATTTAGCTTTTCTCTAAAATGAATCTCACCCAAAAAAACAAGACTACTCCAACAGGCTATCTAAACTAGAGGGCGCGCGGTGGGTCGCGTACGCGCGGGAATGGGGCGCAGCGTGCAGGAAGAAAATGCCGACCGCGCCAAGAGGCTGGATGGTGAGCGAGGTAGGCTATCCAAAAATAGAGAGCGAAGGAGGAGGGATGGAGAGCTACTAAATTTGGTGAGTCATTTACAGAGTCTATTGGAGACGTTTTTTCTTCAATAATAGCCAAATTTACCTTTGGAAAATGATTTAACTCTTCTCTTGGAATTGCTCTTACCTGCTAACATTAGATGGCTACAGTTGGGAATAGGAAATTAGGAACATTCTGCATGAATATACAAATAAGGTAACAGGATGGTAAAAGAAAAATTATGTTTATCTTGACTCTCCTCTATCATCATTCATCAGCTGGAACAAGTTAAACAAGAAAATAATATTTTCTTGTAGAGTTGAAATGGCCAGCAGTCCAGCACCCAAGCCTATGCCCCTGAAATCCTGAATCCTGGTCAGACGAAGCTCTAGGTGACTGTCACTACCCAGTTAGGTTCCTGCCACCCAGTGCACTTCATTTATCTCTGATTCATTCAGACATTGGCGGATGTAAACATGAGAGTGAATTCTTGTAGGCCAGAAAAAAGCACAAAAGTGCAGCTTATGTCATGTTAAACGTACCGGATTGTAGATACAACGCATATGTCATTAAACAATGCAAATCCTTGGCTAATTGTGGGTGCCGGAGATGCCGAGATGATATAAAGTAATCCTTGTTTCATGGCCATCAGCCCCACCATTGCTCAACAACATCAATTTGGTGGCTAAATATGCTTGACTTTGCCTTTAATTTTTCTCTACCTTTGATTGGCAATGGCATGCGCTAGCTTCGGTTTAAGGATTATTCGTCTTCACAATTTCTTTACGAGATTTTCGCTTAAAGCGAAGGAATGGAATATTTTTTCCTTGAGTGGGATCCTTTCGATCTGATTTAGGACAGTTAGATGCTGATAAGCAGTGTTCTTTATGGGAAATCATTAGTTTGATGTGCTGATATTTTATTGAGTTATTCTGTTGTAGTTTCACCATCGTATGATGCTTAGTGAAGGGGAGAAAACCTAGTGTCTTGCAGACTTGGTTTTATCAGGCAATTGTGATGTAGGCTAGCTGATTTTGTCTGTTGCATCGCAGCTTTCATGACCCCCAAACATGAGCATGATGCTGTTATTGGCAACTAATACATACACTGATGTGCGGTATAATAGAAATTGAGCCCTTTTTTAACTTGCAAATTTTATGTGTCGGCCACTGAAACTCAGTGTTCTTAAAACAAGATACCGTGCTCTTGTACTATATTCTTTTGCGCATGGTAGTATATGTGATTACTAAACATAAGATCGTACCTTCGATGCAGATTAAGTGATTAATTAACGATTGGGTATCCAATCTTCTATTATTTTATTAAAGCAAAGAAAAAAAACCACCATATTTGCTCTCAAATGCTAGAAAATTTTATGTTAATTGATAAAAAAGATCTACATTGCCAATATTGGTGAGTTTAGATTATAACGATCTAAATTAAAAAAAAGAGTTCATATTAAATACAATCTAGAAATAATTAAAATGTAGAATAAAACATAGATTGGATCAGGTTGGTTGTGCTGCATTGCATTATGCATGGTTTTGACTAACGTGAGTCAATTGCATAGAACTTGTGCTCGATATGACTGCTTGGTCTTTGAATGTGTGGTGACTTGGAGGACGTAGCGGTCGATGGCAATAGACCAGGACTAGGTGGAGGAGCTAAGGTCCAGAGCAGTCATGTAAATCCAGGTGAGGCTACGTGGCTCAAGCAGAAAGTATAGAGAAGACAAGGATCGTGAAAAAGTGAGTTGGTGCATGTGATATGCCAAGTGATAAGGCTGATGAACGTAGAGACGGTTCGGGGAGTCAGAATGCGTGAAGATGTGAATGTTAGTCATTGGGCACTACGGGATACATGTCAAAGCATATAGAGATGCTTTGAGGTGAAAATGAAGATGGGGTCAAGGGAAGGTGCCCGGAAGCTTCATTGAGGGTCTTTTGATAGTTGGCCAAATACCAGGTTGATGTCTTGATCAAAACCGCGGTGTGGAGAGGCACAAAAGAGAAGTGGTTAAGGTCAAGAAGAGCTGGAATTGACAAGTGGATCGGTCGCTAAAGAGCTAGCGGGTTGAGTCTTATAAATGCTTTAAGAAGCATACATAAGTGTGTAAAACCTGTGTTAGTGGGGTTTACGGATTTTCCCGATAAGCTTAATGAGTTGAACCTATTAGGGTTGTGCTGGTTATTTAGAGGAGATGGCAGACTCAAGGATTCTAGGGTTTAGTTTTGCTCTACCACCTTGCCTCTTTCTATGGTTATGAGAGAACTTGAGAGAGGAAGGGTGGTATTTTGGCTACACCTTGTAATCATCTATGAGTATGTGAATCTCATCCTGCACTAAAATGATCAAAATTTCATCTCAATCATGTTCTTGTTTGTGTTCTTACTTGGTTTTGCTTGTTATCGAGCTAGATTTGTGATTTTGTATTCGTGGGAGTTCTAGCCTAATCTCTTACTTAAATTACCTTGCTAGGATGCTAGGACATGTGAGAATAGATCTGAAAAAACTCATGCCTTAGATCCTCATGAGCAAGAAGCAATTTTAGATTTAAGGTTTTTGATATTCTTATGAACTAGATCCAATTCTCTTCAATTTGGTGAAATCGAGTCCAAAAACCTTATGATTCTTGATTGGTTTAGGTTCCTATTGCCTTAAACAAGTTTCATGTAAAACTTGAAAGTATTTGGATGAGATTTGAGTAAGTTCTTAATATTTGAGCTTTTGTCTTGAGAGGTTTTCAGGTCGGGGAACAAGGGACCGATCAGACTAGTCATAGGTCCACGGTCAAACTGGCCTCGTAATGGCGATTTGACCAGGCGTGTGCAGTAGGCTGTTCATTTGTTGGTTCTTGTCCCTAGCTTAATTTGGCTCAATCTAGTTGGTGTGATATGAACTTCATGACTACCATAGTCACTTGACTACTTGAGCGGGGATTTTGAATACCGTAGTGGAAAGAACATCAGGAATCATTTGCCCTTTTTGATTGTCGGCATCGGTCTTATAATTAGACAATGACTAAAGCAGACATGCCAGCCTTAATGAAGATGGAAGATCGCCGCGGTTAGTGAGAAAGCCACTACGTTGAGTTGGCCAACATTGAAAAAGACGAGCACCCAACACAAGATAAAATGGCATCGATCACGTCTAACATCATGTATGTGTATATACATGCATGCATCCATACGAATAGATGCACAAACGCACATAAGAAGAGAAGCAAAGAGCTCAAAGTAGAGAAGACGCAACCTTAGGGAATAAGCTCGAGGCCACCGAAGAGAGCGAGATAGGTTTCCGCAGCAAGGATCGACGATGGTTGCACATGTATATGTGTTTGATGTCGCAATGATCAGCATCTAATCTAAACTAATAATCCACCAGTTCAAATTATTTTACATCCACCCAACAATTACCTGCTCCACAGTCATGACCTTAACTACGTCCACACCACAATATGCACCCATAATTACACCATCATAAAAACGTCCGCACCAGATTAACTCTCCTCTATTCTCTCTCCTTACCCAACCATATCCGACGGTCATCCTTCAATGGATCTGCAGTACCCCTCACATCCCGCTACGCAGAAACCCCTCCGTTCTCCGCCTCCCCCGCGCCTCCCTCCGCCTCCCCCCATCCTCCCCCGCGCCTCCCCTCCCTCCGCCTCCCCCATCCTCTCCCGCGCCTCCCCCCATCCTCCCCCGCGGAAACCACCGCACCGCTCCTGCGGCTGCCCTCCCCAGCCGGTCATTTCACCGCGTGGGCCTCCTCCCGATTCCCCACCTCCTCCTCCGCTCCCCATCTCCTCCTTCACCAAACCCTAGCCGCCGCCGCGACGACCCACCGGCCATGTCCTCCTCATCCTCCCCGCCGCCCGATCCCGAGGCCGTCTCCTCCCCCGACCTGCCCCCGCTCGCCGCTCCCGTCGCTGCGGCTGCCGCAGCGGCCGCGGCCGCCGCATCCTCCGGCGGTGGAGGGGGCTCCGGGAGGAGGCTGCGCCCGCCGTGCTGGACGCATGAGGAGACGCTGGCCCTCATCGAGGCGTACCGCGACAGGTGGGAGGCGCTGCGCAAGGGCAACCTCAGGGCGGCGGACTGGGACGACGTCGCCGGCGCCGTGACCGCCCGCTGCGGGAGGTTCCCCACGGCCACCCACAAGTCCGGCGTGCAGTGCCGCCACAAGGTCGAGAAGCTCCGGAAGAGGTACCGCGCCGAGCGGGTGCGCTCCGCCGGTCGCTCCAAGGGGCCCAAGTGGCCCTTCTTCCAGCTCCTCCACGACCTTGCCGGCGGCGGGGCCCCCGACCCCAGCCCCAACCCCATCGTCAAGATCAAGCCCAAGGGCACCCCCGCCCCCGCGTCTGCTTCCCCCGTGTCCTCCCCCTCGTCCTAGGAGGCGGTGCGGAGCAGGAGCCTGCACGGCCTCATCTCCAACGGCGGGGGCGGGAGCGGGCTGCGCTTCACCATCCCCAAGGTGGCGCGCACGAAGCCGGTGGCGCGGGAGGTGAGGGCGGAGAGGAGCGAGGAGGGCGCGGAGGTGGAGGCCATGGCAGAGGTGGCCTCGGCGCTGCAGGCCGTCGGGGAGGGGTTCCTGAGGGTGGAGGAGCGCAGGCTGCAGATGGCGCTCCAGATGGAGAAGGAGCGGATGGAGTTCGAGATGAAGCGCACCCAGACGCTGCTCGACGCGCACCCAGACCCAGTAAGAAGTGATCAATTTCAGGTTTAGTTGCTAATGAAAGAGCATATAAACAAATTTCTCAAAGTTGGCAAGGACAAGCTTGCATGGAATGTGTCAACCAAATTTGTGTATAATATGAATTTCTCAACAATCCATACCATAGTTTCCCAACATTGTTAGACTGATGCAATGTTGGTTAATTTGTATAATTTCAGCAAGCATGTAAGTTCTATTTCAGTATTAGGATGCGGATGCATCCACCAGTGGAGGATGATACAGTCCCAAGCCAAGGGACTCCTCCTTAGGGTCGTGATCTCTGGCACCGAGGCGTGCCTTGACGTTGCCATCTACACCGAGCCACCGACTGCCTCACCACGCTACTCTCCAAGGAGCTCCTCTCACTCGACCATGCCAGCCAGCGATTATGCGCCGACACCAGCAGCTCCATAGCGGAGGGTCCTCACAGCGGGCGCACTGCCCCTCCTGATGTGGATTGAGATCTCATGCTTTGTTCAGGCAAGGGAACAAAAAGGTACTTTCCCCTTTTTATCTTCAGTTTCATCACATTCCATCCCTAATGTGTATGTAGTTAAAGAAACTTCTTCGGGAATGCAAGATTTTTATGATTAACAACCATGCCTATGTTTTTGGATATGAAAGTTCAGGTGAAGTTGACGTTTAGCATGAAATTTGTAAAAACAGAAGATTGAATATTCTCCACTTCCCTGACATTAACACGTAATTAAAATTGTGCTTTGAAGTTTGTTTCATGCAAGAGAAATATGAAACTTCCGTACTGACAGTTTTTTCTCAAGGAAAATATGGATAAATAGCACAATAATTTGGCTCGCATTTCTTGATGTACACTATTGAATATTATACACATGAATGTAATTATGTGTCTATTATGCTAATATTTTCCCTCATGTAGTTGGTGATCATGGTGTGAAAGCACAAGGCGAAGGATGGTTGTTAACGGTTGCCTTAATTGAGGGAACCAAATTGGCACCAGTTGATGCTACTGGTTTCTCTGATCCTTATGTGGTATTTACTTGCAATGGTAAAACAAAATCAAGTTCAATCAAGTTCCAGACATTGGAACCTCAGTGGAATGGTATGTGTTTAGTGGTACAATTTCTGGTTTTCTTTTCTAAACATTTACATTTTCTTCCATATGCATATCACTAAGAAAACGTGACTATGGAATATGGAGTTCCCTCGTTTTAGCTGATGTATGGATTCCTCTTCAAGGTAACTTGGCTCAGTCCTGGCAGTCTCTTGGACGCTACAGGGAAGGTGGAAGCCTATGGTTTGTAACAGGCCTTTGAAGACAGGTCCATAGTTCACACTATATAGCAAATAGGGATGAAATCGAAAACTGTTGTGATTTGGAAGTATAATTGGATGCTGCTCAAGTTCAAATATGCATTAGATGGTTTCCGAATACAGATATGGGTTCTTTAAAAAAGAATACAGATATGGGTTAGATGTCTGTACAGTTGACTATTACATGAATACTTAGAATTGCTATTCACATGTCAAGGAAGTAAAAATGTTCTGCACTTCCCAGTCTGGAATAACATGTCGCAAATGGAATTGCGGAAAATTCAGTCATTGACACAATTCTTCTGATGTAATTTAAGTACTTCAGATGTCGATTAAATTTGTAGTTGTATTCAAATATATACAAGCTTGTCTCCATCGTATTGAAAATCAATTGCAGATTTAAAATGCATTTTATATAAAATCAAACCTTTTTCTTGACTGGGGTATGTATTTTGGGTAAAGACTAAAGCTTCTTATACAGATCCACACCTTGTTAGGTTTACTCATGGATAAGCTTGTTAGGTTTACTCGATATGGATTAGGCGTAAATGAAACCTTTGCAAAAATCTTTTAAAACAAAAGGAATATTCAATTAATATCAACTCATTAAAG
Source organism: Dendrocalamus latiflorus (assembly GCA_017311315.1). NCBI lineage: Eukaryota > Viridiplantae > Streptophyta > Magnoliopsida > Poales > Poaceae > Dendrocalamus > Dendrocalamus latiflorus. The sequence goes on from CM029620.1 coordinate 23,084,991, forward strand.
AAAATGGAGAGCATGCTTAAGTTAATGAATATGTTTCATTCATATATAATGCGTACACCCTGTGTATGTTCTATCCTATAGGAATTCGATAGGAATTGAGTTGTTGTTATGGTAAGTTAACATGGTTCATTATTAAACCATGGATTTGATTCACCAAATCCATCATTATTGTATACTCTTTGATAGATATAGCACAGCCCAAATCAATCCCTAATCCTTATTTTACAGATTTAAAATGCATTTTATATAAAATCAAACCTTTTTCTTGACTGGGGTATGTATTTGGGTCATGACTAAAGCTTCTTGTACAGATCCACACCTTGTTAGGTTTGCTCATGGATAACTTGGATTTCTTTTTTAATTTGTGAATGTCTGCGTGTACTTTTAATTTGGAAATGCATAGTGTCAGAAGCCTACTGTTTTTGCTGATCACAATTGCTATCTTATATAGGTTGCAATCTCCGCAAGCGTCGTATTCTTTTCGGCGATTCACTCCCTGTTGGTATGTCGGTTCATTCATTACAACTGAAATGGAATAAGGTAAATGCTATTGATATAGATATGTTCACCATTTTCAGGACTGTAAGAGGGCAGCAGAGTCTCTTGAAAAGTCCTTTGATTCTACAAGAAAAAAGCTTCCTGAAACCATGGCTTCAGTGAGACTACTTGGAAGGGAGGTCAGTGACTTGGCCGTGGATCTCAGTGACCTAAGGCAAGTAATTGATATTTCTCATTTGTTTCCCTTCTTTTTTTTATTATTTGAGGATCTGATGATTGTATGCACATATGCAATTGTGTTACCTAAGGAAATGTTTTTGTTGTTTCGCTGCCTGTAACTTATCGCTGTAAGTTCTTGGTGCCAAAACTAAAAAGGCGTGTGTTGTGGCAAGTACAAGAGCGGCCAGAGCTACCAGGTGCTGCAACAGTGTCAGAGTTGAAAGGCAATCGTGTACTCATGCGGGTTTTTTTTTCAAAAAAGAATTTCTGGGGGTAAACCTTAATGATTTTGTGAGAAAGAATTGAACTTTTGAATGATTGAAGCATGATAGACGGGTGCAAGTCAAATAGTGAAGCGTACGAGTGGCTGAGGAGAATCAGAATCTTGTTCAAATATCTCATGCCCAAATTTGCCTGAAATATTCTTTTTGCCAAGGCTCCATTTCACCTCATTTAGCAAGTGCAAATTACATGAGAAGCACATTTTCTGACACTTTTTAAATGGAAGAAATAGGCTCATCGAGAACTCTATTACTGTTGCTTCGTCAAAGGACGACGCCCCCATCAAGCTTAGAGCTTAATCTCAGAAGCAATCCTTAGTTGTCTAACCTGAGTGCCAAGCTATCCCAAAAGATGTGTCACACGGACGAGCAATTCGTAACTTGTAGGCCGTACTGAAGAAGTGTGGGGCGTTCTCCTTTTCACTTTCTCGTGGTGCCATCTGACTTCAGATTCATTTTTTCCCCTTTCAGCTGGGCAAGTGGAGCTCTTGATCCAGAAGGTGCTGCTTCTCACAGCAGTGTGACATCTGGCTCCTGGCAATATTGTCATAGGATACTTATTAGGCCCCATCCTGCTGTCTGGCGCCTGGTGCATGGGCTGGCTGTTGTTTACCTTGTTGCTCTTACCTTTCTTCTTTTTCAGATTAGCTACATGCACTATTGGTTATTGTTCTGTTGGCATCCTTTGTGCCCAAACTACTTGATTTTGACACTTCAGGATAAAAGGCCATACATCTTGGATATATAGTGCCGTCTGCTGTGATTCTAATTGAGTTGTTGCTCATTTTCCAGAATCGTGATGATGCTCGCCAGTTCATGAAACACCTTTACCCTGATCTTGGAGTTGGTAATATATTTGTATGAAATAGTTACACAATTGTACAAAAAATGATGTTAACCAACCTTTCTTTAACCTAATGCAGAACTAATGCAGAATTACCAGAGAGATCCTATGGAGCTGATTGCCGTCTGTATGTTCCAGAAAACCCTAAAAACAAGTTCATAAATATTTATGTATGATTTTCCATGTGAACCTTCCTATTTATGAAGATGCCCTGCTTATTATTGTTGTTGTTAGTCCATCAAATTTGATGATTTGATCTATTTATAGGAGACATTGTTTGATGAATTTGTTATTGCCCATGTCTTGGGTTGGTGGGGTAAGGCTGTAATGAAACGAAATCAACCTCTCCTTTGGGTCTTGTCGATTGGCTTTTGAGCTGATGGAGGTTAGATCTGGTTGCCTTGTTGGAAGAATTTTATGTTATTTTTTCTTCTGTCTCTTTGACAAGGAATTATGCTTATTATGACCTTTTGCAGCTTACGTTCCGACATATGTTGCCAAACTTTAATGAGTGTTGGTGGGATAGTATTATCTTGGACATCTTGATCTGCAATTGGTTTGGTGAGACATTTGAAGACAGTTAACAACTTAGCATTCATGTTTCATACCTTCGTTTACATTCCTGATATGTATAAAATTCTTTAGTAATAGAGTTAGGTGTATTAAAATAATCCATACAGATTAATGTTAAGTTATACTAGCAGCTGCCAGCAAAGTCCATACAGATTTTTGCGATATTTTTTTGTTAATTGTTCAAAGTAATTATATCGCTCCTGTACACTAGATTAAAATGGACTAGGATTAAGAAAAGTACATCTTCTAAGGAACATGAATACAAGGTATACAAATTAGGTTTATGAGATCTTCTGTCATTTGGCACTGGCTGCTGGCTTCAATACTGGTTCAGGTGGCTCTTCTGTCGCTAATGAACTTCTAATGGTTGTGAGAAAGCAGGTTTGATCACATCTATCTATCTATCTATATATAATCTCTACCCCTATAAACCACCAGTTAAAATTATCATGACAGACTATCTGAAATGGAATCTTGACCTGGAGCCACTGTTCCAACAATTTATACCTTTTTATGCAGGACTTCAGAGTCTTTTTCTCCCATATGCTTGCCAAGATACAATCCTATGGTCTTCCTATATGCTTACGTTCATTTTTTTGATGTGAGTGAAATATATGCATCTGAACATTTGTGCCCATTTAATTGTGTCTAAAATATCTTCTGTTATGAGGGTCGAGATACTTGTTAATGGCGACATGGAAACTTTTAGAAGTTTATATTTTTTTATGTAGTGACTATGCATGGGGTGTTGAATCTCAATCTACTCTGTAGAAAAGGAAATACAAAGTTCTTGATGATTTAAGCACTTTGCGGCTTTTAAGGATACATTGAGCACATTGAGTTTTCTTTCCTCTTTAGGGGAATGTATTTTGGATAAACATAAGAGTAAATTAGAAATTTAAGGACTTGGTGGTAGGAGATGCTACAGCGCTGCCGCGAAGGGCGGTCCCTCGATCACCGGCGTAGGCAACATCGTCGCCGTCGCCTCCGGGAAAGGTGGCGTTGGCAAGTCCGCCACTGCAGGTTCTCTTTTGTTCTCCTATTCTTTTCGAATTTATTAGTGCAGAAAGTTGTAAGAACAGTGCATTAGGATTTGGGAATTTATAGTCTAAAAAAAAGATTTGGGAATTCACACTGAAGTAGAAATGGTGCTAGACTCAAGATATTTCCCATTAGTTGTCTTGAACTAGAAATGGTGCTAGACTTTCCCTAGACTTATGATATTGTCGATCAAGTGCCTGATTTTAGGTCGATGCAGCGATAGTTGCCTGCCACATTCTTGCATTCAACTGTGCTGCATTATCCCTTCGCGTACGATGGGAAAGCTTCGGTTTATCCTTATTTAACATGAATAAGGGGCATCATTATTGGTGTTTATGCAAGTTCTTCCTCGCACTGTACGCACCAACTTTACATCTGGAAATGTGGTCCTTACTTGTTGCTGTTTTGCTCATCATATTTATTGTTTGTAAGAAGTGGAATTTGGTAGGAGGTTCGTGTCTCGGCATAACTAGGAGCGTACACAATTACTGACATCTTGATTCCTAGCACTTGTCAACAACTGTTTAAGTTATTTATGTGGTGTGCTGGTAATACCCTTATTGAATTGCTATTATTACATGCCCTTTTGGAAGGAAATGTTGACCGGGTGGTACATTCTTCTCTGGTGAAATGCCGAACGTACTTGACTTGGAACCAAAATGGAAAGATCTCTACAACTTGGTATCTGGCGAATTGAATGCCCATGGTCGAAGATGCCCGTGGTCGAGTCAGTGAGCGTGTAACGACCACGTTGTAAGGGGTCATTACGACCACGTTGAAGTGGGCAGCCACGATACGACCACGTTGTAAGATCGGTCGGTACGACCACGTTGAGACCGGTCGGTATGACCACGTTGTAAGACTGGTTGGTACGATCACGATGATAACGGTCGTTATGACCACGTCGTGGTCGAAGGTTGCGGTCGAAGCCACTCGGTAGTCGAAGACTGTGGTCGAAAGGCTGCCTAAGTGGTCGATTGGCAGCAGTAGGCGGTCGGAAGCGGCTGGTAGCAGTCGAAACCGGTCGTAGGCGATCATGAGAGGTCGTAAAGGTTCTGGGCAAAGTCGTAAGACTTCCAACATTCCAATCCTCACATATGACTTCTAAACAAGATCACGTTCAAAGCTTCTGTGTGGTCGAAGCTCCTTCCGACTTTATCTTGTGACAAAAATATTTGGTTATACAATATATGAGACGTGAATCTTAATGAATCTGATTGTTCGTTTTATTTTTTACAAATTTTATCTTGTTTTGCATTTTACCGTAGCGTTAGCACGGGCACACTACTAGTTAAGCAATAATTGAATAGAAGTATAAGTTAACTTTGTGGTAAGGTATTGTATTGGAAGGGGTAGTAGCTAAAAGAGCTCGATTAATAATTAGACTTGTTAGAGATTGAAGGAGAAAAATAGAATTAGTTCGTAAAATTGACTTATAATTAGGAAAATTTAAACAACCAACACCAATAAATACTAATATTGAATATATGAATAATATGTAATAAATATAGCCGCGCAGGGGCGGAGCCAGGAATTGAATATAGGGGGGCAACATGGACAACAAGTAGAGTAGAGCCAATGAACCATACCGGATTTACCAATCCAATAGTCACATATTAGAGTAATATGTTTCGCAAATTACAATGCAAAGAAAATTACATCTCTATTAACTTAAACTTAGCTCTACGACTACTAGCAAGATCATAGGCCTTAATAATATCATCATGACTAATCTTTGCGGCCAATTCTTTTTCAATATAAATTACTAAACAATCTCATAGAAATCCATCTCCCATTGTACTTCGAAGTCGCGTCTTCGCAAGTTTCATAGCTAAAAAACTTCTCTCGGTGGTTGCAGTTGAAACCGGAAGAGTTAAGACTAATCTTAACAACCTGTCCACCATAGGATAAGATGAATCTTTACCAGTCTTAACTAGTCCACTTGTTAGATCAACAAGTGATGGTAATGCACTTAGGTCTAGATGGTTGCATACATCAAGTTGAAAAAACTATGAATTGCTTTTGTCTTCTTCATATCATCTAAAATTGTAAAGGAAAACTATGAACCAGCTCTGAGATCCACTCCCAGACCCTCTCTGCAGATGGCGCGCTCCCATCCAAGCACACTGCAAATCACATTCATAGCAGAAACACACTCGAATCCTGAGAATTCCAATTTCGCACGAATTGTACTCATGTACTAATTGATTCAGATAGTATTAAGTAGTGATCGAATCCCACAGTATTGGTAACGGAAGGGGATCGAAGTGAGGACTCACACGCGCCCTTATGGCCTTCTCGGTGCGCCGGAAGAGGGTCAGGCCGACCTTCACGGAGATGAACAGACAGAGCGTGCGGTAAGAAGACGAACAGACAGAGCGTGCGGCAAGCCGGCAAAGATCCAAAGGCTCAAATATGAAGCGTCAGTCCTCAACTACTAGGCTTAATTGGGCTGCGTATGACTGGGCATTAAACATACTTTACATTTGTGCTAAATTAGGAGGGGCCAAACCACTAATTAAACACATGTAATTAACTACATAATTAAGGATTAGTAGAAGGTTGGGGGTGCCAGCCCCAGCCCCCCTCTCTCCGCCACTGTAGCCGCGCACCACCCTCCTAGTTGTCAGAGAATGCAGGTGCACGATGGGGCTTATCTGTGACCTGCTACGTAAGCCTCTTGCACAATGTGATAATATATTTCTGAAAGACAAATCACAAATGTGAGATAATATCTTACTGTTGTCACTTGTCAGGCTGCATGATGATATCTTCATGTCTTGGTAACTTAAATCTGTGATCATCTCCTCAATTATTCTGTAAAAAACGTATGATCTTTGCTTTAGTTATATCTTTATGCCTTGGCGCTACGTTAATTTTCTGGTCTTCTGAAGCAACCGAAGCAGACATGATCACATGACTAAATACTAGTGAATAAGCAGGCCATTTCCACATATGTAAACACATCTAGGCATTGACACAACTAGGCAGAAATAATTTGTTCCCATCATTATCTTCATTCATCACATTATGTTCCTAACTTACGAGTTGCGAGTTTATTTATTTATTCTCTAACTTTGTACTTTAGCACACGCATCGTGTAGTACTAATCAGAGATATTCCATTTGCGATGCATTTAAAGAGTTCAAGAATCTGCTCCCGACTGGTATTCGACATCTATGTCAAATTGTAGACTTTTACATATGAACATGATTATTACTTGACAGAAATTATTCTACAAGTCACACAATCTCATAATATACTGAAAGCAATCTACGCTGAAAAGTTCAGAGGCCGTTCATTTGAACAATGCCATCATGACACGGGGTGGTCAAGAACACAAATTTCAGTGCAACAAAAATTTCAGAATGCATTGCATCGTTGTACATTCGTTCTTTCGTCACAGTGTCATCGTCTTCAATTCTCGATCAGCTCCTCTAGACCCTCGGATTCTGCAGCGATCTTGGATGCCGCCGACGACAAGAACCGGAGCCCGGCGTCGCTGGCGCTCTTCCTCACCGAGGCCAGCTGCTGGGACTTCTTGCAGTAGGCGATCAGCCCCTGGATCGGATTCTCCACCTCCGAGCTCGCGCTGCTGCTCCTTTGCAGCGCTGGCCCCGCGCCGTCGGACTCACTCGAACTCCGGACCGACGAGGAGGTGGATGATTTCGATGACGACGAGCACGACGACGACGGCGGCGGCACAGGGGATGTCCTGCTCGACGACGAGTACCGGACGATGACGCTGGAGAAGGACCTTCTGTGCCCGTGCTCTCGTTCTTTGAGCCTCCCTCCTCCGATTGCACCACGGCCACCGCCCATGCCGCTGCTCTGTGAGGCGGCGATGCACCTGTTGCTTCTGATCTGGCCAAATGGATTCTTCCTCCATGCCCTGTGGTGACCATGGCCATGGGAGAGCTCTTTTGCTCCTCTCGTGGCGGCAAGAACGTTCTTGTCGTCTGGGTTTCCTGGTTTGGCGGCAAATATCGTCTTGAGGTAAGCTTTCGAGGCCTTGAGCTTGAGGCCGAGGTTAAGCTGCCTCATGAACTTGAGCTTCCTGGACCACGGCTTCTTCTCGCAGGCAGACGCCGCAGCCGCCGCTGCGTCGGCCACGCCGGCCGCGTATTCTTGGAAGTACTCCTCCACGTTGAGCTCCCTGCTGACGTAGCACGAGTTCGCCGGCGACGCGTTGCACGACTCGTACGGCGTCGCCGGGGCAGTGCTTACGGCGAGGAGCCGCCCCCCGACGCCGGCCGCAACGCAGCCGTCGAGGAGCTCCTCGACCATCTGGATGCGCGGCGGCAGGTGCAGCGGCAGGAGCTTTCCCTTGTAGAAGAGCTTGTCGGCCGGCGACGCCAGGGGCTCCCCCCACCGGTCCAGCGGCGCTGACATGTGGAACTCGAACTCCCTCGGCAGAGGCGGCGCTGCTCCGGCAGCAGCAGAGCTCAAGTCCATGTCGATGTAATCCTCCTCTTGCAGCACCTGGCCATGGACCTCATCTCCCTCTTCGCCTTGCCTGCTCACCATTGTTCTTGCCCTGTTAGCTTGCAGAGCTGTGAATTCTTTGCTCGGAGAGATGGTTGTTGTGTCCTAGCCTCTTAGGATGATTTCAGAGCAGCAAATATGGCAGTGCCATACTGATTTATTAATCGGCCTATACTCTTTCTTGAGGGGCCCTACCATTGCCCGTATGATCTGCCTTTTGTTTGCATCTCAATCCTCTTTCTGTCCCGGCTCGCGTAGTGTGCTCCGGTGTTTGCTCGTTGTCTCATCTCAGTATCATTGTTCTGTCTCTGCTATAGTGCTTTACTACTCCCTTCTTTTCAGATAGAAAATCGGCTTTAGGGTGGCGTTCTTTTGCTTTTGCCTTCCGGCGTCTGCATGCTTCTCTTCTTTCCATGGCTAGCTCGTGCCATTTGATTTGAGAGAAATGTACTATGCTAGTACTACTTATTGGCAGAGTCACTGCAAGCAAGGGCGATTAATTAGGAGCGCTTTTCTAGTTCCAACCAGTGACTGACCGAGTTACGAGCAGTACGGATGACATGCAGGGTCTGTACCGTGAGAGGTGCTTGGGCTTGGCCCTCGTACCAACCGGGCCGCTTGCTCCTTGGGTTACTGAACCAAACTTTGTTCAAACCTTTGGCAGCTTCAACTGATTTCGAATTCGAAATGGGGAGAACAAATGCAAAAACTAAGCATGGAGTGGTACATCACTACAGTGATGCGCTATTGTGCTTGTGGGTGCATGCATTTGTTTATGCCATCTTCTTCATGCATGTCAGCCTGTCGAAGTGTGTGAGGGCGTCATCAGCCATCACTCATCAATGCATGGCAATATCTCACCTCAGGTGTTGCTCTTGCTCATATGGTTCAGATGATCCTTCAGAGACAGCATCAACCGATATACTGCATGCCTGTCAGAGTGTCAGCCCGTGTGACAGTGTAAGACCTTCGTATCAGGAACCGATCGATGCTTCGGAATTTGGACTGATCCCTGAACAATTGAAGTGTGTGAGGACTGTGGATGACATCAGTGCCAGTTTATTTCTTTGTTTCGTCCGTTCTTCTTCCTTGAACCTCCACTTGTTACAGAGCAAAATCGACAGGCCGTAAATTCCGGAAAAGAGAAAATCCTAGTAGTAGACCATCTGGTTAACCAAAGTACAATACACATGCATATAAAATTTCTCAAGTTGTCATTTTGCTGCCACAGGTGACATTGCAAAGCCCTTGACTTTGTGACCCACCTTCGTTATTCTCTGCTACTACTACTCCATTCCCAGCTAGAGTAAGAACTAAAATTCGAAAAGTTCACTCAGCACGCATCCTGAGCCGTGGGTCAGAGGGCGACTCAGACCAGCCGTCCCACCAAACTACCTCTAGCCACTGTATTTTCTCCCTCGCCGTTATTGTCGGTGAGTGGTGGTGGTGGGACACCCCAAGACGATGTGATGACGTGAAGCCCAACGGCTGGATCCGGTGTGGAGGCGGTTGGATCTAAGACGGGGAGAGCCGGAGGCAGTCGGTTTTGGCCATCTTCGGACCAAATTCGGGCTTGGCAGGGACTGGGAGGCCGGGCGAAGGTGGCGGCCATCACCTTTGGCTTTTCCGTAGCGCACGGGTGGTCATGGCGTAGAGACACCGGCTTGGGCGGGCGTAGGCATCGGCGTGGGCGTGCACAACGGCGGCGGTCAGCGTTGGTGCTGGGCTGCATGTGGTGATGCTCAGGGGCGTAGGGGCCGGCCGGTGCATGACTGGGCGGGGCTGTGGCCGGCTGGTAGGCAGTGGTGGTGGAGGAGCGCGTGGACCGGTACACGCTGCGGTTGCTGGAGAGGCTAAGAAGGGAGATCAAGGAGGCGAAGCGGCATCGAAGGGCAGTGAGCGCGGCGACTACGGCAACGAGCGCACCAAGCGGGTGGTGGGTGGCGTCGACGTTAAATTTCGGCCGCGTGTCCGAGCCGGTGATGGTCGGCATGTTCCGGGGACCACGCTGGAGTGAGCTGGTTAGGAGTCAAAGGGTGGCGTTGTTGCCAACCCACGCAGCCGAGGCGAGCAATTGCGAAGGTGGTGTGGAGGTGGCGGTTGTTTAGGAGCAGGATGATGTAGGGACACACATGGAGAAGTACTACGTACACAGCCTCACGTTCGCCAGGTTCGTCCTCGACGGCGACATCACGGGTGGCCTTGTGAGGCTGTCACGCCCAGATCATGGCGGGTGACAGGTTTGTTCTGTGTGGTGTGGTGTCGTGCTCTGAGTGAAAACCCTAGATTTAGCTCTCCTTGGTAGGATCCGATGATAACGATGTTCTTAGGCGTCGTTTCCCTCCTTGGAGGCGTCGTCTTGGAGTCGTGCCTCACTCACCATGGAGTCTTGTGGTATTTGTTTAGGGTGAAAACCTCAAATCTGGTTCTTGTTGAATCAAGTGACGGCGACACTTTCGGTGTTGTTCCCTCCTTGGAGGCGTTACCTTTGGACCACCTGACCCTACCCTCCTTGTTTTTCTGGTATGTGTTGCTTTCGCGTTGGCCGATGCTTGTCCATCGGCGGTAGTCCTCCTCTCAGCGTCGTTTTCCTTCCCTAGTTGTGGCTGGGCTATCCTCGCACCTCGGGGCTCAGGCCAGATCTGCCCTTCTCTTGAGAGATCTGACTCCTCGCCCGGGGTGTCAGAGTGGTGCAGTGAGTGGCGCCTATGTGAAGCCAGTTGCCTTGGCTGACGATGTGGTTTTTTCTAGCAAGCTAATGTTCATCAGCAGAGGCCTTTTGCTATGAGGTTGTCGCCGTGTTGATGCGTGCTTCCACGAGGTGTGCTGCGGTGAAGTCGAAGCAGCTAGGTTGTGAGTGCGATGGGTGGTGACGATAACACGTGTTAGGTCGAGTGGTGGTGCTTCTCAATTGCTTTTGGCATCCTTGTTAGCGTTAGGTGTGTTTGCCACAGACTTTTGTCTTATGAGGCATTCGGAGTTATGTTTTTTTGTACTCGGCTCTTTCTTAGGCCTTTACTCCTTCTCATATGAATAAATAGTAACGATTGTTTCTTCAAAAAAAAAGAACTAAAATTCGGCTTTTCTGTTTTTTTGTTTTTTCTCTTATTTATTTGCATTGTCCTAAAGGATTTAGCTGTGTTTCTCAATTTTTTATTTTATTTTTTGATACATAAAAAGTTAACATCCGTTATAGTAAAAACTTACACAAAAAAGGCAAAGGCCAAGGTTTTCAGCCCTTTGACTCACAAAAAGCAACCGTTCCGAGAATTGCTTGAAAGATATCATAAGGCCAACATCATCGTCCCAAAGTCCTAACTCGAGGAATTATTCCTGTATAAAGATGTCCCATTTGGTGGTGATTTAGCCAGTTGGATAGGGATTAGGGAATGTGAAACGCAGGTTAGGTTTAGGGTGAATTGCAGGCCTGAAAGGGGTGCCACTCGCAGTCTGCTGCAGCCACTGCTCTTACCTTACGTGGTCGGCGGTGGTTCGAACGTGCCAAATTCGTGTGTAAAATTCATATGAGCTCACTCTAATCTGTCGTGATTTTTCTAAGGAAAAGAAAGAGAGAAGAGCTGAAGAGGTGAGACCCGGAAAGAGCGCAATATAGAATAGAACATAACATCATGTAAAGTTTCGACACTAGCATTGTCCTAAACGTAGTGGAGAAGGCATGGTAGTTGTTTTTTTTACTTTTTATTAGTATCTTTCTCCACGGATTATTCAATTTAGTGTATTCCTTTGCTGAGCTAATACTCTGATATATTTATGTTACTTGGTTTCTGCAGCTCCTAAGGAAAACGTACGCGTTGATAAGCCATGGCACCATCCAATTCATAACACACGTGTTCAAATCCTAATACCTACATAATATAGGTTAAAGTCTAGCTTTGACATATGTGCGAGATAGATAACCATATATGGTTAGTTGGAATTGATGACCTGAGTTGTGACTGGGATAAAAACATCTTAAGGTATATGATCTAGACAACTCTATTTCATCTAGAGTTAGTGTAAGTAGAAAAACTTTTTGAAAAAGATCACTATGCGTCTATAAAAGAAAAAAAAAAGACTGTGATGCCTACGTTGATTGTACTTCTACCTCGTGGTGGCTCGCTACTGGCATCCATCTACATAACTGCGCTGCGAGTTCACGACGGACGAGAGATCAGATGATCACAGAATAAATCCTTAGACGACGGTACATTTTTTCGCGCGTTTGCCGCTGTACAGGCGCTTCAAAAGCTCGCTGCACTATCACTGTACGAGCTTGTCTTTTGAGTGCGTCCAAAACGTTAGCGCCCAGAGGAGTAGAAAGGAAGGTGATCTCGGAACTTGAGGCGTTTCTTTGCCTCCTCCGCGACTGGAAGAGGCAAAGGTTTCTGTCTCCCCCTGGTCACCGAATGGCAGAAAAAGTTTGGTGCAGAATTTGACTGCTTGTTCAGTTGTTCAGCCTGCAGGCTCTGTTCCTTTTCCTTTTTTGGAAACCTTCGAGATGCTTCGTTCGCAACGATTAAACTAGTCATGCCCACGCAAGATTAAACGAGTTCGTGTCATGATCTGACCCAACACCAGACCCGTTTACAGCTTCGCCTCCGCTCCATCCACAGGCACGGATGTAAATCACATGCAGCACAAGGAAAAGGTGAAAATGGGGCACGAAATGAACATTCTCCTCTTCCATAATATACAACATACAGAGTGTTGGACGTTTTTTTTTGTTGCCAGTTGCTTTCATAACCCAGGAGCCATCTAATGGACATGTACAGGAGTTGCAGCTATATATGAGCAAAAGAACTGCAGGCTAGCAACTGCTGGTGTAACCTGGAGAGATGACAGGCTCGGGCTACATATTGTCATGAACTGAGATGCCAGGAGTCAGCCTCTAAACACAGCAACAAGCTCGACGAAGACAATCAGATCACTCCCTAAAAGATGTATGATCAGGAGAGCTGCGTCGAGGAAACGAAAATGGCAACCTTTGCATTGGCTATCAAAACCGTACATTTGGAAACTCTTGAGATGCTTTACAGATCGGACAGAACCCCGCCGTGGTGATGAGAATTAGTGTACACGAACTTTGACTGTTATGCTGTTGCAGTTACTGGTATCTAGTGTTGTATTTGTCAAGACTACACTACAAATCAACATCTGGCAACGGCATCTTCCAGTAATTCCAGGAATTGTTGTCTTCCTGCGCAGCATTATCATGGATAATCAGAGGAAAAAGAAAATCACTTGAGTTGAATGACATTAATCATCACACGCAAGTGGAACGCTATCACTAGTTGCTCTCAAAAGAACTGGAGGTATGGCTATTCAACTATCAGGCAGCATAGGGTCGGTATGGCTTTATCAGTGTAGCTAATCTTATGACTTATGAGCAGTTTGCATGCATAAGGCCCATACATTTTCTCTATGTGGCCTTTTATCTATGCGCAGAAAATGTAATTGTATAACTTGGTAACCTTCTGTATCTGACTGCAGTGTGCATACATCAGCTCAACTGTTATCTATTGTGCAACAAAAAAAACATCGGTGTCCTGGATTCCGGACAGCAAGCTCACAACTTCACATATCTAGCTGGTAAACTTCTGTGGTAATTTGAAGGTTGAATGAGAAAAATACCTGGGCTTTCTTTTATTTTTATTTTTTTGCAAGGAATATCCATACGATCTGTAGGCTATTCAAAATCAATATATGAGGTAAAGCAACATTATCTGAACTCTCCTCCTACTGGCCGAATGTTCCAGGGTACTCAAAAGAAGAGACTAAAAGTAACAAAATGAAATGAATGGGAACTATTAAGTTTACGCATTTGAAATTTTTGTTGGGTGTTTGATAATCGATATATGTCCATAGTAGAACATTATTCCAATCTATGTCCGGGACCAAAGCAAAACACTAATTAGATGTTTGGACTTTGGAATGACAGCTGACCTGCTCAACCGTAGTTGTTGGAGGGAACATGTCATTGACAAGGGTATGTAAGGAGGTATAGGACTTTTTACATCAACAGAACTGTAAGGGTATATGTCTTAGAGGCAATTATACATACATAATATTACTGACTTTGACTAGTTTAATAGAGATACCTTTGGGTTGATGATAAAAATCTTGCCTTTGGGAATACCCATCTTTTTTGTAACTAAGCTCGTTGGTGTCTCTGTTGCCAAATCCAGCATAAAATGGATTGTAGTCGGAAGGAAAAAGTACTTTAATGTCCTGTCAAAGAACAAATAAACTGATGTCAAGAACCTGTCGTAATACTGGTCTGGAGTGTCAGATCTTCGGAGGACTCTCAAAATGATCTCATGTGCAAAGAATAATGCAGGTTTCTAAGATTATTCTCTAGCCTTTGGAAAAGAATGTCAGCTTTTCTAGCCAATCCCATGCACACACAAAGAGATGCCCAACCAATCAAGCAAACTTATTGTTCATTTGTGTAGCAGAAGGATATGTCATGCAAGAATTATAAGGGGGCAGGTAGATAGGCAACCCTCTTACCCTTAGGTTTCCTATTCTAACCAATAAAATCGACATATTTTGCTGATAAAACATTGCATGCTAGCAAAGCATATTGAGTATTAAAGCTGATATCCAGAAGACAAATGCCTAGAAGAAAATTACCTCTAGACATGCAATCTTGAACTCATGTGGGGCTCTAAGTATAACTGAGAAAAACGAACAAAACATTAGAACACAGTAAACAATAATTTTATTGCAGTGACAAAGAAAAGGTGATTTTATCCTTAACAGCCAGTTTTCTGTGTTTAATCAGAGGCTGTATTACAATTCATCCTAGTGGAGTTTCAGTGAATCCAGATGGCAAATCAACCTGTTACGCGGCCCATCCTTCCAGCTCGCGGCGGAAAAACTAGCACGGGCGCACGCCGCTCGACCCAGTTTTTGTGGGCCAAGTAAGTAGCCCACTCCCCCGTGGGCCGCCAGCCACCCCTTTCGGAGGTCGGAAGTTTTTCATCCTCCGCCGGCTGGCGCAATGCACATCTTCGACGCTTTTCGTTCATCCCCCATCACGTATGACTGACTGCTGTACTAGGGGTGGCACGCCGCGGATTCTCTGACTTACAGGAGGTAAGTCATGGTAATTTTTCCCCTACCCGATGCTATCCATTCCGCATCCAACGGCTGAAGTCGTCTGTTGCCCGCGTCCACACCGCCGGCTGGCTGCCCAGCTCCTGCCAGCTCCGCTCGCGTCCGCGTCGCCGCCTGCTCGCCCGTGTCCGCGCCGCGTCCACGCCGCCTACCAGCTCCGCCCGCGTCCGCGACGCCGCCTGCCCAGCTACGCCCGCTTCCGCGCCACCGCCTGCTTCATCGCGTCTGGCGCGGCCAGAGCTGGGGCGGCGGCGGCGCGAACGCAAGCGGAGCTGGCAGGAGCTGGGTAGCCGGCCGGCGGCGCGGACACGGGAGCTGGGGTGGCGCGGACGCGAGCGGAGCTGGCAGGAGCTGGGCAGCCGGCCGGCGGCGTGGATGCGGGCAACAGACGGCTTCAGCCGTTGGATGCGGAATGGATGGCATCGGGCAGGGGAAAAGTTACCGTGACTTACCTCCTGTAAGTCAGAGAATCCGCGCCGGGGGTGGCAACGGGCCGGATGTCCGGGGGAGGCCCCCACCCCGATCCTTGCTGGCTCAGCCTCGTCCAGGTTCAGTTGGACTAAACAGGGGAGATTGCCCTCGGTCCCTGCGGGACCTGACATCATGGGATCCTGTGGGATTAAAAAAGCTAAATTATTTTTTTTAAAATATATAAATTTAGTCTAACACATATATTTAAATTTTAGTTTAAATATAAAAATAGACTACTCTATATTAAAAATTATTTTTACCGAATCCCTGCAAGGCTGTAGGGTCTATCCCCACTTACTAGCGTAGCGGGTGCTTGCCCACTCCACGGAAAAATTGCCATCCCTGTACGCCTCTGCCATTCTCATCCAGCAGCACAGCCTTCATTATATTTCGAGCTTGAGCCAAACTTGTTAGTACTTATGTAGATGAGGTGTACACCGTATCAGCCTATCTCATCGATTTAGTAAAAGTTTGGCAAAAATTGAGATAGCTCAGAGTCAAGATCTCCGCACGGCATCGAAATACACCTCACTTTTTTTTTGTTCTTCCTTCCTATGAAAACGCCATCAAAATGTTTTTTTTGGAATACGACTCAAGTAGCCAAAGAGGCACCGACCCAAACGAAAGCCACCGCGTTTTCTTTTTTCGAAATAAACGAAAACCACCAACCACGTTAACGCCTCAGCCTTTCGCATCCATCACCCCCTGCTACGTGCTACGCCTCTCCGCTCCCCAAGTCAACCCACCCACCCCCACCGAACAAGACTCACCAATCTCAAAGCGCATCCGACCCCCGAGCTGCCACCACATAAGTCCTTATCGCCGCTCACCACGCGCCCACCGACACACGCCCACGCATTTCGCCCGCCTCCTCCGCCGCCCCCACAGATCTCGCCATGGCCGCCGCAGCCGCGCGCCTCCTGCTCCTCCTCGCCGTCGCGGGAGCCCTCGCCTTCCCCGCTGTGGCGGAGATCAAGTCCGAGTCCTTCCGGGAGGACCCGCGCCCGTCCATCCTGTTCGAGAAGTTCGGCTTCTCCAAGACCGGCGCGGTGAGGATCATCATCTCCAACGCCGGCGTCTCCTCCTCCTTTGCCCGGGCGGACCCCAAGCAGCTCGGGTTCTTCCTCCTCTCCGACGAGTCCCTCTTGCAGGCCATCTACGAGTCGCGGGAGCGGCCGCCGCCGGAGAAGCGCGTGGAGGCGGCGAGCGGTGCCGACGAGCCTGATGTCTCCGGCTGCGTCCTCTCGAGCCCCTACGTGAAGACCCTCTTCACCTTCCACGACATGAAGGGCGGCCAATACAACAAGTCCTTCCCGGTCTCCCACCCCGACGAGTACAGCCTCTACTTCGCCAACTGCGCGCCGGAGTCGCTCGTCACCATGAAAGTCCGCACCGAGATTTATAACACCAACCCTGACGGCTCCAAGGACTACCTCTCCGTCGGCCAGGCGCCCGTCCCGGCCATCTACGGCTTCTTCGCCTTCTGCTACGCCGCGTTCCTCGCCGCGTGGGGGTTCCTCACCCTCTCCCGCGACCGCGTCTCGGCGAACCAAATCCACCACCTCATGTCCGGGCTGCTCGTCGCGCGCCTTCTCTACTGCATCTCGGCTGCCGAGGACCAGCACTACATCCGCGTCACCGGGACGCCGCACGGCTGGGACGTGGCGTTCTACCTCTTCCAGCTCGTGAAAGGCGTCATCTTGTTCGCGGTGATCGTGCTGGTCGGCACAGGGTGGTCGTTCCTGAAGCCGTTCTTGCAGGACCGAGAGAAGAAGGTGCTCATGGTGGTGATCCCGCTGCAGGTCACGGCGAACATCGCCGCCGCGGTAGTTGGGGAGACCGGGCCGTTCTTGCAGGAGTGGGTGACATGGAACCAGATCTTGCTGTTCGTGGACGTCGCGTGCTGCTGCGCTGTGCTCTTCCCAGTTGTCTGGTCCATGCGGTCGCTCCGGGAGACGTCCAAGACCGACGGCAAGGCGGCGCGGAATCTTTCCAAGCTCACTCTGTTCCGGCAGTTCTACATCGTGGTGATTGGGTACTTGTACTTCACCAGGATCATCGTGTATGCCCTCAAGACCATTGCCAATTACCAGTACCGGTGGGTGAGCGTCTTGGCCGAGGAGGTGGCCACAATGGCGTTCTACCTGTTCATGTTCTACACATTCAAGCCGGCCGAGAGGAGCAAGTACTTTTCTCTCGACGAAGATGAGGAGGAGGCTGCCGAGATGGTGCTGCGGGAAGAGGAGATCGAGCTTTGAAGAGTTGCGGCAATTCGCAACAATAGCGGGGAACGGAGTTGCCAGGATTGCTCTCTCGGCGCCCTGTTCGTTTGATCTTTCCTCCCTATGGACATATCATACAGATGCCACGACATAGCTATAGTTGTGTATGTACTGCAGGGATGTAAGATTATTTTGTTCCTCTTTCTTTCTAGCTTCAAATTTTACTGATGAGATACAGACGCAGAATACTTTACTAGATATGCACAAGGGATTTTTTTTGCTTGAATTGAAATGTGGAGGGAATTAAATGAGCAAGTACTGTTGTTTAGGCAAAGTTTGAAATTTTCTGCATTTTGTGTGGTAATCAGTCATTTCATTTTGTCACGTTTGACTCTTGCTGCTCCTTCTGTTATACCAGTTGATATGATGTTTACTCATATGATTTGCCACTCATTGCATCTGAAGTCTCATCATTCATTCTCTTACCAGCTGCCTTGTTCTAATCCTTTGAATACGTGCAATGCTATTTGCAAATTTGCATTTCTGAAATGTCTTGTGGTTTTTATGTCTCAGTCAAATACTCAGAAGCCATTGTTGAGATCTTGATGGCCTCATAGGACCAGGAAATTTAATTAAGCAAAGCATTACGTGTTTCAGTTGGGCATGTGTAATGGATGGGACAACTTGCTTGGTAGTGCATCACTATCCAGCTTTTTTTGCATGGCTGGGTGCCAATTCACAACTAACCACATGTTGGAATCATTCAAGACCCTAACAACTAAAAACAACTAGAAAAACGGAGAAAAGTTTAGGAGGAAAGCATGGATCTCGTTGGTGATCCTAATGATCCATTCCTAATTAAAATCGCAATGCAAAGGCCCAGGGTTCTTTGGGTTGTGTGAGCCGATCGTATTCCCATGTTGAAGTTAATACCATGACCTATTATAAGTTTTAACTGATATAACTCATGCTGGCAAGTTAGTAAAGTTTGCCCCATGAGATGCTATGACCTAAGCTTTTACCGGCAGTTCTGATTTCTTTTTTTTTAGAACACGCAAAAGAGTTACATATCATTTCATTAACAGGAGAAGGAAGAATATAACTAATCGTTTAACCAAATTGGTCAGGTGAGAAAGTACAACAAGACTTGCTCAAGCCTCTCTCCAAATCAGGAACTAGACAAAGGAAAACATAAGAGACTAAACAACACCGATAGAAGTAACATAGCTACAGGCAAGAAGCTCTCACCGAACTCTATAGCAATCTTTCTTGCTGAATAACCTCTAGAATATCTTGCAAGGAGTAAAATTTATTATTGAATTCTCTTGCATTTCTTTCTGTCCATAATGTCCAAAAAAACTAATATCATCATTGTGTCAAAACCTTTCTTGTGATCCTTTTGAACAACACTCTAGGTAGATAGCCACCATTCTAAAAGTTCAAAGTCTGCTGCTAGCATGATATCACTATGATCTATCAAGAATAGGATAGTAAACCACACCTGCCTTGCAACAACACAATTAATTAAGAGATGTTGCATTATCTCTGGTTTTTGTTCACATAGCATGTAGGCTTGAGGATATGACAATCCTCTATTCTACAACTGGTTAGCAATCCAACAGCGGTTCATAACAACCAACCATGCGAAAAACTTACACCGCAACGGAGCTTTAGATTTTCATATTGATTTATAACATGGTAACCTAATGGCACCATAGAAGAAAATTTGTACATCGAACTTGCTGTGTACGAGAGCAAGGAAGACCACTTCCATATTATTATGTCTTGCCTTTCTTCCTGCAATTGTACTTGTGCCACCCGATTCCAAATTTGAATATACTCCCTGATCACCACCATGGATACACTTCCCTATATATATTTGATTTAACCATTGTTTGTTAGGGCTTCTTTCACTGTCCTTCTCTCACGCACTTCGTACCCACTAATTGCCAAAGATTTGATGCCAAGGTTTTGATTGACAAGCTGTCTAGCCAACAATTAACAAAATTGAGTTCTCATCTCCCAAGTCAAAACTACAAGATGCCTCAAACATAGATTGAACAACACGGTCTTGCTAAACTTCTATGTCTGACCATGTTCTTGTATTATCTATCCTTTTTAGTCACAACTACCTTATTTGCAGTGCAAAACCCATAATTTGCAAATTTTGAATACCAAGACCACCAGATTCTAGCGGCTAATAGACCTTATTCCATGCCACCAAGCATTCCCCTCCTCATTGATCCTCACTAGACCATAAGAAGCTTCTTGGACGTTTATTAAGAGCTTTCAAAATCCATTTAGGAAACTCCATAGCCATCAACTAGTATATTGGCATAGCCGATAATACCGACTTCACCACTACCAGTCTGCCACCTGAAGACAAAAGAGAACCTTTCTATTTTGGACGCTTTGACACAAACTTGTCAAGTATCAGATGTAAATGGGACTTTTTTTAACCGTTTAATTGAAAGAGGTAGTCCCAAGTAAGAGCAAGGAAAATATGAAATTTGGCAATTCAAACTCTTAGCTGTCACATGCAGGTCATCCTCTGGGCAACAAATTGGTGCCGTCAAACATTTATCTAGGTTTGTATGCAATCCAGAAGCAGTCCCAAATAATTTCAGAATCTTTTTAATCATGCCAAATTCTTATGGCGACAGTGACTAACAACAATAATCATCTGCATAGAAGGAAGCTCTATACTTAGTGGCTCTATGGCCTAGCAGCTACAGAAAAATTTCTATGGTTGTCTTTTGCAGAATCTTGTCAAGGATTTCTATAATCAGAATAAACATCATTGATGACAAAGAGTCACCTTGCCTCAAGCCACGTTCACTACAGATAACTTGTCCTGGCTGTCCATTAAGCAATACTTTGATACTGTTATGAATAGCGCTTGTATTCATATGAGGCCAATGGGCCAGTATATATACACAAAGTACAGGAGGTAAATATGCAAAGAACCCCTCATAACAATGGGGAAATAACAAACTATACATATATCTCTAACCCCCCCCCCTCAAACTCATGGTGGATCAACAACACTGAGTTTGGAGAGGTAGAAGTTGTGCTGTGCTCGAGTCTGGGCCTTCGTGAAGAAATCCGCTATCTGAAGCTCTGAAGGCACATACTGAAGAGTAATCACCTGATCATGCACACAAGTCCTCATGAAAGAAGCATCAACACCAATGTGCTTGGTGAGCTCATGCTTCACAGGATCACGAGCAATACTGATAGCACCTGTACTGTCTGACAAGAGAGGGGTCGGTGTAGTGACAGAAACATCAAAATCCTCAAGTAACCACCGTAGCCAAGTAATCTCTGCTGTCAAGAGAGTCATAGCTCGCAACTCAGCCTCTGCACTCGAACGGGACACCGCAGTCTGTTTCTTCGTCTTCCAGGCAATAAGAGAACCACCAAGAAAAACACAGTAAGCAGAGATAGACCGGCGATCAGAGGGATCGCTGGCCCAAGTAGCATCTGAAAAAGCCTGAAGCTGTAACGAGCTGGAACGTGGAAAGAAGAGACGGCGAGAGATAGTCCCACGAAGGTATCGCAGAACTCGAAGAAGGTGACTGTAGTGAACCTGAGTGGGAGCTGAAACAAACTGACTCAGAATATGAACTGGATAAGTGATATTCGGACGAGTAACAGCAAGGTAGACAAGACTCCCAACAAGATGACGATAGCGAGTCGGATCAGAAAGAGGCTCGCCATCAGAGAGTCGGAGGTGAACATTGAGCTCCATGGGAGTCTCAACAGTACGCTGATCAGTGAGAGAGGCGCGATCAAGAAGATCCTGAATATATTTCTCTTGGGACATAAAGAAACCATCTGGAGTGGAAGTAACCTCAATCCCAAGGAAGTAACGAAGAGGACCAAGATCCGACATAAGGAACTGCTCACTAAGGCGAGCCTTGACAAAGGCAATGTACTCAGAATCATCTCCCGTAATGATCATATCATCAACATACAGGAGAAGAAGAGTCCGACCACGAGACGAAGTGTGGACAAAAAGCGCAGGATCATGATCACTAGCTGAAAAACCAGCAGCAGTGACCACAGAGGAGAAGCGCTCAAACCAAGCACGAGGGGCTTGCTTAAGGCCATAGAGAGAGCGACGAAGGCGACAGACCATGCCCTCAGGAACAGAATACCCAGGTGGCGGATGCATGTAGACCTCCTCACGCAACTCGCCATTAAGAAAGGCATTCTTGACATCAAGCTGAGAAACAGACCAGTGGCGAACAGACGCCACCGAAAGAAGAGTGCGAACAGTGGTCATGTGGGCCACAGGAGCAAAAGTCTCGTCGTAGTAACACCATGCTTCTGCTGGAAGCCACGAGCAACAAGACGCGCCTTATAGCGCTCAAGAGAGCCATCAGAGCGAGTCTTAATCTTATAGACCCACTTACATGTGATGGGATGAGAATGAGATGGAAAAGGAACAAGATCCCAAGTACCAGTACGCTCGAGGGCAGCAATCTCCTCGGCCATGGCAAGCTGCCACTCAGGGTGAGTAACAGCATCCCGGTAGGAGACAGGCTCACGAGTAGCTGCGCCAGCAAAGGCAAAACGGGCAGGAGGCCGAATCGACTGGCGATCGCGGAGAGCGTAGCGAGGAGAAGATGACCCATCAGGGGAAGATGGAGCATCAGAAGAAGATGGAACATCAGGAGAAGATGGCTCATCTGAAATATTCTCAATACGAGGTCGACGAGTGTAGACGATAGTGGGAGGAGCCTGGGGAGTCGTAGGAGACGACACAGGCGGCGACAACGGCGGAGAGGCCACAGGGGGAATATGTGGAGACTCAGTAGGACAGGTGGACGAGGGCAAAACAGATATAGGAGTATCTGGAAAGGTCAAGAAAGACAGAGACTCCACAGAGGAAGCCGAAGGAGAGGCAGGACGTGGGTAGAATGGACGAGACTCGTCGAAAGTCACATCCCGAGAAACCCGTATCCGACGACCAACAGGATCCCAGCACCGATAGCCCTTGTGCTCGGCACTGTACCCCAGAAAGACACACTCAACAGACTGAGCGGTCAGTTTGGTGCGTTCTCGAGGGGCGAGGAGAACGTAGCAAACGCAACCAAACAGATGAAGGGCAGAGTAGTCAGGAAGAAGACCACAGAGACGCTGAACAGGGATCGCACCCTTAAGAGCAGAAGAGGGCTGAATGTTGACGAGATAGGTGGCAGTGGAAATAGCCTCGGCCCAAAAGTGAGGTGGAATAGAGGCGGCGATCATCAGAGCACGAGCCGTCTCAAGGAGGTGACGATGCTTGCGCTCAGCGACACCATTCTGAGCATGAGCACCAGGACAAGAAAACTGAGCGAGAGTGCCCTGCTCAGCAAGGAAGCTGCGCAGGTGACGAGAGAGGTACTCGCCAGCAGAATCAGCACGAAAGATACGAATAGGAGTGGAGAACTGTGTGTGTATCATAGTGGCAAATTGTTTATAGATAGGCAAGGCCTCACTACGAGAAGACATGAAATATATCCAAGTGTGGCGAGAGAAATCATCTATAAAAATAATATAATAACGATGACCCCCTTTCGAAACGAAAGGAGCCGGACCCCAAACATCTGAATGAACAAGATCAAAAGGACGCTGAGACACAGTCTCACTATGAGGATAAGGAAGCTGAATCTGTTTACCTAACTTACAGCCCTGACAATCTAAAGACACGTCTCCTGAGACAGACCCCAGAAGACCACGACGAACCAAGGACGACAGACGAGATCCACATAGATGGCCAAGACGGTGATGCCACTGCTGGAAAGAGCTGGTAGACGAAGTGGCAGAAGCGGAGAGACTGGCAGCGATGGTGGCAGCGGAAGGAAGGTGAAGCCAGTCAAGCTCCCAAAGACGCTGTGAGTCACGGCGCCGAGGGCCAGAACCAACCAGAGCTCCCGTGTGGCAGTCCTGAACACAACAAGAGTCAGAGTCGAGAATAACCCGATAACCAAGGTCAGTAATCTGCCCAGCAGAAAGAAGCTGCAAGGTAAGGCGAGGAACATGAGCAACAGAAGCAACATGAAAAGATGAGTTGCTAAGAGATCCTCGACCAGAGACAGAAAGAGATGTACCATCAGCAGTAAGAACACTGACAGGAGAATCAAGAGGTGTAATAGAAGACAGAGTGGAAGGATCAGGAGTCATGTGAAAAGATGCTCCAGAATCAAGAATCCACGGGGAGGTACCTGACTGTGTAGGAGGTGGTCTCTCAGTGCCCGAAGAGTCAGTAGCAGAACCTGCAGAACCTGCCGAGGGAGAACCTGAAGCGGCAAGTAGGCGTCGAAGTCTGGCTATCTCCTGCTCGGTGAGAGAAGCTGCTGAAGAAGTCGAGGCAGACGTCGTCGTAGAAGCACTAGTGCTAGTAGAAGAACGGCGTGAAAGATGCCGCTTCTTCTTATAGCACTGGGACTCAGTGTGGCCATCCTTGTCGCAGTAGGAACAGTGAGGACGGCCACCTCCAGACGGAGGACGGCCACCACCACCTGTGGTAGCCGCTGGAGGAGGCAGTGTAGCAAGCGGACGAGCGGCGAGCACAGAGGGGAGTGGCATCAGACCAGCACCACTCAAACGAGTCTCCTCTGCGCGTATCTCGGTAAGAGCCTCCAGGAGAGTGACACGAGGGTGGCGTGCAAGGAGCTGGGCACGCCTTTGCTCGAACTCAGGACGAAGGCGAGTAAGGAACTCGTAAACCCGCTGAAACTCCAGGTCAGCACGTACATCCAGGCAGCACGGACAGGTACGACAGCCAGCAGTGCGGAGTGAGTCCAACTGACGCCAGACAGCAGAACTCTGAGCGTAAAAAGCGTCAACAGTAGCATCGCCCTGCCGAAGAGAGTGCTCCTGGCGGAACACAGACAGGTACAGGGCATCACCAGAGGGCTCGTAGCGCTGACGAAGATGAGTCCACATCTGGAAAGCCGAAGGGAGTCCCACAACCTCAGAAGAAAACTGAGGCTGGACACTGGCGATGAAGACAGCAGCAGCCCGAGCGTCGTCATCGTACCACTGAGTGTAGACGGTCAGACGATCCTTGTAGGAATCCAGAGCCTCCTGGTAGGCAGAGGCAGCTTTATCATCAGCGTCATCATCAGCAGCAGCCTTATCGACTGTCGGAGGCAATGCAACAGGCGTAGGCTCCGTCGGAGGAATAGGGCAAGGCGGGCAGGTGACATCGCCAGAGAGGACGCCCCAGAGACGAAGATCACGCATGTGAATGCGCATGTGAGACACGAAGTCGGTGTAATTAACACCATCAAAGATCACCGGGCAGCGAGGGAGGGAAACGGTGCCCATTGGTAGGCGGCGCTGGACGACGCGGCGACCAAGGCAACGAAGTCTAACAGGCGGCGCTGGACGGCGCGGCGGTTAGAACGATGTTTTTTTTCTTTTTTTTTCGAAACCCTAAAACTTAACGGGCCTTCGGCCCGTTAGAAACACACGTACACACGCGCACACGCAGGAGGCGGCAGCGGTGGCCGCTGGCGGCGCGGGCGGCGCGGAGCGGCCGGCGGCAGAGGGAGCAGCCGGCGGCGTCGGGCGCGGGGGAGCGGCCGGCGCGGAGGGAGCAGCGTCGGGCGCGGAGGAGCGGTCGGCGCGGAGGGAGCGGCGTCGGGCGCGGAGGAGCGACCGGTGCGGAGGGCCGGCGGCGTCGGGTGGAGGCCGAGCGGCGGCTCGACCGGCGGCGGCGTCGGGTGGAGGCCGAGCGGCGGCTCGACCGGCGGGACGACTCGGCGACAGCGGGGCGGCGGCCGGCGTGGCGGAGCGGCGCACGATCCCGAGCGGTGGCGCAAGATCCCGAGCGGCGGCGGGCGGAAGGCGGCAGCGCCGAGGCCGAGCGGGCGGGCGCCGAGGCCGAGCAGGCCGGCGACGGCGGAGGCCGGGAGTCGGCGACGGCGGCCGACGGCAACAGCGGAGGCGAAGGCGACACGCGGGAGTCGGCGACGGTGGTGCAGAGTCGGCGACGGCGCGCGGAACCCTAGGTAAGCCAAAACCCTAGTTTTGGCTCTGATACCATGTTATGAATAACGCTTGTATTCATATGAGGCCAATGGGCCAGTATATATACACAAAGTACAGGAGGTAAATATGCAAAGAACCCCTCATAACAATGGGGAATAACAAACTATACATATATCTCTAACAGATACTAGCCAAGGATAACAACATCGGTATCTACTCTCTCCATCGTGAACCAGGTTCGGAATTCTGATGAGTTATATGATACAAATGGAACGTTTAAATTTAACAGAAATTTGAACGGCAATAGAGTATACCGGATACATCTTGTGTGCCAAAACAATGGGTAACAAATCAGTTAGCGTTTGTGAAACAGAGCACATCATGATGTCTCGTGATCTTTTTACGAAATCACTGTTGGCTGCTACTATTATGAGATCGATCAGGAGCTAGCAAGTAGCAACATAGGTTGGGTGCTGGCAATTAGACGAGTGGTTAGTGGTTACCAACTAACTTCAATTCCTCGATAGTATTATTGTCGCGAGCTGCCCTTTCGATCCACACCTAACTCTTCCTTTTCTATGTATAGGGTGCGTTTTTTTTCAGCCGAAGCTGATTGTTTATGGTTTTAGCATTAGTATTTTTGTAAATAAATTGAATATCGATAAATTAGAACTGTGCACATTGCAACTGAACTGTACCGTTAACTCAGTTGACCGGTATTCAGTACGGGATCAAAAATTCAGGTTTACTTAAGATTCAGTTTTTTTTAATGAAAATCAGCTTTTTTTTTCAGCTGAAAACTAAAAAAACTGAATACTTGTAGGACTGGAGCAGGCGCGCAGCCCATCGCTGCTCGGCCCATCCTCCGGTCCTCCTCATGTCCAGGCTGTAGCGGAGCGACGAGTACGAGGCGCACCTCTGGGACAACATCGGCCAGGTCGAGGGGCGCAACTCATTCGCTCGCTGTAAAGGCTGTGATAGTTTAGGTTTAGGGGTCACTACTGTAGCTATATAAGACTAGTCCATCATCAACGGCAACTCAATAGTGTGACTTGAAATTGGTGGCATATCGAGAGATGGCAGGCTGAGTTGTTCGAACTACATTTCTTTTCTCTTTACAAGGGTTGAAATATAAATCACGGTTCCCTAATCTGTAGAAGGTGTTGCAGAGTGCACTTATTGTCTCGTTTAAAGCTATGTTCATTATAAACCGGTTCATGTTTTTTCTTCTAGCTCTTAATTTTATCATTTTTTGATTTTTTTTGTCTATTTTTTTTGGTTTTTTTGTCTTGTCCATTATTCTTTTTCATTGTCCGAGTTGATATGTCCTTTTTTTAAAAAAAAATTATGAAGAGGCAATACGTGCATATGATGTGCCAATTGGTCTTATGCATTTCAAGTGGTGGGCGTACGATCTTGACGACAAACATTGGGCATCATAGACCATGGTGTAATATTGATGTGCCATATGACTTAGGTGTTTCAAGTGGTGACACTACTACAAAAAGGGCTATCACAGACGGTTCGGAACTATCATCACAGACAGTTTTTCGAACCGTCTGAATTTATGGGTTAGTGATAATCGGAGGATATCACAGACGGTTTATGAGCTGTCTGTGATAATCACAACTCAGACGATTTGTAACTAGAATCATCTGTGGAGAACACTATCACAGATGGCTCGAATAAAAAATCGTCCGTGATACTCACACATCACAGACGGTTCTAGCTACCAACCGTCTGTAATGGATGAGTATCATAGATGGTTGGTAGCTAGAACCGTCTGTGATGTGTTAGTATCACAGACAGTTTTTGGTTTGAGTCGTTTGTGATAATCCTTCATAGACGGTTTATATCACAAAATCGTATGTGATAGTTCATTCTATATCGAATATTTTTTTCTTTTTTTGGCTAGCCTCAGGAAATGTTAACTATGCCGTCTGAAAACAAGCAAATATAGTAAAAAACACAGTACACATTCTATTTTATTAAGATTAGAGCATACCATTACAATATTCCAAAATAACGAGCATGTTACCCATCTAACTAACACAACAAGAATAGAGAAAAAACAAAGATCCTCTATGCCTAGGCCTTCTCACCTCTGATGCAGCGCACGAGCTGGATGTCTTTGACGCCCACCATCGTCGGCGTTGATTGAGCGTCGTCTTGGTAGCTAGTTGTTTCTACGGTGTCTTGCCTCCCGTAGACTTGTACGTCGTCTGCTTCGTGCGGGCTATTATGGTAAGGGTCAAGGAGGAGGAGAATGGTAAGGAGGTTTGATTTGGGTGATTATTTATAGGAGAGGGAGAGGCGGAAGTGCGAAAATTTTTGGCGTAGGGACGAAGAGGTAGAGCTACGATCCGTGGGGTGAGGGTTGGTGGATTTCTATTGGCTGGGATTGGGTTGGGGAGGGTCGACGGGCCCAACGGTCAGATTATCACAAACGGTTCTACATACAAACTGTCTGTGATACTCTCTATCATAGACGGTTGGTAGCTAGAACAGTCTATGATGAATGAATATCACAGACGGTTATATATACCAACCGTCTGTGAATTAGAGTATAAAGTTTTATATACCGGTGTAATATAAATAACTAGTCTCAAAAGATAAAATAGCAAAGTTTTATATGGCTTATATATACTCGTTTGAAAGGTTTCGATGATATCTACAACTTTTCAGTTGAACCAAAATCCAAATTCCGAAGGGAAGACCAAGAAAAATGGCAAAAATTGAAACAAAAAACTTGTAATGCAACTTTGGGGCTAAAGATGGCCAATTTTGAGGGTCTTAGAGGGCAACTAACGCAAGCTGGTCATTTTTTGGATCGGGCCGTCGTTATCTTTCCAACGAGTATAAAAACGTTGAAAACGAACACCATATGCAAAAGTTATGCCCATTTTACTAAAGATGCCTCGGAACGAAATCCTACTCGGACTCAAGCAGGAGATTATAAAATTTTGAAGGATTGTGAGGCGGGAAACATATCACAGACGGTTTTTAATGCAAGCTGTCTATGATAATTTCATTATCATAGACGGTTTTTAATACAAACTGTCTGTGAAGTATCACAGACGGTTCTTGATAAGAACCGTTTGTGATGTTTGCCATTATTATAGACGGTTCTTATCTAAAACCATATGTGATACTTCACAGGCGGTTTGTATTAAAAACCATATGTGAAAATACCACAGACGGTTATTCATGTGAACCGTCTGTGATACTTGCAGTACAGACGGTTCCTAGGAACCGTCTGTAATGTAAGCATCTAGTTTAGCCTCTTTTGTAGTAGTGTGATGGCCTCGGCGCATGCGTATAATCTTACCGATAAGTCATGGGCATCGCATTGTCATAAAGACCGACAGGTGGCAATCTAGGAAATTGTCCATTATAGGGTGGAGTGACAATTTGCAAAACTGTGGCACTGACCTAAGTGGTTTAGTTCACGTCTTTGTTGAATGAATTGTGTTATCAAGATTGTGGAGCCCTGTGGAAGCACGCTTTAAAAAACGTGCAAGTGTGTTAGTGTAAAGCCCATCTATGTATCATTATCATATTTCTCTATATGTAATTGGTGTGATCCATTAAGGAGTGGTTGGTTTGGTGTGAGGTGGAAACTTCCACTATATAAGTCTTGTGTTGTGTTGTGAGAGGTATGCTTCTTATAACTTGAGTTTTTTTAGGGTAGGGTTTTCTTTTGAAGCTTTTTGTATGCGTGCTCTAGATTTAGAGCACTGCTATTATAAGGGATTGGTTATAAAACTTTTCTTTCCAAGTGAAATGAATATGCAAAGTCTTTCAAAGTGAGTTGTGCCATGGATTCCTTCTTGTGTTTTTGATTTGCTTGGTTTTCTTATTTGAATTTCTCTCTTCTCTTGATCTTTCTTAGTGCCAAACACATGTAAGAGGTGAAGATATATCTTGAAGACCATATGCCATCCATCTATGCACTTTTCTATGGAGAGTTCTTGATTTTGCTTGGTTTTGATTAAAAAAGGGTTGATTTGGGGTTTGATTTTGTGAGGGTTTTGGCTTGAATTCGTGCTGTGATTTAGTTTGCTATGGTGAGAACCCATCCAAAGTTACCTAGATTATCTAGGAATCACAAGCAAGAGTATATCAAGATTTTCCTCTTTTGCCTGGTTTTGATGCACCATTCACTCAAATAGAAAAAGATCAAAACTTTGGTAACAATTTTCTCGATCGTTGATTAGAATAGGCTTCTGACATCCTAAAGAAGATGTATGCTAAGTTTCAAGTCATTGGATCAACGGATCAAAAGTTTCATTGATTTTTGTTTTGAAATCATGCTGATTTTACTATTCCTGTGCTAATTTTAATGTAGTAGCGGTACTACCAGACTTTACTATAATGGTGCTACCTAAGTTACTGTAGCGATAGAGGTGAAGGCAGCACCC
The DNA here is from genome assembly GCA_017311315.1 of Dendrocalamus latiflorus. Classification (NCBI taxonomy): domain Eukaryota; kingdom Viridiplantae; phylum Streptophyta; class Magnoliopsida; order Poales; family Poaceae; genus Dendrocalamus; species Dendrocalamus latiflorus. The sequence continues at coordinate 23,115,151 of CM029620.1, forward strand.
AGGCTGCCCAGGCTCGCCGGTGGTGAGCAATCGTGCATACAGTGATTCCTGCCTGTGCCAGCGTAGCCCTAGGGGAGGCTTCCTAGGCACTGGCCCTTAGTGGCGACTAACGGGTAGCAGTAATGCAGCATTGTTGCCGATTTTGTGTCTTGGCAAGCTGAGGCAGTGAGGTTGGGTCTAGTGTGCTGTTGTGCTATGTTGGCCTATTGGGGCTCAGGGTCTGGGTCGTCATGGGGTCATGGGATGATGAGCTGATCACTGATGGGGTGATGGGTACCTGCACTTGAGTTAATGAGCAGTTTGCCTCAATCTCAATGCCACATGTACTTATTCGGCCATTCCTACCCCGAAGGCCAGAACGAACCGGAAACCTCCCCTCCGTAGCTCTCCTAACCCTAAATCATTCCCCAATCCCCATTCCCAAATCTGGCAAGCCAGTCTCAGTCTCTCAGATCTCGCTGACCCCAGACAGCTAAGCCCCAGTTAGACGGAGGGGCGAGGGGAGACTTCCATTTGCAATGTGGAATTTTGAATGATTTACGTTGTTTTATGAAAAATTCCTACTTTAGACTACCCAAAAGTCAAAAACAAAACACAGTTTTCAATAATTTAGCTCAAACAATGGATAACAAGACATAACTTTGAAGGAAGCATGCAACCAAATGCCTGTTTTGCCTAGGGACCGGTGTCCATTGGTGCTAAGTGCGTATGCCCATCGAAATGTTTGACTATAGGGTTTTCTTTGAAACCATTGCCAAAGTTTAATAATACATCGAGCATATGAAACCTCCTCCATCAGGGTACACGGAATGATGCGAAAACCATCACCAGTAAGTTTCCAAATAGAGCTCGTTTTCACCGTGAGCGTATGTAAACGAAAACAAATTTGTAGAGTTACCATCGTACACATTACATAAACACATCCTCTTCAATATAGATGATAGAACCACAAGAAAAGAGAGGTTGAGAGGGAAAAAACGTCTTTTGGTTTTCTACATTCATTATATCACATATCAAAATACAAGTTCCACTACTACTATATAAAAGGTTTACAGAAATATAATTCTAGCGTTCTAAATAGATTACATCCTAAATAGATCACATCTAAGATCTGGTACCAGTTACCCCCCTCCCGCCCTACCTCTAAAAAAAAAGAGATGAATACTAAACAATATCAGATCAGATAGAGCCTCGTGATCTCGCCGTCTCACGGTGCCCCGTTAATCCAAACGCATACGCTGCTCCACTGCTGCTGTGCTGCTATGCGAAAGGAAATACGAGTGCGTTCTCTCCCCGTTTGCTCCCGCATCGATCTCTCCTCGCCTCCCGTGCTCGCCTCGCCTCGCCTCGCCTCCATCTCGGCCCGCCCGCCCCGCGCCAGGTAAATTCCGACCTCCCGTGCTGATCCGGTCCTACGGTTCGCCCCCTCGCTCTGCAGCTGCCAGATCGAGGGTGGAATTTCGAGCTCCTTCGCTGACTTCTCCGCTCCTATCCTCCAGATTCATCGCCCGGAGCTCGGCAGGGAGGGGTCCTGAGGCCTTGCACTGATGAGCTCGAGTCCTGTGGCTGTTGCGGCCTCGGATCCTGGTGGAAACGGCGAGCCGAAGGAGGAGTTGCAGCCCAAGGTGTTGGATGCTGCGTGGGCGACCGCGGGAGATGGGGAGGGGAGCTTGGCTGGCATCTCAGGCCCGGCGACAGATGCTGATGTGACGATGATGGAAGCCGCGGAGGAGGCGCCTGTTGTCGCTGATGTGAAGGTGGAGGGGAAGGCTGTGGTGGCCGGGGATGCGGCGGTGACGGCGGATGTTGTTCGAGAAGGGGGCGGAGCGGCGAGTGACCCATTGTACGCGACTGAGTCGGCTGGTATGGTTAGTGAGGAAGGATGCGGGTATAAATCCGTTGACGGCACGCGAGGGCTGGATGGAGGAGATGGTGGCGAGGAGAAGCTGGAAGCGGAAGCTCGGGTTTTGCAGAGTGAGGCGGAGAGGAAGCCCGTTCTGGCAAGAGATGGTGCTGTTGCTGGTGATGCAGTGGAAGCACCTGGTTCTGCCACTACTGAACATGCTGAAGCCGGTAAGGAGACTACCCAGGACTCCGGTCAATGTGATGTGCTAGTTATCGATGACAATATTTCTAACTCACTTTGCATCGTCGAATAATATTTACTCACTCCATTTCAGAGTCCAATAAACTTGAAGTAAATTATGTCAATGCAACCCCTGTGATAGGAAATAAAGGAAAGGATAATGGTGTAGCACACTGCGATAAGGAAATACAAAATGATGTGCTCAGTGATATCGAGGGAAGCTCCAAGATATGTGAAGATGATAAAACTCCCACGCCTGAGCAGCAGGATGATAGATCCGAAATGCTCCTGCCAACATGGAAGCAAGTTCCTGACGGTGGAAATAATCAGAGCAGTAATGACTCTGCTAGTCCAACAATTTTTTATCAGTATGCTAGATACTGCCTTCCTCCTCTTGAGAAAGGCGATTTTCGAGTTTCTGATCTTGTCTGGGGCAAAGTGAAAAGTCATCCTTGGTGGCCTGGTGAGATTTTTGATCCTTCAGATGCGTCTGAGTTGGCCCTGAAGCACCAGAAAAAGGGCAATCATTTGGTAGCGTATTTTGGTGATAAAACTTTTGCATGGTGCAATGAATCCCAGTTGAAGCCTTTTGTAACTAACTATTTGCAAATGGAGAAACAGAGCAATTCAGATGCCTTCGTCAGTTCAGTTAATTATGCACTTGAAGAACTCTCAAGGCGGATATTGTCAGGGATGAGTTGTTCTTGTTTGCCAGAGGAGCTCTCTGACAATGGGATGTCTTATATGGTTGAGAATGCTGGGCTCAAGGATGGAGTTACTTGCTCTACAGTTAAGCAGGATGAGATCTTGGAATATTTCAGTCCAGAAAACCTTCTTCGTTTTGTTAAGTCATTGGCTCTATCCCCTGGCCAAGGGGGTGATCTGCTGGATTTAGTGGTAGCTTGCTCTCAACTTACATCTTTCTATCGATCTAAGGGATGCCCTGAACTTGCATCATTTCAAACTGGCAGTGCATGGGTTGACAATGGCATGGACGCTTCTCCGACCAAGAATGTCATGTTGGGGGAGGCTGTCACCGTTGAAGTGCAGCCTAGTAATGATAAGCCCAAAAGAGGTAGGGGGAGACCTCGTAAAAGAAAGCCTGAGGACAACTTAGAGTTGACAGACAAAAAGGCCACATCCAACCTGAACAACACTGGCACTTCCAATGATCCAGGAGAAAGACAAGATGATTTTGATGACTTGCAGAACAGGAAGAAAAGAAGTCTTGAGTCGTTTGAAGATTCAGAAACCAATACATCAACTCCAACTTTTGGTAGTTCTTTTAAGATTGGGGACTGCATTCGGCGAGCTGCAAACCAGCTGATAGGACCTTCATCCACTGTGATGCCTCAGAATGAACCAACAGTTCATAACAAAATTGCTGAGGCAGAGAATGGAGAATTTGACATCTCTAGTGATGATGCTGTTAATGAACTCCCTGTGAAGAAGCGAGCAAAAAGGAGACGCATGCATATGCACCATCTTGCGGACCCCAAGGACTTACTGTCAAAGCTCTGTTCTGTTGCCATGGTGCCAATGACCGAATGTAGTTTCTCTGCGGCGATAATTAGTTACTTTAGTGATTACAGAAATTATGTTGCTTCAGCTTCTACTGAAGTGAACATTATTGGAAAAGTTAAAGAGGAGAGGGGTGGAAAGAGGACGAATTTGGCCTCTCCTGAGGTGGAGACAACTGATCATATGCAGGATACCTACTGGTCTGGAGTGAGTTTACATAATGACCCGATTCATAGCCTTAGAGGAGCAAGTGCCAACATGAGGCCGAGACGTAGGCGGAGATCATCACGGCAAACATATGTGCCTTCATCAGATCTTTCTTCCCCTGTACAGTATCTGCAGCTTGGAATGTTGGGTCCTAAGAAACAGATACAAGTGACAGAAAGACCAATTATCCATGTCAATGAAAAGATGGTCGATGAGGTCAAGCCCACTGCACTTGTTTTGAGCTTTGGCAGGTCAACCGCTCTTCCTTCAAAAACGGATCTTATTAGGATGTTCAGTCGCTATGGACCACTAAAAGAAACTGAGACTGAAGTGCACAAGAACTCAAATACTGTTAAAGTTGTCTTCAAGAAACGCGTTGATGCTGAAAGGGCTTTCAATGTTGCTGGCAAGTATGGCTCTTTTGGACCTTCGCTTAGCAGTTTTCGGCTTGTGAATTTGCCATTTTCCCTAGGCGTGACTGAATTGAGTTATCCTGCGTTATGCCCTGAAGATAGTGGCCCCAAGGTTCCTGGTAAACATCGCTTCTTTTGATTTCATAAATTCAATGAACAATATATGCTTACAGTACCTTGTGACGTGTTTATTCAATGAACAATATATGCTTACAGTACCTTGTGACGTGTTTTCTCGTAGCTCCTAGAGAATTTGGAGTTCCACAGGGTTCTGTGCAAGTTGACATCGTCAACAAAGCCGATAATGCTGAAGCCGTAAAGAAAACATCAGTTGAACAAGTTAAGATGGTCAAGCAAGCAGGACAAGCTGAAGACAATATCAAGCGTGCTTTACACGCTGAAGGCAAAAATGAAGAGTCATCTGAAGTTCTCTTAGATAACATGCAAATTGAAGTTGTAAGTGAGGCCCCAAAAGATGGTCTTGTTTGTGGAGATAGTGTTGTTGAGGCCTCCAAAGATACCATGGAAGTTGATAATGTGGATGAAGCTCGAGATGAGGCCAGGGTACCTCAGGAATTCCAAGCTCAAGCTTTAACTGAAGAACTAAGGCAGCAAGCAGTTGGGGATGAGAATGAGAAAACAGACAATAAATCTACTGCTGAAGCACTAGCTGGTGAGACTGCAGAAGGTGAAACCACTGCTGAAGCACCAGATGAGGAAGATATAACGGCCGATAAAACCGTAGACAATGCCACAGTCGAGGCACCAGATGAGAATACCACAACAGCTGAGAAAGCTGTAGAGGCCAGGGTACCTCAGGAGTTCCAAGCTCAAGCTTTAACTGAAGAACAAAGGCAGCAAGCAGTTGGGGATGAGAATGAGAAAACAGACAATAAATCTACTGCTGAAGCACTAGCTGGTGAGACTGCAGAAGGTGAAACCACTGCTGAAGCACCAGATGAGGAAGATATAACGGCCGATAAAACCGTAGACAATGCCACAGTCGAGGCACCAGATGAGAATACCACAACAGCTGAGAAAGCTGTAGAGGCCAGGGTACCTCAGGAGTTCCAAGCTCAAGCTTTAACTGAAGAACAAAGGCAGCAAGCAGTTGGGGATGAGAATGAGAAAACAGACAATAAATCTACTGCTGAAGCACTAGCTGGTGAGACTGCAGAAGGTGAAACCACTGCTGAAGCACCAGATGAAGAAGATATAACGGCCGATAAAACCGTAGACAATGCCACAGTCGAGGCACCAGATGAGAATACCACAACAGCTGAGAAAGCTGTAGAGGCCAGGGTACCTCAGGAGTTCCAAGCTCAAGCTTTAACTGAAGAACAAAGGCAGCAAGCAGTTGGGGATGAGAATGAGAAAACAGACAATAAATCTACTGCTGAAGCACTAGCTGGTGAGACTGCAGAAGGCGAAACCACTGCTGAAGCACCAGATGAGGAAGCTATAACGGCCGATAAAACCGTAGACAATGCCACAGTCGAGGCACCAGATGAGAATACCACAACAGCTGAGAAAGTTGTAGAGGCCAGGGTACCTCAGGAGTTCCAAGCTCAAGCTTTAACTGAAGAACTAAGGCAGCAAGCAGTTGGGGATGAGAATGAGAAAACAGACAATAAATCTACTGCTGAAGCACTAGCTGGTGAGACTGCAAAAGGCGAAACCACTGCTGAAGCACCAGATGAGGAAGCTATAATGACCGATAAAACCGTAGACAATGCCACAGTCGAGGCACCAGATGAGAATACCACAACAGCTGAGAAAGTTCTAGAGGATGCTACTGTTGAAGCATCGGTTGTGAAAACTACGACAGCCGAGAAAACTGTAGAGGATGCCACGATTGAAGCTACGATAGCCGAGAAAGCTGTAGAGGATGCCACGGTTGAAGCACCAGGTGAGAAAACTGCAGCGACGGTTGAGGCACGAGATGGTCAGACGGGTGTAGCTGAGCAAACCGGCTAGCTTGCGTCGAATTCTTGTAAGTTTCTGTTGATATCAGAGGTAGTCTGCCCAACTGATTCTCCCAGCTGGATGTTGAGTTCTGTATAGAAAAACGGGAATCGACTCTAGCATCATAATGCTATTAGGTTTTAGTAACAATGGCATCTTTGCCCCTTCCATATAAACTCCATCTAGTTGTCTTGGAAGCACACCTATGGGTGTATCATAAACAGGTTCCTCTTGAAACGTTGGTGCTGCAGTCAATAGATCAGCCACAGGGTTAGCATCCCAAATCAAGTATGGCAAGCCATGTTCTTTCCTACATTTCAGTGTCAGGCAATCTGCTGGGATGCCATGATTCTTGTATCAATTGTCATTTGTAAGCTGGAGCCCATTTCTCCCTTTTCCATCGTAGTTCATATATTTTGCAAGCTGATTCTACTTGCGTGTTGATCGATCATCAAATTTCATTCCTTTTTTTGGAAAAGGTCTATTTTTCAACCTTAAACTATGGACTTAAGAATTGAGTCTATTTTTCAACCCTCGTCTTTAAAACCATGTAAAATACAACTCTTAACTATCAAAACCATCTAAAATACAACCCCTTAACCCATTCTAGAGCGGATTTGTCCTAACGTGGTGTCCATGTGGACCCGTTTTACTGACGTGGCTGTCACGTAGACCTAAGGTGGCAAATTCGCTAACATGGTGTCCATGTGGACCTGGTTTACTGATGCGGCCTTAGAACTCGTGAGGTGGGCGGGCCCTCCACAAAGGGACGTTGCACGAATCGTGAGCGCGTGAGAAGATGGTGCAGTCCTCAGCCACATGAGGTTATCATGCGTCTACCCCACGGTGCGGCCCCCTACCCGCGCATGTGCCCACCAGCCGTCGTCTATCGCGTGGACCAGCCCCCCTGCATGGCACGCAGCGACCGCTAGCCCCTTCGACCCTCTCCCACGGATTTTTTTTGCCGATGTCGCCCTAGACGCCCACACTGCTCGGCCATAAAATAGCCCTGGGATCTCTATCAGTAAGCAAAGGTTAGCATTTTCATTTAGAAACGAACGAGACGCTGAGAGAGGCAGAGAAGGAAGAAATGAAAGCCATGAAACCCTAGGAAATTTGAGTCATTCCTTATTAGGAATTTGAAGTTTGCACTATTGCGAAAGTTGCATATCGACTTGCGAGCATCAAGAATATGTATTTATCATTCACATGCGACTGTATTTTTTGCACTATGATTAGCATTTAATTAGGAAAGTGGTGGGTTCTTAGTAGAAAAATGTGGTAAACAACCTGGTATAGTTGGCCAGTTCCCTTAGTTGGCGTCAAAGAAGCAGCGTTATTAGTATCGCTAAATCGTTATTAGTTAGGTAATTATGTGAATGTCGTTGCTTATGCGTAGGTAATGTTGTTTGCATGGGAGCAAGGTTGTATATTTTTTTGCATTTGGAAATACTTATTATACTTAGCATTTTATATGCTATTATGTAGAAACTATTAGACATGTAGATTTTGGTTGATTTGGACGGAGGGGTAAATTGTGATAATTGCGATGAAAATGTGAAAATGAAAATAGTTTAGACTCCGGGGAATGTAAGTAATATTGAAGTTAATATTTTTGCCATTTTATGATTTATCACAAATTAACAGCATGTAATAAAGAGAAACTTATTTTAAAAAGACCAAAATGCCCTAGTAATAGACGAAAGACATGATTTATTTAAAATAGCATACAACCTCCAATATCATGAAAATTGATAGAGCTGTTGTTCAATATGTTAGTGACGTGAGAAAATATTTGGAGGCACTGTTGAAAGAAAATTTTCAGAATTTTAATGTAAATGGTAGTAAAGGTTGCTATTTACAAACAAAGACTAAATAAGGTCTAAAAATTGTGAGAAAATTATCACATGCTCCTAATATGTCGCACAACATCAAATTTTTTTGATATTGCAATTATGTATATTGAATTTGTCTTGATTTAAAAAATAGCTCAAATTGGCTGATTTTGGGGGCTGAATTTAAAAAATGGATCAAATGGAAGTGTAAGTTCATGCAATTTTATATTTGAGTTGTACACTACCCGAATGATCTAGGGAAAAAGTTTCAATATTATTGGGTAAGGAAATTTGCCCTGCGAAATTTTTTAGTTTAGTTTGCATGGGGTTAACTCTTATATTCGAGTTGAAAATGTGAAAGTAAAAATGGTTTAGACTCTGGGGAATTTAATTTATATTAAAATCACAATAGTTTGCAATTGTGCTATTTGTGATGAATGTACATCATTTAATAAATATTTTTTTATATTTGATGAAATATGTGGAAATCGTGGACCCAACAGCTAGGATGTTTCCTTAATATGTGCATATTTAGTTAGTAGTTGTTGCCTGGTAACATATGTATGTTATAGTAGTGGTACCATTTGAATGTGTAGCTGATAGTGCACTAAGATGATGCAATACCAACATGACAAGTCCCACTTTACATATGGTAGGAGGTGTTCCATGGTACTATTAATGCGTATTGTATACTAACTGAGCCTGTTGTGGACCTGTTTTTGGTACGCCATGTCGGACATTCAAGATTTGTTCATGTTATATGGGGATCGTCTCGTATGTGACGGACCGTATGGGGCGGACCTATCAAATTATAACCAGATCATGATCTGGGCGTCCGGTCTGAAGGACATGAGCCTATCGAAGCTAAGGAGATGCGTCCATTGCGCGTTCGATCACGCCATTGCAAGGAACAAGCTACGATCGAGGCGTTGTACACCTCAGTGGTGGGTGCTACAGGGGAGACCTTTTGGAAACTTCTGAAGGTGACAAGTGACGCATCATAGGCCAATTACATGGAGTTTGTGTGCAACTCTGATGCTGCAATATATGCCAGACCGATGGTGTATGTTCAGCTCGTGGACCGGCCAGAATCATTCGGCATGCCTGGTTCCGGTGCAGGCATTGGTGATGTAGTGCCTAGGTTGGTCTCCGACTAGGAGTGGATATCAAGCCGGCTTGGCTCAGCTTGTTAAGGAAGTGGCTCAGCTCGTTAGAGTAACAAGCTAAAAGAAAGACTCGGCTCGTTGAAAAGTTCGGGCTCGGCTCGTTAGGCTCATAGATACAAATTACATAATTTGATTGCAATTTATGCAACCAGTGATTATGTATAAATTACAAAATATGATAGTACCAACCGTGTTACATCCAACTAGTAGTTCATAAGTGATTCATAAAGTGATAACGAGAACAAAAAAACAAAAGCTCTTCTATTTGAAGATTTCAACCGTTCATGGTTTGGTGCGGAACAAAAGATCTTGAACTTTTGATTTCAACGTTGGTATGAAACAAAAGGTCTTGACTTCAACATTGTGTGAACGGAAAACAGACATCTGCCTAACTGCCTCCCAAAAATCTGTGAAGAAATGATAAATATTATGCCTAAGAAACATATGAAAGAAACATAGCATATATGATGCATACATGATTCAGTTGAGAGATGATTCAGAAACATACGAAATCTACCTCACGCAAGGGTTTGCTTGAAGTTGAGAGCAGCATACATGTGCATGATTCAATTGTCGCCCAACTGTGAAAGCGCGTACTTCTACCAACTGATATGCTATTAAAGCCACTAGAAAAGTTTTATTTTGCTAAAAAAGTTCAACAAATAAATGCCACTGCCACTTTGCCAGTATACTTCTTTTGAAAGGAAAATTGCTACTCGAGCAACTTTTACAAGTGCACATACTGTGCCTTGTATTCATGTTTGATGTGAGAAATACCAGAAGGAACAAAATAGCTGCTAGATATTATAGATTTTATTCAATGTTTTACCAGTTCTCACTGTACCAACAGCTTGATTAGATTGCTCATTATGCTGGGGATAGATGATTCATTGAGTATTTGAGGATGCCTAGCTGGAGGTAAACATTGTTATTTTGAGGACTAATTGGTATATGAAAATTTGTTGCTTAGATTGAGCATTTCTATAAGATTTACAAAACAATGATGCATCCATATACCTCATCAACACATTAAACCAAATGTGCTCTACCATCTTAAATGGATACTCCTGGACAATTATCATCTTTGCAATTAATCTACAGGTTTCCTCATGGTGATATTCAGTAGGAGTAACAAGAGGTAAACTTGATCCCTCAGGATCATAGTTGAGTGTACCTTGAGCCTTTTGCCTTCCCACTTTGTTTAAATAGGGGGCACACTTTGGAATGTGCCTTTTCAGACGTGAAGTGGTTCCCCCCAAGCTTGTAAGAGAACAGTCCATTTCGCCGAAACTTCTATTGGCATATGTTGTCAACATGGTGAGCTTCAATGTTAGCTACAAGAAGGTATGGTTGACGAAACAGAAAGTCGTGGATCGTATGTATGACACATACGAAGAGACTTATGACCTAGTCCCAAGTTTGCTGCACCAAATTACAGAATCAAATCTGAGACATACATAAACTAGATGGAGCGAGCGCATCCTACAAAGGAGCCAAATTTCTTCATTCTTGACAGAGTATTTTGGGCCTTCTGTTAGGTGATCAAAAGGTTCAAGTATTGTCATCCCGTGTTGACAATGGATAGCACCTTCCTATCTAGGAAATATAAGGGCACCATCCTGACCGTAGTTGCAACCGATTCCAACGACCAGTTACTCCCCGTGGCATTCACAATTGTGGAGAGTGAGAACACGGAGAGATGGCTATGGTTCCTGGTGAATGTGAAGCAGGCGGTGGTTTAGGACCACATGGATGTGTGCGTCATCTTGGACCACAATGCTGGGTAGTTGTCCGTGCTGAGCATGATGCGGAACAGGACGTAGCACCCGTTTTTGTGTAATGATTTGATGAGCCACTGGTGGTTGAGGCATCTCGCTGTGAACTTCCACACAAGATTTTGAAGCAAGAAGCCGATGAAAATATTCAAGAAGCTTTGCATACAGAACCAGAAGCGAAAGTTTGAGGCTGTATGGAGACAGCTTGATAAGGACACCAGCAAGCATGTTACGCACCCAGACAACGGTGAACCAGAGACTGCGGTGGGACGATCTGTGAGAGTTGAGGAGTTCACACAGTGGGTGAACAAGCATGCGCCCGACTTGGAGAAATGGTCTCTGCTGCACTACATCAGCGGTGCAAAGTACGGAATCATGACGATGAACATGTCCGAGGTGTACAACGGTGTCCTAAAGGGTGTGCAATCCCTACCGATCATCACAATCGTCGAGGAGAGCTGGAATCACACCGTTGGGTACTTCGTGAACAAAGCTATGATGGCCAAGAAACATATGGAGGAAAGCAGGCAATTCTCATAAGTTATGTAGGCATACATGGATATAAAGATAAACAAGACTCGTTCACACATTGCCAGGCCCTTGGATGGTATCAGGAAGAAGCTTGAGATCCATCTCAAGGAGAAATACGTCATGGGTCATGCCAGAAGGGATCACAAACAAATTTGTATGATCGATGAAGAAGCGTCCTGCGCGTGCAACAAGCCGTAGCTCTTTCACATGTGTACACAGCCTGCGTGGTGTGGGGGCAGCCCTATGCGCTGTACATCTCGGAATACTATGACATCCACTACATGTATGGCACTTGGAGTACGGAGTCCAACTCATACGGGCTAGATGTGCACTACAGGGACCTCTGGCCAAGGGAGGTGAAGTGGGTGTCGAACAACGCGCCCAAGCATGCCAGCCGTGGAAGACAGTAGTTCCACCACATCTGTAATGATATAAATGAAAACCAGTGTGGGCAATGAGTTGGACGGTCAAGATGTAGACTCTGCAAGATGGTTGGGCACTCCCTTAGCAACTGACCAAACAGGCCTATCTCAAACAACGCACCGTAGCGATGAAAATATCATTCCCCTATAGTATTGTTGCCTGTTTGTTTTCGTGCATTTGGTTCCAGTGTCTTAAATTTGTTCATGACCATAATGTAGCCACTTGTAATTAGTTTGTTGTACCAGATGTTTTTACTTTGTACTTTGTAGTAATTACTTTTTTACTTTTTACTTTGTACCAACGCTCCCCAACCACAGGAAGTGGGTAGCCCCACCCACGTGTGAGGATTCAGTATGCCCTCAGCCTCATTAAGTGGGAATCCCACTTCCCGCCCACGCACATGAAATGACGGCCACGCATATGAAATGACATGAAGATACCTTCTCGGGCCCACGGCCTTGTGGATGCAAAAATGCATCAATCGAATTGCACTTTAGCCTTGCACGATCTAGTCATCCATTCATGGAGAAAAAACGAGTTACTACGATGCAAACACATTGAAGCAGTAACAACAACATGCAACCGTCTACTACGGTATAGGCATGGATATGCATTACATAGACATATATCATACAAAGCACTACAGGTAACAATGCGAATCACAACAACATTCACTGTACTACACCTTCAAGATAACCAACACAAGAAAGAAAATAGCATGCAACATTAAGTTAATCTTGCTCTCCTGTCTATCAGAACGATGCCTCATCTCCACCATTTTGCTACCCCCATGAAAGCTTTCTCCTGTGGAACAATGTCGAGCCTAGTACTTATTTCATCTTCCCACACCTAGAATCAACAACCGTCTGGGCCATCCTGCAATTCAACAAAAAAGGTTTCCTAACATCTATTAAACGATTGGAACCAACCCAAACTAAGATGACTTGCTGAGTGAAACAGCCACTTGCAGTAGTTGTGTCCAAAATTCGTGGCTATCTGTGAGGTCATACGTTTGACAAGCGTGCTGCATTTCTAGCAAATCACTACGGGTGCCGACGAAGACGCACTTACTTGGCTCATCTCGACGCCTGAGGGAGGGAGAAGCAAGCGAAGGTAGAGAGAATGGGGAGAAATGCTTTAGGAAGTGAAGGAGAACAATGCAGGAGAAGTGCTTGAGGAATGACTCCCTTTTGTAGGCTGATGTGAGGGAAAAACGGTCTTTTTGCATCCATAATGGAAGACAGATAATGGTCAGTATGAGTGACTGTAGATAGTTGAACTTCTAGTATACCTAGAGCTGGTATGTTCCACACAACAGGAGTAGGCTTACTGGGTTGGCACCGTACTGTCCAGTCGAGATCACGCGTGATGATGTTGTACGAGCGGGTCCAGATGCTCACTGGGTGGCACGACACGATGAGGTGGTAAGCCAATCTTTGTACAATTTTTTGATGGCAACACGTTTCTAACTAATTCTCGTTTTCCTTACAATACGTCATTTCATGTAAATAACATCTTTACTAAAAGAGCCATGATAAAATGTAATCTTGCATGAAATAATAACCGCTCTATCTCTATCTCAGCAAGGTAGCCTTGCGCAGCAATGTGACCCAACGAGTCACCTTTTTGCAGCGACGTGACCCAATGAATCAGCTTTTCACACCAACGTGACCCAACGCTAGCACAAGATACCTCCTCGGGCCCGTGACGTGACCCAACAAGGTTTCTTTGTGCACTGACAAGACCAAACGAGACGTTCTTGCACAGTGACAAGACCAAACAGAGCAGCTTTGTGCAGCGACATGATGCTACGCTGGTCCACAAATCGTTCGGTGTGTCCCTGCCTCGCGGACGCAAATTTGCCCAAATCAAATTGGACTTGTAAAGCATACACCGCGTCAGCATAGCTTATAAGTACTACCCTTTTCGCACAGTGTTTCCTCCACCACAGCTACAACACTACATCACTACTATGGAGAAGTAATTGAGGGAGATCACCCGACTCGCAAGGGCTACAGCAGCCTAGGACGAACAAGTGGAGCGTGTTAGGAGGGCACCTCCCCGAAGCGAAGCCCCTTACCTCACCCCAACCCATACCTGAACATTCCCACCGAGTATTTGCTGTAGGAACAGCCTGAGGGAGAGACGCCCCTCTCTGCTGGTGCAGGGACGCATGCGAGTTTTTCAAGTCCAAGAAGCGATTGAGCTTAGACATGCATTACTAGGGATGCGGTAACTATGCTTGGGACTATCCCGACCGGTGTTGGGACATGGCTCACTACCGGCAGTCAGTAAGAATGGGTTACAATATATTTTCCTACCAGTTCTCTTCTATGGCACAGACTAACAAGATCTCCCCTTTTCCTACAGTCTTTCGATCCGCTATACACGTACCACAAATGGATCGACCGAGAGATCCACCCGCATGGCCAGTGATAGCTGGACCGCAAGGAGTGGGACGCTTAGACGGCACCCAAGAGGCTGGAGGCATTGCGGTGCACCGAAGATCGAAGCAAGCGTATCTAGAGGGAGACGCAAGCTCACCTAGAGGCGTGCAGGCGCAGAGAGCGCGAGGCTCGCAAGGAGGAGCACGAGAGAAAGCGCAAACTGACGGCCAAAGCCAACGTGACCAACAAGGACTACAACGCTGACCTCAGGAGGAAGGGCAAATAGCCATGGTCTACACAGTAGTTTGACCTTCTTCGTCCATATGTTCCATGTATTTCTAGTTCCCTAAAGACATGCGTGTGCCATCCTTGGTTCATTAGCCTACGTGTAATGTAACTCTATTGTCGGATCAACTGTCATGTTATTATCATTATGCCATTTATCCAAAGTTCTCCATGTATGAATTCCATGTTACATCGTAATATCATTTACACTCATACTTACAAAGCATTGCCATCTCGATCATCCCCACAAAATTTTTTAGAAATTTATCGCACTACAATAACATACGACGATTATGAAATGTTATTGTGAGTCTAACAGATTTTGTACCCTTGAGAATCTAGAAAAATCACAAACGGACCAACCTACCTTGTCTACCCTTTTATTTCCAAAAAAATAACAACATACAAACAAGATTTGCTAAATGTATTACCTACAAAAATTACTCTTTATTCCTCCATAATAATTTCCATCGGATCAATTAAAAAAATTATTATTAGTTTAAATCGGTGAACCGGTGGGTGACTTGTCAACATGTCGCTCACCGATTAACCGAAGGTATATTACTGTAATTTCGAACAGAAAATAGATTATTTCAAAAAGAAATTGTGTTACAGCGCTCCACAAATAAAATTTTATTTTTTTGTAGCTCATTTTCTATACCTAAGAATTTCTACAAAAAAAAACTTTCAAATTTGTTTTCCTGTAAAATTAGTACAATTTCTTTTCTTAAAAAAAACAGTAGTACAATTACGTCGCGCCCGGGTGCAAGGCACGTTGCGTGGCACCTGAGCACGTCATCACGCCTCGTGCTGCCCCTGGGCGCGCTAGCCCTCTTGTGCACCACCCAACCGTGCCAGGCCACCCCGCGCGGTTCTCGACCACGCCAAGCACATCGCACGATGCCGGCCACACGAGGGGGCCATATACGAACGGAGCTTCCCTGTCCCGGGATTCCTGTCCCCTCCCCTGTTCCCTTCAATCTGGAGCATCCACAACTCATCCAACGGCTATGATTTTATATTTGTACTATTTGCCCATTTTCATCTCAAATTTAAAAATAAAAATATGTTAATCCATAATAAATAATAAAAAAATACAGGAAAAATAAATTTTATTTTTTTCTGTAAATAAAATTTATTGTTTCTGTATTTTTTATTATTTATTATGGATTAACATATTTTTATTTTTAAATTTGAGATGAAAATGGGCAAATAGTACAAATATAAAATCTTAGCCGTTGGATGAGTTGTGGATGCTCCAGATTGAAGGGAACAGGGAAGGGGACAGGAATCCCGGGACAGGGAAGCTCCGTTCGCCATATACAGCATTTCACGGCGCCAGTGGCTATTTTCGGAATTACAACGTTCGGGGCTAGATTGGCCAAAATTCGAGAAAAGATGAGTTGAAGAAGATGATATTGTGGGTGACGTGGCATACATGTGACCTCCACATTATCAAATTCGGATGCATATGTGCCACGCCAAGTCAAAACCACTTTCGAATAGGTAAAAGGGGTAATGTGATCTAGTTTTGACATATCAAGGTTGTGTTTTAGACGGTTTTAGGATGCGTTTGTGTTAGTTTTTGTTTGGAGAAGTTAGAAGTCAATATGAATACCCGGCTTCTTGAAGTGACATTCTCACTCATCGTTTCCTTCTCGCTATGAGAATAAGACAGGGGGTCATGAACGTATCATGCACCACCCTCCTCTCGTTCCCGTCTTGTGCATGCATCTCTTCCTTATTTTTTCACCGCTTATGTCCTCATTTTAAAATTAACTTCTTTTAATCATTGTTGTTCATTTTAAGCCAAAAACCATCAAGTATAAACGTCTCCTTGGAGTTGTGGCGCAGCCAAAACCAATGATCCCTTTGTGGGCTGGAAGTTCAGACTCACGGAACAGTGGAAGGTCGTAAAATTAACTTTTTTCCTTTCCATTTTGCCCCGTCATTTTCTGTGCAATGTTGTGTTTTTTCTGCGCTAACCGATTCGCTGGGGAGCGTGGGCACGTTCATCGTTTCATTGCCCAGGCTTAGGGACAAGTTTTTTCTTTTCTTTTTTTAAGAGAAACTGTAAGGGAAATCCCTACGGTATGTATATTAAAAAATAGCAAGAAATATTTACAGTGTTGGGATGAGAATGTACAAAGCCCTAGAAGGGAAAATCATCTTAAGGAATCTAGCCAATGAAAAATGAGAGGCTTAAACATTCTCCTCTCTGCGAAGGTGATGATGCCCTTGTACAGTAGTACTTCCCGTGTTACAGCCTATTGTACCTAGGGCTGTAAACGAGCCGAGCACGAGCAAGCTTGACCTAGCAAGCTCGAGCTCGGTAGAAACTCGAGCCGAGCTCGAGCGAGCCTGAGATTAACATCGAGTTTTAAGCTAGGCTCGAGCTCGGCTCGGACAAAACTCGAGCCGAGCTCGAGCTTCGCATGTGTAGGCTCAGTGAGGGAGTACCTGCAGGAGGTGGCGGCGGTGGCGCCGGGGGATGGCCGGACTGCACCTTCACCACGCGGTGGCCGAGCTACAGGGACGGCCGGACGGGTGGCACCGGCGGGGGAGAGGAGGGGCGCCGGGGGGAGGAGGGGCGGCGACGGCGGGGGAGAGGAGGGGCGGCGGGGGGGACGAGGAGGGGCGGCGGCGGGCCGGGTTGAGGAGGGGCAGCGGGGGGCGCGAGAAGGGGCGCCGGGGGGGAGGAGGGGCGGCGGCGGTGGCGGAGAGGAAGGGGACGAGGGGGGCGCCGGCGGCGGCGGAGAGGAAGGGGACGGGGGGAGAGGGGGGTGGCGGCAGGGGGGTCGAGGAGGGGCGGTGGGGGGGAGGGGCGGCGGCGGAGAGGAAGGGGACAGGGGGCGGAAGAGGGGGTCGGTGCCGGGGGAGAGGAGGAGGGCGACGAGGGGGACGGGAGTGGGGGGCCGGCCTGCAGTGGGGGCGACGAGGAGTGGAGGAGGGGCGGGGGGCAGGCGGAGCCGCGGAGGCGGGTGGGGGAGACGGGAGAGGAGGGAGGGGTGTGGGGGCTGCCCGAGCCCGATAGGGGGATTTGAGAGGAGAGGCGGGAGGGAGTGTGGGAATGGGGGAATTAGGGTAAAAATTGTAAGCTCGCGAGCTATTCGAGCTCGGCTCGTTAAAGCTCGTGAGCTTCGGATGGAGCTCGAATTCGGCTCGTTTGGAGCTCGAGCCAAGCTCGAATCGAGTCTAGAACGAGCCAAACTCGAGCAGCTCGCGAGCCTCGAGCTTTTTTTACAGCCCTAATTGTACCGATGCTTCGTTACAAGGACTGCTACACGTATTCAGCTGACAACGGACGTCTGATGATACATCGGCAACCAACAAACAGCCTGCGTTATGAACCACACTTCTGCCGTGCTCGTGTGTACCGGTTGGTAATCAGGCCTGGTCTGACATGTCGCTAGAAACATTTTGTTCATAGCTTCGTACCACCAGTAATACTTGGCAACCTAAGGCGTGGAATGCAAACAAACAAAGCATTTCGGGGTTAGACAAAGCTCACCATTGCTCACCTGCAGAACCCGAAGCTAGCTCTCTCACTTCACTAGTATAGTCAGCCAGAAGCCTAGAAGAGAGGGCTGGGCATTCATCCAGACGGTAACACACATTTCTGATCGGTAAATGTGTTTTCGCCACATTCTTCTCTTGTAAAGCCTAACACACGGTTACATGGACTAAAACAAGGATTGTTACAAAAAGCAACTCTTCTCAGAGTTTGATGCACTAGTTTAGGGTAAATTACACACGATTTATGCCTCCCCCAATAAAAATATATGGAACCAAATGAAAGCCAAAAGGGCAATTGTTAAATTATCCTAAATATACAGACAACGACGACGCTAAACCACACTGGAACTATTCTCACGGAAGCAATTCACATCTGGGAAGCAGCCTTGGCAATATGCAGCTTTAACACTTCGAAGAATCAGTTCTGGCAGACGAACACAGACCTAATGGGGGTAGTAAGTTCCTTAACTGCTCACCACAAGGTGTATATTAGCAAATAACTGCGGCACCAACGAAAACCCACCTACGTATCAAATGTATCAACACATGAGACATTTCATACAGATAGAGATCAAAATAGCATCTGATTCCGTGACAGTGCAAGCTTCAGGATGGAATATATACCTTGCAGAGGAGCAGCAGTTTCAGGGAAGGTCTATATCTTCAGTTTGAGATGTCCCCATTATGGTACTGGGCAATGAAAAGAAAAAGGCTATCAGCAGACGTACATATATAAGGCCACTCCTCGAAAAAAGAATATATCAAACGCCTACGTTATAGACTGTCCTTTGAATGTTGATGGGTGAACAGAATTCTGGATACCTCATGCACAAAAAATGCTAAAAATTATAGTACTGGATGCCTTACTACATGAGGCAGATGCAACACATATTAACATCTTTTGACTCAGATCATTACACATATCCAAAAGGTTTTTGCATTTCTAGCAAATGAAATAAACGTAAACTTTATGCATTATCAAGCATCAACTCTTCCTAGGCAAAATATCTAGTGCTTGTGTGCTCTGATACACCAGACCATCAATCAACCAAAAAGGAACGTTCCAACAACATAGGGGATGGAGGGGCTAATCTATTGACTCACAAAGTTCCAACTTGAGCAAAATTTGCAAACCCCCTTAACTCTGATCAAATGAAACAGAGGGATCACAGGCAATATTATTCTCTACATTTATCTCTCTTTTTTTTGTTTCTTCCTTACATACCGGGCTAAGAGTATGATTTAGAAGGGACCAGAGTGTCAGTACTCAGTAGCATGGGAGCACCACAATCAGGTGGTAGCACTAGATATCTCACATTTTTGCAGTTATGAGAATACAGATCACAAATGTAAGCATACCAGAATTTATTCCTAGTTTTCTACTGATTGCATCATTGCACTAGTGAAGATTCACAAGACCGACATTAGTCATTACAGAACATGCAGCTTAATAGGAGTTTGGTAAGCTGCTGAGTCCAGACAATCTACATAGAAGTAATATCCTACAACCTGACAAAATCAACACAACTGCCAATCAACTGGCTAATGTACCTTTTCAAGTCAAAAGGCATGATGATGTCTCATAGGCACCAGAAGTTGATAGTACATTCAGTGAATCTTTTTTTTGGCAAAGATCAACTACACCAACTTTCTGGCGGTACTCAAGCTAAACATTGTGGTTCCAAACAACATTACACAACTAATGATTTATCAAGCATATTTAAGATTAATCACCTGAGGTTGCATATAACCAATTCCTTGGTTGTATGCTCCTTGTTGGCCCATCTAAAAAAAACACAAATAGTTCAGTTTTTCAGCATTATCAAAAGAACAACAAGAAAACAGACATATACTAACTCCTTGTACACTTGAGCTACTTGCTCCCCCATGAGGACCAACTGCATCCTTTTTAACAGAGCCATCACCAGCCTTTGCAGATAACTTACTGTCACCCTATTAATTATTGAAGTAAGGAGAGCTGAGTTCATCACATCTCAGATTTATGTAGGCTCGATAGTACAATTATGAATCATAACAGCATCCTAACCCTAGTAAGAAGTATAGCAAACATTGTAGGGGAGCAAGAGAACTTGCAAGCAGCCAGAGAAGCCAAATGAACAGCTATTAAATGGTGAACATCAATGAAGAAGGTATACAGTTCTACTTGAACCTAACATTTCAGTTGCCTGTATGGTGCAAGGAAATAGTGTATATGAACAGTCCATTATAAATGCAACTTTTTTTGCCCTGTTGGTAAGAATCAATATAGGCAACTACTGGAACTAGAAAACTTTAAAAAGCATATTCACCTAAGTAGGTTATTATAGGTCTGTCTATATAGACTTTTGGCTCAGCTTTTGACTTTGGTTTATGAATAATAACAGCTCATAGAGAAGTTTGTAGAAAAAGACACTCGTGTGCGATTTTAGCCGATATAAATGAAGTCGCAGTAGTGTATACTACAATCGACTAGTAATCCCACCTTAAAAAGACACTCCGTTTGAAAACTAGATACTGTAAAAAAAATTATTTACTGTAGAAAAGCAGTTTTTAGAAGTCAATATGAACAGAGCTATAAATACCCTACTACATCAGTTAACAAGATCTTCACAATTTGAAACTATATCCAAATATCCAATAGATATGCCTTCATAATTTGAACATGGACAGTTTAGTTGTGTACAGATGAGCTAAAATCATGATGGAGACAGGCTCAAATAAAATTATCATTTTTCCAATCTGATTACATCTTCATCTAAAATTTCAAGTTGCAAGGCATCTTCATCTCAATGTCTAAGAGCACATGAAAAAAGTAGGAGGGATTCATCATCAAGCAACAATACTAGCTTACCAAACATAATTAAAAATAGTTGAATTGACATACCTCCATCTGCAATCAGCATAGTCATCCACCAAACAGAAGACAAACAAGACATGTCAGACGGACAAACAAACCAAAATACAAGCATGCACAAACTATGCATAAACTATAAGCTGTGCTAAAAAGTGTTGCACAGACATTTGTTATTTATTCATTAAGCTAGTTAGCTAGATCATGTATGACCTGTAAGCAGGAGGCATAGCTTCAGTCAAGAAATTTAGGAACTTTCTAACACAAAGATGCTATTTTATTTCATTTGTGTCGGATATAAACTTTTCTGATAAAATGTAGGGCTCCAGGTAGACATACTACCTGTCCTTAATAAGTGCTGTTTTATCCTCATTCATGGATAGAAATTAAGACTTGATACAAGGTTACTACATACACCTATTAATTGGGATCAAATAATTGGGGCATGTATAAGGGAATGTAGTGTGTGCTTTTCAGGCCAAGAAATTGTTTCCAATGGATTAATGGCCCAATACAACTCTTAGCAGAGCTTTAACCCATTCTGTCCTCTGAATAACAGTAGTTTTGGCATGCTTCACATTGGAATGATAGAGCAACACTTGTTTAAAGACAAGCAGCTCTGTAAAACAACAAAGCTAAATCAGTTAACTGGTACCACAAGTGGTGTGGGTCATCCATCGGTCCCCATGCTGAACAAAATTATTTAAACTTGCCAATTAAGGCTAAGCCAAACAGAGCAAATTAGCTAATTAAGGCTACAACTAAAACAGACGAACTGGTGATGGCCCTACTTAACTCCCAAAGCACAAATCCGACTTTATCATCTCAGAATCACTTCAATTTCGATTTTACTCAAACATCCACAACAGTACGCACCTCTCTGTACTTCTGCAGGTAGACCTTGAGAGGTTCGATGTAGTCCTCAAACCCCAGCGTGGCCATTGCCCACAGCAGGTCGTCGCCGTTGATGGTCTTCCGCTTCTCCCTCTGGCACTTGTCGCTCGCCCTGCAAACAGCCAAATCACTGACAACTCAGCACAAACCCACCAAAACCAAAAGGCTAACAGGCCATTCCATTCCAGCCAAGCCAAACAGAGCAGCAGCAGGCCCACTCACTCGCTGGTGATGAAGGAGATGAACTCAGAAACGCACTCCTGCACGGTCTCTTTAGCGTCCTTGGCGATCTTCCCGTTGGCCGGGATGGCCTTCTTCATGATGCGGCTGATGTTGGCGATGGGCAGGAACCGGTCCTGCTCCCTGACGCCCCCTCCGCTGCCTCCCCCGCCCCTGGGGCTGCCGCTGTCGTGGCTCCCGCCGCCGCCCCCGGGGCTCGCCGGCGCGTCCGACATGCGCTCCCGCTCCTGCACCACCACCACGGCCGCAGCCGAAACCCTAGATCCATCAGATCGGCCCACCCACCCCACCAAACCCTAGCCCCTGGAAGGCTCGAGAAGAGCGCGCGGGGGAGAGAGAGAGAGAGGGAGGCGTACCTTATATAGGTAGCGCGCGCGCGAGCGACGTGGAGGGCGGGGAGAGCGAGGTGGTGAAGGGGGAGGAAGCGAGGCGAGGTGCGGAGCTGCGGTGAGGGCGGCGAGTGGGAGATCGGACGCTGGAGAAGAGAAGCGGCCCAGGCGGGTGCGATTGCGGGGGTCGGGGTATCCAGACCGTTCGTGGGGTATAAATTAGCCGGCTGCCGCGTGGGTGCGGGGCTGGCCGGCGCACCGTGGACCCGGCGTAGGATGGTGTTGCAGGAGGGGAGGGCTTTCTTTTTCCTGGACCGTTTTTTTTTCATGTGTTTAAAAGTGGTTTTTGGCGTATGGACAGGTCGTAGGATATGTGCAATAAAATGACATAGACTCTATATAAAGTGTCACATAGAAATTTTACTAAGGTATATAAAAGAGAAAGAGGAGAGAGATGAGACCGATTGTAATTCTACAAACAGTCAAAACGCGAAAAAATAGCCTGCTATAGACGGTGAATATGTGGTGAATGGACGTTTGTCAATCTTATATCAAGGAACATTGATACTTGACTGATGCCTCTATGTTATGACTTGGACCGCTAAGTTGTTTGTGATCAAATAATCACATTGACACTCAGTTTTTTCCCAATAGTAAGGTAATGTAATATATGGCCAATTGTATTGGCAATAAAAAGTTATTTGAGTTACACATTTGCGTGCGTCTTCCAAATTATAGGTGCACCTATCATCTGCACGTTTTATCTCTGGTTTGGTAGCACAATATGTTTGCTACAAGGTTGGTGAATGGGTGCTTTACAAATAGGAGTATTAATGACTGTGAATTAAATCACACAAATCATCCTACGTGATTTAATTGAGTTCCCCTTTCAATGTTCGTCATCAAGATGTAAACATCCTATATTTTGGTAGTAACTTGTCGCTTGCGCTTTTCTCATAATTACCAAAGCGTCGCTTGCGCTTTCAGTATTGATTGGAACATACGACATCGACCACCCATAAACTTAAATCTTTCCTCACAAGTTTCTACACAACCCCCAAATGGTTACCGAAAAATCAGTTCTGATTCTAAAAAAGAGAGAAAAAATATCAATTCCAAAGCGGCCGGACCATATAAGTCAGGCAACCTAAAAAAATGTCTTTTGACAAGATACTAACCACGAAATCAAGCAAGTCTTTTGTGTTATGAAGTAACAAAGATATCAACTATATACAGCTTTAGATGGCAAGATGATGCAAATAGCAAACCAGCTTATCATCCTCGGACAGAATTATAGTTAAATACAGTTTTTGAGTTGCGAAGATCAAGCTGTATGAGACCAACACTTCTCAGAAATGATTGTAATCACTTGCACTGACATTTATTTTTTAAGTTTAGACTTACTGGCAAAGCAACAGGGAGTAATATACCATATCATCTTCAGGACCTACACTTAACCGGCATATATTCCACAGAAACGTATGATTGCCATAAGCAATTACCAGGACAGATACAGGACTAAACTGCATCTGGATGCGAAACGTCTCACCTTTTTCTAGCCACTTCGGCTGCCCAGCTGTAAGGTAGAGCAGGTCGACTAGAGAGGATAAATATGCGCTTTTAGTATTTATTTGGTTAAAACCGAGTTTTAGATGTAAAAGTAAAAATCAAACTAGTTTTGTTCAAGTAATGACTAAATTATCTGGTTTTATTAAGTGCACCAACAACGTAGGTTAATATCAAGATTTGCAATTCTAGAGTGACAAACAATCAATATAATTCTAAAATTATAAATTACAAGAATGTAAATAGCACATGAAGCCAACTACAATTAACACAGTCTCTTTTTAACGAGGTGTTCAGAGACTTACCGGTCTCTAGTCCATGTTGAGGTCAACCCAAACAAATTGAATCGGCTCTATAAATTAAGCCAAACACCTCAAACCCACTAGTTGTTGCTCTTTCCCACTCTGGGTATGTGAGCTCCAAACTTTACAATACGTCGGGCCTTCTCACAAGATTCTTAAGAAGATCACTGGACCATAATGCCTCCATGTCGTCTAGGAGTCTGACAACCTTCAAGAGTAATAAGCTAAGCAATTGTTTCTCTCACCAAATGCAACACATGTACATGTGAGAGGAAAAGCTCAACTAGCTCAGGAGAACAAAATAAGATGCATCAATCTTACTCCCAAACGTCCATGATGGGTATTTATAGCCCTCCACACAAAACTAGCTGTTGGAACAAGATTCCAGCAAAAACAGCCTGGACTAGTTAGACCACCAACACATGGCTGGTCGGACCGGCCCCACTGCAATGGCTAGAAAACTAGCCGTTATAGACCAAGCCGGTCAGACTGCCAACACATAGTCTAGTCAGACCGCCGGATCCGATCAAACTGCCAACACAGAGTCTAGTCAGACCGCCGGATCCGATTAAACTGTTCAAACAACGTCGGTCAAACTCGGCTAAAACATTAGATACATAAAAAAAATATGCTCTCTGAAAAAAGGTACCAACTACACATCCAGTTGACCCGCTCCACCGATCAGATCGCTCACATAGAGCTGGTCAGACCGCCGGTTGATCCAACTGCTCACACAGAGCGATTGAAAACTGCCCTAAAATCTCAGTTGACGAGGCTATAGTAATCCTCTAATTATTACATCATCATATTCTCTGAGTATACCCCTTATCGGTAAAAGAGATATTTCATAGAGTAGTCATAAGTTCTTCTACAACTATATGGCCATATGTCCTTCTACAAATGCGTGGTCATAAGTCCTTTTACAACTACTTTTTAGTTGTAAGTCTTTCTATGACCACATAAGTTATAAGTTCTTCTACGATCACATAGTCATAAGTCATTTTACGACCATGTGGTCGTAAATTCTTCTATGACTACTTCTTGGTCGTAAGTCTTTCTACGACTACATAAGTCGTAAGTTCTTCTACGACCATATAATCGTAAATGGTCCTGCAATCACCTCGTGGTCGTCGACCTTCCTGCAACTAGTCTATCTCTGACTAGCTTGTCTACGACAACCTATTGCATAGTGGGTTTGTCTGACAAGGCGATTAGAATGTGCGTTTATTCCTAATAACCGCACACGATCTCTCTCTGACAACAACCGTCACATGACGAATAGGCCACCACGTCTCTCTCTAACAATAACTTTCGTCAAACGGTTACTCCCGAAGCGTTGAGATGTCTTTTGGCGCAGGACAACGGCTACCGCTTTGTCAACTATATAAATGTTGATGTCAGAGAAGAGAAGGGGCAATGAAATCATAGGAGATCAGATCAGGAAATAGTGCTAGACATTTTCACATTACTCTTTGTTGTAATTAATTTCTCTAAGCAATATCCACATAGAACCTAGAGTTATTATTCTCCCAGGAGAAGGCCTGAACCTGTATAAAAATTCTCGTATTTCTACTTTGCATGTGCATAGTCCGAGTTTTCTAGAGTTTTTCCCGAATCCAAACAAATTATACGTAAGTTCGATATTAAAACACCTACAACTAGTGCCATCTGTGGGGATATTCTTCTTCAAACTCCGGTAATTTCTTTGTCAGCAAGTTCTCTTTCTTTTGATGTCCACATGACAGGGGAGTGGAATAAGAATTGGTTCAACTTGGCCGACTACGCAGATCTTGGCATGAATGCATGCTACGACTTCGAACAAACAATGTTTGCTTCCGACAGTGAGGTTGTCCCTAGAGATCCATCCTGGGATCTCAAAGACCGCACCATAGGAAAGGCTAAGGAGGGATCCATATCCCTCGCAGCAGTACGCCATACGGAGGAATCAGTTTCCCCGGATGGCAAGGGTCAATCCGACCATGAATAGGACTCGCAACATGACGAGGGGCCCGCTCCCAATTGTTCGAGTCCCCTAGCGACCGCTCCAGCAGTTTCAGCGAGCCCTAGAGACTGTCATTCTGGGAATTCATCACCAACTAGTGATCGTAACTCTCCAGTTGTTCATGTAGAGAGCGTGGGTGGGCTTCCTGTGTGTCCGTCCGCACTCTTGTATGGTCCAACTCCCACCGGAGGCGGTTATAACCCAAAATTCCCCTACCTGGTGGGGTTTATTCTAGGCCGCAACGCGCTCTCGCTGGAACATTCTTCAAACGAGGGGTCCTCCCTCAAGTGGAGATTCTAGATGGTGGTCTTTGCCCTCCCCGCAGATTCTGATCACTCTCTCGGAAGAAGACATGAGGATCCTCCCCATCAGTCACACCCTACCACCCCTCGTCAAGATGGTGAGGAGACCTCCAGTGATGAATCAGGTCAGTTCTCTGATGAGCGTGGGAAAAATCCTAGAAACATCCGCTCTCCATTAAGGCGGCCACAACTAGCCTTAGAGATTGGGGATCCCAAGACCGCCCGAAGGAGGTGATTGGTTGCATAAAGGTCTTTGCTTGGGCATGCCCAGTACCAGTCTGAAAAGGCTTGAGAGCTTCAATGTATCAATGACTTGCTCGAGAACCTGACCCCCAGAGATCGCTCGAGCACCAAGCTATGACCACTTCACCGAAGAGATCGCACGAAGGCTCTACAACATGATGGACAGATTCAAGCAGCCTCATCAGCATAACTTTGGGAGTCAAACAGGTACGACCACATCTAGTCATTCATAGAACTCACCTCGTGGGGTTCGATATGATGACAAGTCGCGATGGTCTCCTAACCACAACTCTAGCCAAAGCAGAGTTCCTCAAACGACTCTAGGCAAAGAATTTGCAGCAGTAGATGGAGTACGGGGAGT
The DNA here is from genome assembly GCA_017311315.1 of Dendrocalamus latiflorus. Classification (NCBI taxonomy): domain Eukaryota; kingdom Viridiplantae; phylum Streptophyta; class Magnoliopsida; order Poales; family Poaceae; genus Dendrocalamus; species Dendrocalamus latiflorus. The sequence goes on from CM029620.1 coordinate 23,142,351, forward strand.
ACTACCCTCGTATGGATGAGGCCTACTACAGGTTAGGTCCATCCACTACCAGGCATCATCGAGTATAATCACCTGGTGACGCCAATTACCCTTTCCTGCAAAGGAGGCTTTAGGAACTCGTTACCGGATGTCGGGCATTCATTCATGAACTCCGAGCACCATGGTTTTGCCTGGTAAACATGGAGAAATTTGATGGGTCCCAAAATCTTATCGAGTTTCTTCAAATTTACACGACCGTGGTTTGGGCGGCAGGAGGAAATGAGCACATCATGGTAAACTATTTTTCTATTATGCTCGAAGGGTCTGTTTGGTTATGGTTGCTCAACCAACCATTCGAGTCGATCTACTCATGGCAACACCTCTGTAATCTTCTATTGGCTAACTTTCAGGGCACATACAACTGCCCTAGAAAAGAAGACGACCTACACCGAATGCAGCAGAACAACAACGAGACCCTACGTCAATTCATCAGGCGCTTTAGCTAGGTTTGTAATTCAATTCTAGAAGTCTGATGTTTTTTTCATCAGGGCGTTCAAGCAGAGAGTCCACAACAGGAGGTTCACAGAGGACATTACCTTGCACCCTCCGACCACTGTCGCCGAGCTCTTTGAGATGGCTGACCGCTACACGACTACTACTAAGGTGGTCGAATGGACTAGATCCATTGATCAGGTCAATCAAATTCCCAATGAGGAAGGTGAAGGTAACAAGAGGAAGCAGAAGGCCAAGAAATCCAAGAATAAGGCCAAAGGTCAGAAGCCTTGGGCCGACAGTTCGAAGGAAGTCTTGGCCATAGGCAATAAAGAGCCATAGGCAATAAAGAGCCACAAGACCCCAAGCAATACTCTAATCACGGCAAAGGCAAAGCACCCGCATGGAAGGACAACGAGTCTAGGTGATGTCCACTTCACAAGGAGGAGGGACACAACCTTCGCAACTGCCGAGTGTTTCAATGAAAACTCGAGGATTAGAGCAAGCATTGAGTTATGAGCACATGATGATACTCAAACTACTAGACAAGACCTCTCTTAATATTACGATTACTTACACTAGCAATCCGGTCTTCTAACCAAACACCGAGACAGGTAAAAAACTAGAAACATATCTTTAATCTATGTTAGTTATACATTTACCTTGCGCATCTACTTAGAGATTAATGACGAGCATCTCCTCTCCAAGTCTGGTCATTGTCTAGATTTGTACCAAACACATGATGCATCATCTTAACTTAATAGCCTTTAACACATGAAGCCATCCACCATTTCGAGATCTCAACTTGGTGGCCATTAACACATAATATCTTCTTTAATCTCGAATCTTGACTTGATAACTATTAACACATGATATCATTCAAAGTCTTCATCGTTATGGGACATTAACTATTTCACAAACTCAACAAACATATTAGTCCCATAATATATAATGATGGAACTAGATTCTTCATCAGCAAAGCACCTTTTGCTTCAACGAGAAACTTTAAGAACAAATAATACAACACGAAGGCAACATAGCTAAAACAAAACCAGTAGACACACAACGAATTTGCCAAAAGTAGTTGGGGAAAGTAAACCCCGCCAAAAGTAGTCGGGGCAAGGTTCCAAAACCCGGAACCGGAAGAAATTCTGGCCGACGGCCGATAACGGTAATCGGCCGATTACCAAAAAAGCCAGCAAAAAATCGATCGCAATTTAAAAATCAAAACTTGAATTTTGGGATATTTTAAAACCGGTAACCAGAAAAACCAGCCGGTAACCGGAAAAACTAAAAAAACGGGCCAAAATTCAAAAATTGATACTTGACGCTTTTTCGGTTACCGGTCTCTACCGGTAAAAACGGTAACCAACGGTTACCGACTGGTAACCGCCGGGATTTTGAATCCTGATGGGGGGAAGTAAACCCCATTTGGAACGTTCAGATTTCACCGCATTCACGCAATCTATGTAAGAATTGAATTGTTCCAATGAAATTTCTACATCCCAAACAGGACGACAAAGCGAAGAGTCGGGACTGTTTATATAAACATAATTGCCATAAGTTAGGTAAAAACAAGTATCAGAAGGTGAACACAAGAACCATAGATAGGTAATATTAACACTTTTGACAGCCACGCATATGTACACCAAATGAGAAGGCTGCATAAATAGTAGCGAGGTAGGTTGATGGTCGCCATGTGGGCGACTGGTAGGTTGATGGTCGCCATGTGGGCGACTGCTCGAGCACACACCTAAAAGCTTCTACCACTATATACATAGAAGGATAGATAGGATGGACCGGCGACGATAGGATGGACAGGCGACCTCTGTTTTTTTTCTCCTAACATCAACTCCACCGAATCGTGTCATAAGTTAAGCAGTGAACAGCCCAGATTTACACATGTTTTCCTACGTGATACCTACAAAACACGGATTTCTACTGCGTGTGGCGTGTGCAGCTAGCCTTGCTATCAGTTTCCAGTTAAGATAAGTGGAAGGACCCCTGGCCTTCCGTAATGGCGTAGAGTAGTTTCTCCCTCATCCTTTCCTGCAGGTTGAGGATAAAGACTTGGTGTTAATACAAACGTACAATAACTGGAACTAAACCGCTGCATCATCGTATACTATGTTCGGTATGCCATTTACTGCAATTTGGTTGTGCCTGACCTAAAGCTTCGCTTTAGTTTATGAAGTTCCACAATATACTATTGATTATACCATAAGCAGAATGGAAGTAAATTTATCTAGTAAGAGGAGTTCAGTTTAGATAGCAGAATGGTAGCAAGTTCAGACCTTGGAAGAGTAGGGAGGTAACTTAAGATAGTTAGCACAAGTCATCACACTCGGCAGATCATCGTCAGCATCGTTGCTGTTATGCTGTTGATTGTTGTATCACACAGGGTTAGCAAAGATGGTAAGACTGAACTGATCCAGAGAGAGCTTTGTAATGAAAACAGACCTTCCGAACAACCGTCAACTTTGGATTTAATGCAGCCAAACCGCCTGGAGGGAGTCGAGGTGAACCCGTTATGAATTGCAAAAAAGCTCGGCGCTGATGGCATCCAAACTCTTGTATGATCTCCAACAACTGCAATGTATTTGGAATTTATTGTTATGGTTCTGTGCAAAATTTCTGTTTAAAGAATAAGCCTTCACTAACATTTCACAAAATTTATTTCACATTCAAAATATACCAACTAAAATAAACTTACATTAATGACAGGAGGGCTGCTGGAAGTGTAGCCATGATCAAATTTTATGTGATCCACGAGTTTCGCAAACTGTTCAGAAACAAGGTATCAACAAGGGAAATAGAATAGTTACAGAATATCAATATATTCCAACAAATGACAGGCACATACATCCCAAGTATCTTGTTCACCACAGAGTAATCGCTCCAGTTCACACACTGAGAAAACCTGGAGTGTGCTTAGTGGAAATACCTGCAATACCCAGTGTCGGTGTGTCAAAATAAAATGAATTAATCAAATGAACAAACAGTAGAGACAACACCTGAGAAGAGTGAAAATTCAAAATGGAAATTGAACATAGAGCTCGTATCACCCTATGGGCAGCACAGGGAACCACACTAGCCCCTAAATACATCTAAACCTGATAAATGAGGAAGCTCTATGTGGTAGGAGGAGGGAGGGCTAGTCAGTTGCCAAGGCATAATTATTAGTATCAGAGACAAGGGACAATTTGAAGTTTATACATACTGGATTAAGATTGCTTAAGAAATACAGAGGATTATGATGTCAATCACAAAACGAAAGGCTTTTGCAGTGTCTGGTTACAGCTTTACTGTCTAATTCCTCCAAAGACTGTGTGCTAGTAAGACATCTTGTTGCATGCCGTCATTGGTCCAAACAAACATCAAGCTGATATGTAGCTGCCATTAGTTACATAGTATAAGTAGAAAACTGCCCTTAGTTACATAAGTATAAACAAAGGAGAAGAACCACACCATGATAGAGCATACCTCATTGAATCCTGACTTAAAAGCCTCCAGCTGTCTTGCGATTCCACTTTTAACTGTTGCCTCAACAACAAAAGAAACATATTCTTCTAAATTCTCAACATTTACCTGAAAATAACATAAGCAATTTAGTAAAAACTTCAATCTGCTGAGAAGCTAGCAACAGAAAGTGCATGCTTGTATACACTTACATTATCTGAACTACTCTCTGAAGAAAGCACATATTCTGGATAACCTGGGAGAGCAAAATCAATAGCAAGATCCTCAATTTTACAACCTCGATAAGACAGATCAAATGTGCTCTGGCAGTCCCTACTCAAACTTGATTCTAAATATTTTCTCCGACAAGCAAGCGCTTTAAACTCCACAAGGGCCATTGCCAGATCAGGATCAAATGAATGGATATCATATATATTAAGCTCCTAACAAAGAAAAAGCTTATTAGATAGACTTAAAAAGTAAAACAAGCATAACGAACATCATCCACATTTCAAGAATGTAGGGTCCAAAATACCTGTCCTAGGATAAGCTTGTAGAACGCTTTAGAAAATGGAATGTCGAGAATTCTGCTGTCTTTAATTGCCTTTGCAACAACCTGACCAAGGAGGTGGAATCTTTTATTCACTTCTGAGAATGAAGCACAATCTACAGAGGCAGGCCATGGTCTAGGAAACAGTCCATTGGGGGCTACCACAAATCTGGAACCACCATGAGCATTGTCAGTGCCAGCTTCACAAGGAAGCTCCCCCCTCCACATGTATAAACCAGACTTCTGAAACTCATGGCTTATCAATGTATAGAATTCCATCGTAGGGCCTAAACCTGTGCCTACTTCCTCATTATATTCTACTTCGAGCAGTGCATTACTCCGAGCATGTGACTGCATCATTTTAGCAGCTGAAACTAGTATATTGTCGCGATCAACTTTGAACTTTTTCCGTGAAAAGGAAGACCCCCTTTCTAATGTTATATTGTTACCACTGGGGTCTATCATATGCCCATGTTGCATTGTCAAAGAACCAAATGCTGTCAGTTGGAAATACTTCCATCTTGCCTCAAAAGAAAACAAGAAAGGACATGCAGACATCAGTTCAGTACACCATAAAGGCAGACACCAAGACCTTAAAACCAACGGATCATGCATCTGTTGCTCCAGTTTATCTGTCAATTTAGCACTGACAAACTCCTGCTGTGGAACTGAAGAAACGGCAACTTTCAGATCATCGAGGTTAGTAATCCTTCCATGAGCAAAAGCATGGTTTCTCTCATCAGACACAAGGTGAAAGGAGTATTGGTTTAATCCCTCTAAAACTTTTAGCATAAACAATATGTCATATGATGGACTTGATCTATCAAGTTTGCAAGGAAGCTTGCCAAGCAACAGGCTGCTAAAGAAAGGAAGAGTCTGCCACATAAACCCGCTTTTACTGTCATTTGTTGATGTTGCTGCACTAGATGAATGCTTAGGACAATTGTTTGTTTCTGGATTTGCAGCTGTTCTAAATGTAACGTCGTGCACACTGTGCCAAAACTGGGTGTCCAAAATTATGTCAGACCCAGCATTGATCTGATCTTGCAGGATTGATTGATACAGAGTAACAGATCGGTCAAGCTCTTTTCCTTTTAAGCTAAATATCAATTTTGGTTGTGCAGCATGATCACTCAAGATCAACGTGTTTCTTTCTGATTGACCTGCAGCTGCACATTCATTGCCATATTGAGGTTACCAGAACAGGAGGCAGTTTGCAAATCAGAGAGTAATGGTGAGTGTTAGGACAATACTAGATTACATGTACTCACCAGAAGATGAATGTCTTTGCTTTGAGCATGGTTCCGCAGATGGATTTTGATTTTCACTTAAAATACCCTGAAAAAAGAGTCATTTTAGTCTTAAAACAAGGAAAATGTTCATCAAAATATTTTACAGAGCATTCTTTGCAGAAATAGCATAGCAGATAGTACATGCATTTCTAAGAAGTCAGTCCAACTAGTTGTTTGTAAAATAGGCATAGTTTACAGGCAGACAGCAAACATATTTATAACATGGAACTAACAACAAAGTCAAACACATCTTCAACCAAAAACAGCTTATATTTCTCTATGTTTATTTTAAAACTCGAACTTGAAAATAATAGGTGGTAACTGCAAAGTGTGCAATGAAGTTTAAGGATATATGGCATTCTTACAATACTAAAGGAAAACTAAAAATCTAAGCAAGTCACACTCATCAAAAGAGCTTATCATATTCAAGATTCTTAATTACTCGTGTTTCTTAATATATTTACAACATAGACAGAACAACACCTCTGATGGCGGAGAAGATTCGGGTGTGGAATCTCTTTCCTGAGGATCATCTTCAGCATATTTGCTTTCAGAAGCAATACTACTAGGTGATGATTCAGCTTTCTGATTGTTTGTGTCTGCACTAACTTTGGGCCACAAAAATTCTTCAATAGAATGCAAGGAGGAAGATATTTCCAAATTCACAGCATTATCATAGCTCGACAAGTTCGTTTCATCTTCATCCTTCTTGAATCGTACTCGGATACATGGAGTAATTGTTGAGTGCCTAGTAGGGATATCAGAAATATTGCTCCTTGGCTTGAAATTGTGACTCAGTATCACTGGAAAGTTGTCAAGAGAAGTAAGAGCATTCTGTAGCTTCCTTACTAATAGTGTCAAGAGCATATCACCCCAACCTTGCCCCATTCTTGAAAAACATATCCAAGCAAATGACTGAAATCTTTTCAGCACAGCAAAAAGATGGTCAGTATCGTGATCTTTCAGATTTTCCTCCACCTGTAGGTACTTGCCATTAGAGAGATAATTTGACAAAGATTTGACCAATCCACTCTCAAGGAATTCAAAGGTCGTCATTGTTTCTCCCCCATGAAGCTCCATCATTACCTCACTTAAAATGTTAGTCAAGTGTTCTTCATTTTGGAGATTGTCTTGGTTTAATAACTTATCTGCAGAGCCATTGAGAACTGCACAGCAAGTTTTGAGTTTCTGCAAAATCTCTGTTAACCCCATCTCAGCACTCACTGCTTCGGGAGTAAAGTAGGTTGTCTTCACATGCCTTGCAAAAGTAAAAAGGTTGCCCTTCCCAGCCCTACAAGTCCTTGTTTCGGCAGCTTCGGATCCGAGGGAATCAAATGCATAGCAGAAACATGTAGGTTTATTTCTTATGACAGGTTGATTCTCTGATTGTTCGGTGTCATCAGAGAGATGAGGACTGGATTCCTCTTGCATAAGAAGAGCCTCAACTGCATAGACTACACCTTCTTTGATAAAAGATCCAAGGTAAGCATCGGGAAGCTTTTGCATGAGAATCTCAATGATCTTTAGTGATGAGATTAGCACATGATGATCCTTCCGAGACAATAAACCAGCCAAGAAGCTGCCACATAGATAAAAAAATATATGTTCATTTAAAATCAGCAATTTTAGCCCAACTCATATGCAAATGTTATCTTGCCTATGACTGTCATGCAAGAAATGCATTCCCTCTTTAGCATGTCATTTTTACCTTGATATGTTTGTTTCCTTGAGCAACCCTTGAAGCATTTCAGGTTTACTGAAGTAACAGATGTTATTTACAATTGAAGCACAGCCATAGCAAATGTATGAATTTGCCCCAGAGTTGACTGCCTGCACAAAACAACATACTCACTTCCAAATTTCAGAGCACAAGAATTGTTATGAGCTGTTAGTTTGTTATTATCAACAGACCTTGATCAAGACAGGAAGAATATCCCTAGCGAACTGACACAAAAACCTTGGTTCATCCACAATTATTTTTTCTTTCGCAAGCACTATCTGGGTGTCTTCAATATCTCTTGCCACTGAAGGAATAAGCTGGTTTGCTAATTTCAGAGCTTCGTTAACCTGATATAAGCACCATTAAATTATCAAATCATGTGGATGTCTAGATGACAATTAAGGGTGTGCACTCTTTAAGAATGCCTCTTAGCATAGCAAAAGGAATCAAGGGATGCACTTGGACAAATTGTACTCTTCTAGTTACTTATAATCAATATAATGCCTGACATGGTACCATCATCACCAATTAGTACAGATACTGTTTCACTAGTTCAGAAGTGGAAGGTAATGTTACTGTAAAATTTAAGTCGCAGAGAATTGGATTGGACAATTACATGATAAACAATAATAGTAACATGGCTTATTGGATTCCGAGTTCTTTTGGAGCATATATACTGGTGTAAATCAGCTTGGTGCATACACGACTATTGACTGGTAGTGTAAGCAGTTTGCCAATGTCAAGTACCATATGTAGCTAGTTTATGCACCACCTGATGTTGACATTGACACACAAAAAAATGATATAAAGTTTACATCATGGAGCAACGTATCTGGTTTCATTAAGTTCCTCTTTGTTCTCCAAGTAAATGTAAGAGAGGTGATGTATTAAGTGAAGTTGTAAGAAAGTCAAAGATGTCCGCTGTGCTGTCAATAAAATGTCGTGCCAAAAATATTGTATTGATATTGTTAGAGTAGGAGTATATATGCTTGTTAATAGTCCCTTGTATAGGGCTCTCTTTGCATATTTCCTTGATGTACTCTGTGTGTATTTATGCTCTTTGAGCCATGGAATAGATCTGGGGCTTCGTTCCAACATGGTATCAGAGCGCTCCCTCTCTCCATGTCGGCACCGTGCCTCTCCCTCTCTCGACCGCTCTTCTCTCTCTTTCTCTCTCTCCACCCAACTGGTGCGGCAGCGCTGTCCAGATCCTCCGCCACTTCTTCGCCTCGGACCGCTGCATCCCCTCGCCGCCTCAGGCCACCGGCACCGTGCCTCTCGCCGGCACTGCCTCGAGTCGCCGCCAGCTGAGCCTGCCTCCGCCAACGTCGTCCAAGTCCACCTCCGGCCATCCTCTGCTCGGCCCGACTAGCCTCGGCCGAGACCGTCTCCGATTGTGATGATGTTCTCCGTTCCCCCGCCGCGATCCCCTCGTCGAGGCTCAAGATGGATGGGACGAACTACCCACTATGGGCATCGCTCACAGAGGTCACCCTTGACGGCCTCAAGTTCTACCTGCTCCTCGGCTGTCTATGTGTCTCGCGCAGAGGACACGGCTGCCAAAGAGGCACGCGACGCCGCCATCACTGCTGCTGAGGAGGTTGATGCCTTTGCTGTTGAGGCCTATCAGTACACTCTTGCCGCTTACGAGCAATGGTGTGCTAATGAAGCACGTGTCAAGGCCCTCATCATTCACTCCATCGATGTGTCCATCTCTCCGGATGTCATCAACCTACAGTCTGTCCAGCAGATCTAGAAGCACCTACAGCAACACTTCCAGCCGAGTAGCCATGCTTTGTACTATTCTTTGTTGCAGCAACTCCAGGCGCTCCAGCAGCACGACAGCACAGTTGAGGCCTTCTATAGGCAATTAACTGGTCCAAGGTATCAAATCGATGCCTTGGAGCCTCCCACATATCAGATCTACTCCCACTACACCTGCCGCACCACCCAGCACAAGCACCAAGACAGTTGTCGCCTCTACGACTTCATTTTGCACCTGCCCGGAGTTCGAGCCTGTTTGGGCTCAGCTGCTAAATCGCTCTCCTCTAGTGACCTTTGCTAAGGAGCTACAGCTCCATGGCACGCTGGAGTAGCTCCCGCTGGCCATCTTGGCTGCTCCGATGGCCGCTCCTGCTACTCTAATCTCTACTCCCTCTGTGTCTGCTTGAGTTCAATGCTCCTTTTGCATGAACCTTGGCCATGACTACGACCACTGTTTCGCCAGGAAGAGGGAGGAGGAGAAGAACCGCAAGGGTGTTCATCCCAAGAGGGGATGTGGAGCCGCCACCTCCTCTAGAGAGGGCTCACAACACGGCGTCACCACCGATCAGATAGTGACCACACTGTTTCAGCGCCTCTTTGCCTAAGGCTCGTCTGGATCCGCCAATCTCGCTACTTTTGCTCCTCCAAGTACTCTTTGGGTTCTGGACTCTGGTGCCTCTTTCCACGTGACACCGGATTCCTCCACCCTTACCTCTACAGGACCTCCTTCCACTCCTATCTCTATTTGGCCAACTAATGACACTTCCATGCCCATCAGCTGTCAAGGCACCCTCCTGACACCTCATTTTTCATTTCCTAACGTATCTCATGTCCCTCAGCTTGCCTTGCAGCTTCTTTCGGTTGGTTAGCTTATTGATCTTGGCTATAGCATTGGTTTTGACTCTCGCTCCTGTTTTGTTCAGGATCCTCAGACTGAGGCAATGGTTGGTTCTGTCTACCGACGTAGGGATCATTAGGGGCTTTACATCCTTGACCGACTCCACATTCCATCCACTTCCGTTGCTCCTACCATGATTCCTTCATCTTCCACTGCCACTGCCACCGCTGCCACCAGCTCCTTATCGTTCCAATGTCTGGGAACATGCTCCTATTGTGTCCAAGGGCAGGCATAAGCATTATGTGATCTTTATTGATGATTATTCTCGTTTTACTTGGATTTACCCCATGTTCCATCGTGGCCAGTTTTTTCTATTGCACCTTTGTCACCATGGTTCACACTCGGTGGGACCCTCTCTTTCGCGCTTTCCACTGTGATTCTGTTGACGAGTATCGATCAGCTGCCTTCAAGCAGTCTCTCTCTAAGCAGGGCACCCTGTACTAGTCTTCCTGTCCTAGTGCCCATGCTCAGAATAATGTTGCCGAGCGCAAGCACCGTCATCTGATCGAGACTGCGCGTACACTCCTCCTGGCTTCTCACGTTCCACCTCAGTTCTAGGCTAAAGCTATTTCCACGGCTACATATCTTATCAATATACAGCCCTCCTCTCCAGGGTGCCTCTCCCGTTGAGTGTCTATACTCTCGAGCTCCCAAGTAAAGCCACCTTCGTGTCTTCGGGTGCCTGCTATGTTCTCCTTCAGGTCCACGAGCGTACGAAGCTGTCTGCTCAGTCAATTGAGTGTCTTCCTTGGCTACAGTCACGAGCACAAGGGTTATTGTTGCTATCATCCTTCTGCTCGGAAGATCAAGATCTCTAGGGATGTCACCTTTGATGAGTCTCGATCATACTTCTGTTGGGACTCAACCCCTCACCTGGTTTGCTCTCCTAAGGCCATCTCCTGGATGTCCTTCCCTAATCTTCCCTCACCACCTTGTCCTCCCTCCGGTCTTCCTCTAGTTGTTCCTCCTGAGCAATCTGGTCCTTTTGTAGTGACTCCTTACCATCTTCACTACTCTCAGCATCCTCATGTGCCTCCTCAACCACCAGACACCTCTGTTGGGCTCCTGCACTTGCCTTCTATGGCTCTGGTGGCTGCCACTCCTTCCTCTTCTAGGCAGCCTCCTCTGCTCCCTTTGCCTACTACTGCTCGCTACGATCTTCGTGATCAGACCTCCCTCTAGCCTCCAATTCACCTTGGCTTTGATATTTCAGCTCAGGTTCTTGTTGTTGTTGAGCCATGCTCGTACCGTGAGGTTGCCTCTCATCCTGAGTGGCACCTAGCCATGGCAGAGGAGTTGGATGCCCTTCAGCGTACCAATACTTGGGATCTTGTACCCCTGCTAGCTCGTACTAGACTTATCACGTGTAAGTGGGTGTATAAGGTTAAGACCAAGTTTGACGGTACCATCAAGCGCTACAAGGCTCGCCTTGTAGCTCGAGGCTTCCAACAGCAGTATGGTCATGACTATGATGAGACTTTTGCCCCTATTGCTCACATGACCACTGTCCACACCCTTGTTTTCATTGCTTCTGTTCGACAGTGGTCTATCTCTCAGCTTGATGTCAAGAATGTCTTTCTTAATGGTGATCCGCATGATAAGGTTTACATGCAACCACCACCTAGGTATTCTGCTCCTGAGGGGCGTGTCTGTTGTCTTCGTCATGCTCTCTATGGTCTCAAATAGGCCCCTCGTGCCTGGTTTGAGCGCTTCACTTCTGTGATCACTGTTGTTAGTTTTTTTGTAGTGATCACAACCCTGCCTTGTTTGTTCACACTTCCTCTCGAGGTCGAACGCTCCTCTCTGTCAATGACATGATCATCACTAGCGATGATCTTATGTACATTGATTTTTGTGAAGAAGCGTCTCAACGATCAATTGTTTATGTCTGATCTCGGTCCGCTTCGCTACTCCCTTAGAATTGAGGTTGTTTCCACGCCTGAGGGCTACTACCTCTCCCTGCAGAAGTATGTTCAAGACCTCCTTGATCGCTCTGGCTTGACTAACACTCGCACTGCCGAGACTCTCATGGAGCTTTCTATTCAGCTTCGTGCCACGGATGGTGATCCTCTCAAGGATCCCACTCGGTATCGAGTCTCGTGCACCTTGGCATCACCCGTCCGGACACCTCTCACACTGTTCACATCCTAAGTCAGTTCATTTGTGCTCCCACCCACCTTCATTACAGTTACCTCCTTCGGGTTCTTCTCTACCTGCATAGAACCATCTCTTGCCGCTTGTTCTTTTCTAGCTCTGGCTCACTACAGCTTCAGGCGTACTCAAATACAACTTGAGCTAGTGATGCTACAGATTGTCAATCTCTTTCTGCCTACTATCTTCCTAGGCTCCTCTCTGGTTGCCTGGAATACTAAGAAGTAGACTGCAGCTTCCTGTTTGAGTGCTGAGGCAGAGTTGAGAGCGATGGCATCGGTGACTATTGAGGTTACTTGGTTATGGTGGTTGCTTGCTGATTTTGGTGTGCTAGCTTCAGGTTCCACTGCCTTGTTGTCAGATAGTACAGGTGTGATCAGCATTGCCAGAGATGCAATGAAGCATTAGCTTATGAAGCACATTGGGGTTTATGCCTCCTACACACGATCACAAGTGCAGGAGGGCATTCTTGCTGTACAGTTTGTGCCCTCGGAGTTAAGGTCGCCGACTTCTTCAGGAAGCAGGGCACAACATATGTTCTACCTCTCCAAACTCAATGTTTCAAACCCACCGTGATTGTGTGTGTGGGGGGGGGGGGGGGGGGGAGTATATATGCTTGTTAATAGTCTCTTGTATAGGGCTCTCTTTGCATATTTCCCTAATGTACTCTGGGTATATTTATGCTCTTTGGGCCACGGAATAGATCTAGGCTTCATTCCAACAGATATGACCCCTCTCCTCCGCCCCACCCCACCCTGAGCCCCTGCACGCCCACCCGGGTCAACCTCTTACAGTCTTCTCACAGAATCTAGACAGTTCATACCATGGTACTAATAAATCAATCCCACATGCAACACTATCAAATGTGCATGAGTGACACCAGAGCACATTATCATTCCCACCGAAGGAAAAGTAATGCTTACCATCATGATGGCTGTCAAAACTCATCATTAGCAATGAACAACTATAACATATCTTCTATGTGCATCTAGTCTTAACGGTCTGGAAGCAAAGAAGATATGAAACAACCAACCTGGTTATTTTGGTTTTCCAAAGGCAAGTATGGCATACCATGGGAGAGGTCAGAAGTGACCAAAATCCCCCTTATGGTGCTACCAACATTCAGCTCAAAGAGGGACTTCACTGCCACAAGTGAATTACAGGCTAGCTTAGCGAGAAGCCCGATCAAGTTCTGCAATCATAATAAACAACAATCAACTCCGGAACTCCCTCAACACATACTCAGGCATATGCATAGAAGTTCTAGTGCAAGCATACACTGCAAGTTGATGGGCTCAGTGAAGTGAGTCCGCCAGTGCTGATCAGAGGAAGGACTTTCTCTACCACACCCTGGTGACAGAGCTGGTCAAGAAGCTCCACTGAACCACTAAATGAGTCCGCAATGCTTATCAAGCAAGTTGCAACCTTCTCCCCTGCCTGCAAAGTTATATCACTAGAAACATAAGCAAAGCACTACATACATGCCCAAAACAAGCTCAATTAGATGGGTGAACAAGAGTACCATCTTGTCCTCAGACTGCAGTAGATTACACAATATTGGGATAGAATCCATCACAAACTGGGAGCAATCTGTGGGGACCTTCTTGCAGGCATTTGCAACAGCTGAGACCGCAACCCTCTGAACCATGCAAGCAGGCATCCAATTAGAGAATGTAGTAAATTCTCAGCACAAATGATGGAATTTTTGCAATTCTGACCTGAATACTTGCAGAGAAGAAGTCAATGTATGCGAGCACAGCAGTGATCATGCCTGCCTGCAAACACTGAGTCGGCTGCCTCCGTGATATCTTCTCAAAAGCTTGCAAGCACTGCGCACGCAACAATGTGATCACATAAAGCGCGTCAGGTCAATCGTCAACGTGATCATCTGATAGGGTTGTCGGAGCTGTTCGGTTACCTGCTCCGCGACATCAAGGTACTCGATGGCGAGGAGCCGGGAGCAGAGCACGGGGAGCAGGCCGTGGGAGACAACGGCGTCAGCGGCGCGCGGCATGGCGTCGCAGAGGTACGTGATGGCGCGCACGGAAAGCAGCATCACGTCGGGGCTAGCCACCGCGCCATCGCCGCCCCCGGCCAGCCGCACCAGCGCCCGCGCCGCCGCCTCCGTCGGAAAGTACCCGCCGGCGTCCTCCGTGCAGAACGAGAGCGCCTCGCAAAGCTCCGTCAGCGCTGCAACCAGCTCGCCCTCCCCCGCGCCGTCCGCGGCCACCGCCGCCACCATCCGCTGGAACCTCCCTCCCCCGCCGCACGGCCTCGGGCTCCCGCCCCCATCCGACTCGCACGACGACCCCCCATCCCCATCACCATCCCCATCTCGATCATCTCCATCCCCATCCCCATCTCGATCACCTCCATCCCCATCCCCATCACCATCGCCAGCGTGGCCGGACGACGAAGTGTCCATGTCCGAGACGGCGTGGTCCGCCGCCTCGGCCGGCGCGGCCACGGCGGCGGCCGCGGAGGTCGACGGCTCGGCGGTGCAGGGGCGCTTATCGGCGGGGGGCTCGGCCTCGCCGGAGCCGGCAGGGTCGGAGTCGGGCCGCTTCCGGCAGCGATCCATCAGCCCACCCGGCCGCTATCGCAGAGCCCTCGCCGAAGACGTAAGCCAGCACCACTCGCTTGACCGCTTTTGATACGACCGATCGATTAGCTTTAGCCCTCCGCGATCGGTTTAAAATCGAGGAATTTTAACCGATTTGGAGCGGTTTTGGGGGAAATTTCGCGTGTTTCGACGGTGCCGGAGTTTTGGGTTCTCTTGTTTCGGCTTTTTTAAGCGGAGAGGCTGGTTGCGCCGTGTATTCGTGTTACTTTGCCCCGGTTCGTGACAGGCCTATGAGCTAGTTGAAGCTTACTCTCTTTTTTTTCCTTGAAGGACAAGTTGAAGTTTACTTGGTAAAGCAAGATTGAAAAGAAAAAGAAGAAGCTACTTGGTACATGATTACTTGGAGCATTGCAAATTACGTAGAGGGTGATAGACTGCGATTATTCGTTGCTACTTGCTAAGGAAGAATGGGATTTCTTCCGCTGTTTTTGTACCTAGGTTCGTCGCCTTGGTGTCCTGGTTAGGGCATTCACAGTGTGCACAAACCGACCTCAAGGGCTCCCTTGAGTCGGCTCATCTCACTGAAGGACAGCGACGCTAGCTGCCAGAGCTGTAGGTCAAACTAAAACCTTGGTTTGATGCTTGGCCAGTAGAAAAGGGTTTTAATAGATATCATCCGGATCATTTTTTTAATAATAATCTAAATTTCTCATTTATAGATGTGCGCGAAGATTCATGCGCTACCACTCCACATTCTTCTCCGGTGACATCTTCTTCCTCCTCTCTGACGACTGCTTCTTTCTCCTCTTCAGGAGCCCATTCTTTCTCCTCGCCGACGACCGCTTCTTCCTTCTCTCAGACGACCTGAGAGGAGAATCCTACCCCCCACCTAGGGTTCTCTGTTGCCCCAGGCATAGAGAGAGCCCGAGGGGTGATGCCCTGACAGTTGGTGGTGGTGGGGACAATGGGCAGAGTAGGAGGATAGTGGGCGGTGTCAGAGGGTGTCGAGGCGAAAGGCATTGGCTATTATGTTGGATGGGGCAGCACTGCAGAGAGGGATAGGGGCGATGCAGCGAAGACGCCGCCGACTATGGGTGATGAAGGAAGGGCCGGAGAGGCACGCGGAGCTACTCTGGCAAGAGGAAGGGACAACACTAGTGAAGAGGAGGCAGCACGTCGGGGTCAGGGTGAAATGGCTGCTATGGGATGAATGAAGTGGGAGGTGAGAGTTTAGGGTTGATGCACGAATTTCAAAGCAATCAAATGGTAGAAAATCTAGCTGATTTTTAGGAAGAAAACATTGGGTGATTGTTAGACATACCCAATAGAAAATTATTTCCCCACCAAATATACATATGGCCGTTGCTCACAAAACCGTTGCACCATGCGTTATATATCAGCTCATACATTCATTCATACAAGCTCAACACACAACATCAACATCCAAACATGGAGAACTCATCTTCAGCCAAATTTACAAATTTGTTGAACTCCTCAAACTCAAGTTCAGATCCACAAAAATAGAAATAACCAACAGTACCAAAGTTCCACTCCATCTCATTTTCCCATGAATTTCCCACCCCACCAGTATGGCCTCAATTTTCAGCGCCACTATCCACAAAATTTTATCCCTTTTGGAGTTCAACCAAGCTACCAACAGCTCTCACTTGTAAGCTATCATGGCATTCCTTACAAGGGGGCATGGTCGGCGGTCCATCATGACCGTTTGGTTCAACGGCATCTTCGGAGCTGGTGGAGTGGTTCAAGGGGTGATGAATCAGCTTCGTCGATCTCTGTGCAAGCTTCTCCGATCTCTGCTGCACAGAAATTAAACCAAAAGCACATTACCATTGAAGAATGGAGTGATTGCAGTCCAGATGAGGATCTGATTTACTTGTGTAATTAGTGATTTACTTGTGTAATTGGATCGAAAAAACTTCATCTCCTTCCTTAGTTAATCACCACAATCCACTTGCCGCTAGTAAGTCAAAAAACGAAGCATTCCGCATCTGGTAAACTAAACATAAACCCAAATCACCGAATCAGTGACGGAACGAATGGGCTCACCGATGAGTTTTTTGCTATTATGGTACCCTCTAAGTTGGGCTTCGACGAAACGGTATCTACATCATGGGCTTCTCTAAAATAGTACTCTTGTACTTAAGACTTCTCTCAAATAGTATTCTCAGGGATTTTAACTCAAATAATTTGATTTTCGAATTTGTACTCCCCCAATTGACTGAACTGCCCCTGCTCATTTTGTCTTGTCACGAATTTTGTCTTGTCACAAATTGGTCCGATCACACCTACCGCGTACGTGGTCCGGTTGCCCCTGCCGACGTGCGACCGTCCTGGCTGGTGTGCGATCGTCCGTGGCCTGGGGTGCGCGCACTCCCGTGCGATCCTTGCTGCGCTCTCGCCTGGCGTTGACGGAGCGATCGTCCGTGGCCGGAGGCGACGCGCACTCCCGTGCGATCCTTGCCGCGCTCTCGCCTGGCGACGGCGCCGCGCCGAGTATTCCGATCGGCCAGTCCGCCATCGCCAATGAAACCCAAACGATGTGAAAAGAAGAAAATAAAAGTGATTAGGGTTAAACAAAATGAGCAGGGGCAGTTCAGTCAATTGGGGGAGTACAAATTCGAAAATCAAATTATTTGAGTTAAAATCCCTGAAAATACTATTTGAGAGAAGTCTTAAGTACAAGAGTACTATTTTAGAGAAGCCCACGACGTAGATACCGTTTCGTCGAAGTCCAACTTAGAGGGTACCGTAATAGCAAAAAACTCCTCACCGATAGAGGATTACGTCATGACGGAGCCGCACTTGAAGGTCTTCAAGCAGAGTTTTTTGCTATTACGGTACCCTCTAAGTTGGACTTCGACGAAACGGTATCTACGTCGTGGGCTTCTCTAAAATAGTACTCTTGTACTTAAGACTTCTCTCAAATAGTATTTTCAGGGATTTTAACTCAAATAATTTGATTTTCGAATTTGTACTCCCCCAATTGACTGAACTGCCCCTGCTCATTTTGTTTAACCCTAATCACTTTTATTTTCTTCTTTTCACATCGTTTGGGTTTCATTGGCGACGGCGGACTGGCCGATCGGAATACTCGGCGCGGCGCCGTCGCCAGGCGAGAGCGCGGCAAGGATCGCACGGGAGTGCGCGTCGCCTCCGGCCACGGACGATCGCTCCGTCAACGCCAGGCGAGAGCGCAGCAAGGATCGCACGGGAGTGCGCGCACCCCAGGCCACGGACGATCGCACACCAGCCAGGACGGTCGCACGTCGGCAGGGGCAACCGGACCACGTACGCGGTAGGTGTGATCGGACCAATTTGTGACAAGACAAAATTCGTGACAAGACAAAATGAGCAGGGGCAGTTCAGTCAATTGGGGGAGTACAAATTCGAAAATCAAATTATTTGAGTTAAAATCCCTGAGAATACTATTTGAGAGAAGTCTTAAGTACAAGAGTACTATTTTAGAGAAGCCCATGATGTAGATACCGTTTCGTCGAAGCCCAACTTAGAGGGTACCATAATAGCAAAAAACTCCTTCAAGCATGTTGCGACCATCTGCCTGGATACAACCCTGCCGACTCCCAAGGATCTCAGTTCAAAAAAAAAAAAGACTCACAAGGATCTGCTCCTCTCCTCTTTCCCCTTCCACTGCTAACACCAGATCTCAAGCTTTAGCCACTCTCGACCGCTATTGACCACCAAATCCGTCACCTGTGACACTTCAGCCGCTGCCAAATCAACCTCCGATGGAGAGCATTGCCGAATTTTCTTGGGAGGCGGAAATGGAGAGGAAGGCAGATGAGGAACGGGAAGGATCGGGACGGAGTCCTCCAAGTCGCGCTAGTTCGCTCGGACCGGAGAGAGGGAGCGGTTTTTTTTTATTTGACCATGGATGGAACACCCGAGAAAAGATGCGAAGTCATCTACCTGCCTACGTGGCCTCTTGAGCCGGATCAACGCTGTGCATGCCCTTTGAGAACCCTTAGGTAACACATAAATATGAACAAAAAATTATATAGATATTTTGAAATTGTCTGTTGCTTGCAATTATGTGCATTCCATTGTCAGCTAGATTAGCCTTTTTTTATACTTACTGATGTTTCCACTTATCCTCTTTTTCGGAAAAATATGTTCCATTTATCTGGTGTGAAGTTTACTAGCATCGTGACGCATTCATGGTACTGCACAAATATTGTAAAAGGCTAACAGAAAAAGATCATATGGATATATGGTAGCAGAAAACTAGTTTAGATTGTATCTGCTACATATGAGATTCCACGAGGAAAAACTTTTTTTTGGAACTGGAACACAAAGGTTTCCACTAACCAGTGACTCTGGGCATATCGTCAGAGACCAAACTGGTCACAAATTCGGAGATCTGGTCCATGAACACCTCAGAACCATAGCGCACAACGCTCGCCCCATAAGCAGCAAGGCTATTAGCCACTTTGTTGCAAGATCTCGGGCATGACCGGACCTTACACTGATCAAAGGAATCATTCATAACATCGCCGAAAGATGCAGCCTTCTGGACTCCTATCCATTGAGTCAGACCTCAAAGCCTTCTCCAACTCTGTTGCATCAGTCTCAAGAATAATTCTAGTCATTCCCAATTGAGCCACCCTCTTAAGACTATTCAAAGCTGCAAGTGCTTCAGCATGTATGGGGTTTGTGAGCCGCTCAATACGTCCACATCCCCCCTCTAAGAACTCTCCGTTGCTGTTGCGAGCAACAAAGCCCCAACCACCTGACCCCGTAATAGCACGATAGGAGGCATCAATATTGATCTTGTAGCAATCAGGATGTGGTGGCGCCCACTTCTGTTCTTTCTTTGGTCTTTTCTCTCCTTCCCTTTTCTTCAGCTTCTCAAATTATATTACATAGTAACTCACAGTTGAGCATAATTCTGCTGCGGACATTCTTTTCTCCCCCACATTCGTTTTGTTTCTGACCGACCACCATTTCCATAATAGCACCCAAACTATCTGTTGTGTAGCAGCAACCATCTTCCAAATTTCCATAATTGCTTCCTTTCCTGAATTGCACTCTGCAAGCTTCAATCTGATTTGCTCTAGGTCCATTAAGCGCCAAACTTCTTTAACCCCCTGACATTTGAAGAAAATGTGACCACAATCTTCATCCATTTTGTGACACATGGGACAGATTGTTTCACGCTTCACTCCTCTTCTAGCTATGTTCCTTCGGACTGCCAAGCTATTATGTGCAAACCGCCATAAGAACATCTTGACTTTGTTTGGAAGCGGTAATTTCCAGAGTTTCTTCCAATCAAAGGCTTCCTGGCTTTGTCCCCCCCCCCATTTCTGAAACTGACGCATCTCTTCCTCGCTCATGCTCTCTCCACTTTACAGCCACCTTGTATGCAGATTTTACAGTAAATCCCCCTTTCGGATTGTAGTGCCAAGCTGGCCAATCATCAGTATTTTCGTCCGTCGCCATTGACAAAACCATATCTGCATCCCGCTGCCAAAAGGTATCCTTTACCAAATCTTCATCCCAAGTGCCAGTAACCGGGTTGATAAGTTCAGCAACTTTAGTCATTAAAGATGTGCCTCTCGGGGTGGCCAGCTGACGAGTAGCCCCAAGTGGAATCCATGGATCAGCCCAAATATCCAGAGAATTTCCGTTGCCCACCCGCCATATAATCCCTTCCCTAAGAAGTTGAGCGCCTTGAAGGATGCTCCTCCAGGTATAAGAGATCTCTTCTCGTGCCTTGCATTGCAAAATATTGCTGTTAGCAAAATACTTTGCCTTGAGGAGCTGGCTACAAAAATTGTCAGGATTGGTTAGGATTCTCCATGCCTGTCTTGCTAGCATGGCCAGGTTGAATAAGTGTAAGTCCCTAAAACCCAAACCACCCTCCTTCTTTGGCAATGTTAATTTGTCCCAGCTTAACCAATGGATTTTGTTCTCCTTATCATTTTGATTCCACCACCACCTGCCAATTAGAGAGTTCAACTCCTCACAAAGACCTTTTGTTAGATCAAAACAAGACATGGCATAAGTGGGAATAGCTTGTGCCACAGCTTTAATCAACACCTCGTTTCCTGCCTTGGAGAGCATCTTTTCCTGCCAACCTTGTATACGCACCCAGATCTTCCTTTTTATATATTCAAAGGCCTTCTTTCGTGATTTGCCAATCGAGACCGGGAGGCCTAGGTATCTCTCATTTTTTTGCTTCTGACTCAATATGCACTTCAACTTTTACCTGCCTCTTGTTTACTTGATTTGTGTTGGGGCTGAACAGAACAGAGGACTTGTCCCTATTAATCATCTGACCGGAGGCTCTTTCATAAACATCAAGGATTCTTTGTAGTTCTTTGGCATCCTCTATTCGTGCTCTCATCAAGACAAGGGAGTCGTCAGCAAAGAATAAATGATTGATTCTAGGTGCCGCCTCACACACTTTGATCCCTTCAATTTTCCCATCAGTTTCAGCTTGTTGCAGCATGGCAGAGAGGGCTTCCGCACAGATAATAAACAGATATGGACTAAGTGGGTCCCCTTGCCGGAGCCCCCTCTGTGGGGTCACTGTACTGGTGTAATCGTCATTAACCTTAATGCGATATGAAACTGTTGTGACACACTGCATGATCAATTCGATCCACCCCCCATGGAAGCCCAATTTCTCCATCATTTTCCTCAAAAAAAGTCCACTCCACCCGGTCGTAGGCTTTACTCATGTCCAGTTTTATTGCTGCTAATCCTACTTTTCCTCTTTTTCGCTGGTTCAGATAGTGAGTCAGCTCATAGGCTATCAGCACATTATCAGTAATTAGCCGTCCCGGGACAAAGGCACTCTGTGAATGAGAAATAATCTTCGACAGGATGGACTTCATCCGATTTGCAGCTGTCTTTGAAATCAGCTCGTAGGCAACATTGCAGAGACTGATCGGCCTAAGATCTTTGAGCTTTTCCGGTTTATTCACTTTCGGAATCAGAACCACTACTGTATCATTCCAGCCCTGTGGCATATTGCCTCCATTCAACACATTCAGTACCTCCTGTTTCACTTTGTCACCCACTAAAGACCAGAATTTCTTGTAAAAAATTGACGGAATTCCATCGGCCCCCGGAGCTTTCAATTCCCCCATCTCTTTCAGAGCTTCCCAAACTTCTTCACTTGTGAAAGATGCAGTCAATCTCTCATTCATTTCCTGAGAGACGCGAGATTGCACACACCCAATAACCTCCTCCATCTGTTCACCTGCACTTGACCTGAAAAGTTGTTGATATTGGTTAGCAATAAAATTTTTCAGGAACTTCCCCGCCACCACATCTCCTCCCTCCCCCACTAATTTTTCAATACGATTTTTCCTTCTCTCAGAAGCTTGGGCATGGAAAAATTTAGTATTTCGATCTCCTTGAGTCAGCCATGTAGAATGGGCCCTCTGCTTCCAAAAAGTGTGCTGCTGGTCCAGCAGCCTCTCCAGCTTGTAGCGAAGCACGTGCTCTCGATTAATTTGAGTTTGGCTCAAGCTTCTGCATCGGCAGATCTCCAACTCCCTCTTGACAGCTGTTATACGCTTCTCCAATTCTCCCAAGACACACCTATCCCACTCCCACAAATCACTTAAAAGTTGTTTCTGGATCTCCATCAGCCTTGTCTCCCCTTCTCCAAAGCCTTACACCATGCTTTCTCCACTCTAATTGGACCCTCCTCCTCCAACCAACGCGCCTCAAACTTCCTCAACGTTTCCAAAGTTCTCCCCCATTCCTTTCTCTCCCTCCCCCCTAGTTCAACGATGATTGGTCTATGATCCGAGTGCCTTGGATCTCCATTTATTACACGAACCAGAGGAAAGTGAGCCCTCCAGGAACTATTAGCCACCGCTCTATCCAGCCTCTCTTTAACAAAGCTGTCCACCCTATGGTGGTGATTTCTCCAAGTGTAGGAGTCGCCCTCACAACCGAGATCGCATAGGTCACACTCCACAAGAGTCCGGCGGAAATTCTCCATACACCTCTCCGGCCTAGGCGGGCCCCCCACCTTCTCACAGTTGAACATAATCTCATTGAAATCTCCACAACATAGCCACGGCAAATCGCTCCTATTACACAAAATTCTTAACAATTTCCAAGTTTTCTCCTTCTCCTCACCCCTTGACTCACCATAGATCCCAATAAAACGCCATTCAAACCCATCCTCCTCCTTCACAAAGGCTTCAATATGGTACCTCGACATACTTCCAACAGTGACATCAATCCCTTTCCTCCAAAACAAAGCTAGGCCCCCGCTTAGGCCCACACTGTCCTTCACAAACATGTTTGGCAAATTAAGGCTCCACCTAAACCTCTCCATCCGACCTGTGTTGTGCTTGGTTTCCGACAAGAACAACACATTTGGGGCCTCCTTCTTCTGAACGTCCAGAAGACCACGAACTGCCGGGCCATTCCCCAATCCCCGGCAGTTCCAAGAAATAAGTCTCATTGGGCCTGGTGGGATTGCTCAGGCAACCCCGCCCACTCAGCATTACCCTCGACTTCCACACCACCAAGAACCCCTGCTCCTTCGCCTCCTTTGTGCTTTTTCTTACCTTCCCCTGTGACCTCCCCGACAGAGTCCGGGACTTGTCTTTTCTTGTTAGCCGCCAGTGTCATCTCACTACTCTTCCTTGCTCTTTCACTCCTTGGTCTGCGCTTGAAAGTCAGCTTCTTTATTGATAACTCAACCCCTGATCTAGCTTCCAAACCACCCCTCCCTTCCTTTCCTTCCAGCCAAACTGTGCCTGAGTCTTGGTTGGTGGCAATCGAGGCCTCAAAGTCACCCTACAGCATACCTGTCTCTTCATCTACTTCCTTACCAACCTCAGTTCCGTCCTCCCCTCCTACAATCTGCTTTATGCCACTACCATCAACCCTTTCTTCCTCCGGGGATGCAACTCTCAACCCTTTGATCAACGGTTCTTCAGATTTCGTTGTGTCCACCGGCGCCTCCTTTGCCTTGCCTGCGGACATTGACCGCCCTGAAGCACTTTGTTCCCCTGCTGACTTTGACACAGCCCCAAACTCCAAACTTTTTGGTGTACCTTCGCGCACTATCTTTCCTTTTAGTTTCAGCGGGCTTAGACCATCATCCCTCAGCTCTTCCTCCCCTCCGTCAGCAATCTTGCGAGAGACATCGCCACTACCAGTACCCCTCTGTGCAACACTTTTTCCCCAACTTGTATCTTTCCTTTGCTGGTGGCTTCCTCCAGAGCTACCCCCTTCCGACCACCTCCCTTTCCCTTCCTTCTTTCGTGTTGGGTTAACCCTAAGCCAATCCCCAAATTGCTTACCCCCCTCCCTCCAAACCCCCTCATCACACTCCTTCTCCACATGACCCAAGAGGACGCACGAGTAACAGAAATTTGGCAGGAATTCATATTTGAAATTGCACCAGCCCACTCCCTCTTCATCCCTATCCTCCATAGTGGTACCCCTTAAAAGGGATTTACGGATGTCAAGCAGTACCTTGAGCCGAAGGAATTCACCCACAACCATATCATCTTCATCTGTATCCACTTCCAGGAACCGACCCACCTTGTTCCCAATCCGACGAGCCGTCTCCCCATTCATCAACCCAAGTGGTAGATCAAAAACTCTGATCCAAACTGGAACAAAGAAAAACTTCAGATCTTTCAACCTCTTGGAGTCGTCAAAATTCACCACTATTAACAGATCACCTCCAAACTCCCACGGCCCATCCATCATCGCCCTGCGCTTTCCCCCCGGCTGTAGGAAGGTGAAAAGAAATAAGTTGCTGCCCAGCTCCTTACACCGAATACCTTCCCTGGGACACCAGATTCTCCCCACTGTTTGCACAATACCTTCGGCATGCCCAGGCTTCGAAGCGAACAGCTTGCCCACCGCTTGTGGAGGTCGTCCAACATCCCTTGATTTTGCCTGCCGCGCCCCTTTAACAGCCCTCCTTTCTTCCTCCGTAAACTTCAGCCCATCCAACAGACCTTCCAAATCCTCAGCCCCCTTTTCCTTCCTTCCTCCATCAGTCCCGGGACCTCCCGCACTACCCCGCCACCGACAAAGAGACAAGGGCCCCGGCCACACGCCGCTCCCGAGCCCCTTCTCCCCCAGCCTCGCACTACCCCTGCCACCGGCCGCACACCTCCTCCACCTCAGCCTTCGCGCCGCCTCAAACCGCAGACCCCCACCACCACCAAAGCACCCCCCAAACAACAGGCCCGGCACCGTCTTCCACAGCCCCGGCCACCAGCCGACCCCCGGTCCGGTCCCCGCTTCACTCGCCGCGCGCCAACAGGAATCAGCCGACCGCCTCCCCAGTTCCTGATTCCGCCTGCCCCGCCTCCGCAGGACCTCGCGAGAGCCCCTCCCCCGCCTTCCGGACCTTGGGAAAGGGAGAAGCCCTGGAGAACGCACTGCCTTGTGAAGGATTTGGTGGAAATTTGAGGAAGAAACCCAACCGAAACCCTAGCTGGGATGCTAGGGTTCGGACTTTACCATGAGTCGCCCAAGCCCCAGCGGGGGTCAAACGATCAGAGACTCTGTGTTTAGGAGAGCTGAGCCTCACGAGGAAAAACTTTAGAACGGAGACTCCAGATGCACATCAAAGCTCGGTTAGACATATCGAACTCGATAACTACACGTCTACACCCAACTGGATGTGTGCAAGGACTCGGAACTACACGTCTACACCCCAAACAAATGTAGCCCAGCCCGAGCCCACTGGATGTGTGCAAGGACTCGAGGCTTGCAAGCCCAGCTAACTTCATCGTAGTGTGGCCCAGCCTGACTTGTTTTTATTCGTCTCACTGCTGAGACCGGCTATTCTATTGGGCTGGACCGTGCGAACAGAATCACTCCCTCTCTTCGCCTACGTAGTCGTAGGCATCGGGCCCACCTGTCGGTGACGGACATCGAGGCACCCTACCCCCGGCGAAAATCACACCACCTCTTCCCCCTTCCCCTCGGCCACCGCGGAATTGCCACCCCCCTAAAAAATTCGTGTTCCGCCCACCTCTCAAGCCTCGCCTCCCCGCCACCGCCGCAACTCGCCGGGGAAGAGAAGCCTTCGAGACCTCCTGAGACATGTACGCCGACAGCCGGAAGGGCCAATCCGGCGGCCGTCCGATGGACGCCGCGAAGCTCGCGGCGGTCCGGCAGAGGTACTTCCCCGAGGAGACCGACTTTTCTTAAGTAGGATGACAGATGACTAAACAACAGCTAATTTTGGAGTCCATCAACGACAAATGTACAACAATCGAGCTAAACAACTGCTCATTATGGAGAACCAGCAGATGAACATGAAAAAAAAGCACCCCTCATTCATAGATGACAGATAAACATACCACAGGGGAGAGAATCTCAAAATAGCACAGTGAACGCAATATCAATATCTCCGAATTAAGGAAACAAAACTATTAATAGTACTATTAACAAAAGCAACAGCTGAGAAGGAACAATTCCCGCTAATACAACTCAGTTATATATTATGAGGGGCATTGTAAACATAGCAAGCAACTTTCCTAAAACATAATGAGCCTTGACAGTCTACTCCCCATCCTTGCCTATCAAAAGCAATCTAAGACCTTGGCTTCTCCTCCTCCTTGAAAAGTGCGAGCAGTGACACACCAGATACCTTGACAACCTTGAACCTGACACCAGGAATATCTCCCACAGCGTGCCCTTTACGACCAAATCCGGCAATCAGCACCTCATCCTAGAGCATCCAAGAAAGCAAAAAAACTGGATCATTAAAAAGTGTGTAAACAGGTGGATCATTTCAGTAAGCATTGGATTATGAAACACATGCATTTTCTTCGATGTAGTTCAGGCAACCATCATTTGGCACAAAGGCAGCAATCTTCTTCTCGTTCTTCACCAGCTGAACACGAGCACACTTACGGATGGCAGACTTTGGCTGTTTGGCCTCAATACCACCGTAACAGAACAGTTGCACCTTAGCTCAGGTATATAAAGCATGAGATAAAAAAATGATTCTGCTATTTAACATACATCTTCTCCAAAACAATGCCCTTGGCATGAGATGATCCAGCAAAGGGTTTCTTCCACTCATTGCCCAAGTGGCTCTTCTTGTACGCCTTGTCAGCCCACCTCTGGTTCCTGCGGTGGGTCTTGAGCTTGCGCCCAGCTCCCATACCACATCAACTTAACACAAACTACAAGCTCAGCAATTCATCAACACAATTGTCCATCCCATAAACAAGAAGAAAGCTACATTGGTTAATCATACAACTCAACAACCCTAACATATGTGTCTGCACCTTGCTACATGACGAAGCTAAAAGAATGGAGCATATGGCGTAACCAACCAGAGTTACATCAATACACATCTTGCAGCATGACAAGGATTCAAAAAATAAGAATATAAACAACACAGTTTACTACCATCAAATTTGTTCCTGCATTGTATCACTGTACACACTCCTACCATTTCACATATGTTAAATTAGTAATCTTGTTTAGTTGTATTCGAGTTGGTTTTGTCGTATACTGATGGACCATGTGGAGGTGACAACATGTAAGTGATGAGTAATTGACATGAGTTTATGGTAGTCGAGTTTGGTTTGGGTTGTTCGGACCTTGACGTTGTGTGGTGCGACGGGCTCGGTCGGACTGTGGTCAAACTTGGTCATATGGGATTAGGACGCTGATTCTTTGATTTGACAGGTTTGGACTTCATCTGTGATAAGCATGATGTTATTTACGCTTTCATGTATCGAGCGGTGCTATTTGACGTGTTTCTTGTCTGTGTGACTGCAGGACGTCGAGGCGGAGTCGTGGCGAGACACGGTGGACCGAACTAGGCGCAGGTGGCGCTAAGGTCAGAACGGTCGGGATGTGTCGAAGACGACGTGGACTCGAGGTGATTGCGAGGCGTGCGAGGCAAGGAGCGCGGAAGCTTCCCGGAAGGTGCAGGAGGGGCGAATCGGGAATTTCGCAAGGCTGCACAAGCGGGAGCGGGCTCTGTTGAATTTAGCGGGCGTAACGGGGCGGAGACCCGTTAGCCGTAGGCTATAAATACTTGTGAGGGGTTGCATGCCCATGTATGGATTTTGGAGGGAATTAGGGTTAGCTCTATTCAAAAGAGGCTTTAGAGGTTGGTTTTCTCTTTTGCTCTTTAGTTGGTAGGGCTCTTTAAGTGGTTAAGAGCAAGGAGAGGGCAGAGGAGCTGTGTCCCCTTCGATGTTCTCCATGTGAGTGCTCTGGTTGTGTTCATCCCCTCTTGAAGCATGTATTGTTGAGGGATTGAGAGAGTGAGGGTGAGGAGGAGTGGATTCTCATGTAATCATCCATCTTGTTCTAATGTCCATGCGTATCGTGACTCCTCTGTAATCCATGTGCTTTAAGTAATGGAAATCTGAAGTTTCATGTCTCCAGTCTGTTCTCTGTTCTTCGTTGTTCTTTTGAATGATTTCTGAGCTTTTTGATTTTTGAGTTCTTGCTTGCTCTAGAGTACCAAAATGGGTTGCTATGACATGGGAGATGCTCAAAAGCCATTTGGCTAGTTGATCCAAAGAGTAAACCAAGTTTAATCACGAATTTCCTCATTTGAGTTCCTCTGTTCTTGCTTTTGAGTTTCTAGGGTTTGATGGAATTCTTGATTCCTTTGGAGAGATGGCATGAAATTTGGTCTGGAGAGTCCTATGGCTATTACTAATATATCCTCAAAGTTTCATGGCCAAAAGATCAAAGACGGGGGAGTAATTTGGATTTTGATAAAGTCTCTATATCTGTTCAGTTCTTAGTTCATCTCTGAATTTCTTGAGTTTTGGTTGATTTCTTGTGTTGTTTGGAGCCCTTATGATATTTAGTTTATGCTCCTGGGTCTTGGTCTAAAAAGAAAAGAATCATTTCTCTTTTTTCTTTGGAAATGGCAAGAATCTGAATTCATGTTTCAGTCTGCAGAGGTATTCTTCAGTTCGGCTGTAGCCTTTCAGATTCTTGGCCTCCAGCGTGAGTTTCTCCATTGAGTGCTTTCTTTTTTTTTCTTTTGCTGATCTTTGATCATTTTGCATGCAGATCAAACGGCATTATTTTGAGCTGAAATTTTTACTGGTTAATCTCTGATTTATGCTGAATTTTTTGGTATCGCATCCGTTCCAGATTTCAGCAAAATTAATTTTAATTTTCTGTGAGTTGCTTTGTTTTGCATCTTTTTGAAAAATCAGTGTTCGATTTCTCGGGGGCGATTTTGAAGCGAGCGACATTCACCCCCCCTCTGTCGCCATTTCGGTCCTACATATACGTATACGAGTTAAGGTCGTTTTCAAGCCATAGTGTCCGTGTCCGTGTTCGAGTATGAGACCGTTTGATAGTTGTGTAAGTTGGCTTTAAAAAGCCGAGCAATAAAATCATGAGAGAGTAATGAGAGAAGAGGGCAATCAGTTGTGATTGAGAGAGAAAAAAATAAGAAAAAGAGGAGCGATTGGTGCTCCTAGGAAAATAATACGTGCTCTCGACATTTTTTCGTTTGTGTGGAGTCCTGTCTCTCACGTGAAGATCAGAAGGTCACACAAGGGGAAAAGAGAGCAGAGGCGCTGATGTTCTCCATCACATCAACAGCAGACAGGCGAGGCAAGGTGCTGTTGATTTGTGTGTCATGTCGGTGAAGATCAAGATCAACGGGTCCACGTCGTGGGCAGAAGACGGCAGGAGCGCCGTGCCGAAGTGAACAATCAAGAGAAACTATAGCCAGTGGTATCAGAGCCTGTTGATCTTGGTGATTCCTAAAGATCATAAGCGATAAGACGAAGGCCTGGGATAGACTAATCTCTCTCTAGTACCCTCTCCTGATGGCCGACAATTACCTGGTGTGGGCAATGAAGATGAAGGCGAACATACGCACCCAGGGAGTCTAGGGTGCAGTCAATCCGAAGATGAAGGACAAAAAGGTGGGCGATAAGGTATATCACACAGCTTTGGCTATCATCTACTAAGCGGTGCCAAATTCGATGATGCATCAGCTCATCGGGAAGGAGAGGCATGGGAAGCATGGGAGACACTTCAGACGATACACGAGGGAGTTGATCGTGTCAAGAGGTGCGACTCAAGAATTTGCAGAGCGAGTTCGAGAATCTCAAGATGGGAGAGACCCAATCGGTGCATGAGTTCACTAGCAAGCTGATTTCGTTGTACAATTAGATTAACTCTCTTGGCGACAAGATGGAGGAATCTATGGCAGTAAAGAAATATCTACATGTGCTTCCAGAGAAATACATACCTGTTGTCACCACACTTATGTAATCATCCGATCTGGATAAGAATAAGATAGAGAAGATCACTAGCTCCCTTAAGACGCATGAGGAGTTACTGAAGGGGTTTCAGTCACGTAATGAGTAAGGATCCCAGACTCATAATGAGCAGGCATTGCTAGTAAAGGGAGATCCGAGAGATGATCATGGCTCATCAAACAACCGCGGGAGATGGCACGGTCGGGGTGGCCAGAGTGGTCGAGGCGGCAGAGGTGACCATGGAGACAAAGCTGGGCAAGGTGGTGGTGAAAGATCCCGTGATAAGTCACATGTCAAGTGATTTGAATGTGGTGAATACGGGCACTACGCGTTAGAATGCTGCAACCACATAAAGTGTTTCAACTGTAACGAGTACATGTACTATGCTTCAGATTGCAGAAGTAAGAAGAAGAACAGGGAGGTGAACCTCGTCCAAGACGAAGAAGAAGATGACGAACCAGGACTACTTCCCTTCTCATATGTTGAAAAGGCACCGGTCATAGTGATGCTGAATGAGGAGAACATAGTTCCAAAACTATGCATGAAGGAAGGTAGCCACGATCACACGGATCAGTGGTACTTAGACAATGGAGTAAACAACCACATGACAGGAGATCACTCTATGCTTCATGAGCTCGACGAGAAGATTTAGGGTAAGGTCAAGTTTAGCGATGGCTCCACGATGGAGATAAGAGGCAAAGAGACGATGATGTTTGCAATGCAAGAACGGAGATAAAAATTGTTGACAGAGATTTACTATATACCAAGTCTGTACAACAACATACTCAGCCTGTATTCTCGCTTTCTATCACTCTGTATTCTCGCTTTCTCAGCACACACTGTTTCTATAAGTCTCTAAACTTCTCCAAATTTAGGAAGGATAAAGCAGGTTGGACTCGCTTTGCATTGCACCAAGTCATTGCAAAATTTTCAGTTTAGTTGTGCTATTTAACTAAAAAGGTTCAGTGTTTCACCGTTAACCGTACCATGTGAACTGTGAACTCTTGAACGGTAGAAGCGATTTTCCTTGGGGAAAGCAGAAAAAAAAATCCCAAAGTTGTCCGGTCAGATCTATCGGTAATGTAGATGCGAAAATTGAAAAATGTTGGTAGTAGATATTGTCAGCCGAGGGAGTCAAAACTCATAAGTGACTTTTGTGCTGTTGGCAAGGTAATAAATAGCGAATGGCAGGGTAGTAGCGGATTGATGTCCGCATAGCGGATAGCGGTGATATTGCAGATAATTTATTCCAATAATAGAATCTAAAAAGCATTTATAATTTTGAGTTACTCATGTATATATATATCATGAATTACTAACCTCATAGGCTTCCCATCCTGAAGTGTGCAGACTACAGTGATGTGTGATGTGTCTCAAAGACAAAGTTGCTTACTTGCTCCAGGCTACATCGCATGTATGATTGTAATACCCAGTTGGTCAACGGACTCAACACTATCATTATGACTATGGCGTCTGCTATATTTTATAAGCATATAATGGCAAATTGCTTGCTTAAGATAAAACAACAGAGAATGATCTGTCTACAATACGACGCAGGGCTTTCCCCTTTCTATTGATAACCTAAAACTAAAATGAATAGTATGTGCTAAAGTAGAGATCTTTTGTCTATCTCCGGTACACAATTCCAATCCTATTGCAAGCCAAGACAAATGTTCTTGGGTGATCTGAATTATTCCCAACAGACTTAGCTCAACCACAATATCAGCTGCTATATCGCTAGCTATACCGCAATAGTAGCCCTAAGTTCCAGCCCGCTATTTGGGAACGCTACTTCGCCTCGATAGTGCCAACCCTCCACTACCATAATTATGGACGCAATTGTGACCGCTATAAATGCTATTTAGAATGCTGGCTGTTGGTGGCTTCGTCCAACTATGGCGGGCCGGCCTCAATTGTATGGAGAATTTGTTCCACTGAAATGCTTCGGTTAGTGCTCTTCAATGCTTTTTAACTCAAGAAAATATTAGGAGAGAACTCGGATTCACTGATAAAAGCCGGTTCATGTGCCCCAGTGCAATGAAGTGTACTTCAATCGACGAACCACTGGATGTGTACCAAACAGAACGGAGGATACTTCATTTTTTCAGAATTAGCCTCCAACTTGGTATTGTACTTGCGTTCGAATTCAGGCATCGTTGTCTGGGCGCCCGCTCATTTTACATGCTCAAAGTAGGAAGAAAAGGTACAAAAGCTGTACAAGAGGAATTCTAAAGCACAAGAGTATCCAAACTACGCTGCTGGCTAAATTACTTTGTGGAGTGTTAGAAAGAGTTGGCAAGATGCTTCGAGTACGTTTTTGAATATATCTATTTTGAATTGACTTTTCAGTGATTTACAGTGACAGAGTTGCAATCAAGTGACTGTCTTGATGCCCCTTTACATCAGTTACTCCTAATATGACGCTCGTGTTTTATATATATATATATATATATATATATATATATATATATATATATATATATATATATATATATATATATATATATATATATATATATATATATATATATATATATATACACATATACATATATATATATACATATATATATATACATATAGGAAAATTACATAATGCACCATGGTGCCTAGGCACCAACATCCGATACACGTGTATGATTGATAATTTTTTTGAGTTTGGGTATGAAAATGTTTTATACCCTTGATATATTTATGGTAAGTTAGTTTTGAACTCAGTTCAAACTAGTTTGAACTACTTTTGAGTTCAATGCAACTACAGTGAGTATATACCATAAAAATAGTTCAAACTAATTAAACTGAAGTTAAATTTAAATTTTTTCGGAGTTTGACATCTCAAATATACTTTTTTATGGGTACATGAAGATACCCACATCAAACGTTGCGAATCTCGAAGCAAATCAACGGGTATTGATATTGGTGCCTAGGCACCATGGTGCATGAAACACTCGTCCTATACATATATATATATATATATATATATATATATATATATATATATATATATATATATATATATATATATATATATATATATATATATATATATATATATATATATATATATATATATATATATATATATATATATATATATATATATATATGGGGAACGTATCCAGTGCTAACAGCCTTTTCAGTGCTAACATGCTAACACTTCTCCACAGCCATCCGATCTGCTCCGTACGGCCTAGATTCTTGAGGGTGGAAACACCAACTCACTTATGCCTTTTTGCGCAAAACCCCCTACCGGTCTGAAAAAAAATTTCCAACCCCCGCCGTCTGAACTTCTCCTCACGACCGGCTCCCCGCGCCTGCCGTTCGCCCGCGCCGATCACCGCCGTCCCCCCACGCGCGCCGTCTCCCCGCGCCTCCCGTCCGCCCGCGCCGATCACCGCCGTCTCCCCCCCCCCCCCCCCCCCCCGCGCGCCGTCTCCCCGCGCCTCCCGTACGCCCGTGCTGATCACCGCCGTCCCCCCGCGCGCGTTGTCTCCCCGCACCTCCTGTCCGCCCGCGCTGATTGTGTGGAGATGGCTGCTTATTTGTTATGTTCTATCGATTTCAAGGATGTTGTCTCTTGGAGTACCCTAATTGCGGGGTATTCGCATAATAGAATGTAACATGTGAGTGTCAAATTGTTTACTGAAATGGTTGCTTCAGGGCTAAAACCAAATTCTACTACCCTGGCAAGTGTTCTTCCTAGTCTTTCCGAGCTGAGGTTTTTCGGGCATGGAAAAGAAATTTGTTGTTCTCCTTAAGAAATGGACTTGAGCAGAGTGAGTTTCTAGGGAGCGCATTTATAGACTTCTATAGTAAACAAGGATTCATAAGGGAGGCAGCAATTGTATTTGAGCTCATGCCAAAGAGAGATTTAGTCATATGGAATGCAGTGGTTGCTGCATACGCCATGAATGGGGATACAGATTCTGCATTGTGTGCATTGAGCTGCAGAATGTGGGATTTAGACCTGATCATGTGACTGTTGTTTCAGCTCTTCCAGTATGCAATGAACATTCCAAGTTCATCCAGGGTAAGGAGATACATGGTTATGTAATTAGGTATTGTATTGGTTCAGTCTGCTCAGTTAGTAATGCACTTATAGATATGTATTGCAAGTGTGGTTGGCTAGAAAAGGCCAAAGAGATTTTTCAACTGATGACAGAACGAGATACTGCTACATATAACACACTGATTTCTTCTCTTGGAAAGCATGGTCATGAAGATCAAGTACTAATGTTTTTTGATATAATGAAGATAGATGGAATTGCTCCAGATAAGGTGACTTTTGTGGCTCTTTTATCTTGTTGTAGCCATGCAGGCCTTATTGACAAGGGCTTGTTCTTCTATGACTCCATGATACATGACTATAATATTTCTCCAGATAAGGAGCACTACTCATGTGTTGTCGACCTTTACAGCAGATCTGGGAAGCTTGATGATGCTTGGAGTTTCATTTCAAATTTGCAAGAAGAGCCAGAAGTTGATGTTCTTGGATGCCTCTTGGCAGCGTGTAGAGTGCATAACAGAATGGACATTGCTGAGCTAGTTGCGAAAAGAATATTTGAACAAAACCCCAGTGATCCTGGCTATCATTTCTGTTGTCTAATATCTATGCCAATGCTGGGAAGTGGTCTGATGTGGCAAGGATAAGAACTATGATAGAAGAGAGGAATTTGAGGAAGGAAACCGGAAATAGCTCAATTTAAGACCAGGGCACAAACCGTGGATGCTTTCCTTAAATAAATCCAGCTGTATTCTGCAAAAGAACAAAAGAACTACTCACGGTTGGATTAAACTACAAAAAAAAGCACTCCTGGATTTGAGGAAACACCTTATGGTTACTTTATACCATAAGCTGGATACATGAGGAAAGTTTAAGTGGTAAATCGCTAATGTGAAACCCCAATGAGT
Source organism: Dendrocalamus latiflorus (assembly GCA_017311315.1). NCBI lineage: Eukaryota > Viridiplantae > Streptophyta > Magnoliopsida > Poales > Poaceae > Dendrocalamus > Dendrocalamus latiflorus. The sequence continues at coordinate 23,177,381 of CM029620.1, forward strand.
AGCCTCCATAGCTGCTTGAGAATTAATGATAAGCCTGGGAGAGAATATCAGAGAAAAGGCAACTGTTGTCAACTCGCTCTTAAAGAGGATTTTCTCCAGAGGAAACAACTACCGTATTTGTGGTTATAGGTGAGGGAAAAGTGCACCTGGTGCTATTTAGTGTATTGTACTTACTCTTAAGTGTTATGCGTCGAAAGGTTTTGCAATTTTTCTCCTTTTCTTATCATGCCTGCAACCTGCAGCATTGCGGTTCTTTTTGCTAGTTATTAGCTAATTATGTTTGGTGAAAAAAATCTGCACTTATTTGTTTAGTGCCACAAGACATGAAGAGTATGCAGTTCACATTTCATTGTGTTTGACTGTCATCAGCTTTCATATTACTCTGAACACTGAATATCTCTAAAAAAATTGACACCGTCTGCCTGTCTGAAGTTCTTTTGTGCAACCCCAAAGTAACATTGTTTCTTATTTACTTCTGAAGAAACAGCAATAACTTTGTTCAAAGTTTGATCCCCAATCATTTAACGATCCCAGAGGACATGCGGGCGGACGGGAGGCGCGGGGAGACAGCGCGGGGGGACGCGGTGATCGGCGCGGGGAGACGGCGCGCGCGGGGGGAGACGGCGGTGATAGGCGCGGGCGGACGGGAGGCGCGGGGGGGGGGGGCGATGATCGGCGCGGGCGGACGGGAGGCGCTGGGAGACGGCGCGCGCGGGGGGACGGCGGTGATCGGCGCGGGGAGCCGGTCGTGAGGAGGAGAAGTTTAGACGGCGGGGGTTGGAAAAAAATTTTCAGACCGGTAGGGGGTTTTGCGCGAAAAGGCATAAGTGAGTTGGTGTTTCCACCCTCAAGAATCTAGGCCGTACGGAGCAGATCGGATGGCTGTGGAGAAGTGTTAGCATGTTAGCACTGAAAAGACTGTTAGCACTGGATACGTTCCCATATATATATATATATATATATATATATATATATATATAGGCAAAATAACAGGTGCACCATGGTGCCCAAGCTCCATAATTAAAACTTTTCATCCATGATTAATACTTTCCATCCATATATATATAATACTGAAATGGGACACCAGGGTACCCGGGCACCAAGCCTCCCTGCTTTTAGATTGTTTTTAGATGTGTGCAAGTGCAATGATATATAATATCAAGATGGAAAGTCTCAATCGTAGATGAAAAGTCTCAATCATGAAGCCTGAGCTCCATGGTGCCCCTGTTATTTATACTATATATATGATCCTTTGTTTTAGTGTAACAAAAAACATTTGTTTATATTTTGATTTATTTATTTACTAGCTTGTAGAAATATGTTTCGTTTAATAAATGTGTAACAGAAAATTGATATTTATTATACGGTTTAGGATTCCATATATTTATGTGTTACTAGTTTTTAGGGTTCTATTGTTACGCACATGCATAGAACTAGTTGATTAGAAATTACATGAATAGTAAAGCACCGTAGAAAGAATGACCTTTTTCGCAGGTTAAGTATCATGCTGTGACAGGCAAATAAGAAAATTTAAGTGATAAAGCTCCGAACCAGAAATTCCGAATCACCAAACAGGTTTCTCATACAGAATGCTTAATTGATTTCACAAGCAAGGGACCAAAACATACATAGTAGTACACCTTATACAACAACACAAATTGAAGACTTGACACCAAGACTAGAAAATAAAATGCAGCAGCAGGAGGTTATTACTTAAAAAACCTTTGTAACCTCCTGAAAGGCTGAGACAATCACCAACAAGAAGATCACAACAAGAATAAGAGGGAGCAAACGCTAGAGCTACGGATGGATCAGTTGCTTGCTCTAATAAGGCAACTAATCCATCCCTGACCGACAGAAGGCAGGGACTAACAAAAAGATCTTGATTATTTTTGCTCCGCCCTCTGCTGCGCGCCCTAAAATGAGCACAGATTAGCAGCAGAGGGGCGAGCACATCGAGCGGATGCAAGAGGACAGGAGGCTTCTCCTTCTCCACTCCGTTGTTCACTTCTCGTTGGCATCGTCGGCGACGGGAAGGCCGCCTCCGGTGCCGTTCTTGTCGGCGCGGAAGAGCCCCGCAGCTATGTTGCCGACCGCGTCGATGACATCCTTGATGATCCTCTGCTTGATCTGGCCCCTCCGCGGCAGCTGCCGGCTCCCCGTCGGCGCCCTGCCGCCGCCGGTCGCTCGCTCTGCCGCCGCGGACATGGCCGGAGCTTGAGCCTGGCAACTCTTGGTGGCCATCGGCGAGGAGATTCCGGCGGTGTCTTCTGGACAGGATCCGGATCCTCGGACGCTAAAGATCAAAGTTAGAGAAAGAGAACAACAGTGCCGCAATGAGCACGAAATGCAAATTACTGTAGAAGAATTCGCGGTGCCATCGGCAGTGCTGTTTACTGTAGCAGACGGCTCGTAATCATCAAAGTTACGCCACTGTTTACGCTCTTACCTCCCTTCTCGCGTCAGATAATCCTCTTCCTCCTGGTGACAGGAGAGGGAGTGGCATAGCATAAATAGGCGGCGACGGAGTAAGCAGAGGCAGGTGTGAAAAGGGCGACAAATGGTGGGTCCCAAAGCGCGCGTGAGGGTTCCACAGACCACGACCCAGGAGACGGGGTACGGGCTCCGCTCCTAGAAGAAAACACGCTTCGGTGACAAGTGGGATAGGATACTTTCTGGGCCTAGCGTCAATGACCCAGTAGGATGTCCGGATATTCAAGGCGACCGGTCCGTGGGCCCGCGGTGTACTTCCCACGTATTAGTGTTAGTGCCAACTAGCTTTTTTTTATAAGAGCAAGGCTAATAATACAGCCTTCAGCTGGCTGTATGGACACTTACAGCCCACTTATCAGCCCATTTATATAGTAGTTTACAGCCAGCTGAAGGCTGTATGATCCACCCATTTCTCTCACAAAGTTTCTTGGTTCTTGTGCTTCAGCTGGCTGTAAACTTACATGCCACCTCTCTTCTCTCTCCTCCTCTCTCTCTTCCACCTCAGCATACAGCCTACTAACAGCCTTTTATTATACTTGCTCTAAGGACGCAACCACACACTCACACGCTTAGCATCACACACCTATATATACCTATGTGAATACATTCAATGCATACATTTAAGACTAGAGACAGGAACTCAAGATCTCCGGAAGCACGGACACACGCTTTAACCACTGAACGCACTCATATGCACGCGTGTACTCAGATGGCACTATTCACCTAACATTGCTTAGGGACATTGTTCCGTGAACAGTACCCCCCCCCCCCCCGAAAATGCTGCGTCACAGCTCGAAGTCGGGCGGGAAAGGCGTCCATTGATAGCCCCCACCAACCGGGCAAGCCACGGTTCGCGTTAGTGCCAACTAGCTAGCTGTCTTAGTGCCAACTAGTTGGCTGCGTTGGATGGATGTCATGCACCGGTATTGTAGGGCAAGTTCAGCGCATCCACAATATTTGGAGGCTGTATAGACTCTAAACTGGGACTCACAGATAGCCTATAAATGTAGCATAATTTTACGTAATATATAGAAATTACTACTGCCTCTAAGATAAAGCTCACAACTATAATAAAAAAGTGCCTTTCCCATTAGCCTCCCTCATGGCAGGTAAGCTATGCAATTTTTTTTTGTTTTGCTTTGAGACCGCCTCTAGGGCTAGAGCTAAGGGCGTCCGCAATGGTAATAGCTAGTACTAGCTATATAGTCAGCTGACGTGGAGGTGAGAGACAAAAGCAAAGACTATTTTATACTGTTGGACCCACATGCTCCTCTCTCATGTTCTTGGACTACGTGAAATAGATCAGCTATTTGCTCGTCGCTAGTGACTACTCTCTCTCCTACTTTTTCCTTGCCACATCAGATCTAGCTAACTAAATAGGCAGCTATTGGAGACGCCCTAATGCCAAGCATTTTTGCTTGGAGGCAGTCTCCTGCAATGTATAGCGTTGTCTCCAAGCTTCTTCTCTCTCTTCTTGGAGGGAATTTTCCACATACTGTGGATGCTCTCATAAGGCGATGTGGCCTTTTCACTTTTCTTGTTATATCTCGCTCCGAAGATGAGACATGGAATCATAAACGTATCATGTATTTCACTTCTTTTGTTCTCATCTCATACACGCATCTGTGCCTCACTTTCCCCATTGCTCGTCCATTTTTCTAAAAACTATTTTTTCAGTCACTACTATTTATTTTCAGTCAAAGTCCACTTGTCACGGTCAATATGACAGTGTGTACTACAATCGATTTATAGATTTTATCTTAAAAAAATTGTATTTGAAAATTAGTTACAGTAAAGAAATGGTTTTAGAAGCAAAAAGAAGAGGCCTAAATTCAACTGCCATGTTGTACACTGTGCGCAGATCTAGAAGCCGTAGAGATCTCTCCTGCAAATCAACTACACCGATCAAAGCAGTAACAGTTTTAACTTAACAGTCTGAACTCTGCCTGCGAATTTCAGCTCATCTAAGCTGATGAACCACCGGCCACAGCCAAGAATATACTGAGCATCACGCACCACACTTCAGAATTTAGTACCAGATGCAGCATCGTACAACACAGGGTAGACTAGGCTTAGATTAGATTATTACGCGCAAATGACAGTTGCACAAGTCATTCACTTGTAAATTTCGCTGCTAGGCCGGACTAAAACCCATACGTCGTCTTCTGGCCTCTCTGATTCTTCTACTGTCGCCAACGCCATCCACTGGTCGCTCTCCGTCGCGCTGTTCAACTGTTCAACTGCTCTCGAGGAGCCAAGTAGGGAGGAGCGGTCGAATTTTTTCTATTTAAGCCCTTTTTTGAAAAAATATTCACATTTAGACCCCTGGTGGTTTTAATTCCGTTTTTGGACCCAGGGGGTCGGAGCCGTGACCCACGGCGCCGAGGTAACACGTCTCGGCGCTGTGGTCCATGGCTCCGAGGTCGCAGGCCCACTCCAGCTTGGTGGCCTGCGTGGCGCTGACGTGGCAGCACCTCGGCGCCGTAGATCATGGCTCCGAGCTCGGAGCCGTGGGTCGTGGCGCCGACCTCGGAGCCGTGGGTCGTGGCGCCGAGCTGCCTGCCACGTGGCGCCGAGCTCCCTGCCACGTCTGGAGACACTCGGCGTCTAGGGTTTGCACCGATCAGGCTTTACGTTGTCGCAAAAAGAATTACTAGTTGTATTTTTTATTTTGATTATTTAATTATAGTAATATTATGTAATATATTTATTTAATTTTAGTAATATTATGTAATATATTTATTTATTTATAGAGAAAAAAATACGACATATGTTTTAAAAATTTGTTATGTTGCAGATGATACATGTAGGAAATTTGTTGTAGATTTTTTTAAAATATTATGGTACGTTGGTAATAGTTTTTGAAACATAAAATTTTGATGTGGAGTACAATTTAATGAAAATTTTTTTGAGCACAAATGTGATATGAACAATTAGACGAAATGAACGAAAGTGATATTGAACACGTGGGAATGAGTGCAAGAATTGTAATGATTATAAGTTTTGTTAATTTTGTAGTTGTGAATTACAAAACAATCTGATAAAATTGTAAAACAAGTTTATGTTGATTGGCTCGTTGTAGATGCATAAAAAAATATGGTAATTTTTTTAGGAACGATTGTGCGTAGAACGGTCGATATATAAAATGGTAAGTGACTTTTAAGGTTTGGTATGTTTTAAGGGTTTGCAATTCCCGTGGTTTTTGCAAGGTTTGCTAATTTTGTAGTTGTAATATGGGAACGAATCTGATGAAGTCGTAATAAAAGTTTATGTTCATTGCAAGTTGGACATGCAAACCAAATTATGCTAAATTTTTTTGCCGAAGGATTGAGCGTAGAAATATCGATGCATATAGTGGTAAGTGATATTTTGACATGGCAGACATGTGGCATGTGTGCAACTCTGTACTTCTAATGTTCAGAATTCCACCACTAGTCCTAACATGCATGCCTTAGGGAAAATAACTTGCTGGGTCTATTACATTTTGTCTACTGGGTGTAGCGTGTTTGTTTCCCCTTTTTGTCACGCCCTGAAGATGGCTCCGCTGCATCCTTCTTCCTGTCACTCTTGGTCTTGAGAGCTGCCTCCCGAGCTTAAGCTCCTCCTCCTGACGCTTGATGGCAGCTTCACGCAGACTTAACTGCTCCCGCCTCCTTTGCAGCTCATCCTCCTTGCCCTTCAGACGGATTTGGTCCACCCTCACGCGGCGCTCTTGCTCAAGCCGCATCTGTCGTTCCACCTCGCGAGCCTGAGTCATCTTGACAAAGTATTGTGCTTTGTTTTCCACCTCCACTGCCCGGTTATCTGGCCATGCCGGCGACACCCGATCCACCCATTCGATGAACCTGCAAGCCTATGTGTGGCGTGGTAGATGTCATCGATCAAGTTGAAAAAAGATAACGAGAAACAAATGATTTAGTTGTGGTCGTTACCACGAAGTCGTCATCCAGGTCAGGACATTTGAAGAACCTACGGCCGTATTTGGCTCGTTGTACTCGATCAGTCCAGACTCCCAACATCGTCCTAAAGCCGCAATGGCACTTCGGGCGCTCATGCCACTCCGGCACTCCAAATGGGTCGGACCTCCAGGAAGACATTGTTGTGTAGTAGTATTGTGATGCCTTGAGGAGGAGATGTGGTATGGAAGACATAGGAGGGAGGCCTTTATGTAGGCAGGTTATCTGGTGCAGTGGGCATAGTCCATGGAGAGGATCTTTTCGCTTTTCCTGGATTCCAATGTAGCAATAAATGGCCCTATGTAGGCTTTTCAGAGACTATAGTCTCGTAATAAATTCATAGGTCGTAGCCTTTTCAGAGATTGGACCATTCAAAGCCTAGAAGGCTAAAGACCTACGCCCCTATATGTGTACAGGCCTACAGGCCTACTCCTGTAAAGGCTAAAGACCTACGCCCTATATGTGTACAGGCTAAAGACCTACTCCGTCACTGCGCAAAGCTGGCATATGCTGCCCCGTTTTCTCATGTCACTGAGCAAAGCTGCCCTCTTTTGTCATCTCACTGAGCAAAAGCTGACCTCTTGTGTCACGTCCCTGAGCAAAGCTGGGGCGTGTTGTCATGTCCCTGAGCAAAAGCCTCTTTTTTTGGTGGTCACTGCATTAAGCTGCCCCGTTTTGCTATAAGTAGCAGGGTTGGGGTCCCATGACATTGTGAATCGAACAAAGTAGTACCCTCTCTTTCGTGGTGAAACATACCATGTCTGAAGTCGAGGGGCCAGTGGGATTTGGGTCACCGAAGGACGACATTCCCTTAGAAACTAGGGATATGTTTGGTCCGCAGTACCGATTGATACCAAGCCGACGTGCTCAACCACCGTGGCCGAAATGCAGACACAATGAGTACGCAATCGTCCAGAGCTTGGATTCCCCGAACGATGGCGGGCGACGTTTCTTCCGATGCTCACGCTCCGGGGTACAAATTAGTAATGTTACATTTTTTATTGCTTATGGACCCTCGAAGTTTACCGTCATTTTTTTGTGCAGATGGCCAAATGCGACTTCTCCCACTGGATCGACCCTCCTCACGAACGGTATGTTGATCGTTATGTGGATACATTATGGGCTCGAATATGGGACTTGGAGTACCGAATGGAGAGTCTCACTGAGGAGAACAACGACCTCCGCGAACAGATGCAATGCGAGAGGGGCAACGAGGAGGTCGTGAATATAGGAAGCTCTTATGATCCCACATGTTGCTGCGCGAACCCGAGCTGCATATGTGCATGCCACTACCACGATGGACAACCACGTCCGAGGCGACCCCCTCAGCATTTCTCCATGTGGGTGCCACGAGGCTCGTTTGGCATGTAGGTAAGAAGGTGTATGGTTGTGTTGTGTTTTAGTTATTGTGTTCGTTGGTGTGTTGATGGCTGTAGTACTTGGTTGTGTTGTCATTTTTTGGTACCCTCCATGTTTACCGTCGTTGCTGTCGTTTGCAGGAAACAGTTCGTAGGCTTTTTCAAAAAGCATAAATTCATAAGCAAAAAATTCATAGTTCGTATCATTTGCAGTCGTTTGCAGTAAACATAAATTCATTGCAGGAATTATAGAACAACAAAGTACATACTACGGATTCGTACACAAATATCACATGAATATAACATATACACATATATACAAACAAGTAGCTCATTACAACACGACCCACAAGCCTACACATAAATATCACTGCCTCCTAGCCTTACCCTTACCCTTACCAAGGGCGTCGGTGCCTGGAGTGTAACGGCTAGGCTCGCGGTGGCGTCTGCGTGGTACAGGCTGTGAAGGCTGAGTCTCAGGAGCGCCTACGAGCTGAGACGGGCCTATCTCATCGTAAGTCTGCTGCTCCACCTCGTCGTCGTCCTCACCCCCCTCGACAGGGAAAGTGTCGCTCGTGGGGGATGAGCTCTGTGCCGTGTAAGACCCTCGTCGCGTCGGTTCTGCAAGTCGTGTCGTAGGCACGTCTACGTCCCTCCCCGCGCCGGTGCTGCAACCACAACGACTAGCCGCACGACGTAGCCGACCTGCTAGCCTCTGTCATCCAACATTTTGTTAACCAACAAGATACGAAGATATTACGTACTAATTTTGTAAGTGGCTTTGTCGAAGCTTACCTCTAGGAAGGTAAGCGTCCGGGCGTCGCCGACTGTCCTGGAGAAATGCTCTATGTCCTGTACGGACTGCTTCAGGGTGTTGCCCTGCAAACAAGAAAAAGAATGGATAATTTGCTATATGTAGTGATATTTATATCTATTGGAAAATAAGCAATGAGATTGAACATTACCACACGGTCCAGGACTGGTGCCGTCTCCACCTGCGTCCCAAGGCGAGTCGACTGGTCGTACGGCGTGTCTTCGTCGCCCGAGGACGCAATGTCGGCGTAGTCATCCTGAGTCCATTGGCCCTTAAGCTTGGACCGCGTCGCACGCTGGTACCAAACTTGGTACCGCCGGAAGTTCTCGTTGTTGTCGTCCACGTGGTCCTGAAAGTGTCCCCACTCCTCAACGTACACGTGGTGGTGCTGCTCAAAGTCTGTGACCTTCTTCTGTCGCTGACGATCAAATCTGCATGTCACGTAAACCAAACGTTAAAAATAGAAAAAGCTCTGTGCAATTGGAATCCAAGGGTAGAATTGAAATTGCATGCCACTTACTTGTGTAAGGCCACAGACGTGGAGAACTGCGCTACTGGCCACAGCTACCTCATACCAAACTGGCGTGCAACTCTATGTGGCAAGTGATACTCAACAGCATAGAAACAGATAAGAGGGCACCTCTTCCTGTAGAGGGCCTCGTCTATGCTGCACAGTGCGCTGAACTGAATGGCCTCCACCTCCTGCTCGGCGTACGGCTCCCACTTAACCTGCATTGAAACAATTTAACGTTAAAGGTCATATACTAACAAATGAAAATCACGATACCAAATGGAATTAACTTACACTGGAGGCCGTGAGCGCATCTAGCTCGTTCGTGTACTCTAAGTAGGCCCTCTTCGTCCGGGCGTAGGGCACTGAGACCTGGTCCCAAAGATATTCAAGTGTCGGACGTCGACGAGGAGGAACCTCTGCGAACCACGGACGAGGAGGCGAAACTGTGGGACGACCAACTGGTAGACGACACCACATCCACAGCCAAAGGGTGCCTGATCACCTAGTTCTGGTGAATAACCGTGAGGGGTGGGATCAATGGACACCTTCCGCACAACAAGGTCCAAACATTTTAACTCATTTCGCATAACCAATTTGACATATTTGTCCCACTCATCCTCACAACCAGTTAAGATCAACCGCCTGAGAATTATGTCTTTCGAACCGAAGTGAAGTAACCCCTCAACTGTGATGCTCTCCTCGTTTCCATGACAATGTAGCTCCTCCCGAGCCCTAGCCACCAACTCACTAAACGACGGCCGATCACTGAATATCAGAGGCACCCTTTGCATTTCAACAAATCGAACATTTCCATAATCATCACTTGTCACACTGCCTCCATGATATATGGTGACTAGGTTGTCCATCTAGTTCATACAGAAAACCAAACTAATAAGTACCTTGAATCGAAATCGAATACTAGAATGGTAATGATGCAACCAAACAGATCCCAAACTTTAGAAGTTCTCTATTAAATGTAAAAACATATGCTTTAAATTGTTATTGGGATAATGAGATGCATAGGCGGGCGGGAGGGGACGCGGCCGGCGGGGAGGCGGACTTGGAGGCGGGCGGGGAGGGGAGGCGGCCGGCGGGGAAGCGAGGCAGCGAAAATCATGCAATCACTGTCCACGATACGATGGACAAGGAGAACGAGCCCCTAATTGCAGCTAAAATATCAAGCCAATTAAGTTCTTCGAGTTGATTCTAATTTTCCTTTGTCTGACCTAAGCAATTAACAAACAACAGCACGCTCCTAATAAAAGCTACCTTGGCTCTTGTATTTAGCTAGCTAGTCGATCGAACGATTTGCAACACAATTACTCAGTTATTTCCCCCTTATCATATATGATCTGTACAAGATAGCAGGCATGTAAGCATATGAATTCGGAACAACGTGATCATGCATCAGGAAGAGGTCACCCAGATCTAAGGCACATCGCAGTATACACACATCCATGAATCACACTTCGCAGTAGCAGTATGCACACATCCATGAATCAAATTAGGGTTAGCATATATTTCTCTGTGTGAATGTACCTTGGATGGAGGCCGGGGACGCGGGACGCGGGAGGCGGCGGCACCAGAGGGCGGCGGCGGCACCAGGGAGCGGCGGCGACGTGGGAGGCGGGAGGCCGGGGAGGCGGCGGCCACCAGAGGGCGGGAGGCGGGAGGCCGGGGAGGCGGCACCAGAGGGCAGCGGCGGCACCAAGGAGCGGCGGCAGGGAGGCGACGGCCGCGGCGGGGACGCCGGCGGGGAGGGGAGGCGACGGCCGCGGCGGTGAGGCGGCGGCCACCAGAGGGCGGGAGGCCGGGGAAGCGGCACCAGAGGGCAGCGGCGGCACCAGGGAGCGGCGGCGGGGAGGCCGGGGAGAGTAGGCGACGGCCGCGGCTGGGACGCGTGCGGCAGTGGAGGCGGCGGGGACGCGGCCGGGGAGGGGACGCGTGCGGCAGTGGAGGGGCGGCGGCGGGGGGGGGGGGGGGCGTGCAAATGAACCGTGCTCGCTGCCGTGGGACAGGAAAAGCCACCCGCTCGGCGCCACGATTCTCCGAGCTCGGCGCCGCGATACACAGCTCCGAGGTCCTGCCACGTCGGCGCCACGCAGGCCGCCAAGCTGGTGCGGGCCTGGGACCTCGGAGCCGTGGACCACGGCGCCGAGACGTGTTACCTCGGCGCCGTGGGTCACGGCTCCGAGCTCTGGGTCCAAAAACGGAATTAAAACTACCAGGGGTCTAAATGTGAATATTTTTCAAAAAAAAGGGCTAAAATACAAAAATTTCGGGAGGAGCGGCGATGGGAGGGTCCGACCCTGCACCAAGTGGTGCCATTAATAGTGCACGGCTGAACAAATCTATGCGATCAAATACTATAATTAGAGAAGGTAAATGATTTCACCGTTTTTTGAAGTCTCCTAGCGAGTTGGTGAAGATTTTGACTGCTCAGTGCTCAACTTCTCGATCGATTGCTCAGTGCACGATCGCTTCATCGATCGCTCTGTTCGACCGCTCGCTCAGCTTTGCCTGTTGTCATAAGATCCAATCCACCTGCGATCATCAACGCTCTTCAAGTAAACTATGAACCAGATTGATTCAAGATGATCTTTATTGCTGGTTTTCCGTGGATTCACAAAATGCCCTCATAAGCACTCCTAAAAGCCCTAGTCAAAAACTAAAGCTTCTTCTCTCATCTTTTCAACACGTAAAATCGCTTATTAAGGGCCTGTTTGGGAGAGCTCCACCAGCTCCAGATTCACGAAAAACAGATCCAGATCCACTTTTCCAAGCCAAACACCTCCAGCTCCAGCAGCTCCACCGTGGATCTGCTCCACCAAAACCATGGATCTGGCTCCAGATCCACCAAATCCATGGAGCACCTCAAGGGGTGCTCCACGAAAACTTGTTTCGTATCTACTCGTGGAGTTAGGTGGTAATTACCCACCAATGCCATTACACACCCCTCCCAACCGTTTTTTCTATTCGGCTTCTTTTCTCTCCAAGCGCTCCTCTCCTCGCCTCCTCGCGTCGAGCGACCGACGCTCCTCTCCTCGCGCCACCTGCTCGCGCCGCCACCTCCGGCGCTCCGGCGAGCCGCCTCCTAGCGTCGCCTCCTCGCGCCGCCTCCTCGCGACCCTCCTCGCGCCGCCTCCTCCCGGGCCGGCGCCGCCTCCCCCGCCTCCGCCTCCTCCCGGGCCGGCGCCGCCTCCCCCGCCTCCTCTCGGGCCGGCGCCGCCTCCCCCGCCTCCTCCCGGGCCAGCGCCGCCTCCCCAGCCGCCGCCCCGCGTCCTCCTCTGCCGCGTGCCGTGCCCGCCCACGGCCGGCCGCCGGGCCGCCCCTGGCCGGCCGTCGCGCCGCCCCCGGCCGGCCGCGCCCGCCCCCCAATCGCCGCTCCGCCTCCTCCTCTGCGCGCGTGCATCTCAGCGGGAGGAAGAAGAATGGAGCTCTCCACTGACGCGTGGGGCCCAGTGGAAGTGAGATAGAGAGGGAGGTGGAGCTGTACCAAACACTTTGACGAATCCCAGATCCACGGTGGAGCTGCTCCACCGTGGATCCAGGTGAATCTGGTGGATCTAGGTGGATCTGGAGCTGGTAGAGCTCTCCCAAACAGGCCCTAACCCTTAAGGTGCCTTTGGTTGAGCTTTTGGGAGCTGCTTTTGCTTCCAAAAGGCCAAAAACCAACCAAAGGGGTGGAAGGGTAGTACAGTTTTGAAAGCACCTTGGACCCTGCTTTTGGCTTTCTGCTTTTTGAAATGGTGAAAATAGAGAGCTGTTTCACAGTTGTTTCAAGAAAAATAGAGATAGGAGGTAAGTTTTATACTTGTTTGAACCAAACAGCTTACAGCTTTTCCACAGCCCACAACCTACAGCAGCTTTTTCAGAAGCCACAGCTCAACCAAACACGCCCCTCTCCCTACTTTTATAGGTTAATGTCTCAAACCGTATTCACCTCAAACACGGGCACAAAACTCTATCTCTTTCGAAAATCAAGGGCCTCAAAAACCACAAGTACTCGAAAATTATGACTATTCAGAACACTCGAAAATCACAAGCATCGTAGCCGTTTAAGCCTACGACTACCGACCATCAACCAGTCATTGTACCATTGACTGCCAAGTATCGACTAGGTACTGTAGCATAGACTACCATCAACAAGTGTTGTAGTTTCGACCGCCGAGTTCTGAGTACTGATCGGGATGTAGCAACGACCACCGAGTACCTACCTGATACTGAAGTAATGACCACCGACCGGTTACTGTCACTTCTGACTGGTCCACTGAAGCTCATGACCCCAACCATCCTAGTCAAAGTCTGCCGACTACTGACCATAGTCCATTGTATCTTACGACCAGTTCACCATGTCATACGACCAATTCCCTGTAGCATACGACCGGTTCACTACAGTTACGACCTGTTCACTATAGTTGCTACCAGTTTACTATAGCTGCGACCGGTTTCTCCGAAGCCTCCGACTCCAGGGTCTTCAACCTCTCCAACTACTCTCTGACTCCGGAGCCTTTGACTCCTCTAAAAACTCCGAACCGAGGTCATTCCATCATGGTCGAAATGCCATGGTCGTTCTGCCATGGCTAAATGCCGTGGTTGTTCTGCAGTGGTCAAAATGCTTGTCGTTTAGATCAGCCAATCGGATCATCTATCACAAAGCCGATCGGACTACCGACCATGGTCGACTAAAACTTTCACAAACGCAAATTTAAATATAACCTAAAAATTAATTATTTATTGTTACTGTATTCATAATCTCCACGTAATCTAACAAAATCAAAGGGAGGTGGTTTGATGCTGCAACTCCGCGTACGTGCGCAATCGTGCGCGAGGGGCAGAGGGCACCGCACCGGCCGGTGGGACTCGGGAGGCAGCTCGGCATCACGGTTGCGAACCTGAGATCATTTGGCGGCTGGTTCGGGCGCGAGCGGCCGCTATACATCTGCGTCGTGCTACGAATGTTCCTTGATACGTTGCGTCACTTGCGTGGCCTGCCTGCCGTAGGTTGCTCTCGCGCGTACGTTGAACACTCGAACCATTAAACGCTAATTGGCTTCGGTAACTTCGGTTAGAACCGGGCGAAAGGGCGACCATCGCAGTGTCCATTCCACACACAAGACCTTATACATGCTATTATTCTTTGTGATATTTTGGGTGACGTCATCGATTATTGTTGGCCGTGTTAGCAATCAATGTACGTACGTCCTTATAACATGTTTGATTTAACAGTCCCTTGTTGCATGCATGTTCCCAAAACATCCATGGAACACATCAAAGTATCATACTCAAGAGGGTGAGAAACAAGATGCAATGCGATCTGCATTAATCCTTCCTGCCCCCTTGACCCGAACAAAAGCTAGCTCCAATGAAAAATCAACAAAAGCTCCGTCTAATAATTGCAACAACTTAGGGCATGTTCGAAACAGAGGAATTTCAAAGAAATTTTGCAGGAAACAGTTCAATTCCCGCATTCCAAACAGGACCTAAACATGTAGTAGTCCCTTGATATTTGTCGTCGTCCCAGATATCAGCATCCATGTCATCCTGCTGCACAGCGTACTACGATATTTTCGTAAGCGTTTGCGTGCACGTGAAGGGAAAAGGTGAAGAGAAAAAGAGAATGGTTTTTACCATCTGTGTACTGTAGTACTGTGGTAGCTACTTTCAGTTTTCACCCGAGAGGTATCGTTCGATCTATTATAATTACTAGCTGCATAAGCGCGGCGCACGCCGCGCTAGCTACCGTGCGGACCAAAGTAAAAGAGACGATAATTCGCAGGGAGTTTCATAAAAAAAAATCAAGGACAAATGCGTAATTTTGGAAAAATCAAAGGGTTTTTTTGCAAAAAAATCGAGGACTTGTAAGGACTTGTACATAAGTAAATAAGGACCTATACGTAATTTTGGAAACCCGCGGGGCGCCATCCAAAAATTTTTTTAAAGAAAAAACTTGCAGGGACCTTTTCGCGAGAAAAAAAGGACCTTTACGTAATTTTCAGAAAGTATGAGGAAAGTGCCTCGGCTGGCCGTACGCAAATTCTCTTGCCACGCGCCGGCCGGCCGAGCGCAGTGGGCGACGTGGTGCGGCTCGCTGGCCAGGAATCCTTCCGGGTATATGGCTGTTATGATTCAAGTAAAGAAAAAAAAGAAAAAGACACATACCATTGTTCATAGTAAGTCCAGATTATAAGAAAGAATCTATGTCAAATACAATTCAAATAATAACAGAAATTCGGAATAATAAATAATCAATGTGTTACTTTGATATTAAATAGAGGTACATGTGTATGCATGCATTTTCAAAAAAATAGTAACTAATGGAGGAAGAATAAAGACATGCGGCTACATGATCCATGTATAGTGGATAGTGTTTACGTTTTTAAGAACCTCAACAACTTAGTATGCTTAATAATTTTCTTCTATCAAGCTCATACTTCAATGACATTTCTTAAGTTATATTTTCTTTCGAGCTTCTATTATCATTTCTAATATTTATGATATCTTAAAATTCTAAATAACCAACAAGATACGCAAATATATTCTTAGACATCTAAGTTATATCATTTGATACTAAAACTTTGAAACAAATCTAATCGCGTAAATGCATAGGCCACCCTGTTAGTTCTTTTTAGCTTATAAGTTATGGCTTTTTTCGAATAAATAAATATGATAATTTCTTCGTCATCTTTTTAAAATAAATTATTAAAATAATTTTTTTTAAAATAACTTATTAGCTTAACTTATCGGTCATCGCTTCGTAGCTCCAACTTTGTTCAATCAGCCGTAGAAAAGAACCCTATCCCATCTGATCCGATACGTGGACGCTATCCGCTTCTTTGTCCAATCATGCACCAAAAGCGAAGTCACGTAACTGTCGAATATTTGCGCCTTTGCAATATGAAATGGATATGGATGACAGTGTGGCAAAAGTTTCAGAATTCAGATACCAATGTTGCATTTTTTTTCCCGCTGAAAAGATGCATTCGCAGATTTGCAAATTGGGGATTTTTATGGGACATGTTTGTATTAGTTTCTAAAAAAGCTAGAAATCAATATAAACGGTTTCTTTATTTATCTCATTCCTATCTCGTATACATAATTCTCTCGTGCTTTTCCTCATCGTTCATGCTTTTCTTCTTAAAGTTATTTTTTTCAGTCGCTACTTATTTATTTTTAACAAAAAATTATGAGTCACAGCCAATACGGATACCCTGTATCTGCCAACAGATGAACAAAGATAATTGAAAGGTGAGCTAAATAATCAAGCACACATGTCATGCATGCTCAAAGTTTATGCATTATATGAAACTTCCTTTCTGAAATACATAATAGCATACGAGTGGGGCAAACAAGTACTCAGTACTGAGAAGCTATCCTGCTATGCCCCGTTCATTCCAGATTTTTTAGCAGTTTTTTATTTTTAGCTAAAATTACACTGTAACGACTGTTAAATTTTCGGAGCCATTCAATTAAAGGAAAATAAAGCGAAATAAGAAAAACACTATTATATTTTCACGGATAACACAAAAGCAAAAAAATAAAAATAAAAAACCAAAATTAAGAAGTTAATGTGTTTATTCGGGGCCGATCCTCAAAATAAAAACTGTGGACAAAAGGGCGGTAAAGGAGAAATTCTGAGGAAAACAGCTAGTAACATCACTTTGTACCACACACCATATGCATCTATGTTTACATTACCAAAGAGTAACACACTATGCATCTAAAGATACGATTTAGCTGTAGCTTGGTTCTCTTTTGAAGCTGTTGCGATTTGTTTGCTTTGAGTCATCAGCGTTGCTCGGCGCCACGAGGTTGCTCAGGGTCCTCACTATCTGCAGCTTGACCTGACCCCTCTTCGGCGGAGGCCTCTTCTCCTTTGCGAAGTTGCTGTTGCTGCTGTACTCGCAGTAGTACTCCATCACTTCCTCTTCTTGCTTACCACCTTCTTGCCTCGTGTGTGTGTGTTAAAAGGCTTGAAGCCAAGTGCTCAGTTGAGGATGGGGGTGAGGAGGTAGGAAGTATTTATAGGCGAAGCCCTACTGTATTTTGTGCATGTTGCTGCATCAGTTGGTATGTGTATCTTTTTCGTTTTTATTTGCAGGAATATATTGGCTACTTTTGGGTCATGGGGCTCCTAGTGTGAACGCGATCAAGCAACTAAATAATCAGGGAATTTATGCCTTAGACACACTGAGGCTAGTTGATAACATGATGGCGATGTGGAGGTGTAGGATCGTATGGTACAATCAGAGGGGATGAATGATTGTCTCTATTTTTATCAACTGAAAACAAAACACAGAGAAACAAACAGGAGGCAATTTGGATTACTGAACAGAGACAATCTATCACAGCTGCTGCACGTACGTGGTCGTAAGCTTCTGTCGCCCGACTGCTCTGAATACTGAACAACCGCAGCTGTTTGTACATGGTCGTAAAGCCTCTGTCGCTTAACTGCTCGTTATGACCAGATGTTACGACCGCTCGTCCCAAATGCTCGTTACGACCACTCTTTATGGCCACTCATCTCGAACGCTCGCTTACGACCGCTTGGATCGATCATCCGCTCGTTCCAATCACTCGGCACGATAACAGATCGACCGCCTACTCGTTCTGATTGCTATCGGTACGACAATGAATCGACAGCCTGCTCGTTCTGACCACTCGGTACGACAACGCGGCACAAAAATCGTGGCCTCCTCCCGTCTGAAATCCCCAACTGTTCGACCACCACCTGGACGAGATGCATTGAAGACAAAAACAGAGCACGAAAAAGAGAGGAAAAGCAACGATGCTCTGGAAGTCGTTGGAGATGAAAGAAACTGATCTATTATTTCATCATCAAGATCTTGGCTACAAAGCGCATCATGGCATCCCTAAAAAGCTTCTCCACGAAAGCCCTAAAACCCTTGTTCCGCTATAGCTGCGACTTCCTCTGCCTTTATAGGCCAGTCCACAAGGCGTATTAAACCCGAACACCTCAAAATTGTGTCCCTATCTGCCTGGACATGAACTCTACCTCTTCCTCAAATCGAGATACCCGAAACCCTTCCTAACACGGGTTTTAACTACCTCGTACAGATCATGGACTCCATCCACAACTCCATACGAGTATACGACACACACGACAAAGCCTCCAGGATATCCCCTCCTGTGTCTTCATTGTGCACCATCACCGCATGCTCTCGCGTGAGCCCGATCACCTCGCGTGACCACCTGGACCTCAGATTACCCCCTCCTAGTCCCGGTCTTCTTCGTCACCGACCGTGATCATCTCCACACCTCCACGCAACATCCACCTTTGAACTCAATGTGCTCCAGCATGAGCTCGACCACCTCACATGACATCCCAATCGCCTGGACCTCATATTACCCCCTCCTAGTCCTGGTCCTCCTTGTCACCGACCATGGCCGCCTCCATACCCACCTGCACATGCAAACACCAAATAAAACATTTTCTGGTACGAGTTCTGCAACTCGACCATGATCAGCACACCCTTGTCTATCGCCAAACAAGCATCAAACCATCAACGACCATCCCCAGATCATTTACGACCGCACAGAGTCTATCGCCACCTGGAACAGACCCTACGATCACTCAATACGACCGCTAACTCAGAGTACTTGTAACCCACAAGTACTCGGAAACCACTCGCACTGCTACTGATGACTATCGAGTACCGACTACCGAGTATCGACCAACCGTAACACGTACTCGAAGCCTACGAGTACAGACAATATTCCAACACCCGACCACTTCTCGCGGTCATGAAACCACTTCTATCGAGTACCGAGTCCTTCAACTACGAGTACCTCAAGCAACGACCATCCATCATCGACCACCACACACCGACCAGTCAACCGCTGGTCCAACACGAGTACTTGACGGTCTACGAATACCGACCGAGAAGCCTATGGCAACCGATCGCTAAGCCTCCGACTACCGAAGATAGAACAGCAGACTGTAAAGTCTACAAATATCGACAAGACTGCCAAATCTACGACCATGAAAGCAGTCTGCAAAACCTACGACCATGAAAGTAGTCTGCAAGACCTACAACCATGAACGCAGTCTGCTACAGTGTGTACTACAATCAACTTAAACACACATTAAAAAGACACTTATTGTAGAAATACTGAAAAGTAACTTTTAAAAGCTGAAAAGGAGATGCACATAAAATATGGGGATGACAATGAGAAGAAAGAATTAGCAATCAAGCTCAATCATCTAAAGCAGAGAGCGCATGAAAGGATTAGATGCTAGAATATTCTTTAGTACTAAATTATTGTATAGGGCAAGGATCTGAAAGTCATAAAAGATTCGAGAGGGCTGTAAATGAGCGACAATTCTTTGTACTCTTTTGAGATTGTGCTTCTTGTCGTGGTTGCTTTAATATCATTATTTTGGTTCTCTATATGAGATTCATCTTGTTTGTTTTTGATACCATACATATTTATACTGTATCTCATAAAATATGATCCGATCTAAAAGCTACTGTGTATAAAAAAGGGTATTAAAATATGTGAACCATTAAGAGTAGAGCCAGCTGTGGCTGTGGAGCCCTGTCACATTTTTTTCACTTTCACATTTACAGCCACTCCAGTCAGCCGTAGAAGAAGCCTTATCCATCCAAGTAGAGCACATAAACCGAATATTTGCATCGTCACGATATTGGAATGGATATGGATGCCAAAGTGGCAAAAGATTCAGATACCTGCACTTTCACTCTTTTCTCCCCATCTGAAAGATACGCGCATACACAGTGGGATATTATCCCTTCTAGAAAAAGAGACGAACTTCATCAACCACAGTACAATGATATAGTCACCCGGAAAGATATTTACATAGAGTTTTCCTTTTGGAAGATATTTACATGGAACTTGAGACACCACTTCTCCATTTCGTCATTCAGAGGCCAAGAACACACTGATGAAGTACGCAAGAACTAGCATTCCAGTTAAAATCCTAAAAAAAAAGGTGAACAAAAGGGGGTGGGGGTAAATTAAGGTGATTCTGAGAAAAACAGTTAGTGGCAGCACATTGTACAGTCCATCTAGGGAGTACAACGCTTGCACCATATGATCAATTTGATGCTTGGTTCTCTTCTTAAATTTGTGAACTGCTTGCTTTGGGCCACCAACACTGGTCGGCCCAGCGTGGTTGCTTATCGTCCTCACAATCCGCAGCTTGAGCTGCCCTCTCTTCAGAGGAGGCTTTTCTCCTTCGTGCTGTAGCTGCTGCTATGGTACTGGTACTGGTACTGGTAGTAGTAGTGCTCCCGTCACTAGCTCCTCTTCATGCTTGCCTTTTTGCTCCGCTAGTAGTTCTCTGTCGGTCTGCGTTGCAAGCCAAGTGCTAACTTGACGCTGTCTCTGAAGGTAGGGAGTACTTAATTATGGGAATTTTTGGTGGTAGTAAGATAACGATAGTAGAAATTAAATTTAGTTATTGATTTGGTAAGAGCGTAATAGATTTTTCTTTGTAAATCTGGCCATCCAATTTTTAGGAGTAATCACCCACGGAATTCACTAGTCCGTCCACACACGTTCATTTCAAAATCAGTTTGTCAATTATAATTTTACCCTTCATAAAATAGAATTTGTACTAGTAGTATATCAAAAGAAATATAAATTAATTCTAACTAATCTAATATACTGGGTCAAAACATTGGATGACTCGTACCAATTCGAAGTCAAAGGTACCATAAAAGACCTGAGCTGACCTAGTCCGTCGGCATGAGCGCGCGGCAAGCAGCAAGAGAAGTAGCGAGCAGCATGGCACGCGCGTTGTGGCGATCGGGCACGCGCTGACCTCGTGACCCGTCTATTCGGACTTATGCCGTCTGAGGACGGCGCTGCCCACGCCAACCCACGCCGTGATGGCAGACGAGGAGATCGCGGCGGACCGGCTGGTGTGTACTGCGACAATGCAAGAGGACGAAGGATCATGTGAGAAGATCTAAAGTATTGTTGTGACAAATCATTGTCGTTTTGTAGGAGTAGAAATTTGGATTTTGCAAAGTTCAAATTTCTTCGGTGTCTTGTGTCAGCAAAACTAGTCTAATCGCTCAGCATGGGCGGTCAAACCGCTGAGCAGTACCAGTCACATAGGCCAGGGCATGCGGTCAGAATGATTGAGATTCATTTCGGCTGGTTTTTGGGAATTATGGGGAATTGAGTCTTGGATTGATTTGATTTGACCTGGATCAGTGTATATGTGTTGTATGATACATGTTTTAGTTAATGTGAGTTAAGTTGTGAAAAACTTATGCCCATAAATGATTTCTTTGACTTTGCATGTGCGGGAGGCTTGGAGTCAACCATGGTCAATGGTGATAAACAGGGCTATGCTCATGAAGGAGTTGAAGCCCAAAACGATCAAGAATGTCGGGTGTGATGACTGAGTTCAAGCATGGCACGAGAAAGACAAAAAAATATTGAAGCGATGTTCGAGCGACGAGTTGCACCATATGGCTTGGTTTATCTAAATAAGGTTGGTCCAATGGAATTAAAATGGGAGAGCTTTACCGATGGATGGCAAACTAGTGGTGCACTTATACATGATAAGCATGATGATTGCTTACAAGAAAAGATAAAGACCTAGTCAAGAAAGGGTATTTTGGTAAGTTAACCAAAATACCGGAAACTACCTTAGATTAAAACCGTGGTGCTTGGGCGACGTTTGAAAAAGCTATTTAAATCAAGGAGAAATTGAGAAGATCAAATTGGATCAAATGCTAAGGAGTTAGCGAATTCAGATTTATGTGCTTTGAAAAACGTGCATAACTATAGCATGTGAGTAAAACTCATGTTGTATAGTGTTAACGAGTTTTTCTATATGTGCTAAGTGAATAGTATCCAATAGGATTAGATATGGCTGATTGCGTTGTCTATTTAATGGGTTGGGGATAAAGACTTGCTAGTTAACCATTCAACCATACTAGCTTTACTCATTGAAACCAAGTATTCTAGAGTTATGGTATGAGAAGTGTTAGTGTTGTTGTATGCTTTCTTATCCTCTAGGTGAAATTGCTATAAAATCTTTATTCTCAAGTAGTAATATATCAAATTTGTTCATTTCTTATGGATCTCACTTGTTTTGGTTGATTCGCTCTTGATTTGGTTGGTTTTGATTTTTCTCTCTCTTCTTTATCTTGTTGGATGCTAAGGATGAGTAACTGATGGAGATGTACTTTAGAAATCATCTTACCCATGTAGGCATCAGATTTAGTAAGTTCATAAAGTTATCGAGTTTTGCTTGGATTTGACCTTATCAGAAGTTTTCTTGATCCAGTTATTGTTGTCTTGATTACTTTGGTATTTTTGCTTGCTGTGATATATGGTAATACATCAAGAGTTATCTTAGTCATTATTTACCTACGATCAAGTTATATTCCTCGTTTTTCTCTTTTTACTCAGTTTTAGTTCATCCTTCCTTCGAATAGAAAAAGATTACAACTTTGGCAATGATTCTTTCAATCGTCGATTGGAATATGTTCGTAATATCTTAAATAAGGTGCATGCTAAATTTCAAGTCATTGGATACGCGGATCAAAAGTTACATAGATTTTTTTTGTTTTTGAGATCATATTAATTTTACTATTCGCCAGTTTGATTGGAAATCGCTAGAGGTCTGACTGGAAATTGCTAGGTGTCAGACCAGTAGCACAATGAATGTTTGAAATTTTGGTTTTTTATTTGTTGGCTTTTGTTTTGGCTTTCCATTATAATTTTCATAACTCTGTAACTATCGAAGGAAAGGATCAACGAATATTTGGAGAAAATTCTATGTCTCCTTTACAGTACCTAAAAATAAATATGAGCCATCCATTCTTTTGATCCAGTAGATCAGATTAGTTAGGATTTAATTATACTACCACTGACAGTATTAGCAGTAAAATCCCGAGAGGAATATAATTGTATAGAGAACACATGGCATAAGCAATTTTTACAAGCGCCACAACACAGCACATATGAGAGATAGTGGCGGCGGCACAACGGAATGGGTGAGAGGCGGGGACAACAACAACAGAAAGAATTAATAATGGATTCAGAGAAAAGCCTATAATACCCTAACGTAAATATTATATTTATAAAAAGATCAAATTTAATTTCTATTGCCACCACCGTACCGGTCCTAGAGGAGGGCAGGGTGTAAAAGAAGCATTCCCCATGCAAAGATGGGTTAAAAATTAAAATGTTGATAAACGGACGTGGATGCCAAAGTGTCAGGTTTGAGACATGTGCAGACTGCAGTTGCACTTCTCCCCGTTGGAAAAAGATGCACTTGCAAACCTGAACACTGGGGGTACTTATCTCTTTCAGCTGGTGACCAGAAGAATCTAAAGATGTATCGATCAAGCACACACTTAAGTCGCCATCAAAGTTATCTTACACAAAACTCTCTCTGAGAGATGCACTACACACTGATGAAGCAAACAACAGGATCTAATTAACGGAGAGGAAATCCTGAAGAAAAAACAGCTACTAGCAGCACTTTGCACCATCCATCTGTGTGAAATACTACATCTGCGCATACCGCAATTATCAAACATAAAACATTATGGTGTTTATTTGCAGCTTGGTTCTCCTCTTAACCTGCGATCTGCTTGTGCCGATCCACGTCACCGTTAGGCACCACAAGGTTGCTCAAAGTCCTCACTATCTGCCGCTTGAGCTGCCCCCTCTTCAATGGCGGCCTCTTCTCCTTCGTGCTGTAGTTGATGCCGCTGTTGCTGTGCTGGTAGTAGTACTCCATGGCTCCTCTCTGGCTCTCTTCTTGCTTTCTGCTTCCTTTCTTTTTGCTCAGTTGCTCTTGCTCACTTGAGGAAGGGGTGTGTGAAGGTAGAGAAGAATTTATAGGCATGAAGACCCTTTTGGAAGTTTCACTGTTTCATGCATGCTGTATCAGTTGGTGTGTTGTTTTCTTTTTACTTTTTTTGCAGGAATAAATTGATTGCTTTTGGGTGTGAGACTGGGTCTCACGAGTTTTATGGTGTGAATGTGATCAAGGCACTAACCAGGGAATTTATGCCCTGAATTTGTTTACTACTAATGGGCAAGTTGGATGTGTGGATCTGGGAGCAGTGTGTGTGTCTTTGAAGCATCCATGAACCAATGACCAGCAGTCAGATCAGCACCAGCTTGATCTTATGGCAATTAGAAATCAATTAATGGTGTATGCTACTAGATCTCCCAGATCCTAGATGATATGATGTGGTGTGCCTCTTTCTGGAGAGCATTGCTTCTTTTTTGTAAGTTACTGACAATATATTTCTAATTAACTAATGACAGCTTAAGTTACTCATGAATTTTTCTTACATCTTCATATATTCCTTGTTGCCTTGTTCCTACTTCAAAAAAACACAAAGATACATCATGTATGCCAACACAATCAACATGCATCACATGGCAAATAGCTAGCTGGTCAGAAGAAGTTATATCAGATAAGGTCACGGCCGGCTGGTCATCTCGGCCGATCGAGGTGTCCCTCCGTGAGCCGCCGCATGCCGTGGCAGAGGCAGTCACACTGACACCTCAAGCTCGTGGGGCCCCCATCACCATCAATCATCATCCATACGGTCACCGGAGATACACTGAACCTTGTAGCCGCCACTCATCATTGAACGGTGATCGATGCATGCATTGCTCGTGGTCTAATTTCTCACAGGAAACCGTCAGCGGTCAGCACGTTCTGCTTTATTTTGCGTTGTTTTTGGTCGCTCTTCTGTTGGTGCCGTGCTCTGCTTGCTCTGCTCTCACACTCTGATTGTCTGATACGTTCGGTTCAGCGAGAGTTGACAGAGCAAACGCAAGGGTAAACCGACTAATATTTTTAACAAAAAGACGTTGGAAACTTTCAGACGAGACTGTTTAATTAGTTACGCACATGAGCACGCGCAGATAGAAGTCGAGACTCGTGAATAGTGTTGTCTAATCGCCATGAGCTCGAATTATCGCTGGGCTGACTGCCTGACTGGTCAGTGGTCTTTGGATGCTTCAAGATGCCCCCTCCCCTGATCCACACGTCAAGCTCGCCCTCTATTTAGTAATCAATCGTTTCAGTCATTTTCAGAGCTACTATCCGTGTGTTTAAGGGATTAATTCCCTGGTCAGTGCCTTGATCGCGCTAGAAACATCACGGCCCAGAAGTGGTCAATTTATTCCTGCAAAGAATGGTAAATAAACACGCCAGCTGATACAACAAAATGTGCGGCAAGAAACCAATGTGACAGTACAGAGGACCTAGCCTATAAATACTTGCCTTCTCATGTCGTCTTCACAAATCACAAGCGCTACTTGGCTTCAAAACACACACACACAGACACGCAAAAGAAGAAGAGACAAGGCAAGAAAAGGAGCAAGAAGAGGAGCCATGGAGTACTACTACCAGCACAGCAACAGCGGCATCAACTACAGCACAAAGGAGAAGAGGCCTCCACTGAAGAGGGGGCAGCTCAAGCGGCAGATAGTGAGGTCCATCAGCAACATCGTGGTGCCGAGGAACGCTGCTCACCCGAAAAACAAAGCAGATCGCAGCAGCTGCAGAAGAGAGCCGAGCTACAACTGAATCTCAAAGCAACATCGTCAGATGCGCACGGTGTACGGTGCTTGGTACAAAGACATGATAGAAATGCTTCTACTATTCTACTAGATGTTTTTTCTCAGATTCAACACCCCCCCCCCCCCCCCCCCCCTCCTGTTCAGACCTTTAGGGTTAATGTTTTGCACTTTGGCCTGTATGAAGGAAGAGAGAAGCTCTGTAAATTTCCATATGTAATACGTATCTCGAAATCAAAGGTTTATGTGATATAACTTGCGAGATGATACCAGCGACTCAGCGTGTAGTTGATAAATTCAGGGTTCGATCACTAGGCTGTTCATCTGCTGGAAGAGACAACAAATATCCCAATATGCAACTTTGCAAGTGCACCTTTCACACACACACACACACACACACAAAGAAAGAAAAAAGAACAAGAAAAACCTGGAATTGCTGTATCTGGAACTTCTGTCACTTTGACAGCACAAAGAGCATTTTTTTTAAAAAAAAAAGACAGCACAAAGAGATTCACCATATTATACATTTATTAAAGAATGCAAAGTTGAACACGAGAACCTGAAAGACGCACACGGCCCTTTTTTTCTGCTATATGCGCTTCAATCAAGGAACCGCCCTGTCTCCATCCCCAGCAGAAGTTTTCGCTTGCTGATTGGAGAAGTGGCTGTAATAGTAAAAGCTGTGACTGGTCTAGGGAAAACAGGTGGGTAGTCTATCATATCTGCGGTTCATTTTGTACATAGCGGCACTGGCATTTTGGCAGGGTACTGCGCTTATACTTCTTTTGATGCGATTGTTACGGTAACGCACAAACATTATAAACAGGGCTTTAGGTCCAAACAGTATAAACAGGGCTTTAGGTCCAAACAGTATAAACAGGGCTTTAGGTGGCTTTTCTTAGAAAAAAACGTAAACTGCCTTGAGACTACCTAGCTTTTTTCAAAAAATAAGTCGTGACCGCTTGTAGGGCTCAGGTTCTACCTTCATATCCATGATGAGATATATTACAAGGGAGACCCTAACTAAGTCTATGTTTATAGAGGCAATTGCGCTATTTTCTTTCCCTAAGGTTACATACGAGGTTCCAAAATCTGGAACCAGGAAGAATATCACCGGACGGCCAGTAACCAAAAAAACCGATCAAATTTCAAATGTCAAATTTTGAATTTGAAACCATTAACCGAAAAAACCCACCGGCTACCGTCCAACAACTGGAGAAAAACCGTCAAGAATTGAAAAACCGCTAAAACCAGTTTTTCAAATTTGAAATTAGAAGTTCCTAACACATTCATGGCAAAAAAGCATGAAGTCAAGTACGGGAGACGCATACATCTTCTTAATATATTCCATTAGTGTTAAATAATATAAATATTATTAGGGAAACTAACTTTTACATTCAAAAATTGAAAATTCCTAATACATTCATGGCAAAAAGTATGAAGTCAAGCACGAAAGGTGCATGTATCTTTCTAATACATTCCATTAGTGTTAAAAAATATATACACCATTAAGAAAACTAACTTTTGCATTCAAAATTTCAAATTTGAATTAAATAAAAAACCATCGGTTTTTATTTTATCGGTTGCCACCGGTAGAACCGGTTACTATTAGTAACTGACTGGTTACTGTCGGGATTTTAAACCTTGGTTATATAAATACTCCTATTTAGCTCTAACAAGACTGGTATTTTATTATGTGGCAGGTCTTTGGTGGGCCAGCCGCATCTGTTACTGGCGTAATGGGCCGAGCGGACCCCACTGGGGCCATCCCCCAACACAATCTATTAGCGTGTGTTTGGTTCAGAGTCATGGTGGGACGGACGGATCCAACCCATTTTTTAGGGATAGAACCGACCATGTTTCGTGTTTGGTTGCAAGAGATAGGACGGTCCCTGTTTTCTGTTTGGTTTACCTGTCAGAAGGTTTGGGATGACAAATCTGACATGCGGGGTCTACCTGTCAGTCTTTTTCTGGGATTGCAACAGCTCGTGGGGCCCACTCGTCCCACCTTATCCCTCACCACCCCCTCATTTCTGGGGGACAGGAGCATCCCCAATTTGAGAGTATATTCGCAGAATATTCCCTAGAGGGATGTCCCCATCCCACTCAACTCTGAACCAAACAGCTCTGGAACGAGGACCGCCCCATCCCATCCCCCATAGTCCCATGAACCAAACACACTCTTAACCAGCCAGTGTCCAGTGGTAAAAGCACAAGAAAAGAGACATTTATCACTCTCCCTCGCAAAAAAAAGAAAAAGAAAAAGAAAAAGAAAAGAAACATGTATCATGCTGTGTATATATCTTCTTTGCTTGCCAGGAATCAACTCACTTTACAGATGCAACACTGCATTAACAGGGCAAATTAACCGATGCACAACCTTTCCCCTTCTCATAGATGTGTTTTTCTGTAGGGAGTCATGCAAGTGGCGAAGCGAAAAAAAAGTCTTTGCGTAGAGTAGCAGGAAAGGTCATTTCATTTTTCAGGTTTGCGACATGTAGGCCCCGTTGTTTTTGGCATGGAGTGCGCAAGAAGAGACAGGTAATCTTGAGTTCTTGTCCTTGGTTTACCCTGTTCTTCAAATCGCCACCGATAACCAAGTCGATCTTATCTTCTTTGTCTAGACTCTGGAAAACATGTTAACCCATTACTCTCACGTCTGCTCGTTTTGTAGTCTAAACTGAGAAGGCAAATTGTTCGATCCCTAGAAGAACATGCAACCTTCTTTTTCTGAAATAAAAACATACAACCTTTTTCTACCTCGCTAACTGCTAAGATAAAGATGTGATTCAGAAAAAAAAAAAGGGAAACCCCTTCATGGCTCCTCTCTGAAAAGCCCTGAAAAATTCAAAATAAAAATTTCCAATTTTTGCTGCATTTTTGAGTGAAATTCTGAAACTTTCCTTTTCGGGAAAGTCTCCTCTCTCTCCGCTTTCCTTTCTGGGCAATGCTGCCTCCTCCCTTGATTAGCGCCTCGCCCGATTCCGCTTTTCCTTCCTCCCGGCGTCTCCCGCTCTCCCTCCCGCGTTGGCGCCACCCCGTTCCCGCCTCTCCCCTCGCACCAGCGCCCCTCCGCTCCCCCTCGGCCGCTGGCGCCGCTCTCCCTCCCCGCCTTCACCTCGCGCACGCGCGTGCGCTGCACGCTGCGCCCGTGGCCGCGCCTGCGCCCGCGCTCGTCCCCGCGCCGCCCCGGTCCTTCCTCGCGCCTCCGCCGTCCCGACAGCCCCCGGGTTTGGAGGGGTGGCCATTCGCGCTCCACGTCACCCCACCGCAGCTTCGGCCCCACCTGCCAGCGGCGGCTCCTCCCTCTCCCCGCGCGGACGCGCCCTCGCTCCGGCCGCAGCTCAACTGCCCCCGTCGCGTCGCCCGCCCTGTGCAGAGCCTTGCGTCACCCCCGTCTCTTCCCACTGTGCGGGTTTAAACGCCCGCGATAGCTCCCGTCCTCCCCTGTCGCCCCGAGCCCCGCCGGTGACTTCTCCCCGAAGGAGCCCCCTCCGCCCCCGTGTGGGTATAAAACCCACCCCGTTGCTCCCTCTCTTTTCTTTGCTCCCCAAGCTTCCCAAGCACCCCATTCCCCTTCTGCCACTCCCAGCCACCTCCCCGAGCACCCGATTGAGCTCCCGCCGCCCGTAGCTCCGCCACCATCTCCCCCTGCGCCGGTGACCCCGCGAAGCGGATTTCCTTCCCCGCTCATCCATTCTTCGATTGCATTCGCTGGAAGCACCTTTGCTACCCCCTAATCGTGTTGGTACCCTTGTTTGGCCAGGTGGAGCCCTGTGGAGCGCCGCCGCCGAAGCTCACCGCCGCCTCAGCCGTGCTCCCGTGGCCAGCCCTCCTCGAAACTCCCCAGCTCACGCTGCCGCCGCCAATGTGAGCCTCACCCTCCCCAGATGGTGTAACCGCCCCCGATTTAGCTCTTTCGCCGCCGGTGGTCTTCCTCGCCGCCAAATCCCCGAACACTCCCCTTCAGCCTCCCTCCCTCTCCATTGACTCCCTTCGCCTCCCAAGCCCTAAAATAGACTCCCCAAGTCAAGCCCTATCCTGTGGAGCCCTCCCCGGCCGTCGGATGCCATCGCCGTCGCCGGAACGCCGCAGCCTCGCCGTCCCTGCTCCTCTGTCGCTCGTGCGCGGCTGGAGGAAGACGACGATGGCGTGGCGCTATCCCCGCCGTCCCTTCTCTCTGGCGCCTTCAAACCGCGGCCGCCCGATCTCCCGTACTGTTTCGCCCTCGCCCCGCTTCGCCGCCGTCCGATCTCCGCTCGTGTCATCTGGGCCGCCGATCTCCCCACATCCCCGCCGTCCACGCGGCGGCCATCGAGCCCGCTCGGGCGCACGCGCTGCTGGGCCGCTCCCCTCGGCCCGCTCCATCCCGCGCGCGCGCACGCGCGAACAGGCCGCGCTGGCCTTCGGCCGCGCGGGCCAACTTCCCGGCCGGGCCGCACTGTGGCCATGGGCCGGCCTTTTACTGTGCACTTGATTTTTCCCCGATTTTTCCAATTTCCAATATTCCAGAAAACTCAAATAAATCCTAGAAAATCACAGAAAATTCCAAAAATTCCCAAATTTCACCACTTTGCTCCAAATATTATTCCAGACCCTCTGGTGAAATCCATTTCCACAGATTCATCCTAGAAAAATTCCTAAAATTCCATTTGGAGTGTTTATGCATTTTATTTCTTTTTAATTAGATTATTTTTCCTCGCTTGTTTAGTTGCAAGCCGGATTTACTTATTTAAATTGTTTGCGCTAGTATCGGAGATCCCGGAAGCCCAGGAGCAGACTCAGGACCCCGGTGCTTCTACGTTCAAGCTAGCCAAGTTCGTCCAAATTGCCGGCAAGTCCCAAATCCTTTGATCATGTTGCAACCCATGTTATTTAATTATGTTATTACGCTATTTGCATTGAGCTAGTTCTGAAATGTTAGTTCAAAATAAAATAAAATGTTTAGAATGACATGTTATATAGTTAACCCTACCACCGATAAATGTCATGTTAAACTCGTAGCCATGCCTTTGTAACCCTAGAGATAATTATCTGATAATCTAGATAATTGTAGGATATTATTATCGTGCAAAGTCTTATACTAATAAGGTTGTGGCTGCGGGCCAATAGAATTTGGAAAACCCGGCTCTAGGGCAGGGTGGTATGGGACACCGTGCCCTAGGGCGGAGATTGTCGGCATGCGCAGGATAGGGTAAGGGGGGCTGCGGTGCGCCGCAAGACGGTTTTCGCCCGCCTCTTACCCTAGGTTGCAGGTCGCGGACCTGGTAGGGGTTGCGGACCCCTAAGGAAAAAATATAAGGACCAGACCCTTACGCTAAGCAAATGACATGGTGATCGCTCAACCACAGGAGTTGACTTGTCAACACTGGTTTAGTAGCTGCTCAACTCGATTGAAACTCTACAGGTGTTGTGGAGTAGGTGTTTGGGTAACAAAGGTTAGGCAGGCTGTGCTGCGGGTGCCTAACAACGGTAGAGTTCACTCGAAGCGGCACCGTTTTCTTTTTCTTTGTGTGTGTGTGTGTGAGCGAGCCAGACCCGAGTGAATTCTACCGGGTAGAGCCTATATAAAGAGTTGAGCAGTGAAACGACCTGGCTTTCTTAACCCGGACGCGGGAGTTAAGAAATCGTGTGGGTAAAGCTGAGCAAACTCTGCAGAGTCAAATAAATGGTATTCGAATACGCCGTGCTCCCGGTTATTGGAGCTGTGTCAATTGGGTGATTCCAGCAGCGAAGCTTAAGTAGTTTTGTGCATGTTTAACTTGTTTAAGTTGGTTAATGAACTCTTGTTGAAAACCCCTGAGTTCTTGAGGAGTAGTTTTGGGTCCGTCTTCTAAAAATGTTTGCAAATAAAACTGCATCCACTCAAATTAATAAACCAAGTATACTCCCTTCCTTTGATGTTCCGTGCATGTAATAAGTTAGGGTCCCTTTGGGACTTGCTGAGCCGGTTGATTGGCTCACGGCTTGCTTTTGCCCTTCTTTAGAGGATCAAGACGAAGGTGTTTGCCTCCCCGTTGAGGAAGTCCCGGAAGGTCGCTTCTTCGACGAGGATCCGTGGCTTTAGGTCTTGGCCGCGCTCAAGCGGATTCTGGAGTTTCTGTAATGTAATTATACTTTGGGCTTGCACGCCCCGCTGTTGAAAATGGATGTTAATCCGTATGTGAAATATATGCTGAACTTTTGTTGTAGGCATGCAATGGTATACTCTTGCGCGACACTCCATAACTGTTCATGCGTGAATAGTTGCGGGGTGCCGTGTCCGTACGCGCCCCCTGGAAACGGGGGTGTTACACTCTCTTTCCAATTCCTGGGAAAAAAATATATAGTCTACTTGATTATTCATATCTTATATATCTGAAAATTATCTTTAGAATAGACTGTAACAACGTGCGGGCATCTGGCTAATCTACTTCAAATAAGAATGAGCATTCAACAAGAACTGCAGATACCCGTTTGCCCCTACCAATGTCGCATCCTTGTAAAAGCTTTCAAGGTTGAATTCCACGGACATGGGTAACATCATGACCCAACAAAACATCGGTGGATTTAAGCGGGCGGGGAAACACTGGAGAGGAAAAAAATGTCTCATTGCCTCAAGCATCAGTTACAAAGAGAGGATGAAGATAACGTTGAACCGTGTTCGAGAGTACGGTAGACGCAGAATTAGACATCCCACGGTAGGCAAAACTGTTAATATATAAATTTTGCTAGATTTTATGATTGCCGAGTAAGAACTAAGTTGCCTGTGAGTTTATGGCTGTTGCAACTATTTTAGCACAAAATCCCTGAATCGCCGCCAACGGCAAACAGAACTAGTTTGTGCCCTCCATCTTGCTTCAGTTAATTAGAACTAGCATGTCCCTACGTGTGTCTGTTCTTCCAATTCTCGTCAAACATCCTGTCGCCCTGTGGCACAGCATGGGGTCCCCTCCGCTGTTCCCATTACACAATCAAGAGATAGACATGCCTGCCTATAGCCATGGTCAAGTCAAAAACTCAAACGCCACGGGAGCTGTTTACTCAGGACTGGTCTGATTGGCTTGTATGGTCTTTTGGTTTTTCTTGTTTTCTTTCAATCATCCCTGATTGCTGCACATGTTTAATTAGCTGCCATCTGACCAAAACTAATTGGACGCTTGTGGATGTTGCATTCTCTTTCTGGTTTTCTACTTTGCTATCCTTGCTTACCGTTGTCTGTCTTTCAATTTACTGGAGACCAGTTTGCAATTGCATTATGGGTTGCGGCTTCTATTGATTTGATGTGGAAGATAGGGGAGAACTTGCAGAATTTTCCAAGGTTAGTAAGCTAGAAAACAGGACACATATGCTAGCTAAGCTTAATGAGAGTGATACATCTGTCTATAACAATGGGTTGATATAAAGACAATGATGGGGGGCTGTTTAACCTCTCCTCTTTCTTTAACCTATCGAATTGGTAGATTGTCTGCCCATGTTTTTTTAAAAAAGAACAATGGGCTGTTTTCTTTGGACAAACATATTATGCTACTGCAGCATGCACTTTGTTTATTTCTTTCAGATACTACTAACACATCAGGATGCACGTCAGTACGTGAACATCTTCTACACCTTATCTTTCTTTGATCTTCATTTACCTCCGATCTTCGAAGCTAGCGCTGCGAGTGAGGCGAAAATAGACCTAAAAATCTTAAATTTTATCTGGCCTCTCTCTGGTAAGTTTCTCCCGCTTCTCTCCGTCGAATGCGCCTTCTCTTCACCTCCCATTGATGAAACCTGAAGGTGACAACAAAATGGTTGGCCTCATGTAAATACATCACAAAGATACACCCTGAAATGTAGCAAGAAGCTCCCGCGTAATTGCATTACCTCAGCGAAGAATGCAATCACCTTAAGAGTTGACTGTTTTCAGAGAGATGTAGTAGCTGTACTCTTGCCTCGAAGTACTTAACCTTCTAGTTTGCGCATGTTTGTCTCTGTATATATACACTCCAGTTGGGTAGTGAGTGGTGACTTTCCAGATTGACTCACGTGTCTCAGTTGTCTGTTTCTGGCAGACGGAGTGGTTGGTGCCTGTAACTAGACTGGCGAGCACAATAGATTTTTGGAAGTGGTTGGTGCCTGTAACTAGACTGGCAAGCCCATAGATTTTTGGCTGAATATATTGCAAAGACTATACAGATGAATGCAATGCAAACACTACAAACATGAATATAATGCAAAGACTACACAGCAAGTCGATATAGGCTTTATAGCAACCTTACTCGGTAGGGGAGTGTAATATGCCCCACTAATGCTAGGATTATCGGTTTAAGGTCACATCTGAGAGGGTGCGGCTCAGGGGGGCACAGCACATAGCGCGTGCGGGGGTGCCCCCAGCACCCGCCACGTGTCCCACAAAACCGAAAAAATTCCGAAACATTCAAAAAAATACTTACAAAATCCGAAAATTTGTAAAAAATACTTTTTTAAATATAAAAAGTATTTTTTTTGTAAGTACTTAAATTTTTTTATTTATACTTTTTATTAAAAAGTATTTTTTAAGTACTTAAAAATACTTTTTAATAAAAGTATTTTTACAAAAGTACATTTTACAAATTTTCGGATTTTGTAAGTATTTTTTTTAATTTTTCGGAATTTTTTTCGGTTTTGTGGGACACGTGGCGGGTGCTGGGGGCACCTCCGCACGCGCTATGTGCTGTGCCCCCAGCACCTGAGCCGCACCCCATCTGAGATAGACTGGAAAGAGCCCTAGCCCATAAACATCACCTTGGCTGTCATAGTGCTGGCATGTTCTGTTGGCTTCTAGAGGGCAATTAGGTAATTTCCCAATTAAAAAAGAAAAAAGAAAGAGAGAGTGACAGGTGGGGCCCACCTGTCTGTGAGCCAGCGGAGGTGATAAGGGGAGGAGACGCTTTAGCTAAATCTGCTAATTTCCTTTCACTGCTATCATTGAACTTGCTGTTCATATTTTGTTTCTCTGTTTTAGCTCTGGGCAGTGCTGTTTTGTTCAGTTCTGGTCTATGCCAAATGCTGTTTTCATGTAAAATCAATAATGTTCTCTGTAAAGGAATGAAAGATTGATTTTAGAAGGGTTTCTGCACTGTCCAGCAAGCTCATTTCTTGTTCTGTTAATTTTTGGGAGTAGCAAGATTTAATTCTAGTTCAAGATCTAATCTATAACTGTTATATATAATCAAAATTAGATTTTGTCATGGCGGAGATGACCAAGATTAAATCTTATGCAACTAGCCTTCTGAGAGCACCTTATAAAATTCAATCTGTTGAACATATACTGAATCTGGTCATATTTGTTAAGTTTTTGTTTAGACTAGCATTTCATTTCACTAATTCTCTTGAGGATATGCTAGTCTTGAACTCTTATATGACATTTATATTAAGCATATGTTTCTTTTACAATGACTTAAATAGTTCATATGTCAATATGTATTTCTATGCCACGTTTGTCATGCTTATATGTTTATTATTACCGCTGAAATTAAATTTAAAAATATGATACAGCAAATTTTACAACATGTTCATGGGCAGATCGCCACAGCATCTTCAACATCGGGATTGTGATGTCCACAAGACCATGACGGTGAAAAGGTAACCAGGTGTTGGAGAAATAGGAATGGCTTGAAACTATAGAATCGTCGATAACAATCAAAAGGAATGAATGATTGTATTTCACAGTTGAAGCTTTTTTTTCATAACTATACTGTCTTTTGCTCTTTTAACCTGCAAATCACAGCAAGAACACAAAAAACAAAAGACATCAAAAGAGAGGAAAAATATTTTTTTCTGGGTGCTATAGCCATGGTTCACAATTTTGGCGAAATTTCGAAATTTTTGTTCCTTTTATTACCCCAAATAATTTCAGTTCGGCTAAAATATTTCATTTTAGTTTAAATTTAGAAGTATAAAGAATTGTAAATGCCCACTCCGAGCAGAGCAAACGAACTAGCCTACCTGCCTGCAAAGCCCTTGTGTAGTGTTCGAAGCGGCCGGGATCGAATCTCCACTCCTAACAACGCGAGGGAGGAGAGATCGAACCTAGGACCTCACGCGCAGGATTCGAAACTTCTTCCCACCACATCAGCCCATGGTCCAAATAGAGATTTAAATGCTCTTTTCTTAACTTTTAAGTTTAAATTTCAAATTTAATTTGAGCCATTTCATACAAAACAACTAAAATTTGGGTGATTTTTCCCCTTTCACTACCCACCGAAAAAAAAAATCAAAAACAAAATACTTCTCCCTGACTGTAGCAAACTACTATAGCAGACTAAAGAATTCTCGCTTTCGATTTACTGTGCACTACTAATTTTTACTTGTTTTTTTGCTTTCAATCCATGTCTAGCATTGCTGCAGCTTCCTTCTGGTGTCCAGATGCGCTCTTCACACAAGACGCCTTGTTGGTTGACATGAGCTCCTGTGGGTCCCGCTGATGTTGATGGCTATTGACGGGTCTCCTCACTGGCATCCGTACACCAAGGAGTTGTGCCTCTGCCCCAGCTGGACGTGGCTTTTTTGCCTTTGCCCCTGCTGGATACGATTAGGGCCCTGTTTATTTCCACTTAAGATTATTATAATCTAATTTATAGGTGAGAATTATATAAGCTAGCTTATAATAAGTTAGTGGGAAATAAGTTGTCAGGTGTTTGGCAGCCTGGATTATCAGAGTTATGGATTGTTGTATTCGAATGTTTAAAGACTACAATACCCTGGGTGAGAGAGGCATGGGAGTTGGGGGTTGGATGAATGGCAAAGGTGGGTAATATTCCTAAAGTCTTATGGTCATTAAGATAAAAGGTGGATCTATAAGCTGAAATAAGCTCCTTTTTTGAGCTCATTAGATTACAATAATCTGGGCTATTAGATTATAATAAGTTACCTTATAATCTGGGCTGTTTGTTTCCACTTATAATTTATAAGCTAGATTATAATAATCTTAAGTGGAAACAAACAGGCCCTTGGTGGTGAGACTGGCTTACTGTGGACGAGATGCCTCACCAGTCACCAGCGCCCTTGCCTGGTTGATGCGAAGAAGCCACTGCTCCCTTCGCGTGATTTGTGTAGATGCGCCTCTTGTGTTGACGCAAGACAACCAAGCAAAAATAGTCGAGAGCAAATAGCTTTTCTTCTATTATTTTCGATAGCACGTCAGCGAATTTGTTGGATCATATTTGTAGCTATAAAGTGCCTTACTAGCACCTCTCAAATTCTATCATGAAAATTACATCTATCAGCCTTGGAATTAGTCACTAACCCTATATTTATTTATAGTCTAAGGCCCAAACAAGTTCTTATTAATTCCAACAAATAAGTGACTCGAAACTCTTACGTAACACTGTTTTTTTAACTTTTGTCACACTACCTAATTTTGAACACATGCCATAACCTCCGGAGCAATATATTGAAATGAATTAGCTAATTGGTAATTAACAAACATTAATTACCTGGCTAATTAGCCACCGCATGGTGGCAGTGTCGGCGTGCACGCCACCATACGGTGGCCGTGCGGGAGAGAGAGCACTGCACGGAGTTTGTGCGGCCTTCGCGACGCCATACGGCGGCCGTGCGGCTCCCTGACATGTCGCCTTCATATTGACTCTCTGCGTGGCAGCTATGCGGTCGAGGGGGCTAACTCTGTTATATTCACACGACGGATATCATTCTTACAAAAACGCAACAAAAAAAATACCAATACAGCTAAAAACTCAGCTTTGAACCCTAGCCTCTACGAGAACGGTTACACGACCTCGTCCATGGTCCCCAGAGTGCTCCAAGTCGAGAAAGAGTAGATAGCTCCGTTCGCTTAGCCTCTACGAGAACGGTTACACTACCTCGTCCATGGTCCCCAGAGTGCTCCAAGTCGAGAAAGAGTAGATAGCTCCGTTCGCTTACATGAGGGGTATGGCTGCGACTTATGGTTTTTGGCTGAAATTTTTGAATTTTAGCTGTTTACGGTACAGATTACGGAGAGATCGATACTCACTTGCGATTTTAACTGGTACAGATGTTGGGCTTTTAACGTGTACTACGTTTAACTTATAGACTCCGTCTTGAGAAAATACTCCGTTTAAAAGTTAGGTACTGTAGCGGTTGCGAGAAGCCGAGCGGCTTCTCACCAACCGAACAGGGCCATATATACGGCTGAGGGGGAGTGACTTCTGTCCAATCGGTGTAGCTTCGGGCTCAAGAGACTATGAGCTTGAGCTTCATTCAAGATCCTTCCCAAATGAACATCTTAGCCCAGCAAAAAATATCTTGTCTTCTCTGTTGAAAGCCTAGAAAATCTGAAAATTCTCTAAATATCAATTGATGGAGACGATATTCGACGGTCTATCCGCCCTTAAGTGGTATTACCTGCCATTCTGGAGGAGCAATTTTTAGTCTTCATCTGTCAGGTGTTTCATTAACTTTATGCTTGAGCTTGAGAGGCTTCTGGCCAAGTGGGTCCATAAAGTTCACTCGGATAAACCGTATTATTGAACCGGACAAAACAACAAGCCAGATACAGACTCGGAAGTTGGGAGTTCAGACAGATTCCTGTGGAAACAAAAGTGGTTGTTCAAAAGGATGTCTACTGGACCTGGAGCACGTAGGGAGGCAAACACATCTTACTCTCACGAGGACTACACAAGCACTACAGCCTCCTCAGCCAGGCACACAAGCCTGTGGAGGACACCCACAGCAAAACATTTTATCAAGGCCCAGAACAGACTCCTCCAGCAGAGATGATAGTATATAATTGACAACAAACACGCCCTCCCTAGCAGAGTAGATAATTCACAATAGCAAGCATGTCTCATGATCGCACAGAATGTTCTTCATTTGGTACATTTCCTCTAATGCATTTACATCGGAAGGTGGCAACTAATGGGCAACCATATAATTTGCCCTTTTTCTCTTCTCAAACTATAATGGAGAGAAGAAAGATCCTATAGACCTACAAACGTGAACCATAAAGGGATAAAAAAATGATAGAGCAAAAAATAAGTACAGCAATACATGATTGTTCAAAACTTGAAGCCATCCAGTGTTACCTCAACTGCAACATATACCACAGTGGTGAAGAGGTAATATGGCAGATGATGAGCTTGTGATGATCAATCATCAATCCAATTGTATTTCTTGCAGCTGTTCATGCTGCTCATTCATATGATTCGTGACTATTTGGACCCTTGGCAGCTCGCTGTCTTTCTTTGGTGTCTCTGCCGTCAGCTCATCATCTCCTTTGGGTGATTCTACTGTCTGTTCACCATCCAGTTTTGGTGTTTCTCCCTGTTTCTCATCATCCTTGTTGGGTGTTTCATCCCTTCGATCATGGGTGCCAGTAAGCTTGGCATTTGTGTAGTCATCAGCATTGTTCGGTTTTCCCTGTGAAGAACCCATCTGACAGGTCAGAATGTAACCTAGTACAAGCGTCAGTGCAATAACCACGAATTCATATTGATGCAATTTGCAAATATTATAGTGACGAGATGACAGAAGTTTGTGCTTTTACGAGACATTGGATATAAGACATGGGCTATTAACTCAAGGGCAGGGATTGTCTCCATTGTTGTGTTGTCTGCTAAAATAATCTACTGGATTGTAGCTAAGCCTTATTAACTAGCCAAAACTGGTGCAGCCATATACAGGATGCCTCATGTATTAGTTTTGTAATCTATTGGTCGGATTAAATTACCTTATTCTTCTCACGCCAACTCAGTGAAAACGGTGCAAGCAAGTTTATTCTTCTGGGCTGGAACTCCTGTGCTGAATCTTGGTTTGCCTGACCAGGGGATGCATCTAGCATAGGTGTTCTACAGGGGGAAACAGGGGCAAGCAAATATCAACATCGGAACACTGACAACAAAATGACAGGAAATTATTTAACTCAAATCCATTATCACAATAGTACACTCAGGTAAGTTTGAGAAAACACACAAACACGCACATGCACGCACACAGTCATAACTGAGCTGCCATAATTGCATATTAGTAGCCTTAAACATGTCCTAAATGGTCGGCACAAAAGATGTTCAAATAGTATCAAAAAGATGATCGGTAAATTAGTATTGATGTGTTGCCAGGTTTAAGCAGCAGGCCATCTGGTAGTGGCACTAATAACATTCGAAGATGCAAGATGAGATACCTTGGAGAAGGCAAAGGGGACATAAGTGCTTTCTGCTGGCTAGATTGGTACTGCAGTGTGGCCTCCAACATTGTTTCTGCCATTACTGCCCTGTTCTCCATTTGGGCAAGTGAAGCCATAGCTTCCTCGTACTTTTCCTGCACATGTGTCATGATCCTGTGAGCATATAAATAGCAAAAGAAGAGTGTATAAAGCAGGCATAGAGCTGACTTCACTGCATGTCAATTCTGACAAATATTTATGGTGACAACAAAATAATAAGAGTGATAACAAATCTGATAACTAAAATTGTTCCCCAAGAAGCAACGGTTTTGATCAGTCACAAAAGAGCACTTTTTAATTGTTTAAAGACATTTTCTCTAAGTTTATGCTACTTGGCAGAGTTGATGTTCTTCCACACACAAAAAAAAAGCCAGAGTCGAAAGTGATTCTGAAATCAGTTAGGACCACATGAAATCGGTAATCAAATTGGTTAACTCAGCATAAATTAAGTGCTGGTAGCCTGGTATATTTGTTTGAAGCTGTTGGTTTACTGGAAAGGATCCTAGCCAAGTTGGCTGTAGAAACTGGCCGGATTCAACCTTGTTTAGAGATCTTTTGAACCAAACATTGCAACTATTTTTTAAAGTCTATGTTTCTATGTTAATAAATGTGATAAAATTATCCCTTAAAATATCCTAAACATGACTGGGATTTCAGTTAGTTCTGAATTTCTGATGGAAATTGTGATGCATAAGAAAAATAAATATTATCTGGGCAGGCAATAGGTCAAGTTGGTTGCTTAACCTGCAGCACATTAGCAGCGTATCTCTGAGCAGCAGCATCCTGCTCAGCAGAGATGCGTGCTTCCTCTGCAATTTTCAGTTCTTGTTCCACACGCATCAGTACCTTCATGTGATTCCTGGTTAGTGAATATGTCAGAGTAGAAATATACATTTAGAAGAATGAACAACACTAACTATACCTGAAACAATGCTTGCTCCTGTTCCTGCTTGTCCGATAGGGACTGCCTTAGTTCAGATATTTCTTGCTCCAACTGCTCAACCTAAAAGAGAAGAGAGGATTTTTGCATGTTATGTTGTTCCAAGAAAACCAGAGGTCTTTAGCTCATAGGATAAATTATGATAGATTGGCAATGGTTTTAATTTAGTGAATTGCTATTACTACAAAACAAGGTGCCTGTAGGCCCTGTACTATATAAATCTTGCAGAATTTCTAATTTGGTGAAATGGTTATTTAGAAACAATTGGGACATATACTTTACAAATACAAGCTAAACATACAGAACTAGAAAAAAGTTATTTCTGTGGCATTGCTGCATAGGCAACCACTCTGAGCCAAATACTACCATGCAATCAGGCTATTGGCATAATGCAAGTTTTTTCCTTATACAACAGTGTAGTTATCTGGCTATACCTTTGCACTTAATTGCCGCCGATTATCTTGCTTAACCATTTCCATCAATGCTGTCTCTAGTTCATCAGCTCTGGGTAGCAAAAAGAACTAAAAAATTAAAAAGAATGCTTCAACTGAGCAGAAAATATTCCGAAGCCATGAATGTACCCTGAAACAAGTTATGTACAAGCATATTGCATTTCAAAATTTCACCCCACCAGCAAATAATAGCTATAACTTGTTAGCACATATACAGCAGTCAATAATTTGCTCTTATTACTTCTAAACTTAAATAGTTACAAAATAATTCGCTTATAATAGTTCATGTGAGGTATGTAGAAAACTAGGTCAGGACTGATATGGGTAAAACAGCCAGATTAACCCACCCAATTTAAGACTATATTTGGAAGTTAGAGCATTATTGTTTTGCTTTCAGTGGTTAACTGGTTATGGCAGA
The DNA here is from genome assembly GCA_017311315.1 of Dendrocalamus latiflorus. Taxonomy (NCBI): domain Eukaryota; kingdom Viridiplantae; phylum Streptophyta; class Magnoliopsida; order Poales; family Poaceae; genus Dendrocalamus; species Dendrocalamus latiflorus. Next base: position 23,219,050 of record CM029620.1, read on the forward strand.
TTTGTGTGTATCAAATGCTATAACTAACTAAGTCTTTCAACAATAAGCAAACAAGAATAATAAAAATAACTAAAAAATAGTCAGATTTCAGCTAGTTTTTAGCTGAAAAGGTTTTTAGCTAATTCCCGGTAAAGTTTCAACTGGTTATGCTGTGAGATACCTGGGATTTACCAGCTTCAGTCCATACTCCATATTGAAGGAAGATAGAGTTGGGGTGGAATTGGATGTGTTGCATTGAGCCTCTCGGGCGGTATATATAGAGGTACAAGACTTGGGGGGCAAGATGGTACAAGGGATTGTAATCCCAATTGGACTCTATCCTACCAAATATGTATTGTACTCTAACATCCCCCCGCAGTCACAACGGGAGCGTCGCAAACGGTGAGACTGGAGAAGAAGCCGAAGAGCTAACATCCCCCCGCAGTCATAACCGTCGATGCGGCGCGTATGCTGTGACTGGAGCAGGAACCGACAAGTAGCTCAAGCAAGGCGGTAGCCCTTTGTGCCGATGTCGAGGTAGCCGAGCGCGAGGGCGGAGTAGTCGTGGTCGAGGATGCCGTGCTGGAGATGGCCGTGGTCGACGTAGTCGTGGTCGGGTTACCGATGTCGAGGCGGTCGCTCATGAAGCCACGGGCGCAAAAGAGGCGCCATGGTGATGACGGAGACGCGTCGAGGCAGTCGTCGTGGAAGGGGGCGATGCCGAGGTCGACGCAGTCAGGGCCGTCGAGGATGTAGGCGAAAAACGGCGATGCAATCGAGGCAGACGGGATGGGAACGGGAGGGTCGATGCCGAAGTCGATGCAGTCAAGCCGCTAGAGCCGAGGCGTGTGCCAGGTTTGCCGGACCCGGCAACGCGTCGGGGACGAAAGCACGCACCGGTGTTGCCAGTACCGAACGTATAAGGGAGAGGGCCCCAACCAGGCGTGGTTGTGCTGGAAGAAGAAGCAGTGCGGGAGCGGACGCTACTACCCGAAGGCGAGCAGTCCGGGCAGACGCTCTAGCGCGAAGGCGAGCAGTCCTGACGCAAGGTACGGCGGTGGCGGTAGCGCTCGATGTCGGCGATGAAGGCCCGATCAGTATGACGAAGACCATGTGCAGACAGATGGCGCACAAGAGGTTGCGCAGCACAGTCGTCGATGCACAGGGGACGGCGATGTAGATGCAACGGCGAGAGGACACACGCGCGGCGGTGCTGCGGCCTGAGGAGGCGACACAGCAGCAGCCCTGTTGCTCGGAGAAGATGCGCGTAGTACTCGACGACGGACGTCACGGGAGCCGGGTGGATCGCGCACAATCGGCTGATCAGACCGAGTACGCGCGAGGCGGGACGACGATGGAAGAAGTCGGTGGAGGCGTCCCGATCTGTGGTGGCGATGACAAACCGGCGATGAAGACGTGCGGACGGGATGACCGAGACGCGACGCGCGAAGGCGTCCCCTCGACATCGCGTGCCCGGCCTGGCCGCACAGTCGAAGAGGTAGAGGCCGGTGTAGTCGATGCCGATGTCGAAGTAGATACGTGCGAGGTCGACAGGCGGTGGGCGACTCAACCCCGATCAGTGATCGGGAGAAAAAAAAAGATACAACAGCAGCAGTAGAATCATCCATGTGCAATTCACCAGGCGGTCAAAAATCCTGCATCTTGGTCAAAAGGGGACTCATCTCCAGGCAGCTGCCCAAACCAACCTCTGCCCAAACCAACCCAAGCCCATCGCATTCCCCCCCCATCGGCCGCTCCGCCCTCTGGTCTCCTCCCTCCGTCGACTCCTCCCACGCCCGCGCCCCCGCGGTGGCGGATGGTTCCGTTGGGGAAGGAGGCAGCAGGGAGGCGGCGGCGGATGGTGCCGTTGGGAAAGGAGGCAGAGAGGCGGTGGGCCGAGAGGCGGCCGGCCAAGATGGCGTGGAGGCGGCGGCGCCAGGCGGCGGAGCGCAGATCCGACAGGCGGCGGACAGCAGGCGGAGGCCGAGGCGGCGGAGGGGCCGGCGGGCGACGGTGCTAGACGGCGTAAGAGGATCCGGCGGAGAGGGCGGGCCGGCGGCGCCAACCGGATCTGGACGGATCCGGTGGCGGTCGGCGTCCAAGCGGAAGAGCTGAATGCGGCAGTCGGCGAGCAGGAACCCGGCGGAGGAGCGGCGCAGGAGGCCGCCGAGCGGAGGAGCGGAACTGACACAGATCGAGGGCGCCGGGGACCGCTTCGTCGGCGCCGTCGATGGAGAGATGGATCTCGGCGTCGGCGGCTGGCCAGATCCGGCCCGATCTGGCACGGGGAGGCCAGGGCGGTGAAGGGGCGAGGCGGGATCCAAGCGGCGTTGGGGACGGGGCGGCGGGAGAGGCAGGCGATGGCAGGAGGCGGCGGCGGGGAGGCTGCGGCCGGCGGGCAGCACCAGGAGCGGCGGCCGGCAGCGGCGACCCGGCCTGGGAGGGGAGACGGCGACGGCCTGAGGAGGACGCGACGGTGCACGGTGGACTGCGACGAGGACGATCGCGAGCGATGAAGGCCTGATCTGCTGCTTGACGACGACAACGACGACGGTGGCGGTCAGATCAATAGGATCCGCCGCCTAAACGGTGGCGCTGCCCCCGGCGGAGATAGATCTCCCCGGGGGCGCGCGGTGCGGAAGCGAGCGGCGGCTAGGGTTAGGATCTAAACCTAGGCGTCTGATACCATGAAGGAAGATAGAGTTAGGGTGGAATTGGATGTGTTGCATTGAGCCTCTCGGGCGGTATATATAGAGGTACAAGACTTGGGGGGCAAGATGGTACAAGGGATTGTAATCCCAATTGGACTCTATCCTACCAAATATGTATTGTACTCTAACACATATTACTATTACTGCAGAAAACTGGTCCCCAAGAGAGAATAAAAAAAAACTGGGAACAATTACCCAAACCATTCAACTACATTAAAAGTGCAGTTCTCATATAACTTATAAGATTGTTCCAGCAACCTATAACAACATACAATCATGAATTATTTGGAAATTGGAACAAACATACCTAAGAACATATGGTTCCTGAAACCTATGACAATATACAATCATGAATATGTGGAAAACATACCTGAGAACAGCTGATCTTCTCTCCTCTAGCAGTCGGCATAACTCAAATTTCAGGCAGGTGACCTGCAGTAATACAACTAATCAAATTAGTAAATTACAGCAACCACTTGAGATCTTGAGCTATTACTCAAGGAAGGATAAAAATGATAAGGGTCCACAGATTACAACCCTTCGTGTACGGTAGTAAAGCTTAGATTTTATGATTGAGATGGCTTACCTGGTCCATTGGATCTGGCAAAGAATCAATCTCAGAATTAATTGTCAGACCACCATACGTATCATCCATATTACCAGAATCACTTTCTTGGTTGACATCCCCATCTGCCACATCACTCATTTGGTCGGCCGAATTATTTATTGACACCAGTGGTTCAGGGTCACGTTTGAAATTATATAGCTTTGATGCAAGACTGTTGGTATCCGTGCAAACGCCTAGACCTTTCACTCTTTCTTCCATTGAAGATATAACAGATGGCCGGTGTTTATTTCTCAGCTCTTGCAATCTTGTTTCATTTACAGATTGATATCCCATGCGAGCTGTCAAGACAAGCTGGCTGCTGTCAAAAGTGGAACCAGCTAAAGACTGCAAAAGGGTAACCGCATCACCGGCATCTTTTGTAGTCACAAGTGCAGGGCCTGAAATTGACACAAGCATCAGTCTCCATTTAGTCCATGAGATGGACTTTTGCATGTATGCTGACTATAAATATTATCCTTTTCTTTTTGAAATTATGAGTTTATGACAAATCAAAAGTATCTCAGTACCATAAAACTCCAGTAGTGCAAGAGCTGTCCGGAACAGCATCACACGATTCCCATCAAACAGAAGCACATCCCAGACACGGAGAACTGAAATGTTCAAATAGTATATAGAAATAAAATGTCATATTTTTTTTTTCAAACAGAAGAAAATGTATGAGGCTGCTACACCAAACAAGGCCGGTGCTTACATAGAGGTAACCAATAATAACTATAACTGATCATGGTAAAGAATATTTTTCATTGTTCCTAGGTACCCCATAACCATCACATGAGGTGTAAGATAAACATGGTTATGGTCGTTTTAACACTTTCCAGTGAGGGCCAAGGGCTCCCTTTACAACTTCTCCCTCGTTATAAAGATCACATGGATCTGCATTATCTACTTTCGTTTCCCCACAAATAGGTTATAATCGATGTATTCCTCACATGAGATTAGCGTTGTTCACATATTCAGTAAAAGCAATGTCGGCATGGAATTAATGAGATATCAATGTGCTTTGTGGAGGTAACCCCACAGACTTAGCTAAGTTAGAATCTTAGAGAAAGTTCTTTTAGAAGCAGCAACCGTTAAAAATAACATAAAGTAAAGCCTAACCACTCTCCCAGGGAAGCACATTGGTGAAAATGGGTAGGAACCATGGTCCAGTAACCCATGCAACTTGAAGGCCGAGGTAATCCAGGTGATTTGCTGCATCAAAAAGCATGTCGAGTCCTAAATTCTTGGATTTTTGCAGTTACCAGCTACATGAGTTACATTGCACCAATATTATATTCTATGAGTAATAAGTTGCAAACCTAGTTTTGGGAATTTCTCTCGGACTAACTCCTCTAAGACAAGCTGATCCACCTGAAGGGCAACCAAATATTCATCTCACGTAAGAATGAATCAAACTTGGAGTTTCAAGCACCTGAACATGAAAGTGCTAAAGGGAGGAAAAGTGAGAGCATCACAATACATGCAACTCAATCATTTCTTCAGAAAAGTACCCATCAAAATAGTCATCGATAATTCCAACCAATGTCCTGTTATACCATCAACAGATTTAACAGATTATTTAATTCAACTATCATGAGATCTTAGAGCAATGGAACCCAAACTAACTGTACAACAAATTATCATGGGGGCGTACCAAAATGCGTTCTCCTCTGGCATCAATAAAAGTAAGAGACCAGCAAAGAAGTTCATCACCTGCAGCATTCAAAAGGTGAATCTTTGCTAAGAGAAGAGTCAACAAATTCCAAGTATAAACAATTGTCAACTATATTATTGTAACACCAGGATATTGATTGAGAAAGACTATAGTCACCTTCTTTTTTATTGGAACCATTGAATAGTAAGTTTTGGGTTCAGTGGTGGGGTGTTTGACTTGGAGTACAACTTTATGTCAGATGTTGTTAAGGAGCTCCAAAGAAGCAAATGACTTCTAGCAACATAAAGCAAATACTGTGGATCAGCATTAATGGATACATTTACCTGGCAGTAACCGACTGTTGGATTGTGTCTAGCATAAGCTAGAAGCAAGCGTCTCAAAGCGTTTCTTCCATCCTCATCTAACGCAGGATGACCTGGAAAAGTTCTAGGCAGGTCCTATAAGGAGCCCAGATGTGGCAGATTGGACTCTTTGTTAGACTTCCCAGATATAAATTGTTGACAGAAAAGAGACTACTTTCCCGTAAAAATGGACACAACTATCTACCTTCTCTATTTGCCCTTTCCACTTTTCAGAGGAAAATGCTGAAAATACTTCAGGTTTTTCATCGACACCTTCTGAGGTCGAAGAATCTAAGCATTTTCTACCTTCTAATTCACCTTCTGCTGCAAGCAGACTACCATAATACCCTTTTACCCTACGAGTTCCAACACCAACAAACGCTTGCCACAGCTGTCATCACAAGAGCAAGGGGCTGCAGAATGAGCTGAACAGATATAAAATTAGAAGCAAGAACGAATTGAAAAGATTCAGGACACAGGCTGTACCTCTCCTCTCAAAGCCATTGGCAGTCCACCATGGACCAGGCACTCCAACTCTTCCTTTGAAGGATAATTTTCTTCATGACTCCTGCTACCAATGTCAGCATTTGCACTATCACCTGAATGCATTTCTTGGCTAGGGTCAACCTTATCGACATCATAGAACTCATCATCTGAGTCCTCGCACAACTTGCCCTCTTCGACCTTAATGAGATGGGTTCCATCCTTTGTGTGCTGCCTGACAGCAGATGATTGCTTCTTCTCGACACGCAGGCTCGTCAGCTGCTCTATGTTGCCCAGGGATGGCCTAATTGGCTTCCATAACTCAATCTTGTGTGGCCCTTGCACTGTCTTCTCATGCAGAAATTCAGAACTGCCAGCCTCAGCATTCTCCTCAACATACCCTGCAGCTTCACCTTTCTCCAGAGCCGGTGCAACCTCAGCATCCTGTCCAGATGACTCGGCCTGCCTCTCCAGAAAATTCTTCCATCTATCGGATCTCTCCTCTTCCTCCTCCTGCAAGTACAGCACCAGAAGGCGTGCAGCTCGTCAAGATCAGGCAATGCAGCAAAAAAAATTCAGGTGCGTGTTTTGTACCTTGTAGATGCTCGCATACTCCTTGTAACGCTGCCAGTGTTGGGGCCGTACAGCGAAGCCATTGGCATCCCTGCTTCAATCCGACTGGATCAGAAAGGAGTAATTCTTACGACTTACTGAAAAAGCAACTATCTAATGCTAAAATCTTTGAGGGTTCTATACTTGTATCCTCTCTCAGATTCAAAGCAGCGAAACAGATTTTGCTAGAAACACTCACACCAACTAAAAATGTGATGATTTTGCAACTCAATTCCAGGATCGGCCGTACTACAGAAACAGTCCTAAACTTGTTGCGACACTTCCATAGAAACCCAGATCTTATCAAGAGGCAAACATCACTAAGCTCCCGATTCGGCCAATTCCGCCAACCAATTAATCCGAAGCGGAAAACCTAGCCTCCGAGATGCGGAGGGGATCCAGTGCTAACCGCCCGCAACCCCCAAACACTCAAACAGGCAGCCTGGGCACGAGCAATGTCGCACCGCATTACCCAAAAATTCAGCAAAAGGCATCCCCGCGATGCCCCGCGCCGAAGCGAGATCCCCGGCAAACGGCAAGTAGGATAGAAAACCCGCGAAGCCGAAATCTCGCAACAGAACAAAGAGGAGAGCCGGGAAAATCCGAGGAAAAACTTTCGGAACTCGCGCGGCGGCGCGGAGCGGGGAGTTAGCGCACCGCTTGTGCTCGAAGGCGATGAACGGGAGGCTCTTGGGCTTCATCCCCTCTCCTTCTCGCACTGCAGCAGCAGCAAGCGGCGGCGGCGGAGAGCGGAGCGGAGTGGGTCTAGCGTAGTGGCAGCGGCTTCGCTTTGGTCTCTGCGCGGAGTGGGAGGGATGATGTACGCGGCGCGAGTGTCCGTACTGGCTGGGTGGAGAAGTGGGGCTCGGGGATGACCACACTCGCCGTGGCTGCCTGGCGCCGCGCCGTTGCTCCTGCTTTCCTTCTTTTCTTCCCTGACACGGGGACGGAGGCTCGTCGGCGCTGTGCCCTGTACCGGTTCCGTGGCTTTGTGTCCTCCAGGAGACCGAGATCCCGATCCTCCGTGCCCGGTGGACTGGTGTCACCTCGTGTTGTCTGTCCCGGCGGTTGCGCTATCTCGACTCTGCTCGCTAGTGACCTTGATTGAGCCACTGCACGATTTTTTTGTTCTATAACGATTCACGCTGCACAATTTTTTAGCACAAGGAAAACGTATTCACGCGCACACATATATATAATATCATATACATTCACATATCCATATAGGTACATTTAATACACATATTTTAAAACAAACGAAGATTAAGAAGTCTCACGGATACAGAGACGTGTCTTAACCACTGAAAACATGTACGTGTGTATCCAAATGTTACTATTTATGTAAACAGTCCTCGAGATACTATTTATATAAACAATGCCATCTCTCATTGGCACTAAACGACAGTCAAACAGATGAGTCGGTGTGCGACTCCAGTCGACTATATGTCTTTGCATTGTTGGCAGTCCTTTTTTTTGTAGTGAAGCTGTGTGGGTGGTTTGTTTTCCGTAGGAGGGGATAGTTGCTTTGCTACTTCCGTGGCACGTAGCTGACGTTTCTCACGAGGATCAAAAACTGAAGCGCGTATGAATATAGGTTGATGTAAATTTTATGATCCGGTTAATGTTCATGTTAGTCGTCTTCTTGAAACAAGCATTTTAGTCAAATTGACAGTTGCAGACTCTTTTGAAAAGCACCCCCTTCGAGAGTCTTAGAGCAATGGTACACAGCGAGCTATTTTTGTTGACAAGGTGTCAAGACTTATTCTATCAAATTTTTTATGAGACAAAAATTTACAAATAATTATAAACTAAGCCATACTATGACAAATGAAACCCACCTTGTGTCCTAGGTTTGGTTGTTGTCCCGTGTTACATTGTTGTCGTCATGGACTAACAATAACAACAACCGACCGAACTTCTACCAGCATGGTAGCAGAGAGTCCATATGAGATCAAGGCTTCAAGGTTGGTTAGATTTGTGAGGAAAATGATTGCACCCATGGGATCAGGTAGGAGTGGGACCTGAGCCAGGCGACGAGACATCTGTGCAGCGAGTAGCGAAGCGCCGAAGCCTGCGCCGCTGGTTTGGTGGATGTTACAGCTAAGCAGCAATTTACAAAACTTGATGCGCATTCATATGCTGGTGAAATCACTGAAATGTAAGCTCTCGTAATCGATCAGGTTTTTCTCTTAGGAAAGGAAACAGAGCACACAATATACGAACATTTTCTTGCCCTTTTTTTGGGCGTCTGCATGACTGCATCTCCTCAATTAGATTGGGATTTTGGGACAAGGTACATTATGGGCAGTACTACTAGTCTACTGCAGCATTTATCCATTAGCAGAGTTTATTGCTGAACTATTCACATAAATAACGTTGCAGTCATTTTTATCTTCAAATTTGATCTTCGGACGTTCGTTTTGCAGATCTAGTGCTCTCCATGGATCTACCGAGCTCAACATGCGCCTGCCGAGCCCCCAATGCGGCAGTAATCAATGCCTTGTGATTAGCATTTTTAATTAAGCTTATGATTAGCACTAATTAACTATAATTAATACTAATTAAATGTGAATAACACTACTTAAGCAAACACAATGGCCGGCCGGTGACCTACGATCTATCAAACTAAGGGAGCTCCCCTAGTTCGGCAGATACTTGCCGAGCTCGGTAGGTCCATGAAGTAGACTAAATTTATAAAAATAGATATCCAAAAACTAAATTTTTAAAAAATAGCTACTATACCATTTGTAAGAACAGTTCTTCATTGCTCTCCATATCAGCGGGCTAACCTCGTGAAGCTGATGGGCCCTAGTTTTGTCCCCTAATATCAGTCATGGGCCCCAACATCTCTACCTGTCAGTCTCAATAGTAAGTAGGATTTTATACGGCTTTTTGACGTGTGAGAATTGAACTGTTTTATGTGAAATTCTTTCAAAACTTCTTTGAAAATCCTACATTCGAATCAAGGCTGTCTCTACTTGGAACAAGTTGTCTCCACTTCCCCTCGAGCCCGTCGAGCCTGCGGTAGTCCAAGTAGTCCTCCTTGACATTGGCGACGAGCATGAGGGCAGGCCATCCAGAAGAGCAACGCGTCAAGGTGAAGGAATGTCGTGCCACCGAGCTCCCCAGTCATGGCCATTGAGCAGGCGTATCCGAGGTCACAGTGCATGTTCTGGACATGGTGCATGACCTCCATCGCCGCCGCCCACACCGTGATGCCTACCCTGGCCACTGTAATGCCTCCACAGAAACGAGACAAGCAAAGGAAAAAAGAAATTTAAGAGTATGTTGTTGAAGTATAAGTAAATTATCTTTTCTCATCAGTTTAGACTTTTTTGTAAACCAGTTAGTGATCATCACCAACAGCTATTCCCTACAATACAGAAAATAATGCATTGATGTCCAACGACGCTAAATACAATCGATCATAACCATGGTTGTCACGGCGGGCATGGCGACCACGGCGACTGCCGGGCGCCAGGACGCCTAGGCGTCTAGGCGGGCGCCTAGGCGTCGGCCAGGCGAGCTCCAGGCGAGCTGCAGGCGACCAGAAGAACACAGCAGACAGCACAGCAGCAGGAGCAGAATCAGGCAATCAGCAGATGCAGAGAGCAGAATCAGCATGCAGAGAGCATAATCAGCAGATGTAGACAGCAATACAGCACAGCAGAGAGCAGATGCAGACAGAGCAGATCAGAGCAGAGAGTAGTGTACACACCGAGCAGAGCAGATCTGCCGGAAGCCCGTAAGCCTGGAAGAAGAACTGAGAAGAGGCGCAGAGCCGATCAGCCGGAAGCCCGAAAGAAGTCAAGAACTGAAGAAGAACTGAGCAAAGCCGAGTAGACAGTAGAGCATGTCAGCATGAGAACCAGAATGAGGAGGAAGAAGAATCAAGAACTGGAGAAGAAAACAAATGTGGGCACTGGGCTTGCCTGCAGAACAGCGGAGCTGCGGAAGGGCTTCGATTCGTGGAGTGGAGTCGCGGAGAGCCGGAGAGAGTGCAGGAAGGGGATGCGACGAAGGCAGGTCGGTTGGCGGCGCCGGCGGACGGAGTGGCGGCGGCGATTGCTAGGGTTAGGGTTTCGCCGCTGCCGCTCTCTTGTGTCGCCCACTCGCTTGACGCTTCGCTTCATAATACCGCTTCGGACGTTCGGCTTCGGCCTTCGGGTTTATATGCTTCAGCCTTCGGTTTACTCCCAACAAGGCGTCGCCGTGCAGCTCGCCGCGAACGACCAGAATCTCCAGGCGCTCGCCTAGAAGACCAAGTCGAGGCGACCGACCGTAGCGTCCGCAGAGCACCGCCTGGACGCCTAGGCGTCGCCTAGGCGACGCCGTGACATCCATGATCATAACCGAGAATAATCATGCACACATACATAGCTGAGCTAACAATAATGATTACTACCATATGCTTATATGCATGCATATAGCTGCGTACGTGTATATATATATATATGTGTGTGTGTGTGTGTGTGTGTGTGTATGTATATGTAGGACGCTGAAATGGGACACCTAGGTGCCCAGACACCTAGGCTCCCTGCCGTTAGATTGCTTTTAGATACGTGCTAGAGCAATGGTATGTATGGTATGTAATATATTAGGCATGCTAAATCAATCATGGAAGGAAAGTCTTAATCATGGATGGAAAGTCTCAATCACACTAGCACGCATCTAAAAGCAATCCAAAGGTAGGGAGACTAGGTGTCCAGACACCTAGGTGCCCCTGTTATTTATACTATATATGTATGTATGTATATATATGTATATATATATAGGAAAATTACGTAATGCACCATGGTGCCTAGGCACCAACATCCGATACACGTGTATGATTGATAATTTTTTTGAGTTTGGGTATGAAAATGTTTTATACCCTTGATATATTTATGGTAAGTTAGTTTTGAACTCAGTTCAAACTAGTTTGAACTACTTTTGAGTTCAATGCAACTACAGTGAGTATATACCATAAAAATAGTTCAAACTAATTAAACTGAAGTTGAATTTAAATTTTTTCGGAGTTTGATATCTCAAATATACTTTTTATGGGTATATGAAGATACCCACATCAAACGTTGCGAATCTCGAAGCAAATCAACGGGTATTGATATTGGTGCCTAGGCACCATGGTGCATGAAACACTCGTCCTATATATATATGTATGTATGTATATATATATATATATATATATATATATATATGTATATATATATGTACACAGATACTATAATTAACAGTGTGTACTTCTACAATTGTGCAATGAGTTCATACAATTTTTTTAGTCGCGCATAGGCAACTTGTATAGACGCACAAACTTATATACATATTTTCTAAATTGCGCACGCACCGAAAACACAAAAACAACAACGTATAGTTCTTCAACTATTTACAAAAAAGGGGTCAATATGCCTAAATGCATATATACGAATACACACGTATATGCATACATATGTACACATAGATACTACAACTATCAGTGTATATGAAACTATCATTTTCTACAACTTTCTCTAATCGCATGAGAGCAATAAATATATACGTGCCGACTTACATAAAAATATTTTAGTTATTTTTCAACCTGTATTTTTAGCTATTTACAATAAATAATCATTCTCACCACTGATATGTCCTAAACATGGCTAATTATATAAACACATCTGTCAACTAAACATGATACCAAGTACATTCCATAGTATCAAACGCTAACGGCATATATAGTGCATTGCTCACATGTGAATGAAGCATAAGTTTTCCTGAAGTTCTTCACCTACTCTATAATCCTTCCAACTGCAAAAGATCGTAAATTACAACTAAACCACATAAAAAATTTATTATAAACTTGCCTTTCAATCTCTTTCATTATGAAGAAGCCACCAAATTTCAAGTACAAAAGTGGGATGTATCTGTTTGTAAAATGCCCAGATGTTTCGCCTTTTGAATGGTTTCATCTCATCATCCTCATTGTCCAAGTAATTTTTTCCAAGGCTTTGGCTTAGAAAATTCTTCAATATTTACAGGCATCCCTTCTCCATCACTTCTGCACCGGGAGACGACTACTTGAGTGTTCATATCCGCACATTAGGTGACTGGACATCAGAACTCAGGAACCTATTTGGGAAGGTCAGTTGAGTGAGCAGAAAAAAGAGAGGGGGAATAATTTATTCAAGCATAACAGGAGCTCATACTGTATTTATATGCTAAATTAGCGAAATTGCTGAAAGAATATACTAATTCATGCAGGCTTGTGAAGCGGAGGTAAGTTCCAAGAAGGCTACACTTGCAAGACTTGAAACCACAGTAGTGGCAGATGGTCTGGCAGAGGACACTAGGTGATTGTGACTCATTTGTTTCACATGCTAGATCCATTTAGTTTTTGAAGCAATTGCTCGGGTATACGTATATTTCACTAACCTTGCTGACTTCGCTTTCTTCATTTAGGTTTCCCAAGGTCCTTATAGATGGTCCTTATGGTGCACCAGCTCAAAAGTACACGAAATATGACATTCTTTTGCTTTTCGGGCTTGGAATTGGTGCAACTCCTTTCATCAGCATACTGAAGGATATCCTGAACAACATAAAGTCCAACGAAGTAAAGTGCTTAATTACTGCAAATTATTTCTCATACAGGATAAAAATGTACAATTTCTAAAATGATTTGGATTCAACAGGACGAGTTAAGCTGCAGCTTTAAGAGCAATGGGCCTGGACGAGCTTACTTCTATTGGGTTACCAGAGAACAAGGCTCCTTTAGGCCTGTTCTTTTGGGCTTTTGAAATCGGCTTTTGGCTTCTGCTACAGTACCTAACTTTCAAACGGAATATTTTTTCTTAAGATGGGGTCTACAAGTTAAACGATCTATACGTTAGAAGCCCGACATCTGTACCAACCAAAATCACAATTGAGTATCTATCTCTCTATAATATGTACCGTAAACAGTCAAAATTCAAAAATTTCAGCTAAAAGCTATAAGCCGCAGCCGAAAAGAACATGCCTCAAATGGTTCAAAGGTGTCATGAATGACGTTGCTGAAAGCGATCGTGATGTACTATTCATCCTAACTGCTTCAGTAAAAGTTCCAACATTCTCTCCTTCAGTTCGATAAACAGAAAGTAACCTATTCTCTCGATATACAGAATGTAATAGAGATGCACAACTACCTGACCAGCCTGTATGAAGAGGGTGATGCAAGGTCAACTCTGATTGCCATGGTCCAATCACTTCAACATGCCAAAATGTCACCCCCCCCCCCCCCCCCCCTCTCCCTCTAATATCTGCAAACAAATTCAGATGCACCGTAATGGCTTCCTTTTCTGACTGGTATTTTTCAGATCCGGACACAATTTGCAAGGCCAAACTGGAGAAAGGTGTTTTCTGATTTGGCGAATGCCCATAAGAACTCCCGTATAGCTGAGTCGTTTTTTTATAAAATTCGAGTGATGGCTCCTACTTTACAGCACAAAGATACTAAGATGTTCCATAAACCCGCAGGTGTTTTCTAATGTGGATCTCCAACACTCACAAAAACACTCAGGGATCTTTCAGTAGAATTCAGCCACACGACAACAACTCGGTTCCACAAGAACTTCTAAGATCAGTCCAGGAAAACACCAAAATAATCGCAGATATAATTGTATTATAGAACAATGAACTTCGGTAGCACAGGATAGCAATTCGAGCTCTTCTATCGGGAGCTGGGGCCTAGGTGTACAAAAGTATGTGGCATCAGTTAGTTGTGCTGCCGTACATAGATGGAGGAGGAAAGACATGTATTTTTGAGCAGTGAGATTGCTTCTTAGAATAACTGAGACCTTGAACAGGCGACTCCTCTTGTGTCTCCAAGAAGCCTTTTCCGCGGCTATAACTTGCGTTGGTTGAACAATGCTTACGTCCTGCATTATCCATGCATGTAGCAGAAATGGGTCAAGCACTGGAGAACTCGATGTGATTTCTGTACTCTGGAATCAGTTCCGAGTCCCGACAGGCCAGAGCCCTGCGCGGCATTTCGTCGAGCAGACAGCACGCGCGTCTTACAGCCGCGAGGGAGCGGAGAGGGCAGGAATGCAGGATAGATGGTAAAGATAACGAAATTGGGGCCCAAGCAACGGAAGGGGAGGGAGGGAGGAGGGTTCGGTGTTTTACCTTTGCTGATCGCCGGCGGGGACGGGATTACGGGAAGCGCCCGCCCCCGACGTGAACGCCGGGAAGCACCGACCGCCGACGGGGCTTCTCCCGGGCGCCTGGACGCATCTAGCCCCACTAACCACCCAAAATTCCAAAAGTAGACCTCCGAACGCAAAAAAATTCCGCATTTGGACCCTCCCGACCGCGCGATCGCCGCGTCGCGCCACGTGTCCCGGTCGTGCGGTGTGGTGCCGCACGACCGGTCGTGCAATCGGGCGGGAGGACGTGCGGTCGGATTGGCGGGTCGCGCGGTCAGAAAACGAGACGTGCGGTCGGGCGGGAGGACGTGCAGTCGGAGCGGGAGGACATGCGGTCGGCACGGCGGACAGCAGGGTCGTGCGGTGTAGTACCGCATGACCCGTGAACAGTGCGGTCGTGCGGTACCACACCGCACGACCGGGACATGTGGCGCAACGCGGCGATCGCGCGGTCGGGAGGGGTCCAAATGCGGAATTTTTTGCGTTCGAGGTCTACTTTTGGAATTTTAGGTGATTGGGGGGCTAGATGCGTCCAAATTTCCGTAATTTACAGTTTTTGGTTTTCAAATTTTAATTTTTTAACTAGTTTTTAAATAAAATATCTTTTTAAAACGATATTTATTATTTAGTTATAGTACACAATATAACGACTTTATTTATATTGATAAAAACTAAATATGAATATATGTTACTATATAATCTCTTTCACAAACAGTCCAAAAACTATAAATTACAGCCACAAATCGCTTTAGCTATCAAGAACAAGCTTGCCTGTGTAATGCATCCAATCCCGCGCCCAACAAGGCCAGCACATTCGGCCGCCGCGTGTGTGCCCGGCCCCGTGCTGTAGCAGCAGCCCATGCGGCTCAAATCGAAGCGTCGGTCAGGAGCAGCCCGCACCGCATCCCTCCCGCCGCGCCGTCGGTCCGCTCCATCCAGGCCGCCGATGGCACCTCAACGTCAGCCGGTCAGTCCATCTGCATCGTGACGCACCGTGCTGCGGCCCCGGCCGCCCGGCGTCGTCCCGCTCCCGCACGCGCGTCACCAATTCTCGGGTATCTGTTTGCCGGCCGACGTCGCATCACTCACAGCTTTGCTCAAAGGACTTATTTTAAGTGATTTTTGACTAAAAATTATTGTAGATGACTGAAAAAATACTGTAGCCGACAGTGGCTTATTTGACGTAATTAAATTTAAAAAAATTAAAAATAGAAATACAGTACAAACAAATAGGGAAAAAATAGAACCGACAAAAAAGCTCAAAAAAACAAAAAAATCAGAAAAAGACAAAATTGTTGAATAGTGAAAAATAAATCAAAAGTCAGAAGCACAAGCTGAAATGAGCGAGGCCATGTTACATTGCGACACGGGAGATCTTGAGTGTATTACACCACAGGCGAAGTGTTGAGGGTGCCTTTGGTTGAGCTTTTGGGAGCTGCTTTTGCTTTCAAAAAGCCAAAAGCCAACCAAAAGGGTGGAAACCAGAAGCTGCTTTTTCAGAAGCAGCTACTTTTGGGTAGTACAGTTTTGAAAGCATCTTGGACCCTGCTTTTGGCTTTCTGCTTTTTGAAATGGTGAAAATAGAGAGCTGTTTCACAGTTGTTTCAAAGAAAATAGAGATAGGAGATAAGTTTTATACTTGTTTGAACCAAACAGCTTACAGCTTTTCCACAGCCCACAACCTACAGCAGTTTTTCCACAACCCACAGCTCACAGCAGTTTTTTCAGAAGCCACAGCTCAACCAAACACATCCTGAGTGTATTACACCACAGGTGAAGTGAAGACAGGTGAAGTGCCAAATCTTCATAGCTGCATCGGTACAAGATCTTAGCCAAAAAAAAACATATTTACTGCTTCGCCAACCTATGGATGCTCTTCACTGCCGTAGTTTACATGCATCTTAAGCATCAGCTTACATCAGGCTGCGTAGACACTTGAACTTTGGCATTACAGCCATGTTTTTTTAAATTTCGCCTTGGCTATTGTATATGGTGACGACTTTCACAAAAGAACACAATAGTTACACTTCACTTATCACATTAATCCTCGTACTGTGAAAGTTGTTTGGACGTCCAACAAATATCGGCAAGTTGGACTTCTTTTGTGGGGTACTGGATATTTGGAAAATGTCCACTCTTCATTTCTTAAATTTATTTTGGCCTGCAAACCTTCCTCCTGCTGTGCTGCAATAAATTAACTGGTGCTAGGCAGTGGGGGCAGGGGGCCCTGAAATGTGTATTATGAACAAACCTGCATGATTTACCATTAATTTGCTCGTCGGCACCCCCTTTTATGTTGTCATCATGCACATTACCAATTTGCATCTTAGGTGAATATTCCATCTTTTACCTATGGTCTCCCCACTTTGCATTGCATTTCTCCAACACTTTGTTGACCTTATTCACAAATACAATTTCATTAACCCTGTTTAAACTTTAAAATAGACCAATGAAATGATGAATTTCCCCGTGGAGATCCATCGAGTGCGCAAAGATTGTGTTTTGTCTTATCATATCCACAGTCAAGAACTAATACTTATAATTAAGGGTTAAGTGGGCAACTCCTCATTTTCTTATCAGGGTCAACATTAGCATCCAGGGGCACTTTTGTTCATGCCATGCGTTCTTCTCTCCTGATTTCCTTACGATTGATTAGTCCAAAGGGCAGGGCCATCGTTTTGGTTATTGCTTCGTTTATTCTATAAGTAATAGGATGAAATGTGAATGAAACACATCACATTCCTCCAATTTGAAATGACTTGTTGATCATCTTGTGTACTGGAGTATAAAACATGATCTACCTTATCTCAAAAAGAGAACATAGTGGTTACTGTTAGAGATATATGTATAGTTTGTTATTCCCCATTGTTACGAGGGGTTCTTTGCATATTTACCACCTGTACTTTGTGTATATATACTGGCCCATTGGCCTCATATGAATACAAGCGCTATTCATAACATGGTATCAGAGCGTACCTAGGGTTTCCCGTCGCTCTGCTTGTTGCCTCGCCGCCGCCGCCGTCGACTCCCCCGTTGGCCCCGCCGACTCCCCCGTCGTCGTCGCCGCCGTCGACTCCCCTGCCGCTGTCGGCCCCGCTGACTCCCCTGCCGCCGTCGGCCCCGCCCGACTCCGCCTCCGCCGCCTCCCCGCCTTCCCCGAGCCACAGCCGGATCCGGGCGCCGCCGCCGCCTCCCGGTCGTCTTCCCCGAGCCGCCGCCGGATTCGGGCCGATCTCGGCCCCTCCGCCCGGCCTCGGCCCCTCCCGGTCGTCTTCCCCGAGCCGCCGCCGGATTCGGGCCGGCCTCGGCCCCTCCGCCCGGCCTCGGCCCCTCCGCCTCCCGCGCCGACTCCGGTGCCGCCGTCACGCCGCCGATCCTCCGGTGAGGCCGCCGAGGTAGGCCGCTCCGCCCCCGTCGCCCTGGGTCGCCGCAGGAGCCGCCGCCGTCGATCGCCGTTCCGCCCCCGCCGGCCGTCGTTCCGCCCCCGTCCGAGGCCCGATTCTGCTGCCTCGGTCAGTTTTGTAGGCACTCGGTCGGTCAGCCGGTCAGTTTGACCAGATATTAAAAAAAGCAAAAAAAAACAAACAAAAAACGTCGTTCTAACCGTCACGCCATCCAGCGCCGCCTGTTAGACTTCGTTGCCTTGGTCGCCGCGCCGTCCAGCGCCGCCTACCAATGGGCACCGTTTCCCTCCCTCGCTGCCCGGTGATCTTTGATGGTGTTAATTACACCGACTTCGTGTCTCACATGCGCATCCACATGCGTGGTCTTCGTCTCTGGGGCGTCCTCTCTGGCGATGTCACCTGCCCGCCTTGCCCTATTCCTCACGAGCCCTCTGGTGATGCCCTGTACCTGTCCGTGGTCCGCCAGGAGCACTCTCTTCAGCAGGGTGATGCTACTGTTGACGTTTTTTACGCTCAGAGTTCTGCTGTCTGGCGTCAGTTGGACTCACTTCGCACTGCTGGCTGTCGTACCTGTCCGTGCTGCCTGGATGTACGTGCTGACCTGGAGTTTCAGCGGGTTTACGAGTTCCTTACTCGCCTTCGTCCTGAGTTCGAGCAAAGGCGTGCCCAGCTCCTTGCACGCCACCCTCGTGTCACTCTCCTGGAGGCTCTTACCGAGATACGCGCAGAGGAGACTCGTTTGAGTGGTGCTGGTCTGATGCCACTCCCCTCTGTGCTCGCCGCTCGTCCGCCTGCTACACTACCTCCTCCAGCGGCTACCACAGGTGGTGGTGGCCGTCCTCCGTCTGGAGGTGGCCGTCCTCACTGTTCCTACTGCGACAAGGATGGCCACACTGAGTCCCAGTGCTATAAGAAGAAGCGGCATCTTTCACGCCGTTCTTCTACTAGCACTAGTGCTTCTACGACGACGTCTGCCTTGACTTCTTCAGCAGCTTCTCTCACCGAGCAGGAGATAGCCAGACTTCGACGCCTACTTGCCGCTTCAGGTTCTCCCTCGGCAGGTTCTGCAGGTTCTGCTACTGACTCTTCGGGCACTGAGAGACCACCTCCTACACAGTCAGGTACCTCCCCGTGGATTCTTGATTCTGGAGCATCTTTTCACATGACTCCTGATCCTTCCACTCTGTCTTTTATTACTCCTCTTGATTCTCCTATCAGTGTTCTTACTGCTGATGGTACATCTCTTTCTGTCTCTGGTAGAGAATCTCTTAGCAACTCATCCTTTCATGTTCCTTCTGTTGCTCATGTTCCTCGCCTTACTATGCAGCTTCTTTCTGCTGGGTAGATTACTGACCTTGGTTATCGGGTTATTCTCGACTCTGACTCTTGTTGTGTTCAGGACTGCCACACGGGAGCTCTGGTTGGTTCTGGCCCTCGGCGCCGTGACTCACAGTGTCTTTGGGAGCTTGACTGGCTTCATCTTCCTTCCGCTGCCACCACCGCCGCCAGTCTCTCCGCTTCTGTCACTTCGTCTACTGGCTCTTTCCAGCAGTGGCATCACCGTCTTGGTCATCTGTGTGGATCTCGTCTGTCGTCCTTAGTTCGTCGTGGTCTTCTGGGGTCTGTCTCAGGAGACGTGTCTTTAGATTGTCAGGGCTGTAAGTTAGGTAAACAGATTCAGCTTCCTTATCCTCATAGTGAGTCTGTGTCTCAGCGCCCTTTTGATCTTGTTCTTTCAGATGTTTGGGGTTCGGCTCCCTTCGTTTCGAAAGGGGGTCATCGATATTATATCATTTTTATAGATGATTTTTCTCGCCATACTTGGATATATTTCATGTCTTCTCGTAGTGAGGCCTTGTCTATCTATAAACAATTTGCCACTATGATTCACACACAGTTCTCCACTCCTATTCGTGTCTTTCGTGCTGATTCTGCTGGCGAGTACCTCTCTCGTTACCTGCGCAGCTTCCTTGCTGAGCAGGGCACTCTCGCTCAGTTCTCTTGTCCTGGTGCTCATGCTCAGAATGGTGTCGCTGAGCGCAAGCATCGTCACCTCCTTGAGACGGCTCGTGCTCTGATGATCGCCGCCTCTATTCCACCTCACTTTTGGGCCGAGGCTGTTTCCACTGCCACCTATCTAGTCAACATCCAACCCTCTTCTGCTCTTCAGGGAGCGATCCCTGTTGAGCGTCTCTGTGGTCTTCTTCCTGACTACTCTACCCTTCATCTGTTTGGCTGCGTTTGCTACGTTCTCCTCGCCCCTCGAGAACGCACCAAACTGACCGCTCAGTCTGTTGAGTGCGTCTTTCTGGGATACAGTGCCGAGCACAAGGGCTATCGGTGCTGGGATCCTGTTGGTCGTCGGATGCGGGTTTCCCGGGATGTGACTTTCGACGAGTCTCGTCCATTCTACCCACGTCCTGCCTCTCCTTCGGCTTCCTCTGTGGAGTCTCTGTCTTTCTTGACCTTTCCAGATACACCTATATCTGTTTTGCCCCCGTCCACCTGTCCCACTGAGTCTCCACATATTCCCCTTGTGGCCTCTCCGCCGTTGTCGCCGCCTGTGTTGTCTCCTACGACTCCGCCGCCTGTGTCGTCTCCTACGACTCCGCAGGCTCCTCCCACTACAGTACCTTCTCCCCTTATCTTCTATACTCGTCGACCTCGTATTGAGGATCTTCCAGATGAGCCATCTTCTTCTGATGCTCCATCTTCCCCTGATGGGTCATCTTCTCCTCGCTACGCTCTCCGCGATCGCCAGTCGATTCGGCCTCTTGCTCGTTTTGCTTTTGCTGGCGCAGCTACTCGTGAGTCTGTCTCCTACCAGGATGCTGTTACTCACCCTGAGTGGCAGCTTGCCATGGCCGAGGAGATTGCTGCCCTCGAGCGTACTGGTACTTGGGATATTGTTCCTTTTCCATCTCATTCTCATCCCATCACATGTAAGTGGGTCTATAAGATTAAGACTCGCTCTGATGGCTCTCTTGAGCGCTATAAGGCGCGTCTTGTTGCTCGTGGCTTCCAGCAGAAGCATGGTGTTGACTACGACGAGACTTTTGCTCCTGTGGCCCACATGACCACTGTTCGCACTCTTCTTTCGGTGGCGTCTGTTCGCCACTGGTCTGTTTCTCAGCTTGATGTCAAGAATGCCTTTCTTAATGGCGAGTTGCGTGAGGAGGTCTACATGCATCCGCCACCTGGGTATTCTGTTCCTGAGGGCATGGTCTATCGCCTTCGTCGCTCTCTCGATGGCCTTAAGCAAGCCCCTCGTGCTTGGTTTGAGCGCTTCTCCTCTGTGGTCACTGCTGCTGGTTTTTCAGCTAGTGATCATGATCCTGCGCTCTTTGTCCACACTTCGTCTCGTGGTCGGACTCTTCTTCTCCTGTATGTTGATGATATGATCATTACGGGAGATGATTCTGAGTACATTGCCTTTGTCAAGGCTCGTCTTAGTGAGCAATTCCTTATGTCGGATCTTGGTCCTCTTCGTTACTTCCTTGGGATTGAGGTTACTTCCACTCCAGATGGTTTCTTTATGTCCCAAGAGAAATATATTCAGGATCTTCTTGATCGCGCCTCTCTCACTGATCAGCGTACTGTTGAGACTCCCATGGAGCTCAATGTTCACCTCAGACTCTCTGATGGCGAGCCTCTTTCTGATCCGACTCGCTATCGTCATCTTGTTGGGAGTCTTGTCTACCTTGCTGTTACTCGTCCGGATATCACTTATCCAGTTCATATTCTGAGTCAGTTTGTTTCAGCTCCCACTCAGGTTCACTACAGCCACCTTCTTCGAGTTCTGCGATACCTTCGCGGGACTATCTCTCGTTGTCTCTTCTTTTCACGTTCCAGCTCGTTACAGCTTCAGGCCTATTCGGATGCTACTTGGGCCAGCGATCCCTCTGATCGTCGGTCTATCTCTGCTTACTGTGTTTTTCTTGGGGGTTCTCTTATTGCCTGGAAGACGAAGAAACAGACTGCAGTGTCCCGTTCGAGTGCAGAGGCTGAGTTGCGAGCCATGGCTCTCTTGACAGCAAAGATTACTTGGCTACGGTGGTTACTTGAGGATTTTGGTGTTTCTGTCACTACACCGACCTCTCTCTTGTCAGACAGTACAGGTGCTATCAGTATTGCTCGTGATCCTGTGAAGCATGAGCTCACCAAGCATATTGGTGTTGATGCTTCTTTCATGAGGACTTGTGTGCATGATCAGGTGATTACTCTTCAGTATGTGCCTTCAGAGCTTCAGATAGCGGATTTCTTCACGAAGGCCCAGACTCGCGCACAGCACAGCTTCTACCTCTCCAAACTCAGTGTTGTTGATCCACCATGAGTTTGAGGGGGGGTGTTAGAGATATATGTATAGTTTGTTATTCCCCATTGTTATGAGGGGTTCTTTGCATATTTACCACCTGTACTTTGTGTATATATACTGGCCCATTGGCCTCATATGAATACAAGCGCTATTCATAACAGTTACTAGTTACCTGCACCATGCTTTACCCCTAGTTAAATTAACTACCACTCAAAAAAAAGTTAAATTAACTGGGATATGAGCCAACAATTTTCTAATGCATTCATTCACCACAATTACATACACGCAAACTTGACCTACACAAAAGTTTGTAGTAAACAGTACCACTAGTTAGAGTTGTAATCATAGTGAAATTAACAAAGATATCTGTGCTTGGTACTTGGCATTAGCGGCCGACAGAGAATCCGGCAGCCACACTCGCCACCTCTTGGGTAGGGGAGAGACAGTCAACCGTCCCTTCACTCTCCCTCTGCAATGCAAACGCATGCATAGCCTTTGGGCTAAAGCCTAAAGGTAGAGAACTAGAAATTCCAAAGAGGCAGAGAGATGCAATGCTGTTTTATTTTTCTCACCACTGACTCTCCTGGTTGCCCTAAAATAGCAGAAGTACTATAGTGCACTTCTATGGAGTTCTAATGTTAAACTATTTTGCTTATTCCTACCATGTAGACTGGAATCCTGCAACAGTTGAATTTACTCACCTTCTTTTTTCTGCCAGGCTTAAGTACTGAGGATTTTTTTTACTAAACAAATTTAATGATCCCTTACTCCTATCGGCAATCGCCATTTATACATTTAAGAGCTTTAGGAGGTTTAAGAGGTTAAGTAAAATTTGATGATTCTTTTGACAGGTTTAAGTACTTGATATAACAATGTAAGCATTGCAAAGCCAGGGAATCATACGGCTAGTGACAATAGGTAACGGCGTAATGCCGTAGGACTGTAGGAGATAGCCGTCGGCTAGGTGCAAGAGGCGTTCGTTTCATTCTTGTAACATTGGACCGAATGTAAAAGCTTACTCATTGCTGTTCTCATCATTGAGTCACGGATTCTTATTCTCCTTTGACCGGTCTTCTGATATCATGGCTGCCTTTGGTGCTGCACTTTTGCCAGTTGCAAACAGTTTGGAGGGTAGTTTTTATTCGTCCTTTGCTTCACTGAAGAGTCCATAACCACACAATATATGTGTCGTACTTCAGAAAGGAGCGAGCACTGCTGCTGAGCACTTGTTCATTGGGTGTTTTGCATGTCCCCTTTTCGTTTCTTTGTCGAGCTAGCTACGTTTATAGGCCAACTGCTGCTTTATTCTTGATGAAACTCATTAGCTGCATTTGAGCGGTTTTAGATGGTCAAAAGGGGAGGATGTCGAAGATTGACTGCATTTGGGCTGTCAGGAATCGATTTGTGACTGCAGAAAGACTGGTCAAGATGTTTAGCACCGGTTAATGTTGAACGGCATTTTCATTTTCAGATGATTTTTTTGTGAAATTTTTCTGGATGCCATTCTGGTGTTTAGAGGCTACCAGTGTCTGGCTCCAGTAGTGCCGTGTTCAAGAAAGAGGTATATTGATTCCGTGACAGAAATAGTTTCCAAGACATGTACTGTTTATAAGGGAATGTTACAACTTTTGCCAATCACACCAAGGCAAAAAGTTGTTCCAACAATATCTTGATTCCATGACAGAAATAGCCTTCATCTCTTCCCCTGACTAAGCAGCATCTCATCACATTAAGGGTCTATTCTTTTTGGCTGAAGCTTATAGCTTTTGGATGCGACTTGTGACTTTTTGACTGTTTGTGCGAGAGATTTCAGAGTAACAGAAACTCATGTGCGGTTTTTGGCGATATAAATGAAGTCGGTAAAGTATATACTATAATTAACTAGTAGATCTTATCTTGAAAAGATAGTCCATTTAAAAATTAGTTACTTACAAAAACTAAAAACAGCTTTTAGAAGCTGAAAAGGACAAGGCCTTAATCATGTTTCTTCAGACAATGTAAGCATCAAGCTTTCCTAAGCCGAAGCGATCGCCTGTGTTACTACCAAATAAACAACCAACCGCTCGATTGAATCGACTAATTAGGCAGGAAAATTAAGCTGCTTGTTTTTTTAGTGGGATACTTGGCTAGCGTTCACAACCCACATATGACGGGATCAAATACTGGAAAATCATAGTGGAAAAATCCGCACATCAGCCAGAAAACCGAGGTCAGGTGCCCCACCAAATAAAATTTTTTTTGCAAAGATGGGCATTGGTAGTCTTAGAGAGTATCTGCAATTTCAGGATTCGGGACACATAGCACTTGCAGGACGAAACATGCACCTCCCTTGCCAATGGAACTGTTATCAGTGACAGTGACCGGCACCATTTGTTAGTACCGATGAGACTGTCGCCATTTGCCAATTTGCCATCCGCAATAAGAGCACAAGAGCGGAACCTTCGGGAAGGCGGCACACGCCTTAGCTCAGCCTCAGTGGGCTCCTAGATCAGCAGCTAATTGTCATGTCAGTGGCCAAAAATGTTTTCACCAACCATGCCACTAGCCACAGGCAAACATATGCACCAGCACTAACATTTGCAAAGTGCAAGCAAGGCAAACCAAAACGCAAGACAAAAACTGAGAACGAAAGTTGCAGCAATAAGATTTTTCAAGTATGTAGAAAGCAACACTAGGGCGAAGCTTTATGGAAGAACGCAAGGTACTAACTCGGGACACACTCACACAGAGAGCAAGCTGAGAAGTCATTTTCCTTCTCGTAAAGACTTGTTTGTTACACTAAGGTATAAGAAGGTCAGCGACGCACTCTGACCACTACACTGCCTCGGCAGCCGCCACTTGGTGGTGCTCCTTGCCTTCCTTGCACCAGACAGCACCAATCAGCAGCGCCATACATAAGGCCAGGCCAGGCCAGGTTCCGAGCACATGTCAGCAAGGCTGGCCCACAGCTCATCTTCATCGTCGATGTCGAAACCAAGCTGCTGCTGCTGCTGTCCCCCATTGGCTGCACCGGCTGCCACCGGCGTTTCCCAACACCACTTGCCGTTGTCAAACGCCGTGCTGTTGCCAATGTCCCTGCACACGCTCTGGCTGTCGTACCAGTTGCTGCTGTTGGTGGCGAGGTCGTTGTACGGGCGGTACTCGTAGCTGTTGTCAGACGCCTCCCTCCCGAGGCCTGCAACTGCCTCGGCCTCCGTTTCGATGTTCCTCGCGAAGCGGCCCTGAACCCTTGGCCTGCTATCTGCCAGCGTCTTCCTGCATGCATACTGGAAGATCCAAAGATGGTGAGCAGGAGATGCATTAGAGGACATGAATTGGCTAGAGAATGGAATGCGTTTGCAGGTTCTGTGGGGGGTCAATACAGTGATCTTCTTGTAGAAGTTCCTCTGATGGCGCTTGATACGGTATTTCTCGATTCTCTCCTTCCGTTCTTCGGCGCTGTAACGCCCCACCTTCTGAGAAAAAGGCCCGCCTACCTCCTGGCTGCAGTTGTCACCTGAAAATGGCGGCGGCGGAGACGGTGATGGCGGTACGTTCATCCCCTGTTTTGCATCAACACAGGTGAAAAGTGGTTAACAGTTGTTTATTATCAACTACAATTCCAACTTGAGGCTTGTTGCATTACCTGCAGGTCACCGGTACTGAAGACACGCCGCATGGTTCCAGAGCTGAACTCCAACAAGTCGCCGGAGGATGAGGATGGGGAGGAAGAAACAGGGGGGAGAGGCAACTGGCATGCCGAAGGAGACGAGCAAGAGAAGGCGGCATTACTGTTGAGGGGGTCAGGCAATTGGGGGTGAAGAGGGAAGACGTGTGAGCTGGTGCTCCTGTGTATATAGTAGGAAGGAAGGGAAGAGGAGGAGGGAGGCGGCGCCGAGGCAGCAACGTTGGGAAGAGAAAACAGACCACCGTTGTCGTGGAAGAAACCGCCGCCGCGAGGAATTTCGGTTGGAGCTCTGGGCAAAGCAGAAGAGAAGCTCACTGCATGGTGCATGGAGAGGTCACTGTAGGTGGGTGTCGACGAGGAAGAAGGATTGAACATGGCTTTTGGATGTGAATCACTTCGATGTGTTTCGGGCTTTGTGCAAGTGAAGGGGATTGCTATAAAAAGAGAAGGAAAAAAATTCCATTTGACACCCCCAAATTCTTATAAAAGTCTAGAAATCAACTTTAAAAAATAAAAATCAGATATTTGACACCTTCGAGGTCTCAAAACCGTGTAAAACACACCGTCATGTTTACTCATCAACTGTTGAGCTGTGTGGCATGGCAAATAGCTCCAAGAAAAGTTGGCCCCCTTTATATCTAGCGAAGCCACTGGAAATGAGATTCTTTTCCTTGAAAGCAAAAGAAGTTAAAAAAAATTGTCTGCCTTTGATAAGAGATTAAAAGTATGCTGAATTTAACAGTTTACAAGAATGAACAGGTGTCAGACTCACAGATAAGGAATATGCTCCAACCATATATGCATTAATAAACACAAGGAAATTGATGCCAGACCCTTCAGCATAAGAGATGAAGAAGGTAAAAAATTGCATCTTCCCGTTCAAAAAAAGAAATTTGCATCTTGTGATGACATTGGGCCTGTTCATATACGTTTTGGCTTCTGGTTATATGAATGGCCGGCTTCCGTAAGCGGCTTGGGGAAGCCGCATCCAAGTCCGGCTTCCTTAGGGCATGTACAACCCACAGACAGCTTGCTGTCTGTATGATGATGTCACAGCACACACAGACGGTTAAATAGACAGTGTGTACAATGCACTGCCTATTTGACTGTCTGCTAACTGTTTAATACTTACATGTAGCCATGATCGAGCGTGAATATTATTCATGTACATCATTGTGTTGCTTGTTGATACAAAAAGATCAAGCAAAAAATAAAATGATCATGGTTATAATATTTTTTGGAACCATCAATATAAATGATATATTTATATATTTATATATAAAATGCAAAATAACATATAGGCATGGCAAAAAACAGACTACACTGAATGGCAGCAGGGCAAGATCTACAACAGGTAATATTCAGAAGATGTGGATGTTAAGCTAAACTACTGGTAAGTTGGTAACAAGTCATTGTGATGACTGATGATGCTAAACTACTAGCCAAAATAAAGGGATCAGCTGCCACGGTGATGATGCTAAGCTAAAGTAAATCCATGGATTTAACTATGAACCATGAACAATAAATCTTGAGATCGATTCAGTTGTCTATACACGAAATCATGAGAAAAAAGGGAGGGAACAGAGCAGTTTGTGACTGAACTCGGGTTCAGTCAGGTGTAGAGGCAGCAAGCAGCCCGGCTGCCTGCTTCAGCAGCTTGCTGCCGTTCGGCCGCCGCTTAAGCTCCGCCGCTTTCTAGCACCTCGCCACGCAGCTGCTCAGCTGTGCCCGCTGGAGCCTCCGCCGCCGGCCCGCTGAGCATCCGTCGCGCATCTGGCCGCCACGCCCGGTGCCGAGCCCGCTGGAGCCTCCGCCGTTGGCCTGCTGGAGCCTCCGCCACGCTCCCGGCTACCATGCACGACGTCGGCCAGCTGGAGCATCCGTCGCGCACCCGGCCGCCACGCACAACGCCGTGCCCGCTGGAGCCTCTGCTGCCGGCCTGCTGGAGCCTCCGCCGCGCACCACCGGTCTCGCCGGACCGGTCCTCACCTTCCCGCGCTGGTCCACGTGGGGACATCGACACGCGCGCAGCGGATCTGGGGCGCCGGCGCTTGGAGTCGACGGCTCGTACAAGGCGCGGCGAAGGTGTCTATTGGCGTGGGAGCACGAGCCGGGGTCGTCCTTTCACCAGACGATGACCTCGCTGTCTCTTGCATCCGGCGGGGTTCTTTTTGCAAAGTTGACAGCATGGAGACGACGTCGAAACGCGCGTTGTACATGCCTTACGCGAGGCCATGTGATGGCCCTGCACTTCCCCATTCGTCAAGCCTCGGCCCCCGGTCCCGATGCCTTCCCCCTCTGATCCTGTTGGGCCGCCACCGTCGGATGCCCTCCGGCGCCCCCTCCTCCCACTCGGTCCCCCTACTCGCAGATAACCTCCCTCCGATCTCGTCAGGCCGCCACTATCCGACCTCCTCCGGCACCCCCTCCCCCCAGGAGAAAATTGATACTTTGCCATCCTATTCGGTGGGCTTCGATAAAATGCCACCCTCTAGAATGACCACTATAAAATGCCACTCTTAACATTGACAATTTGATTATTTGCCATTTTGAGGGGTTTTTAGGATTCTTAATTATTTGTTAATCATTTTCAGATTATTTATTATGTAAAATGACATATTTGCCCCTTGGGCCATTTGCTTATGAGATTGCTTGTCTTCCATTTGCTTCTCTGGACAGAAGAGAGGACACGAGTGAGACCAGAGGAGGAGGCTCCCCGGCGACGGCGCCGCCCCTCCCCGCCCTCCCCGGCGACGGCGCCGCCCCTCCCCGCCAGCCCGGCCACGGCTCCGCCCCTCCCCGGCCTCCCTCGTGCGGCGCCGCCCCTCCCCGCCCGGCCACGGCGCCGCCCCTCCGCGCCCTCCGTCGTGCCGCGCCGCCCCTCCCCGCCAGCCCGGCCACGGCGCCGCCCCTCCCCGGCCTCCCTTGTGCATGTGGCGATGAGGGTTGCTTCAGAAAATTTTCCTAAATGCTTGTGATTGTGAGACATGTTGGAAATGCTGGTTTGCCAAGAAATGCAATGTTCATGTCATGAAACAGTATCAAGTTTGTGATTGGGAAACATTTGTGATATTTTGCATCTTCCCTGAATGCTTGTGATGATGTCTCTAGCTTTTACAAATTGCTTTGTAAGTGACAAAATTCTTTCTTGAATGCTTGATGACTTCTTTGTTGAATGATTGTGATTGTTGATGTCATCTTTGTTGAATGCTTGCGATATGACTGAGATGTTGGTTTGCAAAGAAATGCAATGCTCATGACTGAGATGGTGGTATGCAAAGAAATGCAATGCTCATGACTGAGAAGTTCATTGCCTGATCCTGTTCTAACATTACATTTGGAGTTGGCTTATGTCATCTGTGACATACAATTGAAGGTTTGGTTGTCTTTACAGAGGAGCATGAATGGTTCTGGAACTCTGTGATTATGTCATCTGTGACATACAATTGAAGGTTTGGTT
Organism: Dendrocalamus latiflorus; assembly: GCA_017311315.1. Taxonomy (NCBI): domain Eukaryota; kingdom Viridiplantae; phylum Streptophyta; class Magnoliopsida; order Poales; family Poaceae; genus Dendrocalamus; species Dendrocalamus latiflorus. The sequence goes on from CM029620.1 coordinate 23,248,460, forward strand.
GCCTGATCCTGTTTTCTGCAACTCTGTGGTTCTGGACACTCCAGTTTTATTGATGAATCATGCAACACGCAGTTGAATTCATCTAAAGCTTTGGAGTTCTTCCCAATCATCTCCTTGAAAAACCTCTTATCTTCCTCAGCTGCCAGTGTATTGTTTCACCAGTTAGATCTGAACAAGAAGTATACATGCCACCACAAACATTACCTCTCTGTCTGACTAGCTAGCTGCTGCAAAGTTTCAGTCAATTGATCACAGAGGGTCTTTGTTGAGGACTGAATCTGCGCAATGGACGACGTACGAAAATGCGAGATGATCCTAAGCCACATATTTTACAGGACTGAATCCGACAAGTCACAACTAGCAGCCACGGGTCCAGCTAAAACAGGCGCTAGCCTACACAGAAGGGTGCAAATGGATACAAAAGATTAGCAGCAGTACAGCAATACATGCCCTTACAAATGGTGGTACAAAGCCACCATGCCGTCGCCGGGGAGGGCGGGGAGGGGCGGCGCCGTCGCCGGGGAGCCTCCTCCTCTGGTCTCACTCGTGTCCTCTCTTCTGTCCAGAGAAGCAAATGGAAGACAAGCAATCTCATAAGCAAATGGCCCAAGGGGCAAATATGTCATTTTACATAGTAAATAATCTGAAAATGATTAACAAATAATTAAAAACCCCAAAAACCCCTCAAAATGGCAAATAATCAAATTGTCAATGTTAAGAGTGGCATTTTATAGTGGTCATTCTAGAGGGTGGCATTTTATCGAAGCCCACCGAATAGGATGGCAAAGTATCAATTTTCTCTCCCCCCAGCTGGTTCCCCTACTCACAGATTGCCCACCTCCAGCCCCATAGAGAGGATCGCCTGGTGTCCAAACCCTCCCTCCCGATGTTCATTGGCCTCATCCAACCTCCCTCCCAACGTGCAGGTCCCCCGTCCTGCCTCCATCTCAACATGCACTACCCCCCGTTCAGCCTCCCTCCCGACGTGCACCGTATCCCGCCCATCTACGTCGCCAATTGAAGGTAATCCGCCTCTCGTAGCCATTGTTCTTACTCCGTATAAGCATATCTTTGCGATTGTTATGCCGTCCGTAGTAGCACTCCATGGCGATTGTCATCTCGTAGCTGTTGTTCTTACTCTCCCGCACGGTCTGCATGCGTTATCTCATCCGTAGGACCATTTCTTTGTGCGTGATTCCTGTTTCCTCGACTGTGCTCCACGATTTGTTGTGCGTGCCGACTGACATCACCGAGGGTTGTAGAGATGGCCCCCAAGCACGCAGCCCCGGCAGTTTGGGACGACGAAGTGACTGCCATTTTCATTGCCCTCTGCCTGGAAGAAATGGACATCGGCAACCGCACATATAACTACCTCTCCGGTAAGGGCTACTGCAATCTCCTTCAAAAATTCGAAGAGCAGATCAGCTGGTACTACACCCGCAAGCAAATGAAGAACAAGTGTGATGCATTGAAGAGGAATTTGCCTACTTGAAAGATCCTCAAGCTACGCGCAACTGGCCTCGGCTTCAATCCTGTCACCAGGACTATTGCTGTCGAACTGGACTGGTGGGAGGAGCAAGCCAAGGTTAGCCTGCACGCGTTAACCACGTCGAGGTGAAGCCGGTGCACCATGGTTAGGAGTGATTTGTTGTACTTAACCACGTCGCACCTACATACGTTACAGTAGTCTTAGTCGTATTGCATTAGTGCATGCGTTAAGTGAGTTAGAGCGTGCGTTAAAAGTATTAGTGTGTGCGTTTTGTAACTTCATGAATGTTATGAATAGCTCAGACATAGGATGGTGCGTCATGAAGAGCTGGACGTGGCGGATATATCGGGTCAGTTATTTCTTTTTCGCAGTATAAAAGATCAATAGAGAAAACATCGCAAACCAATTTAGAGGGATGGCACAAAAACTATTTGTCTCTTGAGTTCACTATTCTCCAGAGAGTCCAGATATCCACATGTGTTCTACACATCCCCGTGTGCTTCGAGATCGTAGTGCCTTCGTAGTCATACACGAGTGCCTTCGTGGTCGTATATGAGTACCTTTGTGGTAGCACCTTCACGGTTGTATACGAGTGTCTTCGTGGTCGTGAAAGTACTGTTCATCAAGTACTGTAGCATCACACTATTCTACAGGTACTGTAGTAGCATACTGTTCTACGAGTACTCTAGCAAAGTACTATTTATCCGAACAGTTCTTCTGAGTACTTACGATTGTAACACATAACTAGAGTGAGTTTAATTTTGAGATGAGGTGGGTGGTATGATTTATTAAACACGAATAACAGATTAGCAGTACTATTTATTATCATAAACAGCATTGCAGATTATAATTCTCTGTATTTATTTGTTATTTTAGTTGCCAAGCCTTTTCCAATGAACTTTCTTCGCTACCTGCATATAATCTAAAGTATTTTGGGTTCTCTTCAGGTAGTGCTTGACTTGGATGAGACTTTAGTTTGCACATATGAGTTGTTGAGCCTTCCTGCTACTCTGCGACTCAGGCTATTGCAACAGGATAGCATTGCTTTGACATGGGAGTGCATATCCGCTGATAAGGCAAGTAGGCAGCCATCTTGTTCTTTTCGCTATTCTATTGCTGCTTTATTTGCTTGTCATTTCTCAGGAAGGTACTTGTGGGAAGGAAGACAGAGGGTGAATCGTATAACTGTCTTTAAGCGTCCTGGTTTGCATGAGTTTTTGCAGCGAACTAGCAAATTCGCCGATCTTGTTCTCTTCTTCACAGCTGGTTTGGAAGGTTTGATCTCCTGAACTATTCAAATTACTCTACAACAAGAGTCCAGTTGATCTCACCTCTCACTGGTCTGTGCCCCCCCCCCCCCCCCCCCCACACACACACACAGATATGCAAGACCTTTAGTTGACAGGATAGATGCTCACAAGAGATTCAGTCACCGTCTGTATCGGACATCAACTGTTACTACGTAAAGTTGTTATTAATATTTCTATATGCTGTGAATAATGGACTGTTTTGTTCCTGACCTTTAATAATGCTATACGGAACAATTGACTTGCTCACGAAATAATGATATTGGGGGAATGGTCTCCACCTTGGCTCAGTCAGTCCATTGCACCAGTAGGCCATCCGGCCGGCTTGGCAAGGGCTGCAGGCCGAGGAAAATGCTATATTTACCCCTGCACGTGTAGACCTAGATAGGGGTTCATGTAACTCTAAATTGTGGAAATGACATGTTTACCTCTGTAACTATAGACTCATATAGTGGTATTTGTGTAACAAGCTCTTTATGGCTATAAATATATGCCTTAGGGCGCTAGGGGACAGAGCTCTCTTTTGTAAACAAATCTAGGTAGGGGTTCATGTAACTCTAAGTTGTGGAAATGACATGTTTACCCCTGTAACTATAGACTCATATAGTGGTATTTGTGTAACAAGCTCTCTATGGCTATAAATATATGCCTTAGGGCGCTAGGGGGCAGAGCTCCCTTTTGTAAACAAATCTAGGTAGCATAGGCTTCTATCACTGTCTTTATGGTTTGTAAGGCTATGAGCAGCCCCTCCGTGGCCTCTCCACAACTCTCTTGTTTACTGTTTGGTCTGCAATCACAACAAATAAAATGTGATCTTAACTGATTTTAGTGGGAGGCTCTTTGCAAGTAGAAACTTAAGTATCACAAGTGCTTGTACACCATAACTTGTGGGAATCTATCCATGCTCATGGAATTTTTGCATTACTTTTGATTTGGTGTGAACTTCACTACTTCCTGTTCATCTCCTTTTTGGTGGTTATGGTGTGCACATTTGAGATACAACACCAATATATGCACATCAACAATTGGGATGGTATCTATTGGGCACATTTGCACTGGATTCTTTGTCAAAATAAGCACGATATTAAACTTCATTGTCTAATTACATTTGCCTGCCGTTGTCTTATTACCCTGATTATGTGAAGGTGGTTCTTGTACTGATGTTTCCGTTAACTCTTATACCATGTTGATTGTAATTTGTTCATGTTCTCCTGTTCTTTTACCAGCCTGATGGCACAAAGTACTTGTTCATTGAGAAATTGAGCTGTCTGCTGCATTAGCTGAGCTGTTTCAGTTTTCTGATGCTGTCATGTTCTGGATTTCAGGGAATATAGAGAGCATGTAAAAGATCTTTCTTGTTTGTCGAAAGATTTCTGCAGAATCCTTGTTGATAACAATCCGTATAGTTTCCTACTGCAGCCATTGAATGGAATACCTTGTCCTACATTTTCAGCAGGACAACCTGTTGATGATCAGGTAGACTGACACTGTAGATAAATCATTATTTGTTTCTGAACTTATAATTTCTACTGTTATTGATTTAGTGATGTCCTCTTACAATTTAGCTTATGGGAGGATATTTCCACTTCTCAAGCACCTTTCTCTGCAAAAAGATGTTAGGCCAGCATTATATGAAACATTTCATATGCCAGAGTGGTTCCAAAGACATGGGATCCCACAAATTGATCAGGCAGTGCAAGTTTTGCAGCCATCGTATTGAATTATTAGGTGAAGGCTCAAAAGTCAGCTCCGCTCCTTGGGAGACATGTACATTATGTATTCATTTAGGTCCTTGGAAACAATGGAGCCATTGTTCAACACAGAATAACCATGTCCGAAGAGAAAAAAAGAATTGTAATCTAGTATGGCAGCTCAGTATTTCTGTTGTGAGCCATAATTTATCGTTGTATAGCACTTTTTCGTTGACAGTTCAGATAATCTTTTTTTTTAACCATAAATACAGCAGGGGAGGCCCCCACTGTAGAGCTTTATATTAAAGGAAAATAAGCTGAACAAAAAGCTAAAAGAGGAGAAAACAAAACAGCTATACACCTATACAGAACCCAGGAAAAAGAGAGGAGAAAAAGGCCACAGGTGAAGAGTTAAACTTGGAGGCATAAAAAAGAGAGAAAGGCCTCCCTTTTTGGGTCACAAAGTCTATGGGCTTGTAATTTGGCTTCTTCAAAAAAAATTTGCTTCCACGAGTCGAGAGGGACGTCCACGGTCAAAGATGAATTCGTTTCTTTGTTTCCAAATCTGCCAGGCTCCAATGATGAAGATTTCCATGAAGAAAGTGCTTGGAGACTGCTGCTTAAGTGCTTAGCTTGGATTATCATCTGAAAGAAATCTGCACCAAGATTCCAATGTATGCCAAGTTGCTGCCAACAGCTTTGACTGAACGGACAGCCGAAGAAGAGATGAAAGGTCGTTTCTTCCAAATTTCTATCACAGAGCACACAGTCATAGTTGTTCCTTTCCAATTTCTGCTTCTTTCTCTTGAGGATGTTCCTTGTGTTCAGCCTATCCATTAGGAGTAACCAAGTGAAGACTATGAGTTTATTACAACATTTGGAATCCCAGATCCAAATGAAGGGCTTAGGAGGTTGAACATTTCTGTAGGGAAGGTTATAGAGCTTAGAAGAACTGTATGTATTATTTCCCCAGATGTACTGCCAAATGTCTTTGTCTTCTTGCTGAATCTGAATTGTTTGCAAATAATCTTGTAGACTCTGATACTCATGATAAGCTTGCTCAGATAGAGGTAGGTGGAACTGAGTTTCCAAAGTATTACTTGTCAGGAACTGAGCAACTGATATGTTCTTATTTTTTGCAAAGGTGTAAAGTCTTGTGTACTTGGTTTGCATGATATTGTCATTCCAGAGGTCAAGCCAGAAAAGGACAGTTGAACCATCACCCATTTTGCATTTGGCAATCCCTCTAAACAAATCGCAGAGTTTCAAAACATCCCTCCACCAGAAAGAGCCCTTGTTAGGAGCGACATGGGGGATCTGACCATTGGGGTAGTGAGTGTTCCAAATGAGCCTAACCCAGGGAATTTCTTTCTTGTTATAGAATTTATCCAGGTGCTTGAGAAGAAGAGCTTTGTTTTGACTTCTGAGATTGATTATACCAAGTCCACCTTTTCTTTTTGGTTTGCAACACTTATGCCAGGCTACAAGAGGTTGTGATTTAGCATTACTATCAGCTCTTCTCCACAAGCAGTGCCTTCTTGCTCTGTCAATGCATTCTAAAACAGCCACTGGGATTTGGAGAGTGCACATGGCATAAGTAGGAATAGAGGAGAGAACTGCATTGACAAGTTGAAGCCTTCCAGCATGGGTTAGGAGGTTGGAGGTGGCAGTAAGTCTTCTTTCAATCTTGTTCATTACGAAGCCATAATGTTCCACTCTCGGCTTGGTGGTGCCTAAAGGCAGTCCCAGATAGGTGAAGGGTAAAGTTTCTAGTTTGCAACCAAACACTCCTGCCAGCTGCTGCGCTTTATCATCAGACACATTGAGAGGGACAAGACAGGACTTATGATAGTTAACCCTTAGTCCAGTCGAAATAGAGAAGGACTCTAATAATCCCTTAAGTGTGAACAATTCTCTTTGGGAAGCTTTCATAATCAAAAGAGTATCATCAGCATATTGAATTATGGGGTATTGGTTCAAATCATAGGAAGGGATAGGGAGCTCAAAGAGACCATCTCGATGACCCTTATTGATGATGCATTGAAGGAGGTCAGCAGCCAGAACAAATAGCAGTGGAGATAAAGGGTCCCCCTGCCTAACCCCACGTTTACAATGGAAATGACTGCCAGGAGCTCCATTAAGCAGAATGGAAGAAGAAGCAGAGGCAAGAATTCTTTGAATCCAGTCAATCCATTTATCATTGAAGCTCAAATGCTGCAACATTTGAATGATTGTGTTATGTTCAATTGTGTCAAAAGCCTTTGCAAAATCCAGCTTTAAAATGATGATTTCTCTTTTGGAGTGTTGGCACTGATAGATATATTCATATGCCCAAGCAAGACAATCTTGAATTGTTCTGGTCTTGATAAAGCCGTACTGATTTGTGTGGATTAAGGGGGTTATCTTGGACTGCAGACGATCAGCTAAGAGCTTTGTGATGAGTTTGAGAGTACAATTCAAGAGAGAAATAGGTCTGAAATCACCAACTGTTGTTGGGTTATTAACTTTGGGAACCAATGTGATAAAAGAGCTGTTGATAGCCTCCAGATTGAGTGAGCCATTGAAGAAATCAGAGCACAATGTATAGACATCTTCCTTTATTATATCCCAACAACTTTTGAGGAAAAGACCATTAAAACCATCAGGACCAGGGGCTTTGTCCACAGGCATCTGTCTGATTATTTTGTCAGTTCAGATAATCTTACTGACAGTTGTACTGAGTCTATGGGGCCGTAAAGGTCTGTGAAGTCCGATCAAGGTTCTACACCAATGATTTATTAGCATCTGTACACACATTTGTGACCTTAGAATGGCTTGTTGAAGCTACGGCGTCTTCTTCCTAGTTTTTACGCGGTTCGTCATCTTGCCTGAAGTAATTTTCATGGCAGGCCTCGTCTCTTTGTAGATCCCTTGTCGGTACGCTTGATTTCAGTTTGTTGGATCCTGGTTTCCAGCCTTCCAGGAGCTTGGAATAGAGACCTAGAGTCTCCGTCCTTTCACATGCTGGATTTCAATGTCGTTCTTGCCTTTCTGCTAATGAATTATTTGGTAGCAGCACCGCAACAAAGACCCATTACCATGTCAAACATTACTGCTGATACTCGCACGCAACAATTCGGTGGACTACTCGACGAATTAGGTGAAGTGCACCAGAGTAAGTTGGTGTTCAAAACGGTTTCTGGTTTCGAACTTTAAAAAGCCAGAAAAAACGGTTTCTGGTTTCGAACTTTAAAAAGCCAGAAATTATCTTAAACATGCAAAAGTCAAAAATCATTTTGAATGAGTTGGCTTTTTAATACGGCTTTTCCCCTCTTTTTTCCTTGTTTTCCTTTGCACTGTCCGTAGAGATGTAGTGGTTTTTTTTTGTTTTTCCTTTTTTTTCTTTATTTTTTTAATTAAATATCTCAGCTAAAAGCTAACAGTCGTAACAATGTTTGTTTCAGTCAAAAACCGTTTTAAGCGGAGCCTAAACGCCAAAGAAAAACACAGGACTGTTGAGACAATTTAATTTGTTATATGATGGATTAGATGAAGTACATCAGAGTAAATGCCAACTGTACATATACAACAGGGGATCTTTCTCATATTTACGTGCATGAACAAGTATGTATTCATCTCCCAAAACAGGGCAAGGGTTGCCCTGGGGAAAAAACCCACAAAGCCAAATCCTGCTGCAAGAGGGGAAATGTGTTGTTTCGTGAGCTGAGGAACTTCGGAAAATGCCCCCCTCCGTGGGAAGAACGATCCCGAATGGCAGCTCAACGATATGCGTATGAAAGCCATCGATGCTGCAATGCTTCGCTAGCTGTTGGTCTGTCTCTGGGGTTGATTTGCAGCAGGTAAGAGAGAAAATCAACAAACTTGGAGTCGGGACATTGCAAGTGGCGCCGCAAGGAGGATTTCTCTGGGATCAAATACTCCAACTGATCCGTCTCCTAAAATAGGAAGAGAAATGGAATAGGAAAAATAAATTTCATGTCCAAAATGACAATTGTGCGGTGAAGCCTTGGTATGCTGTTGTAAACTTTTAATCACTAGACCTGTGCTACTTTTGTTTCAAGTTCACCTAACTGCCATACTCGTACACCTGAGAAGGAAACCATATCCCCAAGAATAAATCACATAATTGATATACACCTTTAGACCAAATCCCTATTCCCTAACTATGGACACCTTGGGCAACTACCAAACCACTATCAACAAAACAACTTGAGGAACAGATGGCCCTGATTCAACACTTCCTCCAACCAGTATCTTGTTGCTATTGGTAATGTTACTTAGAGAAAGCATTTCAGTTGTCAGCTTCCATTTCTTCACAACTCAAGATGGTGTATACATCATAACAAAATTTAGATTATGACAATATAGTTGTCAACCATACTATTAGTGGCATTTACCATGCCAAGCATGTGGCACATAAAGAGGTCCCTAAAACAAAACCAAGATTTTTTTTTCAGATGAGAATGCAAAAAACAAAACGGAAAACATCACATGATTTTGTTCTGAAATATAGTGCACATGCAAACTAAATTATTGATATCACATCTTGCATATCACTAATTATTGGTTTGAATAAAGATTGAATAAGAAAGTAACAAAATAATTTTGTAAATTTTGTTCAGATTGGTGGAACTTATGAGCTTTGAATTTTGACAACAGGTCCAGTACAAAATTGAAAGAAGTAAACAAGAAATAGCATGTACCTCATTCTTGTGGAAAAGGTCATACTCTTCTGTAAAATACTCCCGGGTCTCCTGTCCCAATGCAAGCATTTCCATGTCAATTGGACCAATTGTCCCAATCATCCGAGCAAGAATCATTGGTACTGATTCATTAGGAAAGAGCACCTGTGACATGTAAAAAAGGGCCTCAATCACAAGTAGGAGTTTATTTCGATCAAAATAGGGGGACATGGCATATTGGCTTATTTGATATAGATGGATGTATACTACCAGCACCAAAAATCACATTGGCCCCCTAGCTGTTATTCTGTAAGATGCACTAGTGCTACTGATATAATGTTTCAAGTTTTTTGAACAAATATTATGTTTCAAGTATTTTCAACAAAGGTACTAGACACCTTAACTACATTTCAGACTAGAACAGAATGAAGATCAGATGGTTCCTCAGTATATGCACTGCTACTAGAAGGTCCTTTCTTGCTTAAAATTGCAAGTATTTTGCAAATATTTAGTCACAAGTTTTTGAATTCACTCTTCTAGTTTCTGATAAGAGTTTCTTTAGAGTCAACAACAGTCTTGAGACCACAAAAAAAGGTTCTACCCAAGATGTCAAGAGCCTGTGGCGTTCAAGTATGTTATAGTCTTCTTGGGATGAAACAAGATAAAACATTAGCCACTGTCAGAACCTTAACTGCCAGCAACTGTGGGATAACTTTAAGGTAGACGAGGCATTTAACCGTGGCTAAACCCTGGTTTGTCTTCACTTTTGATTGGCTTTATCCATAGATAAGATGTCAATGTGTATCAAGAATGTAATACAATACCAAACAAAATGGACATTAGTAAGTCAAGATGAAAACTTACTTCACCAGTGTACAGTTCAGCCAAGATGCAGCCAAGAGACCAAATGTCAATCTTCTGATCGTATGGAAGACCCAGAATGACCTCAGGAGCTCTATAAGAACGTGACTGGACATATAAGCTTAAGTTGTCTGCCAAGAAGCAACTGCTTCCAAGATCAATAACCTTAATTTCACATCTGCTGTAGCTCTTCATAAGGATATTCTCTGGTTTCAGGTCACAGTGAACTATATTTAAATGATGCAAATACACCAAAGCTTCTAAGCATTGTCGAGCTATATCCTGAAAAACAACAGAAAAGGTCTCGCATTTCAGTAGGTCTTTTTACGTTTTCACTTAATAAAATTTAATCACACTCAACGTATCTTTGTCAAAAAAAAATCCCTCAAGGAGAAAAATGGTCAAGTAAGACCAGGACATAAAGAAATCTTTCTTCTACAACTATAGTGTATTACAAGGTCAGATGTAAATGCTTTTGTATGGTTCAATAGAATTTTTAAAAATAAGAGAACATATAAAATCAACAGATAAAAATGACAGTTACAGAGAGTGCTTTGGTAACAAAACTGTCAGAGATACCCTCAGGAAAAAGGAGAGAACAGTCAGACCTGTATTCTGGGCAATGAAAAGTACACCTCATCACCAGACTCCTGGTTATATTTCTGAAATTCATATAGATTCGCCCGTAGTAATTCAGTGACAATGAAAAGATGTTCCTGTTGATTTTTTTTTCAGTTGTCAGCATTATGCAAGGCTAAAAATGAGAAATACCAAACAGGGCATAAATGAAATATACATCTCGAGGAGAGAACTGCTGATATATTAAATGAATTCCTAGGACTTGAATGAATATGACCATTTTTTTCTTTTGAAAGCAGTATGACTGTTATTGCATGGTACGGTGTAAAAGAAAACCAAAAGACTTAGTTCATTGTATCTCTATATCACATACCTGATAGTAGAAAAAATCATAGAGGCGTAATATATGATGCTCATCTGCTGGATCGTATTTATTTACAAATTTAAGGAGCTTTATCTCATCCAAGCTTTGATCGAAGAAATCCTTGTCATTTTTTATTATTTTAAGGCAGACATCCATTCCCGTGCAAAGATCATGTGCCTGTACAACCTTGCTGAATGCAGCTGAGCCAAGATACTCAGTGACACAATATCGTCCAGCTATAACTGAATTGATGACAATAGGAAAATCTTTGTTTTCCTCAAAGCCAGTCCTGCAGTGGACACCCATCACATGAGCATTCGAGAATATTCATAGAATTATTTGGCAGCAAAAGAAAATAAAATATCTGATAGTGAACCTGTTCTTCCGGTGGAAAATTCTCAGTTCAAATACCTCATATTCTTGATGAAAATTAGAGAGTGCAAGATCAATATTCATTTTTGGATCTTCCTCGATTTTATCAGTAGAATTTTGAACATCTGTATCTGCTGGCCCAAAGTCCTCCATCTCATAAACATCCTCAGGATCGCCAATCTCAAGAAAAGCATGTATACTGTAACTATTTTTAAAAAATTCTTTGTCATCGGCAATTTTCTCATTTGTTACCATGTTAATATCTAGTTCATTGTTGCCTCTGAAATCATGTTCAGGCACCGGGTCTGCAAGAGATAACGACAGTAAGAATAAAACCAACTAATCCACAAGCAAAAAGAAACTTTGGACTGGATAGGTTAACAATGAATTTTGTTATTAAAAAGACATGGAAACCTGGATCAATCAGTAAAATTTCATCATAATTCAAGCAGAACTAGGCTCAATCTTGATTTGTTGTGTTTACAGCCGCCTGTATATAAATTCTACTCTGAAGTATAGATTCAATTCACAATGATCAACCCAAAACTAGATGCCAAATGAACTACAGTGGATTTTAGGCTTTATTTTCTTAAAGATTCTGACAAAAGGCATGAGTGTGAGGCCAAGTCTCTAGCTAGCCTATAAAGTATAAACAACATTCTAGAACTGCAGGCAACCAGGCGCTAGTACAAAGTCTAATCTCTTCAAATGGATAGTTCAAGCACAACGTCAGGAAGTGTTCCTTTTGAACTTCTTCAAGAATTTTGCAAGATGCGGAAAATGAACCTGAACAAAAGCAAAGAGGACAGAACTACTTACTGTCAAGAGCATCTGCGTCAGCCAAGTACGGACTGAGCATCTGAAGCTCCTTCTCCACCACACTCAGATCCAGCCCCTCATCGTCTCCTCTCTTGGAATCCATTAATGGTTCGCTCTTGAGCACAGGATCGCCATCCGCATTCCGCCTGAACAGGAACGCATCCGCACCGCACTCATCCAGCACCTCCGTCTGGTCATCCATGATCTGATACCTCCCATACACCGCAGAGCAAGAATCCCTCACCAACTCCTCATCATTCTTCCTTTCCCCGTAGCAGCAGCCGCAGGGCGGTGAAGAGCGGGTATACACCACTGCGCAACCTTCAGAGTCGGCATTGCCATTGCTATGCACGTGACGGCGGCCGCCGCCATCGCCAGGCTCGCACATTTCACTCCGCCACGAGCTGACATCAGGCCCAACAATAAACTTGTCCTCCCCATCGCCGTCGTCGCTCTTGTCACTCTCCGGCTTGCTGTGGAACAGGTGGTCGTCGTAGAGCCAATTCTCGCCGAAGAAGAGGTCGGTAGTGTCGTACTCGCGCGCCGTGCCGAACTCCATTTCCGAGGACGACGCCTCCGACGGCGCGCGCGGCGGCGACCACAGCCCGTATGGATTCAGCAGCCCTGATCTCCGCACACAACGGAACCAAACAAAACCACCACAATTTGGATCAGAATTTGAGCAAAACACACACACACACACACAACAAACTTGAAGCAGGCGTCCCCCAATCACGCTCGGGGATCGAGATTTATAGTGTCAGTCAAACGCCTCCGCTCTCGGGGAGCCGCGCCGAGGAGGTTCTACACACTGTGGGGGGGGGGGGGGGGGGGGGGGGATTCTCTCTCACGCGAGCACGCTACCTGAAGGCGTCGAGCGCATGCTGACGAAGGCGTCGGAGGAGGAGCTGGAGCCAGGACTCGCGAGACCGCCGCCGAAGGCGCCGGAGCCGGGCAGCCGCAGCGGCGGGAGCTGGGGATCATCGGAGGAGGCGGAGCCGTCACCGTCCTCGGCGGCCGCGGAGCGCGCCGCGAGGACGTCGTCCCGGAGCGCGGAGGCGGCGCGCGCGAAGCCGTGCACCGCGGGGAAGCCCATGATGTCCCCCTCCGCTCCGGTCGCCGACATACCCGGCGAGCTCACGCGCGCGTGGCGTGCCTATCCCGCGGGCGCACACCCTGCGCCACCGCCATTTGAAGCGAAGCGAGCGGGGTGAGAGACAACGCAACAACCGCGAGAGTGAGAGAACAGCCGAGGCGGCAGCGAAGAGAAGTCAGAGAAAGACACCGAGCGGTGGAAACGGAGGAGAAGCGGCCGCGCGGGATCCAACGGACGCCGCCGCGCCCGCACAGCCTCCTCTCCTTTCTCACGGCGGTGCCCCTCTGACGGCTGGGGCCCACCCGTCGGCGTCGGCGTCGGCCGGGACGTTGCTATCGCTGGGCGACGTGGGGGTTGGTCCGGGAGGCGGGGGAGCCCGATCCCGATCCGATGTGGAGAGTTGCCATTATTGTCAGTCGCTGTTGCGCTGGACCGCTCCCCACCTGGGCATCGTCCTTCCCGCGCTGCCCCGCTGGGGATTCTCTGTGCTCGTGACGACCGAATGGGACGGCGTTCGCGCTGGCGTCGGATGCCAACGGCGACGCCAGATCTGCCGAGGCAGTTGGCCTCGCACCTTTCCTACCCACCGTTCCAACCACAGCTGCTTCAACTTTGGTGAACACTGTAAATTCAAGTTTTCGAACATAGCATGTACGCTGTGCAATTGTACTTTCCAGTGGCTTAAATTAGGCCTGATTTAAGGGGCCGATCTATTCCGGCTTCGGCTGTGTTTTTTGACGATTGGTTTTTGTTAAAATTATACACTTACAGCTATCATATTTTCCTAAGTCATGCAAATAAAAAATAAAAAAATAAAAGCATCTTTATATCTCTACAGACAATGAAAGAAAAAAGAAAAGGGAAAGCAAAAGCAAAAAAAAACCGAACAAACCAAATAAACCAAAATTAAGAAACCAGAAGCACAAGCCGAATTAAACGGAGCCTAAAACATGATAATTGAACTATTTTCATATGGAATTCCTGTGTTAATAATCTTATGAATTATAGGGGGGAAATCGAACCTTATAGAAGGATTGAAAAGGAGAAATGTGACTATTTTTTATTACTATATTGATATTACAACCTGCTTTTGTAGAGCGATTACAAAGAGATGCTACTAGCCATAACTTTGCTATTTCTTGCACCTATTGTCTATTGCCTTTATCACTTGATCTATCTCTTCGTCTTCTTTCGTAAAGCTTAAATAGCACCGAAAAAGTGTCAGTTGTCCACATGAACATGCGTCTTGTCAATTTCTCGCGTCTGACGAGTAAGCAATTGTTGTCAACGAGAGGGATCCGATAAATAACTGTTGATTGATTATTTGTTAGTGCAAAAAGATCAAAGAAATAATAGTGAGACAGTTGTTGTCGGAGACGCAACACTAAATAGCCATGTGGTTATTAGGGGTAGAGGCGCGCGTGCTCTATTTCACCGCATGTGATGCTACCTGGGTTTAAGCTCAGTTATCGAGTCATAGAATCTTTAAGTAGTGGTTGATCGGATACATGAATAATAATCCTCTAACCAGAAATACTCGGACAGTGTTGTTTCAGATGATATACGACTATAATAGCTTATAGTCTTAATTATGTACTAAAGTCGTATTTAATAGGTTATTCTATTCTCATCGTATAGAATGGTGCAAGGTACATTTTTTAATTATGTACTAAAATTGTATTTAATAGATTATTCTATTCTCATCGTATAGAATGGTGCAAGGTACATTTTTTAATTATGTACTAAAATTGTATTTAATAGATTATTCTATTCTCATCGTATAGAATGGTGCAAGGTACATTTTTTTAAAGAGAGCATGGATTCTACGCTGCATAATTACTTGATATTTCGGTTTGGTGGAAGAGTGTTAAGAGGGCTAGAGGCTAGCTCGTTCGTGGGGCATTGCTATGTAAGAGGAGAAAAAAAATGGTTGAAGCGGCAAAATGGGTCACTAAGTGAAGGTCTACAAGGGATAAAAGCATTTTCAGGGTGACACTACATAGTAAATAGATTATCATCTTATATAGATATTATACTAGACATCATTCTTCTCAATGTACAATGTTTAATCAATACTGTAAGTTAATATTTATTTTTAATTATCTTCTCAATACATCGTTTAATGCAATGGCACACCTTTGTAATATGGTAGACATCACTTCTCTCCTCAATAGATATCTTAGCTAATGTATTTATATTAGATTACATACTCAAACAATGTCTTGCATGAAACACTGCTTTCCTCTCTTTCTTTATTAATTTTTCATCCACCTAGCACTAATTTTACATGACATATTAATTAATACTATAAACACTATTTACATAGTACCATTAAAAGTGTCCTAAAGGCGCCCGGGTTAGGCGCACCTTCCTGAAAAAGTATGTCGGGCTGGAGGTTTCGTTTCGTTGTCATGGTAGCTGGGTTACGGGGTAAAGTGCCTCATAGTTGCTAGAAGGAAGCTTATGGTCGTGTTACTTTAGTACTTAAGGATTAATTACTGCGAGCTGACGGACCTTAATTGACGGTGGAGATAAACTGTACCGGAAAAGCGATCAAGAAAATATTGGCCGTGCGCACCGGCAAACAGTTCATCTTCGGGCCCAGGTTTGGTGATGAGCTCCGTCATGTTTTTTTTTTAATGGGAGAAAGCTTGATAGTTTATTTGACGATCTTTACGTGACTTGGAACACTGATCTCCACGCTACTAGTACTTCAGAAAGTAATGTTAAAAAACTTTAAAAAGGAGATAACATTGATTCTGTCTAAAGCGTGGTTGGCAATAATGTTACCGTGATCGAGTCTTCTGGTTAACTTGATCATTCCTTTTAAGGGATATTACCCTTTGAAGAAGAAGAAAAATGCCTTGTTCAGCCTAATACCGATATAACAGACGAACAAATTTAGCCAGCAAACAAATCAAGTTACAGCAGTGTTCAATTCAGAATCTGCAAAATCTATCTACGAGTAGTTACTGGTGACAACATCATCTATACTCAAAACTCAACGCTAACAGATAAATCTTGGGAGAAATCACGTGATTTACAATTCAACAATCTGATCCAACGATTGCAATTGCATGGCTTGGTCGCTCATTCGCTCAGCTTCAGACTCCATCCAGTACCTTCTAAGGTCACCCTAATTATGGTTACCTCGAGAAAGACAACGGAAGAAAATAGAATTACACCGAACCTTACACCTGTTGCATCTCCAGCCCGTTCTCGATCTTCTCTTTTATCTTTGTTAATTTTAGGATAAAGCCAGAAGAACAGCTAAACAACCGTTTTCTTTTCGCTTGAAAACAATGGCAGATGAAGATTAGTTGTAAAGCTACATGATTAGTCACAGAATGGAAAAAGAAAAAAGGAAGGCAAGTTCCCATGATTTCCGAATCCATGGCCCGAAGAGCAGAGAGGTTTAAACCGACAAACATGCAAATGAGACCAGACAAACTCCTCTGAATTCCACTGTGACAAACTGCAGGGAATCCTGATCCAGTTTTGGCATGTGGTTGAATAGTGGCAGCATCAGTATGAGACTACTGGAATACAACAGCGTCCCGTCATCAGACAATCTAGTTCAAGACTGCAAATAGAATGGCATCCATACTGTAGCACTTTACACATTGTTGTAGCTACATGGTGCTTTGCTTTCTGTTCTTTACTCCTGACAGTTGTTTCCGTATAGGCTTGAAGCTGCACTACCAGTCACTGCGTACCGACTAGGCATATCTAGTTCTTTGCCAATGAAAACGAATCCACCAAACCAACAAAGTGCATTTGAGGAAAACAACAAAATATTGTACAACACTTAGCACCAGGTACAGAGAAGGAGATGTCAAACAGGGGGCAAGCAAGCAGGCGCACAGCGGTTGGTGCATCATTCAGTGCGTGCTCCTCAGCGATACCGGGAAAGCTACTTACACGAGTAAGCCAATCAGGGGGGCTCCACCTATCTAAATTTCCGCCAAAATAATCATTAGAAAAAGGATGAGGGTTCTCTGCTTAGGGGGCTTGAGGGCCGGACTTACATGAGAGGAGTAAGAGCACCAGCTGCGAGTCTGCAACTTCACTCATTACCTAGTTTTAGAGATCCATCCTTGATAAGCCTTATGCTAAGGCTATTGAAACGTCCCCTTGAATAATGCCGTGATGCCTTTCTCCAGTCTGTGCCGGTCTTCATCATTGCTACGAATTCTTCGTAGCTAATTTTGCCATCCTGCAGAAACAATCAAAGTAGACGCTTATTAAGGAAAGGTATAAGATCTGAAGGTTGTAGCTATCATTGGTATTAGTGAACCATAACCTTGTCAGTGTCAACTTCTTGCAATATGTCATTCACCACTTCCATGCTATCAGCTGCCCCATCCTCCACCAGGGCCTCCTGAAGCTCCTCGGGCTCAATATAACCATTGCCATTCTTGTCGAAAAATAGGAAGGCCCGCCGAAGGTGCTCATCATTTGCCATCCTTTGTAAATGAAGTGAGACGGCCAAAAATTCACCATAATCAAGTGCTCCCCTACCATTTGTATCCACCTAATTTCCATCCACAAAAGATCATATATGCAAATCTTCAACATCTTGTTCTTGTTAATACTAGAGGACGTTACACTAATAAAGCTATTTGGACCACCTAATTCTCAAATTGACTCTCACATCGCATACAATAGTCTTATTATGGACCTAAGTGACCCAAAAAACGAAGGCTAATGATAAATAATTCAGCAAACTTACTGATCTATGTATATTCAACCTGTATAAATAAACAAGTTCAGATAAATGCTAGCCATGACACCCTAGTTCTAATTTATCTCAAGCAACATATAAAGTGAGTAGAATAGATAGGTCCTTAGTGGAGATGGAAGTAAAAGTTTGATTATTTCCTTGATCCCTTTGTGTTACTTTCCTAGGTCCCAAGAACCAAGCTAATGCAAGAAGAAGAAGAAGCTCAATGAGTTACACCATTTCCACATTTATAAAACAACAGATATTTTACTAATTTGCTGTTTCATGGAACACCAGAAGTACTATGCATCAGATATAAAGTAAGCAGAAGCCATCTGATTCGGTATGAACTGTGACCAAAGTCCAAAGATGGTGACCCATTTAATCTGATTGAACATTCTAACAAGCAAGCGAAGTGCTTCAGATTACTTACAGCTTCAATTAGCATTTGTACTTCAGATTCTGCTAGATGAGAGCCAAATTTTGTGATCCCACTCTTCAATTCTTCATAAGAGACTATACCATCATTATCGGTATCCATCACCTTGAACATGTCCTTTATGTCCTCAACCTCTTCGGCTGACAAGTGATCAGCAATAACCTGTCAAGCACCAATTTCGGATTTTTGGTCAGTGAAACATATATTCTCGAGGTAGACTTGAGAAAAAAGATTAGCATCAAAGCACACTAAATCAGTTTCATGAGAAAAAGATTCAAACCCTTAGAGCTCTTCTTTTGAATCTGTTCATCCTTGAAAATTGTTTCAGCCTTGACTTTACAATGTCTCCAAGAGGAACATTTGGAGCTTTCTTAGCATTTTGAAGCCAGGGATGCTCTGCAACAACAGAAATCAAGAAGGGTGCTTGAGTACCATGACTGGATAGAAAAACTGTCTGAACACAATTAAGAAAAAAATGTGATGCACAGTAACACATGGCTGATTACAATCGCGTAACTTTGATAATTCAATCTGATAGGCATCCTGCATCCCAAGACAGTACGAAAGAATGCATGTAGCTTACATATTTGAAGCATGAAGCAGCAAAATGAAAAAACTTGGCTGTATCTAATTTGCTAAAATATTTGGCACCTTCAACTCGATAGAGTACAAAACCAATATTACCAAAAAAAATTACAATGATACCAATGACGTCCATGTCTTGGATAATCAACGAGCTTCTTTTTACCTGCTTTTCTTTCGAGGATTAATACATCCTCCAAGTAATTGCCATCTGGCACTTGCTACTATGTATGTATGTTTCATGCCAGACCTCAAAGATGTACCAGTATCTTTCAGCAACACTTGAACATCTACTTCCTCGTTTTACTCTCAACATCCATCGCCTTCATCCATCAAATTTCTACTCATTCTCACTATTGGATTCCCAATCACGGTATTACATAACTGTACTTTACCGAATTCCAGCAGGTTTCCAGAAGTCAACACAGTAGTACACCAGAAAAATGACAGAAAGTATAGCTAGATCAACTACTAGAACAAGGCTTCCAATTGGATCACACAGAACTTTTACTACGAGTGGTGGGTCCTTTAATTGATTTGACCCAATGTGACAACAAATTTACCACATAGACAAAACAAGCTACATAATATATTTAGCTAACAGGCAGCAAATGACTTTGGAGAGGGTCGATAGGTACTTACATAAATGGAAAACCATTAAAACCATTCAAAACAAGGCAGACTGATCTGGTGGTCCTCGAGCTATCGGATTACACAATGCAGCATTTCATGAATGGAAAAGAAAGTAGTGTAACACTGTGCTGGCTTTAAAAGCACTATGTACAAACTAACAAGTAAGAACTACTAAGGGTGATGTTTTGTGCACTTGAGAATATTGAAAGTAGCATAACACTTTGCCAGCTTTAGAAGCCCTGTGTACAACTTACCAAGAACTTGCTTTGCTGTTAACCTGAGTTTCAGATCAGGCTGAAGCATCTGTCGAACTAGATCTTTAGCATTATCAGAAACATTAGGCCAGGGTTCTCTCTTAAAATCTATATTTCCACGAAGGATAGCTTGTGCCACTCCTTGTTCAGTCTCTGCAATATTGACTGGTAAGACCATTTGCACAAGAGCAAAGCTAAAGGACAAAATGTTCTCATAAAGAAAAGGCATAGTACCGGCCCAAAATGGAGGAACACCACATAACAAGATATACAAGATAACACCAGCACTCCATATGTCTATTTCAGGTCCATAGTTTCTCTTCAGCACTTCAGGAGCCATGTAGTAGGGACTTCCCACAATTTCAGAGAACTTTTCACCTAACCAATCACATAGAGGCATCAGATTATGTACGAATACAATAGATATTTCAATATATATCATACATACATTTCACAGGGAAAAATTAAAGGCATGTCACAGAAAGTGAAGTAGATCATCAAACCATCTAAATTCCAAATGACTCGAACAATGCACTGTACCAAAATGAGAATGGTTTCATGTTTGTCGGCAATCCTGTCATATAGAGGCATTACAAATACAAGTATACAACAGCATTGTATGAGAAAAAATATGATATATATTAAGATTTGAGAAGGCTGGTCTATTCCATTCTACCTACAAGTACATTACTGCAAGGTACATCTGTTTTCAATCCTATAAATATGCCGCCGTTTTTAGACCAAAGGCCAAATTTGGCTATAAAGATGTCACCTAAAAGCATCTGTGATGTCTAGAATCAATACCAAACAAATCAACAAAAAAGTGAAGATTCTACATTTCTTTTGTGAAATGTGTTAAATGTATCAAGCTATGGCAAGTTGGTAAATCAACAATTTACAATTATTTGGTTGTTCCACACATAAATATAAAATTTCTGGGCAACCACTTCTTTGTGATGAAAAGAAATAAGAAACTAACCTACCAAGTAAGTAAAATCAGTATGGCAAGGGAAACTAGGTGCCTGTATTGCTAGCTTGAAAGCCACGTCATACAAGAGCAAGGGTGAGATTGCCATAAGAGAACTCAATAAGGTTTAAGTTATGTAATGTGAAATGTTGAATAACAGGAAGAGAAATATGGCATAGACATGAACATAGATCCACTGGACATTTGTGATTCAAGCAGTTCAAGATATATTAAAATGGATGAATTGTGCCTATTGAGAAAAGTAACATTAAGGAGCACAACTGTCCGAAACTGGTATCAGCATGGCTTAAAGTCTCCAGTGGCATATTCTTCATGATTGGTGTGACACTGTGACTGCTTATAAATAACCAAGGCCATTGCTGCCAAAGGTGCTGCTTATACATACTACTAAGTCTAATAACAGTTGCTTGAATGTTGAATCATATACCGAATTGCTGAACCCTCAATAATTGTTGTTGTGCTCAATCTCATTTCCCAAAATAACTGAGCTCAAATTGAACATAGGATCAGCATACAAGACCCGGTATAAGGGCAACACTAAGAAACTATATTTGGCAACAGCTACGTACGTGACGTCTGCTCTCACTAATAATTTCCAAATCCTAAAAATAGCAGTCACCCATGACCCAACAATTCAACCTAGCTCCAAATATTCCAATTTCTGAACTCGCAGTCGCAGCACAATCAGCGAGAAGCCTAACTATCAAGAGATACAAGACTTCCTGCAGAAGCAAAACCACTAAGCTACATTGAACTACTGAGTACTGTCATGTCTAATACCACCAATTTGTTCCAAAAAATTACATCTAAAGAAGTCCTACCAAAAGAGAACCACCAAATTCTCGTCAGATTACACAAGCATGAAAACATCACTCAGCTACAGCAACGACCACTACCGAGAATTCCACCCAGAAATGGCCACCAACCCGCGGATCCTGCAAGAACCCCCAAACCCCCCCCCCCCCCCCCCCCCCAAAAAGTGCGACAAGCAGTTCGTCCAAATCACGGACGGATCTCGGTGCCGGGAGCTCACCGGGCTTGAAGAAGATGGAGAGGCCGAAGTCGATGGCCTTGAGCGGGGAGTTCTCCTTCTTGTTGGCGAAGAGGAAGTTCTCGGGCTTGAGGTCGCGGTGGATCACGCCGTGGCGGTGGCAGAGCTGCACGACCTCGACGATGGTGCGGGTGACCGCGGCCGCCTGGCGCTCCGTGTAGTGGCCCCGCTCCACGATGCGATCGAACAGCTCCCCTCCTTCGCAGAGCTCCATGACAAGGTGCACGGCGCCGTCGTCCTCGCACGCCTCCCGCAGCGACACGATGCTGGGGCTCTTGGGCAGGTGCCGCATGATGGCCACCTCCCGCCGCACGTCCTCCACATCCACCGGCGTCCGCAGCTTCCGCTTCGAGATCGACTTGCACGCGAGCAGCTCCCGCGTGCCCCGATCCATGCACAGGTACGTCACCCCGAACTCGCCGCGCCCCAGCTCCCCGTCCAACGCGTACTTCTCCTCGATCCCGCTGCTCACCTCGCACCCCTCCTCCCCGAGCACCGACAGTCGCTTCTTCTCCCCGCCGCCGCCGACCCCTCCCCCTCCTCCCGCTCCGCCGCCGCTCCTCGCCTGGTGGGGCTTCTTCTTCCCGGCGGAGGCGGGGAAGTGCGACGACTTGACGTCCTCCCTCGCCACCGCGGCCGGCGAACGGCAGCAGTTGCCCATGGCCGCGCGAGATCAGGGGTGGGGGCACTAGGGTTTGTGCGGCATTGGGCACTGTGCGAGGGGGGAGTGCGGAGGAGAGGGAACAGGGGGTGGGGGGGCTAGAGAGAGAGAGAGAGTAGAGACGAGCCCTGTGTCGGGTATAACGGTTTGGAACTTTGGAAGAGCCGAAGAGGCGTGGGGGATGGGTTTTGGGGGACGCGTAGCGGCGGGGTGTGGTGTGGGGGACGACGAAGGTGGGGAACATTCCCACGTGGCTTTGCTCCGGGAGCCCGACGGGTCGCTGACGAGTGGGCTCGCGTAGTGGGGCTTGTCCGTTTGGGTTTCTGCGGGGAGTTCGGGGGGGTGGTACCCGTGGTCGTCGGCGAGGTTGACCGGTTCAGGAGACCGGAGTTTCGACGGCGGCCGTGGAGTGGACATAGGAATCGGATAATCTAGTATTATAGTTGGACATATGCTAAAGATCATATGTTTCTACATGCACACTTTTAATCTTGACTTTCAATGCCTTTCAGCTGCCAGGATTTGTCAAATCGTAAAACCAGATTTTGTTTCCTTGGTTTCGCCTAACCAAGAAAGGGGCACTTATTCCCCGTTTGAAATATTCAGGCCTATGTTTTTTTTCTGTTTCTTTTATTTGTCGTGCTTGTTTGTCATTTCAAAGGGGTTTGTGAGAGAAAGACTGGAGAATTCCTTGCGATATTCTTGTCTGTTCTTCCTCCTTCAAAACTATGCATCTTAAATGTGAAAATCTGCACAATTCTATTGTCGTTTCCACGTCCATAATTTCTATCAGTTCAAGCCGTATACATGTCGATATATTATGAGCCGTACCTCCAAGTCTCACTACACGTAGGATTAACAATGAGTTGGAATCACAAAAACACAATAATGCCCCCCAAGAGCACATACATCCATTAATATTTAAAATAGATGCTAAAGTAGACAGATCACCCCTCTCTCTCTCTCTTCACAAGATCATTGTTAGCTACTTTACTCTAACTCTTAGCATCATTTACATGTGCTAAAGATTCAACTTTTTTTGATATAGCACTAGCTGCCAAGGTTTGCTTCGGTGTTATGCAATCCAAGTTTAGCACTTACTCTTTTATCTCTTAGTATTGGTGATACTAGCTGCCAAGGTTTACTTCGGTGCTATGCAATTCAAATTTAACACTCACTCTTTTATCTCTTAGTATTAGTGTTAAAAAATTTCTCTTCTGTAGTATTGATTTAGCATCAGGGATACACGTGCTCTAAGGCGCCAAAACCAATGCCAAACTTTACACTGTAGTGTGGTCATAGCCGGCTTTGGCTGCACGTACATTCCTGTGGAAAACAGACGATTCTATGCTGGCTCTGGCTGAACGTAAATGTCCAAATGTTCAGACGGCTCTTCCAACGGCTGCCTCTTCCAACCTATTTAACAAGCTGGTTATTAATATTTGTTTTCGAGAACAAATCAACCGAAGAACTTTGCAACATTATTATGCATTCCTCGTGAAAACCATGGTAAGATTACCGTGACAGCTAGACCCTCTTAGTTGCACGCATCAATGAGTAAGGATGAAAACGGATCAAATATAGACGGATAATGGATTTACCATATTTGCTTTTATTTTTTCTCGGATACGGATACGAATTATGTCGAATATAAATATGGAATGAATACAAATCGAAACAAATACGGTCACGGAGATTCTTTGGAACATGATAACCCCTTAAATTGTAGAAATTAACATAAACATATAATTGAGCTTTTAAATGTGCAACAGAGCGATCTAAATGACAATAAACTAATTAATTCAGTATGCGCTAAATTTTAATCTACTAATGGCACTAATTCTACTTTTAACTAATCATAATTCTTAATTAGTGATGTTTTGTAATTTAACATGGCTAGCAAAATTTTATTTAGTAATTTAGTGTACAACGGAATGCAAAGGTTAAATGTTCACAAAGAGAAATTTTTATGTTAAGTATGCGCTTCTCCTCTCTCTTCTCTTCTCTTCTCTCTCCTCCCATTTTCCCCTGCTTGGCCGAACGCCTCGTGGTCAGTCATTCTTTCTCCCATTCCTTATTTCTACTCTCCTCCTTTCCCTTTATCTTCTCCGTCCCAATCTTTCTTGCCTCTTCCCAGCCGAAGCATACTTCTCTACTCCCCATGGCTTCCTCATTCTTTTCTCTCTCTCCAATTGTTTTCTCCATCTTTCTTGCTCTAGCCGAATGCCTCTGGCCATCCATTTCTTCTTCCTCCCCATGCCTTATCTACTCTTCTCCTCTTCTTCTTCTTCTTCCAAACATGGCTCAATTCTTGCTCCAGCCACTCGGCCCCCATGGCGCCCTAGGTTTCCTTCGGCTCAACTTAGGCACAAGGCCTTCGGCCGCCGATGCCTTGGGGTTCGGCTCCCTCCTACCTCTAGCTCCGGGCCTTCCTCTGCCTACCATGCCTTCGTGTTGTGCAACCCCCATGTGCCTCCCTGTTGCAACCCGTGGGCCCAACCCTGGTCACCGCTTTGGCTGTTGGCCTCCATGGATTTAGCTAGAGCCACCTCACTCAGCTGGAGAAGAGACAAAGGAAGAGAAGAAATGGGCTGGAGGATTGCTTGTTCTGAGCTGAATTGCCGGATATCTGGCCTTAGCATGATCCGGATAATCCGTATTTGTATTCGTATTCGACGGATATTAGGGCTACTGTATTTGTATTTGTTTTCGAAAAAATCCGTATTCATTTTCGATCTGAGAATTATCTAAGAAAAATCCGATTCAAGACAATCCAAATTCGTTTTTGTCTGAATCGATCGAAAACTATCCGGTCCGTTTTCACCCTATCAATGAGACAATCTTATCACACATAGTTATGCATTATTCTCATCAAATCTTCGTAACAAAGTTTTTTATACATAGCCGTGGCAGAGACAGGATTACATAAAAAGGTTGGACGAACTTACGATAATACATAAGTAGGATAGTATTACTAACCTTTATATAGCAGAATCACATAAAATAGTACGTGCAAAAGCTCTTTTGCCATTGGGTGAAGTAATAGCTGAAGACCTCGCTGTCTATTCCAGTAGCTACTGGCATCAGCCGCCAAGCAGCCAAATTCTGCACGCAGAGGGAGGATCTAAGGACGCCATTATGCCATCTAGAAACCAAAAGTTATTTAGAACATATTGATTTTTAACACAGTTTTTTTCTTTGTATTATCCATGAACATATAACGGTAATTTTAATTTTTTTTCTATTTTTCTTCATTTTTATTTAAGTCCTATAATTTCATTTAAGTCAAAGGTCACGTACTTACGTGGCCTAGTTTGCGGTGGAATTCTTTGCCCTAAGTGGAAGAAGAAGAATTGTGCACATAAATATCGCTATAGCCACTTTTTTAATTTTGGCTTCAAACGTCCGCTTTTACAAATTTAGCCCCCTTTGTGGACCACCAAGCCAGGGGAAGCTTGGCAGGCAATTTGTGGAGCTACTATAGTTCCGCAGGCACCTACTAAGCCCCTCGTGCGTGGTAGTAGTTGGGCGGCTACTGTGCACACCGAATTAACATTTTAATTAACACTAATTATAATTAATTAGTACCAATTGTATTTTCCTTTCGATTTAGAAACAGCATCGTACTCTTGCATTAGAAGAGAGAAAGAAAAAGAAACTCTCTTTTATCCATTGGTCTAAGAAAATGAAACTCTTTTGTTCTTCGGTCTAAAACACTTTTATCTATCAGTCAAAAAAAAGAAACTCTTTTGTCTTTCGGTCCAAAAGGTGGATCTTTTGTCCCTTGACCCTTTGCAAGTCAAGAACACCAAAGCGTTCAGCAAGAAGAAAAATGCAATTTATACTAATTAAACATAATTAGCACTAATTAAAATAAACACATGCTTAATTAGCACTAACCAAAGCACTAATTAACATTTTAGTACTAATTAATACGATTAGTACTTATTAAATATAACTAGTGCTAATTAAAATGCTAATTAGACGTGCACAGCAGCCAACCAATTGCTACCGCGCACGGGAGGCTAGGCAGGTGGCTTGCTAAACCAGTGGAGCTCAGTAGGTGCCGCCTGCTGAACCAATGGAGCTCAGCAGGTGCCGTCTGCTGAACCAATGGAGTTCAGCAGGTGCCTGCCAAGTTATTGTAGCTCGGCAGTTCGTCTACCGAGCTCATCTGGCTCAATAGGTCGTATGTCGAGCTCCCTTGTCTCGATAGATATTTGTTGAGCTCGGTCGGTTTTTGAGTAGGCTAGATTATAAAAATAGACATTTAGATACTAAAATTGAAAAAAAAATAGCTACAGTAACATTTTAGTGTGAACTGTTCTGAGAAGAAAAGCCAACCCTCAGCGGGAAGGAGAAGAGAAACAATGAGTGCTTGTACCAAACTCGTTTAAAAATGCAGCTGCCTGCCCCGCTAGCTTTACGCCTCCTTTTTACGTTGGGCGCCATCATGCGCCCGTGATTCTTGCGTCCCACTTTCACCATAAAAAAGGGCCCTCCTCTTAATTATTGGCGCCAAGGGCTAAAGGCTACTCCGATCTACCGAACGATCGATCATTCACGGTGCAAATTTGAGACGACACGTCCAAGTGTCCTGTCATACTCTCATGCACGTCTAACATGCGGACGAAATGTACAAAATTTTAGATATAATTCACTGACAGTGGGGCCCACTTGTTAGAGGAATTGAGTGATTAGGAAGAAGATTTCCTTTTTTTTAGGTATGCTGGTACCACTGTTGAAGTGATGCCAACTTGTCGGACCATATATGTTGAGGCGAATTCGAGTGGAGTGCATAGCGCAGACTGTAGCGCAGGGCGATGGGCAGGCTTGGCCGTGGAAATGAGCCCAAATGATTGCCCCCTTTGTTTGCATGTTTCACTTTGCAGTTTACACCACCACCTGATTTTTACTACTGGACGGGAGAGGTGAACTTCTTATCAGGAATTGCAGGTCGGTAGATCTGACTTTCTGATGCTCCTTTTCCATTTATTGCATCCAGCTCGATGGCGATGGATACATTCAAGACCTGGCCGGTCAGTGTGTAATTCGAGCTTTGGCGAAGCAGTTCGCGTGTGAATGGTCCTTGCGTACACTTTGTGGTTACACTCGTTATCATTGGAAAAATTGGTGATTCCTCGCTCCTAAGGGCACCGGTTTTATGATTTATCACTAATAAGATTTTTTTTCTGATAATTTGCAACTCCTAAGGCAAAAATAGCTGACTCCCACTATATTCTGCTTTTTTATTTGTTTTTGGGGAAGAACGCACGTGAAAAGACAATCTTGTCCCTGCCCCCGAGTACGAGTCCGCTCTATCTCTGCGTGCGGCAACTGACATGATGAATCAAACTTAACCAAAAGCTGTAATGGCAATTCGTTCCCTACGCCGAGCGCATGGAGTGGCGGGAGGACGTGGAGGCGTTTCAAGACCAACCTGCCATCAAACAAAGACAGCCTCGAGGCCTGCGAGGAGACGCGCTCGCCGGCGTGACGGCGTCCCTCCGATGTTCTGCACTCATCGACGGTTCGTTAGCCGGATCAGTTATTCAATCAGGAGGAGTTTGCTTGCTTACATAGCTAGCTAATTCGTATTTGTTAGGGACGCTAATCGTGAGCTCTCTCCGTCTCTGTTCAATGGAATTGGTGCACAGGCGACCAGGTGAGAATGCAGCTGCCGCAGCATCATCATCACAGGCCTAAGCGCTCCCCCTCATGCTGCTCGCCGTGGATCCGGAGGTCTCCGCTGCCGCACAAGAAGCCGCGCCGACGCTGCTCGTGCTCACCGTGTACAACGTCGTCACCGAGCTCCGCATCCCTAGCTCCTCGCTCTCGCTGCCTTGAATTCTTGAACTAATTGCTTTGTCACGCTTGACAGTGGAGCTTAACGGCCAACGGGACGACGGCGGCGTGGCCGACGACGGCATGCAGGTTAGGGAACTTGCACCGGTCATGTGGGAAAGAAGCAGAGCAAATGGTGAGGAAAGAGAGGGGCATTCTGGTCTTTTCACATGCGATTTTTCACCTGAAAATAAATGAAAATGCTAGAATACGGTAGGAGTGGCAAATCTTAATTATTTTTGTTTTACAAGTGACAAATTATCAAGACAAATCTTATCAATGGTAAGTCCTAAAACTGATGCCTTGTAAGTGGCGAATCATCAATTTTTCCCCTTTATCTTCCAGTAGAACAGAAAATCGGATAGGAAGCTCGATTGCTAGGGCTGTCCTGATTATGTACTTTGTTAGGGAACACACTTGAGAGTCTTGGAGTATGATATGTACTCTTGCCGGTACGACACGGCAAGTCCAAAGGTAAGCAAGCCTCTCCCGGCCAAAAATTTCCGAAGGTAGCTTACCAAACTGGCTTGGACCAAACTTTATTGACTACCAGAAAGCTCAGTTAGTCTACCTGCAATGCAAATACTGTACTACGCTATCCAGTAGCCGAAATCGCACGGCTTCAATGGTTGATGTTCCAGCCATGGGCTGGTAGGCCATGGCCCGTTGTAGCGATAGGATACCCGTGGACCCCGTGCCATTGAACTATTGAATTCCAGAACTGGCTCATGGCAGTACGTGCTGTGTACAAAATTAAAGTTGGGCTGTAACGGGATGTTAATCCCAGAAAGCCCAAGCACAATTCTTGTAACAACCCCATTTTCAAGAATATGACTGTCATAGTCCCGCAATAGCACAGAAATTCGGTTACGGACAGAAAAAGTATTATGCCTACTTACGAACATTTAAAAAGGGTTAACTTGATTAAAATAAGATTTAACGGTCAACTTTAACAATAATGTGGACGTTCAAGTTCAAAACTTATCTTACATTCAGAAGAACCGAAAAATATCCACATAAACGCTTAAGTACTACCATAACTTTACATGAAAGCTCGAAGTATCCTTTTATCTTCTGATATCAATTCTAATGGGATTAAGCAAAATTGAGTACACTAGGTACTCAACATGCCACATGGGGAGGCTGTATAACTACTATGCAAGGAGTCCAAAAAAACAGTTGCAAGTTATCATACAATATTTGTGGATACAAGTTTATTGGTAAAGGACTTTATATATTTAATACAATAAAACAATATTTTATTAACAAACAAGGGGGGGTTTGTTGACCATACTTTCCATTTCGTAACTCCTTAAATGCTTAACACATTACATGGCTTAAATAAGCCTGACGCACATACACGACCTCCATGCACCGACTAATTTAGTCCTATTCTCATGCCTCCTGAAATTTCTCCACGATCCACATGACTCGGGTCTCTCACAACTACTTACGACCACGTTAGTTACATAGTTTTACGAATACACACGCAGACTGTCAACCATACATAGTCTTACGACCACACACACAACTACGGCTAAGACCGCTTCTCACTGCGCTTCAACTTCCGACTTCCCTCGACACATAGATGCTCTGACTGCACTCGGCTATGTCCGACTTCTGCGCGAGTACTCGACTACCACGAGTACTCAAACATATGCTGCTAAACTATTTATATATCAAGATTACAGGTGACACGATGCAACAGCGTCCGGGAGAGAGAGAGAGAGAGAGAGAGAGAGAGAGAGAGAGAGAGAGAGAGAGTGGAGAGGCAGTGGGAGCAGAGTCGAGCGGTGGCGATGAGTCGTGGGTGTCTAGCGAGGAGGCGGCCAGAGTTGAGCGAGGACGCGGCGTGAGAGCTCGAGGGTGTAACGACCCATGTCGTTAATTAACCCTAATTAGCGAATTAGGACGTTAAGTAGGATTAATTACATAAATGATAATATAAAAATACGAGGAAATTTAAACTTTTCTACGTAGCCGTATAAATTGAAATGAACGAATGATAAACTAGTACCTTGTTTTCATAATTTTATTAACGAGGATGAATATCAAACTGTATGGACTGAAATGAGAAACAAAAATTCAATTGCACGACAAATAAAAAACTTTCAAGTCAATTAAAATATATATAACAGTCCGTAGTACAACAGTCATTAAATTACAATCCGTGTAGGATAAAATCAATAACAACCATTGAACGACAACTAGGATTTACATCAAGTCCAATAAAAATATTACAATTTGCATTACATAATAGCGACAACACGAATTATAACAAGTATACAATTCTACGTAACAACCATCTCAACAATTAAGCAATTGCAATACAACGATATTCCGTCAGAAAGCACATGATTTAATTTACACCAAGATTCATCTCATACATAGATATTACATTCAGAATAATTGAGAATAGAAATTTCATTTAGATAAATTACATTAATTGGTACACATTAATATTAAGAGAAAGCTAGATTACATTCAGATCATCTCATACATTAGACACTATCGTCGAACGACCACCACACCGTTATTTCATTTGTGAGCGAACTAGCAACTGTAATACCGAAAAAGACCGAACAAAAGAAAATAATTAAAAGAAGAAATTGCCGTCAGAGCCCTAGAGGTTAGTTTCGGGCAGGGTAATCCGTTCACGGAGATGCCTGATTGTCCCGGCCCGGTAGGCACCTCTTTCACGGAGATACCTGACTGTTCCAGGGACCATCGGCACCTCTCACAACCGTAGGCTCATCACACGGTATATATATACAAACCTGATTTATATAGGGACCAAACCATGCACATCAAAAATCCCATAATCCCATTTTTCCAAGCCCAAACCACAACAGAGAGGCACTTGTCAAAAACCATGCTCACATATCACAATATCCCCCAGATAGCACATGGCCAGAGCCAGTGAGGCGAGATAGCACCTCCAGCCAGCCCAAAAATATCGCACGGCCAGCACATCAGCACAGCCAACAGAGAAAAGAGAGCAGCCAGTCATGCACGGCATCACAACCATTTCCCCCAAACCTTCCAACCATTTCCAAACCAATAGAGAAGCCAGCCACAGAGTGGAAACCGACGGCCAGGAGCCGAAGGCATGGCACGCAGACGGCGAGCAAGACGACGGCGATGGCAGGAGGCAGACCGCAAGCCCGAAGTCATCAACCCTAGGAGGCCACCACCGAACGGCAGTCACAAGCCAAGAGAGCGACATCCACAAGCAACCACAAGCAAACCCTAAGCTCTTTCCACAGCAAATCAATCCACAACCGGCGAAGGTAAACTACCAGTTGCCCACAGCCATAGCATTCAGTTCTTAATAACAACCATTGCATAACCAGAGACACTAGTAGCAACCGAGTAATATCACTAGCAGCCATGAATCAACATAAAGAATGCCACTGGAGGTAGAAGAGAGGGAGTAGAGGAAGAAAAGGGGGCAGGGACTCACCGTAGATGCCGGCGGCTGCGTGCTACCGTCGGTGTCGCCCACCAACTCGCCACCGCGCACTCCCCCGGCGTGCGGGCGACTATAGCCGGCCGAGACTACACCGGGCAACACACCTCCCTGCCCGCCATCACATGGGCAAAATCCGTTAAATCAAAGAAAAGTAGCAAATAAATCGAATGTAATCAGGTGGGAATCGAGAGTTGAGGCACCAGATCCGGGCTCTAGGCCACGGATCTGGCGGCTTCACGCCGTGCGCAACTGTGTGGCGGCGGACGGCGAAGAAGGAGAGGCGGAGCCGGCGACAGGGAGTAGGGATTCGAGAGTGGGGAACCGATTTGGGACCGACGGCGGAGGAGCAGCGGCGCGGTGCCAAAGGGCGCAGCGGCGCGGAGGCCTGGGGCCGAGGCGGGCACGGCGGTGGAGCGGCGTGGAAACCGGCCGGAGGCGGCGCATCGGGGAGCGGCGCGGAGGCGCCGAGAGGTGGCGCCGGAGTGTAGAGAAATCGGGGAAGAGAGAGAGGCACCGAAAGAAATAAGGAGGCGGGAGAGGAGGAAGCCGAGGCGTCGGCCGAAGGCCAGGGGAAAAGGGGATCGGGCGAAAAGGAAGGAAAGGAAGAGAAAGAGAAGGAAAAAAGAAGAGGAAATAAGGGAAAATAGGAAATGTAAAAATGTGCAGAATAGATTACCAAATTCAGGAATATTCATAAACGTGCATTGTAACAACCCTGCTATAACAGATTCATCAAAATTAAATAAAGTAACTGCAGGTACTTAGGAACCCTGTAAATGAATATTAGCTATATCAATGTAATGGAAATTCTTTTAGGAATTGAACGAAAATCTAGAAACCCTACGATCACATTTTGTTGAATTCGTTTAATTAAATTAGGCCTTGTTATCTCCTCGATGCTATAGATTAAATCATAGAAGCCCAGAATATTTCTCAAGCTCTTATAATAAATGTAATACCGTCGATGGATTAAAACTGGTACACAGGTGTATTAAAGTTGTGTATCGTCATTTAGACCATCCTTTGGTATATTTAACTATTCATACAATTTGATTAATAGCATTTAAATTACAGAAATTCACCCTTGGTTACTTAAGATCATTAGAACAAATTAATCGGGTCCGATGCTTTAAAAAGAAGCGAGTCGATTAAGCTCATACGCATACCGATTTAATTAGAGTACTATAGTCTAAGACCATTTTGATTGCAGATTTAAATACCCAGATAAATGGATTAGGTCCATCTAAATAGTAGAAGACCATTAATCAATATTTACAATGATTAGAATAAATGTATTGCCAATTGTAAAATAAAGTCGTAGCATGTACCAATTTAATTGATGCATTGTTAATTAAATCATTCGAAGTTATAACTAAATACTTAATTCGCCTGGATAGTGTTAAATCATAGTATTTTTCTAGTAAACATTATTGGATCCTAAAAATAAACTAAATGATGCCATAAGCTGAAAATTGCACGCATGCGGAGCAAATGATCATAATATCATTATATCATTTAAATCATTCTATTACGTATTTAACTGCCCAGCTAAATTTTGTTAGTCGAATATAAACCGTAGAAATCCACTAATAACTATTCTGAATTATTAGAATAAATTAACAGCTGTTAGAAGAATTAGAACTGGTCATGACGACTAGAATAACCGTTACCAAATTAAAATAGTAAGCCATGATTTAAAAGTTGTGCCCGCCAATTAAACTGGTACTTAGTAATTTAAATAGCATAAGCCGTAACAATCCGCAGCTAACTAAAATAAAACCTGGCAACCGTACAAAGACGCTTTAGTATAATTCAATTAATAATTACTTAAGAATTAATTTCGTTGGTGTAGATAATTAATCACACGCGTATTAGTTACAAGAAGGACCGGTACCAAGGAAAAAAGAATCTATTTAAATAAACATAAGACCTAAAATAAATTAGAAAGGTGAATATATACATCCGCACATATAAGGAATCAAAGTGGTATATTTGCACACGCGAAGCTTGATTAGGATTAATAATGGCAATTATCATCGTATAGGATTAATATGAGCCGTTATACTTATTCACACCTATAGTAAATCCCGTATAATCGGAAAAATTGTTAGGAATTAATAAAATGCTAGGCATATCTAATAAATCAACCATATCTCATGACGTTGGCGCGATAATGTCGAACGACGAGTAGTGTATCGAAATTAACCTCGACTACTGCGATTAGATTAAATGGAGTGACGTCTTACCTTAGGAGCACAAGCACCTCGACACATCGTATTTTATTATGTTCTCGTAAATTAAGTCGTAGCCAACGTATTTAATTGCAGGCCACAATCCAAGCTACGGGGACGACTTCACCCGATCCTACTTGAATCCGAGTATATGGTTAAAGTCCAGGCAAGCATTCCTTTGAACACCTCTGCGGAGTATATTCGTAAAACAAGTATTTTGGTATTAACCAAGTATCACCCTGCATGAAATAAATAAAAGAAGATTTAAATCAAGAAATGGCAAGAGATAAGAGATAGATGGCAACTGATGGAGCAATTGGCCATTAAAGTTAATAAAAAGGTGGGCAGAGGTTGCCGGGATAGGAAATGAGTGGGCGAGGGCGGGACCTCTGCATAAGAATAGAATATAAGGGACTACAAACTTCATTTGTATGAACAGACCGTACCAACCGTATCAACCATCGTTCCGTTTTCACGGGCAGTCGGTACTCTAGTGAGGTGTTATGTTCTCCACAGGAGTGATTTATTTAGGGAATAGGCCCAAAGGAACCGGTATAAAACCGGAGCGTAAGAACCCACATGCGGGTTGCGCATTGGCGTTATATTACGCAGAGTGGGGCTGGGGAAGGGTCGGAGTACCCTACCAGCCAACGGTTATGTCATTTTCAGTGGGTCTGTGTGATCCAGGCTGCTGATTGTGTATAATTGGGTGGAGATATAATTACTAAACTAGAGAAAATTGTACTGTACTCTGGTCTGGGCGCCGCTTCAAAGGAATTGCGGATTAACCCAAGAGCCAACACGATCAAAGTGATGATGGGTAAAGTGATACAAGCTTGCGCAATGCTATCAAAATCATGAATTCATGCATGTCTCCGGGAAAGGAGAATTACGGAAACTTATGGGGGGTTTTTGCTGTTCATGCGTATGTTCAGTAGTTTTCTAAATTAATAAATCGGACTTCTTTCAAAACCAACAAACTTTATTTTCTATGTCATGGGAAGGAAATTGAGAAAGGAAAAGAGTATAAAAATGAGTAAGAAATTGAGAATAGGAATTGAGATTCTTAAATGTGGAAAGGATAAGCATGTTGTGCATTTTTGTTAATAACGCTTGTTGAGTACTTCTGTACTCACCCTTGCTATAAATCTCCCCTTGCTTAGGAGCATGTCAGTTCAGAGAATAGCAAATCAAGTGGAAATTGCTTGGATGGAAGACCGTGGACTCGGATTGCAATCGGTGCAAGGTGGGCCTCCCGTGCGAAGGTTGTGTTGAGAATGAGATATTCAAGCCTTTGAGGCTTTGTAATAAAATGTAGCCCTGCGTGGCGATAATATTGTAATATCGTGTTTTGTCTCTAATTATTGTTCTGCTGCAACACTCTGGTGGCTTATTATTCGTTAGAGCGATGTTTTATCTGCTAAAACGAATAATAATTCGTTGACTGGCGTTATTACCCCATAATAATGCGGGTCGTCACAGAGGGTGAGAAGGCTTCGATGCGGTTGATGCTCAATTCCACACAAATGACGGCCGAGAGCAAAGAATTGCCTCTAGTTGTATAATGTCCTTGGAATTGGTTTTGAAATCATCAATTTCAATTCCAGTGGCAACCAAAACAGCTCCACCCTAGGAATCGAATTCCAATTCTCTGATTCCATAGCCAGTTCATGGGAGACAAACAGGATTGCTTACTCGTCCTCTGCAGTAAGAGATAGCAGCGATTGGATTGTTTCTGCGGATCCTGTTGGCTGATGATGAAAGAAAGATAATAATCTCCATGTTTACTTGCCCATTAATTGCTACTAGTAGTCAATGTAGAAAAAACAATCTGCTGTTTGTAACTTGTTTCAGAATTCCTTCAAATAAATCGCACTGAGCTAACTTCTAAATGCAAATGCACACCTTGGACTGAATATCTAGACCTAACCTATGTAACAGGTAGCTATTCTAGAAGCACTGAACCAGCTTCATATTGCGCCAGTTCTTACAATCTTGAACCCATGGACTATCTATCTATAGTAGAACTATGCTCCGGACCATCTAATTTAGTGAATGAACTGCGGGATATGCGACTTGACGAGCTGGTCGGCGAGAGCCTTGTAGGTGGCCTGAGTCGGATGCACCGAGTCGAAGAACATGAACTGCGACGGCGACGAGCACCGCGGCAGCAGGCTGGTGCACAGAGCCCCCATCTCCATCAAGCCGGTTCCGCAGCAGCCGAGGCTTGCTTGGGTGAAACCTGCAAGATATACACAGCAAGAATCAGTATTCAGTTGATGCTGGATGCTTCCATGCATGCAATGCAATTGATCCCATGATCAGATAGTATCTCACCGTATTTCTGGGGCTGCGTGGCCATGTCCTTGAGCGGGCTGTAGATGTCGACGTACGCGATCTTGGCGCCGGGGGAGGCGGCCTCAAGCTTGGTTAGCATCTTCTGGAGCGCGGCGTTGTACCTCTCCGCCGCCTCGTTCTGCCCCGTGATGCAGCCTCCCGACCCCATTGGCGGCTGCATCCCCCTGAGGTTCTTCTGCACCGGGAGGCAACCCACCGGCGGCATGCCGGCCACCATGAATCTCCGGGCTCCAAG
Source organism: Dendrocalamus latiflorus (assembly GCA_017311315.1). Lineage (NCBI taxonomy): Eukaryota > Viridiplantae > Streptophyta > Magnoliopsida > Poales > Poaceae > Dendrocalamus > Dendrocalamus latiflorus. The sequence continues at coordinate 23,285,191 of CM029620.1, forward strand.
GTTGTACAGACTCTGCAATTTGTTGTTAGTATATAGCATAGACTGAGGAATTGAGACGAGTAAGAAAGCTATCTATCTGACCTGAATGTAGGACTGGAGCCTGCCAATGAGGTAGTTGTTGTACTGATCGATCGTGGGGAAGTTCACCGCCCGGAACGGCATGAGGTAGTAGTTCATGACGACGTCGTTGGTGCCAGCGGAGAGCACGAACAGGGCCTTTTTGGCGATCTCGGCGGCCTTGGGCGCGCCGATCCGGCTGAGGAGCTCCTGGAAGTCGCTGATCTGCGAGGTGAACGTCGACACCATGGCGTTGTGCGCGGTCATGTCATCGATGCCGGATCCCCCCGACGCGAAGCTGACGCCGGTGGTGGCGTCGGCGTTGGTGAGCCCGCTGGCGTGGTACGCCGGGAGGAGGTCCTTGATGCCGAGCGACGCGACGATGTAGTCGGTGATGAGCTTGCCGTCCGTGAACCGGCCCGTGGCCACGCCCCCCGGGAAGTCGCGGCCGTAGGGCGCGTGGTCGGCGCGCACCAGCGTAGCGAGGCGGTTGTTGTTGCCCGGGTCCAGCGTGGAGTCACCGAACGCGAACACGGCCGGGATGTCGTGCGCCGCGCTCGCCCCCGCCGTCGCGGCCGCAGCCCAAGGGTAGGAGAGGAGGAGGGTGGCGAGGAAGAACGCGGCGGTGGCTAATGCTGGCGCCATTGCTACGTGCAGGCTAAGCTGATGGTGTGCTCGTACGTGGATTGTATCCGTGGTGCTCATGGGCAACGTATGGGGAGCCTTATGTAGTGGCGGGGCGGCAAGAGATCAGATATGTGTAAGAGATTTAAACGACGGTGTCGTTCTGCGTAAGGACATTGGACTGTTCTTGTCCACCTTATCTGGAAAAACGAAAGCGCGCGAGATGATTCAGTTGAAGTGACCAGCACACACACGTTTGCAATTTCCTGTCTCCTTTCAATCGAACTCTACAAGATTCAAAGTGAAGGTTGACGAAGACCAGAGTACAAGGATAGTTAAAATGCTAGCCCTACTTCTATCTCTATTTTCCGTTTGTGATAACTTCGGAATTACGGGATAGCTAGTTAAGCGTTAGCTCTATCTGTCGCTTTGGACTAGTGAAATCGATGGATCTCCAAGTGCCCTACGCGCAAGTAAGATTGGTCGCGCAGGAAAGACAAGGGAGGGAAAGATTAGCTTGATCAGCTCGAAGAGTGTCTTGCTAAGTCCAAACCTGTCCGATGAGCCAAAAGAACAGGAAATATTGCAGGTAACTCTTAATCATGTTGCCAATGTTTTTACAATGATTGGTCCATACGCTTACCACGACCACCAAACCTAGGGTTGTTTCAGGCCAAACTGTGCTTTATCTGCACGATTTTCGTCTAATTTTTGTAAGAGAAGTCTACAATACACAGGAACACAGGATTGCTAGAGTCCTGAAAGAATTCACATGGTTGGTTCTAAATTCTAATCCAAAAATTGGGCCGCTTTTTTCTTCTTTGTCCAACTCGGCATTTGAGAAAAATAGGAAATGGCCCAACTAAACCGTTCAAAATCCAATGCCACAAATATGGCCACCACCGAGCACCTAAAAGAATCGAAATTAAGCCCACGGCTCGATCAGAACAGAAAAAAATCGCCACGGCCCACCACCACTCCTCGCTCTCCACTCCACTCATGGCCTCTCGCCCACTGCCTCCTCCCCGCCCATGCCTCACCCGTCCTCCCACGCCTCCTGCCTCTCGGCTCCTCCCTATGCCGCCGCGGCCGGAGCCGCCTCCTCTCCGTGCTCCCGTCTCCGGCACCGTCCCCGCCCTCGCGCTCGCAGTGAGTCTGCACCACGCCGCTAGAGCACGAGCCTGGGACCGCCCCATCCCACGAGCAGCTGCACGCGACCTGGAGGTCGCGCGCCTCACGTAAAAAAGTATCTGTCTTTCGGGAAAAGCAATCAGCACTGCCGCGTCTCCTAACACGTCCTCAATGAGCTATGCACTGGCTTGTCAAAATAATTAGCTACGCACTCTTAATTTTGAGCAACGACTACGAGAATGAGCTTCTACAATGAGGGACTGAGATGAGCGATGATGAACTGTGAGAAATTCGTATTTATGGCCGAGTGAAAAGGAAACCTGGTGTGTGCACCCTGCAAATTAAGGACTACTTGTCAATGAGCAGCACTTCGAACGAGGGGAAATGATATGGTAACACTGACAAATGTGCAGACGAGGGAGCGAACAAGAGGGACAGTACGGACATAACGACATTAGTGCGGACAAGGAAGCGTGCGAGAGGGGACAACACGGACAGAGTGACAATTGTGTGAAAGACGCAGCGAGAAAGAAAAGATAGCAGCAATGGGCTGACATATGTGCGAAGGACAGAGGTCAGGCACTGCAAAAGATGCTTGAGCATTGCTAATTTCATGATTAAATCAATATAAATTAACATGCAAATTCAAAGCACATAAAATTTCTAAAAATCACATAAAATTTTGTAATTTTTGGAGCTCATTTGTTGTATGTAACAACTTCTACAAATATCAAAATTGTACGAATTTTTTAGCAATATTTACAGCAAATAAAATTACCAAAAAATTACATAGTCAAGTACGTTGTGTCAAGAGACTGCACATAAAATTTTGTAATTTTTCATTCTCATTTACTATATTTGAAAAATTAAACAAATAATATACAAAAAATTAGGGTAGGTAATTAAGCCGATTTAATCACCTGCCGTCTGGCCATGAGGTGGCAGGCAGCTGCCGTCTAGTGGTGGGGCAACAAGCTGCCTGCAATCCAGTGATGAAGCGGTAGGTAGCCTACCATCCGCTAGCGGAATGGCAGGGCCTACGTGTCCGCTCTGCAGCATTGCCATCCGACCACCGGGCGGCAAAAATACCATTTTTGGCAATACGATCGGTATAGTACTATTTTCATAAAAACGGGTGCAAACAGTGCTAAATATGTCAAATACTTATATCTATTATAATATATTTATAGACCTGTATTGACAAAAGTCAAAGCCAAAACAAACCCAACCAATTGCTCCGCACCGCAGATTCTGAGAAGATTGGTGTGGTGCCCTCAATCCCGGTCTACAAATCCTTCTAAAAAATCACGGTCTACAAATTCCGGTCAGCAAAATGCGCTCCTCTTAGTCAGCCGTACATCTACATCCGCGTCGTACACATGTTGGTGACTGGTGAGCTGCCATCTCAAAGTCTAGCATCTTCCATTCAAGTTCGCAAAAAGGAAACTTCCATTCAAGTTCAACAAAAAAAAAATATGAGTATTATTATACAACAGGTGACTGTTTTTGAGGATAAAAACAGTCACCTTGATCTGGGGCGTTAGATCTCTATCTAACGGATCCATCCATATAAGCTCCCCTCCAAAAAAATGGCCCCCTCAAAAAAAATGATCTAAGGCGTTAGATCTCCATCTAACGGCTCAAAATATGACTGTTTTTGTTCTAAAAAACAGACGCCTGTTGTATAGACACTCCCAAAAAATATATTCCATTCTCAAGTCACGAACTCGCCGTCGAACCCGTACAATTATTAACCACCTATGGTTAGTTAATCTGCACAATTAATCGCAACCCAAACAGTACGTCACGTTACAAATCAGCCATATAAAGCGCCGTACGCGCGCGGCCTCGTCGCCAAGGAGCAGGCAACTTAATTCGCGCCTCCTCCGGTCCTCCCGCCCGGCACCGGCACCGGCACGTACGTGCTTGCTGCCTTGCTGTACCAACGCGAGTGATACGTGCGTGCCGCGCGCGCGCGCGGGGCGAGATGGCGGCCGCCGGCGCGTACGCGACCAACCCCCCGGCCGTGCCGGAGTGGCTGAACAAGGGCGACAACGCGTGGCAGCTGACGGCGGCGACGTTCGTGGGCATCCAGTCCATGCCGGGGCTGGTGGTGCTGTACGGCAGCATCGTGAAGAAGAAGTGGGCCGTGAACTCGGCCTTCATGGCGCTCTACGCCTACGCGTCGTCGCTGCTGGTGTGGGTGCTCGTGGGGTTCCGCATGGCGTTCGGCGAGCGGCTGCTGCCGTTCTGGGGCAAGGCCGGCGTGGCGCTCTCCCAGGACTACCTGGTCGGCCGCGCGGCGCTCCCGGCCACGGCGCACGGGGCCACGCCGAGCACGGAGCCCTTCTACCCGGAGGCGACGATGGTGCTGTTCCAGTTCGAGTTCGCCGCCATCACGCTGGTGCTGCTCGCCGGCTCCGTGCTGGGCCGCATGAACATCAAGGCCTGGATGGCCTTCACGCCGCTCTGGCTGCTCTTCTCCTACACCGTCGGCGCCTTCAGCCTCTGGGGCGGCGGTTTCCTCTACCACTGGGGCGTCATCGACTACTCCGGCGGATACGTCATCCACCTATCCTCCGGCATCGCCGGCTTCACCGCCGCCTACTGGGTATGTACGCTCCATTCCTACTTCCTACCTTCGCCGCCCGTTTTCTTCTCCTTTGATGTCCTTGTCCTTATGGTGGCGTCACTCGGTTGTGAGTTGTCCGGCGACTTCACTGTTCCGGCGGCTGGGGTTCGGCCAACGTGTTAGGCAGTGTCCCTGTTAGTTTGACCCAAAAATATGGATTCCTCGTTGGCATGCCATGCTACTGTGGGAATGCATGCATCACTGCACCTGCACTACATGTCTACAAGTTCATAATAAAAGGTACAAGTATAGTACAATGTTTAGACTAGAAATTACTACATGTTCAAAGTCATCTTGGAAGATTTCTATAATATAAGTCACCTTGGAACATTTTCCAAAAAAAGTCATCTTGGAAGAACTTAATGCATCTAGCTGTAGATTTTTTTCTTTGGGCAGTCACATGATACAAGTATATTGCCGATAGCTTATGCATGTTAGGGTCTGTTTGAATTGTTGCCCTAACATGCTAAACTAAAATTTTAGTAATACCTTAATGATTTGGCTAGCATGTGGATTGATGCCAAATTATCAGCGTTCTCCAAAAAAAAATTAGCAACACCGACGCAAAGCAAGGGTAATTCTTGGGTGAGCAATTTCCTCACCAAAATTTTGGTTTGGCAGAATACTGAGGTGGCAGTAGCTGATTGGTTGCATTAATTGAACACAGTTTTTTATTAACAAACTTCAAATGATAGTATCTTCTAAATCATGTATCTATTTGTGATCCGTTTAAATCGTTGTATTTCTTACGATTTAATCAACAAAACAAGATACATATTGGATATATTTTAGTGCAAAAAAAAGATACCATATAGAACCCACGTGCCATACTCATATCATATCCAGGGAAATTTTAGCAATCTTTATAGCTATTGGTATGGTATCCAAACATAACTACTTTGCCAAAGTTTTGGTCATGCCCTCATTTTAGTATCACCAAAATTTTGGTTTGGCTACTGGGGCACAATTCAATCAGACCCAAAAGCATTGGGTATTTTCTTTTCAGTTTTTAAAATCGGCTTTTCGGTTTTTCTACGGTAATTATCTTTTAAACGGAGTGTCTTTTCAAAATGGAATCTATAAGTTGATTGTAGTATACATTGTAGCGACTTCATTTATATTGATCAAAACCATATATGAGTTTCTAATACTCCACTCGCTCTCACGAACAGTCTAAAGGTTATAAAGTATAGTCAAAAGTCATAAGTAAAAAAAATAGCGCATGGAACGTGTGAACAATTTGGATGGTGTCTCGTTCGCTCCGGCTGGTGGGCGGCGGTGATGGTGGCCGATGGAATAAAGAGAGATGGATTTCGTACGAGGCAATGACTATTATTTCACCCCCAAAATTAAATATCTGGTTCATCGCATTTATGATATCTAGTGGTGGTACTTGTCGGGTTATCCAATTGGTGAGGCACCTGTGTTGCATGTGACAAAGTCAAAAATTGAGTGGGAATGGAAGCTCTCGCTTCCTCTAAAAAAGTCACAAATTAGGTGGGTTTATTTCTGGATTTTAGTTAGTTTGGTTTATTTGTATATTTTTCGTTATTTGACTATATGACCTCTAAAAAGTGAACCCACGTGGGGAATAAAAAGATCTTAGCATGAAAATAATCTACAAAGAAACTTAATAATAATCAACTTTCACCGTGCAGCATGCATATGCACATTGGGATGCATGGATGGCTGCTTACTAATCACTGTTAAGTATTACTTATCGCTGACAGGTGGGTCCAAGGCTAAAGAGCGACCGGGACCGGTTCTCCCCGAACAACATCCTGTTGATGATCGCCGGCGGCGGGCTGCTGTGGATGGGCTGGGCCGGGTTCAACGGCGGCGCGCCGTACGCCGCCAACATCACGGCGTCGGTGGCCGTGCTCAACACCAACGTCTGCGCCGCCACGAGCCTCCTCATGTGGACCTGCCTGGACGTCATATTCTTCGGCAAGCCGTCCGTCATCGGCGCCGTCCAGGGCATGATGACCGGGCTCGTCTGCATCACCCCCGGCGCAGGTACAAAACATCTCCATTATTTTCCTGCTCACCTGGCAAAGTACACCTGTACGTTGCTCCGTACAGACCACAGATACTGATGGATTGCGTACGAGATGCCGGTAAAAATGGCATCCAGTAAATGCGTCCCTAATTGGTTTGGATCATAGTGAGGTCGCAGGATTTGACGTGTCGGGTCTCAATTAATCGGAGTGTACGAACAAAAAAATTCAAAATTGGACAGCGGAAAAACTAGGAGTAGTTAGCCAATCATGGCGGACCCGGACGGAAATAAATCCACGTAACAAGACTTGATTAGCAAGTTCGCCACTTGTCGCTGCTATTCTAGAGACCATGTTACGCGACTTACGGTGCGTCGTAAATTATTGTAGTTCACTTTTTAAGATGACTCTACAAGATTATTGTAGTACACATTATACTGATTTTATTTATGTTAGTTAAAACCGTACAGAAATTTTAGTTACTCTATATACTTTCTCATGATTCACGAACAACTCAAAAATCATAAAATATGACCATACGCCTAAAAAAACAGGCTCGTTGCGTTTGGAATGGTTTGCAAACAACGATGTTGCAATAGGAAAAACATATGTTCGTGCTATATGAGATCCAGATTTATCCGGAACTCGCAATCCGGTGTGTGGTCGGATGCATGCTTCCTTGCGCCTAAAACAACGACGTTGTTATACGAAAATCAGAAGGGTTTTACCATAAATTATGTTTACCATTTAGGGATCGACCAACGATTTGGTTATTTTACATGCGCAGGGCTGGTGCAGACCTGGGCGGCCGTAATCATGGGCGTCTTCGCCGGGAGCGTCCCATGGTTCACCATGATGATCCTGCACAAGAAGTCGGCGCTGCTCATGAAGGTCGACGACACCCTCGCCGTCTTCCACACCCACGCCGTCGCGGGCCTCCTCGGCGGCATCCTCACGGGGCTCCTCGCCACCCCGCATCTCATGGCGATCGAGTCCCCGGTGCCCGGCCTCCGCGGCGCGTTCTACGGCGGCGGCATCAAGCAGATCGGCAAGCAGCTGGCCGGCGCGGCGTTCGTGATCGTGTGGAACCTGGTGGTCACCACGCTCATCCTGCTCGGCATCCGGTTGTTCATGCCGCTGCGGATGCCCGACGAGCAGCTCATGATCGGCGACGACGCGGCGCACGGGGAGGAGGCCTACGCGCTGTGGGGCGACGGCGAGAAGTTCGACGCGACGCGGCACGACGTGTCAAGGTCGGGCGGTGGGGACAGGGAGGGCTCGGCGGAGCAGCGGCTCGCCGGCATGGGGGCCAGGGGCGTTACCATCCAGTTGTAGGCGGCGGCGCGCGCGGGAGGATTGAGGTCGTGGTGGCTGGTGTTCGATCTGTCGTGTTCGCGCCTCCGGTTCTGTAGTGTTGTAAAAGTATTTTAACTGCAGGGTTGAGCCAGTGTAAATTGCTGTTGTAAGCTGAGTTCATCTTTTTGCAACTTTGGCAGTGAGGATGGCTACTTTGTAATAATCTATTAATCCGTGGAAGATTTTGTACGTGTAGCCATGCGAAAAGTCGAGTTGTGGATTGCTATTCAGCACAAGGACGCTCCCACCTTCCACCCTATGCGGTGTTTAGTTCGTACCACAATTTAGCAAATATAAATTAGCCAAGTTTAACATTATTAGGCTAGTATTTTGTTCTTTTTCTAACTTGTGGCGCGCCATAATTTCTTACACTACGCTATATGTCATCGCGCGTCATAGAGATAAAAACTAGAAAATTTAATCTAGGAACAAACTAGAGAAATCAAAAATTACATATAAAAAATTAACGGGATCTCCGCACACTCGATGCCGTTGAAGAGGATTACTGGGTCACAACACACTCGATGCTGAAACGGGTCACCACACACTTGACACTGGAGATGAGGGAAGGGGACAGACGATGTGTAGTGGGCATTTTTCTTGGGCTCTACCAGCGTTCTGCGTTGCTACTTATGTAATAGGCCGTCCATCCAAGCCATGCATTGCGAGAACTGAACTAAGAAGTGTTTTCACTCACTTTCATCAGCTTCACGGCAAGAATATAATATATATGAATGTCTACGACGCAATGCCCATAAAAATGAGCTCATATCGGTACTAGGGACAGACCCTCCTATGTAGCGAGGCATGGCGGCTCCCCCCCCCCCCCCCCCCGGGGGTGTTCCCCTCCCAACGCAAGGTAGAAGACAACCTTGTTCATCTGTTCACTCGTCGTGGTGGCTATCATTACTCACAACACCTTCGAGTTTGGAATATGTTATTAATTCCCAACCAGATCACCAGATGTTTGGTGCCATTTGTTGCTACTCCGCCACCTCGATGAGCTACTAGCTGAGCAGTTTTGGAATGAATCTGGTACCAAATATTACATTCCAATAGACAAATCAGAATGGCATCTAGAATAGTATTGATAATTTTGCTTTGACTACCATAAGTGTGTGTACTACTTGCTTAGTGGCTACGCAAGAGTTTACACTATGCTTAGCAGCCAATTGGACTGGGACTCTGCCTAGTTAAAAATTTAGTCTTGGATATTAGTACTTACATTTTTCTGAAAAACAAGTTGCTACTTACATGACATTGCATAAGCGATAGCTAGTGTATTACAATCACAAAGGTGTGAAACACAACCTGACCTTTTCTTCTCAGCTTCCAAAAGCTATTTTTTTACAGTAACTAGCTTTTAAATAGAGTATCTTTTCAAAATAGAGTCTATAAATTGATTGTAGTACATACTATAGCAACTCATTTATACTAGCTAAAATCGTATGCTAATTTCTGTTACTCCTTCTTTCTCACGAACAACCCAAAAATAATAAAACACAGCCACGAGACAAAAGTCGAAACAAAAAAAATATGCCCATACACAAGGCACACTACGAAACAGGGCTAGTACGTACCCCTTGATGGCCTCCATGACCTTGTCCTTGGTCACCTGCAATCAAGCACAATATCCCGTACGTTGAAAACTCTTAAAATACATCACTTAGATATAGGTAGCCGTGAGAATATTCTACACTTGCCTTGTTGCCGAGGTGTGTCGAGGGCGTGAGCTTGAAATGGATGCGGTGGACGCGGGAGGGCAGGATGGGCCCACACCACCCGGGCTGCTTCTAGTTGTTGACACCCTCCTGGATACCGCCGTACTCACGGCCGGAGGCGCCCTCCCTCCCGAAGAAGCCTCCAGGAGGCCCTTGCCGGAGGGCAGGATGTTGACGATGATCCAGTGTGTCCATAAAGATAGGCCCCTCCGGGTCAGGCGCATTGATGTCCTGCATGACCAGAGCCAGCAAGCATGTGCCATCGGGCACCCCGTACCACTCGAGCAGCGGCGAGATGTCCTTCTTGGCACCCTGCCCCTCCAGCCTATTGGAAATCTCTCGAGATTTCTCACTCTTTCTTTTGTATTTTGTATCTCTTTTAAGAGACAAATACAAACTCACAGGAGACAAATAACTTACTGCAAATGGCTCATCTATTCCATTCGATTAAGATGCTTTAAATAGATATAACTAGCCACACATGCAGGCTGCTTACCCACTACTAACAATCATGCGCTTAACTCCTGAAATTCCTCCACGACCAGCATGACTCAATCATCTAACTACTTATTGACTCAGGCTACAACCGCTACTACGATCGTAACTCGGTCGACTGCTTCTCTGACTACGACCACTACTGTAGCAACTAGTCGAGTACGACTAAACACAGTCTTATGACCACACATAGCCTTACGACCACACGCTCGACTCCGATGACTAAACACAGTCATACGACCACACGCTTGACTCCGACTGCTATAGACGAATACTCGGACATATGGCTTTCAACCACAGCCACTCATGACCATTGTAGTTTATATGACCACTACAGTTCACGACTACATCCACTCACAACTACCATAGGAGTACTCAACTGCCACAAGTACTCGAACACACACCGCTAAACTACTTATATGTCAAGATTATAACCAACAGTTTCCCCCTAATCTTGACACGTCCTGCTCCATTCAAAGAAGAGTTGGTTTGTCATCACTTCGTGCTTCATATAGAAGTGCTTTCTTATCCTTCTCTTTCACAAGACACTCATAAGAATAATGCCCAACTCTTCAGAATCAAAGTAACGCACCTTGCTTTTATCTCTGCGCCCATCTTCTCCATGTCCTCGACCGCGACCACGCCCTCACCCTCACCTTCACGATGAGTCACCTTCCCTTACCATGAGAACCTACTCTTCCGTGTGTGTCTCACGCCCTTGAGGTGCTCCTCTGCGCCTTTAGGGACCCAATGACATCTTTCAAGGTCATGCTATTAATCTCAGCAAATAACTCCATGGATGAAGCAATATTGATAAACTTGTCGGACACTGCTCGCAGCAGCTTCTTCATGACATACTTCTCTTCTATCTTCTTTCCAAGCTCTCGGATCTGACCAACAAGCAGCGTGATCTTTGCAGCGAAATCGGCCACCGAATTTGCATCACGCATGTTGAGGTTTTCAAACTCCCAACACATAGTTTGGATCCTCGCCTCCCTGACGTGCTCAGCACTCATGTGCATGGAATGCAGCGTTGTCTAAACTTCAAGGGAGGTGTCCTTCTCTGCAACCTGCATCAACGTTTCATCGTTGAGCCCCGGGAGATAATTGCCAAGGCCATCTGATCCTTCTTCTCATCGACCACCTTGGTCGAGCTCTTGGGATCAACTTCATCCCACATGCCATGAGCTCTCATGAGGATTTTCATCCTCATAGCTCATGCCGCATAGTTTGTCCTCGTCAGCTGTGGGTATTAGAGCCTCACTGTGGCCGAAGCCGCCGCTCGCAGTGGCGCCACATGACGAGCTATCACCATGCGGTGTCATCTTCGGCATCACTTGGGACCGTACCACGCTCTGATACCAACTGTTGGAAATCTCTTGAGATTTCTCACTCGTTTTTTTGTATTTTTCTATCTCTCTCAAGAGACAAATACAAACTCATAGGAAACAAAAGACTTACTGCAAATGGCTCATCTATTCCATTCGATTGAGATGCTTTAAATAGATACAACCGGCCGCACATGCAAGCCACTCGCCCACTACCAACGATCATGCACTTAACTGCTGAAATTCCTCCATGATCCGCACGACTCGGTTCTCTAACTACTTATTGACTTAGGCTAGAACCGTTACTATGACTGTCACTGGGTCGACTGCTTCTCCGACTATGATCACTACTATAGTAACCTGTCGAGTACGACTAAACACAGTCTTACGACCACACACTCTATTTCCGATGATTAAACACAGTCTTACGACCACACCTCAATTTCCGATGATTAAACGCAGTCTTACGACTACACGCTCGACTCGGACTGCTACAGATGAGTACTCAAACACATGACTTTCGATCACAGCCACTCACGACCACTGCAGTTTATATAACTACATCCACTCAAGGTTACCACACGAATACTCGACTGTCACGAATACTCGAATACACACTGCTAAACTATTTATACTAGCTAAATGCCCGTACGTTGCTACGGATTTTTAAAAGAACACACGGGTGGTAAAATTTTTTAGAATATGCATACAAACATATTCTAAAAGGCAAGATGAATCAGGGGCATAATTCAAATAATGATGAGTTAATTTTCATCAGTTTCTAACTATATAAATTTCACATATTTGCATCACCAAGAAAGATAGGGCATATAATAAATTATACAGTTCAAGCAGGAGGGAATAGAGGCGAGAGAGGTCAGGTAGAAGAGGAGGTGGGAGATGGTAACTGTTGATGGAAGTGGAGAGGAGTGGTTAGATATGAGAGGGAGGGAGAGGGATATTAGATAGATGATCAAGATTTCAGTATTTAGATCGAACGGTTAAGAAGGGAGAAAGAAGAATGCATCAATCGCTAACTCAAACTTATTAAATAGTAAAGATATTAAGATTGTAACTAACTCTGTAGTGCCGCGGCAGTCGCCCGTCGTGCGCCGCGATCGGGTGCGACACCAGCCTCAGGCTCTCGTGCCTCGTGCGCCATCGATCGCCCTCTGCCTCTGCTCTGCTCGCGTCGTGTGCTGAATGCTCGTGACGAACACGCCTAGATTGTTCTAGTTGTTGTGAGCTTGACGTACGGCGAGACCCGCGCGCGCGTGGAGAGAGCAGGATGGGCCGGTGGCGTTCGGCGGACCCGTGGCGCGGCGGTGCAGGGGTACGTGGAGTCGTGTCGTGTTTTCCAGAGGAAGATTTGAGAGGCTGCCCGTTTGATTAGCACACTTGTTAATCGTCAATCTTTCTTGGTCTGTCCAGATGTCTCGCGCGCTCGCCTTTTCGGGCGGAGGAAAGTGATGCAGGGTTGGCTCTCTTCCTAGCGCCAAACTTGTGAATGGGCCAACACATTGAGCCAGTCCTACTCCAGTTGGACTCGTCTCATGGGCGTCCGTGCCAGGCCGAACTGGAGCACGGCGAGCACCATAAGGCGCAGTTTGTGTTGGCCTTGACTGGGCGACATCACGGCCTGTCTACATGGAAGTTGGGCAGCGGTCCAGTTTCAGCGGGGCAGGTTGGAACGGCCCGAGTAGGTCCGGTTAAACACCGGCCGGGTTTTTTTTAAGGTGACTTATATTTGTACCGTTTATAGTAACTAACTTTTAAACGATATATTTTTAAGTCAGAGTTAATAGAAAAATTATAGTAAAAAATGTATTGATTTTAACTGTGCCGGCCAAAATCACATGCGACCATTTCTCTCTGTGTACTGTCTTTTATGAATAGCAAGAATTTAAATATTTAAACTATAAACCATAAGAACATACGAGTCAGTCTGCACACGGCCGTGCATGTAGTAGGGGGCATGGTGCCACGGTTGAGTGGCGCCGCTGTAGACCTGGTCCCTACCGCGGTCAGACAGCGTGGCACTTCGCGGATCCCGCCATCTGATGTGCTAGACCAACCTGTGCCACGTTCATCGTTGCCGTTGTGACCAGATGCTATCACGGTAGAGCCACTTGTCGGCTACTGGTTCTTTCATGCTCAGTAAGAAGACTAAATTTATAATTTAATATTATATAAAACTAATTTTAAAATTAAGATAACACAGGGCCAAATAAAAAATCTGCCTATTTTACGCCCTAAACAGCGATACATCGATACTCGAGGCGCACGTAAGTCGTCAGATCAACCACTCAACCATTCCATCGTGCAGCGGTGGTCACACGATCTTTGGCATCAGATATGCACTCACCCCGTACCTCTTTTTACCTGAATGCATCACCTCATCTGCTGCACAAGCTTCGTGTGGGCACATCGACCAACTCATCAGCTACAAGACAACCAAACAAGGATCCATCCAATCGCATAACAATCTCTTGTACGGCGTGCAAACGTGCACGCTTGTCCAATGTCAATGTGCATCTTGGGCTGACTGACCAGTGGCGGAGATGATGAGAGTACACTAGCAATTGGCTAGCTAGCTACTCGCACGTACGAACGGCAAGCGAGTAGTGTGTGGCATGATGAACTGTACGAAAAGGACGAGGGATCCGGGCCCGATAGTGCGATGCTGGCGAAGATATGGTACCTGCTCGGCTGGATCGCTGCTTTGGCAGGCCCATATGCGCCTTTCCTCCAAACGATTTCACCTTTTTTTTTTCTAGTTTTTAGTTTATTTAAACCAAAAGTTATCTAAAACGTGTTGGTTCCTAATTTTAATATTTTTATTTGTTTCTTATTTCTTTGTATTATCTATGACGATGTAATGATTTTTTCAATTTTCTTATTTTCTTTAAAAAGTTAAAATATATTATGGTGCAATTTTAACTAAAAGGTACAGCAAAAAGCTTGAATTAAAAATTAGTTGGAGCAGGCCCCAAGACTCGACCGACGACACTAGATCAACATTTAATTGCACTGCACTGGACGTCCAAAAAGAGCCACTAGATGATTGAAATCACGGAAATCAGATAGCTAGCAAGCGTGTCTTCGGCTAGCTCTTCCTGCTTCGCCCAGGATATTTTTCAGAAATGATGATGGTTGCTTGGAGTGATTAGACAAACGGTTTTCGGATTTTAATCCTGCCCTTTTTCAGCTAGCTGCTAGCTATTGCTGTGTGCACCAGTCATTGTTACGCACTAGTAATTTATTAGCAGGGATTGATCAGATTGGGGAAAAGATGCTGATTTATGTAGCTAGTGATGTGTGTGATCGAGCACTCAAGTCGGCCGGGGTCCATGCAGGAGCGCCCCTTTTCGCTGCCAGTCTCATCTCGAGCTCAACGACTGCGAGTGTTGTTGCCTCGCTCGATCGCAACGGAGGGTGGATTGCACGTAACATCGCACCATAGATGCATGTTACCGTGTTTCGACGGCCGGCCATAGTGCTGAGAACAGAGGCGCCGAACTGAACAGTTACTGATCAGGTAAAGTTTTGAGATGATCGATCGCCGCGCCGTACTGGCGTGCATCGATCTAGCTTTAGTTTGGGCAGTCCGCATCGATTCCATAGTGGAAAGTTAACCGAAAAATATATACACAATAGTTTACATCAGTGCGTGTGTTACATTGTTCAATTATTGACGTGCGTGGCTCAAATGCACGCATCGCGACACGTTTGCACATCAATCCAGCGTATTACGTGTCGTATTAAACTGTATTTAAGCTATCGGCTGAATTGACACCCATTTTGCGGGTGAAAGGGATCGCAGCCTCGTTCGAATGGCCGGCCAAAGATAGTAGTAGTAGTAGTACTACCATATCTGAATCCGTAGCCGAATATTGTACGTACGTGCAGGTCAAAGTTGTTCGTGTGAATGCACGCTGCTAGCTAGAGGGCGTACGTCCTCCGTGAACCGTGGCCCACGGTCGAGGAACACAGAGATGTCCCTACAAGTCTACAACGGCAGCACAGGGTCAAAAGCGACCAAATGTTTGGAAGCAATGCAGAAACGAACGGAGCCGGGCCAGTCGGCCGAGCCCGAAAACGACGAACCATTTCGCCCAGACCCCAGTCCTGATTAAGGGTACAAATAGGGCGAATAATGTCTATTCGACGGATGGACCAAAGATTTATAGAACGAATATAGAAAGAAAAAATAGATATCCGGTATTATATATGTCTGACTCCGACTCCAAAGAAAAAATATAAAATATGATATATGATAAGTGATATCCGTTCATATATATCCATATATTAAGTAATATAAGAAAGTATATTGTGACTTCACTTAGAAACAAGATAGTATATAGACGAATTGCCACATCTAAAAGGCGGGGAATACAAAGTGTTCTTCTTTCGATATCTCAGCGATTAATCTTTCTGTGTTTACTCTGATTGCACCCTACTGTCTAATATCCTGTGTAGCAGCACAAAAGAAGCAGATAATTTCCGTTCGACTGACCGTCCGAAGGTTTACAGAACAAATACGGAATGGAGAAATGGATATTTAGAATTATCCGTGTTCGACTCTGACTCCGAGAAAAAAATACGGAATATGATACATGATGAGTAATATCTGCCCGTATTCGCTTCAATTGCACCCCTAGTCCTGATTGCCGCTTAAGTTAGCGGCTTTGCGTTTGCCCATTAGTTTGAGGAAAATTAGGTCATTGACATCCTAATTGTCGGGATTTAGAGAAAGGATATCGCATTTGTAATTGACTATCTAATAACATCAAGAATAGCCAAAAATTAGGAAAATAACAACCACTGGTAAAATGTTGTCTTTACCCTCTCTCTTGCATCCGAGTCTCTTCTTTGGCTCCACTCTTTTTCTATCTCCCTTTTCTCTGGCCAAGCCACGCTGCCTCCCTCGAGTTGTGACACCGCCACGGTCAGTCTGTGTCTTTGCCATCGGTCCCCAAGCCGTGCCACCTCTCTTTTGTTCGGCTTCACTCTCTCCTCCTCTTCTCCGGATGAGCCACGCTGCTTCCCCGAAACGTGCCGCGGCCGCCGCCGGTCTCCAAGCACGTCGCACTGTCAGTCCGCGCCGCTGCCGTTAGACTCTAAACTATGCCGTGTCACGCTGGTGTGCTCACGGCGGTGGCGCAGTGGAGACGTGGCTTCGCCTCGGTGTAGCTTCCGACAACGGTGTGGCTTCTGCAGGTGGCCACAAGGGCGGATCCACACTCTGGGTAGGGTAGGCTTCAGTCTGGGGTGTGAAAAAAATATCTAGTGTATAGCCCGAGTAAATTTAGTTCAGGATGGGTAATATTTTCATGGTCCAGTCTAAATAGTCTAGATCATTCCACCACTGAGTCCAAAGCATAACCAAATCCTAGTTCCGCCACTGGGTGGCCGTGTGGCCCGAGAGACCTCAAGAAGAGACGCTAGAGTCTGGGGAGAAGGGCCAATTGTGTCTTTTGGAAAATTTGTGATGGAATATTCCCTTAAAATGTTATTTTCCAGATTTTTTAGCCGTTTGGATGTTATTTAGCAGTTAAGTTCCATTTCAATCTAATTTCAACTTTTTCGATGTTACTGACCTAATTTCCCCTTGAGGCTGTTGAGGAACCGACGTTGGAGACCAGTCCGAGTGATTCCTCTGCTTAGAACAAGAACGAATCAATCACAGAATCACAGAATAATAGATTGAACACACAGAGAGATAGAGAGAACTCCTGGTCTTTCTTTATTGCTTTAGATTGCATCGGGTACATAATGAGGGGGGTCTAGGTCCCTATTTATAGCCTACGGTGGGGTACCCAATTAGATCAGGACTCTTGGATAGAGTCCAGGTTTCCTAACACTCCCCCTTGGGCACTCACCCAACATGCTCATGCCTCGTTAAAACTCCATAAAAACCCAGTGGGAAAAATTTGGAGAAAGAGTACATGATACATGTGATGTTGCGATGCACGAATTGCCTCATTAAAAACCTTGGTCGAGAAACTTCATGGAAAACTCGTCAAGGGAAAAAGAGTACAATTCACCCAAATTCATTTAGTCTGCAAGACTTTATTTTTGGGTACTTAATCTTCATGATCAAGATTTATTAGCGGGCTTGTGAGAATTCTCCCCCTGAATTCTGCACTTCTTTAAGTCTCGTCATTCCAATTCCACGCACGCACCTTTCAAAGCTAGATGCGGGGAGTGACTTAGTGAATAAATCTGTGAGATTTTCACATGACTTAGTATGCGGTACTTTAATCTCGTCCATCCTTTGCAATTCATGTGCATAGAAGAACTTGGGGTTGATATGCTTTGTGAGATGACTCTTCACATAGCCCGTTTGCACTTGTGCAACGCAAGCGGCATTATCTTCATAGATAATTGTGGGGTTCTGCACAATGTTCATCCCACATGACTGCTGGATGTGGTGAACCATTCGGCGAAGCCAAGCGCACTCTCGTGCGGCTTTATACAGTGCTATAATTTCTGAGTGGTTCGTCGAAGTAGCTACCAGGCTTTGCTTGGACGATTTCCATGAAAATGCAGTTCCACCACACAGGAATACATAGCCTGTTTGTGACTTAGCGGTATGCGGGTCTGACAGATACCCAGCATCTGCATAGCCAATCAAGTTCAGATCTTGATTCTTTCTGTAAAACAATCCGAGGTCCTTGCTACCTTGGAGGTATCGAAAAATGTCCTTTATGCCCTGCCAATGCCTTTTGGTGGGCTCTGCATTGTACCTTGCTAACAGGTTCACGGCAAATGCAATGTCCGGTCTAGTGCAGTTTGCTAAATACATGAGTGCTCCCACTGCACTCAAGTATGGGAATTCCGGTCCCAGGACTTCCTCCCCCTCTTCCCTTGGTCGGAAAGGATGTTTTTCTTGCTGTAAAGACCTACCGATCATCGGTACTTTCGAGGGAAATGCCTTCTCGAAGCCAAACCTTTCAAGCACCTTCTGGGTGTAGGTTGACTGATGTACCAAGAATCCTTCAGGGACATGCTCAAGCTGCAAGCCTAAGCAAAACTTGGTCTTGCCCAAATCTTTCATTTCAAATTCTGACTCCAAGTAGGAGCTTGCTTCTTTTATGTCTTCGGCTGTCCCGATGATATTCAGATCATCTACATACACAGAGATTATACAGAATCCATTCTGGGATCGCCGTATAAATACACAAGGACAGTCTTCATTGTTCGTGTAGCCTTTCTTGCAGAGAAAGTCGCTCAAGCGATTATACCACATTCTTCCAGATTGTTTCAGTCCATACAGTGACTTTCTGAGTTTCACACTGTACAGATTTCAATTTGCTCTGTCTTGGTTCGGGAGAGGAATTCCTTCAGGGACTTTCATGTAAATCTCCGAATCCAAGTTACCGTAAAGGTATGCAGTCACAACATCCATCAATTTCATTTCCAAATTCAAGTTCACTGCCATTGAGATCAAATATCTAAAGGTAATTCCACTCATGACCGGGGAGTAGGTTTCTTCATAATCAACTTCAGGACGTTGAGTGAAACCTTGGGCTACCAGCCTTGCTTTGTATCTCACTACTTCATTTCTTTCATTTCTCTTTCGAACAAATACCCACTTGTGTCCAACGGGGTGTTTGTGGGGAGGCGTGCGGCATACGGGCCCAAACACCTCTATTTTGTTCAGAGATAGCAATTCAGTTGCTATTGCCTTCTTCCAATTTTCCCAATCTGATCTTTTCTTACATTCAGCGAGCGATGCAGGCTCGCGATCAAGATCGATGATGGTGGCAATTTTCTTTGCGAAGTAGATATCGATATTAGCTGTTGTCCTATTCAGGGACTCTCCCGTGTGCACATAATTTATAGCTATTTCTTCATGAGTTGCTTCTTCTGGAGCGATTGCTTCTGCTAGAGCTTTACCTTGCGCATCGCTTCTTTCAATTGCGGTGGCAAGTCCCTTTAGTTTTTCGGCTCCGATGTGTGCGCACACATCCATGCCGATGGGGATGTTCAGATCCGGTATGCCCTTTTTCTGAAGGTGTCATACTTGTGCCAGGTCTCAACTGGCTCCCCTTCTCATTCTGGGGGACTTCAATGATCGACTGTGATAAATCCCTCTTATCCTTTTTCACCAGGCGTCCCCGGTTACTAAGGATTCGAGGAACCGGAGTTCTCATCCTCTTTTTTATTTTTCTGAGGCCTCTAGACGAGATTAGGGATACCTTCTGCTTTCTTTGGTATTTCAACCCTCTCCGGTGCAGTGCGTGCAGGCACATGCGACTTAGTCACGCTCTTCAAATCACTAAAGTGATCAGACAGTTGATTTGCTAATGCTTGCAAATCTATTGTCTTCTAGACTTCTCTTGTCTTCTGGACTTTTATTGTCTTTTGGACTTCTCTATTTGCTTCACTAATGCGCGGGTCATCTGCATGAATTCCCGCGGCTTGCCATGTAATGTCTTCTGGACTTCTCTTGTGCGTGGGTCATCTACATGGATTCCCCAGGCTTGCCACATAATTTCCCGACATTCTTAATCAAGGGGTTGATTTCCTCCCCCTAATGTTGGGAAATCTTCGGTGCTGACCATTGCGCTAGTTGCATAGGTGAATGGATGTTGTAGGCCGAATGTCTAAGGTTGATGAGATTCGCTGCATGCAGGACTGCGTGTCCCCAACATGTAGCTACTAGATTTCAATTATACAAAAAGGGGTCGGGCAATAAATTTAATTCTTTTAATTAAAGTCTCTGCCAGACCATTCTGGGTATGGACATGCGGTACCGAATGCTCAATTGCAATTCCCATTGCCATGCAATGATCATCAAATGCCTTTGAAGTAAATTCTCCGGCGTTGTCCATTCTGATGGACTTGATGTGATAATCAGGGGACGCATTTCTGATGCGAATGATCTGCGAGATCAATTTGTGCAAAGACGTGGTTTCATGTGGACAACAAACCCACATATGACTACTTCGAAGAAGCGTCAATCAGCACCATGAAATACTTAAATGACCCTAAGATGGGCTGAATGGGACCGCAAATGTCTCCCTGGATGCGTTCCAGGAATGCAGGGACTTCATCCTTCACTTTCAGAGTGGAGGGTCTAGTTATTAGTTTCCCGGTGGCACATGCAGGGCACACAAAATCTTCATGATTCGGGAAATTCTTCACATTAATATTATGCTCATGCGAGTTATTTATTATGTTTCTCATCATCCTAAGACCTGGGTGGCCTAATCTGTCATGACAGAGACAGAAGAGTTAAGAGTTTCTAAACACTGTTTTCAGAACAGTGTACGCTGCAGGCGCTTTAATGTTGGTATAATATAGCCCAGTGAAGGAAGTTTTCCTAATATTCTTTTGCCATTCTCTTCGCGCTTCATAATGAGCAGGTATTTCTTACCGTACTCTTCTTCAGTCTCAACGTGGAAACCGTTGGCGCAAAAATTCTTAAAACTTAGGAGAGTTCTAGTCGATTTTGGGTATAATAAGGCTTCTTCAATAACCAAAATTGTGCCCATTATGGCTCTTCCCGAACCAATTATACATGCATCGCTTCTAGCGATTGTCGTAAGGCTGCCAGTGCTCTTACGAATCGACTGAAAATACTCAATCTCTCTTAAGATGATATGTGTTGTGCCGCTGCTGGCTAAGCACACTTCCTTCATAGGGCGCTACACATGTTCTAATATAGGGTATTTATTAACATGTATGAGAAGGCAATCAACACATAAATAAGATACTCCAATATCAGAACATATCATGCCATTATAAACTGAATAAATGAATGAATTCTTCCAAAAATCATCCAACCATCACAAGAAAGATAACAATTCTTAAGTACTATCCATGCAAATTCTAACATATTCTTCCACACAAAATAAATGACAATTAAAGTCGAAATGCATTCAGTGCACTAGACTTCTTCTGCTATTTTCTCGGGGTTGACATTCTCTTCAAGAGAAATCATGGCGTTAACTACTTCTAGGTCGAGAGGGATTACTGCTGTCGTGATGGTTTCAACTTCCATCGGTGCAGGCAGCTACTCAGAATTCTCCCCCTCAGCCGATGCAGAGTGGGCTTCATACTGCCCTTGACCATCCTGCTTTGGCTTGCTGGCCTTATTCTCTCGTGGAGCATCTGATTCGCCTTTCTGGGCTGCGGCCTTACCCTTCCTTCCCCTTCTCTCATTAAGAGCTTTTTGCACCTTGTAGCTCCCGGCGTTGGCTTCACGGCCAGCGGAGCTCCCAGGTGGCTGAGTGACGTAGTTCTTACGGAGAACTTTGTCCTGAGCCTCCGCAACTTGCATCATATCAGTCAATTCGGCGTATTACTCATAGCCATCTTGACGATAGTTGCGTGCGGATTGTGCTATATTGGGGTGGAAGGTTTTTCTCAATTTTCTGTATTGGGGTACAAATCCTGTGCAAGGCGAAATTGCATTCCCTGACCGTCTTAAAGTCGGCAAAACCTCAGTCTGATCCACTCTCGCTCTGCTTGAGGAAGAATGGTGTAGTTTAGCCTCTCAAACCGCTTCTGGAGTGCGGTCCAGAGTGCCAGCGCGCTCTTCTCCGTCATATACTCATTCTTGAGAGTGAGGCAGAGGTGGTGCCTGAGAAAATGAAGTGTCTGATCATTCTCCTCAGGTTTGGGTTGAGCGTCATTCAGTTCGCCAATCCCAATAGCAGCGTGGTGCTTCCTGGCTCCAAGCACAGTCTCGACATCGGATGCCTACGTCAGATAGTTTTGGCCATGCTGGGCTAGCTCCTCGAACTTCCAGTTCGTTATGCTAGTCATCTAAATGTGTATAAGTCTACTGCTGGTAGACATGCACGGAATAATTCACTGCAGGTAAATAAATAGTACAAAAGGTTCTCGCAATGTTTCAGAATTTTCTATGCATTTTCTATAAATTTACTGCTAATTTCAGTGATTAAAAGCAATTTTCAGCAATTACAATTAACCAAAACAGTAAATAAATACAGAAAATACAAGGAATAATAATGGCACAAATAAATAAGCTTCAAATGCTAAAAATAATTCAAAATTCGGATTCCCGAGGCCCTTTTATGCTAAAATATGAAATTTCAGCAAATTCTGCACTTTCTGGGGGTTTATGCGCAAAATTTCAGTTCAGAGAAAAATTCGCGTAATTTTCTGATTTACCAAGGGGTTTTCTGCAAAATTCTGGACCCACTCGTAAATTTGAGGACCTACTGGTAATTTTCGGAACTACCGAGGTCCTTGTGCAAAATTTCGGGATTCAAATGTAAAATTAAGGACCAATCGGTAATTTCCCGAAACTCGAAGGGCTTTTCTTTAAATTTCCAGCACCGGCCCATTCGCCCCCCCCGTTTTTTTTCTTCTTCGGCCCGCTTACCTCCACAGCCTGCCCCGGTCCATTGCGCATTACTCGGCCCATTAGGCCCACCCGGCCGAAAATACTAGGGTTTCCCCTTGCCCCACTTTGCTTGTGGCGGCGCCATAGGTGGCGGGCCTGGCTAGGCCGGATGGCGCGTGAGAGGCGGCCGGGCGGTGCCATGCGGGGTGGCTTGCGGTCGGCGAGCAGGCGGTGCCACGGCGGCGGAGCGGACGGCTACGGGCCGGTGCTCGGGGTGGTGGCCGGAGCAGCGCGCGGCTGCGGCCGGCGGCCATGCGGGGCCGGCGGCGAGGCGGGAGTATGCTGCGAGCGGCGGAGGCGGCCGGGCGCCGGAACTACTGCGGGTGACCGGTCGGGCGCGTGGAAGCCGGAGCGCCGTTCGGGGCAGCTCTCGCGGGTGCAGGCCATGTGCGGCGGCTGGCGCAAGGTGAAGGCGCCGGCTTCTGGCCGGATGCCGGTGCGGCGGAGGAGCCAAGATGGCTGCGGTTCGGCGCCGAAGCCGCTTCGGGCGGCGACGACTTCTGTACGGGCTTCAAGGCAGCGGGGCCGGCGGCTACGGGTTGCCGTGGGGAGGCGGCTGCCGGCCGCGGTCGCGGATTCGGGCAGTGGCGGTGCGGCCTCTGGCGTGCGCGGCCACGGGTCGCGGTTCTGTGCCCTCATGCGGGAGATGGCGGCCCGTGCGGGGGCGGCGGCCCGGCGGGGTTGATGCGGCGGCGCACCAAGGCGGCCAGGGAGGCGGCTACAGGCCGATACGGCCGGGTCAGCATGCACACGGGCGGCGAACCCGAGGCCTCTGGCGGCGGTTCCCTACGACGGCTAAGGTGGCCATATGCACTTTGGCTGGCCGGCGGTCGGTGGCGCACATGCTGGTGCGGCAGCGTCTCATGCAGGAGGCGGCAGTAGGCCAGCGGCTGGCGGCAGATTCGTTTTTTTTTCATGCAGTGGCCGTTCAGAGAATCAATTTCTTTTCTTGCGCAATGATCATGCAGAATCAAACAAACCATGCAAAATTTTCGTTTCCAATCTAGATGCAATCAACATCTACCCTGTTTCACAATCTACCGATCGACATTGTGCCGGCGATTTCAGATCTGCTCGCGGTAGATTAGGGCGGATTTGCATCGTTTCTAATCTACAGTGCAATCAACATCTACCCTGTTTCACAATCTACCGATCGGCATTGTGCCGGCGACTTCAAGTCTGCTCGCGGTAGATTAGGGCGGATTTGCATCGTAGAGATTCAATCTAGAACGCGAAAAGAAAATACAGATTCAAAGCGATCTAGAAAATTCAATCTGTGCTTCGATGATTACCTCGTTCACCAGAGCGAAGTCGTGCTGATAACGTGTTGAGGAACCGACGCTGGAGACCAGTCCGAGCGATTCCTCTGCTTAGAACAAGAACAAATCAATCACAGAATCACAGAATAATAGATTGAACACACAGAGAGATAGAGAGAACTCCTGGTCTTTCTTTATTGCTTTAGATTGCATCAGGTACATAATGAGGGGGGTCTAGATCCCTATTTATAGCCTACGGTGGGGTGCCCAATTAGATCAGGACTCTTGGATAGAGTCCAGGTTTCCTAACAGAGGCTTCTGTCGTGTGTGCCCCATCGGCTGACGGCCACTGCCAGCGCGAGAGCCTGCCTTTACCAACCTTAAAAGGGACGGCACGCCACTTTGAATTTTAAAACCACAACCATCGCAATTCACCCTCGCGATCGCTCTCGGTGCTCGCGCGTCGCTCGCTTGATCGCTAGGCTGCCGAGCCAGACCACACGCCACTTGCTCGCAAACGCGCCGAAGCTTCGTCCCTTGCCCGCTCGATCGGCGAGGAAGCCGCCTAGACCACACACCGGCCGGCCGGTCAATCTCTCATGCGCCTCCAGTACCACACATAGTGTGAGCGTAAGCGTAGGGTAGGCTCCTGAGGAAGCGTGCGTGTGCGGCACCGGCCGGCGCGAATGGCCGCGCAGGAGGGCGCCGCGGGGAACCAGGTGATGAGGTGGCGGTACGACGACGTGGGCGACAGCAACTTCGCGGTGCACGGTCGCGCCGTCCCTCTGCTCATCGGGCTGCTCTTCCTTGTCGTCGTCTTCGTCGCTTTCTGCCTCTACCTCCGCTGGGCGTGCCACCGCTACACGCCCGACCCCGAGGCGACGTCGGCCTCCTCGTCGGCCTCCGCCGAGGCAGCCGCGGCGTCATCGATGCCAGGCCTCGACGCCGACGCGATCGGCGGGCTGCCCGTGACGCTGTACCGCCCGCCTGCGTCGTCTCCGCCTCCCGCCGGGAAGGGCTGCGGCGGCTGCGAGGACGACCAGGCGGCGCAGTGCTCGATATGCATCAGCGCGCTGGTGACCGGGGAGAAGGTGAAGGCGCTCCCGCCCTGCGGCCACTGCTTCCACCCGGACTGCGTCGACGCGTGGCTCCGGTCCCAGCCCAGCTGCCCGCTCTGCCGGAGCCTCCTCCTCGCCGCCGCTAAATCCGACGTCGTCAACGGAAGCGACGCCGTGTGAATGCGATGGCAAGCAGCTCCGCAGCTCGGCCATGCCACGCCTCACAACCCCTGTAAGCGTCACTTATGGGCCTGTTATTTTAGCTGCGGCTTTTGGCTGTAGTAGTCAAATGAACAGTGATGTTTGTCTCGACCGCTTCGGATCTAGTGATCGAGCGGAGTGCGTCGTAAGCGAGCCTAATCACCAATGTGACTCGGCGAAGTGTACAAGTGTAGCGGAGGTCGCCGGAAATGCAACGCTTGCCGTCCTTCCCAGGCGTTCTTTAGGGGTTGGCATGGGGTCACCTCGCTGGGCACTTTTCTGGCTTTCTGTTCAAGGCTGCAAGGGAAAGCGGTGTAGGCTGTACATATCTTTTGACTATTTATTGTAACTTTATGACTGGAGAGAGTGCAACGTATGCCGTGGTAGTTCAGGACTTCAGGTGGAATGGAATCTCTGCAGCTTAGCAGCACCGACAAGCGCAGCTCATCTTTAATCTCACGATCTCTCTGTTTGTCACTTTGTCTTGATCGCATTTGCATATAGTAGTATTATAGTATCCATACTTTGTAGTATTTTTTTGTAACCC
Source organism: Dendrocalamus latiflorus (assembly GCA_017311315.1). Lineage (NCBI taxonomy): Eukaryota > Viridiplantae > Streptophyta > Magnoliopsida > Poales > Poaceae > Dendrocalamus > Dendrocalamus latiflorus. The sequence continues at coordinate 23,310,980 of CM029620.1, forward strand.
TAAGTATCCATACTTCGTAGTATTTTTTTGTAACCCTGATATATACTTTGCAGTTTGCAAAGAGGTTTTGTCTAAACAACACCTGAGTGTTTCTATGTTCAGAACACTGAAAATTTCAGCCATCCGACCCCTCTCATCCGGTGGATCTCATTGGTGCAATTGATTCACAGTAGAGATCAATCCTGTTGGACTCTGGAGATACTGCGCAGTAAATGCCTCCCGTGATGTTTTCGGTGGTAGAGAACCTCCAGTGAACCGGTAGTCATCACTACCATAGTATACTGGGTGTGTAATTAGGGAACAGAGCAGGACGTCTTCAGCTGTTCTATCCTGTTTGGGCTGGATTGTTGGAGTTATCACGAACAGTGGCAACACAGCACTAATGTAATGTATTAAGCGAGCGAGGCTTGATTAGTTTTCAAGCATGCACCCCCGATGTCCATCCATGCAACATGGCGTTTCCTCCAACTGGACATTCGTTCTGATCCAGAAGATGAAGGCAGTAGTAACTAGCAAGCCGATCGAAGATACTCGCTTACCAAAAAGTGAAAGACAACAAACTTGGTGCTGCTCCCTTTTCTGTTCTGGCCAGAGTGCAGCAGCAGTACTATTTAACCTCAGTTTACAGGGCGTTTTGAAAGGGAGACAGTATGGGGCTACCGCTAAGAGCAAGTATAATAAGGACGTCTCCAACAGCTGGCTATTTAGTTAGCTAGATCTGATGTAGCAAGGAAAAAGTAGGGAAGAGAGTACTAGCGACGAGCAAATAGCTGATCTATTTCACGTAGTCCAAGAACATGAGAGATGAGCATGTGGGTCCAACAGTATAAAATAGTCTTTGCTTTTGTCATTCACCTCCACGTCAACTGACTATATAGCTAGTACTAGCTATTACCATTGCGGACGCCCTAAGAGGCTGTTAGTAGTCTGTATGCTGAGGTGGAGGAGAGAGAGGAGGAGAGAGAAGAGAGGTGGGCTGTAAGTTTACAGCCAGTTGAAGCACAAGAATCAAGAAACTTTGTGAGAGAAATGGGTGGGTCATACAACCTTCAACTGGCTGTAAACTACTATATGAATGGGCTAATAAGTGGGCTATAAATGTCTATACAGCCAGTTAAAGGCTGTATTATTAGCCTTGCTCTAACCAAATCATCGGTCAGTGGCTCCCACGCGGAAGATGACTGTCCTTTCCGCGACCAAGAAGTGGATTACTGGCTTAGGTTTGCAAGCGAGTTATTGATTGTGCTTGGACTGTTTGGGACATGGGCCCGGGATATCGGGCGGCTCGCTCACCATGTTCCTGCATGCACTTCTGCCTCCATGCGCACCATTCGTGCCACTCGCTACACGATGGGGTGGCAAAAGCTGCGCCGCCATTTTAGCTTATTCATGAGGCCCCACTCAGTTAGGCTGAATTAGGCTGAAAAGCTGTGATTTATGGCTAAAATTGCACTGCAGCGACTGAAATTTCACTGTAACTGAAGGTGGTTTATTTGGTGTAATTAAATCTAAAAAATTTAAAAATAGAAAAATATGCTAGCTCAATACGGACAACGTAAACGAATACGGAAAAAATAACCAGTAAAAAAGTTCAAAAAAAAACAAAAGTTCAAAAAAAAGACAAAATTTATAAATAGTAAAAATAAGTTAGAAACCAGAAGCTGAAGCTGAAATGAACGGGGCCGAACAGATCGATGCCATCATGCACAATGAGAACAAAAGGCACTGTGAAATGAAATCTATATATTTTTATGTGAAATCATACACCATTGTTACTGACAAGTAAGCCGTCCCAATGCTCCATTTATTCTTGTTGGGCCGAAATAGTTCATTTCTCTTTTCTTAGATTACAACACAGGACATATACTCACGCACATCACACTCGTAACACACACCACACATATATGTATGTACGTTCTATTAAAACATATGCTAAGACTAAAGCGAAAGTCATTAGATAAATAATGTATTTTTTTCTTATATCTCATAGAGCATGGACACATATTGTTCACTAAATAAATACGCACGTGTGTAAGGTGAGACACCCAGACGAAATAGTTATTTCCGGTCAAAAATAGCCGGAGCATGAAGCCTAGTCAACCATGGCCGATCGACTTAGTTGTTGTGCATAATGCGCGACGTTCAGGCCCAGTTTCTTGAAATTCTAGCTCATGCTGGCCTGCTATTGCTTACGTTTCTAATTATGCTGTATCACGGCCCCAGCCCACCCGCAACTGCACCCGTTTCGGCGCCTTCTCGTTTGGAACGTGCTGACCGTCACCACCTTCTTCTTTTTCTTAAACGAAGCTGGCAGGAGGGCTGCCTACTGATTCACTGATTTCCGAAGCGGATAAATATTTTACTCCCCTTGTTATCTCTATGCTAAAAGAATTGAAGCATGCATACACCCCTTTCAAGCTGTGTGGTAGAAATTAGATCCATACAAGTGTAAGACCCCGATCAACTCGGCTTCAGCTTCTGGCTTTTGGCTTATTTTTCACTATTCATAAGTTTCATCTTTTTCTGAACTTTTAGCTTTTTGTTGAGCTTTTTTGCCGATTCTTTTTTCCCGTATTTGTTTGTATTATACGTAATGGGCTAACATATTTTTTTATTTTTAACTTTTTTAAATTTAATTATGCTAAATAAGCCTCTGTCAGCTACAGTGCTTTTTTCAGCCAGCTACAGTGTTTTCAGCCATAAGCCACGAGCTTTTCAGCCGAACCGATCACCACCTAAAGCATGTTTAGTGTAGTATCGTATTGCCTACCCAAACAGAGGAAGTTAATTTATAAAGTGGAGTTCTTATTACTTCTTAAAACATATGACATATGGACAGCGATGGTATAAAGAGGAATTTGGCTAAACTCACGAACGTGCACGTATTTGTGTATTTTCACGCGAAAAATCATGTGCCTTGTGAACGTGGCACGCAACTTGGCAGACCAAGTCTATCTTTTCTTTTACGAACTGTGCATTTCTCTCTCCTTTTTAAACTGTACGAGAGATGGTAAACACTGCATAAATATCATTATGTGGTTTGATGAGGTAGTTACGGTGTTTTAATTATGTTTAATGGTGACAGGCAACCGCGCCGTGATGTTGCGCGCCACTTGCCAGCCAAGTGCACCTTTCCTTTTGTGAACCGCGCATTTCTCTCCCCTTGTTGGACTATCTAGGAGCTGATAAATATTGTATAAGTACCATTATATACATTGCATAAATACTATTATATGGTTTGATAAGGTAGTTACCAGTGTTTAAATTCTGTTTAATGGTGACAGGTGATCGCCCCGTGACATGGTGCACCACTAAGCAAACCAAGCCCATATTTTCTTTTATGAACCGTGCATTTCTCTATCCTTTTTGAACTGTCCAGGAGCTGATAAACGTTGCATGAATATCATTATATGGTTGGATGAAACATTTACTAGTGTTTTAATTCTGTTTAATGGTGGTAGGCAACCACGCTGTGATGTGGCGTGCCACTAGGCAGACCAAGCCTATCTTCCTTTCACAAACCATGCATTTCTTTTTGTTTTTGAACTATCCATGAGTTGATCAACACTACATAAATATCATTATATGGTTTGATGAGTAAGTTATTAGTGTTTTAATTCTATTTAATTACAGCAGGCGATCACGTCATGACATGACACATCACTTGGTAGGCCAAGCCTGCCTCTCCTTTTATAAAATATGAATTTCTCTCTCCTTTTAAAACTGTCTAGGAGTTGATAAACACTATACATAAATATCAATCAGATTTGGATTATCCATTTTATCCTATATCTGTACTCGAGCTATTCGATTAGTATTTGATACATTAAGACTCCAAGAGTGTCAAGTTTTTGACGGAAATGGCAAATTTTGAAGCATAAGTAGCAAAAATGACACCCTTAAAGATGCAATTGTAAAAATAGCGCTCTCCACTGCGCGGTTACCGTGCAGTTTTAACCACAGAGCGACACGTGGTAGAGCACCACATGGTCATCATGTGGCATTACCCACGGGCCGACACGTGGCGAAGCGCCACACGATGATCATACAACATTAGCCACAGCCCGACACATGGCGAGCTAAATTGCATGGTGACCGTGTGGTTTAGCTTGCCACGTGTCGGGCCGTGGCTAATGCTGCACGGTGACCGTGTGGCACTCCGCCTTGTGTCAGGCCGTGGTTAATGTTGCATGGTGACTGTGTGGTCGAGAACACCATTTTTGCAATTGTGACTGCGAGGGTGTCATTTTTACTAATCACATTTTAAAATTTGCCATTTCGGCTAAATACTCAACTACTCAAGAGTATCAATCATATCTTTATCCATTTTATCTGGCATCCATATCCAAACCATTCGATTTGTTGACACCTTACCAGAGACGTCCAGGAGAAAACACATAATTCCTCCATTCTTCCACCTTTTCTCTGGATAGTTGTGTTGTAGTATCAAACTACTCAACCACGCCAGTCTTTCTTCTCAGCGTGCACCAAGAAGGGGGGAGAGCAGATCTCCAAACCATTGCTGCAAAGAGAACCTACACATGGTGGCAATAAGGTTTTTGGGTGGCGTACATCTGCACGACCACTCGCTCTACTGCTATGTCTACGTTTTGCACTACATCGAGCCTACGCTGCTTCTTGTTCTTCATCGGACCTCACTATAAGTCGTTTGTGTAACCGATTGACTTTGATATAATTCTATTCTTGCGTATATTTAAAGTACAATATAATTTGCTTGCTACTGTTAGTTATGAGTTTTGCATCACTAGTACTTTAATATTTGCCTTTTAATAAAATCTATAATTAAAATATGGTTCTCTTTTCCAACAATATGTGTGATAGGACTCGAATCATGTATATGGCATCTTCCAAGTACGTTGTTTGTGTTTTTTTCTTAGCATACAGTAATATGAAAGAGTAGTCACATTTGTGCGGCTCCTTCTATTTCTATTTCCTATCGTCACCAGTGATATGAACAAAGTTGATTTAACAAACTTTACTAGATTTATTTGTGAGAGGAATTGCTATTTAGGAACTCTCACATATACATGCATATGATGCTACCATGACGCAGTTTGGCCTAGCAAGACCTGATACACTGATAGCAAGAACTAAAGTTGTTAGGATTGTGATACTAGATAGGATTGTTTTTTTACCTGACGGGTACTGGTTAGTTATCGGCATGAAGCTGCTGGGGCGGGAACAATGTTCGCATCAGCACAGTACTAGACTACTAGTAAATCTTTTTCGGCTAGTACGAGAGAATTGACCTCACTCCTTCTAGTACGTACTACAATCACAACACATTTCTGCTAGCCAGTACTCTAATTTATCATTTATCAACCCCTCTCGCCTTTCAGCACACGGCGCACTCCGTCGTGCGAAAAGCAAATCGCCGACACGCCGCCACGCGCCTTTTTGGCTGGCTGTGTGGCACACACAAGTTTTGACGTTTTTGACGCATGTCGGGCGTCGGCACGACGCAGTTTCCGCCATGTCGAGGCGCCGAGCGGAGCCTGGAAGATTCTTCAAGGGGCTGGTATACCGTGTTCTCTTCTGATACGGAATCCGCAGGTCTTGGTTTCTCGCAGAACTGGTTCGCTCATTCCGGCGCCCGCAGACTGCAGGCTGGCGGCGGCCAACGATACGCAGGGGCGGATCCAGGACAAAATCTGAGAGGGGGCATACCCACAAAGCCAAGTATACTGGGCCTTTTAGTAGAGGGCAAAATGAAGGCTTCCTTCATCAATTTGATAAATCACAGATGAGTGAGGGCCTTTTAGTTGGGCTGAGTGGGGCACTAGCATTAAATCTTGGGCTATATATCTGGACTTCTGCGAATTGAGTGGCGGCCTGTGCCCTCACTGGGTCCTCTTTGGATCCGCCCCTGACGATACGGTTACTTCCTGCAGATCCCATGGCACCGACGCACTGTTCATACACATGGGGATTTGGATGCACACCCTGGGATACTGGACACAGGCAGGCGAAGTAGCGCAGCCCTTAGGTGAATTTTTTTATTTGGCCCTATTCTACTATTTTAATTTTAAAATTAGTCTCATGCAACATAGAGCTATAAATCTAGCCCTCTTATCAAGCATGAAAACACTAGCGACTGACGCGTGGCTCCTACTGCGGCAGCACCTCCAGCACAACTCTATCTGGCCGGGCACGATAGATGACGGGCCCACGAAGATACTACACCACCTAGCCATGGAAGAGAGTAGGGAAGGTGCTACGCAACGGAGGCGCGGTACCAGACCCCTGTGACACATGATGGCTTGTTTGACAATTAGTAATTGGAGAGTCCCTTTGTTGTTTTATACATTGAGCGCCACCCTGGTTTAATGAGCTAGGTGGTTTGAAGAGGCAAAAGAGAATATATGAATGCGACATCGTGCCTAAATTGCATTGAGCCATTCCCACGGTGATATGGTGAAACACCATTGTCTTTAGTGGTTAAAGTCAAACAATAATAGATTACTCTTTACTCATTTTCTATATTTTGGTTTTATCTTTAAAGATACGGAGATCTTCAGAGATCTCCGTAGCGCGGCACCTTCCCTGCTCTCTGTCGTGGCTAGGTGGTGCGGCATCTTTATGGTGCTTGCCATCTACCGTGCCCAACCAAACGGAGCCATGCTAGGGCGTTGTTGCGATCAGGTGGTGTGATAGGAGTCACGTGTCAGTTATTGGTTCTTTCACGCTCGGTAAGAGAGTTAGATTTGTAATTTTGTGCCACATGAGGCTAATTTCAAAAATAAGATGGCTCAATGGGATTAAGTTGGCACAATAGGACAAAATAAAAAAACAAATCGCCCTTCGGCCAGGTTGACAATCTTGTAGTGTTGATCAGTGGCCTACTTGCAGTAACCTAGTTCAAATTACGTACGGACTTAGTTTCGGAGTCTTTTCGTGTGTAATCGGTGGGCCACAAGTTGGGCTTGGGCACCACTTTTCTTTGTAAGTCAGCCTTGGGAACCTGAAACCAACAGCAACAGGATGCCTGTGCTGCCTAGTCCACCCAGGCCTGTTTTTGCCTTTTGGTGCTACTTGCAGTGGTGTAGACATATCGAATATAAATTGAATAGTATTATATCATATTTATATTTATATTTTATTAATAAATATGAATTTAAATATTTTCAAATATGAATTAAATATTGTAATAAATTTGAATTCAAATTAAATATCTACTCAATTTAGTTGGATTCGAATATCCTCATGTAGTATGAAGATATTAATGATATTTTTATTCTTGTACAATCACGCTTAATCATTCTAATTCATTTACTTCACCTAAATAAACACAAATTCACATTGAATTAAAAAATATATCTAACTAATTAGTTGTATTGCAATAAAGATTGTATATTGCTTCGCCGAATACAAATATGGATACAAATAGTCCGGATAAAACAATATTTTGAATGGTAAAAGTTCGTACCATATTTATATCCATATTTTTATGCGAAATTGAATACGAATAATGATAGAAGAGAATTTGTTAATTGGATGAAACAATTTTATACCGTATTTGTATCCTATTAAATACGGTAACCAGATAATACATATCCATTTCCCACCCCTAGTTGCATGTGAGTCAAAATATTCACGGTAAGAATCTTTTGTATCGTTGGGAATATCCAGTCAGTCCTCCAAAAAGAAAAATAATACTCCATCCATCCAAATTCATAAGGCATACTTTCTCTTGATACATAGACCAAGGAGAATATAAATTAAAGTTAGATATTCATTAGAAATATAGAGGAAGCATGCTATTAATTTTATATTAGAATATAAAATATGTTTTATATTTATATATAGGATCATTAAAAAATACGTCCAACAAACTTATCCGGAGAGAGTATCCGGTTAAGACAGGATGTTTCACGCTTAATTCTGTGTGGAGCTTCGACAGTGACACACTGACACCCCCTCCTCGATCAGCCCCTCACCCGGCGCATCAACTTACTGGTACTGATTGGGCTAAGCCTAAGCTGACGCAACTCAGAATCTCAAGGCTGCAGCACGTAATTAACGGCAAAAAGGTACTGATCGGACTAAGCCTAAGCTGACGCAACGCAGGATCTCAAGTGCCGTGAGGATCGGCTACCATCTACGTGCAGGAGGCAGCTAGCCGGCAGAGGTGGCCCGCGAGGGAATCGTCGAGGAACGTGGCCGGCGACGGAGGCGCGCTCAATCGTACCATGCACGAGGCGGAAACCACGGCAGGGGAGCCGAGCCGGCGGGCGAACGTCCGGGGGCCGACCGGTAAGGTCGGCTCACAGAGCGTGGGAAACGGAGGCTCAGGCAGGGGTAAACGCATGTTACTACACGAGCTAGGAATAAAAACTGCGCGTCATGGTGTTGTCTGTTGTTGCCTACTGGATTAAAAATAGGTGCTTTGAATGAACCAACGTACTAATTGCCAAGGGGAGGTTTGAATCTTTTCCGAGTTGCTTAATCGAACACCCAAGTTGCATACATATACTCCGTATCATGCATACAGGATTACAGATACCAGAATCGCGAGTGCTAGTTGGGAGAGTGGGCCCACTAATCCCAATCGTCAGGCATAAAAACACCTGATAAAAATGACCCGGAATCAAAGTTGGATTTTACATCGTCCATTTGGCGACTTAGGTCCATACCTGGGGTGCTCCTGGATATGGCCTTGTTCTTCGACTTGTGGCTTCAGCTTCTCTAAAAATCAAAATAAGTAAGACGGTTATTCTAAATGTTTTTTTGAAATTATTTCTCTAAATGGCTTTTCGAGCTCACCGACACGTGTGCATACCCACGTCAACGTCTCCGTCGTCTACCACCGTCTCAAAAACAAAATAAAAAACTATCCACTATAGCAAAATGTCTTCTGCCACAGTAAAAAAACAAACCTACGCTCAGTGAACCTAAAGATCTAGGTAAAATTTTTGCTTTTTAGCCCAAAATTTGAAAGTTTTTTACATATGGACCCCTGGAAAAAAGATTTGCAAAAATGGACCCTTACCACGGCGCCAAATCATATAGCGCCCAGAGTACATGTCGCGGCGCCATATGATTTAGCGCCGTGTATTGACACGTCGGAGCCACGGTGGCACAAAACGGCGCCATGTCACACGGCGCCGTGCTATGCACGTACGGCGCTGAATGTAGTGGCGTCGTGTACTGCCTTAGCCACTCAAGCGTGGTCGCCGTGCCTTGCGTCCACCTATTTCGGCGCCAAACATACGAGCGCCGCACGTAGCTTACACGGCGCCATACCATGTGGCGCCGAGATGTGTATATAAGGCGCTCGACTGTTTGGCGCCTCTTTTGGCGCCAAACATTTGGGCGCCGTATATACACATCTCGGCGCCACATGTTATGGCGCCGTGTAAGCTACACCTGACAAAAAACACAGCAAAACAGCAAACTTTTCTGTAAAACATATGCACATACACAGACATACACACATACATTCACACATGAAACATCTGAAAACCTAAATAACAACATCGTTATCAATAAGTCTCAAAATACCACATAAATATACAAAAGTCTCAAAATATCACATAAGTCTGAAAATATGACATGTCTATAGAAAAAGTCTCAAAACATCACTGCCTCTTGGCCTTCCCCTTGCCCTTGGCTAGAGCATCACTCCCTGGAGTATACGTGCTCGGGGGACGAGCCGAACGACGAGGCCGCTGCGAAGCCTGAGTAGACGGTGCGTCAGGCATCTGCGACATCCCAATCTCGTCGTGGGTAGATGCCTCCTCGTCCTCGTGCTCCCCCTCCTCGTCATCCTGCTCTGCCTCCTCGTCCTCGTGCTCCGCCTCCTCGTCATCCTGCTCTGCCTCGTCGTCGTCGTCGTCGTCGTCATCGCCCTGACTGAAAGTCGGAGTGCGTGACGAGCTCCTCGTGGACTGGCGCGTGCCGACGTGTGATGACGAGGCTGCAGCGGCACCCGAGCGCTGGGAGGCCGCCGGTGGTGATGCGACGTCCGTGCGTGCGCGGCAACCACACCGACCTGCCGCCCGACCGAGGCGACGTCGAAGTCTCTGCAAGTAATGATATGTCATAATTGCATACATGCTGAATCGATCTAACCTAGCGAATTATCTTCGTACCTGCAGGAAGTCCCTCAGGGGGTGGCTCTCGCTATCCAGGTGGCCGAGAACCTCGTCGATCTCACGCACCGAGGTTTGGAGAGAAGTCCCCTAAAGAAATAAGTAAACATAAGTACAAGATAAACGTATGGAACCAAAGTATTGCAAATATCATGCTTTCCGTACCACTCGATCGAGAATCGGAGCGGCCTCGACCACTGTGCCCTCCCTCGCACGCCTGTCGTACGCAGTGTCCTCGTCCTCGGACGAAGCGAGGTCCGCGTAGTCGACATCAGTCCACTGCTGCCTCAGCCTGTAGCGGGTGGCAGAATGGTACCAGGACAAGTACTCCCGGAAGCTGGCGTTGCTGTGAGGGGTACTGTCCGGCTCGCAGTTGTCCTCCATCCTCCTCCACCACTGGACGTAGTCTCGGTGGTAATGAGCGAAGTCCGTCACCTTTCGTTGGCGGACCCTGTCGAACCTGTACATATAGCAGATGTCAACAATAGTTGTTAGTACGAACAAAAAGAATTTTAAATGAAACACAAATTGTTACTTACTTGTGCAACTCAACAGAAGTCGACATCCCCTCTGGGGGGAAGAACTGCACGAGGCCGAACTGACGCGCAACTCTGTGGGGGAGGTGAATCTCCACGGCGTAGAAGCAGATCAGTGGACACCTCATCCTCCAAATATGGGAGTCCCTGCGGCACATGGTGCTGAGCGGTAGCGCTAGAACCTGTGCCTCGGAGTAAGGCTCCCAGGACACCTAGTAAGCGAACACACGATTAGCCATGTACAAAAACCAAGAAATGTAGAAAAAATAAATGCAGTACCAATTTCTTACCATCGTGGGAGACAAGGTGTCAAGCTCGTTGCTGAAATCCACGTACGCCCGCTGAGTAGTCGCGAAAGGGACTGACACTGCATCCCACAGGTACGCAACAGTGGGGCCGAGGTCATCCACACCCTGTGGATGCCAAGGCTGCGCCTGCAACACTCGAGGGCGCCCCACTGGAATGCGTGTCCACATCCACACCTAGCAAGCGAACATAGGGGCAAACATACGATTAGCCATGTACGAAAACAAAGAACTGTAGGAAAAATAAATGCATTACCACACCTGCAGGAGGAAGACGCAGCCACCAAGCGTCGACGTGGGCGCCTTGCGTCTGCAGGCCTCGCAGAGCTGGCGGTAGAGGAACGCGAGGACCGCCGAGCCCCAGCTGAACTGTCCAGCGTCTCCCCAGTCCTGGAGGCAGTGAATGTACATCCACGAAGCAGCATCCCCCGTGGCGTCCGGGAACAGCACTGCCCCGAACATGTGCAGGACCCAAGCGCGGCAGTGGAAGGTCACCGTGGCGTCGTCCGCGGCATCAGGGCATTCACCAAAGGTAGCCCGCAACCATCTAAGGTGGACCCCCGAGACGCGGCCTCGCCTGGGATTATCTGGTACAGGAGGCAATGGCGTGCCCAGGAAGGCCTCCACACGTGCCCTCCAGCCCTCAGACACCGCCGGGCCGACCACCGGCTGTCCCCTGATGGGAAGTCCAAGTATCATCGCCACGTCCTGCAGCGTGACGGTCATCTCCCCACAGGGTAGGTGGAACGTGTGTGTCTCTGGCCTCCACCTGTTAATAGTACAAGGAGAAAAGAATTAGTTACGTATGTAAGAATATAGAAGCGAAAACAAATAGACCCGATAGAGAAAATGCACCTGTCGACAAGTGCGGTCAAAGCTGGGTGGTTGAAAACCGGCATGCCCCGCCGTATTAGGTTAGCGACCGTGTGAAGCCCAGCACGACGCAGCAGTGGGGTATAGCGGTTGTCGTATCTCATCAACTGGACCGCATCATGGGTTCGAGGACGAAGTATGGGTATGTCCTGAAAATTGCTATAAAAGTTAGCTGCGTGAACATCAAGTTGAACACATGTACAATTCGACCACACACATACCTGGCCGTCCTCCGTGAGCCTGCCGCGGTGCTCCCTCTCGTAGAACTCGTCTAGCAGCCGGTATCTCGCCATCCTGTGATAAATTTTAGAATTCAATGTTTAAGAAATATTCAAATAAGAAATTTATAAAACATATTTATAAATAAAATAAGAATCAAATTGAATTATGAAATTTGAATCAAAATGAAAGTATTAGAGATTTACCCTTGGTTAAATACATGTCAGCTTGTATATGATTTACCCTCCATCCCCGTTTCTCTATCCCCGGTGTCCCATTTACAAAGTTGATCATTTTGGATATACTCATAACTAATTATAACATATATGTCAATATGAACCAAACAAAAAATTGAAAGGGAATCTATAGTTTTTTTACGTATTTTGCAAATACCTTTATGAATAGTTTTCACTGGTAGCTTATTGATAATGAGGGCAACAAAATGATATAAGTCTCACCAATAAACGATAAATGCATCTATTCTCCGACATCAATCTTACTCAAATTTCTAAATATTCATCAATCTCACAAAAATCAAATCCTAAAAACGATTGTATACACAATACTACTCTTACATTACGCATTTCTATTGCAAATCTAACCTAAAACCGATCCAAATTGAACTAATTTCATCTAGGGTTTCAAATATTCCCCCACGAAATGTAGCTCAAATAATCCATATCTATTGCAAAAAATCAAGGGAGGGGAGAGAGTTCACCTTACTTGTTCGATTTGGAAGCAAAACCGTGAGAAAAATCGGTGGATTTGAGAGGATTTGGAGGGGGAATAGAGGGGAGGCGGCGGCGGTTTACTGTTTGAACATAGCAGAGAGAGGGGGAGCTGGGGGGCCGGGGGCCGCGCTCGGGCTTAAGTCACGAAGCACGGCGCCAGCACAGTTAGCGCCTAGGGTACATGAAACGGCGCCACAGACCATGGCGCCGAGCTGTGCCAACGTGGCTCCGACGTGTCAATACACGGCGCTAAATCATATGGCGCCGTGACATGTACCCTGGGCGCTATATGATTTGGCGCCGTGGTAAGGGTCCATTTTTGCAAATCTTTTTTTCAGGGGTCCATATGTAAAAAACTTTCAAATTTTGGGCTAAAAAGCAAAAATTGGACAAGATCTAGGCATGGAAAGTTCGAGAGCAGCTACTAGTAGCATGTCCTGATGTCCTCCAGCTCACCGCAGGCGCTGGTACATGCAGTTGCCGCCCAAGGTTTCGTGGCTCAAAATCCACAGGATGCACCGCAACACACTAAGCCAATTAGCAATTTACCATCCCCATGCACTGGCTGGACCCGCCTCACATGCCTCAGGCTTTCAACGCGGAAACTGCCTTTCCCCCGGCGCTATATAAACTCCCCAACTCGCAACCCGAAAGTCATCACCACAACCAACTCCACAACCTCGTACCATCACAGAAACACGAGTCCGAAACAGGTCAAGTACTCAAGTCACATCAACCCCTCACTGCTTCCCCTTTTACGTGACATGGAGACGGTGCTGGTCGGCAACCCCGCGAATGGCGCGGTGAAGCCGTTGTGCAACTCCGTCGGCTCGCTGCCGTTGGCCAACTCCCACGCCGTCATCCACCCGCCGATGGCCAGCGTGACCCCTGCGGGCGCCACGCTCGGCAGGCACCTCGCGCGCCGGCTCGTGCAGATCGGCGCCACAGACGTGTTCGCCGTCCCGGGGGACTTCAACCTCACGCTGCTCGACTACCTCATCGCCGAGCCGGGGCTCAACCTCGTCGGCTGCTGCAACGAGCTCAACGCTGGGTACGCGGCCGACGGCTACGCGCGCGCCCGCGGCGTCGGCTCGTGCGCCGTCACGTTCACCGTCGGCGGCCTCAGCGTGCTCAACGCCATCGCTGGCGCGTACAGCGAGAATCTCCCCGTGATCTGCGTCGTCGGCGGGCCCAACTCCAACGACTACGGCACCAACCGCATCCTGCACCACACCATCGGCCTCCCTGACTTCACACAGGAGCTCCGGTGCTTCCAGGCCATCACTTGTTACCAGGTGCGCGCGCCGACCGTGTCTTTTTTGCACCGAGTGCATTTCGTCGAACACCTCCGTTTGAAATTTGGAGCGCATCTTTAACAGTGCTTTACATGCATGCAGGCCGTCGTGAACAACCTTGACGACGCGCACGAGCAGATCGATACGGCCATCGCGACGGCGCTACGGGAGAGCAAGCCCGTGTACATCAGCGTGAGCTGCAACCTGGCCGGCCTCTCTCATCCGACGTTTAACCGTGAGCCAGTGCCCTTGTTCATCTCTCCAAGGTATTGAATTAAGGGAAGTGCTAAACAGATCGCATGCATGTTATGTCCCTCTGTTGATTCCAGCTCCGTTAATTTGTTGGTTTCAGTTTGTTTAATGCGTTGGACCTTTGTTCTGTGCTCCATCAGATTGAGCAACCAGGCGAACTTGGAGAACGCCGTCGAGGCCGCGGCGAACTTCTTGAACAAGGCGGTCAAGCCGGTCTTGGTCGGCGGGCCAAAGATCCGCGTGGCCAAGGCCAAGAAGGCCTTCGCCAGCATCGCGGACGCGAGCGGGTACCCCTTCGCCGTGATGCCGTCCGCCAAGGGCCTCGTGCCGGAGCACCACCCGCGGTTCATCGGCACGTACTGGGGCGCCGTCAGCACCTCGTTCTGCGCCGAGATCGTCGAGTCGGCCGACGCGTACGTTTTCGCCGGCCCGATATTCAACGACTACAGCTCCGTCGGGTACTCCCTGCTGCTCAAGAGGGAGAAGGCCGTCATCGTGCAGCCCGACCGCGTCGTGGTTGGCAACGGACCGGCGTTCGGGTGCATCCTCATGCACGAGTTCCTCCGCGCGCTCGCCAAGCGGCTCAAGTGCAACACGACGGCGTACGACAACTACCGCAGGATCTTCGTCCCCGACGGTGAGCCGCTCAACGGCAAGCCCGACGAGCCCCTGAGGGTGAGCATCCTCTTCAAGCACATCAAGGACATGCTGTCAGGCGAGACCGCGGTCATCGCCGAGACCGGCGATTCATGGTTCAACTGCCAGAAGCTCAAGCTCCCCGAGGGCTGTGGGTAAGTATCAACCACCGATCATTTTTCTCATCAAAGAATTCACGTGTAACTTATTTCTTAAAATTCAATAACAAGGGTGGTGACTTTGAACAGGTATGAGTTCCAAATGCAATACGGTTCAATCGGGTGGTCGGTCGGCGCGACGCTCGGGTACGCCCAGGCGGCGAAGGACAAGCGTGTGATCGCGTGCATCGGCGACGGAAGCTTTCAGGTACGCCCTTGGCAGAGCCGTGGCTAGCTGCAAGCGTGGTTGGCTGCTCTGTTTCTTGACAACGTTGCACATGTGCTCATGGCACGACCGATGCGTGACAGGTGACGGCGCAAGAAGTGTCGACGATGCTGCGGTGCGGGCAGAACAGCATCATCTTCCTCATCAACAACGGCGGGTACACCATCGAGGTGGAGATCCACGACGGTCCGTACAACGTCATCAAGAACTGGGACTACACTGGTCTGGTCGACGCCATCCACAACTCTGACGGCAGCTGCTGGACCAAGAAGGTTGAATTCAAAGACTAACTCCGTTTCAAAAAAAGACTATTAAATACAGCTAAATGCCAATCGACCACTGGGTTGCTCGACCGCGACAGCTGAAATCTTCGCCGCTGTTTTCTGCAGGTCCGGACTCAGGAGGAGCTGAAAGAGGCGATCGCGACAGCAACGGGTTCAAAGAAAGACTGCCTCTGCTTCATCGAGGTGATCGTGCACAAGGACGACACGAGCAAGGAGCTTCTCGAGTGGGGCTCCAGGGTCTCTGCTGCGAACAGCAGGCCACCGAATCCCCAGTGATCTGGTCTCTTCGCCGATTCTGCAGTGGCGCCTAGCTTGAGCAGTTTTGCGAATGTCCTAGTAATTGTTATCTGTTGGTTAATTCGTTTGCATCCGGTCAGGTTTAGGCAAGAGGAGCATGTTAGCATCCGAGTTATTCTTATCTGCTGCCTGTTGGTTAATACGTTTACAAATTGATGGGGTTGCCTTCCTTGTAATAATGTTTGTAATTCAGTTGCATGCATATTAAATTCCAATAGACTTGATTTTAATAAATATGTCTACCATATTTCAGCATAGTTATCATCAGCATCTCGAATATTAATTCCTCGAGTTAAATTTTACATTAAAATATTTTGTATCATTTACATTAATAATATAAATAATTTTACATTAAATAAAATAGATAATAACCAATAAATATTGAAGGCCATATAAAAAAATCCCAACATAACGTACCCCCACAAGGCCAAAACACTTGTAAAGCAACAAAAACAGAATGCAAAAACCATCCATTTCATCATCAGCAAATTAATGACCCCTATACACTTAGGTATAATAACGACCAGCTACGTAAAAATTACACTCGTCCGGGCCTTGACAAGATCCTGACGTACAGCATGAGGTTCCAGACGTCGGGCACATCGGGGAGGCACCAGTGGATGCAGTCGGTGTAGGTGGCCGGGTTGGCCTGCTCCTCCGGTGTCAGCACCTTGCCCTGCCGGATGAAGTGCACCAATGTGTTTTTGGCTTTTACTTAGATTTTATTTAAATCTATTTATTTTTCACTTGCTTTCTCTCTCATTAGATAACATATTTAAAGGAGCAGAAGCAAAACCTAAAGATTAAGAAGTGATAACTGAGTAAAACCGATGCAAATTGTGACATTTGATCATGTTGAACATATTATTTCAAATATATTAGTTATTATTTTGCTTTAAATTATTATGTATTGCTAATTTATTACAAACCTTCGTAACCGGTAGTTAACGACTAAATTTGATTAATTCCTCAATTGATAATTTAAATGCCATGATTTTATTGTCACTATAGAATGAGTAATTATCTTAGTGATACTAGTATCTCTGTGGGTTATACGTTTAGTATGCTTAGCTATGCTTGTAGTATATTAGACTTATCATCACATATTGATTGATTAATTAAAATTTAATTTAATGAGATATTGAATCATGATGATCAACCACAGTTAAAAAATTTGTATACCATGGCATGGATAGCGTCACTGGTTTTGGTTATACAAAACAGTTTTATTTGGACGAGTGATCGTGCAGTAAAGAGGAAATGTGATCAACACTTTTGGGATGTGGATGTCTCGCTTAGATAATATCTAAGGACTTAACTTTGTGTGCCATTGATCTGACTCTTATTGTGCAACTATATGTCTAATATGGGATAGATTTGGTTGATTAATTTATGATGTTTCAATTTTGTTTCACCATTGAGATGTAGTGGGTGACGGTTAGATATTTCCACGGGGCGCAAGAGGAGGCTCTTCGACTAGGTGGTTAGCCTACTCGACCGTGAAACCTTAGTGGACAGAGCTGGCTTGAGATTAAATATTGTAAAAGCTTTGTTGTGATCTTCTTGGTTGTCACGCTTAAGGAAATGTGTTATTGCACAGATATTATAAGATGTTCATATCATATGTGTAAACTTGTACAACCTCTGTAGAGTGTAAAACTATTCGAATAGTCGTGTTCTCGGTTATGGACAATGCTAACTAATTTTACACGAGGGATATAGTTTTTGTATAAACATGGTTGGATTAAGGTTGGGAAGTGAATGGTTAGCTCATTGGTGGTTCATTACGTGAATGATTAGTTCACGGGTGGTTCCTTGGGTGAATGGTCAGTTCACTTGGGATTTATTCAATTCCTTTCACTTAATTACTTATTACTTGTTTTAAAAGTTTGTTTTAATCTATGTATTGTATTTAATATAAATTATTGTTTTCTGTAAAATAATCACTCATCCATCATTTGGTAAGGCTTGTATTATTATATATTGTATCGTATTATAAACGACTTGCTGAGTACTCTATGTACTCACAGCTGTATCCTTTGCTGCTCAGTTGTTGAAGGAGAACCATATCGGACGGAGGTATTTGGAGGAGAATTCTTCGACGACTTCTTAGATTAGAACTTTGCTTTCCAGCCAATTGACTGTCGCATGTCGGATAGTTACTATGTTTATCTTATATTTTTTCACTGCTAGTTTTGCTAAAACCTTTCAGGCTATTATTTGTAAACTTGGCCATGATGTCACTATTCTGATAATTAATAATATTTACGTGTTTCTTAGGCATTCATGTTCATGGTCGATATTTATCTATGTTACCACTATATGCACTAGCGCAATCCTGAACTAGTATGGAATATACTGGAGAGTCTGGATTTACATATTCAGGTCTCGACAAATAGATGGTGCTCAGGTACAAAAAAGGGGTAGGTTGGGACTCTCTGTATACGATTATAATAAAATGATCAACTACTTTCACTCGTATATGAGCCGCATTATTGTATCGATTATAGTAAAATGCTACTCTACCAAAATTAATTATAACTCAATTTAGATATGCGAGACTAGGTAAGACCAAGAGAGGACCCATGGTGGGTGTTGGGCAATGGACGAGCCTCCTCAGCATGTGTGGGTGATGAACTTAGCCACCTTGACACACAGTTGTCAAGGTGGTGACCCCTAAGGTGGATGCTAGGTGATGGACAAGCCTCCTTGACACAGGGGTCAATGTCATGATAACTGGGTGGAGTTATAATGCACCAAAGTAGAGAAAACGTTGTGAACCCCAACTTGAGCATCATATTTAAGAAAATTAGGGCTGTGCAAATTTCAATTGAACAAAAAAAAAACCAGACCAAAAGAAACCAAATTGCACCGGTCAACTCAGTTTGATCGGTTTTGGTATTTAGTTTGGTTTCTATATTTTGGGGAAACCGACTGAAAACCGAAGAATAATAGCACGCAGTGTGTGCCGTCAGTGGATTCAAATCGCTATGTTGCTTTTGTTGTTCAACAACATGGATATATTGCATATGTACATAAAATCTCCGGTTTTCTCCACTTGAAGTTATAGCTCACTTCAGACAGAGTAAGACTAAGACAATGTTTCTAATGGGTAGCGCACATCATTAATTATTGTGCTTTATTTCCTTATGCATATGCAGTCGAATCTCTATACTCCATTGGAGTGCTTCTAAAGTTTAAATTCTATTGCCAGTAATCTATATATTGTGAACCGAGTATATTGTGTGTAGCTATCTACTCATCCCCGTCTTCTATAATTAGTAGTTAGAATCATTTTCTTTCTAAGTATTGTAATATTTGGGTAGAATTTGTTAAGCCTTGTTTCGGACTGTAACTCTGTGTGGCAATAATATTATAATAATGGTGTACAGTCTCTAATTATTATTCTACTGTAACACTCTGATAAACTTATTATTCATTAAAATAGTATTTTACTGGCTAAATGAATAATAATGTATAAACTACTGTTATTATACTCGGTAATGACAAGGATCATCACAGTATCCATCTTTAGCCTGGACAAAAGACGAGAGCGACTGCACGTCTGCAGATTGCAGCAATTGACACTCGCCAAGTCATATCCGTGAGGAATGTCAATTGCTAATCTTTCCCATTTACCCTGGTAATTTGGGGGCTGTTTGGTTGCCTGCATCGGGGTGGCTCGCACCAGTGCATGCAGGGAGATGGTGTTTGGTTGCCTGCATCGGGGTGAGAGCCTGCACGAGCGGATGCAAAAAATCAACTGGAGCCAGGCTGAGGAGAAACGCGACTGAGGACCTTCTCTACTCAGCCTGACCACGCTCATGTAGCTGCATCAGCTCATGCAGGCAACCAAACAGGCCCTTAGTGAATGCTTCTTTGACTTAAGATGCAAAAGCGTCAATCTGACGACCTCTACTCGACGGTGATAGTTCCATGGGATGCGCGACAGGAAGCCAAGGGTGATTCAGTAAGCAAGTATTTCTTCCCCTTCCATTGAGTACGAACTACGAATTTTATTTACGTGTGATTACGGCCCAAAAGGACCAGCTGCTGGATATCAAGCCCAATAACTAGTTTCGCTTGTTTTGGATTTCCGCATTTGGGCTCCCTTCTCGTTACCAGGCTACTTACTAATTAGGATTTATGGGCTTAACACCGAAGAAATGGACCCTTAACATGGGCCACAGCGCATCCGGCGGGCCCACTACGGTTCTACCGAGCGTACACCACCATTCCTTTCCGTAAGTGGACAGTAAAGCCACACAGTCAGCCGGTGGACTCACGGGACAGCCACTTTTTTTACGCGGGGGGGCAGGTGCGTGCTGACGTGGCGCCCTGTTTTCCCTCAGCAACAAAACCTCGCCAACCGCGTGCTTCCCATTCCGCTTCCCCATTCTACCATCTCGCCTCCTAATTTCCCCACCTCTCGCCGCCGCACCACCCCACCCTCCCGCCCCGCAACCACCTACCTTCTCTACCCGAGGTCAGCACCGACCGCGGCCGCCGAGAGGCGTGGCCCCATGCGCCTGCTCCTCGCGACGCGCCTTGGGCTCGCGCTTGGCCCGCGTGGCGGCGTGCCATGGTGGTGGTGAGCTGGGAAGGCGTGAGCTTTGCGGCGCGCCGGGGGGGACTGCGGAGAAGGGGGAGGCGTGGAGGGGTGTAGTTTGGCGCCTCGCCGCCGGATGGCTGCCGACGATGCCGCGCGGAGCAGTAGAAGGATGGATCTGAACCTCTACCTCGGCCTCCCCCGCGCCCCGCCCCCGCGCCGCCCCCATCTCGGCTCTGACCTCGCACTCGGCACCCCGATGCTGCCGTCGTCCCCCTCCTCGTCCGCCGCCTCAGCCGACGCGCCGCCGCCGGAGCCGGAGCCGCTCGACCCGCCGTACTCACCGTCGCGCGCCGACCTGGTGCGCCCGCCGACCCCGCCGCCCGAACCCTACGACCCGTCCGCTCCCGAGGCGCTCCCTCCATATGTGCCGGCCCCAGAAGCAATACCTGAGCTTGCGGACGACCTTGAATTCGGTTTCTCGCACCCGCCACCGCCGCTGCGGCCCAGCGAGCTGCTCAGGTGGCTGGACCGGCCGTCGTCGTCGACGGCCTCCTCTTCCTTCCGCCCGGAGCGTGCCGGGCGCTACCGTCGTGTGATCTGCCTGAATGGCCGCCAATCTCGCTGCCTCCGTCCTAGACGGTTCCGGTCAGACCTGCCACCTCTCAGCTCCGAGGCCCCTAGCCTGGAGAACGACGCTGTGGCGCAACCACCGCAAGAGCCTATTCACGATACGGTGGAGGACAATAAGGTAGTTGCCGATAGCTCCTTGGTGGGTGCCGTACAGGAGGAGCCAACGGAACGTTGCAAAAGTTCTGCGATGTTCGAGTGCAACATCTGCTTTGAGATGGCTGTGGAGCCGGTGGTAACTTCATGCGGTCATCTCTTCTGCTGGCCTTGTTTGTACCAGTGGCTGCATGTTCACTCAACTCACAAGGAGTGCCCTGTTTGCAAAGGTGAGGTGACTGAAGGAAACATCACTCCTATCTTTGGGAGAGGGAATTCAAGTTCAGATGCAGAGAAGAAGGTTGCAGAGGATGGCAACGTGTCCGGCCCTAAGATTCCTCCAAGGCCACATGGGAATCGGCTCGAAAGTTTTAGGCAGCAGTTTCACCATTTGCGCCCAATATCTAGAAGGCTTGGCGAGGCACATGGCATATTGTCTTCTTGGCGGCGCATTCTTGATCAGCAGATTATGAGTAGTGTGAGTAGGTTTGAAGGGCCTCCTGAATCAACTGTCCAGGAAATGATTGATCATGCTCATCATACTACTACTAGCCATTTAGGGCGAATTACTACTAGGATGAGGGCAGGGAGGTTGCAAAGAGAAGCAGAAAACACTACTTTTGTTGCTTCTGCTCCCGACAGTGGGCTGCCCGGAAACAACACATCAGATCCGCCTAGGCGTAGTTCAAGTCCACTTTCCTCAGAAGGAATTGATTTATTGCAACGCCTTGCCCTTGTTGGCCTGGCAAACACGGAAAGGTTGGCAACTGCTGTGAGTGACCTTAGAAGAATAGCTAGGCCGAGCCAACATGGAGCATCAACTTCATCGAATCCTCCAAATCCTGAGCCAGTTGATGGAACTCATGTTGCTGCAGCACTGGCTGCAGATCAAGCTTCTAATTCAAGCACCGCGGCTGTGATTCAGGAGGTTGCTGCTTTTACTGAAAGCGCAGGCGAACCTAGTAATGCAGGGTCTTCAAGATCCCTGAGGAGGAGGGGAAGAAGCGATGCCTTGGGTTCTTTGGATGTGGATGGTGGGGGCCTACATCGGAACAAGAGAAGGCAGCTAAACTGAAACTTGCAGGTTGCAGCGTTGTTCTAATTTGCCATGTGTGCTGTTCACAATTAGCCCTTTTTATCTCTTTGGGCAATATATGCTGGGTGTGATATAAAGTTCTTTCTCTTCGAGTCGTTGGGTACTGCTGAGTTGGTTGCCAGTTCAGTTCCCCTCGATCTGTTTAATTTATGCTATTGCTCAAGGCATGTATACGGAGGAAACTTGAGGGAGTATCATCAGATGAATTTTCCTTGATTGTAAATCGAATGTGCAAACATGTATTCAATGGAATTGACTTTCACTTGAGTCTCATTTGTAGATAGCTTCTGATTCCAGGAGGCCTCAATGAACATGTATTTGTTGTTACTTTGCTGTTCGCAGCTGCTCCGCATCTATCCTTACTGGGAAAAGAGGTACGTTACTATTTCCTTTTATGCTAGATTTGTCTTGGGATATAATGCTACTACTTCCGTTCTTGGTTGACGGTTCATGTATAGAGTAAAAGCTGAATTCTGTTGTTCTCATGGAGTCATGACTCATGATCAACATTTGGTATGTTTAATTGTCTTAGCTGATTATGCTCTGTCAACCAGTCTTTGCTACTCACTGAATTATAGCAAGTTTTGGCCATACCGAATAGTAGGTGTAGCGTGTTTGGATTTGATACCACTTGCAGTTCGAAGATAATACAGCACGCTGCATGGCTGTTTTTATCTGTTTTGGAGTAAGACTGAGCACTAGTACTGGACAAAATCTGTAACTTGCTATTCTTGTGCACGCCTACACGCACACACACGCGCACATGCACACGCACACACACGTATTGATCTTGGTGTTGTAGTCATATCTTAGTAGTAGAAAACTATACTAGTTTATCATTTGTTTTAGTTTAGATTGAAGTACAATGAGGATGCTCATCTTGTTGGAT
Source organism: Dendrocalamus latiflorus (assembly GCA_017311315.1). Lineage (NCBI taxonomy): Eukaryota > Viridiplantae > Streptophyta > Magnoliopsida > Poales > Poaceae > Dendrocalamus > Dendrocalamus latiflorus. The sequence goes on from CM029620.1 coordinate 23,334,164, forward strand.
GAGTAACAAGAATCTGAAACCTGAACCCTGATGCTCTTATGCTCATAACATCTTTTACTCTAATATTCAGTATCGGTTCTATACACTGTAGTGGAAGTACAAAGTTGGGGTGTTCCCTTAGAAACCATGGGTATGTATGTTTTGGCCGAAACATGTTATCGTTTTGCAGAATTTAAGGGGGAATCTATATGATCAGTGCAGCAGTGAGTCCCAACTTCTGTTATGTTGATTGTGTGCTACCAAGCTTGGCAATTTTTGTATTGCGCCTTTGTTGCTGTCAACTTACATGTGCCCAGGAGGATGTAATGTTGCTGTAAACTTCCATGTATCCAGGCTACAAGCTGCATAACCAGGAAAGAATTGGGAGTTGTCATGAGGTCCTTGCGTTACCAGCAAAGAATTGGGAGTTGTCATGAGGTCCTTGGGTCAAAACCCAAGTGAATTCTTGAACGTGATGTAATCTATTCTATATTGTTTCCATTGATGCAAACAGATAATTAGTTGGTAAATTAAATTTCTGAATATGAATACCTTCTTTAGGTTCTATTGATTTTGTTCGGAATAATTTGATACGTTTTGGAAATTTCCCCAAAGCATTACTCAACCATTAGGTATTAGTATTGTTATACGGTTGGCACTTTTGCAGCAACAGCTTCCGTGTTATTTAGTGGTTTGCCGTAAAGCCCACCAACCTGATTAGCGCACAACTTACTGGTCGTGGGCAGCCGTATTTTAAAAAGCCTACGGTGCGGCCAGCCCCCCCTTGCACCGCTAGCAGGTTGCCGTGCGGAAGAGCGTTGGGGCACTTGTAGTTGCTCTGTTTGGCCTCAGCTGTAACTGCTGTAGCGTGTCGTTTTTGTGGTTGTTTTTTTTCCATGTCCGGTTTCGCACTCTAGTTCTTGACATGAAGCTTTTGGTTCCTCCGTTGAGTTTTGTTAGACTATATGAATGGACGTAAATAAAATGATAATGAATAATTGATATTTAGATTGCTTTAGATTTTACGTTTGTGGAAGTTTTGGTCGATTGTGGTTGAAGGTTTCAAGTTCAAGTGCTTTCAGTCTGCTCTGAGTGGTTTTTGTCTTCTCCAAGTGTTTTATTTGCTCCGAGTAGTTTGGATCAGTCCAATCGGGTTTGAGTGGCATTGGATGATATCCGAGTAGCTCTGGAGTATCGAAAGGCTTTGAGTGGTTTTGGTTGTTCCGAATAGTTTCGAACCAGTCCGATCAGATCCGAGTGGCATCGGACGATTTTCGAGTAGCAATGGAGTATCGGATGGTATTCGAGCAGCTTTGGAGCATCGGACGGCTTTCAAGATGCATCGAAACATCGGACGGCACTCGAGTGGTATCAAAAGATCGCACGGCTAAATGACCACGGTAGACTTCGACCACAACAGCTTTCGATCATGGCAAACCTCGACCATGTTGGTTATGACTTAGAGTTGTTTACGACCACATTCGACTACAACCATGTTCTACTTCGACTATGTCCGGTTTTGATCACGAAACATCGACTGTGGCAGAACGACCATACTTGGTCGAAGGTGAAAAGTTACAATATCTTGTCGATGGTTGTTGCTATAGTACTTTGCCTATGATCGTAGCTACAATAATTGGTCAATAGTCGTATACTTTACTGGTCGGTACTTGATAGTCGTATACTTTACTGGTCGGTACTCAATAGTCGTATACTTTACTGATCGGTATTCGATAGTCGTAAATTTTACTAGTCCGTACTCGATACTCGGTAGTCAGAGATTCTTCTGGTCGATAGTCGAAGCTTTACGGTTGATGGTCATAGAGTTTGCGGTCTACTGTTGTTGTCTTCGGGTTTAGTCGAAGGCTTTGCGATCGTTTGCTGTAGGTTTCACGGTCGGTACTTGTAAACTTCATGGTCGGTACGAGTGCTTTAATTCATGTGATCTTCGAGTACCTCGAGTACTCGTGTTGGGTTAGTGGTTGACTGATTTGGTTGTAGCGGTTGTCGGTGATACTCGGTGCTTGGTGATCGATGGTGCGGTGATTGATTGATGATTGGTAGTCGTAGATTTGATGCTTGGTACTCGATAATTTTGGTCGATAGCAATGCATGGTATTCCTGAGTGTTTAGAGCAAAGCGATGGTAATTCCCGAGTACTTATTGTTTTCGAGTGTTGATGACAGTCAAGTTATGGAGAACTTGCGTCGGGAAAATGTTTCTTTGGTCTTTGCATGTGCAAGATGATGTGGAGACGATTATGGACGATGATGAGAATGACTGTCACATCCCAAAATTTGGCTTTTTGAAAAATTTAAATTCAAATTAATTATTTTAAGGTAATTGGATTTTAATTGGCTTTTATTTGCCTTTCTGGATTTTTCTGGAATTTAAAAACTATTTTTAGAATTTAAAGAGTAATTCCAAATATGAAAATTAAATATCAACAGTAGTTGGAAATAATTTTATTTAGTCCAAAATATGTCCAGGAGCTTCTGTGAATTTTTCTGGAATTTTTGGAGGTATTTTCATATTTTTCTGAGGCCTAAATAATTTTCTAGCCTTTTCTGAAAATCAAAATCAAATTCTGAAAATAAAATCTCTCCCTTTTCCTCCAGCCGACGCGTGGACGGCCCAGATCCGTCCACGTCGCCGCTCGGCCAATCCAGGCCACCCCTCCCCTTCCCTCGCTGTCCAGCGGGCCCGGCCCGTCAGCCAGCGGCCCCGCCTTCCCCTCCTCCTCGCCCGACGCGTGGACGGCTCGGATGAGCCGAGTCTCCGCGCGGGCCATCCAGCCGCCCGCTCTCACTTCCTCCCTCACCTCGCTGACCCGCGGGCCCCGCCCGTCAGCCACCCCGGGCCCCGCTCTCGCTGCCGCCCGGCCCCGCCTGTCGGATCCGTCTCCCTCGCGGAGCCGGCGCTTTCCTTTCTCTCCCCCCTCTTTCCTTTCTCGCCGGCCGACCGAATCCTCGGCGGACCCGGCCTTTCCTTCCCCGTTCCTCTCCGGTTTTGGAATCCCCGAGCTCCCCGCGCGACCAAATCCTGAACGCCCGCGCCTCCCTTCCCTCTCCGGCCCCCTATTTCCTTTTCCCCCCAAACTTTCCCCACCGGCCACCGAGATCTCCGGCGAGGAATTAAGCGCCCGTGTTCCCTCCTCTGCTCCTATAAATACCCCTATCGCCCTCATCTCTCCCCACACCACCTCGCAGCGCTCTCCGCCTCCTTCCCCGAGCCCCGTAGAGCCCTGCCACCGTGCCACCTTCCCCTCCGAGCTCCGCCCAACTCCGGCGAGCCTTCCCCGCCGCCTCGGACCCTTCCAGACCCGCCGCCGCCACCCCGAGCATCCTCACGCCCGGGCGAACCTCCCCGTCACCTCGGCTGCCTCTCCCCGTCGCCGGAGCGTCGTCGCACCAGAGCTCCTGAGCTGCGCCGTCGCCTTCCCCGTCGCCGGCCTTCTCCGCTCGTCGCCGCACCTCGTCGACCCCTCCAACTGGACCCCTCCGCACTGGGACTTCATTTCACGCGTCACCCGAGCACCTCCGGCCTCCCCTCGCCGCCGGCGCCGTCGCCTCCGATCACCTCTGCCCGGGCCACCCGAAGGTACCCCTCAAGAGGGTTACCTACCCTTATTGGGTAGGCAACGCCTCCCCGCTCACTTGGCTAGCAGCGCTCGCTCGTAACTCCCTCGGCGCGCGTTCGAGCCTCCGGCTCCGCGCGCGGAGGTTGAGTTTTTCGTTTATTTTCCGGGCTGACAAGTGGGTCCCACCCGTCAGCGGCCGCCGGTCTGCGCTGGTACTGCCGCCTGGGCCCCACCAGTCTGCGTCAGCCTCTGACAAGTGGGTCCAGATGCCAGTGGGTCCCACCTGTCAGTGACCGAAGAAAATGAGGTCACTGACAGAGGGGTCCCACATGTCAGTGACCAGCAGAGAATACTGTTCCGTGGGTCCCACCTGTCAGTCTCCCGAGATAAAAATAAAAGAATAAAATTTAATTCTCCAGTGGGTCCCACCTGTCAGAAATTTCCGAATTTCTAGATTTATTCAAATCTGAGATTTTCAAATGAGCATAACTTTCTCATTTTAACTCCAAATCTAGCCATTCAAATTTCTAAATTCATCTAAAATCATAATCTATCCAACTATGGCCTCTGTAGAATTTTTGGATTTTATTTGTATTTATTTGCTTTGTTTGCCTCGTCTTTCCTCGCGTAGATTCCAACGTTGTCGACGATCCCTCTTCACAGCAACAAGAAGATCCAGAAACCCTGCAAGAAGGCAAGTCTCCTTTGATCATCTTGAACCTATGCTTTTGAAAATGTTTTAATTATTTTAAATTGTATGCATTGCTATTTACATAAAAGTCACTAGTTCAAATCTTTAGGAATTAGTTATTCCAACTTTGTTATGTCCTCAATTGACATTGATTGCCATGTACCTTGTCACCCTAGAACTTCCTTTGTCTCAATAATGAGATTACTATTAATCTTTGTGAATATTAGAATGGTAGGTTAATGCTTAGTCTTGCTACCTAATAACTTTGGAAAATCTTGAAAATGGGAAATTATGATTTATTATTAAATTCTTGTGTTTGAAAGTAAAGTGGCAATTGGAGTTGTCACTGTGATTTTAAAATAAAATAAAAATGTGAAAGTTGGTTTAGATTTGGGTGGATGGCTGTTTGGGTTGGTGCAGTAAGCACGAGAACTTGTTAAGTGTATGTTCCACCCTAGTCAGTTAAGGACCGACGCTTGTGTTTGTCCAAACTGAGCATTAACCGTACAACCACAAGTCTATATGGGTACGACCTAGCTGACTAACTTATGATAGTCTAGTTTAGGTGCCACCAGTGGAAAGTGGGTGCCAGGGATGGACTGGTTATTCACAGTGAGGGACAGAGATTTACTGTACTCATATGGCGCAAGAGGGGGGCTTCGGTTCGGGCAGTTAGCCTACCTGCGGTGAAACCTCAGCGGGTGGTATCTAGCTAGATTAGAGTAAGGTAAAGGCTTTGTGATATTTTATTTGGGTCTCATGCCAAAGGAAGCGTGTTGACTTTTAGGATAATTTATCTCTTGTGGGTAAAGTTGTACAACCTCTGCAGAGTGTAAAACTATTCGAATAGCCGTGCCCACGGTCAAGGGCGGGCAAGGAATGCATTCACATGGTAGATTTCTGGTTTTGGTTTTAAAATCAAAAGTTTTGTATTCCGAGAGTGGAGGGAACTCTCGGAAGGGAATCCTGGTGGATGGAGCCAGAGAGGGTGGATGGAACCCGCAGTTTAAAATTTGACCAATGGTAATTGGTTAGCTAGTGTTGGTAGTTGGAACCTTCGCTAGAAAGATAATTCTGTTAAAACATTTACTTCATTAAATTAATGCCTTCGAAAATAATTAGTAGTAATTGAGATTTCAAATATTGCTTTGTGCAAAAGAACTCTATGGCCTTCCTTTGTTAAGCCTTGCATCTATGCATTTTTCCCAAGACTTGCGGAGTACTTTATGTACTCACATGCTACACTTAAAAATAAAATCTCAGAGGAAGTTGAAGCTCAAGAAGGCGACTACGACTACTGCTTCGCTTGTGGCTGCGACGGATTCTTCCCGGAGGACTAGGTCGCGCTTCCCCAGTCAACTGCCTGTGGCATCTTGATGGGTCTACTTTGATTTCACTTTGCTTCCGCTGTGTTTTGATTGTGCGAGGTCTTGAAACCTCCAATGTAATAATGAGACCTGGTGGTCAGTACTCTTTATAATTGTAATAAATACGTTGTTGGTCATGAATCATTTCTGTTTAACTGTGTGCACTAGCTTTGATCTGAGACTAGTGCAGAAATACACAGAGGGTCCGGGTTTGGAAATCCGGGGGCCCGACAATGACCGAGACTTGGATGGGGAGATTTGAGGTCAAGATGGTTGAGCATGTCACGCGAGATGGCCGTGCTAACGCTGGAGTACATGGAGATCAAATGTAGTGATGCGTGGAGAAGCTACAAGCGGTGCAGTCCTAGAGGCTTCTACATGGAGGTTGATGATGCGGGATGGAGTTACAGGAGGCACGTTCCTGGAGGCTTCATCACGTGGTGAGTTGGAAATGTTATGAAAGGAGTTCGTAACGGGAGAGATTAGAAATTTGGTAAAACCCGTGTTAGGAAGGGTTTTGGGTCTTTTGATTTGATGAAGAGATAGGATTTCGTGTTCGTGTTTGAGTCGAACACGGTTTAGGGCTCTATCATATAAAAGTAGGGAGAGGCCAAGTGTTTTGGCCGTGGCTTTGCAAGACTTTTGGTGCTAGAGTTTTTAGGGATGCTTGTGAGGACACTTTGTAACTCCACGAAAATTAAACAATAAAGAATATATTGAATCAATCTAGTTCATGATTTCTGGTAATTGCTGTTTGGACGAAGCATATGATTACGAGCAAAACTAAGCAACAAGTGCTCTTTCGAGTAGTCAAATTCATCATCGATTACGTAAAGATTCTGAGAAACAAAGGCAATCATTTACCTTTTTGATTGCGTCATACAATCCTATAAGTTTTATCCAGAGATGGTCACTGTGTGTGTATGTAGCAGTGCTCTTCTGTCTGTCAAAAACAATTTTTTTACTTTCTATTATTTACGTTTTGTGATAAAAGATAGTGAATTAGATTTTGTCGAACTGACCTGTTTTTAGCTAGCGAGTTTGCCTGTAGGCTGTATCAACCAAACACAATATTTTTTCCTGATAATGGCCAAATCCAACTTCACTACATCCTATTTTGCTGAAACTTCAATATCCATACCAATACAGGCCGTCCACTAGTCCAGTAGGGGACAATCTTCCTGTTCAATTCTGATAGCAACAAAAAACGATCCTCCTCTCAACCTCTCCAGACATTTTCTTTTCCCTTTAGCTCGAGATGATCGGGAAAACCAAAGTGCTCTAGCGTTCCATTCTCTCTCTCTCTCTGATGGGAGTTTTAGGAGTACTACTATTGCCAAGCTGCCACGTGTAGCAACTAGCAAGTGCGACCGAAAACTGTACTAGAAACCAACACATTTCTGGCAGATGGACGGCTCTGCTGAGCGCTGACGCTGCATTGCCATTCCGCAGTTGCCATCCCATCAGAACTGCTCCACCGACTGCCTGCCCCTGTTGAACGCACGCAGTCCATCAATTTCTTTTTTGATCGAAAAGGCAGAAGACCTGCCGTAAATTAAATGAGAGAAGAAGTAAATATTACAAGCAGGGCCTCAGACCAAGAGTCTGAGGGGGGGGGGCCTCAACAAAAGGAAAGGAGAGCAACAAAAAGAAAGAAACCCCTCCTCTAAAAGCCCCTAAAGAACTTAACCGACCCCTATCTCTTCTCTTGCCGAAACGACTGAATACACTTGTGTGCTACCTATTACTACTTGATTTGCCACTGATTCCTCCGAGAGAAAAGGGTTATCGAAAATTCTTCTATTCCTCTCTCTCCATACATTTCACCACGTTTGAACGAGGGCCCCAATGTATCTCCTTTTGATAGTTTTTGGCCTAATTTTTGTGAAGGCCTTCCACCATCCCGAGAGGGTGTTGTAATTTTGTCCAACTGGAGAATCTCTCAAATTCAAGAGCTCTGTCACTTTGCTCCAAACTGCCGTAGAAAAGGTGCAGTCTTTTGCTAGGTGACAGGGGTTTTCTCCGTGCTGAGAGCAAAGAGCGCACAAAGGGTTGCATGGCCAATTCCTTTTGAGGAGGTTATCAGCAGTTAAAATTTTCTGATGCAGAAGAACCCATCCAAAAGATTTAGCTTTTTGTTCGGCGTAACCTTTCCACAGGTGATTAAGGGTTGGTTTTGGGATTACACCACTAAACTGAATTGAGTAGGCAGATCGCGCCGAATACTCTCCATTTGCTGTCCATCTCCAAAGAATAGTATCATCCCTATCCTCTAGGGTGTAGTGAATCAGACTACCCGCTAGCCAAATCAGCTGCGAGATCTGATTAGCATCCGAAATTATCCCAATACAGTTTAACCAATGATGGTGTCGCATGGCATCTTGAACCGAGATACTTCTTTTTCGAGAAATCTTAAAAAGATCAGGGGCCCTTGATTGCAAGATCTGATTGCCCAGCCATTTATCATTCCAGAAACTTGTCTTAGCTCCATTTCCAATAGTGATAATCGTGCTCGCTAAGAAAAGAGATAAGTCCTCTTTGTTGCACGGCAGCTCCATGAAGGTCCAGGGCCGAGTGGGATCTGTCCATCTTAACCACAACCACCTTAAGCGAAGAGCTCGAGCAAATCTTTGTAGGTCAAGAATTCCCAGTCCACCTAGTGAGCGTGGCTTACAGACCGTGGCCCAATTAACTAGACAGTGACCGCCATTTACATGCTCAGGCTCTTTACCTTTCCATAGAAAAGCTCGTCGAAATCGGTCTATTTTCTTTGACAACCACTTGGGTGCAGGCAGCACTGTCAAGAAATAAGTAGGTATAGAAGAAAGAACATGTTTTACCAAGGTTTCTCTACCAGGCATGGTTAGAAACTTTCCTTTCCACCTCGGCAATCTGTTTCCAACCTTATCAATTAGGGGTTGGCAGTCAAGCTTCCTCAAATTCCGGAAATGTAAAGGGAGCCCAAGGTAAGTACATGGAAAAGTGCTTGTCGGTCCTTGGAAGCATTGCCGAGCCGAATCAATCAGTTCACTTGAGCATGCTATTGGATAGACCTCTGTTTTTTTCAAGTTTGTGAACAGTCCAGAAGCTCTTCCAAAGACCTCTAGGATTGCTTTGAAAGCTTCTAAATTGTTCTGTTCAGGCTTTAAGAAGACTGCCACATCGTCCGCGTACATCGAGACTCGAAAAGGGAGGTGCTGTCTTGACAGGGGAGCAAGAACTCCATCTTCCTCAGCTCTGGCAATTAGTTTTTGCAAAGGTTCCATGGCTAAAATAAAGAGCAAGGGGGGAGAGAGGGTCTCCTTGCCTTACTCTTCTAGCGTGCAAGAAAGATTCACCAGAGAAGCCATTTATTAGAATGCTCGAAGATGACGAGCAAAGAAGGTTCGCAATCCAATTCCTCCAAGTGATACCAAAACCAAAGTTCTGTAGAACCTGAATTAAGAAAGGCCAACTTACTGAGTCAAAAGCTTTTGCCACGTCTAGCTTGAGGAAAAGGCTTGGGATCTTCTTTATATGAAGAAGCTGAAGCACCTGTTTTGTGTAAAGGAAATTCTCATGTATAGATCGCTTTTTAATGAATGCATTTTGGTTCTTGGAAATTAATCTATCCATCACCGTTGCTAGTCTCAAGGCCAAAAGTTTAGATATGATCTTTGAGAAACTGTGGATGAGGCTGATTGGCCTAAACTGCTCAGGTCGGCAAGCGTCCAACTTCTTATGCAGAAGGAAAATTTTGGCAGTATTTAGCAGCTCTAGGTGTTCAGTCTGAAAATCCATGAAAGCTTTGGTAGCCTCGAGCAGATCTACCTTAATAATATTCCATGCTTTTCGATAAAACCCCCAATAAATCCATCAGGACCAGGCGCTTTCTCAACCGGCATGATAAAAATCACGCACTTCAATTCCTCTTCAGTGATGGGTCGCTCCAAATCTTCCATGTCCTCCATCCCTAATCTCGGCAAATCCAACTGCTCCCAATTTAGGGAGGAAGAACGGTTGAAGGCAGTGCCTACTTTTTAGTCCATCAATTTCCATACGTAAAGTTTTTGTGCGCACACATGTCAAGAAAGATCCTTCTCCCCTCACCGGAGCCGCCTTTCTCGCCCACGTGTGACGCATCCCACCACCGCCTCTTCCGTTCGGCCGCCATGCGACCCCCTTCCTTCCCCTCCCCTGCCTCAACGCCTACCTCCGCTTCCTGGCCATGGCACTTGATGAACGAAACGGTTCCTGATAAATGGCAAAGTCAGGCACCGGTATTTACCATGCTGCGTAGTATTGCTGCGGCGGATAAGTACGCTGTCCTGTAACAGATAATGCAATTACGTTTCGATTCCCACATGTAAGAGCTTACGCATGCATCTGATATAGCGAGGGACCCTAGATAAACATGCAACAAGCACATCTCGATATGAGAGATCCATGGACCATGATGAATTCTGTGGTCTTTGTAACTCGGTTCACCGATCGCATTTTTTGTATGTGCCAAGTATTCCACCGGTATGAAGTTTCTGCTGCAGTTCAACTATGGTATGTCACTAACACACGAATTAAGTTCAAGCCCACAAGGCTTGCCAGACTAGTTCACAATTCACAACATCAGCGGATGATCCGAATTTTCAGTGGTGCAAACATTCTTGCCCCCCCCCCCCAAATTATTCTATCCACTATTGCAGCGTATTTGAGTTATACAGGCATGTCCGTCACACATCACTAGTGTGAAAAAGGTAAGGGAACTCTTCTGAGAAGTGTGAAATGCCAAACAGTAAAAGCGCCTACTCCAGGTTCCTCGTGCCGAAAAAAGGAGCTTCACAGGAGAAAGTCAATGAAATGCAAATATGCTTGTCGGGCAGTTCATTAAGAAAGAAAAGAATAGATGGGGGAACAAAGCAGTCGGCCAGGGAAAAGGGATGCTATTTCGGCTGCAAAACATTTCGTAACTAGTCTCTACATGGGAGAAGAGAAGCTGAACTGAATTCCCGTCTTTCCATGGTCATGCCCAGATTGCTTTAGAATATAATAGTAGTTCACCTGAATAAATACAGTAGAAGAAGAGATTAGTCACGAAGCAGGCATATATTGTCTGTAATTTGGTAAAAAGAAGTTGAAAATGCAATTGAAACATACCTACACCCAGAAAAGTTTAGTTGACAAAATAATGCCTACACCAGCAGAGCTCCTAAATGTGTGCCGAAATTCAGACAATGAGAACTTATACTCGCTCTCCGACAACTTTGCAAGATTCCCAGCAGTGAGATGCATGACCATGTATTCCAGCATCTCTAAATAACTTCAGAGGCAGATCAAAAGAAAGGCCAGCAAAGGCAGAAACAGCAAGATCACCACCTAAGTAATCCCTCCCTGGAAAAGCAGCAGAGCTATTATCAGATTTGCTAAGGACAAGCCTTCGTGGTTCTGTTGGGCCAGCTCCTCTTGTTCTGAAACCCAACAAGGATGATAATCCACTTAAGCTGCAAACTGGAGAAGAATGACTTCCAAGGTAAAATCTATCAGGCACAGGTTGTTGCAAATAACGCACAGAAAAAATAGAGACAAGAGACACAAATTTTTACGTGAAAAACTCTTGCGGGGAAAAACCACAAACGCTTAAAGGAAAATAACTATAATAAGAAGAGATTACAATGGAGCGTTGCTCTTCCTATAAGCTACTAGGGTACATATATAGCATGAGGAAAAAGAGTCACACACAGAGAGGAAACCGAATTAGAGTTGGTTGCTACAAATTGACACCACGTCTGATGCAACCTGTGCATGCACCTGCCATGCCACGTCTGGCATGAGACGATGAAGTGTTCTACACAGACACGGTACGAATTTGGATCAAATTTAATAATCTCTACCTTGAGCCGAATTCCCTCCAGTAGTCAAAAAATATAATACACTCATCCAATAAAGTTATCATGTATATCTTGAGCAGCGAAAGTCCAAAAGATTAGTGAGTAATACCAATTAAGTCTGAGCACAGCTCAAACTTAGATACAGAAACTGACTTGTTAACATATCAGCTGGATTATCATGAGTATACATCATGCAGATTTTAATATCTCCTTGAGTAATGACACTTTGAATGCAGTGATACCTGATATCAATATGTTTTATTCTCTCATGGAACATTTAATCTTTTGTAAGGCAAATAACACTTTGACTATCACAAAATATTGTAGTGCAAGATGTACTTTCATAAAACTCAGTAAATAAATCTCTTAGCCAAATGTCTTCTTTGCAATCTTCAAAAATAGCAATATACTCAGTTTCTGTAGTAGACAAGGCAACGGTAGCTTGCAAATTTGCTTTTCAGCTAATGGCACACTCTCCAATAGTGAACACATAACCAGTGAGAGATCTTTTTTATCCAAATCTCTAGCAAAATCAGAATCCATATAACTAACGAGTCCATCTCTAGTTATCCAAATCCCCAGCAAAATCAAAATCCACATAATCAACGAGTCCATCTCTAGTCTTCCCAAACTGTAAACAAGTATTAGATATGCTCCACAAATATCTGAAAATCCATTGAACTGCTTTTCAATGCTGTTTTCCAGGATTAGCCATGTATTTACTAATCACACTTAATGATTGAGATAAATCGGGGCGAGAACATACCATGACATACATAAGTGAACCAACTTCACATGCATATGGAACTCTAGACATATACTCAATTTCATCATTTGATTATGACATAACGCTGAAGAAAATTTGAAATGTGCAGCTAAGGGAGTACTCACAGGTTTGGCCTTATGCATGTTGAAATGACAAATAACTTTATCAATATATTTCTTTTGACTTAGATATAATTTGGCAAACTATCTGTCTCTAATGATTTTCATACCAATAATCTTCTTTGCTGCACCGAGATCTTTCATCTCAAATTCACTATTTAATTGTGCCTTCAACTTCGAAATTTCAGCCTTGTCTTTTGCAACAATCAACATATCATTAACATATAGGAGCAAATAAATAACTGAATCATTAACAGTCTTCAAGTAAACACAGCTATCATAATTAGATTTTTTAAAATTCTGAGATATCATAAAAGAGTCAAATCTCTTGTACCATTGTCTAGATGATTACTTCAAACCATAAAGAGATTTCTTTAATTTGTAAACAAAATTCTCTTTTCCTAGAATGGCGAAACCTTCTGGTTGCTCCATATAAATATCTTCTTCTAATTCTCCATGTAAGAATGCGGTTTTCACATCCAATTTTTCAAGCTCATAATCATACATAGCCACAATGCTGAGTAAAGTGCGAATAGAACTATACTTTACAACAAGAGAAAAGACACATGTAAAATTAATACCTGGAATTTGGCTGTATCCTTTTGCAACTAGCCTTGCTTTGTACCTAATCTCTTCGGTTGGTATAACTCTTTCTTTGTTCTTAAAGATCCATTTGCAGTGAATAGCCTTCTTCTCAATTGGTAACTTGACCAGCTCCCAAGTGCCATTCTTGTCAAGAGATTCCATCTCATCATACATGGAAGCATCCATCTTTCTGAATCACTAGAAAAGATAGCATTTGAATAAGATAAATATTTTGCAGTACCTTCAATTTTTCTGCCATACAATAAGACACAACATTAGATTCTTCAATCAATCTCTTAGGAGGCTGTATGTTTCTCCTCTCTCTATCAACTGCAATGGAACGATATGTTGGCGGCTCAACAATAGGGGCTTCTGAAATATTTTTCTTATCGACTTCTGCTGTAGATCCTGAATCAATAACATGCTCCACCTGTATGCTTGATTCCTTCTCAACGGGAACATCAATAGATGGTTTATCATGCAACATAATAGACTCATTCAAAGTAACACTTCTACTAATAACCACCTTTCTAGTTTCAAGATTCCACAATTTATATCCTTTCATACCAGTCTTATAACCAAGAAAAATGCACTTAATTGCTCTAGACTCTAATTTACCGTTATTAACATGAGCATAAGCAGGACAATAAAATATTATTAAATTTGAATAATCTGTTGGAGAGTCAGACCATACTTCAATTGGAGTCTTCTTATCAATAGCCAAATTTGATGACCGATTAATTAAATAACAGACAGTGGAAGTGACTTCAGCTCAATAACTCTTAGATAATCTAGAGTTTAACAATATGCGACGTACCTTCTTCATGATAGTTCTGTTCATTCGTTTAGCTACACTGTTTTGTTGAGGAGAGCATGGGACAGTATAATGTCTCATAATATCCTCTGACTTGTATAAAGTTTCAAATTCTCCATAATAGAACTCTAAGCTATTGTTGGTATGCAACTTCTTGACATGATTGCTAGTTTGTCTTTCAATCATAATCTTCCACTTCTTGAATGTTTTGAATATATTTAATTTGTGCTTGACAAAATATGCACAAACTTAATAATATATTTAATTTTTACGATCTTTACGTTTCTTCTCATCGCAGACAATATGGCTGGCATCTTGTCGATCCCAAAAGTGCATCATCTAAATCAAACTGTGATAAAACAGCTCACATCTTGACTTGCCATAGAGAAAACACCGTGTCGCGATCCAATAGCGGAAGATCGTACTTCATAGTTGCCATGCGGAAGAAGACCAAAACTCTACTGGTACGAATTTGTGTGTACCTAACAAATAACTCGTGATTGAAAACTCTTGGTACGTTTTCTGTGTGCACATAGCAAATCTTGATGGAAGTCACATAAAAAAGCCAGCAATCTGTTGTTTGCTTTTCCCCCTTGAAATTAATGCCTCCTGATGCAAAGGAATTTTTTTGTATTGCCTCAGGAAAGTTGTGCATGGAGGATATGCTGCTTTGAGGGTATCTTCAATGTTCTGAGCCAGTTAGATATATGTATGTACACATCAGTATATATTTTATATGGAGAAAAGAGAGTATGCAAAAAAACCGAGCCAGCTCTTCCTTAAGCACTAGTCTATAACGCAAAATGAGGCAGCATCTATAAATAATAGTCTTTTTCTGTGTGTGCATGTAAGCATCAAATAGCTATCTTTATATATAGTTCTTTAGAATGCTAACTTTTAGTGTGTACTATATAAATGATGTGAAAATTTTCTAGTTAGTTGCTAGCTAGAATCATTGGAGATGCCGTGATGGACCGAATATGTGTTGCACGATTTCGGTTCGCGATTGGACCGGTGGACAAAACGACGCTGTGACGTGGATCGAGGCGAGGAGACGGCTACTGCTTGGTCCTTTGCACGCGATTTCTCTGTTGCTGTAGACGATGCACCGAGGAATGCGGCTTTGGAACCGAGGACTGGACGACATGCAATGCGGAGACGCACAGGATGCCGCTTCGGAAGTGCTACGCTGAGGCCTCGGATGCGCCCCGCAATGGATTCGGATCAAGGGCGACTCAATTGGCGTGGACGATGACTTGGCTTCGGATCCGATGAAAAATATGCCGGAAATTTTTTCTCACGAATCTCCTGCGCTCTAATCTTCTGTGCTCTGATACCACTTATTACAAATAACGCACAGTAAAATAGAGACAAGAGACACAATTTTTTATATGCACGGCACCACGAACATCAAACTCCTGAAGCGAAGTCAACAACGACAATGTTTATAAGAAGATAATAATGCAAACCGAGATGACAAGTATACTTCTCTAAGATTGTGAGGAACAAGAAAAAAGAGGAGGGGAGGGGCGGGGCGAAGGGTGAGGATTAAACCAATCGAAATCATGAAGAAGGGAACAGAGGAAGCTGAAAAAGGACCTGCCGAAAAACCTCAATCCTTTGTTATCCCATACACCCCCAACTTGAAAAGTTGAGAGAAATGCATGTCCTTTTGTTGGCCTGAGATGTGAATCTCTTTCATCAATCTTGTATGTATATTTCAATGCTGATAGAAGATTATGCCCTACCTGCCTTCTTGTGGACTTTGATGAGGCATGTGATGGATCAGTTAAGGTACGCCATGTAAGGTTACAAGACAAGTCATGACGCATGATTGAAAGCAAATCAAATGAAAGACCAAGCAGTGTTCCTTGTATGACGAGAACTTCAGCCAATCTTGTGATAACAGTGATGCCCGAGCCATCAAGGGTGTTGGTATTGATTTAAATCTTGGTAGGGAGACTCCAATGCCAACCTCTCATGTTTGGTCCCAACCATATGCACCTGAAGCATCCCAGATGTCACCATAGCCAAACAGGTTCTTCAACTTATTAAGCGACCCTTCCAGTGACCAAGATCTTGCCTACAAATGTAATGAATATACAGCCATGCATCAGATGCGGAAACCTCTCAAATAGTTAGCAGAGCTGATTAGAATGCTAGGATACCCCAATATGTGATACTGGTACAGTGATACAGATACAGTGATACTATGATATGATATTTTGTAAAAATAAGAATATGTTGATATGGCAATTATATATGTATTTAAAAATTAAAAAAAATATAGAGAGGCTACAAGACAATCTACAAGAGAGCGAGAAACTGAGATTACCTTTGATGAATGGTATGTATTCCATTATTCCTTGCCTCTCTCACTCGCTACTTTTAGTTATAAACTGTATAATTGATATCATTCATGAATCCCAATTCACAAAATATAAATATCTATAGATAATATGAATAAAATAAATGGTCAAGAACATCTACAGATAAAACATCACCATTTTATTTTCATAGAAACTTGCAAAATTGAAAACAACAAAAGCTAACACAGTTCAATAATACAGTTCACAAACAGAATGAATGCTAGCACTGATACAACATGAAAAATAATTACAGGAATACTGATCGCATGACACCTCATACCATGTAATGCAAATATTGTCATTGGGATAAAATAAGAGCAGTTTAAGACTAACTGAAGCTTGACATAATAATGCATTTCGTCAACCTGATGAACCATGTGGAGGTAACCACATGTGTATGATGAGTAATTGACATTGGTTTAAGTGAGTCGAGTTTGGTTTGCGTAGTTCGGAGTCGAGTCGTTGCATAGCGCAATCGGACTCGGTCGGACTTGGTCAAACTTAGTCGTATGAGATTAGGATGCATATTCTAATATTTTCGACAGGTTTGGACTTCGGCATGGTAAGTAATGATTATTTACGCTGTCATGTATCGAGCGGAGCTATTTGACGTGTTTCTTGTCTGTGTGGCTGCATGACGTCGAGGCGAAGTCGTGGTGAGACACGGTGGACCGGACTAGGCGCAGGTGGCGCTGAGGTCAGAACGGTCGGGATGTGTCGAAGACGACGTGGACTCGAGGTGGTTGCGAGGCGTGAGAGGCAAGGAGCGCGGAAGCTTCCTGGAAGGTGCACGAGGGGCGAATCGGGAAATTCGCATGGCTGCACAAGCGGGAGCGGGCTCCGTTGGACTTAGCGGGCGTAACGGGGCGGAGACCCGTTAGCCGTAGGCTATAAATACATGTGAGGGGCTGCATGCCCACTTGAGCACTTGAAAGGATTTTAGGGTTTCCTTTAGTCAAAAGAGTCTTTAGAGATGGTTTTGGCTTTAGGCTTTAGTTGGTGATGTTTGTTGGTGGAGGCAGAGAGTGCTCCCTGCTTGTCCCATTCGATAGTTTCCAGAGAGTCTTAGTGTTGTTCATTTTCCTCCCATGCATGTAGGAATTGTGGTCTTGAGATTGGGAGAGGAAGATGAGGGATTGAGAGACTTGTAATCAAACTTCTTGTTCGAATGTCCACGGTATCGGGACTCCTCTGTATTCTTCTTTGATATGGAATGAGAATCTGGAGTTTTTATCTGTTCGTAGCCTCTGTTCTTCTTTTTCCTCTTTGCAAGATTTCTTGATTTTCGTTGTTTTGAGTTCTTGCTTGCTGGGAGGTGCCAAAATGGGTTGCTATGACATGAGTGATGCTCAAAAGCCACTTGGCTAGTTAACTCCAATAGCAAACCAAGTTTTAATCTCAGATTTCAGTGTTGAGCCTCCTCTGTTCATGTTCTTGCTTTCTAGGGTTTGAGGTGGATTTAGTTTCTCTCCACGAATTGGCATGAAATCTGGCATTTAGAGACCTCAGGCTATTAATTAGCTTTCCTAGAAATTTCATGAGCAAAGAGTCAAAGATTGGAGAGAAATTTGATTTTTGGTGGAGTCCCTGTAAGTTTTCAGATTTTGGGCACAAATATGAAATTCTAAGATTTCAGTTGGATTCTTTGTAGTTTGTCTCCTCAGATGTGCTTAGTTTAGTACCTTGAAGATTTGTCTTAAAGGGTTTTGAAGCTTTTCTTCCCTTCTCTTGTTTTTGGCAAATTTCTGAAAATCAAGGCTCTTCCTTCGGCAAATCTGAAACCTCTGTTTTCAGTCCAGAGTCTCCTTCTTCAGTTTCTCTCCTGTGCGATAATTATTCTCAGTACTCCTTTCTTTTGGCAGCAAAGTGATCTCTCTTCCTGCAGTCCATATGCTTTTCTTGCTTGCACTAAAGACGATTGGGTTTTTCTGTCTTTTAGTGCTAGTGTGATAGTTCGGCAATCCATTTGCTTTTCTTGCTTACACAGGAAGCTTGATCTTTGGCCAGCAAGGAAAGCTTGCAGAAGATGCTTTTCTTTTTTTTCTTCTACTGATTTTCAACTATTTTGCATGCAGATCAAACAGCGTTATTTTCAGCTGAAAGTTTTACTGGTTAATCTCTGATTTATGCTGAATTTTTTAGTATCGCATGCGTTCCAGATTTCAGCAAAATTAATTTTAACTTTCTGTGAGTTGCTTTGTTTTGCATCTTTTGAAAAATCAGTGTTCGATTTCTCGGGGGCAATTTTGAAGCGAGCAACATTCACCCCCCTCTGTCGCCATTTCGGTCCTACACAACCCAAAATTTATAACCCAAAGATGACACCTGACATAATCATGCATTTGGCATGTGTGTGTGTGAACACCATTTATACGGCAACAAGCAGACACATGGCAAAACTTTTTCAGATGAACAGCTTAAAATTTACCACTATGGAGACCATGCTCCATGCAGAATAAGGGCCTTTTTGGGAGAGCTCCACCAGCTCCAGATTCACCAAATTCAGATCCAGATCCACTTTTCCAAGCCAAACAGTTCCAGCTCCAGCAGCTCCACCGTGGATCTGCTCCACCAAAACCATGGATCTAGCTCCAGATTCACCAAATTGGTGGAGCACCTCAAGGGGTGCTCCACCAAACTCAAGTTGGTGGAGTTGGGGAAAATTACCCACCACTGCCACTGGTTACACAAAAAAACGATTCGTTTTTCTTCTTTCTCGCAGCGCCTCCCCTCCTGGCGACTTCTCCTCCTCTGCCGTGCCCCCTCCTCCTCCTCCTCGGCCAGACGCCGCGCCGCCTCCCCCGCTCCGCCTCCTCCTCTGCCGTGCCCCCTCCTCCTCCTCCTCCTCCTCGGCCAGACGCTGCGCCGCTCTAGGCCGGCCGCTGCGCCCCCCGGCTGGCCGCGCCCGCCCCCCAGGCGCCGCCTCCCCCGCTCCGCCTCCTCCTCTGCCGTGCCCCCTCCTCCTCCTCCTCCTCCTCCTCGGCCAGACGCCGCGCCGCCCCGGCCGGCCGCGCCGCCTCCTCCTCTGCGCGCGTGCTTCTCATCGGGAGGAAGAAGAATGGAGCTGCTCCACTGACGCGTGGGGCCCAGGTGGAAGTGAGATAGAGAGAGAGGTGGAGCTGTACCAAACACTTTGACGAATCCCAGATCCACGATGGAGCTGCTCCACGGTGAATCCAGCTCCAGATCCATATGTTTGGTGAATCTGAAACTGGTGGAGCTCTCCCAAACAGACCCTAAAGGAATTGTTCATACTCCTTTGGTTGTCAGATCCCAAGGTCATTTGATCGCTTCCTTCTTGGAGTAATCGCCAAAACTTAAGTTCCCAAGCATCTCAAAGAAGGTCTGATGTCGAGATGTGCGCCCTACATTTTCGATATCGTTTGCTCGTATGCATTTCTGGAAGGTAGTGGCACATGGTACACGCCTAGGTTCCTAGAGTAGCAATATAAGGACCTCAGCATGAAGTAAAAAAGGAACCGGTGCAGATTGCAATATAGTGTGCTCTGACATGACTAGAAAGAAACGATGGAGTTCCTGCTCTGTTATTAAGAAGGTAATAATTCAATAATGAATTCATCCATATAAGCATCAACATCATCATGGACAACAAATAACTATAAAAAATTCATTCAAACATGCATATAAGTGGCTATATGAGTTGCAATATAGGCACGCCGCTAGAGACCTACACTAAGTGGGGACTCACCGAGAGGCACTGTGAGCATTGGAGGTGGAGTCTAGGCTCCCTATCCTCTCCTCGGTCACCTCCATAGCAATGATGGTGGGTCTATTGGCTCCGCAACTCGTACAGCTCCTGTATGGCTCTTCGTAAGTCCGCCAACTCTTGATATAGCATGTCGTAGACCCGACTCTAGCCTACCTCCTCCGATGCCTGGTGCTGGCACCAAAGCGTCTCCCGCCCATGCCGTAGGGGCAACGAGGAGGGCGATGGTGTTGGCGGAGGCCGTCACGACAGCAGCAGTGGCGTGAGGGCCACTAAAGCGGGGTCGTCTGCTTGGGACACCATCTAATCCACAACCCGTGTGGTCGCCAGAGGGCCCTCTTCGCCATCGGCCATGGCGTCGGGAGTGACTGCCCCGGTGCATCGCTGCCACGAAGCGGGGACCCTGAACCACCTACTCCGTGGTCCCCATGCTCGCGACCACCCTTCTTTGTTTCGGGGCCACCACACCTTCCTCTCTGCGCCATCAGGATCTGGCAGCTCATCGGTGCCGGTTGTCGAATTTATGATTCATAGCCTCTATGCCGCTCCTCAAGATGACGTCAACTATTGTGGTTACACGCCAAACAGTAAGAAAGGGGTTTTCAGGGCCTAAGAGAGGTACCCGGAGCCTAAAGCTCAAGAGAGGGGGATGTGTAGAATAGATATCTTGTATCAAATCCGACAAGCATGTATTTCTTCTTATACTATCCTTCTCCCCTCATGGTGCCTTATGAGCCATATTTACAGCTATGTGGATGATGTTTACACAAATGTCTTATTTGGTGCCTTTATCAATAGGGATATACCTCTCTGTGTTCAATCTATTATTCTGTGTTTCTGTGATTGATTCGTTCTTGTTCTAAGCAGAGGAATCGCTCGGACTGGTCTCCAGCGTCGGTTCCTCAACACGTTATCAGCACGACTTCGCTCCGGTGAACGAGGTAATCATCGAAGCACAGATTGAATTTTCTAGATCGCTTTTGAATCTGTATTTTCTTTTCACGTTCTAGATTGAATTTCTACGGTGCAAATCCGCCCTAATCTACCGCGAGCAGACTAGAAGTCGCCGGCACAATGCCGATCGGTAGATTGTGAAACGGGGTAGATGTTGATTGCACTGTAGAACGATGCAAATCCGCCCTAAATCTACCGCGAGCAGATCTGAAATCGCCGGCACAATGTCGATCGGTAGATTGCGAAAAGGGGTAGATGATGATTGCATCATAGATTG
Organism: Dendrocalamus latiflorus; assembly: GCA_017311315.1. Lineage (NCBI taxonomy): Eukaryota > Viridiplantae > Streptophyta > Magnoliopsida > Poales > Poaceae > Dendrocalamus > Dendrocalamus latiflorus. The sequence goes on from CM029620.1 coordinate 23,355,253, forward strand.
AAAATTATACGCATTGATTTCCTGTTCTTTTTCTGCACAGTAATTGCATGAAAATTTGCAAATGAAAGGGAAATTTGTGTATGGTTTGTTTTGATTCTGCACGATCAACCCACAAGAAAAAGATTCTATGTTGCACTGCATGAAAAAAAATGCATCTGGCTGGCCCCGCACACGCCGGTCACTGGCCTTGCAGCCGGTTGGCCACCGATCGCCGGCCTGCAGACGGCGCTGCCCCGCACGGCACCTCGGCCGCCGGCCTGTAGCCGGGCCGCACCCCGGCCGCCCCGCTTGCTCCGGACAGCAGCCGGCCTCGGCCGCCTGTATGCGCCGTACGCAGCCGCCCCGGCCCGCGCCCGCACGCGCTGGTGCTGCCGGCCCCACCGCGCCCGTGCCCGCATGCATCGGCGCCGCCGGCCTCCCTGTGCCGCACCCGTGCCCGCATGCACCGGTGTCGCCACCTTCCCCAAACCCGCCGGACCCGCACGGCCGACCGCCGCACCTCACTGGATCCGCCCCCGCATGGGCCGAGGAAGCCATGCCCGCACGACGGTAGCTCCGGGACCCGCCGCCTCGCACGCCGCCCGGTCGCCGCTCTGAACAGCGCCGGCCGTCTCCTCGCTTTCCGCGCCCGCACGCGCGTCGGCCGTCCTTTGCCTTCCGCGCCCGAAAGCGCGCCTGGCCGCCGCTCCGTCTTCCGCGCCGCCCCCGGCCGCTCGCCCAGCACGGCGTCGCCGCCCGGCACCGGCCTCCCGCGCCCGCGCCCGCACGCGCCGGCGCTACCACCGTCACGGCCGCCCACCTGGCTTCGGCCGCCGCCACCTCACCGCGCCTGCACGCGCCCGTGCGCCGGCCCCGTCGCCGCGCGCCGGCACCGCCCTCGCTCGCCTGGCCGCTCCACCCGAAAGAGCCGCCGCCGCCACCCTTTGCGCAGGGGTAGGGAAACCCTACCCCTCTCCGGTTATGCGCATGGGACAGGCCGACCGGGCCGAAAGGCCACATGGGCCGAGGAGAGTTGGGCCGGGGGAGGAGGGCTGAAAAAAAAACGGGGGGGCCGACCGGTGGGGGAGTCATTGTCCGTTTTGCAAGAAAGCCCTCCATCTCTCGGGTATTACGGAAAAGGCCCTAAAAATCGCATTTAGGTCCTGATTTTGCATAAAAGGCTTCGTAATTCTGAAAATTACGTATAAGCCCTCAAATTTACGAGTGGGTCCAGAATTTTGCAGAAAACCCCTCTGTAAATCAGAAAATTGCGCGAATTTTTCTCTGAACTGAAATTTTTGCGTAAAAACCCCCTGGAATTGCAGAATTTGCTGAAATTTCATATTTTAGCATAAAAGGGCATCGGGAATCCGAATTTTGCATTATTTTTAGCATTTGAAGCTTATTTATTTATGCCATTATTATTCTCTGTATTTTCTGTATTTATTTACTGTTTTTGGTTAATTGTAATTGTTTAAATTGCTTTTAATCACCGAAATTAGCAATAAAATTATAGAAAATGCATAGAAAATTCTGGAACATTACGAGAACCTTTTGTACCATTTATTTACCCGCAGTGAATTATCCCGTGCATGTCTACCAGCAGTAGACTTATACACATTTAAATGACTAGCATCGCGAACTAGAAGTTCGAGGAGCTGGCCCAGCATGGCCAAAAAAACTATCTGTTGTGGGCATCCGATGTCGAGATTGTGCTTGGAGCCAGGAAGCTCCGCGCGACTATTGGGATTGGCGGACTGAATGACGCCTAACCCACGCCTAAAGAGAATGATCAGACACTTCATTTTCTCAGGCACCACTTCTGCCTCACTCTCAAGAATGAGTACATGATAGAGAATAGTGCGCTAGCACTCTGGACCGCACCCAAGAAGCAGGTTTGAGAGGCTAAAGTACATCATTCTTCCTCAAGCAGAGTAGGAGTGGATCAGACTAAGGTTTGCCGACTTTAAGACGGTCAGGGAATACAATTCTGCCTTGCACAGGATTTGTACCCCAATACAGAAAATTGAGAAAATCCTTCCACCCAAATGAAGTACAATCCGCACGCAATTATCGTCAAGATGGTTATGAGGAATACGCCGAATTGACCGATATGATGCAAGTTGCGGAGGCTCGGGACAAAGTTCTCTGTAAGAACTACGTCACTTAGCCACCTGAGAGCTCCGTTGGTCGTGAAGCCAACACCGGGAGCAACAAGGTGCGAAAGCCCTTGATAGAGAAAAGGGGAAAGAAGGGTAAGACCGCAGCCCAGAAAGGCAAATTAGATGCTCCACGTAAGAATAAGGCTAGCAAGCCAAAACGGATGGCAAAGGGCACATGAAGTCCACTCTGCATCGGTTGAGGAGGAGCGTTCTGAGCAGCTGGCTGCGCTGATGGTGTTTGAGATCATTACAACAGCAGCACCCCTCTCGACCTAGAAGCAGCCACCGTCCTAATTTCTGTTGAAGAGAATGTCAACCCCGAGAAAATAGCAGAAGTCTTGTGCACTGAATGCATTTAGACTTTAACTGTCATTTATTTTGTGTGGAAAAATATATTAGAATTTGCATGGATGGTACTTAAGAATTGTTATCTTTCTTGTGATGGTTGGAAGATTTTTGGAAGAATTCATTCATTTATTCAGTTTATAATGGCATGATATGTTCTGATATTGGAGTATCTTATTTATGTGTTGATTGCCTTCTCATACATGTTAATAAATACCCTATATTAGAACATGTGTAGCGCCCTATGAAGGAAGTGTGCTTAGCCAGCAGCGGCACAACACATATCATCTTAAGAGAGATTGAGTATTTTCAGTCGATTCGTAAGAGCACTGACAGCCTTACGACAATCGCCAGAAGCGATGCATGTATAATTGGTTCGGGAAGAGCCATAATGGGCACAATTTTGGTCATTGAAGAAGCCTTATTGTACCCAAAATCGACTAGAACTCTCCTAAGTTTTAAGAATTTTTGCGCCAACGGTTTCCACGTTGAGACTGAAGAAGAGTACGGTAAGAAATACCTGCTCATTATGAAGCGCGAAGAGAATGGCAAAAGAATATTAGAAAAACTTTCTTCACTGGGCTATATTATACCAAAGCGCCTACAGCGTACACTGTTCTGAAAACAGTGTTTAGAAGCTCTTAACTCTTCTGTCTCTGGCATGACAGATTAGGCCACCCAGGTCTTAGGATGATGAGAAACATAATAAATAACTCGCATGGGCATAATATTAATGTGAAAAATTTCCCGAATCATGAAGATTTTGTGTGCCCTGCATGTGCCACCGGGAAACTAATAACTAGACCCTCCACTCTGAAAGTGAAGGATGAAGTCCCTGCATTCCTGGAACGCATCCAGGGAGACATTTGCGGTCCTATTCAGCCCGTCTCAGGGCCATTCAAGTATTTCATGGTGCTCATTGACGCTTCTTCGAAGTGGTCATTTGTGGGTTTGTTGTCCACAAGAAACCACGCCTTTGCAAAATTGATCTCGCAGATCATTCGCATCAGAAATGTGTTTCCAGATCATCATATCAAGTCCATTCGAATGGACAACGCCGGAGAATTTTCTTCGAAGGCATTTGATGATTATTGCATGGCGATGGGAATTACAGTTGAGCATTCAGTACCGCATGTCCATACCCAGAATGGTTTGGCAGAGGCTTTAATTAAAAGAATTAAATTTATTGCCCGACCCCTTTCGTATAATTGAAATCTAGCAGCTACATGTTGGGGACACGCAGTCCTGCATGCAGCGAATCTCATCAACCTTAGACCTTCGGCCTACAACATCCATTCACATATGCAACTAGCGCAATGGTCAGCACCGAAGATTTCCCAACATTAGGGGGAGGAAATCAACCCCTTGATGAAGAATGTCGGGAAATTACGTGGCAAGCCTGGGGAATCCATGCAGATGACCCGCACACTAGAGAAGTCTAGAAGACAATAGAAGTCCAGAAGACAAAATAGATTTGCAAGCATTAGCAAATCAGCTGCCTGATCACTTTAGTGATTTGAAGAGCGTGACTAAGTCGCATGTGCCTGCACGCACTGCACCGGAGAGGGTTGAAATACCAAAGAAAGCAGAAGGTATCCCTAATCTCGTCCAGAGGCCTCAGAAAAAAAATGAGGACGAGAACTCCGGTTCCTCGAATCCTTAGTAACCGGGGACGCCTGGCGAAAAAGGATAAGCGGGATTTATCACAGCCGATCATTGAAGTCCCCCAGAATTAGAAGGGGAGCCAGTTGAGACCTGGCACAAGTATGACACCTTTAGAAAAGGGCATACCGGATCTGAATATCCCCATCGGCATGGATGTGTGCGCACACATCGGAGCCGAAAAACTAAAGGGACTTGCCACCGCAATTGAAAGAAGCGATGTGCAAGGTAAAGCTCTAGGAGAAGCAATCGCTCTAGAAGAAGCAACTCATGAAGAAATAGCTATAAATTATGTGCACATGGGAGAGTCCCTGAATAGGACAACAGCTAATATCGATATCTACTTCGCAAAGAAAATTGCCACCATCATCGATCTTGATCCCGAGCCTGCATCGCTCGCTGAATATAAGAAAAGATCAGATTGGGAAGATTGGAAGAAGGCAATAGCAACTGAATTGCTATCTCTGAATAAAATAGAGGTATTTGGGCCCGTATGCCGCACACCTCCCCACATACACCCCGTTGGGCACAAGTGGGTATTTGTTCGAAAGAGAAATGAAAGAAATAAAGTAGTGAGATACAAAGCAAGGCTAGTAGCCCAAGGTTTCACTCAACGTCCTGAAGTTGATTATGAAGAAACCTACTCCCAAGTCATGAGTGGAATCACCTTTAGATACTTGATCTCAATGGCAACGAACTTGAACTTAGAAATGAAATTGATGGATGTTGTGACTGCATACCTTTACGGTAACTTGGATTCGGAGATTTATATGAAAGTCCCTGAAGGAATATCTCTCCCGAACCAAGACAGAGCAAATAGAAATCTGTACAGTGTGAAACTCAGAAAGTCACTGTATGGACTGAAACAATCTGGAAGAATGTGGTATAATCGCTTGAGCGACTTTCTTTGCAAGAAAGGCTACACGAACAATGAAGACTGTCCTTGTGTATTTATACGGCGATCCCAGAATAGATTCTGTATAATCTCTGTGTATGTAGATGATCTGAATATCATCGGGACAGCCGAAGACATAAAAGAAGCAAGCTCCTACTTGGAGTCAGAATTTGAAATGAAAGATTTGGGCAAGACCAAGTTTTGCTTGGGCCTGCAGCTTGAGCATGTCCCTGAAGGAGTCTTGGTACATCAGTCGGCCTACACCCAGAAGGTGCTTGAAAGGTTTGGCTTTGAGAAGGCATTTCCCTCGAAAGTACCGATGATCGGTAGGTCTTTACAGCAAGTAAAAGATCCTTTCCGACCAAAGGAAGAGGGGGAGGAAGTCCTGGGACCGGAATTCACATACTTGAGTGCAGTGGGAGCACTCATGTATTTAGCAAACTGCACTAGACCGGACATTGCATTTGCCGTGAACTTGTTAGCAAGGTACAGTGCAGAGCCCACCAAAAGGCATTGGCAGGGCATAAAGGACATTTTCCGATACCTCCAAGGTAGCAAGGACCTCGGATTGTTTTACAGAAAGAATCAAGATCTGAACTTGATTGGCTATGCAGATGCTGGGTATCTATCAGACCCGCATACCGCTAAGTCACAAACAGGCTATGTATTCCTGTGTGGTGGAACTGCAATTTCATGGAAATCGTCTAAGCAAAGCCTGGTAGCTACTTCGACGAACCACTCAGAAATTATAGCACTGTATAAAGCCGCACGAGAGTGCGCTTGGCTCCGCCGAATGATTCACCACATCCAGCAGTCATGTGGGATGAACATTGTGCAAACCCCCACAATTATCTATGAAGATAATGCAGCTTGCGTTGCACAAGTGCAAACGGGCTATGTGAAGAGTCATCTCACAAAGCATATCAACCCCAAGTTCTTCTATGCACATGAATTGCAAAAGATGGACGAGATTAAAGTACTGCATACTAAGTCATGTAAAAATCTCGCAGATTTATTCACTAAGTCACTCTCCGCATCTAGCTTTGAAAGGTGCGTGCGTGGAATTGGAATGATGAGACTTAGAGAAGTGCAGAATTCAGGGGGAGAATTCTCACAAGCCCGCTAATAAATCTTGATCATGAAGATTAAGTACCCAAAAATAAAGTCTTGCAGACCAAATGAATTTGGGTGAATTGTACTCTTTTTCCCTTGACGAGTTTTCCATGAAGTTTCTCGACCAAGGTTTTTTAACGAGGCAATTCGTGCATCGCAGCATCACATGTATCATGTACTCTTTCTCCAAATTTTTCCCACTGGGTTTTTATGGAGTTTTGACGAGGCATGAGCATGTTGGGTGAGTGCCCAAGGGGGAGTGTTAGGAAACCTGGACTCTATCCAGAGTCCTGATCTAATTGGGCACCCCACCGTAGACTATAAATAGGAACCTGGACCCCCCTCATTATGTACCCCGATGCAATCTAAAGCAATAAAGAAAGACCAGGAGTTCTCTCTACCTCTCTGTGTTCAATCTATTATTCTGTGTTTCTGTGATTGATTCGTTCTTGTTCTAAGCAGAGGAATCGCTCGGACTGGTCTCCAGCGTCGGTTCCTCAACAGGTATGTCCTACATAGGATCGCCTGGGCCTGCGTGGGAAAAGAGAGTAGGATACGCATGTAAGCCACGCTGTGCTCAGCAAACATTAATTGTAGTTTGCTGGCGCATATCAAATCCAATTGTATTTGGATATGAATGCGTCTAGATACCAACTCGTTGAATTTGGTGGAACAGATTTTATTTGGCAATTAACTTGGATACAGACTGGAACAGATTTTATTTGGCAATTAAATTCGCTACAGATTGGAACATATTTTATTTAGCAATTAATTTGGATATGGATTTGACAGATTTTATTTGGGCGTCATCCACATAACACCCTCCATTAGCGCCTCTAGACGGGAGTACAAAGGGATCATTCGTCTTCAGGCTTTCCTTGCTCCCTCACGCGTTAGCAATGGAGATAACGAGGAAGGCAATGGCTTCTAGTCTCCTTCTATGGCTACTTCTCGTGCACTGTAGTAAGCAGCGTCTCCTCGTAGACAATGGTTCCTCATGGTATAGATCGGCTGTAATTAAGCATCTGCTTTCGTGCCTGTTGGTTTCTGAATTCTGCAGGTCCGGCGGCGTCTGCGCTTGGATCGGATGACTGCTGGTTCGTGGACCCCCACTTCCTCGTGTGCTTCTCGACCGCCAAATGCAGGAGCAGTTGCCAGAAGAACGGCTTCGTCGACGGGCGCTGCCAGTGGAAGCCCCCCAGCCTGGTGCCCGCATGCTTGTGCCTTTCCCAGGACTGCCCTCCCGAAGCAACGAGCCCTTCGGATTAATTCCGGAGTCCGGACTAACGCATGGGAGGAACAAGTAATACTAGTAAGATATCGGCGCATTACTGCCAGCAAAATAAACAATGAGAGTATCATATATAGCGAGCAAAATTACGTCTATATATGGGCAGGATGCAGTATACAAACTGCAAAGCAGTATGAATGATAACAAAGTCCATCTGTCTAGTATCCTGTCTCGTCTTAATACTGCTGAGATTTTTCACATATCCTCGGTTTTTTAAAAGAAAATCACATATCCTTTGAGTGCGAGCCCGTTAATGAGCTCCCAACAAATCATTTTTTTGAGTGACTACTGTACAAGCGACTATTTTTTGCTCTTCATCTTCAGCCACTTTTTTATACTGCAATTTTAGGTGTCTGAAAGTGCAACTTCAGGAGGGTGTGAATTAGTACCATGTAATTTTAGGTGACTGAGAGTACAACTTCAGGTGACTGAAAGATAAAAAAAATTCAGTCGATTGTATAATAGCAAAATCGTTTTTTTTTCAGTCAAACAAGAGGGTGTTTCCTCTCTTCTCTGTGGATTAGGAAACAATCGAATCGAGGATTTCATCCTAACGTAGGTATCTACAGCCTTCTCCAAGAAGATACACCGATCAGGATTCCGCGCAACCTACCTCTAAGGGAAGAACAACTTTGGAAGAATATCGAAAAGGAAACTCACTATCGAATGTTGTATGTGTTGAGGAACCGACGCTGGAGACCAGTCCGAGCGATTCCTCTGCTTCAAACAAGAACGAATCAATCACAGAATCACAGAATAATAGATTGAACACAGAGAGGTAGAGAGAACTCCTGATCTTTCTTTATTGCTTTAGATTCATTAGGTGTACATAATGAGGGGGGTCTAGGTCCCTATTTATAGTCTACGGTGGGGTGCCCAATTCTATCAGGACTCTGGCCTGCGGGGCCAGTTTCCTAACACTCCCCCTTGGGCACTCACCCAATATGTTCATGCCTCACTAAAACTCCATAAAAACCCAGTGGTAAAATTTTGGAGAAAGAGCACATGATACATGTGATGCTGCGATGCACGAATTGCCTTATTAAAAACCTTGGTCGAGAAACTTCAGGAAAACTCGTCAAGGGAAAAAGAGTACAATTCACCCAATTCCATTCAGTCTTCAAGACTTATTCTTTTGGGTACTTGATCTTCATGATCAAGATTTATTGACAGGCTTGAGAGAATTCTCCCCCTGAATTCTGCACTTCTTTAAGTCTCATCATTCCAATCCCTCACACACACCTTTCAAAGCTAGGTGCGGGGAGTGACTTAGTGAACAAATCTACATGACTTTGTGTGCAGTATTTTAATCTTGTCCATCTTTTGCAATTCATGAGCATAGAGGAACTTGGGGTTGATATGCTTACATAGCCCAACTGCACTTGTGTAACGCAAGCTGCATTATCTTCATGGATAATTGTGGGGATTTGCACAATGTTCATTCCATATGACTACTGGATGTGGTGATCCGTTCATCGGAACCAAGCGCACTCTCGTGCGGCTTCATACAGTGCTATGATTTCTGAGTGGTTTGTCGAAGTAGCTACAAGGCTTTGCTTAGACGATTTACAAGGAAATGCAGTTCCACCACACAGAAATACATAGCCTGTTTGTGACTTAGCGGTATGCGGGTCTGACAGATACCCAGCATCTGCATAGCCAATCAAGTTCATATCTTGATTCTTTCTATAAAACAATCCAAGGTCCTTACTTCCTCGGAGGTATCGGAAATGTCCTTTATGCCCTGCCAATGCCTTTTGGCGGGCTCTGCACTGTACCTTGCTAACAGGTTCACGGCAAATGCAATGTCCAGTCTAGTGCAGTTTGCTAAGTACATGAGCGCTTCCACTGCACTCAAGTATGGGAATTCCGGTCCCAGGACTTCCTCCCCCTCTTCCCTAGGTCGGAAAGGATCTTTTTCTTGCTGTAAAGACCTACCGATCATCGGTACTTTCAAGGGAAATGCCTTCTCAAAGCCAAACCTTTCAAGCACCTTCTGGGTGTAGGTCGACTGATGTACCAAGACTCCTTCAGTGACATGCTCAAGCTGCAGGCCTAAGCAAAACTTGGTCTTGCCCAAATCTTTCATTTCAAATTCTGACTCCAAGTAGGAGCTTGCTTCTTTTATGTCTTCGGCTGTCCCGATGATATTCAGATCATCTACATACACAGAGATTATACAGAATCCATTCTGGGATCGCCGTATAAATACACAAGGACAGTCTTCATTGTTCGTGTAGCCTTTCTTGCAGAGAAAGTCGCTTAAGCGATTATACCACATTCTTCCATATTGTTTCAGTCCATACAGTGACTTTCTGAGTTTCACACTGTACAGATTTCTATTTGCTCTGTCTTGGTTCGGGAGAGATATTCCTTCAGGGACTCTCATATAGATTTTCCGAATCCAAGTTACCATAAAGGTATGCATTCACAACATCCATCAATTTCATTTCTAAATTCAAGTTCACTGCCATTGAGATCAAATATCTAAAGGTAATTCTACTCATGACTGGGGAGTAGGTTTCTTCATAATCAACTCCAGGACGTTGAGTGAAACCTTCGGCTACCAGCCTTGCTTTGTATCTCACTACTTCATTTCTTTCATTTCTCTTTCGAACAAATACCCACTTGTGCCCAACGGGGTGTATGTGGGGAGGTGTGCGGCATACGGGCCCAAACACCTCTCTTTTGTTCAGAGACAACAATTCAGTTGCTATTGCCTTCTTCCAATCTTTCCAATCTGATCTTTTCTTACATTCAGCGAGCGATGCAGGCTCGAGATCAAGATCGATGATTGTGGCAATTTTCTTTGCGAAGTAGATATCGATATTAACTGTTGTCCTATTCAGGGACTCTCCCGTGTGCACATAATTTATAGCTATTTCTTCATGAGTTGCTTCTTCTGGAGCGATTGCTTCTGCTGGAGCTTTACCTTGCACATCGCTTCTTTCAGTTGCGGTGGCAAGTCCCTTTAGTTTTTTTTTGTTTTGGCTCCGATGTGTGCGCACACATCCATGCCGATGGGGATATTCAGATCCGGTATGCCCTCTTCTGGAGGTGTCATACTTGTGCCAGGTCTCAACTGGTTCCCTTTCTCATACTAGGGACTTCAGTGATCGGCTGTGATAAATCTCTCTTATCCTTTTTCACCAGGCGTCCCCGGTTACTAAGGATTCGAGGAACCGGAGTTCTCGTCCTCTTTTTTATTTTTCGAGGCCTCTGGACGAGATTAGGGATACCTTCTGTTTCTTTGGTATTTCAACCCTCTCCGGTTACTTAGTCACGCTCTTCAAATCACTAAAGTGATCAGGCAGCTGATTTGCCAATGCTCGCAAATCAATTGTCTTCTGGACTTCTCTTGTCTTCTGGACTTCTATTGTCTTCTGGACTTCTCTAGTGCGCGGGTCATCTGCATAGATTCCCCAGGCTTGCCACGTAATTTCCCGACATTCTTCATCAAGGGGTTGATTTCCTCCCCCTAATGTTGGGAAATTTTCGGTGGTAGCCCTTGCGCTAGTTGCATAGGTGAATGGATGTTGTAGGCCGAAGGTCTAAGGTTGATGAGATTCGCTGTATGTAGGACTGCGGGTCCCCGACATGTAGCTGGCAAATTACAATTATGCAAGAGGGGTCGGGCAATAAATTTAATTCTCTTAATTAAAGCCTCTGCCAAACCATTCTGGGTATGTACATGCGGTACCGAATGCTCAATTGCAATTTCCCATCGCCATGCAATAATCATCAAATGCCTTCGAAATAAATTCTCCGGCGTTGTCCATTCTGGTGGACTTGATCAGAAACACATTTCTGATACAAATGATCTGCGAGATCAATTTTGCAAAGGCGCGGTTTCTTGTGGACAACAAACCCACATATGACCACTTTGAAGAAGCGTCAATGAGCATCATAAAATACTTAAATGGCCCTGAGATGGGCTAAGTAGGACCGCAAATGTTTCCCTGGATGCGTTCCAGGTATGCAGGGACTTCATCCTTCACTTTCAGAGTGGAGGGTCTAGTAATTAGTTTCCCGGTGGCACATGCAGGGCACACAAAATCTTCATGATTCGGGATATTCTTCACATTAATATTATGCCCATGCGAGTTATTTATTATGTTTCTCATCATCCTAAGACCTGGGTGGCATAATCTGTCATGCCAGAGACAGAATAGTTCAGAGCTTCTAAATACCGTCTTCAGGACAGTGTACGCTTCAGGCGCCTTAATGTTGGTATAATATAGCCCAAGAAGATTTTCTAATACCCTTTTCAATTCGCTTCGCGCTTCGTAATGAGCAGGTATTCCTTACCGTACTCTTCTTCAGTCTCAACGCGGAAACCATTTGCGCGGATATTCTTAAAACTTAGGAGAGTTCTAGTCGATTCTGGGTACAATAAGGCTTTTTCAATGACCAAAGTTGTGCCCATTATGGCTCTTCCGGAACCAATTATACATGCATCGCTTCCGGCGATTGTCGTAAGGCTGCCAGTGTTCTTACGAATCGACTTGAAACTTCTTAGTCTCTCTTAAGATAGTATGCATTGTGCCGCTACTGGCTAAGCACACTTCCTTTATAGGGCGCTACACTTGTTCTAATATAGGGTATTTTATTAACATGCATGAGAATACAATCAACACATAGATAAAATACTCCAATATCAGAACATATCATGCCATCATAAACTGAATAAATGAATGAATTCATCAAATATCATCCAACCATCACGAGAAAATAACAATTCTTAAGTACCATCCATGCAAATTCTAACACATTCTTCCACACAAAATAAATGACAATTAAAGTCGAAATGCATTCAGTGCACTAGACTTCTTCTGCTATTTCTCGGGGGTGACGTTCTCTTCAAGAGAAATTATAGCGGTGGCTGCTTCTAGGTCGAGAGGGGGTGCTGCTGTCGTGATGGTTTCAACCTCCATTGGTGCAGGCAGCTGCTTAGAACTCTCCCCCTCTGCCGATGCAGGGTGGGCTTCATGTTGCCCTTTACCATCCCGCTTTGGCTTGTTAGCCTTATTCTCTCGTGGAGCATCTGATTCGCCTTTCTGGGCTACGGTATTATCCTTGCTTCCCCCTTTCTCTATCAAGGGCTTTCGCACCTTGTTGCTCCCGACGTTGGCTTCACGGCCAGTGGAGCTACCAGATGGCTGAGTGACTTAGTTCTTACGGAGAACTTCGTCCTGAGCTTCCGCAATTTGCATCATATCAATCAATTCGGCATATTCCTCATAGCCGTCTTGACGATAATTGCGTGCGGATTATATTGCATTGGGGTGGAAGGATTTTCTCAATTTCCTGTATTGGGGTACAAATCCTGTGCAAGGCAGAATTGTTTTCCCTGACCGTCTTAAAGTTGGCAAACCTCAGTCTGATCCATTCTTACTCTGCTTGAGAAAGAATGGTGTACTTTAGCCTCTCAAACCGCTTCTTGAGTGCGATCCAGAGTGCTAACGCGCTTTTCTTTACCATGTACTCATTCTTGAGAGTGAGGCAGAGGTTGAGCGTCATTCAGTTCGCTAATCCCAATAGCAGCGCGGAGCTTCCTGGCTCCAAGCCCAATATCGACATCGGATGCCTACGTCAGATAGTTTTGGCCATGCTGGGCCAGCTCCTCGAACTCTCAGTTCGTGATGCTAGTCATCTAAATGTGTATAAGTCTACTGCTGGTAGACATGCACGGAATAATTCACTGCGGGGTAAATAAATGGTACAAAAGGTTCTCGCAATGTTTCAGAATTTTCTATGCATTTTCTATAAATTTTACTGCTAATTTCAGAGATTAAAAGCAATTTTCAGTAATTACAATTAACCAAAACAGTAAATAAATACAGAAAATACAGAGAATAATAATGGCATAAATAAATAAGCTTCAGATGCTAAAAATAATTCTGCAATTCCAGAGGGTTTATACGCAAATTTTCAGTTCAGAGAAAAATTTACGCTATTTCCTGATTGACCGAGGGGCTTTCTGCAAAATTCTGGACCCACTCGTAAGTTTAAGGGCTTATTCGCAATTTTCGGAACTACGAAGCCTTTTTTTTTGCAAAATTCAGGACTCATATGCAATTTTAGGGCCTTTTCGGTAATTGCCATGGAATGAAGGGGCTTCTCTGTAAACTTTCCGGCGCCAGCCCACCCCCTTCTTTTTCTTTTTCCTGCTCGGTCCATTCGCCCCCCTTTTTCTTTTTCCCGTCTGGCCCGTTATGTCTTGGCCCAATCGGCCTGGTGGCCCGCTTGGCCGGTTCAAGAGGAAGGCAGGGGTAGGGTTTCCCTACCCCTGTTCACACGGGTGGCGGCGCGCGGGAGACCGGCGTCGGGCGGTAGCGCGGCGGGGCCGGAGCATGGCGGCGGGCGGACGGCTGCGAGCGGCGGCCGTGCTGGGCCGGCAGTGAAGCGGACGGCGGCGAGCGGCGGCCGCGCGGGGCTGGCTTTCTTTCGGGCGACCGGGGTGGTGCGCAGCTCGGGCCGGAGCGAGCATGGGCGCGCGGCGGGCTGGAGGAGGCCGGGCGCCGTGCGGCGGCGTGGGAGAAGGCCACGCGCCGTGCGGCGGCGCGGGAGAAGGCCAAGCGCCGTGCGGCGGCGCGGGAGAAGGCCAAGCGCCGTGCGGCGGCGCGGAAGTGGCCAAGCACCGTGCGGCGGCGCGGGAGCGGCATCGCCGGCCAGAGCCGGGCGCATGCAGGGCGGTGTGGCAAAGCAGGGCGGCACACTTCAAGTGGCCGGCGACACACAGCTCGAGTGGCGGCGCGCATGGCGCTTCGGGCGCGTCTCCTTGTGCGGCGAAGATGTGGCGCCATACGGGGCAGCCGGGCATGCGGGCCGGTGAGGGAGGCGGGGCCGGAGTATGGCGGATGGCGGCGGGGCCGGCGAGCGCGTTCGGGCGGCAGGCGCACATGGGGAAGGAGCCGGCTTCGGGCCGGCCGGCGGCGCCAGGAGTGCGCGTGCGGGCGCGTTGGCACTGATTGGCGGCACGGCGAACACGCGTGCGGGCGTGACTGGGCCGGTGGTGCCAAGATGGTCGGCGACGGCGGCTTCCGGCCGGGTCGGTGGCGGCCCGTGCGGGATTGACGACGGCGGAAAACCGCACCAGTAGCCCGTGCGGGGGCGTCTGCCGTGCGATGGCACAGGCGGTCGTGTGCACTCCGGCCGGCTTCTGGCCGGTGGCGCGCATACAGGCGCGGCGGCGGCGGTGGCGGCCAGTCGGCATCTGTGTTGTGTGTATATTTTCTGTGCTATGGTTATGCAGAACCGAAGAGAGAAGATGATAATTTCTATCTTTGCACAATGATCTTGCAGAATTAAACAGAACTCATGCAAGTATTTTTCGTTTTCCAATCTAGATGCAATCAACATCTACCCCGTTTCATAATCTACCGATCGACATTGTGCCGGCGATTGCAGATCTGCTCGCGGTAGATTTAGGGCGGATTTGCATCGTTCTACAGCGCAATCAACATCTACCCCGTTTCACAATCTACCGATCGGCATTGTGCCGGCGACTTCAAGTCTGCTCGCGGTAGATTAGGGCGGATTTGCACCGTAGAATTTCAATCTAGAACGCGAAAAGAAAATACAGATTCAAAAGCGATCTAGAAAAATTCAATCTGTGCTTCGATGATTACCTCGTTCACCAGAGCGAAGTCGTGCTGATAACGTGTTGAGGAACCGACGCTGGAGACCAGTCCGAGCGATTCCTCTGCTTCAAACAAGAACGAATCAATCACAGAATCACAGAATAATAGATTGAACACAGAGAGGTAGAGAGAACTCCTGATCTTTCTTTATTGCTTTAGATTCATTAGGTGTACATAATGAGGGGGGTCTAGGTCCCTATTTATAGTCTACGGTGGGGTGCCCAATTCTATCAGGACTCTGGCCTGCGGGGCCAGTTTCCTAACAGTATGAGGACTTCAACCTATAAAAGGGCCACGCAAGGGATCTAGATGCAAGTCCCATTGGATGCAGATATATGTGTCTGAACGTCAACCTGTTGAACTTGGAAATTTCGGTCCTTTTGGATACAGACAAAACTAATTTTTATTTGGTAGATATACCTATTTGGATATGGATCGGACCTCTAGAATTTGGAAGTGCATAAGGAGAGAATATCTTGATTGTAGACCTTATGGTGTATGTGAGGTGTGAACTTTCTCCTCCTTAACAGAATGGCAGCACTGCTCCTACTTCCGCTTCACAGAAAGAGAACACCCTTGATCCTGCAATTAATTTTTGGGAGATTGGAGGATTTGCCCCATGCATAAACATGGAATTTGATGATTTGCCCCATTTGTGTCGTTGACATGTGGGCCTTGGCCCCACATGTCAATGAGACATCATGGGGCAATATCTCTTAATTTTTAGGCTGCTTTCACTTCTGCTCCTTCACACATGTTAGCAATGGAGACAGCGAGGACGGCAATGGCCTGTAGTCTCCTTCTATGGCTTCTTCTGGTGCCTTCTAGCAAGCAGCCTGTCACCAGAACCAACGACTTCGTGCTATATATCATCAATACTACTATAGATCTTTGCTCATGGTTCATGCCACCGCCAAGCTAGCTAGCTACCTGTCAAAGCAGTTATGCAACAACTCACAATCCTGAATCTGCAGGCCTGGTGCCCTCTGTACATGGAGCGTATTACTGCTGGGTCTTGTATCGCGTACACGACCACATCTGCTTCCGGACTGCCAAATGCAGGAGCAACTGCCTGCAGCACGGCTTCGTCGACGGGCACTGCCGGTGGGCGTTCGCCCACCTGGTGCCTCTCTGCGACTGCCTGCGCCGGCACTGCCCTCCAAAGCAACCGATCCTTCGGAGTAATTCCGGACTAGCGCGAAGGAGAAACATGTACCACTAGTAGCACATGCCCCGGCAACGATAAATAAACTAAAAGTTTCTACAGTGAGGGGAATTACATCAATCTTGTTTCTTTTCCCTTATGCTAAAATGAGTTAACTGAAGGACATAGACAATGCAGGTCTACAGGCGTAGTAACTAACAATAACGAAGTCCATCACAATGGTACTGGGATTTCCACCGTGCAAAGCCACGGCACGACGGGATCTACTTCGAGAGTCCTTCCTCCTCCCCAGTCTTTCGACTCTCGAGCGTTGCTCCAAAACGAAAAGTGCAGTCATAGGAGAGGACTGGCCGGACTCGGGACTCCTCTTCACGCCACATCTATGCATGCACTGCATGCGTAATTGCGTATGGTATCGTATTGTGCTCGCAACACACTCCGATATACATGGACAAGCAACAGCGCACGAAGCAATGGATAGGAGATGGCTTAAATGCAAGGGGAGGCAGGGAGATCATGCCTTCAGAATTGATAAGACTACATACAGAGACGAACCAGAGGTACGAACTATGATCTGGTATAGATGAACAAGATAGATGAACCAAGACGAGAAATAAAACACAACTCTTGTAAAAGCTCTAATCTTTTTGCCGGGCCGATAAAAGTTTTAATCGAGGAAGGCTAAATCAAATTCCAGACCCCAGCTCCCAACTGACTTGAGCCCCTTCGCTAATCACTACTAATAACTATTGTACTAGACAGGACACAGATGATCTCCTAAGTCTGAACTGTTTGATGAGAGGTGTTGAAATTAATCTTGATGATTTGTACGTGATCGTCGGTGCCATGGTCGAAACTACACGTGAGAAGGCGCGGTCGAAGACCTGGTCGGTGCCGTGGTCGAAGCCTCGGTCAAAGGACTGACCAGCAGTCTACGGTCGGTGCTCAGGCGGGGTCGAAGCAGTCCCAGAAACCATGGTCGAAGCATCAAGATGATGCACTGTGGTCGGAGAGACCGTGGTCGTGCCTCTTGTAAGTGGTCGGTTACGACCACGTTGTGTGTAGTCGTAGCGGCCAGCATCGTGGCGCTTGTGTGAGTGGTTGGTTACGACCACGCTGTGTGTGTGGTCATAACGACCAGTGTCGTAGCACTTGTGTGAGTGGTCGGTTACGACCATGCTGTGTGTGGTCGTAACGACCAATGCTGTGGCGTTTGTGTGAGTGGTTGGTTACGATTAGGGGTGAAAATGGATCGAATAGTTTCCGATCTATCCGGATGAAAACGAATACGGATGGTGTCGGATCGGATTCTCTTCGAATAATTCTCGGATTGGAAACAAATACGGATTTTTTTGTTGGAAACGAATACGAATACAGTAGGCCTGATATCCGACGAATACGGATTATCTGAATAATACAGATCCGGATATCCGAGATTTCAGCCCAACATTGCCCAGCCCAAACCAGCCTCTCTTATCTCCCCTGCTACCAGCCCACTAGCAAATATTTGTGTTTATTGAAAATAAATTTAGTATTGTCGGTAGATTAAAATTTGTACCGATTAAATTGATGTATTGATGTTTAAATCATTCTGACACATGTAAATGGTAGAAATCCATTAAGAATTATTTAGGACTTAAAAAATTAACTGCCATTTGAAGATTTAAATTCTGCACAATGGTATGACTATTGTGGATAAAAATACTTATACTTGTTTAGATTTCATTAATATTTTTACAAGATAAACTATTTATGTATTTTCATTGATTTTGGATGTATAGTTTAAGGGGTTTTCATGTTCCGATAAATATTCGTGATCGTATTTGTTTTGATTTGTATTCATTTCGTATCTGTATTCGATATTATTCGTATTTGTATTCGTATCCGAGGTATATGTATTCATATCCACATCTGAGAAAAAAATATGAAAACACATATGGTAGGGGTATTATCCATCCGTATTCGATCCGTTTGCGACCACGCTGTGTGTGGTCATGGCGATCGTGCTCGTGGTCGTAGCACCATGGTCGACAGTACAGTGGTCAGTGCTTAGATGACCTGTATGGTCGGAGGAGTGGTCGAAGACAAGCCGTGGTCAAAGCACCAGTCATTGTAGCAGACGTGTTCGGCCGAAAGCGAGAGCAGCCGGTCACTGTAGCAATCATTAATACTGTGCTTGGTGTGGGCAGTAGTTGTGGTTGGTACACACTGTAGCAGTCGTCAGCAGAGCATGGGCAGACGACGGAGCATGGGCGAGCGACGGAGCAATTGAGTACTCTGCAAGGAGGCCCGGTTGTATATATATACCATGTAATCTGTTAGAGTAGAGTAAGTCGAATAAGCAGAGAAAGAAGAAAAGCGATGTAAGTTGTGTTCGTGTCAGAAAATTTTCTTCGTGTCTGTTTGTTCGACTTTCCCATGTAGCGTGTGTCCATGGGTAATTGAGTCAGCATTGTTCGCCGTCCGATAATAGAGTGGTCAAGAGCAAGCTATTCTTCCTGTCCTCTATTTTCACCGTAGTCGTAGGAACAACCGGAGCGGTCGTATTGAGTTGGGTGTACAGATCTTGAGGCGGCTCTTCCCCAACACTTGGTATTAGAGCACTCAAGTGCGTGTTTCGACTGAGTGTTGATCCTTAGAGGGGATTAAACCTAACATCTGGTATTAGAGCACGGTGTATGCCCAAAACACATACGATTGGAGTCGATGGCGACCAGCGCGCAACAGGCGGTGAAGGAAAGCAGCGGCATGCCCTTCCAGGCACTGACGCATGCCTAGGGGATCTATGAGACCATCGATCCGGTGACCAGAGTGGTCGTAGAGGCAATGGACAAGTTGGCGAATGGCTCAGGTGGTGCAACGTAGGGCCGGCGGCTGTGTTAGCCCGGGCGACGATGGCCCACCTGGGGCTAGTGATGGTGCGCAGTAGCGCGCATCGGGCAGAGCTGAGCAAGTGCTGGCCACGAGTTGGCTGCAACACTATGTGCTCAGGAGCAAGGCGGCGAAGGCCTGATCGGTGCCATGGTCGAAGCCGCCACTACAAGATGAAGTCGGTGTGAAGCCGACAATGGAAATCAGCATGAAGCTGACGACCACGCCTCGGTGTGATACCGAGCAGTAGTGGTGTGATGCCACTACAAGATGAAGCTGCCAGGTGGTCGTTTCGAGCCATGCCTCGGTGTGAAGCCGAGCAGTAGCAGTGTGATGTCGCTGCAGGGTGAAGTTGGTGTGAGACCGACAACGCAAACAGCTCTACAAAGCTGTTGTGTGGTCGATGATGGTGTGAAGCTACCATGTGGTTGTTTCGAGCCACGCCTCGGTGTGAGGCTGAGCAGTAGCGGTGTGATGCCGCTGCAAAAGGTGAAGTCGGTGTGAGACTGACAATGCCAACAACAGTGTGAAGCTGTTGTGTGAAGTTTCGACGTATGGTCGATAGCGGTGTAATGCCGCTGCAGGGTGAAGTCGGTGTGAGACCGACAATAGCGACAGCAGTGCGAAGCTACTGTCTGAAGTTTCGATATATGGTCGATAGCGGTGTGATGCCGCTGCAGGATGAAGTCGGTGTGAGACTGACAATGGATATATTAAATTCCATTACAACAACTCCTAAGAACAACAACAGTACAACTAAAGATAACTTTTGATTCACTAGTGATAAAATTCTCGTACATCGAAGGATGTTTTTTGTGCCAAGCTTAGCTATAGTCATGACTATTAGAAATGGCAAACATTGTCGTGTCCCCTTACCGTCAACGTTGGGATCTTCGAAACGTGAGAGCCACACGACCACTGACGAGGAAATTGTGGCGATATGAGATCAAATTGATACAAAGATCAAGATAACCGAGGAATTTGGTGATGGGAAGTAGAGACCAGGAAAGGAGGTCGAAGAAAGTAAAAGGAGAATTAGAATTTCATTTCATTTGATGAATATGTTTCAGATGAACGCATGAGTCTCTAGAAGAAAGGGTATCCAGCAATCAAGCCATCCAATATCTGGAACTCTCTCCTTTTTTTTTTGTTTGACACCCAACTAGCTTCATATATAGATTTATCAGAGTTTCGTAACTGAGCTTCTAAAACCGCATCCAAACTTAGCTTCAAGTAGACCTAACAGTGACGAAGCAGAGGCTGATTCAAACAGGATTTGCCCATGCAGGAGGAAGAAGCACAAGAAAAAACGTGACCTAAATTAAAACCTAGATATGGCCCTAAATTAAAACCTAGATATGGCATCAAGCTTATACAAACACCATCAACAAGTATAAAAACTACAAATTACTGAATAAAACGACACCAGGAGGGTCCTTCCAGCTAAGGCTCGTTTGGATGATAGAAATTTACAGAAAATTGTATAATTCTCGTAGAAATTTGGGGGAAAAAACCACACGCTCCATATAGGGCCTGAAACAAAGGGCCACACTCTAGTTGGCCCAACAAGAAGTGGAGCCGAAATAATTTGGGGCGTACCCTTTTTCTCTGGCCATTTTACTTTGCCTACAAACAGAGTCCTATTTAACCTGCCGAGAGGCCCATAATTCTGAGATAGTCCGGCCCACTTGATCTGTGCTTATTGCTGCTGTAAAGAAAATGTGAAAATACCACAGCGATCAGTAGGGAATCAGGGTTTTTACTTGCTTATTTTGTAAAACGGGAACATGAGCACAGAGCTTCCAACCGTTGGAGCATTGCTTGGTTGATGTCTCACCGTGCGTAAAAAGAGATAGAACCGAAGAAGCGAGTCTCGATCATCATAACTCAGAAACTGGATCGATGGATAGAGATGGAGACTCACCTTACAAAGAAGCGAGCCAAAACAATAAGGAATGGAAAAAAAACAGTTAAGGGGATGCGTTCGCCGGGAGTCGAACCCGGGTCTATTGCTTGGAAGGCAATTATCCTAACCGTTGGACTACGAACGCTTTGTGTTTTAGAATGTTACATAAACTTAAAATGCATCTTGCATAACAACGTATCGCGGACCAACATGTCAGTCCTTGCGCAGATGCTCCTCAAGTCTTCCTTTCCGACTCCAGTCCCATCTCTGCATCTGCAAGCAGGGACAACATCCAGTAACATCGCCATCTCGATTTCCGCTACAGAAAACGGGACTCCTCTTGCCTGCCACTGCCGATCCGACGAAACGAGGCATCCTGCCATTAGGATCTCTCCTTTCCGCGGATGCCACGGAAAAAAAATTCGGGGGGGGGGGGGGGGGGGGGGGGGAGCCTCTCGTCAGACCTCTTCTCATCCGCCGTTCGTCCAAACCGATCCAAGGGAATGAACGGTGGATAAGGAGGGCCTCACGTGAGACCCTTCTCTAGAGAATTCCTTTTCAAATGCCATAGCCAAAAGCAAGATGAAGCAGAGCGAAAGCACGTAGCTTTGGAATATGTAGGCTTTGTGTATTTTTTTTCGGTTACAGCTTATAGCATATGATTATGGCTAATAACTTTTAGTTTTAGCGTAAATAATTATACGAACAAATCGAATATAGATAAATCATTTAAAAAAAGAAGTTATATCAATAAAGAAGCTCTTCCATGTGTTTGTTCGAGAAAAACCTTAAATCATACATCCAACACAACTTTTACTGTTCAAAAAGAGACCTACCCGGCCCCTAAAATTCCCGACCTCCGCTTTGCGCGTACTTTAACATGTAGCTTTCTTGTACCCTAATGGAAACTGTTAATTACCCCCCCCCCCCCCCCCCCCCCCGCCCGGCGCCCCCGCCCCCGCTCTGCCATTATTAGCACTGACTGCCATTGCCATGTTTGGTTTGCTCCTCAAATCATTAATGGGGCCTGGGAACCTGATGCTGCTGTTGCGTGCCCGCTCTCTGGATCAGAAGCCAGCCAGGCCACTGTAATGTGATTCCAATTCCATAGCTAGCATCACCTGACGACAGTGCACTCCGGCCTCTGTTTGACAATGACAAGTCGCCCAGAGGTTTCTGTTAAAACCATGGGATGAATAACTCTGAATTCCTCAGTAGATCCATTAAGATTTTTTTTAAGAGAAGATTGGTTGAGATTTTTGTTCCACTCATTTCGATTTGAGCTGGCTTATTTTTCACTATTTATAAATTTCGTCTTTTTCTGAACTTTTGGTTTTTTTAGCATTTTACCGGTTTTTCCCGTATTTGTTTACGTTGTCTGTGATGAGCTAACATATTTTTTCTATTTTAAATTTTTTTAAATTTAATTACGTCAAATAAGTCATCTTCAGTTACAGTGTAATTTCGGCCAGCTACAGTGTAATTTCAGCTATAAACCATTATTTTTCAGTCCAACCGAGCGGGACCTTTGTTGTCGCCAATCAATTGGCTTATGCTGTTATGCTCACTGAATGGTGCACCTAGTGCTATTGTAATTGATGGAAATAGGTACACTAGTTTAATTATTTCTAGCTATGCAAGGTTAAACGTTTTGACTATAAGATGGACAAGCGAAACACTTTGCTTTTTAGCAGATTGTGAGTGCCAAAGGATATCCCATCAAGTGACTTTTTATCTTATTTGAGATGTTGTCATGTTGAGCGATGTGACCGGGAAGAAGCTCACACGCTGAGCAAACGCCTATATACAATCTGGAGCAGATCTAAAAAGGTAGTGGTGATTAGTGCACGTAGTGTCGTCGTAGAGCAAGTTGCAACACATTAATATCTCGTCTGCAGTCTCGAACTTCCCGGAATTAGTTTTGAGCAGCTTGTTGTCGTTTGGGTCAAAAAATGAAAGCAAGAATTAGAGAGCTGGTCAATGTATACTTGAAGTATTCCTTCGAGTCACATCAGCCGCGATGATTAATTAGACGATAGAAGAACTACTGTCCTGTGACCACTGCATGCATGCATGTCTGCAGCAAGAGGACGCAGTCACGCAGGCAATGTACGTGAGAGGCATGCAGTCAGATCACCTGAAGACGCTGTCGAGTCGACCTCGATGGCATACGTTTGCTTTCTTCCGGCCGGCCGGACGGACGGACGGTTCCGTGCGAGTGCTTCGTCGACATGATTGGCGCGCCCTGCGCGCATGATGCACCGGAGAAAGCCAAAGTTGCAGGGGAGTATGGCGTTAATTGGGACTAGAGCTAGCTAGGCACATCAGTACAAGGCTGTAATGGCAGCATTGGCACACTAGCACGGCATGTGCCAACTCATGAAAGCTTCGACCATATGCATGGCCGGCATGGCATCTTCCTGATTTGAGTAGGAGGTGTTCTGTCTAATGATTACTTCTAAACATCCCATAAAGGGCGTAGAAAATTATTACATCTGTACCAACCCCTATTGCCGTATCATTTTTCGAGTACTGTACTGCACCATACTATAGTCCTGCGCAGTTGCATGTAGCTAATAGCCAGCGCGACCGGATCAGAACCTAGCCCTGTAGGATTACTGCAGCTAGGTTATCGTCTATCAGGGTGTGTTCAGTCGGTCGGCCCCTGTTTTGGAACGTTACTATTTCACACGAGACAGTTTAGTTCTCACGGAGTACTATGAGAAAATTATTAGTTCTCACGGAGTACTATGAGAAAATTATCGCGTTTCAAAAAAGACCAAATTACTATACAAGTTGTGATCGGGTCATAGGCTGAATTGCGTTATTGGTTAGTTTTAGGTCCAAAAAACACAGTTTAAGGGCTTTTATCGGATAACTACATGCATGTGACACTACTACAGAAAGCCTAATAGTAGACGCCTCATCACAGACGGTTTTGTGAAACCGTCTCTAATGAGCACTATTACAGACGGTTGTAATTTGGAGGACGTCTGTGGTATTTGTGGCGGGAAAATGGATTATCACAGACGGTTATTAACTATGAACCGTCTGTGATACGTTTGTATCACAGACGGTCTGTATTAAAAACCGTCTGTGATAATCCCAGATTATCACAGACGGTTTTTAAATAAAAACCGTCTGTGATAACCTTGTTATCACAGACGGTTAATAATTAAAAACCGTCTGTGATAATTCACAGACGGTTTTTTATTAAAAACCATCTGTGATAATGTCAGTAGGCATTTATTGCGCTGCTCAGACCGCATCTGTCTTCATTTCGATCCAGATCTAGCCACTGCTGCGCACTTTTTCACTCGGGAGGAAGCTAGGCGATTTCAGGCCTTGTTAATTTGGTGGGAAGAGGCAGAGATTGAGCTTTGAAGATTCATACTTTGCTGGTTGTTCTAGATATGGTTAGTAATGCAATTTATTTTTTTCTTTAATTGCATTACAATTTAGTTCTAAGTAATCCATGAGTGGTTATTGAAGATGGTTAATTTGCAAAATTGTTGGTTATATAATAGCTGTTGTGTTTGTAATATGAATCTAGCAAATAAAGTCTCAATATAATAAATGTGGCCGGTATATATGTAGTTATAATTAGTTAATCTAGATTTTAATACTAAGTTGTTATATATGTACGTAACGTAGGACCGAAGCTGGATGTATGCCGCGAGCCGTGTGAGTGAAGAGTACATTAATGGCGTTTCTGCTTTTATAAGAGCTGCCGAGGAGGATATGTTGAATAAGGGGGCGATATATATGTGCTGTCCATGCACTGACTGCGAGAATGTGAAGATGTTTAAGAACCGAGGGCAAATTGAATCGCACTTGATTCGGAGGGGTTTCAAAAAGGATTATACGTGTTGGACCAGTCATGGCGAAGTGAATGATCATATGCCGCCGGATGACATCGCCGGTGAAGTGAATGATATGCCCCCGGATGACATCGCCTGTGAACTGAATGACATGCCGCCGGCTGATGTCGATTGTGGGTCGGATTCGGATAGGTTGCACGATGATAATCTGGATCAGATGCTTCGCGATGTTGAAGAGAACTATGATGAGAGAGAGTATGTTAAATTCCGTGGCTTGATGGAGGACTCAGAGAAACCTTTGTACACGGGATGCAAGTACACGAGGTTGTTGGCCGTGCTTGAACTGTTGAAATTGAAGGCAAGCAACGGTTGGTCGGACAAGAGTTTCACGGCGCTGCTAGGTCTTTTAGCGGACATGCTTCCGGATGGAAATGAGTTGCCTAAAACCACGTATAAAGCCAAGAAGGTTCTTTGTCCGTTGGGAATGGAAGTAGAAAGAATACATGCATGCCCGAACGATTGTATCCTCTACCGTAAAGAGTATGCAAACATGCATGTATGTCCGGTGTGCAACGCATCCCGATACAAACGTAACAATCAATCAGTTGATGGCGAGGGAACAGAGGCGAAGAAAGGACCTCCTGCTAAGGTGACATGGTATTTTCCTATAATTCCCCGTTTGAAAAGGTTTTTTGCAAATCCAAAGGAGGCAAAACTGCTGCGTTGGCACTCGGAGGAGCGCAAGAAGGATGGAATGATAAGACACCTTGTTGATTCCGCGCAGTGGAGAAACATCGATAGGAGTTTTGCAGAGTTCGGTGCAGAACCAAGGAATATAAGGTTTGGACTGAGTACAGATGGAATGAATCCTTTCAGTAGCATGAGCAGCCGACATAGCACATGGCCCGTGACTCTCTGCATCTATAACCTTCCTCCTTGGTTGTGTATGAAGCGAAAGTATATTTTGCTGTCGATACTTATCCAAGGGTCAAAACAACCTGGGAATGATATCGATGTGTTCCTAGCACCGTTGGTGGAAGATCTAAAAGTAATGTGGAACGAAGGGGTACAGGTATGGGATGCGTACAAACGAGAGAACTTCACTCTGCGCTCCTTATTGTTCTGCACCATAAATGATTATCCTGCCCTTGGTAACCTATCGGGCCATAGTACAAAAGGTGCCAAAGCTTGTACTCACTGTTTAGATGGTACCGAGAGTGTGTGGCTGAGACACTCACGCAAAACCGTCTACATGCGTCACCGCCGGTTCCTTCGGAGGGCTCACCCATACCGCAAGATGAAGAAACAATTTGACGGAGAGAAGGAAGATGGTTCAGCTCCAAGGCATTTAAGGGGACGCGAGGTTTATGATATGGTTAAGGATTTAGATGTTGTCCTCGGAAAGGGACGTAAATTGAGGGCTCATGAGAAGAACACCTGGAAGAAGAGATCAATATTTTGGGACTTACCTTATTGGGAGTACCTAGATGTTCGGCACTGCATCGACGTCATGCACGTAGAAAAGAATGTGTGCGACAGCTTGATTGGTCTCTTACTGAACATCCGTGATAAAACAAAGGACGGTGTCAACGCACGGCTTGACTTGGCTGACATGGACATCAGGCCTGAGTTAGCACCGACAAGCACTGATAATGGACGAACGTACCTTCCCCCTGCGTGTTACACTCTGTCCAAGGCTGAGAAAACAGAACTGTGCCAGTGCTTGCATGGTGTGAAAGTTCCGTCTGGTTACTCCGGCAACGTGAAGAAACTTGTTTCGATGCAAGATTTGAAGTTAAATGGCATGAAGTCTCATGATTGTCATGTGCTGATGACACAGATGCTCCCTATTGCAATTAGAAATATTTTGCCGATCAAAGTCCGAGAGACAATCATGAGGCTATGTTATTTCTTTAACACAATTGCTCAGAAGGTCATCGATCCCGAAGGACTAGATGCTCTGCAGGACGAGGTGGTGATGACTCTATGTCACCTTGAAATGTATTTCCCTCCTTCGTTTTTCGATATCATGGTCCATCTCGTTGTTCACGTTGTGTGGGAGATAAAAATGTGCGGGCCCGTATTCCTACGCAGCATGTACCCATTTGAGAGGTTCATGGGAATTCTCAAGTCCTACGTACGGAATCGTTCTCGGCCGGAGGGCAGCATCGTCGAAGGTTATGCAAGCGAAGAGGTGATTGAGTTTTGTGTCGATTATATGGCTCAGATTCAACCGATAGGTGTCCCTCAATCTCGTCATGAAGGGAGGCTGAAGGGTCTCGGAACTATCGGAAGGAAAGCAATCACTCCAGATATGGACACGTATACTCAAGCCCATTTCACGGTGTTGCAACACATGACTGAAGTGGCGCCTTATGTGGACCAGCACAAGGATGTGCTTCGGCAACAGAATCCAGAGCGGCCGGATGTTTGGATCATGAGGCAACACAACCGTTGGTTCAACCAATGGTTGAAGGAGCAAATTGCTAGGAGCTCGCCGAGTGAGACGCTGAGATGGTTGGCAAAAGGGCCGACATTTACAGTTGTGACATGGCAAGGATATGACATAAATGGGTACACATTCTATA
Organism: Dendrocalamus latiflorus; assembly: GCA_017311315.1. Lineage (NCBI taxonomy): Eukaryota > Viridiplantae > Streptophyta > Magnoliopsida > Poales > Poaceae > Dendrocalamus > Dendrocalamus latiflorus. The sequence goes on from CM029620.1 coordinate 23,382,694, forward strand.
CGCAGTCTCAGGATGTCAAGAGCACTAACCAGAACAGCGGAGTCCGCATAGATGCATTCAGTACCGATGGGTCGAGAAACTCGTACTATGGCTTAATAGAAGAGATTTGGGAGCTCGACTATGTGGTTTTCAAGATCCCCTTATTTCGCTGCCGTTGGGTGCATCTCCCACAGGTGAAGGTTGACAAGTACGGTGTCACGACCGTGGACCTCCAACGTGTCGGGTACAAAGACGAACCATTCGTACTTGCCAATCAAGTTGTTCAAGTTTTCTATGTAACCGACCCGGCAAATAAGAAACGCCATGTAGTTCTTCATGGAAAAAGGAGAATTGTCGGAGTGGAGAATGTAGTGGACGAGGAGGAATACAATCAATTTGACGAGTTACCTCCTTTTGGAAATGGCATAAGGGTCGACGATGAACAACGTGACGAAACTAGTTACGTACGCATTGATCATGATGAAGGGCTAATTTTTAAAGGAAATAAGCAAGTACAATAAGAATGTATATGTGAAAATGTGTGACAATTTTGAGATCTATATGTGAAAATGTGTGATGTAGTCAATTTTGAGATGTATATGTGAAAATGTGTGACAATTTTGAGATGTATATGTGAAAATGTATGATGTAGTCAATTTTGAGATGTATATGTGAAAATGTGTGATGTAGTCGATTTTGAGATGTATATGTGAAAATGTGTGACAAAATGTATATGAGTATTGGCATTTATGTATATGTGTGATGCACATGTGATGGTTGATATGAATGCAGCTGGTTGGTGTTGTATATGAATGCAGCTGTTTGGTGGTGGATATGAATGCAGCTGTGGTTATTGGTGTTGTCTTAATAACTACAGTCGCAAAGGCTTATCACAGACGGTTTTAAACTTAGAACCGTCTGTGATATCAATAAAACAGACGGTTCTAAGTTTAAAACCGTCTGTGATAATATGACTATCACAGACGGTTATACACTTAGAACCGTCTGTGATATTTATACTATCACAGGCGGTTTTAGACTTGGAACCGTCTGTGATATTAATATCACAGACGGTTTTTGAGTTAGAACCGTCTGTGATAACCTCCCTATATATACCCTCTGGCTAGGGTTTTCCCTGTGCGCTGCGCAGTTATTCGATCTAGATCCAAGTAAATCCCGAGCCCGTCGTCGCCTCCGCCTCCCCGAACCCTCGTCGGCCGCCTCCTCGAGCCCCTCGCCGGCCGCCTCCGTCGAGCCCCTTGTCGCCTCCGCCTCCTCGAGCCCCTCGTCGCCTCCGCCTCCCCGAACCCTCGTCGACCGCCTCCCCGAGCCCCTCGCCGGCCGCCTTCGTCGAGCCCCTCGTCGCCTCGGCCTCCCCGAGCCCCTCGCCGGCCGCCTTCGTCGAGCCCCTCGTCGCCTCGGCCTCCCCGAGCCCCTCGTCGACCGCCTCCGTCGACCCCCTCGTCGCCTCCGCCTCCCCGAACCCTCGCCGGCCGCCTCCGTCGAGCCCCTCGCCGGCCACCTCCCCTCGATTACCGACTGCATTGTGAGCACTTTCTGTGATGGACTAGGGTTTACTGCAGTAGCTTAATTAGTTTGCTATTTGGTACATTAATTGTTTACTACAGTTGCTCGATGATGATAAAATCATATACTGAGATTGGTTCATTCAGTGCTTGAGCTCTAATAGCTGTCGGTTCATGCAGTTTTCAGGTTATAGCATGTTATTAAATTGATCTGTTCGGATTTAATCTTGACAAGTTAAAAGACTGAATTATTGGGCAAAGTTAACTTGTGTGGTCTTGATCTGTATGAATACTGTTGTTTGAATATATGCATGCTAAATATATCTTGATCTTGAGATTTTAGAGTTTGTATCTAGAGCTCAAAATACTGAATTCATTATTTGGCATAACCAATCAAGGAAGAGTATATGATTTAGTAGCGGGACGGCCAAGATTAATCTTGTGCAACCCTACAATTTGAGAGCACATATTCATGTTGAGACTGTTATTGATTCTATTATTGATGCTTGTTGCTTGTTGCTTCATATTGCTACCATTATATATGTATATATGTAGGTATGTATATGTATATGTATATATGTAGGTATGTATATGTATATGTATGTATATACACATATAGTATGTAGTATATAGTATAGGCACATAACCCCTCTCTGTGTCCACATCACCCCCTCCCTTCTCCCCCTTCCCTCTACTCCTCTCCTCTCTTCCGAACATTGAGCATCATGTTTGACTTTTCGTGCTTCCTCACTTTGAACATTCTCATCTTATCTTAATAGACCCACAAAATGAGCAACATGTCACCCGCGCATTCTTCATCATCATCGCCGGAGGCGTCCGCTCCAACATCAAGACGCCAAGGAAGAGGGCTATCAAAGAAGCCTCAGAGCCGACAGACCATCACAGCGGTAAACGCAGCTGGGGTCCCTATCCTTCCTAAGCAAGCGGTAAACGCATTCCGAACCATGGTCGGAATAGTTGCACGACAACGAATTGAGATCACATACAATTCGTGGAAGAACGTGCCTGACACTCGGAAACGTGACCTGTGGACCGAAATCTTGGCATCGTTCGAGTTCCCAGAAGAACACTTACACGCTGTGGAACGACAAACCTACCAAGCGGCGTGCAAAGCATGGAAGAACTTCAAGAGCACGCTTGTCAGGAAATACGTGGAGACGGACGAAACGCCTTTTACTAAATACCCATTCCTGGAATCACAATGGGAAGAGTTCAAGGCGATGAAAACGACCGAAGAATTCAAAAGTACAAGTGTGGCGCACAAGGCCCTCCAGGCAAAAAACACGCACCCCCACAGACTTGGCACAGCTGGGTATGCGGGTAAAATCCCGCAGTGGAGGTTGGAGGATGAGCTGGCAGCTGCAGAGGACATCGCCCCGCCGTTTTCCAATATCCCGGATGACCGCGCTCGAAATTGGCTTAGAGCAAGGTCATCTACAACGACATCGGGGGACGTCTCCTTTCGAAACCCTGCAGACCAGCAAGTGTCCCAGCGCCTGGTAAGATATCGATCGAACTACGTAGCTTGTAATTACTCCACAACTTCGTACGAATTGAAATGACATGTCGTGCTCTTGCAGGAAGAGCTGAGTTTTGAATCTACCCTGGGATCATTCCAGGGAACAAGGGAGAATGATATGCTCTCCGTGGCCCTGGGAAACAAGGAGCACCCGGGTCGTACGAGAGGCCTTGGGCTTTACGTTCCTTGGAAACATGGTTTCCAAGATGACTCCGGAATGTATCGGCGTAGGAAGAGAAACAAAGCCGAGCGTGAGGAGCAGCTACGAGAAGAGATCAAGGAATCTCTTCGAGAGGAGCTATTTGCTCAGATGGGTGAAGTAATCAGAGAAGAGGTGCGGAAACAGACAGAAAGTCAGCAGGCCGCCACCGCCGCTGCTATGCTAGGTAGCCCGCACAACCGTCCGAGTAGCTGCGCGTCCAATCCGACGCATACCCAGTCCAAATTTCCTGTGGACGACATCCTGGTAATAATTATTACCTCTCGAATGCTTGCTCCATTGGTAGGCCTATTCGAGTAGCTAATTTTGTATCGTTATGTAGGAGCCTACGAACTGCAAGCTCCAAGTGAGATATGGCGCCATTCCCTTGTACGCTGCTTGGGGCCAGGCATATTCGTCTGGTAACGGGGCCATGGTGCACGGCCAAGCTTTAGCGCCAGGCTTCGCAAAAGTTAATGTGGATGGTGTGTATGTCAATTTTGAGGTGGTCCCGCTACCGAAGCCCCCCAACGACGAGATCGTGACTCTAGGACAGGCCATTGGAACATTCATCCAGTGGCCCAAAAGCGACATCTTCCTAGAGGCTTCTTCACCGGTGGCAGGACCAGAGCAACATGCACTGGTGCCATCTCCAGTACAAGACCAGTCGGTTCCACCACCGGATACTACAACGGTGCTATCTTCACGGAAGTCGACCCATAGCCGAGGCAGCAAGGCCAGCAAGGGCAAAGCAAAGAAGACCAATGATGATCTTCCGTACCACCCTTTGGCCCGCAAATTCGTGCTTGGCGAGCCGTTGCTCGAGCAAAAAGCCCTCCAAAAGCTACCATATAGTTGCATGCAATTGCACACGTGGTATATGCAGCAGTCCAATAAGCCAGAGGGAGAACGGACTTCAAGTATCACTGTCAAATTCTCCGAGGAAGATTTACACCACAATCTTCAAGAGTGTACATTCGTGGTCGCCTTTGAGGATTTATTCGAGCTGTTCATGCTCAACGCACTTGACGTCTCAATCGTTCGATGCTGGACGCTGTAAGTGTGTACAATCACAGTCTCCGTTAATGTCATACCGATAAATGCCATATCTAATTTTTTGCTTTCGTGTGTATATATATAGACACATGCTGATTAAAGCTAGAGTATCGAACTCATCAGCTGGTTTCTTGGACCCACAATTGGTCGCCAAGACTACCATCGACGTGGAGGCATCCCTCGTCGAGAGGTACATTGCATCAGGCCTGCTGAGTTGTCGCAATAAGGACTATGTACTTATGCCCTTCAATCAGAGCTTTCATTGGATTTTAATAGTAATTGTACCAAAATGGAACAAGGTATATTACCTTGATTCCCTAAGTAAGAATAAAATGGACTTCACAATTGTCGGCCAAGTAATCGATAGGTAAGCACATATTCCCCATACATATCTACATTGTACTCTTTCTTTCCTTCCGAATGATTAAGGTTAACCTTTTCGAATTACGTAGGGCGTTCGCGATGTACATTGAAAAGGGAGGTGACTCGAAGCGCGGGGCCAACGGCCTGCTGACACATGTTCGAGATTTTAAGGTATTCGCTATTTCACATTAATTAATCCTATGCAACAGATGGTACTAATGCCTTTTGAACTAACACATTCCATTTTTTGCAGTGCCACCAGCAGCAGCCGGGCAACACATGTGGATACTACGTTTGCCAACATATGGAACTACTCCTCGATTCCTCGAGGGTCACCAATCGCAAGGTTTGTCACTCTTCCCATAATTACTTCATACTTATCACGTTACATATATATGTACATTGATATTCCTATCGACAGGCTGTATCAATCCCGTCAACTGCATTGAAACAGTCTGAGCTTCGAGAGGTTCAATCAGAGTTAGCGTTCTTTTTGCTGACTCAAGTCATACAGCCAGAAGGACGGTTCCACTGCGCACACTGATTTCCTATTGGTCTTATCACTAAGTGTAAATGCAGTGTAGATCTTTTATAACTATGCATTTGTTAATGGATATTTCAGTTCAATTCAATTAATTGATTTGCGAAATGGATGCATGCTTTATGTCTGTGAGATGAAGTGCGATGTCAATTGGATGTTTTATGTCTGCGAAATGTACCTGAAAGCAAATGAGATGTGTGAATTGTATGTTTTTTGTCTGTGATTATCTGCTTGTTTCAGAGGGCATGGCTAGCATTTCCTGAGGCTAGCCAATAAACAGAAATAGATTTTGGTTTAGGAGGAAGGAATATCACAGACGGTTTTTAAGTAAAAACCGTCTGTGATATGTATCACAGACGGTTTTTCATTAAAAACGGTCTGTGATTATTAGATATCACAGACGGTTTTTAATTAAAAACCGTCTGTGATATCTGATAATCACAGACGGTTTTTAATTAAAAACCGTCTGTGATATCTAATAATCACAGACGGTTCGAAAACCGTCTGTGATAACCTTCGATCATCACTGACCCATAAATTCAGACGGTTCAGAAAACCGTCTGTGATGACGTTTCTGAACCGTCTGTAATGTCGATTTCTGTAGTAGTGTGAGTCTCGTATGAGAGCGAAAAAAGGAGAGAGAATCTGAAATGCATCCAGCAGCGCTAGCGGTAGCGGCAACATTTTCAGGCAGTCCACGTCCTAGTTTCCTTGTTCTCTGAGCTCATTTGTTGATCGTGGAATTTTGCTGCAACTTTGTCAGGCCAACGACGCTAAGGAATGCGATGATGCTGTTCTTGGGAGGCCCCAGGCCATGATCCATCACAGTGCCTGCGCTCCAACGGCATATCTGGTGAATCATCTTTCATGCACGGGGTGATCTAATTAAAAGTCCTCATGCATCTATTTTTCTGAAAGAAAATTTGGTCTTCCAACCAGGTTTAAAAACCTGATGGTTACAAGCTGGTAACTGTCAGTTACCAGTTTTTACTGGTGGGGACCGATGACTGAAAAAATCGGCTAAATTTAAATTTTGATTTTCGAATTTTGACCAATTTTTAGGTTATCGGATGTTTTTTCGGTTACCGGTTTCAAAACAGTTCAAATTTTAAAATTTGGATTTTGAAGTTTGATCGGTTTTTTGGTCGGTTTCTAGTTACCGTTATCGGCCATCGGGTGGATTTTCTCTCGGTTCTAAGATCTGTATCCTTGTTTTCAACATTTGATGAGAAGAAATCAGATCTTACAAGATGATATTGTGTTTGGTGCTCAATGCATGCATATGTAATGCATCCAGTTGTTGTTGCTATTGCGATTGACGTGGTCTTAGTGTGATCGAGCTGTTGTTAATTCATTGGCTGTCGCCCAGCGTAAGAGCAATAAGCCAGGGTCCCAGCACTATGCGTCTATGCCCATGCCTGTAATGTGATAATGTCTTACCTACTTTGCATGGATGCCTAGGTGAAGACCGAATTTACTACAGTGTTTACGAGAACGCCGAAAAGGCCCAGCCGCATTAGGAAAGTAAGAAACAAATTTCGGTGCAGCTCGCAACAGCTTAAAATTTCGGTTTATGGCTTTTGTTTTTGTTATAAGTGCACTATAGTGGAGGTTAGTTTTTTAAAATCAAAAAAATAAAAAATAGTAAAAATGAGAAAAATTGGAAAACATTGCTATATCTTTGGGACAATACAAAGCAATAAAGAGGGAAAAGAAAAATAAAAAAGCCAAAGAAAGGCCAAAAAGATACAAAACCAAAATTAGAAACCGAAGCGCTCTAAGTAGTTTCTGGCAGAAGCCGGAGGCCTTTAAGACATTAGGAGCAGGGCTTAATCTGAGCTTAAATACAATAGAATAGACCAGATAAGGTAGTTTTGCACAGTGACAACACCAGACATGCCATCTTTGCATAGTGCCAAGACCAGATGGAGCAGTTTTGCGTAGTGCCAAGACTAGAGGAGACGGCTTTTGCGCAGTGACAAAATCAAATGGGTAGCCCTGCACAGTGACAATACCAGATGGGGGCATCTTTGCGCGGTGACAAGAACAAAGGGTGTAGTTTGTGCATTGACAAGACCATACAGGGTAGCTTTGCGCAGTTACAAGACCAAAAGGGGTAGCTTTGTACTGTGAGAAGACCAAAAGAGGTAGCTTTGCGTAGTGACAACACTTGCCCACGCCAGCTTTTCATATCGACATGACAACACTACACCTCCTCAGCTTTTCAGACCAAAAAAGACAGGACTATACAAAGTACGATGTGATAGCTCTCTACACCATGTCAACCCTTTGACTTATAAAATGAGGTGAAAGCGATCTGGGAGAAAACACTACACAAATAAATACAACAGTAAACCAGAGCTTGGTTTAGCATGTTGAGATGGACAAGAGGCAGAAGAAGCAATGTGATAAGATGATGAAGTAATGGGAGTAGACTCGCGAACCAGCAAGGTCTGCTGCGGTCCGCGGCGAACAAGCGGAGCGTGCCAGGAGGGCACCTCTCTGCAATGACACCCCCCGTAGCAGCAACCCCATTCTAAACGTTCCAACTGACAGTTTGCGCAACAGCTACTCGAGAAGGAGATATCGCCCCTCTGTTAGTGTAGGGACCCATGCAAGTTCTTTAAGTCTAAACAACGGCTCAGTCTAGGTATGCATTATTGGGGTTGTGCAAAATACTCCTGTGACTATCTCGACCGTTGTCGGGACATGAGCAGCTATCAGCAGCAGGTAAGGACCAGTTGTAGTGTGTCTCCCCTCTATTTCTCTTTTAAAGTACGCACTAACAACCTCTCCCGTCCACTCGTAGTCCCCAGAACCGCTATATAGTTACCGCAAGTGGATCGACCTAGGGATTCACCCACATGATCAGTGGACTCTCAACTTCAAGGAATGGAATGTCAAAAGGAACTGCGAGAACCGAGAAGAGATCCGCAACGACGAGCAAACTGAGCATATACGTCGGAAGATGAAAGCACATCTCAACGCGTGCACGCATAGGGAGCGCGAGGGTCGCGAGAGGGAGCGCGAGAAAAAGAGAGAAATGGCAGCTAAGGCGAAAGAGGCCACCGAGGAGTTCAACGCCGAGCTCGCAAGGAAGAAAAAATAGCCTCGGTCCACGCAGTAGGTCAGACCGTTCCGCACTAGTTCCCCAAAGGTCAAATTTATTTCCATTCCAAAAAGACGCATATGTATCGTACGAGTACTTCAGTTTGTTGCATCATGCAAGATGTTGTTTCTTATGCACGTAAACAAACCCTGTGCACCATGTTATTTCCAGCTTATTATGAAGTCTATTTTAATTCGCAACATCACATCTCCTCGTCATTTCGTATTCAATTCTTCATGTACTGAGGCATCTAACATCATGAAAAAAACAAGCTCTCCTCCATGTATGAATTTTTGGTTGCATCACAATATCATTTATCTTCGTACTTACCGATCATTGCTATCTCAATCGTCCACAGAAAAAGTTACTGAAAATTTTTTGCACTACAACAATATATGACGATCACAAATTGTTATTGCGAATCTAAAAAGATTTTGTAACATTCATGATCTATGAAAATCACAAATGGTTCATCCAACATTGTCTGCCTTTTTTTCCACAAAATACAAATCACAGTCAAAATTTGATAAATGTCACCTACCTACAATAATTGTCATTTACCCTCATACGCTGTCGGGGTGCCAATTGTACAAAAAAATAGGCTGAGACCCTTCAGCGACAAGTTGCAGTCGCCTGACCGTTCGGCGACTGGATCCTGTCGCCTAACGGCCCACCGACAGCATTCCTGTCGCGTGGTCGTTGGGCAACAGGTTCCAATCGCTCAACGGTTAGATGAGTGGTACCTTTCCTATAAAAATGTTTTGTGCACATATATTTCTATAATTTCGTATAAAAATTAAATTATTTTTAAAAAAAATCTAGCAATGTCCTAAGCAGTCTAGCTGGTTAACTACTCTCGCGTTTGGTCCAAGAACAAATTGCTGTAGACAGGTTGGGTCACGAAAGTTTTGGACTTTTGGTAGGATTTGGCACGATAATATGCACGGTTAGATTCCACCTGTACACCTGTGGTGTAACTCTCTTTCGTCTCTATTGCCAACACGCATCATGGCTCTGTACGATTTTATTAAAAACCTCCAACCAGCGCAAAAGCACGTACGATTACACCAACTTGACACAATTATTTTTCCTGTGCAAGAATCAAATCGAATCCACGATAAGCTAACGCAAAATTTTAGGTTTGGTCGGTTGTACGACGCTGGAACGGGCGGCCATTGGCGGTTTATCTGAAGGGGAAAACCCCTGGACGGCTGGACCTCTCACGACTGCATTGTAGTGGGAAATAGGAAGCGGATGATCAGCTGCAGTTGTTTACAGATTCTATTCCACGCGCATGTGGGGCGTTCGTTAGATCGAAATGTGATGATTCAAACCGAGCATAAGCGTAAAATTCTTGATCAATCGGCTGGCAAGCAAAATTCGGTTGCTTGTATTTTTCTAGGAAAAGATAGTCTAGTGGGTCCTACAGAAAAAACAAATTCTCGTATTTGCTACGACTTGTATAGCTCAGGAGCATCGGTGCTTGAGATAGAGATGGCCAAGATTTGTCTTTGCCAAGTAATAACAATCTCTTGTGGCCTAACTAGCGTGTACATATATCCAGTAGCTACCTTGGTGCACCTTACATTTTTCAGGAGGAAGACTGTTGGGCTTCAATATTAGGGCATCTGTAGTGTATGAAAAGAGGAGGTCTTAAGTCACCTTAAGGTCAACCTTATACATTACAGAGGTGACCTTAAGCAGACCCTAAGCAAAAAAAGCTTAAGACTGGTCCTCAAGCTAAAGACCTGGCCATAAGCATTAAAATACAATTTTTCTTTATCTGCCATGTGGGACCGTCTTAAGGCCCATTGGGTTATATACACTATGGAGTTGGTCTTAAGGTTTAGATGGAACCCACCTTAAGACCCTTTAGGTTATATACACTACAGATGCCCTTAAGGGGCCTCACTAGTCACTACTCACTAGGAGTACTTGCATGGGAGAGTAGACACGTGAGTATGGGCCCTGTGAACACTAAGAGCATCTGTAGTGTATGAAAATAGAGGGTCTTAAACCACCTTAAGGTCAACCTTATACATTACAGGGGTGATCTTAAGCAGGCTATAAGCAAAAAAGGCTTAAGGCTGGTCCTCAAGCTAAAGACCTGGCCACAAGCATTAAAATACAATTTTTCTTTATCTGCCAAGTGGGACTGTCTTAAGGCCTCTTGGGTTATATACACTATGGAGTCAGCCTTAAGGTTTAGATGGGACCCACCTTAAGGCCCTTTGGGTTATATATACTACAGATGCCCTAATATAAGAGATTCGCGCAATCATTAACTGGTGTATACTACACTACATATACGACTGCATTTGTTGGTGCATATCCTGCTCGAAACATCCACTGCTCATGTGAACACGTACGTAACAAATGACTCCAGACCATTGCTTGTATGTTGAGCAACCTGCAGAGTGGTCCATCCTTGATTCCTTCAACCTTACCAAGTAAGTTGCCCTAATTACAGTACTATACCTGTGGCGAGAGGGACGCTCCCTCGGTACGCTGTTGGATCAAAAAGTAACGGTTCAGATTGATCCAATACTTCTGGGTATGCTGCTATGCTTCTGCTTCCTCTCTCTGACATGGTGTGCATAGCGTTAGGCAGTCCGCAGTTAGGACGCGAAGCTCACGCGCGGTCAAACTCAACTCAAACCCCTTCCAGAACCCCACGGCGGCGGCGCAGACGGGCTAGGAAGTTAACCAATATACTCACTAAAATAATCGTCAATCAAGCTAGTGCTCAGCAAAAGTGAAGCTGGCAATCGCGACCCCGACCGATCTCGGTCGATCGATGATGTACACCCCCGCAATCGATCGAGACTGCGATAGTTAGCTTTCCGTCGTCTCCGTGTGTCTGCTCAAGTCTTCGCAATAGAAAGTTGAGGTTAACCTAGTGGGAATGATCCAAGGTATTTGACGGGTCAGGAGGTAGCACTGTTGTTAATTTGGTCCATGGCGCGCATGGTTCACGTTTGAAGTGAAAAGAGAGGCGTTTGGTGCAGCAAAAGAATTGAAGCATGCATGTCTGTCAAGTTTGCCGCAACTGGGATTCTAGGCAAGATCGTATCTACCTTGTTGGCAAGATCGTAATTGATTATGGTAGGATGGTGGCAGAACCGTACCTCGAAAATTGGCATGTTGAATAGCCTATAAAAATTATTTATTGCTTAATCGAGACACGAACTATTGATATATATATATATATATATATATATATATATATATATATATATATATATATATATATATATATATAGTCATTGTTCATTGTGGGAGAAAAAGAACAAAACTTGTGTGAGAGATTACACATCCATCAAGTTAACCTTTTGCAGGAAGACTCGAGCGATCACTTTGTTGTTGCCCTCATTGCCAGGGGTGGATCCAAGCATGCTCATCTGGTGTCACATGACACCGGATCTAAAAATATTTTTAGTAAAAATTTACACCTCTAGCCTATATATGAATCTCCTAACCGAAACTCGATACATCTGGTCCTTTTCTTGAAGCCAAGTAAAGCAAGCACTAGTAGTCCAAATTCCCAGTGGCTAGTAGCAGTCCATGAAGACCCTCATTGTCCCTCATCATATAAGGCAATTGTAACAGGCCGAGCCAGCCCAATCCAAGAGGTGATAGAGCTCATCTAATTACTTTAGGTCTGGCGAGTCCACGACCAGTCCTATGACCACGACAGTCTATACGACCATTGTAGTTGTAAAAGTACTGTAGCGGTCGTAGTCGTAAAAGGTTATGATTCAGAGTCCGCGTATGATTCAGAGTAGTCAAAAAAGAAAGTCAAGTGTGTCCGTGTAAAACTCTCAACGTGGGATGCCGCGTTGGTTACGGAGTCTTATAAGTTACTTCTTTATATAAAAAAGACAAAAAGAACGTAGACGTATCGCGTTGCCAAAGAATTATCTGTGTTTACTCGTGTTTGCATACGTGATCTCAAAGTTCAGTTCATCGCTCGTCTAGACCCTGGGCAAATTCTCCAACAATTGGTATCAGAGCCCAAGTGCCTAATATCTTCCTGGTTGCATAAGTGCACAACCAACGTGTGAGAGGGATAATTTGGGTTAGTTCCATATTGGTTGTGGGAAAGAAATAAGTACAACCTATAAGCGTGAGGGAAACCTTACCCATTGGACTAGTCTTTTATAGAGAGAATGCCTAATACTACTTATAAGGTTGTTGCTTTAGGAATTCCATAAGGGTAGCCCGTGGGCTTAGATGACCAACCCACTTGGACCTATGGCCCAGGGAGTAAATCCAATTGGATCTAGCACAACTACAAAAAAAGGTCATCACAGACGATTTAGAACTGTCATCGCAGAAGGTTTTATAAACTATCTGAATTTATGTATCAGTGATAATCAGAGGTTATCATAGATAGTTTGTGAGCTGTCTGTGACAAATACAACACAGACTGTTTGTAACTAGAACCATCTGTGAAGAACACTATCACAGACGGCTCGAGTCAAAAACCATCTGTGATAATCACACATCACAGACGGTTCTAGGTACCGACCATCATGTGATGGGCGAGCATCACAGATGGTTGATATATAGAACCATTTGTGATACTTTTCCATCACAGACGGTTGGGAGACAGAACCGTCTGTGATGTGCGAGTATCACAGATGGTTTTTGGTTCAAGCCATCTGTGATAATCCTTCACGGACGGTTTATACCATAAAACCATTTGTGATAGTTCATTTTATACCTAATTTTTTTTTTCTATTTTTCAGCTAGCATTAGAAAATGTTAACTATGCCATCTGAAAACAAGCAAGTACAGTAACAAACACAGTAGCACATTCCATTTCCATTAAGATTAGAATCCACCATTACAACATAACAAGATAACGAGCATATTACTCATCTAACACAACAAGAACACATCTCCTAATTCTACGAACCCAACTCTTAAACACAGCAAGAACATAGAATAAGTATAGATCGTAGCAACCAGCAAAAGCTCAACCGCGCTAACAAGGCCTCAATGCCTAGGCCCTCTGGCCCCCTCATGTAGCGCACGAGCTGGATGTCCTTGAAGCCCGCCATCGCCAGCACCGACTTGAGCGCCGTCTTGGTAGCTAGAATTGCGTGCTGTCTATTTCGTCAAAGCCAACACGGTTGGCATCGAGAAGGAGGATGGTGAGGAGACTGGAGAGATTTTGAACATGGTATAGGATAGGTTTGAGTGAGTATGTACAGGGGAGGGCGAGGTGGGAGTGGGAAAATTTTTGGCGAAATGGGCGCGGGGCCGAAGAGGTAGAGCTACAATCCGTGGAGTAGAGGTTGGTGGGCTTTTATTGGCTGGGATTGGGTTGGCGAGCATCGACGGGCCCAATGATCAAGGATACATAATTATCATAGATGGTTTGAACACAAACCATCTGTGATACGTAATTATCACAGACAATTTGAACCACAAATCGTCTGAATTATCAAAGACAATATATGTATGTATCAGTGCAATGTAAATAGCTAGTTTGAAAAGATAAAATAACAAAGTTCTATATGGCTTATATATGCTCATTTGAAAGGTTTCAACAAGATCTACAACATTGTAGTTGAGGCAAACCCCAAATTCTAAGCAGAAGATCGAAAATTTTGGCAAAAACAGAAACCAAAAACTTGTGACGCAAATGTGAGGCTAAAGATGGCCAATTTTGGGGGTATTCAAGGTGACTGGCACAAAGTGGGTCTTTTTTTTGGATCGGGCTCATCGTTAGCTTTCCAACGAGTACAAGAACGTCGAAAACGGATATCGTATGCAAATGTTATGCCCATTTTACTAAAAGTGTCTCAGAATGGAATCCTACTCATACTCAGGTGGGAGATTATGAAATTTTAGTGGATTACGAAGTGGGAAATGTATCACAGATGGTTTAAATAAAAAACATCTATGATATTTGGCAAAATCACATAGGTTCTTGGTAAGAACCATCTGTGATATTTCATAGATGGTACTCACCATGAATCGTCTGTGATATTATCTCTTCACAGATAGTTTTTAGCGCTGACAACAACACAGATGGTCTCTAAACTTAAACCGTCTGTAATTGCATTTAACACTGATGATTTTGCTGAACCGTCTGTGATGAGACGTCTAATATAAGCCTTTTTGTAGTAGTGTAGCATACGGCCAAAGGGTCCAATCTGACAAGAGGGAGGGCTGCAACAGGCCACAACATCTGATCTATTCTGAAGCGTGTCATCTCGCAGCAGTCCTCTACGCCTATTCGTCTCGCATGATCAGCCAGGAGAAGTGTACCACGCCTGCTGTACCCAGCCAGGCAATGACCATTCGCCGGAGAACGAGAGAAATCGGCACCACCAGCCGCCCTAGCTTTCCACCTCATCACGGTGCACCTAGTTCCTATTGCCTCGCGCTCTTGTCAGCTAAAGAAAGCTTAGGTCCACCCGATCAGTATATACTTTGCTATAAATTTATGTAAGTTAGGGTTTCATTATGATGATTGTTGATTGTTTTTGTTTAATTGTAGGGTTAAGACTTAGGATTTCAATTTTGGTTTTTCAAATACCGGCCTAACTCGTTGTAAATCAGAGGTAAAATTGTAGTATTTGACCACAATGTTAAGTAAGTAAGCCACCGGACGTATGTTTCTATTATATTATTCTTGAATTGTTGAACGTACAAATATCTAATTGACCTTTTCAATTAATTGGTGATGATTTCATGAATGATAAACTTATTTGTTATGTGGAGAAATAAGAATCGAAGAAATTTACCATTGATATTGTGGTTCGTTGTTCTATA
Organism: Dendrocalamus latiflorus; assembly: GCA_017311315.1. Taxonomy (NCBI): domain Eukaryota; kingdom Viridiplantae; phylum Streptophyta; class Magnoliopsida; order Poales; family Poaceae; genus Dendrocalamus; species Dendrocalamus latiflorus. The sequence continues at coordinate 23,397,796 of CM029620.1, forward strand.
AACTTGAAAGAATGTAAATACTAACATGTAATGCTTTTACTTACATTTGACCATTTTACTATTTTTACTTGAAATTTTAATTAATTTTGTTCTCTTTTATAGGTCATTGAGGTCGGATGATGTATTTTATCAATATTGATCAATTTTTGTATGTGATTTTGCTTTTAGTTCCTTTAGTTTGCTGCAACTAACCAATATTATTATCGGGCTTCATTATTTTGGTAAGCATTTCAATCATTACTTCTTTATTATCATATACTATCATCTGTTATGTTAAAGTACTGATGCTAAAAATTGCTGGACATATTACTATTTAACACAATATTAATTAAAAATTACATATTTTATTGTATGTGTCCACTAGTGATGCATTTTGATCATTTTCGTTCTGATTTCGGCTAGCTAGCTCGTCTAGTAGCCTAAAGGCCTAGGAGCTGGATGCTCGTTTGGAAGACTAAGGGTGTGAGTCGTGCAACGTACCACATACAATGAACACAAGAGGTGCTTAAAATAGCTTGAATGATATGGTATAATGCGTGCCCAGTGCCCTTGGACCACTGTAGCATGATTCATTGGCTTCATTTGTTTCCTGGGAGCTGCTGGCCGCACAATTGTCAACTGCGTACGTGTGGATAATTGTCAATTGTGTATGTGTGGTCATGTGGAATTGATGCATATGTAGAAATGTTAGGCTAGGCAGCTTGGGTGAGCGAGATAGGTTACATGTGTTGTAGAGAGATTGTTTCGAACTAAAAATGAAGATGTGGACGCCTCAGCTAGAATTTTCAAAATTTTGACTCCTTTCTGCAGGAAAGGACACCAGTTGGTGCCCTTCCACTAATAATCCAATAATGCTACTTTCATCCTATGAAAAAGGAAGAGAACGCTAGATGAGTGCTTCAAATTGTGGATGAATCGTCGCTAGCGAATCACGTCTGAATGATTTATCCTAGACAAGATAGATGGATCAATCATGGAATAATGCAAAGAAATATAAGATTGAATACAGAGAGAGATAGGGGAACTCTTTCTTTATTGCTTCTCTTCCACAAGTACACTTTACAATGATTGGGACCTCTATTTATAGACTAAGTGGAGAATGCCCACCAATAGGGCAGGTTTTCAGGCTTAGGCTCGGGTTTCCAAACACTCTCCCTTGAGCACTCATCTGACATGTTAATATCTCATCAAAACTCTATAAAAACCCAGTTGAAAAAATTTAAAGAAAAAGTACATGATACATGTAGAGTAGTGCTTCCGTTCTTTCCACTCTAACAAGAATATTACTAATCTCAAAGTACATGAAGGGGTAAGTAACCACTATCTATCATTCAGTTCTACTTTAAAATTTGTGCAAATCACTTTGAGGAAAGCATGGAAGCACCTCCCTACATGTTATGTTATGTTGCACGAATTGTCTCATTAAAAACCTTGGCCGAGAAACTTTCAGAAAATTCGTCAAGTGAAAAAGAGTATAATCCACTCAATTTCATTTAATATACAGGATTTATTCTTTGGTTACTCAATCTTCATGATTAAGTTTTAATGGTGAGCTCGAGAAGAATCTCTCTCTGAGTTCTGCACTTTTTAAGTCTCATCATTTCAATTTCACGTATACATCTTTCAAAATTAAATGCTGGAAGTGACTTGGTGAACAAATCTGCACGGTTTTCACATGACTTAGTATGCAATATCTTAATTTCATCTATCTTTTGCAATTCATGAACATAGAAGAACTTGGGGTTGATATGTTTTGTAAGATGACTCTTCACGTAACCGATCTACACTTGTACAACACAAACTGTATTATTTTCATAGATAATTATGCGAGTTTGTATGATATTCAATCCACATGACTGCTGGATGTGGTGAATCATTTGTCGAAGCCAAGCACATTCTCGTGCGGCTTCGTATAGAGCTATGATTTCCGAGTGGTTTGTTGAAGTTGATACAAGACTTTGCTTAGACGACTTCTATAAAATTGCAGTTCCTCCACACATAAATACATAGCCTATTTGTGACCTAGCTGTATGCGGGTCTGACAAGTACCCTACATCTGTATAGCCAGTCATATTCAGGTCCTGGTTCTTCCTGTAGAACAGTCCAAGGGCTTTGCTTCCTTGAAGGTATCGAAAGATGTCTTTTATTCCCTACCAATGCCTTTTGTTAGGTTCTGCACTATATCTTACTAATAGGTTTACGGTAAAAGCAATATCCTGTCTAGTGTAGTTTGTTAAATACATAAGTGCTCCTATTGCACTTAAATATGGAAATTCTGATCCTAGGACTTCCTCCCCCGCTTCTTTAGGTCTGTATGATCTTTGCCTTACTGTACAGATCTCCCGATCATCGGTATTTTCGATGGGTACACCTTTTCAAAGCCGAACCTTCCTCAAACCTTTTGAGTATATGCAGACAGATGTACTAATATTCCTCCAGGAACATGTTCAAGCTGCAAGTCTAGGCAAAATTAAGTTTTAACCAAATCTTTCATTTCGAATTCTGACTCCAAGTAAGAACTCACTTCCTTTATATCTTTCAAGGTTCCAATGATATTTAGATCATCTACATATATTGAGATTATACAAAATCCATTTTGGGATCGTCGTATAAATACATAGGGACAATCCTCATTGTTCGTGTAGCCTTTCTTGCATAAAAAGTCGGTTAAGCGATTATACCGCATCTTCCATGATTGTTTAAGTCCGTACAATGATATCTTGAGCTTCTAAATGTTGTTTTCAGGGCAGTATAGGCCGCGAATGTCTTAATATTAGTATAGTATAGCCCATTTTCAAATGAAAAAAGTCTTTCTAATACCTTTTTTTTCCATTTGCTTCATGCTTTGTAATGAGAAAGTATTTCTTACCATACTCATCTTTAGTTTCATCATGGAAACCGTTAGCGCGAATATTCTTGAAATTAAGGAGAGATCTAGTCGATTCTGGGTACAACAAGACTTCTTGGATGACCAAAGTTGTGTCTATTGGAAGTATAATTGTGGCTCTTCCGGAGCCTATTATACAAGCATCGCTGCTGGTGATGGTCGTAAGGCTGCCAACATTCTTGCTAATTGACTGAAAGAATTTGGTCTTTCTCAAGATAGTATTCGTTGTACCGTTGTTAGCTAAGCATACTTCTTTTATAGGGCACCACACGCATTCTTGCGATCCACCAGAGCGGTTCATGCTGATAACGTGTTGAGGAACCATCGCTGGTGAGTCCAGTCCGAGCGATTCCTCCAAGACAAGAGAGATGGATCAATTACAGAATAATACAAGAAAATACAAGATTAAACATAGAGAGATAGGGGAACTCGTTCTTCCTTTCTTTATTACTTTCTCTTCCACAAATACACTTTACAATGATTTGGACCCTTTATTTATAGACTAAGTAAAGAATGCCCACCAATAAACTAGACAAACTAGACTTATAGACCTAGACTCATATTTTCCAACACAAATAAGTCCCGTTTTCCCTGTAGAAAACCATGGCTTGTTGGCTGCCTTCAGTGTCTTGGAACAAAACCGACGGCGTTGCCGTAAACGATTAATCTGCTCGCAATCTTCCATGCATGCTACACAAAAGTGTACTATATATGTGCAAAAATGCAAAAATACAACTAATCAAGAGTCCCAATTTTTGTTTTTAAATAATGAAATAACACTAGTAGTACTCGGTACGTACTCTACTGACCAGATCTGCTTAAGATATTTCAGCAACAAACGTGGGCAGATATTGACCGCTTAATAGACAAAAGAAAAAATAGAATGTGTGCCATTAAGTAATATTATCGTGTATTCCCTATCAGAAGAAAGTAGCATTATCGTGCGCAGCACCGCAGGTATATTACTATAGTTCTGTAACTTTCGTTTCTACTTTTACCAGCTAGATCCTCCTAGAACATCAAATTAGAAAATTTAATACACATACAAACATACATAGTATGTATATATGTATCTCTTTATATATTCCTGGTGTGGTTGGTACATAACTCGATTAGTGCGTAACTTCATAAATTATAAATACTAATTTTTGCATGAGATAGCAACTTTGCAAATGTAAATAACTTGATGAATTGTCAATGATTACTTTCTGTTCAGAAAGTAACTTTTCATAGCATTGCAATGTGAAAGTTATCATATGAGAATTGTAAGTAATTTCGTAAATTATAAATGATAATTTTTTGTGCATGAGATACTAACTACGCATAGGTATCTTGCGTTGGGTGGTTACGGTCTGACACATATATGCATGCAATAGGAGAGAGAAGGGAATAAGTGCACTTGACATGTGATTTTTTATCTTATTTACAAACTAAAAAAATAAAATAACTCTTTCATTAAAAGTTCAATATACGATCCGTTTGCACCATTATATTTGAAATTATGAGCTTAACAAAATAAGATCTATGTTGAATATATTTCGACATTGAGAAATTCATATCATTTTTACCACCTGGCTTCTTGATGTATGAGATAATAACTTCAGAAATTATAAATGATAATTTTTTGTGCATGAAATAGTAATTTTGCTAACTGTAAATAATTTTATGAGTTATAGATAATAACTTTATGTGCATGAGATAGTAACACGCGTGAGAACTGTAAGTAACTTCATGAATTACAGATGATAACTTGATATGTATATGATAGTAACTTTACCATAATTAATAAATGCTAGTAACCGTTCGTGGGGTGGAATGGTGGGACGATTAGCTGGTTGGATCGGTCAGGGTCGCGCGTTTATTCTAACGTAGCTACTTATTTATCACTTTCAATATATTTAAATACTAATTCTAATATACTTCAATACAATATATATGTATAATTTATCGGGAAAGTGACATTCCAATTACTGATGAAGATATTCAATAAAATGAGACATGCAAAAGATTGAGACCAAGGAGCACAACATTTGTATCCCTGTTGCTTTTTAACTTTTTAGTGGTTTTTAGTTTTTTTTCAGTAATTAATATTTATTGGGCTAATAAGTCACAGTCTAAAAAGAAAATGCTTGCAGTACACACTACATATTAATCCTTTTTTCTTCCAGCAGCGGGTGTAATTAAGCAGCATCCACGGACAGGCCAACATATGCAGAACGCCCAATATTCTAAATATAATATGTAGTACACAGCTATATATATGTGATACCTAAATATATAGTGGGATGATGTTTGATTTCTTATCAAGAATGTTAATTATCAAGAGAACATTCTTTGCTGCAATTTTTTAGGGAAACATTCTTCTGCTGCATGTTGGGAAAAAAAGCTTCAGTGGCGTACTTTGAGATCGATGGTTGTAGTTTGGACGGTAAGGTAGCGCAGAAAAAAAATGAAATGAAAAATTTCAGAATAATGTACAAGTGTACAACTTAAATAATTCTATTGAGTAATTCTCGTCCGACAACCGGTAAATACAGCACAACCTGAACGTACGCCGCCACATCCGATGCACCCGAATAGTACCACATCGGCCGCTGGCCATGCAACAAGTCTACTATACATGCGACAGAGCCACGCACCAGTAATACGCACATGCACTACGTACGCGCCACTGTTTATTCATACGCACCATACGCTTACTCACCTAGCGACGTAGAGGAGACGGAATTGTTCGGACCAACGGGGGCCCACCACGTGGATGCCCCGGGGCCCCACACGCGACTCCCTCCTCCACGCCCCCGCTATCACCTTCACACCTCCGTCCCCTTCACTAACATTCACCTCCCTTTCTCCCCTCCCCGTCGTTCTCCTGCATCCCATCTCGACCCACCCGCGCCCATCCGGCCGGTGCGCGTCTCCACTCCGTCTGCCCCGATCGCTCGCTCGAGCCCGGCCGGCTGAGCGAGCTAGCTGCATGGATTCCTCGGGAGCAGCCGGTCCGCCCTCCTCGGAGGGCGGGGACGCGCAGCAGCCAGCCCAGCCGGTGGCTCAGGCGCCGCAGCCGCAGCCGCAGCAGCTCCCGCCCCCGCCCCCGCCCCCGCCCCCGCAGCAGCTGAGCAGGTACGAGTCGCAGAAGCGGCGGGACTGGAACACTTTCCTGCAGTACCTGCGGAACCACCGGCCGCCGCTGACGCTGGCGCGGTGCAGCGGCGCGCACGTCATCGAGTTCCTCAAGTACCTCGATCAGTTCGGCAAGACCAAGGTGCACGCGGCCGGGTGCGCGTACTACGGCCAGCCCAGCCCGCCGGCGTCGTGCCCGTGCCCGCTCCGCCAGGCGTGGGGCTCACTCGACGCGCTCATCGGCCGCCTGCGCGCCGCCTACGAGGAGAGCGGCCACGCGCCGGAGTCCAACCCCTTCGCGGCGCGTGCCGTGCGGATCTACCTCCGCGAGGTCCGCGACGCGCAGGCCAAGGCGCGCGGCATACCCTACGAGAAGAACAAGCGCAAGCGCACGCAGCCGCAGCCGGCGCCCCCGGCGGGCGGTGCTGGGGAGGCGACGAGCTCGTCGTCGACCGCATCAGCAGCGATTGCCGCTGCCTCAGGCGGCGGGGGAGAAGAGTCCAGTGGCAGCGCGGCAGCTGCACCACGCACTGGCCAGGCGGGAGGGAGTAGCAGTACTACTGCACCGAGCACCTCCCGAGTATAGTAGAATCACTTGCAAACCTCCTTAGCTTGTCCTATTTGCTTCTGTACGTGTCTCGCTATACCTCGCGCTTAATTTGCAAGATTTGAGCTATTTCTTTTGACATTTGGTTTCAGTATCCTTCTCTCTCTTTATCAATCGGCTCTCCTGTTTATGTTCTTGCTTGATTTCTTCCGGTCTTTTTTAGTCTTTTTCCTTGTGCTTAATTAACTAGCTAGGTCAGTATGGAGCAAAGGGGTAATCAGGGGTAGCAGTAGCTTTGGGAAGTGAATGAATCGATGCTACTGTTTGCTCATGTCCCATACATACCCATGATGAGATAAAAGCAAGATTTAAAGGTTATTACAGATCTTTCCATTTCAGCCCGGGATCTCTCCATCTTCTTTGACTGACTGTTTCTCTATAGTTCTTGGCAAATAGTTCTATACTACTATAGTGAGATGTAGTACTCACACATGCATCTTCACTTAAATTTGTGCTTCCCTTTTACTGTGCAAACGCAGGAGGCAAATTAAGAGCTTGCATCAATGGTGCATGTACTCCATTGCTTCAGCTGGTGCGCACACACAGTCAGAACACACTACCATTAATTCCCTTTCAAAGCTCTAATCCTCCATTTTAGCCTGCATGCATTTCTTAGCTTCAGTTTAAGTCACCTTCAGTAGATAAACCAGTAGGATAAGGCGATTCGATTGCCATGACGAGAAATACGGAGCTAGCCATGCACGCATGCTTACGATGGCCGGGTTTGTGCTGAGAGTCTTAAATAAATAAGAGCTCGCTCGGGATGAACTGAAGGAGATCTTCGCTGGTCCCCGGCCGGATGGGACTGTAGGCTACCGAGGAAGGCCCATGGCGCAGACCACACGTGCGCGCGCGTACACCACTGTTTCTCTCTCCAAAGATCTCACTCCCACTGATCACCAAATTATGCGCACGTACACAACGCACGCACTCTCAGCTGCATGTCTCCCTAGATCTTCCAGCTCCGACGTGCGCGCGCACTCGTCTGCATGCATGGCCAGTGCAACCTCCCTAGCTAGTTTGTTTCCTCTACGCATGCCTTCTCTTCCTTCTAATTTCCGTCCCTATCTCACCTTCTTTCTTTTCTCTTTTGTACCTTCATTCAGAGTGGATCAACATCAGTTTGCCAGATTGGAATGTTGAACAGAATTTATGTACAGATCCATTCATCCAACTGCATGCTGTGTTCTTGGTCTCTCTCTCTCTCCCTCCCTTTTCTCACATTCCCTTATATGATCTCGATCGATCTCGTTTCTCCGCACCTTTTTCTTTTGCGATGCTCGACCGTTCCCTCTCCCATTTGGGTGCAGCCATGTTTCTTTTTCGAGGAGGGAGGGGGAGAGAGAGAGAGAGAGGAAGAAGAAGAGTAGCTAGCCTTTTCTCCCTCACTTGGAACGCACGGTGGGCCAGTGTGGAGCTACCGAGCTAGGACTGATGCAAGAAAAGGAAAGCTAATGAATCGCTCACCTTGTCTTTTGCATGGCCCCTCCCCTTATAGAGACCCTGACACTAGTCTGCTCTAGATCCATCCATCCCTCATCAGCTCGTCACTGTGAATAGCACTGTGCATGCACTTTGCCCATTTTTACATGAAACCTCTCGTCCTTAACTTGCTTATCACCGTGACCCCACCCCCCTCAAGCTAAAAACAAGCTTCCCGTGTGCTTGCTTTTAGAACTCGCACGTCCGGTCTTGTCCAAAAATAATGAAGTAAGACCATGGCAATATGTGTTGGGAAAAATACGCAATATTTTAATTTTAGATTTTATTAGAAAGTAAATATTGTAAGTAACTAACGACGTATAAATTAATACTAACAATAGGTAACACATTGTACTTTAAAATATATGTAGAAACATAATTCAAACATAGTCGATTGATTACATAAACGACTTACTAGATGAAGCAATGAAGTGAGTGGTTGCGCAGATGTGCGCTACCCAAAAATCTTATTGTCACCTCTATGTAGACTTTCACGACAGCAACGGTCGGAGATACTATTCCCCTCTTTCACGGTGCACGCAACACAACAGCGTAGGTTTATAATAGGAAGGAAAAGAATTGGACAAGGCAGTGATTCGGGACTCACTGCTCTAGACGTCTCCAAGTATATATATAGATGCAGATAGTTAACTAATGTGATTAATTAACTATTTACCCACTGGTAACTAACGTAATTAACCAGCTATTTACCTATTGATAATTGCCTATCATCAAGACCCAATACAACCTCAAATTCAAACGTTCGAATCTCATTCAAAGAGAAAGATATGCACAGTTCAGGAAAAAATAAGGTGAACTTGATTTGCCACAAGTTATGTGATTTACCACTCGAAAATATATGAATAAACACATACGTGTGTTTAGCCAAAATCCTCTCATACCATGTGTCTTAAGCTTTTATGAAATGACAAGAATTTCATCTTATACATGTATTGGTCTTCTCCATCCTATCTTACTAATATAGTACTAAATCATGTTAGCTTTAGAATTATATAAGATGAGCGCCTCTCACTCATATAGTCATATGTGACTAATTTCTCACAACCATGATCGATTGATCGGCAGCAATTTTTAACAAGCATTTTTTTTCTCTCAGTTTCTTTGATCCGTACGCTAGTTTCATCTAATAAAAGCAATCTAGGTACGTGGCTAAGGAGTGCAGCAAAGCTAGCTAGGTTGCATGTACTTTATTCGATCGATCGGGGCCGTGGTTGCAACGTTCGACTGATCATATGGCCGGGGACTGGAGGTGTAGGGGAATTATTTTGGGGTGCGACAAGCAACATTGGACATTGGATTCTTGATCTGGTGATGATTGTGGCCGTGACATTAAAATTTGAGCCCGTACATTCGCTGAATAGGCTAACGTACAAGCCACCCCCTTGTCGCTTTGTTCTTTGCTGAAGTCCTTGATCGCTGAAAATGCAGATACCCAGAAAACTAACCTCACACTGCTGCACTCATCGATTGATAGACCGGTTGATTGTTTTGAGTAAGCAGTAGTTAATTAGACGTCTTGCACGTATAGTAGTATACACTTAGTTGTTGCTATTGTCATGTTGCTAATGTTGCATATAGAGACGGACCAGAAGCTAATAGGATATAATGTACAAAAGATAAACACACTAAACATAAGATAAATTATATTTTGCAATATAAAATCACACATAATTAGAATATGAACATAGTAAAAATACAAAATACAACAAAGATTGTACCTGGTAATAGATAATATGCCGCCCAAAGCCCATAAATATATGTAACCAGTTATCTGTACACCAAAATTAGTAAACTTAGTGATGAAATCAGAAATTGTATTTGTGAATAGTTATAAAGATTGAAAAAAATGATGAAACAAACCAATAGCTAGGATTGAGTAGTAGTAGTACAAGTACAAGGCAATAGTATTTTACGAGATTTCATGCTTTGAAAGCGTTTTCTAATTCTATCATCATCAAGATTTCTAAAAATTTCTCACTCAATGTAGCATATCATCAAGTCACTTAACCACTCATCCGCTACTCTATCGCGTAAATCTGTCTTGATAATATTCAGTGCCGAAAAGACTCTTTCAATAGATGCCGTTGTCACTGGAAAGATCAATGTTAGCTCAATGAGGCAATAGACCAATGAGAATGTTCTATTTTTCCATGTTTCAACCATTTTTTGAGCTAGGTTTGCAATATCACCACATCCATGGAATTCTACACTTCCCTTGACATTGAGAACAAATGTTTGAAGCAGATTTCTTAACAACAAACAGTCAGTTATGTCGAAGTCATCAGCATAAATCTCAGCAAGTTGAACAATTTTATCGATATCAAACTTGGAGAAAGAGTCTCCTGGATCAAGACAAGACATGCATACCAGTAACTCTAAAGAAAATTCATTGAACCGATGGTTCATCTCTGATGTAATGGCATCAATAGCAGTAATGAAAATCTCAACATGGTAATAATGACGGTAAGTCACCGTATGCTTCCTACGTGCAGACATACATGTAACTGGAATGAGTTCTTCCATATTTGGCACATGAATCTCATTTGATTCACAAAATCTTTTTACTCGCTGGAATAATGGCTCACCTTGCATTAGGAGAAATCTTGCACAATCTAAAGAAGTAGTTAAATGAATTTTATATGCAATTTTTGACTCTCGGCCATGATCAATAAGTCTTTGCGTCACACTTGCCCTTTGATTTTTAAAATTCTCACAGTCCCCATTGCAATGTTGTGATAACTACTAGGTCCACCAACATGTTTATCAAATATTCCTAAAGCTTTCTTCCAATTAGAATACCCTGTTGTTGTAAATACATCACTACCAAATTTTTTAGACCTTCCAGGCTTCTTGAAACAAAAGGCCGCATCCTTTTGCACGCTATATTCCAACTAATCATATTTATTATACCAAGATTATTGAAATGCTCTTGAACAATCATTCTGTATTTTGTGAGGCAAATCATGGCCTTTTGATTAGGTTGGACCTCTCAACAAATATGCCATTCTCACTTGATCTCTAATTTCATTGTCATAGTCATTAATAAGTATACGATTCGCTAGATCAGCAACGATTTCATCGGGACTAAAATCCACCCGAGCCTGCTTTACTTGACTCTCATTAGTATGAGGAGTACTACTTATATTGGATGAAAAATATTTATGCAATATTCGTTTCTCTATTTCTTGTAACTCTATAAATCAATAAATGACAATAGATAAAACTAAAATACCAAATTAATCACAATTACGCAAATTTAAAAGGTAGATTTGTGTTTCATACCTATTAATGCAAAATCACAGCTATCACTCTGTCAGCCACCGCAGTCGGCAAATTAATCAAAATTAGCAGTCCACAGTTGGCAGACCGTAGATCCAGTCATGCTTTGTGCACTCCGCACTCGTGCCTCGGCCACTCGGCCTCTCGTCCTCTCCCTCCGCCCTCCGGCCGACCGACGATCGCCGACCGGGCCTCCCTAGTCCCTAGCTCCCCCTCAGCCTCGGAATCACTCCCCTCCGGCCTCCCTCTCTTAGTTGCGCCTCGCAGCTCTCCAGATCTGGTGGTTGGCGCTAGGCGGCCGGCCGGCCGCTACCTTGTCAACGGCTCGGCGTGACAGTGCGGCGCTCCACACCTCCTGCGGTCTTGCCTCCAGATCTGGCACTAGGCAGCTGCAACGGCGTTGCTGGCTACCCGGTTTGCCGGTCGGCTGCTCCTGCTTGACGTGACGGCACGGTGCTCCACGCCTCCGGTGGTCTTGCCTCCAGATCTGGCGCTAGACGGCCACAGCGGCGCTGTTGGTTGCCCGGTTTGCCGGACGACTACTCCTGCTTGGCTGCTAGGTGGCTCCATGCGACGGTGCCCCATGCAGCCACTCCGGATGCCCCCATCAGCTAAATCTACAAATCCAAAAAAAAACTTGGAACTCAGTTTTTCATAAATTACTTGGAGGATTAGTTTAGGGGATACAAACTTCTCCAAGAATTTTCGGAGCTTGCCTCGTAATAATAACTACATAATTTTTTCATCTCCTTTGCTAATAGAGCTGCAACATGTAATCTCACTGTTCAATACCATTTTCCTATGTTAATCAACAACAAAATTGATGCACCCAACACTTGATCAAAGACACTTCAAGTTGCCAGCGGAAACAGTACAGTGATCGCAATTCCACAACCAATGAAAACCTTTGATGCCTGCCTACAATTTTTCTAACTAGCCTCATAGGTGCGGCGTCACGCCGCACCAGCCACCGTGTGTACCGAAGTAAAAGAGACGATAATTCGTGAGAAGTTTTTTTAAAAAAATCGAGGGCACATGTGTATTTTCGGAAAAGCCAAATGTCAAATTTAGAAAACCGCGTGAGGAGCTTTTTAAAAAAAAATCGAGGGCACATGTGTATTTTCGAAAAAGTCAAAGGTTTTTTCCGTAAAAAATTGAGGACCTGTACGTAACTAAACGAGGACCCGAACATAATCTAGAAAACCGTGGGGCGCTATCCTGCAAAGTATACAAAAGTGGAGGGGTGTTTTCAGAAAAAGCGTTTCCAAAAAAAACCGGCAGGGGCCTTTTCGGAAAAGCCAAATGTCTAATTTAGAAAACCGCGTGAGGAGCTTTTTAAAAAAAATCGAGGGCGCATGTGTATTTTCGAAAAAGTCAAAGGCTTTTTCCGTAAAAAATCGAGGACCTGTACGTAACTATACGAGGACCCGAACGTAATTTAGAAAACCGTGGGGCGCTATCCTGCAAAGTATACAAAAGTGGAGGGGTGTTTTCAGAAAAAGCGCTTTCAAAAAAACCGGCAAGGGTCTTTTCACGAGAATCAAGGACCTTTACATAATTTCAGAAAAATAGAGGGGCTTTTTCGCATAAGAGGTCGGCCGACCGTATGAAGATTCCCCCGCCACACGCCAGCCGGAGCGCGCGCAGGGGCGACGTGGCGGGGCTCTCCGCGCGGGGACTCCCCGGGGAGTAATACAGGGATGATTCAATTTGCCAAACCATCTAGGGGAAGGATAATCTAAAATTCCTACCTCAAGTTCCTCCAGACCATGCACCCATCCTAGCGGTATAGCCTGTGAATCAACTAAAGGATAATTGGTGAAACATAAGGGAAACAGAAACTAAAAACAGAGAACAATGGAATGATATAAATCCAAAGAAAATTAGGAGCTCTTCAGATGAATCATATCAGACAAATACTGCAATCATACTTGTTGGCTTGGCGTACCTCTAAAGCTAACATTGCCTCCCCCCAAGCTCAGCCTAGATGGACCAGCGACAGTAGTAGGAAAGAGCGATTAGTATCTCTCTGAAAACCTGGCATTCAGAAAAAGAAAATGATTACACTATGCTCCATAATGAGAAACACCGTCTAGAAGAACCCAAGAAAGGGAAAAGAACATATACAAAGAAGTAACCCTTAGGGCATCTGTAGTGTATGAAAATAGAGGGTCTTAAGCCACCTTAAGGTCAACTTTATACATTACAGGGGTGACCTTAAGCAGGTTATAAGCAAAAAAGGCTTAAGACTGGTCCTCAAGCTAAAGACCTGGCCATAAGCATTAAAATACAATTTTTCTTTATCTGCTGAGTGGGACCGTCTTAAGATTTCTTGGGTTATATGCACTATGGAGTTGGTCTTAAGGTTTAAATGGGACCCACCTTAAGGTCCCTTGGGTTATATACACTATGGATGCCCTTACTGCAGGAGGAAAGAAGCGGAATCAACGACAAAAGGATGGCCAAAAAAAATCTGTAAGACACAAATCAATTTTCTTTGTGGTTGCCTCCCCATCCTCAATCCTGTATATAAAGAAAATAAAAAAAAAGGAAACTGCTTGTCATAGAAAAAATACACCAAGTGATCTATTCAAAAAAGACAAAATGATAAATTTAAATATTGAAGACTAAACAGAATTGGAGGCCAAAGTATGGTAAAGGAGAAAATTCTAATCAAAGGATGTAATAAGATAGCATGGCATCATCTGCGATAAGCCAACCACACAAGAAACAGTAAAATCCATAATTAGCTACATGAGAAAACATCAACTCTCACAAGAATAGGTTATACACTGCACGTGTCTTGTAAAGGTGAATGAAAGAAGCTAAATAGAGCACACTATTCATTCTGTAAATTACCTGCAGTGTCATTTCAAATGAGCTCTAAGCTCTCATAATAACAAAGTTTGCATTATAGCTATCATGAAGCCATGCTGGAATAGACTTATTTTCTAATTATGTTCTGCCGCAGATTAGCTGTCCTGGAAATTGTTTGGCACACATAAAGCAAATACCTGAAAATATAAACACAAGACGCTGGCTATCAAAGTGTGTGTGTATAAGGACATGACTGCATGCTGCTTGTACGACGCTACTTCTATTATTTGGTATGTCACTGGTTGCCAACAAATAGGGAACTGTACAAAGCTCGCCAATGCTTCCACATTCTGCTTGTCTTCTTATCAGAACTTGCAGTTTGTGCAGGGTGTGGTGCACACAGTACTACTGTACAACTGTGTGTGAGAGAGAGAGCATAGGATAGGCGATTAGGCGCTGCTGCAGGTATAAGACACAGGCATGCAGCTTTTGCCCAAGAATAATATATACCATTGGACCCAATCCATACGAAAATGCGCTGTTTTTTTCTCTATGAAGTCGATGCAACCAGTCTGTTGACCCACACCTACCATGATGCTCCTTCCTCAACCATGGGTATAGTAAATTGGTTTTTGTATTAGGCCCTGTAATTTGAAGGATTGGGCTATTTCCAAACCACTTGTTTCCTGAGCTGATTGTGTGGTGTCGTTGGATTTCTTTTGTTAGTTTAATCTGCTGTGGCTTGGAGATGCAAGTGACTGCGTAGCTATCTTACACAGGGGTGGCAATTTTTCCTGTTAGGGCGGCCCATGAGGCGGGGTGATCTCTGCACTCTGCAGGGGACCGGGTTGGGGCGGATCACCCTCAGCGGGGTATCATGGGATCCGATAAAAATAAAATTATTTTTTGATAATGGATTATAGTTTTTTTAATATAGAAAATTATATTCTTTTTTATATTTAGACTTAAACTTGAATCTACATGTTAGAATATGTATTTTAAAACTATTTAAATAATTATAAATTAATAAAAAAGTCACATTATTGTTTTAAAAAATATTTAGTCTATTTTAATCCATGTAGGATCATCGTGAGGTTAGACCCCTACGAGGACCGGAGACGAAGAGCCATCTCCTCCTGGTAGGCCTAGCGGGGCTAGAGCGGTGCCGTGCTAGTGGGGGCGCGGGGCCTTTCTGGGAACCCGTCCTTGTTGCCACCCGTAATCTTACGCATAGAGATCATATCTGCCTATTTTAGTTGTAGGATAGATACTACTAATCATAGTACCTAATAAGATATTGTTAGTTACCATATTCTTTTTTTGTTGTTCTGATCAGATTAACATTATCCTTGACGCTTCATGCGAAAACATAATAGGTCTTCTGTATAATGAAATCTCTAGCTAGCTATTTCATCTATATGTTTTACTAACGTATATAGCACAAGTATGGCCGCAGTAGTATAGCAAATTAATGTAGGTGTATAAGTAGGCTAATAACTTAATATAGATCAATACTCTAGCTAGTCTTTAATTCGATTGGTTTATTTGAAAAAAAAATGTGCTTGGTTCTTTCTAAAATGAGTAATACTACTAGCAGAACACTACTCAGCTGGTTAATTATGTCAGCTAACTTTTTTCGAGGTCAATTAATATATGTTTGAACCAATGTGCAATGACCATTTTATACATTTCGCAACTACAGTTTTATTCTTTTGCTTTCAAAATAAACATTTCAGTTGAATATCTGTATACAAATCCAACTGACAATTAATGCTCATGCTTTTCATTATGCTTTATATACTAGCTTTCGATGAGAACAGTACTTCAGACCTACTTCAAGCTAGTGGCTCATTTGCCCTTTTGTTTTCCTCTCAAGATTTGATAGAGATGTGCAATCCAATGAATTATTAACGGATAGAAAATTGGTAGTACGTACTGCTGCTCCGTATCATATTGGCTCCTAAAAAAATGTCATTTTGTAGTGTCACTGCATGCGCGCATACTTAATCCCTTAATTGGGAAACAGTACAGTTAGGTGCCCGATCTACTTGACATACATATTCTTTGTACTATTTTGTGTTATTTTATTTTGAGAGGATCGTACTATATATATACATAGCTAGAATAACTAGGCTCAAAGTTAAGCAAGGTATGGTAGAATGATTCTTTCTCAAGTGCAGCGAGCACTCAATATTTCAGGAATGAATTAGTGGGGTCTGATCGAGATTGCTTCTACTTATATTTCCCCCCGAATTATGCGCTATGGCAACATGTACGGACACTATGAGAGCACAGAAGAATGGGGTGTTTGGTTGCCAGCCACAATTTACCACGCCTAAGGTTAGGCAAGTTTGACCAACTTTAGGAGCTGTTTGGTTGCAGCCGCAGTTGTGGCAAGATTCCCTTCCAGCAAACTAGGTCCCACGCGTCAATGACTCAAAAAAAATATGGCAATATTCTCTTAGGCTTGCTAAGGTGTGGCAAAGAATTTGAGCACCTCAACTTAGGCAAGTGTGGCAATTTTGTTGGCAAAGTGTGGCTAGCAACCAAACAGCCCCAATCAGCGTTTGCAGTTTAGCACAGTATTGTACAGAAGAGTATGTCAGCGTTAGCAGTCACAGTAATGGTAGTGTACACCCAGCGCTCTGAGAGCTGGGACTTAGGCCGGGCTGGCGTGCTTATGCGGCTCAGCCTGACATCTCGCCGTGCTATTCCATACCGGTCTATCTCATCTTCCATGAGACTCAAGCATAACCCAAAGCACGACGGGCCAGTGTTATGCCGTACCAACCTTAGCCCAGCTCTGTATAACTGTAAATGACGGAGGCGACAACGACAATGATGATAGCAGTAGTCATCTTCATTCCTCTCGTTCCACCTGTTAAAAACCTCGTTCAAATTGAATGCATCCTCTACAAAACCGGCAACATCTTTCTCCCCTAATACCACACTTGCCTTCCACTAGCCTAGCCTCAAGCCACTTTGATATTTTTCCTATTTCTTAATTGTGTAGTTCCAACTAGTAACGGTTTGGAACGGATGATCCTTGACGGATTGCACAGCAAAGCTCTTATCAGAACGCGTAAAACAGCTATAAAGTAAAGGTTGGGCAGGTATATTCACAACCCACCCGCATACCTCTGCAGCAAGAGTAAAGAAGGTTAGTCAGCTAGACCTGTTTGCTTTTAGATGCAAAGAGGGGCAGTAGTGCATGAACCATGCACTCTTGTTTCTAGATCTCAACCCGGTCGGGTCACTCAGATTCTCAGAAGCCAGAACTCAAAAGAACAGTTGACACCGCATAAGTGCGCAGACAAACCGACTAAAATTTATTATCTGTTTCATGTATCATCACTGATGACCGATGTAAACTTTATTTTCCAACGTTGCAAAAAAAATTATCAGAAGCCATGTGCTGAAGGATTTGACAAACTATTAGTTGATCGTAAAAAACATGACTATTTATTATGCATTATTCATACATTCTTTTCAGTGAAGTTTAGACCAAGGTTATTGCTGTTATTGCAAAAAAAGAATACGTTCAATTACAGAACACATTTATCAAGAAATATGGGTGATGCTTTGTTCATTGGTCACTGCTGGACTGGGAATCTGGGAGCCTGTTCAACATTCCTTCAGGATAAGATGTGCAATAATGTATTGCCAGACAGCAAGAGCTCATAATGTTCGTCGAAGATAGGATTCATAGTTGAGTTCTATTATACTGTCAGTCAAGCAATGTACCTAAGATCATGTAAACTGCAAACTGAGTCAGGAAGCTTGGCATATACAAGGTAGGGTACATATTACCGATTTTTATTTTTTATCAGAGGGGCCAGTAAGTCTGATTTGGCTGATTTTCAGGTTTTTTTTAGAAATTTGGTCCGAAAAAATCAATCAAAATTTGAAATTTAAAATCATACATGCTGATTATCATCGATAACCGGCTGAAAATCGGTTGAAAATATCGGCCGAAAATTTTGAAACAAATTTCGAGAAAAAATTCTTCTAAATTTGATAAAATTCATGTAAAAAACGAATTTTTCGGAGCCACTTTAGATTTCTAGGGGGGTCACCGGTAAATCCAGTAAAACTGGTTACCGACCAATAATTGCCCAAAAAAACCCTGATACAAGTTGCCCCCCCCCCCCCCCCTAAGTGATTTTGTTGAGCATACCTACCTAATGAAACTACTAATCTCTAAGAATTCTAGATGTTGGCCCCCTCCTAAGTGATTTGGTCCACAGCGTAACTCAGTGAACTCACTAGTTACCTCCATACAAGTTCGCATTCAATTCATGAATGGTTTATGATACTTTACTTTTCAGTTATTATGACCACATAACTGAAATATTAACACAAGCTAAACCTAAATCAGTCCACATAAACTCTCTCAGAATACTAAACTCATATTGCTTACTACAATGCCTGTCGATATTGGTGAGCTGTTGGTGCTAGTGTCACAATCATGCGAGCTGATGGTCCACAGTCCACACCACCAGCAGCTTCCCCCCCCCCCCCCCCCGCGTTTGTGTAGAACGACTCCGGGATACTCCCTGACTCGCCACAATCAGCAGCGGGAGCTGCGCCCGCACCGTCCTCGCAAGCGGAGGACGGCGAGGCTGAGGCCGCACTGAGGATGACGTAGCTGCCGAGTGTGGACCCGAAGTCGGCCTTCCACTTGAGCAACACGCCGTCGTCCATGCCGAGCTCCCAGTGGGCGGCGGAGCTCCTTGAAGGAGCGGAGCACCTCTGAGGGCGAGTGGTGTGACACATCGCTAGAAGGCAGCGACGAGGAAGGGGAGTAGCTGAGTAGGGGCGGTGGGAGGAGGAGGACGACGACGCGGATGCTTGGAAGATGTAGGTGAAGATGGCGGGGGAGAGGATCTGGCCGAACGCCTAGATGGGCTTAACCGCTTAACGATGCCACCGATCACGAGCCGGGCTGGACTCGTGCCCGCCGTACTGGGCCGGTTTTTTGACCCGTCCTGTCTTCTGTCCGTGTCATGCTAGTCCGGTCTGCCATGTGGTTGGTCTGTGCTGTGTTTGGATTGTACTAGGCCAGATAGGCCTTGGATTAGCACGAAAAAGCTTGGCTCGGTTTTCATCTCTAGCACTCACAGCTTGTAAAACACAGCGAAAAGAAAAGGAAAGGAAAAAAGAAAGAAAAGAATTAATTCATTACGCAAAAGACGTCGGGTAGCATGCATTGCACTGCAAGAACATTAGTTGTCTTCTTTAGTAGTCTTTCCTTATTTCTCAATGATTAAGGCTAATTTTTTGAATCACGTAGGTCATTCGCCACGTACATTGTAGAGGTACAGAAATCCAGGGGAGGGATTGACACTTTACGACACGATCTAGATTTTCTGGTATTCGCTAGTACATATTAATCCTATATAGCACTTCATAGTAATGCCTTTCGAACTGATAAATTCTATTTTTGCGATGCCACCAGCAGCCATCAGGTAACACCTATGGATTCTATATTTGCCACAACATGCAACTACTCATCGATTCCGGGAAGAACTATGATATTTAGGTTTGTCAATCTTGTGATAATTATTTTATACTTATCAATTTATATATGTATGCACGATATTGATCTTCCTACCGATAGGTTGTGTCTATCCCTACAACTCCGTTGAAACAGACTGACCTCAAATATATTCGAGGACAGTGTGTGTACTTCTTGATGTCTAGAGTCATAAAAGAAGATGGAGAGTTCCATAATGTAGAATGAATTTCACTGCGATAAGATTGAGTTTAATTATTCATGTGTGTATTTGTAAAGCTGAATAATTCATTTCAGTTAATTGATTTGTGATATGGATGTTCTTGTTTCTGAAATGAATGAATGCGAATTGAATGTATATATTGTGTTGATCTGTTTGTTTCAAAGGGCATGGCTAGCATTTTCTGAGATTTGCCAACAAACAAAAATAAGTTTAGAAGTAGAAAAGAATATCATAGATGGTTATTAACTTATAACCGTTTGTGATAATTGACAATCACAGACTTTTAGTACAAACCGTCTGTGATATATCACAGACGATTTTAACTACAAACCATCTGTGATAGTTTAATATCACAGACTAATATCACAGGTGGTTTGTAGTTGAAACTGTTTGTAATATATTACATATCACAGATGGTTTGTACTGAAAACTGTTTGTGATTGTCAACTATCACAGACGGTTCGAAAGTTGTCTGTGATGACCTCATGTTATTAATGACTCATAAACTCAGACGGCTCACGAAACTATATGTGATGACGTTTTTGAACCGTATATGATAACATTTTCTGCAGTAGTGGGAGTACTACGTAGTCCTGTATGCGGACTCCATGGGGCCTGACGGTGCTGGTACTAGACACTAAGGTGGTGCTCTTAGTTTTTAGCTTAAATTTCTAGCTATGACTTTTGCCTTTTGATAGAAACTGTACTATAATAATACTATAATAATGATTGGTTTTTTAGAAAAAAAAATAAAAAGTGAAAAAAAAAGAAAAATTGAAAAACCATTCCATTGTCACAGGCGATGCAAAAGAATAAGGAGAAAAAAGACAAAAAAAATCCCAAAAAATGTTAAAATAAGTCGAAATTAAAAAAAATAATACATTTCAAGTAGCTTCTAACTTATAAGTTCAAAGCCAAAAAAACTAGAATCTAAAGCCGTGTGGAGCAAGATGTAATTTGTACCTACACAGCGACACTGCACGTGCGGAGAATTTTTGCCATATATTTCATCTTTTCAATGCATATTTGCAGAAATAGCCGTATGCGAGCGGTATTGACAAAAATAGCGTTTCTGCCGTTTGGTCACCGAGCGGCAGTGCGCGACAGTCGACATGTGGCGCCTGTCGTCTGGCCTGCAGATGGCAAGCGCCTGTCGTCCGGCTAGTAGATGGCAGGTGGCCTACCGTCTGCCCACAAAACGACAGGTGATGAAACCAGCTTAATTACCTGCCTAAATTTGTAATTTTATGTTATATTTGTTTAAAATTTTAAATATAACAAATGAGCTCAACAAATTACAAAATTTTTGGTGAAGCTTCCGAGGCATCTTGGCATGTTGTGTAATTTTTATGGTCATTTATTACCTCCAAAATTCTAGGAGCGACGCATAATTAACCAGGCGATTAAGCAGTTATATGCCACTCCAAGAATTTTTAGAGCTAGTAATGGTCTTGAAAAATTACGAAATTTTTGTTGGAGCTTTCTGATATAGTGTGCTACATTGTGTAATTTTTACGTAATTTTTTGCACCACTTTGCTATCTCTAAAAATCATTTGAACAACATGTAATTAAATAGAGAATTAAGCACTAATGGCCAAGGGCTAATGGTTAGTGCTTAATCATCTGTTTAATTATGTGCCACTCTAAAAATGTTTGGAAGTAGCAAATACCAGCAAAAAATTCTACAACATAGCATGTTGCCTTGGGAAGCTCCTCCAAAAATTTTGTAATTTTTAGACCATTTGCTACCTCTAAAAATTCTTAAAAGACATGTAACGAGACCGGTCATTAGGGCTAATCACTTTCGCCCCGTTAACGGACAGCAGGTGACCTGCCGCACGGTGACCAATGGTAAGTGACCTATCGCCCAGTAATGGTGAATGCGACTCGTTTGCTATATGTAACAACTAAGTATCAAAACCGTATAAATTTTTAAGCCACATTAACAGTAGATAAAATTACCAAAAATATCACACAGTCAAGTACGTTATGTCGAGAGACTGTATATAAAATTTCATAATTTTTAAGTCCATTTGCTATATTGAAAAATTCAAACAAATAATATGAAAAAAAATAGAGCAGATGATTAAACCGACTAATCCTGTTGTCTGACCATGGGACGGCAAGCCATCAAAGTGGGCGAGGTGGCGGAGCGACAGGCCTACCATCTGACGGCAGGGCGACAGGTTGCCTACAATCTGCTGGCAAGATAGCAGGTTGGGCAGCAGGCCCACACGTCAGTTTGACAAACTGACGTTGCCATCCGACCACCAACGGTAAAAGCATTATTTTATCAATATAAGCTACGTACTACTATTTTTATAAGTACAGATTACAGAAACAACCAGTGTTATATATATAAAAAACTCACGCGCGGACGGGCGGGCGTACGTGGTGCTGTCTTCACGTACTTGCGACCGACCGCGCGAGCCGGCGGCAACCGCGGGCGGGAGGGGCCCGTTCGGACGGCCGGGCAGTGCAGCTTTCACCAGGTGCCGGCCCAGCCACTCAGCAACCGACACAGCACGCGCTGTACACACACTTCCGAATTTATGCTGTGCAGTACACTGGCTCTGAGAGAGTTGTGACACTGTGGTCCGTAATAAGTTAATTGTAGCGGTTAACTCCCTTTAACATGAAGAAAAATTATATATGTACTATATCCAATCTTAACCATCGGCTCATGCTTGATTAATCGGAGCAAAACAGAAATTACCACATGGGATGGTTTCTATAATATTTTGTGTATACACCTGCATAGAGC
This sequence comes from Dendrocalamus latiflorus, assembly GCA_017311315.1. Classification (NCBI taxonomy): domain Eukaryota; kingdom Viridiplantae; phylum Streptophyta; class Magnoliopsida; order Poales; family Poaceae; genus Dendrocalamus; species Dendrocalamus latiflorus. Next base: position 23,420,512 of record CM029620.1, read on the forward strand.
TTACTTAAAATTTGAAGCCTATTTACAGAACTACGAGGAAAAAAGGAGGGAGCTCATATTTCTACCAGCTTCAAAATATTTAGTATGTACAAAAGTAACAGATGAACAAGTATACAAAAGATTATCCCAGCCTCTGCAAGCATCTGTTAGCACTAGCCTACAACTTCCTTATTAATTTGCTTTGACAAAAAAAAAAGTACGTATTTTGTAATAGTAACAAACCTAAAAAAATTTTAAGGTTGTGTGGATCTGTCCAAACTATCTCTCTGCTGTATAAAAGAATCAATTCATTCAGAGTTTGGAAGAATCAATAGAATCTTTGTTCGTTGACGACTCACTTTCTAAGTATGACCTATGTCATCCTGATCTGGAAGCTGACGTGTCAGGACGCCAAAAACTCTTTGTAGCGACAAGAAATTGCTGTTTCACAATGGCAGTTTCATAGTGCAGGGACTTAAGAACTGGGCGCATCTTTTTTATCATTTCCATGGTGTCTTTCAACACAAACCATCTGCCAGGTCTCAATATCCTGTCGATTTCAGCTGCTACTTCAATGATGTCGCACCTAAAGGAAAGACACAAATATCACGCTAGATTCTGACAGAAACGGAGCACAGCTGCACAAGTAGTAAACTTCTTTCAAGGGGTGACTGTTTACCTATTTGTAAGACTTCCAAGGAGATGATTCATGTGAAGAAGATCATAGGTCCTTGGGTATGTGTTGAAAGATTCACACCAATCATGATATACCCCAATCAAGCCTCTGCTGAAAATAACTGGCAAGGTATCTAGCTGGCCAGTAGGTACAACATTCATAACCCATAAAGGTTGATCAATAAGTGCTGCCGCAAATCTGGTTGAACAAAACAAGCCTGATTAACATCCAAATCTTGAAATGGAGTATTTGATTAGTTCAACAACAACTGTACACTATGCAGATCAATATCTGATTAAAAAAATTAATATATTTAGTATCAATAAGGAGGTTTCTGAATTCTGATTTGCCTGATCCCCATAAGAAAAGGGATATATGACTTAGTCCAAATCAGTAAGTGCTTTTTTTTGGGCAAGGAAAATCAGTAAGCACTAGCATCCCATAAAAAGCAACCTTTACTCCATTGCCGAATGAATGGATGAGTCCGTTCGAGCTAATGTACTACACAAAAACTACACATTCAGAATGAATGGCAAAAAACTCAGGTCCAACCAGCATCTATTTAATCTCTAATTCTTCATGTACAAAAAACATCCTTGAAGTAGAGCGCTAAAACTATTGAGGATTGATATTGCAAAGTCATACCGAATGAATTTCACAAAATAATCAGCAGAAAGTTTTCTTCTCTTACCCTCCAGAACCAGCATTCATGTCCATTACATTACGGATACTTGACCAATTAACTGGGAAGTCATTAAAATATACTTCTGAAATGACTTGTTTCCAATACTTTGTATCAGCATCAAACTTCTCTTTAGTAGTAGCAGAATCATCAGGTACACTTGAGTATCTGACATTAAGTCTTTCAGGCCACGGAACAGGCCAGTTGTTTCTTTCATCTGAACTGGAAACAGCAGTTGACAAAAGGCAACTATCAAGAGTAGCATACCTGCAAAAGCAAAGATAAGACCAATGGTATACATGACACCAAATAGAAACTACAGTATAAATCATTTATGATGTCCACAACATCTGTAACCAGGACAAGTTGCAGATGGTAACTATCAGTGTCATGTCACTGTTGTCCACCAGTGAGCCAGTAAGTTATAATCAGAAATAGGCCACTAGTAATGGCTACTAGCTACAGAGAACATATCTAATGCATCCTAAGTTTTGGTGCAACCCCATGCATTCTCTTCAAAACACAAAGCAAATGGTCATGAAAATTCCGAAAAAAATTTGACAACATTGACACAAAATCAATCTATCATATCACACAATTTCAAATCTAAATTTGATATACATATGGAGAAACAAAAAAGGCATATCCTGCTGAAAATGAAATCCAAAGATAAAAGAAAAGGAAAAAGGTACTATTCGCTGAAATTTGTCTCTTTTTTTTTGTTTCTCCTAATATACATCGCATTTTTAGTTGAATTTTTTCAAGATGCTTGATTGCATCATGACTTATCTAACCAAAATTTTTTGGAATTTTTTTATAACCATTTGCTTTGTGTTTTGAAGAGGATGCTCGGGGATCCACCAGATATGTTCTCACTGGCTACAAGACCAGCTGCAGTCTGAACTGTTTGTGAAGCAACCACCAAAAAAAGGAATGAAGGATGACCAATAACGTACCAAGGAAAACGCGATCCATCTTTAATGGAGCACAGAGCGGGTTCATTGGTCTTCCTCTCAAGGTAGCAAGAATTCGAGGTTGGTTTCTGGTATATCACAACACCAATTCCATTAATATCTTGAGATTTTACCACTGTTCTCCAGCAGATTGATTTGGTCAGAGTAACCATTGCTGTCACATGTTGTATTCCAATTAGAACGAAAAAAAATTCACCACACAAGTGAGAATATTAACTTGCAAAGTAAACAATGTTGTGGGAAGAAGCAAAACTACACAAGGCAATGCTGTAGACATCTTTCGAAGCTTAAGTGAAAAATATTGTCCTTCTTTGCTTAGAACTTAGATGTGACAAGTTGTGTACTATAGCATTTACACGTTCTACTACCCAAGCATATTTTCATTTAGGAGGAGACTGGGTATAATTTTCTATAGAATTGACCTAAACTAAAGGCAGCTACTACAGTAATATAATCTCCAACTTTCTTTCGGTCAGTCTTAGTTTTTTTAAAATTTCAGTCAGTCTTAGTTAGAGTTCTGTGTTTTCAGCAATCCTTATAAATATTGGTAAAAGCCGAGAACTTATGACGGATAATAAAAATATGACATGCACACGAACCATTCCAGTCATCTTGGTCTCTTTTTTCTTGACGATAGACAGGGGTTGCAGACCAAATGTAAAAACCTCCAGGCCTTAGCACCCTGTTAAGCTCCAATAATGGTTTTCCACCTGCACATCCCCAGTAGCAAATAAAAATCAAACAAGAATTTGCAAGAAAATAAAGAATACACTTTTCTAAAAAAGAAAATAGATATTACAGTAGCTTCTTATAAATGCTGTGAAGAAATAGAATACTTGCCATTCGCATACCAATGGACCCTGCACCTTGCACAGTGGACGACGTCAAATGCATTGTCAGGGAAAGGAAGCTTTTGTGTTCCAATCACTGCTAAAAATGCTGGAATCCCACGCTCTAATGCAAATTGTATCTGAGCTTCATGCTCATCTTTTGGGGCAAATGACATAGTAATGACATTCCTGTCAAGCAGGTATCCACCAAAGCTGGCAACACCACATCCAACATCCAGGACAGTTCTTGTGTGTGTTCCCCATTGAATGCCCGGCATTATCTATAAACAAAATTTGTCACAGGTAAATTATGATATGGCCGCAGGAGACAAAAACAAGAAGATACGACAAAGAAACTGATGACAGCATTCCTGGGAAATGTTCAAATGACCCAACAAAGAGTAACTATTTTAGCAATGCGAGCACACTGCACACCCTTTGTGTTCACCCCAAAAGTCTCAAAATTACAAAATGAAAATACTGAACATTAGCATTGAATTGACTAAACGGAAAAACATATAAGAAACATAGTGATTCACAAGTACACACAACTCACTTGGCCATCAAACTACTTAAGGAGCCTTCCTGCAAAGTTAACCTGTTCAAACATAGATAAAGGTGATACAGTAATATCTACCTGTTCAATAAATTTAATGTATCTCGTAACACCAGCTTTGAATTGAGTTCCACCTCCAGGAAAAACAAGATAATCACCAGACTTTGTAACCCAGTTCTGGTCCTTCTTATACTCCACCAGTTTTGGGTGAGGAACATTGTTGTACCAAATCTGGAATTTGGAAAAGGAAATCAACTATCATCAGTAGTCATCTAATGAAATCTTTAACCGCAGAAGGCATTCATTTAGTCAACGTGAATATACAAGATTCACTAGCTGCTTTGAAAGTTGAAACCTCATAAAAATACTGGTCGAAGAGTCGAGTCCGTGTACAAAAGAGATATTTAGGCATGTTAAGGTTCCTAATGCTATTAGACATCAAGATTATTATATAGCTCCTATATAACTATTCCCAGTCACTACAGTAGCTTCCTAAAGCAGAGGATGTTCTTAGTTTGCGGTGCTCTTTGATTATATTATAATCTCAGAATATTAAATTGGAAATTGGCCCCATGGCACAACCAAACAACCATCCTCATGAGCACCCAATCACATAAACAAAAACGGCATGGAAAATTGTAAACGAAGAAAGCAGATAGCGTCAACAACCAGATTCACTTCTCTCCATTACCGACGAAGGCAAACGCGCAAGGTCCTCACCATGTCACGGCTGCGCGGCCACGGCACGGGCGACCGGTACCCCGCAGGCATCGGCACCAGGCACCTGGGCCGCGGCGCCACGGGGCAGTGGCGCTCCCGGTGCTCCATGTGCCGCCTCGAGCGCAGCGCCTTGATCGCCCTGACGTTGTCGAGGCACGGGATGTAGTCCGCCGCCGAGACCCCTCTCCCCACCCTGCACGTCTCCCACCTCACCTCCGCCACCGCCACCTCGTCCTCACCGCCATCCCCTCCCGCCGCGTCGCTGTTGTTGTCTGGCCGTGGCGAGTCGCTGTTCCCACTGTTTTCTACACCCGTGGTGGCGTTTGGCCGCGATGCGTCCGTGTCCTCATCAGCTTTTGCGGCTGCGGTGGTGGCGTCCGGTTGCGATGCGTCGGTGCTCACTTCGGCTTTTGCGGCGGGGGCGTTTGGTTGCGAGTGAGGCGGGTTTCCGGGGGTGGGGCTTTGCTGTTGGGGAGGAGGAGGGGAAAGGGTGGGGGCAGAGAGGCGGGAGGGGAGCAAGGGGAGGAACTGTGGGGAGGGATCGAGGAAGAGGAAGGCGAGGACGAGGAGGGCGGAGAGAAGGAGGAAGAGCGAGAGCGAGAGTATGAAGGGGCGCCGCTTGCGGTCGGAGGGGACCGCCATTGCTGCTGCTGATGCGTGGCTCGGTTGGGGGAAGTGGAAACGGAGGGGAAGATGGTGGACTGGTGGTGGTGGGGTTGGGTTGGGTGGGAAGTGGAGCGTCGCGGGCACGGCTGCGTTGGCCGCGGTGGACGATGGCGGGCGGGGGTAGTGATGGAAGGTGCAGGTCGCTTTCAATGGTGGGAAGGAGCTTTTGGTCTGATTTTTTTATTTTCGGTTCTGTTCGCAGTGGCGCGATCTCGAAGGGTCGTGGAGAATAGGGATGAAAACGGAACGGAAATATCCCGTACCGAACCGCATCGTTTTCTACATTTGGCCCGATCGAATTCGTATTTTCGGACAAATTCGAATTCGGTTCGAAATACGGAATACCAAATTCGAAAACGGTGCGGAAACGGTTTAGATGTTTTCCGACCGTTTTCTACTTTTCTACATTTTATTCGGAATATACCGTATTGGAAATACGGTTTAAACCGAATTTGGCCCACTTGTCCCAACGGCCCAGCCGGATCCTCACTATGGCCGCGCCGACGGGCGGACTGGCCGTCTCGGCTCTCGGCGTCTCCTCCCCTAACCTAATCCCCTTCCCTTCCCCGCGCCCGCAGTCTCCCGCACCAGCAGCTCCGCCGCCCCGCCGGCCGCCCGCGTGCCCGCCCCCCCACCCCCGTCCCCCTCGTCGTCTCCCTCCTCTCCCCTGCCGTCGCCCCTCCTCGCCCCCCCGGCCCCCCGCCGCCGACCCCCTCCCCCACCCCCTTCCCCCTCGTCGTCTCCCTCCTCTCCCCTGCCGTCGCCCCTCCTCGCCCCCCGGCCCCCCGCCGCCGACCCCCTCTCCCGCCCCCCGTCCCCTTCCTCTCCCCCGCCGCCGCCTCCCCGTCCCCCTCCTCGCCCCCACCGTCGCCGCCACGAGCAACAGAGGCGGTCGAGGAGGCGGGCTCCCAGGCGAGCGGCGGACCCGGGCGGACTTCTCCAGGCGGCAGCGCGGATGGCGGGGCCGAGCAGCGGCGGGGCAGGCGGCCTCCCGTCGGCGGCGCGGTCCGGCACCACCCTAGCGGCAGCGCGGCGGATCCGGTGGCGGGGCGGAGGGGCGCGTGCGGAGATCCGGCGGCGCGGCCCGGCACCACCCTAGCGGCAGCGCGGCAAATCAACCAGGTAATTTCGGATGGGCAACGTCCTCTTGATGCTTCTTGAACACTTGTGTTCATCGTTATGGTGTATAAGCAAGAATTGCATAATTCTTAAGCCTCCCGTGAGAATTAAGGTAGCCTTACTGCAATCATCTTGATTTGAGTGTGGTATTAATGAAGTCAGCCGGCCGCCTCGCCCGAGGAATACTCGAGGGCTAACAAGGAGTTCCGCAAGCTGGAGAGCACCATGGAATTGATCAAGGAGCTGCGGTCAAAACAGGAGGTGATAATCACATTGTGTTGTATAATATTCAACCTATGGTATGAAAGATTGTGAGGAGGATGCCTATTGTTCGTAGGAAATTGAGGGTTTGAAATCTTTGGTGACAAACTCCCTTGAAGAGAAAGACATGCGTGAGATGGCAGCTGAGGAGCTCCTTGAGGCTGTGGAGGAGGAGAAACGACTGCATCATGCGCTGCTCAGATCGTTGCTTCCAAAAGATTGTAGCATAAATACTGTTTTAGCATTTCAATTGCCCTTTTTTTCCATAAGTTTTTTTTCATCTGTGCAATTTATGGCATGACTAGTAGTTTAAAAATCGCTTCTGCAAGTGCAGGTTGATGTCCAACTGAGCAATGAGGACTTGAGAATTGATACCTAAATTTTGGCTGTATGCAGGAGGCCCGTCTTGAAGAATACAAAAAACTTATTGATCAAAAGGCTGACCTCCAGGTAATTATTATATGAACTTGAACTTGATCATGCACTTGGTAATTGTTATGTACTTGGTCACTTGTTAATTGTTATGCACTTGGTCCTACAGGTCGGTATTCCGTATTGAATTTTCGTATACCGACCGTGTTCGACATAATTCCGCTCGAATTGGTTCGTTTTCGAAATTCTCGATATTCCGTAAGTTCGCGTTCGTTTTCGTGACCGGCTTTACCGCTTTCGCTTTCGCTTTCGTATTCAAATGTAGAAGTAGAAAACGGTTGAGGAGTTTTCCGACCGTTTTCATCCCTAGTGGAGAATACTAGCCTCATAGGCGCCGCGCCAGCCACCGTGTGAACCGAAGTAAAAGAGGCGATAATCCGTGAGGAGTTTGTAACAAAAAAAATTTTAACCGTGTGTACCGAAGTAAAAAGGCGATAATTCGTGAGGAGTTTTTTTAAAAAAATCGAGGGCACATACGTATTTTCGAGGAAGCTAAAGGGTTTTTTCGTAAAAAAATCAAGGACTTGTAATTACCTGTACGTAAGTAAATAAGGACCTATACGTAATTTCGGGAACCTGCGGGGCGCTATCCAAAATTTTTTTAAAAAAAACTTGTAGGGACCTTTTCGCGAGGAAAAATGACCTTTACGTAATTTCCGGAAAACTGGAGGAAATGGCCTCCCCTGGCCGTACAGAAATGCCCCCGCCACGCGCCGGCCGGACGCGCGGGCGGGGGGACGTGGCCGAGCGAGGGGGCCGGAATCCCCCCGCTAATATGGTCGGTATTATTTTGTACGAATAATTTATTTTTTATTTAAAATTACAGAAATATATCTGTGGAAAATTTTTTACAAAAATATGCTCCAGTCGCTCAATGGTTGGGCGACTGGAGCCTTTCGCCCAACCCAGCAGCGACAACTGAAAAAACTCCCAACCGTTGAGCAATTAATTGCAGTCGCCCCACCGTTGGGCGACTTTCATGTATCACTCAATGGTTGCGACTGCACTCAGGTCCCTCATAAATGTTTTAAATTTTATTTCGATTTTGTAGTTTTACATTGGTAAAAAATTTGCTGGAGTTGTAATAAAAGTTTATGTTCATTGTATGTTGTAGGTGTGTAAAAAAATTTCTAAAATTTTTTTTAGGAACGATTGACCGTAGAACGATCGGTACATACGATGGTTAGTGATATTTTGATGTTACTGAGAATTCGTGTCTCTAGGATAGGATTGGGTTGAGGAGGATCGACGGGCCCAGCGGTCAGATTATCACAAACGGTTATACATACAAACCGTCTGTAATACTCTCTATCATAAGTTTTATATACCGATGCAGTATAAACAATTAGTCTTAAAATATAAAATAGCAAAATTTTATATAGCTTATATATACTCATTTGAAAGGTTTCGACGAGATATACAACTTTTCAGTTGAAGCAAAATCCAAATTCCAAAGGGAAGACCAAAAAAGGTAAAAACAGAACCCAAAAACTTGCGACGCAGGTTTATATCCAAAGATGGCCGATTTTCGGGGTCTTGGAGGGCGACTGGCACAAGTGGGTCAGTTTTTTTGGATCGGGCTCGTCGTTAGCTTTCCAAGAGTACAAGAACGTCGAAAACGGACACCGTATGCAAAAGTTATGTCCGTTTTACTGAAGGATGTCGGAAACGGACTTGAATTCGTTTCGGCCTCAATTGAAACTGCAATAACTTTTCATCCCATGGCCGAAATCGCTCAAATTTTTTTCTGGAGGCTTTTGGATGTATGAAGAATAGCTCCACCAATTATCACTATTTTTACGAAGGTTTGATGTATTTTCCAAATTTCAGCAAAGATGGACTCTTTCCTCTCTTTTTTTCTCTTTTTTTCTTTGTTTTTTTCTAAACATCAAAATTCTCATTAACATCAAAATATCACTTACCATTGTATGTACCGATCGTTCTATGGTCGATCGTTTCTAAAAAAATTTCACATAATTTTTTACACACCTACAACATACAATGAACATAACTTTTATTACAACTCCAGCAAATTTTTTACTAGTTTAAAATTACAAAATTGAAAAAATTTAAAACATTCACGGGGGACCTAAATGCAGTCAGTCGCTCAATGGTTGGGCGACTGGAGCTTATTTTTGTAAAAAAAATTCTACGAGTATATTTTTGTAATTTCAAATAAAAAATGGATTATCCGAACAAAAAAATCGAGTAATGAAGGCCACAGTTGATAGGATACGCTGTTATTCAGTTCTGATTCTCGGTTATGGCACGGAGAAAAGTTTTCATAATACTTAGAGCATCTCCAAGAGATAATCCATAATAGGTAGGCTAAACTTCATATTTAGAGAGTCAAAAGGCTAATCTATACTTCCTATAAATCCCCCTGTACAGCAGTCTTTCTATTTTGGATTATCACAATTTCAAATCGGGCCTGGGCCGTTGCATCTGGGCAGTTGAGGTCGTCCAGCATATCGTCACGGCGGGACTCGCGAGTCGCGACCACACGCACAGGTGCTGTCCTGGGGCGACATGATTAATTGGAGGACAGAACATTGACATCTCGGTCCATTCAGCTAGTTCCATCGTCCATAGTTCCCTGTCATCTTGTTCTAGGAGCACAACACCTAGATATACAATACGTGCTAAGTATGCATACCGATAAGAGATCGATATTAGTATGAACACAAGATTTTACCTGAAAAAAACATCATATTGATTATCTGAAAAACACTGGCGACCATGGACAGTCCGTGCATTGTACATATGTGCAAAGGAAGATTTGTTCTAATAATTTATTTCTTGCCTCTACCATTATGTCATCTGTAGTAATCATGGAATTCATACCCTAACTATATGATTTGATCTCTTAATTCCGTTTGCGCCTTTCCACCTCATCATGTACAGAGTTGCCGTGCCCAATGGATTCGTCCAAGAGACGGCGTCGAGCTTTGCGACAAGCCCTGTTAGATGGTTATGATGATGATTTTTTATTTGAAGCGGCGACTACAGCATTGCTCATTGAAGGCGAGGATTCGGAAGACTCACAACCTGGTGGATCAGTTCAGGGCCATCAGGTTCTTAATCGTGAAAGAGAACTAGGACATATGCGATTATATCAAGACTACTTCTCAGAACATCCTACTTATGGTCCCAATTATTTCAGGCGAAGGTTAGTTCGCCAATATTACATATTAGTTTGTTTTGTGGTTAATACAGTTTTATAAATAAGAACTTTATTGATGTTCATAGGTTTCGTATGCGTCGACCATTGTTTTTACGAATTTTGCGCGCAATAGAAGAGCATGACGACTACTTTGTTCAGAAAAGGAATGCTGCAGGCAAACTTGGTCTGACCAGTCTGTAAAAGGTTACTGCCGCTCTCCGGATGATAACATATGGAGTAGCTGCCGACTCGTTGGATGATTACGTACGGATTGGTGAGAGCACTGCTATTGAGAGCTTACGGAGGTTTGTCACAGCTGTTGTTGATGTTTTTGGCGAGGAGTATCTGCGATCACCCAATGCGAATGACACCGCTAGGTTACTTGCTGTTGCTAATGATAGAGGCTTTCCTGGTATGCTTGGGTCCATTGATTGTATGCATTGGAGGTGGAAAAATTGCCCAAAAGCATGGCAAGGAATGTATTGCGGACATGTGAAGGAGCCAACGATAATTTTAGAAGCTGTCGCGTCTAAGGACCTTTGGATATGGCATGCATACTTTGGTCTACCTGGGTCGAACAATGACATCAATGTGCTTCAACGTTCTCCATTATTCGAGAAGTTGGCAATCGGCGAAGCTCCAAAAGTGAACTACACCATCAACGGACACGAGTACACGATGGGATATTACTTAGCCGATGGTATATATCCTAATTGGGCAACATTCGTGAAGACAATACCCTCGCCAATGGGAAACAAGAGGAAATACTTTGCTAAAGCTCAAGAAGCATGCCGGAAGGATGTCGAACGAGCTTTTGGTGTATTACAATCTCGCTTCGCCATCGTGCGCGGTGCTGCTAGATTTTGGGATGAAGGAACACTGGCCATGATAATGAAAGCATGTGTCATAATGCATAACATGATCATTGAAGACGAGAAAGATTCACAAACCGATCTTAACTACATCAGCATCGGAGAAACTGTGTCGGTTTCACATGAGCGCACTCCCCAGCTTCACGAGTTTATGGAGACACATATGAGAATTAGAGACAAGGAAGTGCACACACAGCTGCAGGAAGACTTAATAGAGCATCTCTGGCAACGTCTTGGAGACCAATATTGAGTGTCAAATTGTATTACCAAGGAATTTTGTCCTTTAACCAACTTGATCCACTCCACTCATGAATCCCTGATGTATCATCAAGATGAAAGAAAAGTTCTTTTGTATTGATGTTAGCTGCCTAATTTCCCTCGCAGAAGCATGCCTACCAGAGGCCGCATAGAGGTTAGCTAGAAGTACATAAGCGCCACTTTTCTCAGGCTCCAATTCAATCCAATGCTTTACAACATACTCGGCCAACTCCACATTCTTGTGAAACCTACAACCAGCCATCAGAGCTCCCCAGATCAATGCCTCTGAGCCTCGGCCATGCATCGCCAGGCCTTTTATCATAGTAGTCCAAGCCAGCACATTCTTGTCCTTCATTCCCTCAAACAACAAATAGCAGGAAGTATTTTCAAGTAGGCAAATAAATTAGTAGCACAACTAGCATGAAGTATTTTCAACTAGGAAAATGTCAGAGCAGACTGCCAGATGAGTGTGCGGCTAGTGGATGAAAAAACAACAAATAAATCAAGTGAGCTATACATTCAGGGGAGTATTCTCCTAATGGATGGATCAGGAACACTAAGTTTCATATGTTATACCCTTACAACAACTACTAGGAAGTATTTTCAAGTAGACAAATGATTGATTCGAACAACTAACAAGGAGTATTTTCTAGTAGTCAAATGCCAGAACAGGATGTAAGATAAGTGGACGTCTACTGGATGAAACAACAAAAAAATCAGCGAATTCTCCTCATGGATGGACCAGGAACAATAAGTATCCTGTAATATACCATTAAAACAAAAGGTGAACATTGAGTAGTACATGCAGAGGAGTATTCTCCTCACGTTTTTTCGGTAACAGTAAGTATGTTCTTATCAAAAAAAAAGATAGAACTTCAGAACTCCATTTGAAAAGTAAGATTTTAATAGCGAGAACTTCTGAACTTTAGAACTTCAGTGCTTCAGAACTTCAAAATAACGAATGTACTACTTTAGAACTTCAGAACTTCAGTGCTTCAGAACTTTAAACATCAGCACCATCTAACCCACGGCGCTGAATTATTTCCTCCCTCAAACGCATGTAGAAGGATTGTTGATGCTCAGACATGTTTGAAATATCCATTGTCATTATCCTTTCGTCATCTAACATTCGCTTGTGCTCAAACTCCTCCTTTTCTAGCTCATATAAAAGTCTGAAGTTCTCATCCCTCTTTGAATCAGCCTCTTTCTTCTTTTCCCATATACTCTCAAACGCAGCCAAGACACGGTCCTTCGAAGCACTACCTTTCAGAGCTTCTTTTGCCCTCTTATTACCTATGGGGCGTCGTGTTGCATTGCCCTTTGGCCGTTCAGTGCTAGGCTCGTCCAGATCAGTTGTATGATCGATGACAGGAGTTGCATCTGTGACTGAAATTTTCTTCCTTTTTGGTGCTTTATTCTGTGAAATCTCTTTCTCCTTGTCTTGCCATTTTGGTTGATCGCGAAGATATCTCCAGCAATGCTCTAACTTGAAAGTCTCATTCTTGAGATGAGTCCTCTTGTAAAGCTCCTTCGCTTCAAGAACCTATTGAAAACATAGAACATCATTAACATATAATATTATATTGCGTAATTTTAAATATTCGTACATGCAATTTTTATTTACCGTGTCTTGGATGACTACACCACTTTGATTAGCCCGCTCAATTTGGGAGTAGCAGCCTGAAAATCTGCTCACAGCAGCCTGTATCCCGGACCATCGATTCTGCAGGGAATTTGCATTGCGGACAGCAGCAAATTTCTTGTGGGCATTGTAGTACTCTAGCATTCTATTACAATATGTGGCCGAACTTTGGTCGGTGCCGTGGATAGGGTCGATGCAAACATTGACCCATGTAATGCATAACATTTCATCCTCCTCTTGGTTGAAATTGTGGGTCCTTTTGTTGGATCCTTTTCCAGGATTTATGCTACTTTGTGGCATTGGTTGCGACGACTGATCATTGACCCCACATGAAGGTTCATTTTGATTCACCAACTCCTCTAAGAATGTCTCGTTGTTGGCTGGATTCAACACAGAGGTAAAATAACCATTGTTTGGCATGTTACATGAAACAGCACAGCAATAATATTCATTGTTTGGCATACCATTGTTACTTTCAGAAGGCAGTACGAATAGAAAAATACTGGTATGATTGGTCATTTATTCTAGCTCAAGAAAATATAGTTGCTTGACTGCTTGCCAACAAGCAAAAGATAGCTCTCAAACACAAGCCGCTACTAATTACCAGAAGACTGATGTGCTCTTTCATTTATATTCCTACTAAAGACCTTTCATGTAACCAGTAGCATGAGCAGTAGCACGTTTCAAAGCAGTAGAATGTTAACTATGCTAAATGAGACCATGCTAAAGATCTTGTGAACAACTCATTGCCATGTGTCAATAAAATGACAAGCTTTTACATAACAAAAGAACATATCAGTGCATGTCAGGTTGAAAGAGGCAGCAAGAGCATCAGTAGTTGTATTTGTAGTTGCCAAATTGTATAATTCAAATTAACCAAATGGTAGGCTAAGCATAACAATACAACTGAACAACTGAAATCCAAATTAACCACTCTAGTTGTATTTGTAGTTGCCAAATTGTAGAATTCTCATTGAATAGATAGAGCAGCATTCAGAATTTAAATAAAACAGGCCAGTCATAAATTCAAGCTTTTAGTTTTGAACTATGAACCTGCAAATTGATTGTAACATTCCGCCGACGAGGTTCCAGTGCCTGCAACACATCCATTCCCTTGTCGAGGATCTGCAAAAATTGTAGCAGCATGTGTCCAAATAATCATGGGCGGCAACATTCTTGATTTGTGGTAACAGCAAAAACTACAAAAGCTTATAAATTGCTTTCTACACATAATATATACTCTATTCACCACGTAAAAATCAGCACAAATCGTTTGGTCAATGATGAAAATTGTACCTCCAAATTGGTTAGGGATTGCATACCCATCCCCATATTCAGGAATTGATGATCCGTACTGGGATGAGACCTCCACGCCGCCGGCTGCGAGGTCCTGGCCACCGTCTTCAACCTCATACGCTTCGGCCTCCACAAATTGGATCGGTCCTTTCGCCCGGGGAGGATAGATGTCTCCTGGCGTCATAGTGGACGATCGCGCCTAGGGCACCTGGTTGGGTTGGGTCTGCGGCGCCGTCGAGTTGATGTAACCGTGCGCCGGAGCAGGAGGCCGGAAGACTGACATAGTCGTGCGTCGTTCAGGCATAATTCCGCCGTCTGTCCTCGCCGTTGGGACCCCGTCGGATGTAACACGACGGCGCGCCGTCGGACAACGTGGATGTACAGAAGGCGACGAACCAGATGGCCTCATCTCCGCACCGTGTGCTGCTGCGGAGCCCCGACGCCCTTGCCGTACCTCTTACTCCGCCGGCGCACTGCTCTGCAGAGAAGTTCTTTGATTAGCCGGTCGCCCAAGCCGACGGACTGCAGCAACGCCGCGGACAGGGCCTGGTCTCCTCGCCGAATCTGGGCGCGGCAGGCCGGGGGGAGGGGGAGGAGGAGGAGGACGTAGGCGACCCACCTTACGTCGTCACCGCCGGCCTGCAGGTCCGAATCGCGGCGGGGCGGGCGGTGTGGGGGTGGGTCGGAGTAGGGGGTGCGGCGGGCAGTGGGGAGGCGGCCACCGGCCTGCAGGAAGAGCTCGAGCGGGAGGTGAATTGGTGCGCGGGAAGGAACACGGGAGGAGGGCGATTTCGCCGGGAGAGCGCGCGAGGGACGCTGGCGAGCGAATTCCGTACGCCAGGAATACACTGCGGAACCAAAGGAATAGCGAGCGAGGCAAAATAGCGAGATGTGTACAGTACCTGTTGGAGGACTAATTAGCCCTTAAATAATCTAAAATAGCATTGGAATGATATTTACATTACCTGTTGGACCTGCTCTTACACCCTCATCTAGGATATAGATCGTGTGTCAAGGCCAATCACAAAAAATCGCGACCATACCCCTATAACTTTTTGGCCGATGTAGTGCTATTGCGATATATAATTACAGAAGTAACGTCACCCCATGAAAATTTATATATTTGGTTCCAAAGTTCGTATAGGGTGTGTTTGGTTGCCTGAATCTCCTTCGTCCTGGCTGAGTGGATCCGTATAATCTAAGAAAGAGCCTGTTTGGTTGCCTGTATGAGTGGATGCAGCCTGCATGAGCGGATGCAAAAATATGCCCTCATCCTGGATGGGTGGATACGCTCAAAATGAGCTTCACTGGCCATCCTGGATGGGTTGATGCAGTGTATCTTATGCGGTCCCACGTGTCAGCCTCTCAGGTTTGGTAGACTGCATCCGCTCATACAGGCAACCAAACAGCATCTCAATTTTTTTGCATCCGCTCATGCAACCTCACCAAACATCTTCTTTTTTCTGAAATACGATTTCACTCAGCCTGCATCCACTCAGTCAGGATATACGATACAACCTCCATCCACGAACCAAACACACCCATAGCTACTGAGCGAAGACGTCTCCCTAGTTGCATGGCCGTCATGCGGTGGAGTCAAAACCGCATGGTCACTGTTCATTGTAATTAACCATATTAATTTACATTAATTTATTCCTAATTAACAAATTCACTTAGGTGTACTACTTACAGAAATTTTTAAATATAGCAAATGAGTTCAAAAACTTATAAAAGTTTTTGTAGAGACTCTCGACACAGTGTATTTGATTATGTTTTTTCATAATTTTATCAGTTCCTAATTTTTACTCAAAAATTCATATAATTATATTATTGGTAGGCATTTTTCAATATAAAAAATGAGCTCTAAAAATTATATTTTTTGAAGGATCATTACATAGTGGCCTTGATTGTGTTTTTTCCTAGAATTTTATATTTTATAAAATTGTCTCAAAAATTAAGGGTTTAGGTCTCAAAACTTAGGCTCACTCGTCTGAGCCACTACTCTCTGCTCACTACGGCTGCGTCCGCGTGCCTTGGAAGTTTTGCGTCAAGCATGTCCCATATGATACATCAGCCGGTTCAAGAGCACGTGTCGGATCAGAGGGGGTATGTAGATCGTTAAGTATGTTGTGTGGGCGAAGGTGCACCCGTCATCTCAGTCTGGTAAATGTCTATAGCGTCCTGCTAAGGTATGCCAAACTGGGGCCACCTCCAATGAATTCATGAACGACAGACTGTATAAATCCACTCCCCAATTGTCCACCCTCAAGGTAAAATGCTGCAACTCCGGTCATGTGAAGGAGTTCTGGCCTTAAACGCACGGTGCGCCAGTGAAACCGGAGGAGCTCTACCCTGCATACGCTGCAAACCCTGGGTGGCATGGTCCAAACCTTGGCGTGATGTACTACTCTCTAGTAGGAGCTAGGAGGCCCATATCCTCTTCAGTGGATGTAAACTGGCTGTCACCCCCACGGTCACCTGAAGGCTGCAAGATGGAATAATGCTAGTCAAAATAAATATTCCAGACGTAAACTAAGAATCTTGTACCTTCCAGATGTGCAATGCAGATGACAGTAGAAATGATAAATCCCGATGAGCCTACGGCGGAAGAACAACATGACATTAGCAGAACATAAGGCATAACCAAAAAGCATAACGTAGGTTAGCAGAACATAAGGCATAACCAAAAAGCATAACGTAGATTTGTACATAACTTACCTCTCCGCCAATCTAGCCCGCGGATGACCAGATAGTGTGACCTAATTTTTGAGACCTAACCCTTAATTTTCGAGACAATTTTACAAAATATAAAATTTTAAAAAAATTACATAGTCGAGTACACTGTGTAAGAATTCTTAAAAAAACCATAATTTTTAGAGTTTATTTTCTATATTAAAAAATTCCTACAAACAATATAATTATATGAGTTTTCAAGTAAATTTCAAAACAAATAAAACTAAAGAAAAAAACATAATCAAATACACTGTGCACAGGAGGCTCCACAAAAACGTTCATAAGTTTTTGAGCTCATTTGCTATATTTAAAAATCCCTATAAACATCTAAATGAATTCGCTAATTAGGAATAGATTAACACAGCTAATTATGATACAGTGACCACTGCATGGTCGTCGCGCGGAAGAGACGGCCACCGCATGGTGGCCGTGCAAAAGTGCCGTAGCACCGCACGATAGCCATGCGGCGGAGGTGTGTGTCAACCAGGTGTCTCCAAGCGATGGCTATGCGGACTTCAATGCCAAATCTGCAAATTCTTCGCGACGGGTGCTACTTCTGTAATTATATAGCGCTAAATCGGCCAAAAAGTCGTCTCACAGCCACACCACATGGTCACCAGAAATCAAGCGGTAGTCCTAGTAAAGAACCTCTCAGAAGTCACATGTTACAAGATAGAGCAATTGAAATTGCTAAATCATGGAGGGCGATATATCGCCGTTGATCTTCAGTGACAGGAGCTACTAAACAATAAAGAACTGTACATGTTCCCGTGGAGCAAAATTTTCTAGAACAGTAACAGAATATTGGAAGGAACTCTTTATCTGATCAGTGACTGCGCACGCTGCTGACGCTGGTTTTCCTTCAACTTCTCCTTGGGTGAAAGCTTGTCACCGATCAGTGTGACCTTCCAACAATCTGCTTGGAGGATGAAAACCGACCCAGCTTTTGGTACAACTGCCGATTTCAAAGTAAGCTACTTAGACAGCGATCCAATGGAGTACGAAGTTATTGATAGAAATCCCATATATTCATGCAAGAGCCAGACTCCGAAGCTACCAGATGGACTGATTGAAAATGAAATTTGAGGTATTCTAAGGAGCTGAACAATCCTGGCTGCTTTAACTTATCGTGAAAATTTCTAGTGTGTAGCCCTCAGGACAATACACATACTGTTCCATCACAGAGCAGAGAACACCATCTATTGTAAATTATATGTTGTTTCATGCTGTTTCTTTGACAACTAAATGAGCATTTTATGGAGGAACAGCTACAGAAGAATGATCTAGCAGTGTTTACAGGAAACGGAAATATTGAATTGGCAGTAGAAAACAAAAGCTGATCTAAGATTGTGACAGCCACTTTCTTAAGCAGAATAAAATTCACCTTACACAAGCATGTTCGCAATGTTTCATCAGGAAGTGGGATAGTAAGTACCTCGGAAGCGACTGTCCTCTGATATAATTCCAAAGGTCTCTGTAGTCTCCCGAATCATGATGCCACTTACACCTTGATATGAGGCTGCTTTGCATTCTGCCACTGTGAATGACACAAAACCATATAAAACATGACGAAGTTCTTAGAAACAGTATAACAATATAATATGTAACTACATCAAGTATATGAATTACCTATTAGAAAGGCCCCATGAAGATCTGCTGAAAGGAGGTTTTCAGACAATTGTTTTTTCCTATGGAGAAGACAGGGCACATAAATAACTCATACATGGTATAGAAAAGGTATAATAACAGGGTTAGACCCCAAGTATTGGAAAAGGTTAAATTGATCCCTTACCTCTAATTTTGCTTATTTTGGCCCTCGAGCTTATTATTGCGTTTCTTGATTTTAATTGTTCAACTCATCAAACTTGTTTATCTTTCAGATTTAGCGTATTTGTTAATCTCTCAGAACTGTGTTTAGTATGTTCTAAAAAAAAGGGAAAGAACTGTGTTTAGTATACTAAAATGACAGCTGATTTGAGCAAATATTTGAGACAAGTACCAAATGATTTAGTCCCTACAGCCAAAGTTTCTGTACAAAGAGCAGTATGGGTGGGCTTAATTTTGCTAACAGCATAAAGTTCATATGAGTAGATCCCAACTATTTGACACAAAACAAATTGTACAATCAGAATCCATATAATCAAAGTTGTACAATTCAACCTATCAACTATAGGATTCTATTAAAGAAACCACCAATTACCAAAGGTCTAAAACCATTGAAGTTAAAAAGTGAAGACTAAGAGACCAATAGCAGTAGAACATTCAGAGACTTAAGTGTCTTTTATTTGCTTAGTTCAGGGTATAATCGCACAGCTTTTTATTTTTGCTGCAAGAATATGAAGATGGAAAAGAGCTCTGAAAGAACAGCCAAAAAAAAGTGTGGAATCCATACAGGGTGCTTTTATTAAGTTCTCTGATATACTCTTTCCACATTTCATGCATTGGCTTATAGAGGTCAAACCTGCAAGAACAAGAATCACATGTAAAAACTATGTAAACTCCAAAGGTTATCTTATATTCTTATGTGGAGATTACACAAGACTTACTTGAGGAATGTGTCATGTAAATCAAATGAGCCGCATTTCTTATGTTGCTTCAGCGACATGTGTCTTTTTGATCGTTTTGAGTGAATCAATAAAGATCTTGCTTGTGCATCAACTAATCTAGGACCCCTCTGTACATAGTTATCCAAAAGAATCCCTTTTTCCAGCTTTAACTTTTTGGCTCCCTTGTTAATTTTCCCAGCTTCTCCACCTTTCTGAATTATGTCATAAACAACATTGTGAATCACATCCATGCTGTCCAAATCCTACACCAAAGTTCACCACAGCAAACATTAGAGGGTACTTCATTGCACTAAAGTTAAAAATATCATGGGAATATTTACCGATATGTCATCTTGGAACAAATTGTCATGAAGAGCAAATGAAAGTTCAGAGTATACAGGGTTGATTTCTCCACCTACAAAGTTAAAAGGTATTTGTTACACAGCCAGACGCCCACGCGCACATACGCCGCGGCGCCCCCGCGGGGGGGGGGGGGGGGGGGGTACCTGAGTAAGTGGAACGTTTTTGTTGACGACTGGAACCGGACATTGCTAGACCTGAAAAGCACCATCAGTATGAGAAAAACTGGTGAGATTAGAAAAAATGCATCCAAAGAAAGCTGGACAAAATTAAACCTTTATTGGAAGGGAGCCGAGCAGAAGTTTGGCAAGGAGAGGATTCAGGAGCTTTGCCTTTCCTTGGTGCATCAAACTTGGTCTTGGGGGTACTATCTTTGTTCCTCTTCTGACACTTAAGCTGTTCATCTTGCAGTTTCTTAGCTTTGGCAGCAGCATACCGTTGCTGAAGGGCTTCTAAGGTTCGTTTCTTCTGATCAGAGAGAGTCGACATTGAGCCTTCTAGTCAGATCTGAGATTGAAACAAGCTAGTCACATTGAGTGAGTGGCAACTGCATTTTTTTTTCTCTATATATGTCCCAGAGTCTGAAAGCGTAAGTTCAAAAAAAGAAGGAAAATAAAATTTGCAAGCAAAAGATTGATCAACAAAGAAACAACCATCCATGTGACAAGTTTGACAATTTTGCAATCCAATACGGAAATCAAATAACCAGTAGCGGTAACTCTAGATGATATTAGCATTGTATTATTGAGAAAGAAACTCCTGCCATGCTGGCTCTTACTCGCATTTCCTTCCTACTAGAAGGGCAACATGAAATCGCAACAATTTTGAATTAGATGAAGCAATAAGCAGATCTCAACCAAATGCTGGCCCAATCTGGGATTCCAGGTACAAAACATAACCAGTTTGTACAAGAAAGAATGTAACAAGCAATTAAGTATCCCAACTATATAGGCACAGTAGAACTGCAAGATCAAGATTTAAGAACCACCATGGTCTTTCTTGCAGCACCTACCTTAAAATTAAGTTAAGTAGATTAAGTTATTGGTCCAGAACAAATGAAGGGGAGGAAATATGTGAAGCAAATTGAGTTGTTTACACTGAACTTTCAACTTGAAAATTCCTAGAATTTCAACTCGAATTCTAAACTTTCAACTCGAAATCCCAAATTTAAGCTTGAGATTGGAACAACTTTCACCTAGGGACCGTGGAGGAAGAAGTTGGCAGTCGTCTGCACCGCCCGCTGGTGGCGGAGACGACGCCGGTAAGGCAGCCGACGTGGCGACAGTGGCGATGGGGGAGTGGGGGCGGGTTAAGGTTTGGGGTTGAAGAGAAAGTTCGTGCAACGAAGGACACAGCAGAGTAGGCAGCACCGATGATGAGCTTCAGCGGCAGCAGACAGGGCAAACAAAGGCAGCCAGGGGTGGGCAGGCACGGGCGTGGGGCACGTCCGCTCATGTGCGTCGTGCTCCGCTCGACACGATGAGTCGAGAAGTTCAAGAGGAATTGAGGAAGCAGCAGCGGACAACGCGTGGAGATGGATTCCCAGCTCGATCCGACGGTTGTGCATCCGTGAATTAGCAATTACCGTTGAGCAATACATTGTACCACACTCACCAAGTCACCATACAGCCTAGGGGTGCAAACAAAGCGGATACGGACGAATATTGCTCATCTCGTATCCTTTTCCATATTTTTTGTCAGAAACGGAGTCGGATACGGATAATACCGGATACAAATACGAATGCGGATATTCTCTGTTACGAATACAGAACGAATACATGCTGCTTCGAATACGGTTAGTCTCGGTCACAGATGTTTAGTCGGATAATGCGCGAAAGCAAATTTCACATGATGGCAAAGACAAATTAAGCAACTAGGATATTGGCATGAGAAGTAAAATGTTGAAATTTAGGACAAGACAATGACTATCAACCTATACAATGAAGGCTACATTCCTTTTATTTTCATGTTTGATGTTTTAAAAACACTGTAAATAAGCAATTATTTTCTCGATAATAATTTGTGAAATTGCCATTTTGTTAGCCAGTGGAGCAACCAAATGTGGATAAGGACCCTAAGGCTTAGCTAAAGAACAACATCTTGACATGTAAACAGAATGAAATTACAGGAGATAAGACTTGAAAATAGAGCCAAATTGTAGTGCTAAACATGTCCAGGGTCTTTACCCTACTTATCAGATGCAGGACAGGCGGAAGATGAAGCATGTATCAAAGGAGCAGAAGCAGCACTGAGCAGAGGTATGGGGCATATTGTAATTAAAACGGGCTCTCTGATCCTGAAACAAGCTATAGAAAGTGATGCCTTTGTGCTTTCGACGAATGGTGTTCTGTATTGTGATCTTAAAAGATTTCTTCTTCTGAACTTTCTTAGTTATAGCATTGTATCAGTCTTGGTGGCCAGCGATTCAGCAGATGTCACTACTGCTGTATGAAGGTGTGAGGAATGTGCATTAAATGTTGCAAAATAAACAGAATTACTATCATATCTTCAGAAATAACAAGCACAAAAGTTGGTTTATCAAGGACTATGACACTAAATTGCCTTCTAGAACAATAGCAACATATTTAGTGTCTTGCCGTATCTAGTATTGAACAGCGAGGCCAGATAATGAGAAATTTTATCTCACAACATAGCTTTAGGCAACGTTAGGGCGCAGTTCTGAGTTTTCAGCCTTTCGCCATGTGAAATGTGTAAAACCACCAGTGGCACAAACCCAATAATATTACATGTTGTTTTTGTCAGTAAGGGTAAATAATTAAGACATGCAATTTGAAACTTTGCCAAGCCAGAGTGACTCAAGTCGTTCAAATTGTCAAAGCAATGACATGAATGGCAACAACATTGTATCTTCAAGCATGATGTGGGAACTGAAATGAATCATCAAGCTGGTGATGTTAATGACAATAAGGTTGCATCTTCAGCACAAGAACACGGAAACCAAAATGACAAATTGACAATAAGCATATAGCAACAACGGCTTAGTCTCAAGTTTAATCTATAAGGGGTGCATTAGGAGGATCAAGCTGTGAATCATAATCCTAAAGCCTAATGGCATCCAGGCAAGAACAAATATCAATGCACAGAAATGCTAGATTCAACCATGACACAGTATGACAGTAACAACGACTGAAGCTTATTAAGATTCAAGTGGTCACTATTTGGGCATTTTTCATTTACAATACAATGACCCAGATCACAAAAACACTTTGGTAACAGATTCAAGTCGTGTGCTTATCGCTGACCTGGGCGGCGGGACTCCTCGTTGCGGAGACGGGCGGCGCGGAGGGCGGCGAGGAGGAGCAGGTCGCGCTCCTCCGGCTGTGGGAGCGGCCCCCGCGGCGAGTGCCTCCGCTTCGTGCGGCTGCTCCACAAGGAGGCGGCGGCGAGTGATGGGGGTGGGAGACGTGGAGGTCACGGGAGCGATGGCGCCGTGCCGTGGGGGAGGAGAATCGAGCGGCGGCGGCGGCGGCGTCGTGGTGAGCTCAGCGCCTCAGCCAACTGGATAGGATAGCGAGTAGTGATGCTAGGGTTGCCGCAATAGTGGGCCTTTGCATGAATTATGAGCATTGCTTTGGGCCTTTGCGGTTTGCTTTGGTCAGTGCTCATTTGTTCAGCTTTACCACAATCAAAACAGTACTATCAAAGCCATTTCGCTGTCTGGCTCTGGCATAGTAAAAGTTGCTGCGCTCTGTTTGTCCCAACCAGCGAAAACGCAACTGTTATTTCCTTTTTGTAAGGTTGGTCAAGTGTGGTGGAATTTGAACAGAAACTCTGCTAAATTGTCAAGTTGACTGGTAAGCCATGACAATCGATACGTGTGCATCTGCCCTTCATTTTGCTACACGTCCGGAACTGTGTGACTACTCTAGGAGGACCTTGTATACTTCAGGGTGTCGACACTCTTTAACAACATGACAACATTTTCTATCAGTGCCACGACCCCAAGACTTCATCATAGGGTTGTTATAGTTAAGTTTGGTTGTTGTACTTTTGCATCTGCTAGTTAATTAATTAGGTTGAAGACTTGTGCACTTTAAGCACGGCTAAAATAACTACTGCACGTTGTTGCAAACCAAAAGGACTGTAGTACCAGTCTAGCTTGGATTGTCAAACAGAACAGTACCAACTCAGACTATCTGAGCCGCCCCATTAGCATAAAATGGAAGCTCTTTTACCTTCTAATGTTTCTTAACCGTCCAATCATTTTGATCCAATGGACTAGAATGGTTAGGGTTTTTTTATACTACCTTACCAAATATTTGAAGCGCAATTTCTTAAAGAATAAAATAGTAACTCTTCAAAGGATCAAAACCAGCACAAGCCATTTCTCCCTATGAGGAGCCGCCGTGGCCATTTGCTCAAGCAGGTTCAATTTCCAGGTTCCGGCCGGCCTGTGACCCTAATAGCCGCCATGACCGTCTAATCACATTGAAATTAACCCTAGATTGAACAATAACCGCTGCCGTATGCATACACGAATCAGTTTGATAGTTAGGCGCCCGCTGCTTTTACTAATCAGCTGTGGAGGTCATGTGCTTCGTCAATTCAACTAACTAGACTGTGGAAACCATCAGAAACGCATTAGTACTAACTAGACTGTCAATTCAACACCGGCAACCATATGAAAACGACGTACCAGTAGCATTAGCATGAGCATTCTTTACTGCTCTGCTTTTACAACACGCATCAATTCAGCAGCCCGAGCTAGCAAACGTCGACGTTTGCGACCTGTAAGTCTGTAACCCCCCAGAAGTGAAATGGTGTGAGCCCATGGCCAAGAGCGCTACAAAACCTTGCAAAGAAACGAGAACGCATGTGCCAACCTCTGTCGTACTCGTACAACACCGCACCATTTCGCCGAGCTCCAGGTAGCGGATGGCCTCGCCCAAGCTCGCCGTCGTCTGCCTCCTGGCCGTGTGCTTTCTGCCCTTGCTGGCAGTCGTCGACAGACAGCGACTGCACGGCTGACGCCGCGGGCCGCGACAAGGCGCAGGCGCTACGCCTCAAGATCATCGCCATCTTCTGCATCCTCGCGGGGAGCGCGATCGGCGCGGCCATCCCCTCCCTGGGCCGCAGGTTCCCGGCGCTCCGCCCGGGCACCGACCTCTTCCTCGCCGTCAAAGCATACGCCAGCGGAGTCATCCTCGCCACGGGGCTGGTGCACATCCTGCCAGTGGCCTTCGAGGCGCTGGGTTCCCAGTAGAGCTAGGAGTTAGGACCATACCATGTCGGCACAGTCTAGATTTATTGTGCTTCATGCCGCTTCATGCCGTACCAGCTCAGTCTAGTTATCTCATCATACTGTATCATGCCGATCTGCCTTACCTCCGGCCAGGCTCAAGCACGGCCCAAAGCCCACCGTGCCAGCCTAAGCTCAGCTCGAAATAACTATAGACGGTGAAGACGACGGCGACAATGGTGGCGGCGGTTATCATTTTCCTTTCTCTCGTACCCACCTTGTTAAAAACTAATTGAAATTGAATAAATTGTACAAAAATATGTGCACGTAATGACATAAATATTTCAGAAAAAAGTAAAATTTCTTTGATATTTTAAAAATACAATGTTATTACCTCGTTAAAAACCTTACGCCCCAGAATGGGTTCCCCGAGTAAGGAAAAGAATACAGTAACAATATATGTACATACTAACTATAAAAACATACGTACAAAGTATCTACTCATCAACGTCTAGGTCGTTCATGCATTCAAGGTCAACATACACCTGTACGATTTTAGAATCCTCTAGTTGATGTTGTTGCTGCTCTTTAGCTAATTCCTAGTCTTTGGCATATGATTGCCTCCACCATCCGGGGCGTAAGGGATGATCTCCTTTCTTTGATTATTTTCTCTACTGTGCTGAACGTCCCTTCTGAAGAGACAGTGGACACTGGCGCCAAGAGAACATCCCATATAAATATGACAGCACAGAAAATATCTGTTTGTTATTCTTCCACCACTCGAGCAAGTCTATCTTATCTCCACCAGTAAGACCAGGATCA
Organism: Dendrocalamus latiflorus; assembly: GCA_017311315.1. NCBI lineage: Eukaryota > Viridiplantae > Streptophyta > Magnoliopsida > Poales > Poaceae > Dendrocalamus > Dendrocalamus latiflorus. The sequence continues at coordinate 23,446,299 of CM029620.1, forward strand.
ATATTTGCAAAATCATACTCCAAGTAGTGATTCAACTCCGAGACAGAATTCCACTTGGAGTCCGCCTGAGACTGAGAGGATGAAGAAGTAGACTTACTCTTTAGCTTCTTCCATAAGCGTGATGTCAAGCTTGTCTTTCCTTATTGCGTCTGATGTAAGGCCTCCGATTTTTCGCTGTTGCCAAACTTATCATGATACATACAGAAAACATGAAAAAACTGCTCTTTGACATGTGCGAAATCTTCCGAATAATTAAGATCAAGACACTCACCTATTCCCTCCATGCCAACCTATAAGCTGCTAACTTTTTTGTAGGATCGAAAATAATATCACAGCAATACAAGTGTGAAATAGAACCAAAATATTTAATAAATATTTCTTCCATTGCTACGATTGCATGGCTTAAAAGGGGATCCTCCCTAGATTTGGCAATTTTTTCTACCATTAACCAAATAAATTATATAACTAAGTAAGAGGTAGGATGATAAACACTAGATAGAACATTTGTTGCTTTATAAAAAAGTCTTAAAAACTCTAAAAAATGACTAGTAATCCGCCAATCTGAATTAGTAACTACCAATTCATTATTTTGAGAATTAGCATTGATAAAAACGGATATAACATCTTCGTACCCTTGTATCTTCTTTAACATGATATATATTGAGTTCCACCTCACCTTTATGTCAAGACCAAATTTTCTTGACTCTTTTCCATTAGCTACGCAGTACTCCGCGAACCTGTCTACCACTTGTGGGGAACTTGTGAGGTAACGAATGACATCACAGATACTATTCAAATATGCACCAATTACTTGCATATTGTCTTGAATAACAACATGCAAGATGTGGCATACACATATCTGATGGAGGACATAAACACTAATATATGTTTGCAATCTTGGGGCGAGGATATTCATAGCTGTTGTGTTTGCCGATGCGTTATCAAGTGTTATAGAAGCAATCTTATTATCTATCTTAAAATCATCAAGTATGTGTAGTATACACTCGGCAATGGCCTCTCTCGTATGTGATTCATTTATTACTTTAAATCCTATGACTATCTTGTTTAGCTTATAATTATTGTCTAAATAATGGGCTACAAATCTAAGTTAGGCACTTTTTTTGGTGTGATGATGTCCAAATATCTGACGTTATGGCAAAAGAAAACTAAACTTGTTGAAATAGTTCTTTCAGCTCTACCAGTTCCTTTTGATACATCCGTAAAATATTAGATGTCGTAGTTCTCCTACTAACTGTTGGTATTGTGGGCAAAAGCCGTGTTGGATCATTCTTTCGAACGCGCGACTTTCACCCATCCTAATCGGTTGATCTTCTGAAATAATATATCTAGCAATTTCCTCACGGGCGGAAAGCAGGTTGTATACCCAAGTATTTACAGAGCCATCGGCCTTGAAGTTTAGCTGTGTTTGTACTCCTCCGCCTCGGCCCTGTGCTGCTATCTCATGCTTTGTAGTTCCGGTTCAAGTGCTCTATCTCTACAGCCGTACGAACAGTTAATTTAGTATTGCAATAATTACAAGTTGCGATATCTATCGTTTCACCGTCTCGGATTTTCTGGCTCCAGGTCATGTGCTTCCAGCAATTCACCCGTCGTCCAGACCCGCTAATGTTGGCGTCCGTAGATGTGGGAGAGAATTCTGGAGTCCTCGTTGGCTTTCGGACCGCCCTGGTACTCCTCGTAGCCCTCTGTACCGTCCATATGACGGTCATCCATGTTGTAGTCTCCCATACTTGTTGAGAGCTGACGAGCATCAACGGGAGTTGGAGCCGGACGAGGACTAGGGGAGTGACGACGAAAGCTTACACTAAGGTGCCCTGTTGCCCTTTTTATGCTACGACTCCTTTGCATACCACTCGGGAGCTCCTTGGTGTTTCGACTCCTTAGTAGCATATTGTATGGATGGTGAATTAATAGGGAGTATAGAGGGATGTTGAAGAAATGAGAAGTGCAGAGGGATATTGAAGAAATGAGAAATTGAATGCTTGTGAAGTAATGAGAGAAGAGAAGTGAATTTATAGTCATTGCTCTTCTGAACGTTACTCTCCGGAAGACCCGAACGTTGTGCTCGAATGTTATTTCTCTGACCGTTTGGTGCAACTTTCTACTCCATGTGACCACGTGCTCATCTTTATTCTCTGACTATTGTGCTTGAACTTTACTTCTCTGAAGTTATTCTACAAAGTCTGAACGGTACTCTCCCAACTTTATTTGTCCTCCGTGATTCTGTCCGTTCGTCGGCTACTCAGCTCCTTCTCTCTCGGTCTCTCTCTATCTCAATCTCTCGCCTCGTGTAGTCCACACATGCACTCCGCCGACCACCGCTCCCTCGTCTCCCCCATCCTCCCACCCTGGCGCAGGCGCCCCCTCCCCCTCGACCCCTCCCTCCCCACCCCGGTGGCCCTCTTCTCCCCTGGCCTCCCTCCCCCACCCCGATGCCCCTCCCCCCGGTTGCCCGGCCTCCCTCCCCTCCTTCCCCCAACGCCACCCTCCTCCCCCGGCTGCCCGGCCTCCCTCCCTTCCCCTCCCCCCACCCCAGCGCGGTGGCGCCCCCTCCTCCCCCGGCCACCCTCCCCCCACCTCGATGCGGTGGAGACCCCTCCTCCCCCGGCCTCCCTCCCCTCCCCCACCTCAGCGCGGCGACGGCCCCTCCCCTCCCCTGGTTGCCTCCCTCGACCCCCAGCTGCCTCCTTCTCCTCCCCCGGTCGCCTCCCCCGACCCCCCCCCCCCCCCCGGCCGCCTCCCTCTCCTCTCCCGGCCGTCGCATCCTCCCCCGGCCGCCCCCTCCTCCCTCGACCTCCCCTGACGACCTCTCCTCCCATGAGTCCCTGACCCCCTGCCATCTTCTCCACAACCGGCGCTGGCGAGGCCGAGGTGGGCGTGCGGGAGGCCGAGGCTGACGGGGGCGGCGTCGCCTACACCGACGATGGAGGCTCTTGGGAGTTGGGAGGCAGCTACTGGGAGCCTGGGATAGAGGTGGCAGCATGGAGTCTCCGGCTACGGAGCAGGCAAAGGGGCCAGCGCCGATGCCATTGGAGGTAGCATCGTGACCTCACCCTGTCCGTCGACCCCTGATTTCGCCCTCGGCTCCGGCTGCCCCGCTCCTCCTCCTGTGGTTGTCGTCCACTCGTTCAGGCTCCAGTGATTGTATACGTCCTTCCCCTCTACTCCCTTTCTCTGCTCTGTGATAGCCTGATGAGTTGTGGTTTGGGGAATTTGGGGATGTCGACAGGAGGGGGAGGCAAGGTAGAGGCCGAGGCGGCCCAGCTGCTGGCGCCGGCGTGCCCGCCGTGCCGCCCATGCCCGTCGTGCCGGTCTGAGCATGGCACAATTCGTCGTGTCGTGCCGCCTAGTGGGCCGGGTTTCTAGGCCTGGCCTAACCCACCATTTGTGCCGTACCGGCACGCTCGGCCCACCACGTGTCAGATCAGGCCGTGCTTCGGACTAGCTCAGAAAAACATGGTCCGACTCTCAGCTCTAGCTCCCAGTGCCTCGTGGGTGGCCCGTGGAGACGCTTCCCGTTCAACGCCACGTTCATCGTGGACACTGTCGCGATGGGGTACTTCTATCGAAGGAACGCCAAGTAGGCCATGGCCGTCATCAACGAGCCGACTACACCCGATCATTGTGCCGGAGACTTGGAGGCCACTGACGGGCACCACGGGCACACGCACGGGATGTCCGTGCTGGCCGCACCGTCCGCCGGCGACGAGCTCGTGCGCCACCGCGTCATCTCTCAGGTACGGTCACCCTTGAGCCATTCAAGAAACAGAGCGTTGCGAATGTACAAGTTGGGTCAAGTATTTGATCGACTTGTTTGTGTTCTTGTTTGTGAAGGTGTTGGAGCTGGGGGTGGTGGTGCACTCGCTAATCATCGGGATGTCGCTGGGCGCCTCCGATTTCCCGAGCACGGTGCGGCCGCTAGTCCCGGTGCTGACGTTTCATCAGCTCTTCGAGGGCGTCGGGCTCGCGGGTGCATTGTTCAGGTGAGCACACCGTTGTTTTGCTTGGAACTGACGACGATCTCGAGAATTAGAGCGTTTTGATCCGTGAAACTACGGACACCAATTGCGTTTTCTAAAAAACAGTCACCAATTACAAATGTTGGTCTTCGGAGAGTCTACCAATCCTAAAATGTAAAGATAACGCCACACGTCTCGTTTAGTATACTTGCAATTGATATTAGGGTCTTCCGAAGTTCACACCAAACTTGCTTTGTGACTTACTGGACGTACAGAAAAATACTGAGTGCTTTCAAGAAAAAGATATCCCGCCATCACATCCCCTGTTCTTCCTTTTCGTTTTACTAACCAAATCCGAAATTTAGAACTGGGGCATATTTGAGTCTCCTGGGCCCAATACTGGATCCACATCCAGATTCGAAGGAATTGTATCCCCTTTGCCTTAACAGTTCCATGCCTTTGGGGCATTTTCAGCCGCTAGACCTCAGATGAACAGCGCAGAATTCGAAGTGAACAGTGTTTTCTCTACAATATATAAAACGGTGCTTTCTACCGTTACTTCGCTGCGGTAATTTTGAACGTAGTTGCTACAATATTCTCTGCCTTTCTTCCTCGCACCTTTCTACTGTGCACCGCGGATAGAATCGGAATCTTATCTTAGTCTCACGTGCCTGGGCCACCTAATCAGTTGACCGATGTCAAAAATGTTACTATTTTAGAGTAGTAGTAGTTTGCTACTGACATAACTAAGCTCTTCGTTCTTCTTACCAATCTTAAGTTTCGCCTCAAGTCCGTGGTGACAATGGCACTCTTCTCCTCCCTCACGACCCCGGTCGGCAATTCGGCATCGCCATATCCTCCGTCTACGAGGAGACCAGCCCAACGGCGCTGGTCGTACAGGGGCTCCTCGAGTCCGCCGCGGCGGGGATACTGGTCTACATGGCGCTCGTCAACATCCTCGCCGAGGACTTCATGAAAGCCAGGGTGCCGAGCAGAGGGCGCTTGCAGCTCGCCCTGAACGTACTGAGTGACTCTCACTGCTGCTCGGGGCTGGCCTCATGTCCATGCTCGCCATTTGGGCTTGACCGTACGTGCAGTGTGTTCATGGTGGTGTAAATGACAGTGAAAGGATCAGAGATTAGCATCCCTTGTACGAGGGTAACATCTCGACCTATCCTCTGATTTTGAAATACTACCTCTACACATTAACAATCTTAGATTGACGTTGCTATATAAAAATTTTGGTAGCACATCCCCAGTTTATATAACTACAGACAGAAGCAATCAACAAATATTAAACAAAATGCAGTAAAGACAACTAAGGTCCCGTTTGGCACAGCTCAGCTTCACTAGTGAAGCTGTTTTTTTTGTTTCAGCTTCACGAGCAGCTTCACCGGTGAAGCTAAAACTGTTTTGGAAAACTGTTTGGCAAAACAGCTTCACCAACAGCTTCATGCATGGCTGAAAGAGAGCAATTGTCCAAGATGCCCCTGTCTACCTGACTCGTTCTAACATTTGGAGTTGTATGTTTGTATATGGTCATATGAATTAAAAAATAATATATTTGAATGAGTATGAATTAAAAAATTAAAATAAAAAATTAAAATCATTAGAGAAGTGCGAACGGGAGGAGAGGAAACAGGCGTGGGGACCCAGTGGCAAAGTGCTGTAATTTCTGTCAACTACAAGGGCAGTGGGTTCCTAGAACTGCGAGCCTGAGGGAGAGAGCTGTGAAAAGCTACTATTTTCAGCTTCACCCCACCCCATTCCCTTATGAGAGCATGATTTAAGGAGCTTCATCCATGAAACTGTTTGCAAAAAGGGTGTTTGGCAAAAAAACAGCTCACAACAGCTCATGAAGCTGTTGATGAAGCTGTGCCAAACAGGGCCTAATTCTATAGCGATGATAATCATAACTAAAACTTAGGACTCCACTCCTAATAATGCTTAGGACACCCACAACTAAGAAATACTCATAATTAAAAAATAATAAGTCCATCATAACATAAAATATTATAAAGTTCGACCACAAAGAGCTAATTTACCAAACAATATAATATAGTCAAAAAGTGATTATCTAGGAAGTATAGATTGCATTGGTGTTTGCATCAAACGTAGATGAGCTATTTCCCTTTCCCGATGCATGACGGCTCCATAGTTCACATAAAAACCACAGCAAAACAAGCGTGAGTCCAAGACTCAGCAAGTACATAGCAAAACAGTAAACAACAATTGCATGTGTCATTCATTATCCATCATCAGCCTCTTTAACTACTCATCATTTAACCCCTTTCGTTTCTCATCAACCATTTCTTAAACATTTGCACTTTATCTTTGACACAATGCAAATGCACATACATATATCTTTTCATCTCTTCAGTTTATACCAGTATAGTGGAGTGAGCATCCGTCGATGCTCACCCAAGCCCGCCCTTTTTCATGTAGGGACCTCAAAAGTATGTTCTTTTTCATACGAGGACCTTTGTTTTCACTCCCATGGAGTGCCTATCGAAATAGGTCTTCCCCTACTCCCGTAAGGTGCATACCGAAGTAGGTCTTTCTCTACTCCCATAAAATGTTCACATAAAGTAGACCATAAATGCCACAAAGGCCATCTATTTTCATGTCATGAATGCATGCAATGCAACTTTTCCATTTAAGTATAACAACACGTCATGTTCCAATAACCATTATTCGGAAACATATCAGCATCAATAGTCCATCTAATATACCATTACCTATCATTCATCAATATGGCAATATGTAAACAGGACTAATTAATTCACGATAGCATGGTAGGTAATGCATCAAAATTCAACTAATAGCAATCACTACCCGAATTTATCATTTTACCATGTACTTGCTTGTTCAACCTTGTAGACGATGCATGGATGGCACCAAATCCGAACATCTACCTGAACAAGCATAAACCCACCGCAATACATCAAAGCAATACATGCACACATACAAACATCATTCCTACACGCAAACCCAACACATACAATACTATTGAATCGGACTCCTTGTTGACCCAGTGGTTACAAAACCATAGCGTTCAATCTCAAAACATAACATAGCAAGCCATCCAGCTCTGAAATCTACACAAACTTACTCACGTAGGCCTAGTTATCACAATTTCAAGATTACACCATCTAAACTCTTGTTTTCAGCCCCGACGACCGTGCTGTCCCATACCAAGCAGTAGTCGTCTCAGAAGCTTATCTTCCAAGCCGTTGTGCCAAAATTGGCAATCCAACATTCTATAGAAAACTAACAATATTAGCTACTAGTTTCTAGTACATCAAATTCTCGGATTAGCCCTGTAACATTCCTAAAACCTCCATAGAGGGCATTCATTGCACATGAATTCCACCTAGTAGCCCTGTTCTAACCATGCCATACATCAATCTTGCTAATCGACACTTTGACCTCTACATAACTCGATAAACAAGCAGGAAGAAGGAATTTCAGTTATTACCCTAGCCACGAATAACTGGATCGGGGTACCTTCTTTTTTCTTCTTGGCCGGATTTGGTAGAGCAGGCACCGGATCAGTCTTCCCCCTTCTTGTTTTTCCTTTCCCTTCTTCTCCTTTTCTTCATTTTCCTCTCTTTCTTTCTTCTTTTCTTCTTTTCTCCTTTTCTTCTTTTTCCTTTGGTAGGTCGGCTCTTCTTCCTCCCACGACAGACCCTACCCTCTCCTCCCTCCTCCTTCCTTAGCGTCGCCTATCAGTGGCGGCCCACAAAGGTATGGTGGCGGCCCGCTGCATGGCGCACAAGAGCAGTGGCTGCGTACGTGGGTGAGGGCAGAGCTCGAGGTGACGACATCGATAGCGACAGCATGCTGACAATGGTGTTGTCCACCACGCAATGCATTGAGGGGCAGTGCCAGTGGCCCACAGCGGCACGTGCGGAGGGGCAGAGGCGACAGTGTGGAAGCTAGGGCATAAGGAAGGCAACATAGGTGAGGCGCGGTTGGAGAACGGCGGTGGTGACATTGGTGGCTAGGGCGATAACGGCACGACAGCACAATTGGTAGGGGAGCGGCAGCGTCAGCAGTAGCAGCAAGGGAGGCACGACGGATTTCAGCACGAGGGAGAAGGAGTGAATCGATTTCTCATCCTACTCCTGGCTTGCCCTTATGAGAGGAAGGGGTAGCATAGGCTGGGTTGGGCCGAAGCCGGTCCAAACTCCCTCCTCTCTCGTGTATTACACAAGGTGTCAGATTCTTTTAGGTGTCTGACTTGAGCAATTACCAACCATTTTGTTGGGCTGAAGTTGTAAAGATGACCAAAAAAGGAGCCTGTTTATAGCTAGCGAGCTAGGATGCATCAAATAGCAAATAAGTTGTAAACATCTACATCTAACTAAAATAAAATTCGAGGATTGCATGGAGATGCCTTAGTATAATTTATTTAATCATTTACCGATGTGTTTATTTTCTTTGTTACCAGTAAATTAAACCGTCGCACACGTACTAATTGTAGGAAATGAATCGGGATTGGAGAGCAAATTTTATGCAAGTGACTTGGGAACCCATAACTCCAACATACACTCAAGCAAGCATACCTTTGAACATACGATTAGAGTATCTTCAGTAAAATAAAAATTTACCTATTAAACTGCTATGATCCTGCGTATGATCAGAGTATCTTCAAATGAATGAAATGAAATGTTATAACAATCGACTGATGGAGCAATTAACAAGTAAGGATAAATAAAGGATGGGTAAAAGGTGCCTTTGGCAGGTGACAAGAGGTCAAGGTTGGGACTCTCTGCATAGGGATAAATGGCCCATGGGTGCCGCGTTGCCGATCCGAGTTATCCCGGGCGATGCATGAGGAAAGCTCCTTGATTGAAAAGAAAAAGGATATAAGTTGAATAATAACCAATACAAAGACGGGGGGTTCCGCGCAGGAGAGCCCCCCCCCCCCCACGTCAGCCAGCTCGCCCCCGCGCGCGCGCCCCGGCCGGCGCGTGGCGCGGGATTTCCCGTACGGCCGGGGGAGGCATTTTCCTCGTATTTTTCGGAAATTACGTAGATGTCCTTTTTCCTCGCGAAAAGGTCCTTGCAAGTTTTTTTCCCAGAAAAATTTTTTGATAGCGCCTCGCGGGTTTCCAAAATTGCGTATAGGTCCTTATTTACTTACATACAGGTACTTACAGGTCCTCGGTTTTTTACGAAAAAGACCTTTGGTTCTCCCTAAATTACGCATGTGTCCTCGATTTTTTTTCATTGAACCCCCGCGAATTATCGCCTCTTTTACTTTGGTCTACACGGTAGCTAGCGCGACGTGCGCCGCGCTTATATGCAGCTAGTTCCTTATATTTGAGCCCATAACCCTCTACTCCCATGTTGTGAATGCCTTACGTCGGTTTAACAACTTGTTCTCGCTCTAAAGATGACCCCCTCTGCTTCTTGCTTGAGCGGACCGTATAGACGTATGCAGCGAGGCAATTCGCCAATACGTACCGCTTATCTGTCGTAGACACAGCTGCAGCCTGCAGGTCATGGCGTCATTCACTGAAACTGCTGTCACACGTACGTCCTTGCCCGCTGTTCCGTTTGTACGAAGGACCAATGACTCCCCAAATGCCACACGCGCGCGGTCGTCAAATTCGATCTGCCCGTCGTCCATCTCCGGTGACGCATTCCCCCATCTTATACAGCACAAACTGCACCCTGGCCAATTCTCCATTTTTTCACAAGACACGCCCCAAAACAAGTCGCTCCACACGCGACGACATCGCACATCACACCGACTTGTTTAGACTTTACTAGTTAGAGATCCGTACGTTACAACGGAGTTATAAAAATAATAAAACGGAATTTACTGTCTGGCCAATTTCACACATCAAATATTGAAGAGCAAGCGACAGAAAGAGAAGGGTGGCCAGAATGTGCGAGGAGATAGAGAAAGTGGAGGTGTGGGCGATTGTATCCTGAAAGAGAGAGGAGGAGAGAGACGAATGGTCCAGATCAAATCAGATGGCTGAGAAGACAGGAGGGAGAATGGACCAACCACCAAATCATACTTATCTATTACTACTATTATAAAAAAAAGGAGTTGGTGGTTGTACGTCCATTCTCCTCTAACCTCTCTATTCACTCAACTTCTCACCATTCTCCAATTTCCAACTGATCAAAATAACTCTTTTTTATAGCATGATTCTCTATATAGTTAATAAGTTCTATTACAACGTACATGTACATAACTAGTATAATAGTAAACAAAGAGTCGAGGCTAAATAAACAAGCAGCCCCCACCACAGGTCAAACAACCGGCCGGCTCGTCGTCTCGGGCGCGCGCACGCAGCCACCCACGCCGCAAGTTGACAGGCAGCTGCGGGACACTGCACCACGCCACCAAGAGCCCAACCAAAAAAACGGGCCACTTGCGCGGGCGCGGGCGCACGCATCCAGCCCCAGGCAACTTGGCCATAAGATTAGTCCGATAAAATCGCCGCGAAGATACGACCCACCTGCCTGCGTCGCTGCGCCCGTCCTAAGCGCTACATAGTACAGGCCAACTTGGTCACAAGGAAATGGTCCCGGCGCCGTACGTACGCGCACGCGGCGGGCGGGGCCACCGCACGGCACGGCACGGCTCGATCTGCGCCCAGATTTGCAGCCGCTCGCGTCGCGGCTGCGCGCGGCAGGGCTGGCCGGGCAAGTGGGTTCGGGAGATTCTCTCGGGCTTGGGGCCCGAACGAGGAAGGAAGCCGCGCGCGCGCGCGGGTGGGCGTGGGCGCCTGCCTGGCTCCGCGTTGGAGGCCAGCCTCGGCGCGCACAGCCGGGACGTCGGCACGGCAGTCGACACCCCGCTTTTATAGTCCCCCTGCACGCCAGGCTTGTCACGTTCCACGACAAAGCACAGCAGGTGACGTACATGCCAGGGTCGGGTCAGTAAGTATCTCGTATGGTTTCAAATGATGCCAAAACTGAGCGTGTGGATGATACGAGGCTTTGTATCTGGCATGGATGTGCTTTGAGGTCCGCGAAACTGTGATCTGTGGTGTTCCATCTATATGCTCAAGAGGTGTTAGCGCTGCTAGGTATTGTTAGATCGAGCGGACGGTAATTCTTTTCATATTGATTGGATGGCTCATATCAGAATTTAGTTCCCACATCACAAACGCCCAAACATAGATACTCTACTACCGAGGCGAAAAAGAAAGAAAGAAACCTTAAGAAGAAAAAAAGAAGGAAAAAAAGAGAGAGAAATTTTAAACTACAAAATCTAGTGTATCTCGAAAGAGGCCGGTTTCTTTGAAAAAAAAACTGGACCAATTCGGATGCCTTGGAATCGGATCGCTGCGCCCTTGTCAAACTCCGGAAAGACGATGGAATCGGACGTGCAGACCAAGCAGAAAGGGCGAGGAATGACTAATGAGCAGTTGGAGCTCGGGAGGGTCGGATTGGCACGCGAAGCTTCTCTTCTCTGTGCAAAGCACGGCCCCAACTTGGACGGCAACTTGCGCGCGATGCCGCAAGCTAATTTAACTCCGAAAAGAAAAGAACAAAGCAGCAGGGGAAGCAAATCAAATCGTGCGAGCTGCTCTCCTTGACCGTGAGAGCGAGCATACAGACGAGGCGGGAAAATGCTAGTTGAACAAGTTGGCCGAGTGTTCCGTATGTTTCTTCGTCATATGTCGCAAGCTTTCGGTTTGTTAATGCCAACTGCTGCTTAAAAAACTGAACTATGCAGACCATCCTGCCAGTTGCAGATTAATTAGATCACAGCACAAGCGTGACAACAGCCTCACTCGTTTCGGCTTGAGCTTTTGGCTTTTGGCTTATTTTATACTATTTATAAATTTCAGCTTTTTCTATACTTTTGGCTTTTTTAGCTTTTTTGCCGGTTCTTTTTTCTCGTATTTGTTTGCATTATACGTGATGGGCTAACATATTTTTTCTATTTTTAATTTATTTTTAAATTTAATCATATTAAATAAGTTTATGTCAGCTACAGTGTTTTTCAGCCAGCTACAGCGCTTTTCAGTCATAAACCACTCAAAAAAGCCAGGGCCGTTATACAATTGGTGAACAGTTAACGCAAATACCACTGTTGCATCTTTTTTTCAAAATTAAGCTTTAAATATTCGTTTTTGTGAATTTAGTCCTCTTTAAGAATCTACTGAGCTTCACAAGTATCTACCGAATCAAGAGAGCTTGACAGGTCGCCTACTGCCAGTTGAGCCCCATTGTGTGGCAGGTCGCCCTGCATCTAAGTAGTGACTACTAATTGAGGTAATTAGGGATGACTAATTGAAGTGCTAATCGTGTTTGCTGATTAACATTGGACGGTTGTGGCACATGCCACGCAGGGGCGGCTCGGCAGATGACTTGTCGAGCCAGGGTGCTTGCCGAGCTTCCTTGGCTCGGCGGTATCTGCTGCACTTGGTAGGTCTACGGAAGGGATTAGATTTGTAAAAACGGACGTTCAGAACCAATTTTGAAAGAAAAGGTTATCACAATGCCATTTGTACGGACAACATATATTTTCTTTTATAATAATTAACTCTATTTGCCGTCCATGTTTATAGAGCGTATTTTTCTGAATGATCTTGTCCATAAATATTATGCGTATTTCATCTTTCAATGCAAAACTAGTGTGATGTTCTCTTTATACCCCTAATAAATATATAGTTTTATTTACTATTTTCTTTTTATACTCCTAATAAATATGCAGTTATTTACTATTTTCTATATATATGTATTGAATATAGTGCTTAGAGATAGTAATTAAGGGTAATCTAACCATTTTCACTCTCTCATTGGTTTATGCTAATTGAGGTAATTAGTGATGAGTAATTGGAGTGCTAATCGTGTTTGCTAATTAATGTCGGACGGTCATGGCACATGCCGCACAGGGGCGCCTTGGCGTATGATTTGCTAAACAAGGGTGCCTGCTGAGCTTCCTTGGTTTGGCAGGTGCCTGCTGCGCTTGGTAGGTATACAGAGAGGACTAGATTTGTAAAAATGGACGTTTAAAGCCAATTTTGAAAGTAAAAAAGCTATTACAATGCGATTTGTGTGAACAACATATATTTTCTTTTAGTTTTGCTATTGCACATGCGACTGAAAATTTTTTATGTTTCAGTCACCTGAAATTGCACTCTCAATGAACTAGAATTGCAGCCCCCCTCCAAAAAAACAGCTGCAACTTTAGGTGATTCAGAGTGCAACTTCAGGTGACCTGAAATTGCACTCTCAATCAACTAAAATTGCAGCCCCCTCCAAAAAAATATGTGCAACTTTAGGTGATTCAAAGTGCAACTTTAGGTGACTAAAAGATAAAAAAATTTCAGTCGCCCGTGCAATAGTCTATCCCATTTTCTTTTATAATGATTAACTCTATTTGTTACTCCCTTCGTCGAAGTTTACAGCGCGTATTTTTTAAATGGTCTTGTCTATAAATATATGGTGTATTTCATATTTTAATGCAAAATTAGTGTGATATTTTCATACCCCTAATAAATATGCAGCTTTATTTACTATTTTCTCTTTATACCCCTAATAAATATATATTTTTATTTATTATTCTTTATATGCATACATTGAATATAGTACTTAGAGCTAATAATTAGAGGTAATCTAGTTATTTTCACTGTCATTAGTTTATATGATAGGAGAAAATATGGCTTATAAACTTAGCCGGAGAAAGTATCTTTCATCAGTCAGCATTGATACAGTAAAAAGACCACTAGTGGAGAGTATATGTTGCTACTTGCTATACTAGAAGTCTAGAACGACTAATTTGCGCAGTAAAATCGCTAGAGACACAGTACTGGTCAGCAAGGACGAATCAATCAAGTGGTAGCGTTATTGTATCTTCTCCAACCATACCATCAATGGCTCTAATGGCCAACAATGGGAGGAGCAAACGACTCGTACGTACGTGCGTGTGGATTCCCCTACCGGCCGCGGCCAGGGTGTTAACTTTAATTGCGCCATGTACGCGGCTTGGCTCTATATATGGAGCCTCCATGGCTGGCACCAGAGCGAGCTCCACCTACGCTGTACTACTTTCTTGCTCCAAAGCTTTGGGGCGCACTCGCACTGTGTCAGGCCGTCGCAGGTAAAGCCTGCAGTAAAGAATCCTAGGCGCACGCACGGTTTCCCAATTCCTATTGCGTTTGCGGCGGCGCCTTGTTCGTCCCAACTTGTCTGCTCTCTTTCTTTCTTTGCCTGGTTGATCGATGATGCATCCGTTGTGCTTCCATTGTTAACTCATGCTCATGTACTGCACACCATGACAGCGTCTACGTAGAATCTTGCATTGTTTGGTCATGCCTTTGTTTCTCTATTGAATTAGTTGTTCCGCAGAACTACACTACCACTGCCAAACAATATGTTGAAGAGAATGGTGCATTTCTTAGAGATGGGTAAGCCTGGGGCATCGAGATCTACGAGTGCTAGTGCCGTAGACCAGAATTGCGCATTTGCACAGATGCGTTTTAAAGCTTGTTTGCCGTGCACACGGATGGCACCTGAGACCTCAAATTCTCAATAAAATGGCTAGAATTCGAAGTCCTAGGGGAAGAAATATACAAAGTCAGATGATTAAGATAATAACGTGCGACAGGGAAGCATACGGTTGAGCCGTTCTTTATTTCCCAAAAAAAAAAAAACACTTGAGCCTGAAACATTCAGGTCCGGTTGATATCGGACTATACTAGCTGCACATTCATGATTCATGTGACTAGAAGCAAACATATATGCCACAAAGATTTTTTTTTAAAAAATATACAACAAAGATTAGATACTTTAATTAGCAGCCAGTTCATGATTAGCTATCATGCTCCCTTGCTCTTCCAGCTCAAAGCAGAGACTAAAATGTTTGGTCACTACCCCCTCAATTACTCCACAACTCCATGTGCATTCGTTTTGTACAACGGTTCCTAATTAATCCCACTAAATTAACCACCTACTCCGCCCTCAGAATTTTAGCAAATTACGCTGCGGAAATTTGACATTGCAAGATCGAACACACAAGCACTAACATTCATCAAGTAATTTAACTAGGCCAAGAGAGAAGAAAGCTAGTAAAAGTTATAAATGTGTATGAACAATAGTTAATATCAGGCAGCACCCACACAATGGTTTGTACTTTGTGATGTCAAAAAGAAAGGGAAAAACACAAGCTAGAACCACAGGCTGATCGATCTCCCAAAAAGAGGCAAACACAAGAAGTCAAAGAAACAAGAAGCAACAACCTCCCGAAAAAACCGGCACGCGAGCCGGTGCCCGCCGGTCAGGCCGGCACGAGGCAAGCTAGGCGGTGCGCGGCGCCGCGAGGGCGAGGTGCTCGGCGGTGCGCGCCAGCGACTGGAGGTTGCACCGCACGATGGTGTCCACGAACATGCGCGTCTCGTCGGCAGTGTTCCCGGGGGGCACGTCCACCACGTACGACTCCACCACGACGGTGCCGGCCGCCGACGCGGTCTCGTGCACGGTGGTCACCGAGCGGTAGTTGGAGAGGCGGTGCTCGCCGCCGACGACGCGGAAGCTGAGCACGCGGCGTTCGTCGTCGAGGATCTCCAGCCGCTCGCGGCTGCTGGTGGCGGGGAGCCCGGACACAACCCGCACCTCGCGCACCGACCCCACCGCGCCGCCGTCGCCGTCCACGAGGCGGCAGCTCCGGATGAAGTGCTTGTACGCCTGCGGCCGGTCGAATCGCCGCACCACCGACCACACCGCGTCCACCGGGGCCGCGATCGCCTGCACCACCGCCGAGCAGCACTGCCCCGCCCCCGCCGCGTGCTCGTGGTGCCGCGCCACCTCCCCCGGCACCCCCGCACACGACGCCGAGTGCGCCGCCGCCTTCCCCCCGCCGCCCGCTATCCGGCTGTGCTGCGGCGGCGACGGCCGTGGAGCTGTGTACGGCATTATATCCCCCCACTACACCACTCTCCCACCCTCAAGGTAGGTTCTTGGTTTTTCCACACCCTTGCAGAGAGCCGGGGTTAGAACGAAAGAAAGACTAGATAGGTTTGGAGAGAGGCGTCCACTTTTATACCCGGGACAAACAAGATTGCGGTGGTCACAACTTGACAAGTTAAATGTTCTTTTTCTCCGAAGCGGGTGGTTTTTGACTTTTGCTACAGTACCTAACTTTTAAATTGAGTATTTTCTCAAGACGGAGTCTACAAGTTAAACGATGTACATGTTAAAAGCCTAACATCTGTACCAGCCAAAATCGCATGTGAGTATCTCTCTCCGTAATCTATATCGTAAACAGCCAAAATTCAAAATTTTCAATCAAAAACTATAAGTCACAGCCGTTACCAAACATGCCCTAAGCAGGTTGTAGGGAGTGGTTTAGGGGCACTTGGGAGAGTTGGGGATAGTTTTCTCGTGAGACGAGGGAAAAAAGGTGGTGGTTTGGGCTTTGGGGTTTGTTTCCAATGGGTGTCATGGAGGGAGGGGGTTGGTTGGGGGCATTGGGCATTAGGGAGGATCAGAGTAGAATTGAGGGAAAGCGATGTGCCCAACTGGGGATAAACTAGGGGCTGATTTGTTGTTAAGCTTGCTAGCTCCTGTTTATATGGCAACTTGTGGGAGTAGATGTAACAGAGCATGTTGTTAATGTGGTGCCAAAAGGGTTTTGTGTGAAGATCCATGCCAAGAGGGAAGGGAGGTAAAGGTGGAGGTGCATCTAGAATGACAGAGTAGTTTGGTAGATCAATCCGGCCACTTGTTACCCGTCGGAGGAAATGGGGGTAATGCTCGTCTTTGTTTTTGCGTTGGTGCCCCTCGGTGGTGTTTACATGATGCGCCACTGAGAGTGATCCCTGCTATTGTATTCGTGGTGTCGTGTTAGCAGTGCTACTTTGCTGAGCAAATATCTTCCTTCCCTTGCCATTTGTTTTTTTTTTTTGAGAAATCGGCGATGTCAGATATTTCCTATGCCACTCAGTGTTTTTTCTCCACAGATCAATAATTGTTCCTTGTTATTTTGTAAAATTTCCTCAAGTAGGAAAGTATTTGATTCACCTGTATCTTTACGAAGATCAGTCATGCGAAAGCCTTCACAAATGCATAGCTGTGGATGTGTTTGTAACACGGGAATTTTACATAAAACAATTCAGTTTCTGTAGCCGAACGTAGCCTAATTGGTCGGACTAGCATGCAGTATCGGGGGAGAGAACCTGGCAATGGCAACCTAAGATTATTTAACAACCAACACCACCCTTTTGTGTTGCCGTAGTTTCGTGAGAAGCTGAACGCCAGGCGTAGCCCTTGGGCACGGGGCCCTCTGGAAACGCCAGTCATGCATCTGATCCGACGAACAAACGGTCTGTTCTTTTTCTTCTAAGTTGACGATGTTTGGCTTTTGACTTTTGCTACAGTACTAACTTTTAAACAGAGTATTTTTTCAAGACGGGGTCTATAAGTTAAACGATGTACACGTTAAAAGCCCAACATCTATACCAGCTAAAATCGCAAGTGAGTATCTCTCTCCGTAATATGTACCATAAACAGCCAAAAATCAAAAAATTCAGCTAAAATCCATAAACCGCAGCCGTTGCCAAATAGCCCTAAAGCCCTACACTGCTACTATTTGTCCGTTTCACAAACGTCGCCGCGCACGCGGGGCTCGGGGGGTTCCACCTCCTGCCCGAGTCTGGGCTTCAGTTCGGTTCTTCACACACATGATCAGGATCCCACTCTGCATAGTTCCATGCATGCATTCTGATCTCGGCATTATTAGAGAATTAAGTAGCCGAGCTTACAGGTGCTCATGAACTTGATTTCTCTTCTGGCATATAACTTCTTAGAGATTCTTGTGTGATGACTGTCAGGCTGAACGAGACTATTTCATTTCTGAGATGTGCATGTACAATCCAAGGGAAACTAAAGCGACGAGAAAACTCTACATATATATAAAAAGGAAACTGGAAAACCACAAGGCAGAAAAATAGGTTAAAGAAGAAAAATATGCGCACCAGAAGCAAAAAGTTTGGGATGAACTATAAGGACGTGGCAAACGCAAGTAATGAATCGGCTGACGCTTCCCCCTTCTCTTTTCTTTTAAAAAATGTACAAGAGTCAGGTCAAAACATTTCATGCAGATTCAATGCATGCTTACAACTATAAAGCGCATCAGATCGAAACACTTGATGCAAATACAATGTTCACAACTAAAACAACAATATCTTGGTCGACCAAGCAATGCTACAATATTGGCCCAGATAATAATCAGATAAACAATTTAAAGAACTTGGCGGTTTCTGTTGCGTCCAAATTAAATTAGTAAATCGATTTCGTTTCTTTTTCCGGTGATGAACTTTTAGAAAGTCAGAAAAGTGTCATATGAGCCCTTTAATATATTGATGGTGATGACAAAAGGTTTATATTGATTTCCACGTTATAATGTGTTGAAAGTTCCGACATGATCCTCGCGATGATTTTTTTTAGAGCTCACCATGGTCCAACCTGATTGATTGAATCGTTCGTGCATGATGTCAGTAGTGCCTGTTCCATGGGAAGAACTAATTAAGCAGATTTCGTATCCATGGATAAGCACTGAAATATCAGACGTGCATGGTTGAAGTTGCCATCACGTAATCATAAAAAAATCAACTAGAGAGATAGGGTTTGTTATAAAAACAGGCTAATGGTGTCACCTAATGAGACAGTGTAGCCAGTTTTTTTCGGACACATGTCAAAATGGGCTGAGATGGGCCACCGGCCACATCAATTGGGCTCTGATTTAGCATAGAACTACCAAAAATGGTTAGGGTATTGAGACCCCAACTCCCTGTTTAAAGCGATCGCCGCCAGCCACAACACCGCTAGTCCATCGCCGGCCCCTCCTCCTCCTCCCTCCTCCTCCTCCCGCGTTCTTGCAGATGTGAGTGGGTGGGCTATCCGTTTATCTACACAAGTGATTTTAGATTTTTTTTAGTTTTTTTTTTGTCTTTTTCCTTTCTCTATCAAATTTGTTCTAGTTTTTGTTCTTCTTCAACCAGTTCTCTATCTGATACTTTTACCTGTGATAGGTTTTGATGGACCGACTAACCTCGACGACAAAAAGGCGACGCCTATGCTCTAATACCAGACCGAGTTGTTCCGAGAACAACATTTCGGGAGGAAAAACCTAAAACATCATTCACGTTATGTTTTTTTATGTTCGGATTTTGTAAGACCATTTGGTGGCAGTCCCATGAGAGTTATGAGTATTTAACACTGTTTGTGCCTTACTTTTATTGTTCGAGTTTGATTTTGTATTTTGAGTTGCTGCTATCTGAAGCAGGTGGTCATATCAGCAAGGGTGCCGCAGTATGATTGGCCGAAACGGTAGTACCTGCATATGATTATCGGTAGTTATTTTTCAAAAGAGATCTTTTTTTTAAGTTTTTGGGCTAAGATCTAGTGCGGCAGTACCATCGTTGTAATCACGATATGGCCGGGGTGTAGCAATCTAACCGACCTTGGCAAGACAGTATGACCGGTGTGGAGTGGGAGGTATGATTGACATGGGTGCCACGGTCAGATTGGCCTAGTACAGAGTTAGTTGTGAGTATTGGTTTTGGCGGTGTTAGTCACAACAGAAGTCTGTGCAAGTGTTAGTCATGAGGAATCCATGCATGTGTAAGTCATGGTGTGTCCATGTATATGTTTTGCTAATTAAGAGTCAAGTGTATGTCATTTATGTTTGGATCGATTACTTTGTTCTTTAGTGTACAGGTACTTTAATGATTATTACGGCTAATAGCAAGACCGAGGCTACGGAATAGGTCTTGAGGCCATGGCGTATTGTGTAAGTCTAGGTGGAGTAACACCTCAAGCCGAGAAGCACGGGAGAAAGACAAAGATCGTGAAGAGACAATGCGTCATATGGCGTGCTAATTGGTTTTCTGTGTTTCAAGTGGTGACGTTCTTCAGAGTAGACGTATTATCTTGACAGCAAGCATTAAACATCACGAACTATGGTGCAATGTTGGTGTGCCATAGGACTTGGGCGTTTCAAGTGGTGACGACCTTGGCCTGGGCATACGACCTTGGTGACAAGTTATAGGCATCACATCGTTCATGAAGACCAGAGGGCGACAATTTAGAAATTTGTCTAATACTGGGTGGAGTTGCGGTTTATAAAACCACGACACTGGTCTAAGTAGTTTAGATCACATCTTTGTGGATATAATGTCTTATCGGGCTTGTGGAACATTTGAAAAGTTATGCTTTAAAAAGTGTGCAAGTGTGTGAGACTGTAAAACTCATTTGTGTGTATGGGTTACCAAATTTTCTCATATGTAAGTGGTGTGATCCACTAAGAAATTGCTGGTTTGGTGTGGAGTGAGGAACCCCCACTATATAAGACTTGTGTTGAGTTAAGTCTTGTTAGGACTTGGGAGACTTGAGAGAGATTAGGGTAGGGTTTTTTTTGTGTTGGAGCCTTTTGTGTGTGTACTGTAAGCTTAGAGTTCTGCTATCCTGAGGGATTAGCCGTAAAATATTCCTCTCCAACTGAAATGAATATCCAAAGTTTGCCTAAGTGAGTTGTACCATAGATCCTTTCTTGTACTTTTGATTTACTTGGATTTCTTATTTGGATTTCTCTCTTCTTGATCTTTCTTGGTGCCAAGAACCTGTAAGAGATAGAGATATCTCTTGGAGATCAATTCTCATTTATCTAGACAATTTCTATGAAAACTTTTTGAGTTTGCCTGGTTTTGTTCAAGAAAGGGATTATTTGGGGGGTTTTGATCTTGTGGGTGTTTTGGGTTGAATTCATGCTACGATTTACCTTGCTATGATATGTGAGAAGATATCCAAGGTCACCTAGATCATCTAGGTCTCACGAGCAAGAGTAGATCAAGATTTTCTATTTTAGCCACTCAAATGGAAAAAGTTCAGAACTTTGGCAACATTTCTCTCGATCGTTGATTCGGATAGATTCCTGACATCTTAATGAAGATGTTTGCCAAATTTCAAGCCAGTTGGATCAACGAATTAGAAATTTCATCGATTTTCGATTTTGAAATCATGTTAATTTACTATTCCTATGTTGATTACTGGGGGTACCGTAGCAGCACTACCGATTCTACTATAGCACCGTAGCGGTACTATCGATTTTGCATTATTTCTTTTAGATCTTTTCATATGGGTGATTAGTCTATGAACTCCATAACTACTCATAGTTATTGGAGTGAAAAACTTGGAGTCGTGCTTCCGCTTTGAGAAAAGATTTAAAAAAGTCTTGTAATATTTTTGGCTCCTATTTACCCCTCCCCCCTAGTCGCCATATTCAATCCTACAAATGGTATCAGAGCCCAATTTGTTTTTTAAAAATAAATCTTAATCAATCTTGAGTATGGCGAGTAGGATTGGGACTTGTGAGCAGTTATTTTATTCTTGTCGGGATTCCATTGCCAATGATGTCCACTGTGACGAGGCTTGAGCTCAAGTTGAAAGCGAAGGCAACAAAAATTCTTTGGCAAAGTTTGTAGTGGATTATTTTCTTTCAATTGTCCTAGTTTTAGTGATAAGAAGCTTTTGGACTCTATGGAGGCAAAGGAGAGCTATGGATACTGTGGAGTGGCGATCGAGGATGATCATGATGAGATAACTGAGGACGATCATCTACTCGAGATCAAGGTTGTCAGTAGGGGTGGATATCGAGCCAACTCCTCGTCTTATCGAGCTTTTTCTAAAAATAACATAGTTTGATTTAATATCATTTTACGTATAATTTAAAAGTATTTTTAGAAACGAGCTAACGAGCCGAGCCGAGCCGAGCTTGAGCAAAATTCAAATTCATTTGAAATCAACTCATTTTAATGTTTAGCCAATTAACAAGTATAATTGAAGTAATTTTGAACCGAGCCAACGAGCCCCACTAACGAGCTTTTTTTCCACCCCTAGTTGTCAGTATCACGACACGTATCGCAATGTCACATGATCCAATAATCGTACCAGAGATAGATGACACGGATCGCAATATAAATCGAAATCAGATAGTATCACAATGGAATCACAATTCAATTCGTAGTATTGTTAGGATCATAGTGGGATCATGATCGTGACAACAAACTATATTAGCATATAAAATTTGATATTGCCTATTGCTAGTTTAATTTGCTTTGTTTTTGTTGTTTTCATATTATTCTAAGGTAAAAAAAAGTATTATCTTTGACATATTGGGCTTTTAGATTATTATTTTGTTAAAAAATAATTAAATAAGTTTCAAAAATCAACCTTAATTCAATGTATCATGAATAAGTGTACTCAAATTACAAAATTAAATTCAAAAATTACACTATAGATTTGCATATTTAGACATTGACCTCTCTAGTCTCTAGGACCTGATTCAAATAGACTTTCAGATTCTCTTTGCATTTCATATGTTGTGTATAGTTGTCAGGATTAGCAGCCATTCTTGAATCGTGAGCTTGTGACTATTCCAATGAGAAATTTTTGCTTGCAGACCAACTTGTATACTAGCATTGTATCCAGATTTGATGAACAAGGGCTGCACAGAACCATACTCAACAGTAAGTTTCTATCTCTTCCGGCATCAACAACCTACTTTAACTGAACTCAATTCAAGGTTGAGAAGGTTAAGTACCAAATATCAATGAAGAATCTAAATGCATCCTGACAGTAATTTGGCAATACATTCACATTCACTTATGGCCGCGCGGTACGAAATCGCAGCATGCCGATACCAACAAAGCACCTGCAAATTTTTGTTCCCCACATAATTCTGCACAGCAGACGTCTAACACTGCAGCAGTCCACAGAGTAGGATACAAAGTTCCCAATGCTGCCAAAAACAAACAAAATTTGAGTCAAGCCACAACTTGATCCTGAAGATGCTAAAGAAACTGATGTTTAGAAGATCCGTTTTAGCTAGAGAGTAAACCAGCCGAACGCCTAACACATAAATGTGAACTATTGGAAACAGGTAAATCCAGGCAGCTAGCCCATTTCCGACGCATAACTTATTTTACTGTTAGTGCTTCTCCATCCTCCTTGCCAAGCCACTAGGTTCTCGGTAATAAGTGGCAACAACATTCATACTGTAACTGTAGCAATTCCAGGGCAAAGATTCTGCAATGGGGACTCCCCATGGCCTTCTTAGCTTGCAATGGATCTCAAACAGAAGATAGCTCAATTGATACTTACCAGTGAACCTCTGTGGAGTGTCGTCGCTTCCGTTGCTGAATCCTCGCCTAGCAAGTAGCAAGACCTTAAGCCAACAAGCACCGATTTTCCCTCATGTTGCCCATCAAGAAGATGCCAGAGTGGAACATGATGACTAGCAATTCACGTAAGGTTCTCCTTCTGTGCTTCCCTAATTTAAGTAAGGCGGACCACCAGCAATGACATTGAATGAGCAGGATCAAATGGATACATTATATGTCTTGAAAGTCCAGTTGCATCAGTGCATCACCACTACCAGATAATGGTTGAAGCAAATACTGTCATGAGATACTTTATTACATATGGTTATTGGGTTCACTACAAGTCCTCAACATCCGGCAAGTGAGATTTTGTCCAGAAATCCAGTCTCCGGATAATACATGATTACAGTAAGTCCATCAGCAAACAATCAGCATTTAGAGATCACAACCCAATAGAGCACTGTAGTTCCATGAACTGTGACATGATGGTTGCGGCCTGAGGCTTGCGCACTACCTAGTGGTCAGCGTTTCGCAAGTGTATGAGTTTAAGGAATCAGACATTTCTTGACTTCAGTCTATTCCTATGTCAAGAAAAGAGAATTACCTTATCATGTTCACAATGGTTCAGGTGAGCTGTCATGCATGAACCTTCCAAGCCCTGTATGAGACACTGAGGCCTGAGGATGATGGTGGAAGCATGTCAAATATCTGCAACAGAAAAATCACGCACTGCTTCAAAACATTTCATTCCTAAAAATTATAGTTACCATTTCATGACGTACCTCAGCAAGAGGGCATTCTGAAATTGGTGATCCATAATATCGTTTACCTGTGTATTTCAGGGGAAATATAACTCGATTACGAAGTGTTCATAGTGTTCTAGAAGTTCATTGTGTGCTTGGCTACTCCTAACTGCTTCAGGATCTATAAACATTCTCTCTACTAGAACTTTATTTCATGGTACAAATGCGAACTACTGAACATTTCAAGTGCAACAATGTCAACTGAAGGACAAGTGTAAGTGTATAACAGTTAGCTGCGCGCTTGGCTGCTTGTAACTACATCAGATACTTGTCTATGTCAAGCCTAAATGATAAATTGATAATCTACCAACAGCATAACCACAGTTAACATAACGGTATCAGTGTGCACAATGTATTTACTATGAAGCTTTAAATTTTCTTCCATAAAGTTACTGAGCTAGCAATGATGAACTTTGAAAAGGTGCAATAGGTAATGACAGTTTCTCTTTACAGACTCACCTGACAAGAAAACAATTCATTGCTTCTTCTGCATCTCTTTGTTGAACATGTTAGCAGTTATAATGTCCACCATGGATTTCATGACTTGACATAAATACTATGGCCATCATAGAATTAGATCATCCACAAAGTCATCATAGATAAAACTTAAATCCACTTTTTCCCAAATGTTTGAGAACATGAACTTATTAAAAATAAATATTGAAATCCCCGCAAATACTTGATGGGGTTAAGGAGTGGTTGAAACCGAAATGGAACCCTAATTTTGTTACAAAATAATCAACTTACTAATTGATACAGAAACACCTACACTCATGTACATAATTTGTCAAATCCCAGAATTTCTTCAGGGAGGACAGAATACAAACAATACACAATTGCAAGGTTGAGCTAAGAATATCACAGTTACTGAGGCTCAGATATTCACCACAATTCATGATAGCAACTTTAATCCCATAGAGGCACAGCTGCAACACCTTGAGGTGCTGATTAACTGATCACTTTGCAGCTCCTTCAAACAAGTGCTGGATTCGTGCCTCAACATTTTCTGGGGTGTACTTGATGTACAAGTCACGCCCGGTTTCTGGAGATGACTTCAACCTAGCAATCAACCCCGTATACGCTGGCACCACAGAATCTGCCACTGCTGCCCTAACATCCACCCTCAGCTGGTCATCAGCTATCACCCACTCTGATTGTACCGCATAGATCTCCTCAAAGTATGTATTAAACATCCGCAGTTTCTGCAGCATAGCCTTGGCTGGGAGTCCACCAACACCAGGACCACCAATCTGCAGCACGGTCGTAACCTTGCCCCATGTCGTCCGCTGGTAATCCATGCTCCAGCGGCGCACTCTACTTGCCATTTGCTTGATCCACTCATCACCGAGCAAAACACCCAGCTCGCTGTCATTCACCTTCTGGATAATGTACTTGCCATTGTTCATCAAGAAGATGCAAGCGAGTGATGGATCTCGATAAATCTTAGACTTTGCATCCAAATTCTTGTGCATAACGTCCATGATCCATGCAATGTGCACAGCGAGTGATGAGGTGGAGCGGTCAGGGTCGACAGCAATAGCTGCTCCTCCGCCAGCACCAAAGTCACCTTCCATCACCTCTTCCAATGTCTGCCGTGACCCACATGCAGCACGAAGATAGTTCATGACATACCGAGTGATCGGGTGTATACCACCACCAGGGGCGGCAACTCGGGCAGGGTCACGGCGGATGAGATTTTCCAATTCCATGAATATACCTTTGATCGAGGAGCCGAGGGTGTTGCACACCGCAGAGACCTCCGCACGGAGTGCAGCTGAGTAAGGGTCGGAGAACATAGGGTCAAGGTCAGGGAGGAGGTCCCGCACAGCCTCATACATGTCCACAACGCGGAAGAGGCGCTCCGGCGCGCGGCTGGAAGAAGAGATAGCATCGCCGAATGATATGAGCTGTAGTGCCTGAGTGCGCACCGCGGCAACGAAGGCGAGGTCGCCGAAGGGGGCGAGGCCGTCGAAGACACGGTCGCAGAGGCGGCGCTCGCTGGGAATCAGGATGCGGAACACCATGTTGAAGGCTGGGATCCAGCGGGCAATGTCGAGCTCGAGCTCCTCCCAGGGGGACGCATGGACCTCCTCGGCGGTACGCGGGCGGACGCCAAGGCGCGCAACGCTCTCGTCGACGAAGCCGCGGCGCGCTGCGGCGTAGGCCTCGGCGCACTCGCGGCCGAAGCCGGCGTCCACCATCCGGCGCGCGATCTGGTGCACGTTCGCGACCGACCCCGGCGAGAGAGCGTCGATCACCACGTCGTAGTCCGTGACCGGTTTGGCGATCGGGATCGGCTCGTCGCCGTAGCCATCCCCGCCGCCGAAGTCATCCTCATCGTCGCTCCCGGCCGACCCGAACCCGCCCGGCGCCACGGGGGCCGCGTCGTCGGGGCGCTCGATGAGCGCACGGAACTCGTCCTCCAGCCGCGCCATGCACCGGCTGAGCAGCTCGTCCGCGCGGTCGAGCAGGACGCGGTTGGTGCCCGCGGCGTCCAGCTCCTGCACGGTGCCGATGAGGTCGTCGACCGCCTCCAGGAACGCGTCCGCGTCGGCCGAGTCCGCCCAGATCAGCCTGTCCATCGCCACGAACTGCGAGATCTGGCGGTCCAGTGCGCGCACGGTCCGCTCCATCGACGTCACCGGAGGCCTCGCGGCTGCGACCGACACCGCCGCCGCATGCGGCGGCGGAAGCGGCGGCGATGCCGGCATTGAGTGCTCTCCTCCGCCACCACCGCCCGCCGCCGCCGCGGCCCGCGCGGCGTAGAGCTTGTCGAGCGAGAGGCGGCCGTCGTAGTTGGAGAAGACCTTGAGGATGTCCTCCGTCATGGTGTCGCTGCTGCCCAGCGTCTGCACGATGTGCTGCACCGTCGCGAGCAGCTTCTCCTCGCCGTCCTCCGCCATCGCTCCGTAGGCACGCAGGTGAGAAGCGAACTCCTCCTCGAGGAAAACGGCGTCGGGCTAGCTCCAGGGCCGGCACGACATTCCACGGTTCCGATCTGGGCGAGAGCTCCACCTCCACGCGGCTTCGGGCGGTGGTTGTGGTTGTGGGCTGTGGTGGGGACTGGGGAGGGGACGAGATGAGGAGAGGACACGGGGTCGCGTCTGGCCGAGTGCGACAGCGCGTGGACCGGCAGCAAAAGCGCGTGGACCGGCCGCTTTGCTGCTGTTGGTCGGGCACGGGCTATAGCCTATAGGCCGCTCTCAAGTAGCAGCGTCGCGTGGGCGGGGTAACTCGCGGCGGGCGTCGGATGCGTGGTAAGGTGGCTGGCACGGACGGTCGGATGGGTGGGTGGGAGAGACGGTGAAAACGGCGTGGCCTCGGGGGAAGCGAAAGGCAAAGGTCGTGCCGTGCGTGACGGCGTGACGAACGGGTGAAAGGAAATGCTTCCGCGACACAAGGGCGGCCGGCGCGGCCGGGGCAGTGGATGGCCGTTCGGAGGTTCGGCTCGAGCCTTTGAGGCGGAAAGGAAGCTTCTTCTCAAATGGTTGTAGCTAATTTATTTTTCAGATTTAACCTGTTTATTTTTATAAATTTAGTCATTTTTGTAGATTTATTGAGCTCAATAGATATCTACCGAGCTAGAAAAGCTCCGCAAGTCACCGCCGACGCAATATCCATTTCTTAATTAGCTCTAATTATATTTAATTAGTGTTAATTGTTAGAAATAATCTTGACTTAGAGTTCAAAACGTAGTAGAGTCCGCCTCCGTGTATAACTCAAGTTGAAGTTGTATCCAACTTGAAGTACGAATACGTATACTAGTAGTAGAGTATTAACCTATATATTGAGAAAGTTTGTAACCAGTTTTGTAAGAAAAGGGGAGCAAGTAAGAAAATAGAGAAATTCAGAAATTCTCATGTCTTCTTTTAGTTTATTTGCGATATGTGCGTTTTCTCCTGAAACAAAGTTAACAACTGGTATTAGAGCCTAGGCGAGAACCGAGTCGCTAAAAAAATCATCTCGGCGATTTCGATTCGCGCTCATCCCGCGCGGCACATATCGCACGGCGCTCTTGAGGCGCACGTCACTCGTCTTCGTGCAGCTGTCCCGAGAAAAAGGCGCGCAGCATGTCCTTATGTTTTCTCGGTCAATACACGAGACAAAGCAAGCAGCACAGGAACCGAGAAGCATCCCTGTGGCCTTGGCTTGCACAGCAGAGAACAAAAAAAGGGAGGCAAGACATAGGAGAGAGAGAGAGAGAGGCCAACAATTTATTGCATTGTTCCCTCGGCCAGCAAGACTTCACGGTAGCTAATACATGATAAGAAAAGAAAGCCTGGTAGGAGAGAAAAAAAGTAATTTTTCTCTTGCGCCAAGGACAAAAGACGAGCTCTTTTTTCCCAACACCGTATAGCAACGCAATCAGTTTCCTTCAATCTGCGCGTGAGAAGTGCACGACGTCATCCAGAGGATCGCGTCATGCAAAGAAAAAAAAGACAGGCAGCAACCACGCGTGTGAGACACCGAAACCGAGTCAGCTATGGTCCGGTTCCGAGACGGAGTCTAAGCCGCGCGGTGTCTCCGACTTGGTTCCTTGCTCCAGCAATAAGAGTGCGCAGCACAAGAAGAGAAACAGTAAGAAAAACCACCAAGAGAAAAAGGAAAAACAACGCAGTTTTTTTCCTCCGTTCCCTCGGTCCAAGAGCCGCTTCAAAGTAGTCTGAGATCTTGATCCGTGCTCAAGATCATGTCGCGTTCTCCGGGAAGTGGTGTCACCGGTGATGAAGCATCATCCAGTATGATAGCGAAGGATAGTTCTGCTGTCTCACTGCATTATCAGCTGTGAAGGTGGGCGGCAACGTCTGTCGGTGAAGGCATACCATCCCACCGAAGCGATACCTCCAAGACGGACGGCGAAGCCCTGCGCCTAAGCCGAGCCTTCCAGCCGAGGCGATGCCTACGAGGCGGGCAGCGAAGTCACGCTGCCCCGCCGAGACGATGCCTACAAGGCGAGCGACGAAGTCTTCCAACGAAGGCATGCCATCCCCTTTAAGGCAATTCCTACGAAGAGGTCAGTGGAGTCCCACTCTGAAGCCAAGCCGTCTCGCTGAGACGACACGTACAAGGCGGGCGACTACGTCTGTCAGTGAAGGCGTACCATCCTATCAAGGCGATGCCTCCAAGGCGAATGGCGAAGCCTTGCACCAAAGCCGGGCCATCCCATCGAGGCGATGCCTATAAAGCGGGGCGGTGAAGCCCTGTGCCAAAGCCAGGGCGTCCCGTTGAGGCAATGCATACAAGGCGGAGGATGAAGTCACGCCACCCCACCAAGGCGATGCCTACAAGGCGGGCGACGAAGTCTTCCAACGAAGGCGTGTCGTCCCCTCCGAGGCAATGCCTACGAGGAGCCATGCCGTCCCAGTGAGGCGACGCTTACAAGGCGGGCGGCGAAGTCTTCCAATGAAGACGTGCCGTCCCCTCTGAGGCAACACCTATGAGGAGGTCAGCAGAGTCCCACGCTGAAGCCAGGCCGTCCCACCGAGGCGATGCCTATAAGGTGGGATGCGAAGCCCTACGCCGAAGCTGGGCTATCCCGCCAAGGCGATGCCTATAAGGCGGGGAACGAAGTATTCCGACGAAGGCTCGGCACGAAGACCTCGCAATGTGGAGGCTTGATGATGAGACCTCGCGATGTCTTGGCACGGAGACTTCGCGGCGTGGAGGCTCGGAGGGACCTCGACGTGAAGGACCAGGCTGGCTGAGGTCCAATGTGGAGGCGGTGAGGTCTTCGTGCTAAGAGTCAACAAAGTCAGCAATGAGCGAAGCCTTGACGCGCATGGCCTGGACTCAAAGTCAACAAAGCTGACAGTGCGAGGATTTATACTCTGTAGAGTTTGCATGGACTCCATGCTTTGTTTATGCTCCGCGCGACGTAGGCCGAGTAGGGTGCTACACACCTACCTTCAAAAACGGTGCCCACGAATGGTGAGCACGAGCGGCGTAGGCTGAGGGCGCTACACACGCAAAGGCAGGGAGGCGGAGCCGCCGTTCCCCTACCTTCAAAAATGACATCCGCGGAGGGCGGGCGCGAGCAACGTAGGCCGAGGGCACTACACACGCAGAGGCAGGGAGGTGCAGCCACAATTCCCCTACCTTCAAAAACGAAGGCAGGGAGGTGGAACCGTCGTTCCCCTACCTTCAAAAATGATGCTCGCGGAGGGCGGGCGTGAGCGGCGTAGGCATAGGGCGCTACGCATGTAGAGGTAGGTAGGCGAAGCCATCATTCCCCTACCTTCAAAAACGGCGCCCGAGGAGGGCGGACGCGAGTGGCGTAGGCCGAGGGCGCTATGCACACAGGGGCAGGGAGGCGAAGTCACCGTTCCCCTACCTTCAAAAACGGTGCCCATGGAGGGCGGGCTCGAGCGGCGTAGGCCGAGGGCGCTATGCACACAGAGGCAGAGAGGCGAAGCCACCGTTCCCCTACCTTCAAAAACAGTGCCTATGGAGGGCGGGCTTGAGCGATGTAGGCCGAGGGCGCTATGCATGCAGAGGTAAGGAAGCGGAGCCGCCGTTCCCCTACCTTCAAAAACGGTGTCCGTGGAGGGCGGGCACAAGCGGGGCACTCCCTGGTGTGACGCGCATGAAGGCTAAGTTCCCGACGCTTTATACTCCATAGAGTACGCTGAGGCGTGAGCCCATCGTGCGATTTTTTTATACTCCGTAGAGTTGCCCGGGACGGCTAAGTTACCGGCGCTTTATACTCCGCAGAGTACACCGAGGCACGAGGCCATCGTGCAATTCTGGTCCTGCAGACGAGTGGAGGCTTTGCACCAACCATGGACGAACTCTGCAGCGAGGGGGTTGTCATTGCCACAGCGAGGGCGACACAAGGAAGACACCGGAGGTCAACGTGGAGCACGGAGCCAATCTTCAGCAGCACGAATGCATATGACGACGTAGAGCCCGGGGCTGGTCTTCAGCAGGGAGGAGGCCGAGGGAGGTCTTCATCGACACGGAGGCGAGCGGATGTGGAGACCAAAGCCGGTCTTCATTAACGTGGAGGCTAGCGGACGCGGCGGTTGAAGTAGGTCTTCGCATCATCGCAAAAGCGAGCGGAGGCCAGAGCCCATCTTTGACAGCGCATAGGTGAGCGGAGGCTGGAGCTGGTCTTCGGTAGTGCGGAGGCGAGCGGAGGCCGGAGCCAGTCTTCGGAGGGCATGTGGCTATAGGCCAAACAGTAAAAAAAGGGGACTAACAGAAGAAGATGAGAGCCAACACAGAGATCGTATGTGGAAAGTGGGTGAGTAAGAATGAGAGGACCCCTCCTCCTGCCCCTCTTAGGGGTTTATATACATGAGTGGGGTAGAACGGGAAATTCCCAACCTACTCCTTAGTAATTACAAAGGATGAGAGTACATTGTTACACTCCTCTATACCATTAGGCTAGTTGCAAGGCCCTGTCACGGGGGTTGAGCCACCCCCACAACAGTCGTATAAAAGACCAAATGTTCTATGAGAGAACAAAACATATTGTGATCAGATATCACTTCATCCGAGGAGTTATTTCTCAAGATGATATTAAAGTTTGCAAGAACAATACTCATGATAATCCAACTGATATGATGACAAAGTCAATTCCTATCGCTAAATTTGACTATGCTCAGATTTGGTCGGTAGCACCAAGTTTTGGAAAATGCTGCATAATGTTGCTGGATATTTGTTTTGCATGGGCCTTTTTGTTTCGCTACACAATTGTCTATTTTTTGTTACGCCATTTCAAGCTGCTGATTTGCATTTGTTTCGAGAACCTTGTTTTTTTTGGGGTTGTACCGGCAATTTTTTCGCCCTAGTATGAGGATCTGGAGGCTAATGCGTCCAGGCACGAATAAGGGCCTGTTGGGCGCGGCTGCGATTTATAACTTTTGGCTTAAATTTTTGAATTTTAACTATTTATGATAGAGACAACAGAGTCAGAGATACTCGCTTGCGATTTTGGTTAATACAGATGTTAGGCTTTTAACATGTACTATAATTAACTTGTAGACCCCGTCTTGAGAAAATACCACGCTTAAAAGTTAAGGTACTATAATAAAAGTCCAAAACCGTTAACTTTGGTCGAAAAGAACAGACCGTAAAAATCTGGGCACTATTCTCTTCTGCAAGAGTTTGGTCTTACCTTGGAAGCAGAAGGAGAGTCGGTCCCCGGTAGCCTGCATTATGAATAAATTCTCTTCCAAATTTCATTCCGGACCTCGGGGTCTCGCTGCAACATGCAAACTCCCGGTTGGGCCGATATTCCAGTTGGCCCGTCTCAAAGGAGAGAACTACATAGATCAGGTCCACGGTCCACCAGCAAAGGGAACGGTGATCCCAAGAAGCTCGGGTCTCAACTCTCTCTTCAGCCGGCCAAAGCCATAAAATATCAAACAGAAAACAGTTTGCGACTGACATGTAGACCCGTCGTCACACCTTGACCCACTGTCATCGAGACGACAGAACAAACCAAGTAATCATATAGTTGGAAGCAGGCAGGCAACCACCGCAACAGCAAGAAGTTTTCCTTTTCCCCAATTCCCCTCCACCTCTTGTACGATCTTCTCTTCCCAGACCATCGCCATGGCCTCCGCACCGACACCGCCTCCCCTCCTCCCGGTCACCAACCCCGTGGCCGCGGGCTCGTCCCCGGCCACAGGTGGCGGCAGTGATGGCTCCGACGCGCCGATCGCCACGCCGGCGTTCCGGCTCTTACTGAGCCGGCTCTCCGAGTCGGCACGGCGCTCGCTGTCCGACCGGCGGCCGTGGACGGAGCTGCTCGACCGCTCGGCGTTCTCGCGGCCGGACTCCCTCTCCGACGCCACCTCCCGCCTGCGCCGCAACCTCGCCTACTTCCGCGTGAACTACGCCGCCGTGGTGGCCTTCGCGCTCGCGGCGTCTCTCCTGGCCCACCCTTTCTCTCTCCTCATCCTCCTGGCCCTCCTCGCCGCCTGGTGCTTCCTCTACCTCTTCCGCTCCTCCGACCAGCCCGTGGCTCTCTTCGGCCGCACCTTCTCCGACCGCGAGACGCTGCTGGGGCTCGTCGTCGCGTCGTTCGTCGCCTTCTTCTTCACGTCCGTCGCGTCGCTCATCATTTCCGGGCTTCTCGTCGGCGGCGCCATCGTCGCCGCGCACGGCGCGTTCCGCATGCCCGAGGACCTCTTCCTCGACGATGCGGACGCCGCCAGCGGCAACAGCGCGGCCCAGGGGCTGCTATCCTTCCTCGGGGCACCCGGATCTAGGGTTTGAGGCGGCGAACGACGAGATCTGGTAGGCTTCTTGGGCTCGGGAAGTTCGTGTTAAGATGGAATTGGTCTGGATCTGGTCTTGTTGTAGCTGTAGCCTATTTACAGATCTATTGGTTTGGTCTAGTGTGTTTTGATTGAGGCTCCGACTTTCGCAAAGATCTGTAGAATTATCTTATTCACGCTGTGACGAGATTTTAGGGTTGAAGTATCTAGTATGAATGTATGGTGTCGAATTATCAATATAGATGGTATGTTCTTGGGAATAATGAAACAAAGTAAAAAAATATGATGCTTCAGTTGTTTACTTGCAATACTTGATATGCTTGTGAAAAATTATCGTGACCCATAAATGCTTTGGAATCATGGTGAATATTTGTTGTCAAATGTCAACTCTCTTGTTGGAGATCAATGTGTACACAATGCTGGAGTAGCGGAGTAAAGTCAATAGATCTGTGTGATGATCTAGTATTGCTGTAAGCTTATGTTAATAGCTGACGTGGGAAATAATATTATGGTGTGCATCAGTATGAACTTGGCTTCATAATATTTTGTGATCGCCATTTGGTATTGGGCTTTCCTGGGTTTGCCCTTTGGTTCGAGGGCTCAAGAGGTGTGGAATCATCGGTCTCTTTGTTCTGTGATGGTCCACGGCAATTCAAGACGAGTTCTTCTGGTCTAGATATGCTAAGCCTCCTAGGGCAGCAAATTTCTGCTAAACCATCCCCAAATTTATCTGCAATTTTTTGGGTTGGGGCGGTGGGTGGGGACAATAGGATTATGCGATAGTGGTTGTTGACGTATTATTGTTAAGAATGTCGAATTCCTGTGTATCAAAGCTGCTGTGTTTTGCTTGTTGATCCCTGAACCATGCATGATATGTGTCTACCTTCCCTATAAATTAGAATGTTATCGGTGATATGTTACAGTATGCCCAATTTGCTTGCAGATTATATCATACCTGCTAAGATTAATCTATGTCGCAAATTGTTAAGCAAATGTTTTATAAAATAACCCTTCTTAATTTATTTTTAAAAATAAGCCTGTCTGAAACTTATTTAAAAACAAGAATGAGCCCTGCTTGCAAAGCCATGATCTGTTGTGCTGCAAATGAACTCCACATTCCATAACGCCACATGTGGCTTGCAAACTTATTTCCGAAATTGAAACTTAACACCTGTGACCTTTCTCGTTGGAAGATCAGCCACGTTGGCCCTTATCGTGGCCAATCTTGCAAAGGTTCAATGCCATGGTCTGTGGCGTTGCATGCAACTTTTATTTTTGGAAATAGTCTGGGAGTCGCTTATTTTAAAATAAAAGTTTAAAAGGATTATTTTTTAAAAAAATCATCATTGTTAGAGGTGATTATCCTGGTATTTGATGGTGGACAAATTTAGTCCGTACCTTTGTCGATAGTGTTCGCTGGACAGTTTATTGAAGTTCGAACTATGATCCATGAAGATCAGTGAACCGCACACATTCTGCAAGTGTTTGCCGATGAAGAAAGAAACTATGTACCTTTTGCCTTTGACCTAGGAGGAGGATAATGCAAACGTCTCACGTATAAACGTAAAGAAAGCTTGTTTAGCGCTCACTTTGCAAACAGAAAAAGGATGTGTGGCGTGCTCAGGAATTTTTGGCAAAGACAAAAAAAAGTGAGCTACTACCGTCTTCCTACTTGTGCCAATGGCCTGATTGTTTACATAGAAATTGGCCATAGTGTTTAGGTAGAAATTGAACTGTTTCACGTGAAGTTACGGGCTTTTCAAACGCAAACCTACATGCGCAGGAATTGTTTGCAAATTGAGAGCTATAAACGGTTCTGCTGTGTTATTTCTTTACTGGTAGCATGCCCGTACGTTGCTACGGAACCCTAAACCTTACATGAATAATATTTCCTTTGATACATAAAGTCAAGGAACCAATTAAAAGATTATACTTCATGTATGTAATTACAAACATCACATTAGTGCAACATGATAGAACCAACACTCCATCATAGCAATGCATCTCAATTCGACCCTAAATGTGACGCAGAAAAAACATCATAGCACATATTTCATGTGCCTTGCAACCAAAATCGCCCCAAGAAGTCAACTTATGGAATGGAGCACATCCAAAACTTGCGTCGGCAAGATAGTAGAGTCCTAGAGTATAACAACGTGACAGCTTTCAGACGGTACTCAAGACAAAGCTTCTCCCTTATGTGGCCCCATCACAGCTTTGCTGCCTTGTCAGATTTTTTTCAACGAAAAGGCAAATAATTAGCAGAAAGAGATCAATTTAGTTCACTCCCATTTCTTAATTAAAAGCATTAACACAACCACAAGAGAAAAGAGATCCAACGATGTAACAATGATTTTTTTTAAAACAATGTAACAGTTGTGGCAGAATCTGTTTAGCCTTATAGAATATGCAAACAAAAGTTGCTATGGCTATCTGAGTTCAAAAATGAATTAAATCTGATAAAAGTAGAAATCACAATGGCAAAGTTATGACTGAAATCTTAATTTTTTTAGTAGCAACATGGCAAGAGAGTTTTGCAACATCACAACAACATTAAAACCTTGATCTTGGCTTAGTCATACATAACATATATGCTATAAAATCACATTATGTAGTTGCTATAAATTTGGGTATGTTATGGTCACTGGCGTAAGTTGTAAATTGGTTCAAAGATTCAACCTTAAATTCCCCAAACACTTGAACATTGCCCTTATTAATTTGCTTTAAAATAAAGAATAGATGTTTTGAGCTTCTAGTTCCAGCCAAGGCAAAAATGCTTAACATTAAGTGGCATTGCTTTCAAATTAAAGTTTCAGGTTTACATGAACGAAACAAATTCCAAGAGCAAAGCAAAGACCAAAAAAACAGGGGAAAAGAACAATAGCTGCAATACTAATGTACACATGTTTCATCAGTAGTGCTGCAACATATAGAAGTGTAAGCTTCTATGAAGGCATGTAACAGCTCTAACAATACCAAAATTATCAACAAGCCTGGAGCCATTATTTCAACAAACCTGTACATCAAACAAACACAGTTAAACCCTTTTCATATATATCAGCAACTGGAGCGAGCAAACTCAGCTGCTAGGGAAAAAACCATGTATACAGCACAAAGTGGAAGATGAGGATCAGTACTAGCCTGGCCTCTCCTCGGTATCCCTGTTAAAGCCAAGCCATCAATCGGAGCGCAAGTTGGTTTGACACTAGTCCCGTTTTAGAAATCTAATGGTTTTGCAAGTAGTAAGTACAACAAATGCTTGGTACTTTGGTTTACTTCTCTTTCTTGCGTACATGAATTATGACAAAAATTTCATGGTAGTGTTTGGGAACACAACCAATGACAGCAAGATGCACAAAGCAAATAATAAGCCCAGTCACCAGATTATGACATCTTCAAAACAAGCACAAAAAAGAGGCAATCATCAGTTATATCTTTACATATGCTAACAACAGGTCCATACAATGACATATTTGAAAATTCTATGATCTAAAGTACAAGTATACACTTTGTTTCTCGAGTATCCTTGTAAATGTTTTGGTCCTTCAACAATAAAAATATTCAGTCCAGTAAGCAGATTATATTACAATATCTTTCTGATACCACGCCAATAGTGATGAGAAAAACAGATAGTAGAACAGCGATGACACAAGTGTGAATCTGGCCTTGAATCTGTTACACATGATACTTGCATTACAATCAATTAACTAGCAAATCAGGCTAATTGACACCTTAGGTGTGCAACAATCTTGAGGGGCATATATTTTAGTACAGTTACACATAGCTGTTGATTAGAGACTTCCTCATGTCCTCCACAATCGATGTTGGTTGTCCTTCCCTTAGCTTGAAGACATTTGATGTCGTAGAGCTTAGTGGCTTTCATGTCAGAGCTGCAGAATGTTGTCCAATCGTTCACCGTCATGCCTGCAGCGATGACCTCGCTGCCCAGTTAACAGTTCCAGCAACAAGGGGGCCTTGTAGGAGTGTGGATAGCTCATCAAGATCCTCAATTGTTGTATAAGGTTGGACCTGTATCACCAGTATAACGGTAAATTTAGGGTATTTGCAGCCAAACACATGGTCACTTGAAAATGCAAAACATGGTAAACATCATACCAGGCCATCTCTGCTGGAGAATGCATAGTATCTACCAACAAGGATGTTTCCTACAATCATCTGCTAGAAGACATCAACCCCGAGGAGCTCCTCTATTTCCTGGAATGCAAGCAACAAGGAAGATCTAATTCATGGTAACTTAAAAAAAGGCACATCAAAGAAACAACATGAATGTAAGCACACTTACTCTGTCTAAGTTGGGGTGTGTAAGTGCAACATGGTCATTGCATGCTACACAGTTGCCAAGAGCTGATAGCCTTTCATCGATATGGCGGACGACCACTTGATCAGGTAAGCAATTCCGCAGATGTTGAAGCTCTAAAACAATATTAACAGTAGTTTAGGAGCAAAACTTGGAACAGTTTCTAAAAACATGGCATGGCATATCCAAAGACCATACAATCATCACGACCAAATTTTTGCTGGTCACAAAACAAAGGTAGCAATGGTATGTAATTTTACACAGAATGCAAAAAACAGCCATAATCTTTTTCAGAGAAGCAAACAAAAAGCTAAGTATTTAGGCCAAGTTGGCAAGTTTAAACCAGCCCTTCTACTATTTACCTAGGAGCAAATGTCTAGAGGTTAATTTGTTTTATGAAACAATAAGGGGTAAACATATCCTTAGAAATCAACAGCTATTTCACATGTAACCATGCAAGCAGTAAGAAGAGGCAAGCTAAACAGAGCTACTATAAAATGTATGTGTGACATATTTACTTGCAGAATTCAATAAGAGAAATAGATAAAGAGTACCTTGATCAGTGGTGGTATGGGCAAGAAAAGTCCATTCTTGTTACCTGGATTGCACAAAAGTGGCCAAACAATGAGATGAAAAGATCGATAAAGTAGGTGTTGGTGCCTTGTCGCTTTCTACTATATGAAATATATTATCAGTGGAATTTGCTTGAGATCGCCTAACCCTCTGCCATTCTTACAAAATGATCCATAGGAGTTAAACAATGCCAACAAAGCTAAACTTCCTCTGAAATCAATGCTAGGCTGAAGTGCCTCTATAAGAGGCTCTAGAAAATAATGGCAGTATCAGGTTAAACCTGCAATTTTGTGTTCAACAATGATGATGGAACAAAGAGTTTCCCCTAAATACATTAGGCACTCTCCTAAATTTACACATCTTGTTTGAACTTGGAACTTCTATAATCCTTGGAAATGGATATCATAGAAGAATTTCATTTAACCATCAGATAGAGAATGCTTGTTCAAAGAAGGTTCCATTTCTTTAGATGATGTAAGAGGTAAAAGAAAGATTATGAAATGAAATATGAAAGAGTGAAGCAATCAAATACCATGATGGTGTTTATCCATGAAATATTTTAGATGATGTCACGTGCTAGTGTTGTCCTCATCTGCAAAGATAATCAAATTTGTCATTTTTCTCAAAGAATATCTGTAGAAAGTGTCATTCGTAAGCATGTGAGGCCTCAAAATCGTATGATAGCTGGAAGGAACAACAGGGACATATATTTAATGATAATGGATATCTTCAAAATTGGCAGATGATCTCACATGTTCTTCTAAGATTTTGGAGGCCTCCTCAT
The DNA here is from genome assembly GCA_017311315.1 of Dendrocalamus latiflorus. Taxonomy (NCBI): domain Eukaryota; kingdom Viridiplantae; phylum Streptophyta; class Magnoliopsida; order Poales; family Poaceae; genus Dendrocalamus; species Dendrocalamus latiflorus. Next base: position 23,485,120 of record CM029620.1, read on the forward strand.
AGTCATAGGAAATAAAAGCATCATCACTATGATCCATACTATTGAACAGTTGCCTCTGACAGAAATTGCAAATTTGGGAAACTACGAAAATGTTTTGACCAATCAATATTGTAGTCTAATAGTTGGCAACAAATAATTGAGATACGAACTTACTCATCTGGTCATCCTTGAAGAAATCGGTAGCTAACTATGAAATAGCTAGTGATTGTTGAATATCTTGTTTGCTTGCTTCCTTCCCCAAACTCCTAAATACCACATGAAGAATCGTTGAGCAGGAGCCTACGATTGCCTCTGAAGATAACAAACTTAGGAAAAATTACTAAATCAGCAAACATGAGTAGCGGAATACAAAGGAAACATCAACAATACAAGTGTTTCATGAATCTATCTCAGAAAGTCAGAGATAGCGCCAAAACAAAAACAAATAGCGGAATGACAGGATTTTTAAGGGCGCTGTGGAGACTACTGGGGACGCGAGGGCACCGCAGTGACCAAGCACTGCACACGGCTGGAGCAGGTGCTGGGGAGGGAATGATAAGGCAGCTACAGAACATTTATCGATTTTCTATAGCAAGTTAGCAACCCTAGATCACAACAGACAAGATTGGGGAAAGTCAGAAATGTCTCTACAACCTAAAGTAGAAACTTGCATAAATTACTCCCTAAGTGTTGTGATGCTTATACACAAAAAAATCAAAACAAATCATGTCTAGTCAAGGAGTGTCAATACATGGCACTTCAATACAAATTTCATTATTTATTAACCAAAGTAAATCCTAAATTATGAAAAAGGAGCATAACGTTGCCAATAAATGGGTACTCACCACGCACTCCTTTGACATATCACGTGAATACGGCATTCCTCCCTTTCACCAGTGCCACGTCACTGGCTCCCCCTCCGCCTCTGTCTCGGCAACATAGCTACGTCCATCCTAGAGCTCGGAAGAAGCGCGCAACCCTCGCTTGCGCCTCGAGCAACGACGGCTCGCCATCCACCACGAATACCGGAAAAGCACCCATCTGCAACAGTTCCAGAGACAAGCACTAAAGAAATTGAGGAGCTAAAACATGGCATTTATCCCCATGCCACAAGATTGTGCAGCAGTTGCATATCCAAGATTGAATCTTGAAGAGCACAGAAAGATAACTGCAGAGTACAGACTGGCACAGGCGTGAGAAAAGGGCGAGAGCTACAAGGAACAAACTTGAGTCAGAAACAAGAAAGAGGGTTGGGAAACCAAGCAGAGCATGGTGGAGACAAGGGGAAGGGGAACCGACCTTGGAGAAGAGGGAAAGCATCCCGAAGAAGGTGATGTGGAGGTAGAGGCGTTGCGCACACGGGGAGCATGCTTGGATGGCGATGCTGTGGGAGATGAGAAGAGAGGAAGAGAATGAGGCGTGAGTTGGGTAGGAAGCAAAAACGACTAGGGAGTTGGGGATGGTTAGATATATGGAGAGAGAGAGAGGAGGGGAGATATGGATGATTTAGATCAAATTAGATGGCTAAAAAAGAGAAGTGAGAACGTATTAATAATTACTAACTCGTGTTTTTAAAGAGTAAAGATGGTGACTGCCAGGCCCCAGCTCTTCAAAACCAGCTGCCCCCTTGCTTACGCATACCCGCGGCGGAACACCCGACACCACCCACCTCGGCCACCTCCTCCTTCCGTCCCTCGACGATCGATCGATTCTTCGCGGCTTCGCTCTCAGATCTCCCGATTTTGGCGTCCAACCCTCCCACTAAATCCCCCAACCCCCAAACCCTACCCCACCCCCTAAGCAGCCATGATGGCCGCCGAGCCCTCGCCGGCGGCTGCCTCCGCCGCCGCTGACGACCTTGAAACCCTCGCCCTCGACTCGTCGTCCTCATCCGCCGCCGCCGCCACCTCCACTGACCCCCTCCTCCGCCCGCCTTCGTCCCCCTCATCTCCCGCGGCCGCCGCGGACCACGACCCCTTCGTCATCGACGACTTCCTCGACGACGATGACATCCCCCCGGCCCCCAGCACCCGCCCCCCCGCCGCCCCGGCCGAGGCGGCGGCTGAGTTCGCCCGGATCACTGTGTCCGATCCGAAGAAGCACGCGGACCCCACCGCCGGGGCAGCCGGCTTGATCCCCGGCTCCGGGAGCTACTTTTCCTTCCTCATCGCCACCCGCTTCGCGGGCGGCGGCGGCGAGTTCCGCGTGCGGCGGCGCTTCCGCGACGTGGTGGCCCTCGCGGACCGCCTCGCGGCGGCCCACCGCGGTCTGTTCGTCCCGGCCCGGCCCGACAAGAGCGTCGTCGAGGGACAGGTCATGCAGCGCCACGACTTCGTGAGCCAGCGGTGTACTGCGCTTCAGCGCTACCTCCGCCGTCTCGCCGCGCACCCCGTCGTTAGCCGCAGCCCTGACCTCCGCACGTTCCTCACTCAGCCTGGCGCCATCCCCGCCTTCGAGGGTGAGTCGCCGCGGTACTGGACTACCACATTGAATGCTGACACTCCGCCAATGCCGGCGAAAGCTGGGAGAGACTTGTTTGGGATGTTTAAGGATTTGAAACAGACGGTGGTGAATGGGTTGGTCGCAACGAAGCCACCACCTGTGGAGGAGGAGACTGACACAGAATTCCTGGCGCACAAGTCCAGGCTCCAGGACTTGCAACAGCAGCTCACCACAACATCTCAGCAGGTACGTGTCATGTGCCATGTGCATTGCTTCACTGATGGAGCACCGCAATTGTGTATAGACGATTTGCACAATATGTAAGGTGGTATAGCACAGCTCTAAAAGTAGATTAACCAGTCCCATATGCCTCAAATAATATTTTAAGTAGCCGCAGCCACATGGAAAACTATTGCTTGCTTGATATTCTTCATCGCTGTGTTGTACGTGGGTTGTTTGTGCACAGGGATTGCAGATTGGTTTGAATCTGTTATTAATTGCTTACGAAGTTGTTTATGAATTGGCAACATAATTAGCACTCTATACTAAGTTTACGGTTTTAAACTTTTGGTTCTTCTGAATAAATTTATGGAGGACCGGAGGAGTATGCCCTTTTCATGTTTGCAAGATGGTTGTTTTGAATTACTAAGTATGATTTTACAACAGGGCTGTGGAAGAAACAAGTTAAACCCAAGCTAATTTTCATACCCCCAAAAGTTATGCAAGCAGTTTGGTTTAAGTTCCAGAAATTGTATGAGGGGCTATGTTTTCAACTGCCTCAGGGGTGTTACTATGCCTAGCTGTTTTTAATATTATCATAACGGCATCTGCTAGTTTTAAAAGTTTTTGCCAACATATGCAGTCTTAGAAGAAAATTCTAACACAGATTCATGTGAGATCATGTGATCTGTTGTAAAGTTCAGAGTTCAATGGAGAAAGAGTTTGATATTTTTCTTACTGCCTGATCTGTTTGCAGGCAAGTTTGGCTTACACCTTTTATATCAGTCTTGTCCATCTTAGAATTTCTACTGTGCTTTTTTTACACTCAGAGAGACGTCATGCAAAGAGGGTTATGCTCTTTTCATTACTCTTGTTTTGAGTCATCTCAGTTCGTGACACCTTTACTAAAATTGAAGGGAACCAACTACAGGCCAAAGAACATGAACACACTTTCAGCCAACGAATGAAACTTATATTTTGTTATGTGGGTCATCTTAGCTTCATGGTTCCAATGAGTGGCAATGTTTTTAGTTTTGACTCAAGCTGGCATTTACCTGATTGATCTTGAGCTATGTTGGTTTGCAAAAGAATGAAAGTTGATTTCTATTTTCTGTGGAGTTATCGAATTGGCCTATTAGAAGACACAGTAACATATGGTGTACATCTTATGCTTGTGAAAATTATGGTGTCTAGTAGACAGCATAAGAAATTGCATTGTTGCATTTTAAGTTTTCTTGGTAAATGGGTATTCTAGTCAGAAGTAGCAATACGTTCCCTCCCTGCTTTGGGACTTACTTTCGGTCATCTACAGAATAAGCCTTGGAATGCCAGTTCTGTTGTTACACACTCACATATTATGTGAAACTTTTCCAATGGTGTATTGGTCCACAAAACTAATAAAGTCTTCTAATTTTGCATTTTATGTAGGCAGAAGCACTTGTTAAAGCTCAGGATGATCTACGAACAACTACAGCTCACTTGGGAATGACATTGATTAAGTTGGCAAAATTTGAAAGGGAGCAAGCAACATGTAGTTCCCAAAGAAGACGAGCTGGTGATATCAATAATTCTGCAAATTCTATTGTCAAGTTCAGCAGATCGCAGGCAAAACTAAATTCTGAAATTGTAAAACATCTGGTATGTGCACATGTCACAAACTAAAATAGAATGAGAAAATGCTCGAGTGTCATTTCTTGGAATTATTTTGTCTTCCATAATAATAAGATGTTATTTATGCCTTTGCAGGGTTGTATCCATGAATACTTGGAGATGATGATATCTGTTAATCATGCATTTACTGATCGTTCTAATGCTTTACATAACGTGCAAAGTCTGTCAGCAGATCTATTTGCATTGCACACCAGGGCAGGAAGACTTGAATCTGTATCATCAAGAGGTGTTGGGCAGGAGTGGTCAAGGTATCAAAAGATAGAGGGATTGAAAGAAACAATAAGTGCAACAGAAGCAGCAAAAAGCCATGCACTTAGAGAATATGAAAGTATTAAGGTAAATCACCTAAAAAGGCGATGTGAAAGTGTTCCATTGAGAAAACTTAGGGAGCATGAAAATATCAAGGAAAATCACCTAAAAGCACAAAGTACAAGCTTTACGTATAGGAAAAACAAGTGTGCCCCTCTTATGATTTATTACTGAAAATTTGCTCACATTATACTCATTACATTTATCGTTTCTAATTGCTGTAACTGCATATGCTCTAAGTCTTTTGATCTAGCACATCAAGCAAAATTCGGTATGGTAAAGTTTATATTCTTGTCATGGTTGCACACGCATAATCGGATAGTCCTTTATTAGTTAAGAGCATCATATGGTTGAAGCTTAATATAACTACAATTCTTGCATTAGGACTGTCTGTTCCCGTGTCTTTTATGTCTGACATCACTTCATGCTAGTTTTACTGGCAGAGAAAACTTCACTATGATGCATCAGCATTTATGTAGCATAGAGATTGCTACTTGTTGCTATGCTTTTGCTTATAAATACTAACCATAAATGCAGTATTGAGTAAGTCAAGTCAACACTTTCAAAAATATGCCCTTTAAAATCAGAATGAATATTAGGATTGCTGTAAAATTATGCCCTTGAAAATCAGAGTGGAATTTAGGCTTACTGTTATCATGATGTTGATTGGTAGCTGACATGTAGTTAAACTACCAAGAATCATTTATTTGTTCGTAAGGACTAAAGGACAGTTTGGTCTTTTGCTGGATGATACACTTCCCTATTGTCGTTGAAGAAAACATAGGTACATCTGGAAATATACAAAGGAGGGACGTGTTTAAGTTAGCAAAACTATTCATGCTAATTCAGCATAGGACGTTGTTAGTTGAGTTCCTAGATGCAAATTTGTCTCTTCAAATTTTCAATAGCTTTCTAAAATTTAAACAGCCATTCAGGTAGGCATTACATATGCATACTAGGTTTTGTACTGACTAGGTATTACTTTAAGAGAGCCTAGATGGGTGGCCTTTATCTTTGTTGCTAAGATCCTGATAGTGGAGCAGTACTTAAGCTTCTTTTTGGAGTTTCAACATGTATTTTCAGTGTTTGCAAGTAATGGTACGCACTGTGGGATCTTTTTTCATGTCAGACTAAGGTTGCAGGTCTAGTTCTTGTGTGGAGTTGGTCTAGAAATTTGTAGGGGACTGGGAATGCTAGGAGTGTAGCTGTTACTGAACTTTGAAACCATATTGCATCTGGAAGAAATCGGTCATCTTTCCTATTTACCTTTCTTTTCTGATAATGCAGGAAAACAACATGATTGAAATTAGAAGGTTTGACAAGGATAGGCGTCGGGATTTTGTGGAGATGCTGAAAGGATTTGTAGTTAATCAGGTATGAATATTACATTATTTGAGAAAGAAAGATGTCACCGATATAACACTGTATGTTGAAGAAAACAGAGAGGTGTAGCAGCATGTTTAACTGAATAACCTTTTTTTTATAAAATTATACGCAGGTTTCATATTCAGACCATTATGCTATTATGTGGGCAAAGGTAGCAGAGGAAACTAAAGTTTACGCAAACAGGAGCAACTGATGCAGCTTTGTGTATAGCACTAGTAATAGTAGTGGATTTTGATCTACTTAATTTGCTGAGACTTCAACACCGACACAACCATTCTTGATTCTCCCCAGTTTTTCCACCCTGGGTTTCGTTGTAACGCTACCTAAGTTATGCACAATTGTGTGAAATTAATTGCGGTGAACGGGCTTCTCGGTGACGATTGAGAGAGTATCTAGCGAACGGTATACCGTTTGACGGTATACCATCGCCCCGCCGCTCTCTCATGCTCCTCATTCTTGACCGCCGCTCCCTCCCTCTCGCCCTCGTCCACCGCTAAGGGAGGCGGGGGGCGATGGGTGGGGTAGGAAGGCGGTGGGAGGTGGCGGCTGTATTAGTTATGTTGGGCGAGATGGCACGTCGGGGAGGACTCAGGGGCTGCGAGGCGGCGGCGGCTGGTGGTAGAGGGGGTGGGGACAGTGGAGGAGCACCAGAGCTAGTGGAGGAGCACCGGAGCTACGACCGGCGCTGCAAAAGAAGGCAGGGAGGGCGGCGAACGTGGAGAAGAGAGAGAGGAGGGCAATAGCCGGTGTCAAGCAGGAGAAGAGAGGGGGAGGGAAGGGAAACTGTGGCGCTTTGAGAGAAGAGAGGGTGAGGGGAGGGCGACGCGAGGAGAATGCCGTCGGTGCCGCAGTCGCTCTCATTGAGAAAATGACTAGTGATAACCATACACACGGTTTTTCTCTTTTTTTTTTCCCCGGATCGGCTGTGCATATATTGTGAATGTACATTTTGGTTTGGATTGTGCCATGGACGGTACCCATGGTAGATGCAATAAAGCCCACTTTTCACGTGTGGCTGACTGGGCTGGCTGTGGAGTGTGGAGCTAGTGGCTAGTATCTTGGCTTATCCACACGTAATCATCGTTTCTCCAGTCGACTTGCGGCTTTTCTCTGCTGTTTTGCATACATGCCTTGCTACTAGTACTTTTTCAGGAAAGATAAGTCTTGCCACTCGACCGTGATAGGCTGATAGCAGTGCTTGTTGTCCTCACCCTTCTCTCGTCTTCATGTGCATGGATGAGTGGATGGTAGCTGTATAATCCGGCCGAATTAAGGACTGGTTTGGTTTGTGCCTAGTAGGAGCCAAGGATGCCAAGCCATTGTTTGTGCCTAGTAGGAGCCAAAGGATGGTTTGGTTTGTGCCTAGTAGGAGCCAAAGGATGCCAAGCCTGGCCTCTGTCCATCAGATTTGGCCGCCGTTCGATTCGAAGCCAAATTTCTCACATTGGCTCTCTAGTTTATTTTTGGAGCCAATCTTCGGCCAAAACGTGAGCAGCCAATTTGGTGATCAAATTTCGATCAGATCAAACGTTGATAAGGCTTGTGAGACTTAGATAAGGCTTGTGAGGTGAGATTTATAATCGAACCAAACAGGCTTTAAGCCTTCCAAGTTTTTCTAGCACCAGCGTTGTGTGCAAACTTGAAATTCTACAAATAAAAGGCGACTCTATCCCGCACAGAAAAAAAGGAGAGGAAAAGCGTACAGAGATCGTTGCTCCTGCTGCTACAAACACGCAGCAGAATTCGAACCCGGCCGCGAAAACTTCCCACGCGCTGTCCCACAACGCCGCCTACCGCTCCTCCCCTCTCCCGCCTCCGCACCACCAAATCCCTCACCGCTGCTGCCGCCACCACCACCTTCTGCCCCCGCCGCAACATATCTGCCTCGGCATCCTCCCGTCGCGACTTCCTCCTCCTCGTCCCCTCGCTCGCCGCCGCCTCCGCCACCCTCCGCCCTCTCTCCGCCCCAGGGCAGGTGCTCATCAAGTGGGCTCTCCAGAGAGGAACAGGTGTTTGGATGGGAGATCCCTGAAGACAGTGGGCGATCCAGAATTAGAGTACGCCCCGGACTAAATTTTAACCAAGTAATAATCTAACATATCATAAGTCTAGAACTATAATTTGTATATTTAAACCTTAACAGTTAGTTCCTAAATAGCAAATGTAAAACATTAAAGTATTAAACATATGTCATTTCATCCAATCATTTGTTAAATAACAAATATTAAACATTACTCAATAGCAAACATTAAACATAGTTCCTAACTCTGGAAATTAATGTTTGATTAAAAGATAACCTTCTTTTAGCCGGAGTTGGGCAAAAGCCTAGACAAAAGCCTCATTGGTTCAACCTTTTCTTTCTGTAAATACATAGAAGTTGTTCAGTATTTTTTATGAGTTCTAGAAGTATATAGCTCCAGAAGCTTACAGTAACTGGCTGATTAAAAGTTTAAAACAGACCTGGTAGTTACTCACGCAGTCACTGGCTCACTCCCCTGCCCAGCAGCCCTCCTCTGCCTCACTCAAAGTCTCAGTCTCAACTCTCAAACCTGGTAGCTACTACATGTCTCAAAGACTTACTACTTGGCAGTCAGCAGCCCTCCCCAGCTCCCCTACTCACTCCGCATCTCCGCCCGCCCCTGCCCCCTGCTGGCTTACTACTTGGCAGTCAGCAGCCCTCCCCAGCTCCCCTACTCTAGAAGTATATAGATTGAACCTTGATAAAATCTAAATCCACCCATTTCAAAGGTCGACTATCCAATACCAAATGTCTATCTTTTATTCCCAAAAATCCGTCCAACACATATACCTCTTCTAATCGCTCTGAACCTATTTTGTCCAAACCTCGCCATGTCCACCTATCAAACCTCGTTGAATCTCGATCTTTCGACCCAACCTATTTCTGTTTATGCTCTTTCTTGTTTTAATTTGGATTTTGTTCCCAGCTTGCATTCTGCAAAGTAGGAACTAATGGGTATTCGTTTTCTGCGCTAGTGAACGGACCAAGCGAAGTGGTCAACCGAAGAACAGCACAGTTTGAAGCTGATCAAGAACAGCGGAAAGAAGGCAAGCCACATGTTTTTGATCATATTGAATCTCATGAAATTTACATTATTTACTTATGTATTTTCATTATTGATAGTTGTGAAAAGATAGTGTGCGTAAAATAAAATGTTTAGAATGACATGCTATTTAGATAGGTCCTACCACTGATAAAAGCCCTGTTTACTTTGATGGCCATATTTACCTTGACAACCTTAGTAATTATTGAAGTATTGTATAAATGTATGTACCATCATCTCATACAACATTACACACTACAAAGTGATTGTGGCCGATGGCCAGTAGGTTTGAAAAACCCCGGACTAAGGGTAGGGTGGTATGGGACGCCTTACCCTAGGCCGGTAATGTTGGTGTGCAGGGTGGGGTAAAGGTGTTGCGCGAAACTGTACGGCGGATTTCGCCCATCACTGTACCCTTCAACATGTACACTATTAAGGTTTGAACTGTGGGCTAGTAGATTTGGAAAAACCCGATCTAGAGTGAGCGTGCCCTAGAGCGGAGGTGCCGGTGTGCACAGTTGGGGTAAGGGTGTTATGGGAGACCGCGAGATGGCCTTCGCCCACCGCTTTACCCGGGGATGGAGGCTGGTTGGTTTAGTGGTGTTGAGTGCTGTTGAGCACAGTGGAAGTTAGTGGTTGAGTGCGTTAGGTGAAAAATATAAGGACAAGAACCTTGTGCTAAGTAAAAGACACAGTGATCGTCCAACCACGGGTGTTGACTTGTCAACCCTGATTTAGTAGTTGCTCAACCTAAGTGAAGCTCCGCATTGAGAGTCGGTGTGGGTTGTGGACTCAGGCTAAGACAACGATAGGTCCCCACAACTTGGGCTTAGTGTTCCGTGAGGGCCAACGGATACCCGAGGGTGTGTGGGTGCCTAACCTATCGGGTAGAGTGTATACCAAGGGTTGAGCAGCGAAAAGACCCGGTTCCTTAACTCAGTCATGGGGTTAAGGATGCGTGTGGGTAAAGTTGGGCAACTCTGCAGAGTGAAATAAATGGTATTCGAATATGCCGTGCTTCCGGTTAATGAAGCTGTGTTAATTGGGTGATTCCAACAACGAGGCATAAGTAGTGTTTCTGATGTTGTTAAATTAAGTGCTGATGAGATTTTATCTGATAACAGAAAACCCCCCTGATTTTAGGAGCAATGGTTTTAAAATTTTATTTGTTTATAAATAAAATTGCATCCACCTCTTAATAAAACAAGTATATTCCCCTTCTCTTGAGAATATCCTGGCAAGTAGATATATAGTATTTCCACATGTGAATTGCTGGGTACGGGGTTGGAGTACTCAGTCTTGCACAATTTTTCCCCACAGCAGATGCCAGAAGAAAAGAGGTTGCTGCAAATGTTCGTGTTAGGGTTACGACTGCACTCAAGTGTTCCTGTGGAGTTTTCTTCGGCTCTTCTGAATGTAAGTTAAATTTTGGGCTTGGACGCCCGTATTATTATTAAGTTAACCATTAGGTCTTATTTCAATCAAATTAACTTCTTTTAATTGTTCGTGAGCAGGCATGATACACTGTTAAGCCGCAACAAAACTCCTGGGCTGTTGCGGGCCGTACGACGTCCCTGTTCCCAAAAGTCGAGGGCGTTACAAATGGTATCAAAGCGTGCTTGACTGTAGGTTATAACCCTAAGTATAGGTTTGGTGTCGATAGGAATACGATTTCACAAAACAGTAATTTCTAATACAAAAGAATTACAAAAATCATAAGTAATGTTGCTGTCTCATTCTTCCTATGTCTGCCTTGTCTTCCTTAGACATGCATTAAAATTTTTGTTTTGGATTTGTCAAAATCTCCAAGAATACGAGTAGTCGTTTAGATTAATTTCTTACTGTAAGTCTTAACCAAATGGAACGAAAGCTAACTTTAATGGAAGTATTAAGGATGGTGTTAAGAAGAATAGCACGAATGCCCTGACCAAAACTTTCCCTTTTAAAAAGTTGAGGTCACCGTTCGAATAGTTAGTACATAATGCCCGTTTGATTCCCTTGAGATAACAGGTAAAAGACCATTTGAGTAGACGAAGTTTTTCTGTTTGTAATAATAGCCAAATTACATTACTAGCCTGTTAGGCTGCTATATAAGCAATTTGTGCAAAATTAATTTTTAGTTTAAGTAAAGTATGTGTGGAAAACTTTTCTGCTCCTACCCTACTTCGTCTCAGTCCGTACCTATATCCTTCTGTTCTTATTCTTATCTTACCTATTAAGCTCTAAGTCTTGGAAGGACTTAAATGCAAATCCCTGATGGCAATGAATAGGTTAAAATCCCATTCAGGAGAATTATAAGAGGATAGATGAACCCATAAAGGATTGAATTGTGATGTGATGAATAACCATAAGTGTTAGAAGAATTATGTTTGATTATAAGAAGGAATTAATAGTGTGAATTTCAAGTGTATGAAACGATAAAATTTGTGGGATCGGATTAACTAAATAGATGGATAAGCTGAATTCTGAAGAAGTGGAGAATGTAATAATTAGATTTTAAGCTTGGTCAATAATATTGTTCATAGTGGATTAGGATAATGGCGAATGTTGAATTAAATTAATTAGATAAACGAATAAGCTGAATTTTGAGAAAATGGAAAACGCGATAATTGGATTTCAGGTTTAATTAACTCCTGGGCTGTTGCGGGCCGTACGACGTCCCTGTTCCCTAAAGTCGGGGGCGTTACAAGCCCCATGGCGGCTGCGAGATGGGCAGCAAGGTCGGATGCCTGCGTGGCGAACGCGGCGGGCTGCGGCGCTGGCGAGAGCCTCTGTGAGGGGCACCGCGAGGAGGCGGGGTGCGTGGCCCGGAGCGGCGCGAGGAAGGCCGGGTCGGCAAGGGCGAGTTAGAAACTGGCGAGCGCGTGGGAGACGTGGTGGGACGGCACGGAGGCGGAGGAAAGGAGAGCCGCGGCGCAGGAGAGGCGGACGTGGCCACCTGCCGAGGTGGGCAGCGAGTGCGACAAGGGTGATCGGTTGGGTTTCAGCTTTTAGCTTCCGACTTATTTTTCATTATTCATAAATTTCGTCTTTTTCTGAACTTTTGGCTTTTTGTTGAGCTTTTTTGTCGGTTCTTTTTTACCGTATTTGTTTATATTATATGTAATGGGCTAACATTTTTTTATTTTTTAAATTTAATTATGCTAAATAAGCCTCTGTCAGCTACAGTGTTTTTTTCAGCCAGCTACAGTGCTTTTGCAGCCATAAGTCACCAAAAATAAGCCCAAATAATCACCCTGAAGATGGCAAAGCTGTTTCCAAGGAGAGAAACGGCCAAACAATTTATATTGGAACGAACAATTTGAAACTTTTGATACAAATTGAACTTTCTATATATACTAACATAAAAGTTATAAGTTTCAAACTTAGAGTACGAATGGAAAGTTTTTGCTTGGCTGATCCTGACCTTGCAATCCATCGTTTATATCGGAAGCTTAAAACTAAAAGCTAATAACTTCCCCATATAAACATCGTTTATATATGTATGACATGTTGGTGAGAGCATTTTTTGCATCATGTATTACACATGTACAGTTATTTGTATCAAAGAAATTATTCAATGTGGAGTGTTGATAGATTTGATGTTTGATATTACAAGTTCTAATACCACAAGTTTGTTTCTCACAAATAACAATGAACTACATTTTTGAAAAAAAATCACTAAAATATATCAATCCATGCAAAAACATTATAATCACACCTTCTCTATTTGATCTAGTTGAATTAAACAAACTGACAAGTAAGATCACTTGCAAATAGATCCAACATTTTTTATGTTACGAAATAGCCATAATGTTTATTGTATTTACATTAAAATGCATAAAATTTAAAAGGCATCGACCCTCCAGGAGCATACAAATATTTCCTTCACATATTTGGACCCTTTTCACTTGCTGTCGTAGTTGGTGGTTCTATTATCTCGCTTTTATCCCACATGTCTATCTCTAAACAGTTGACAAATATGCCATGCAAGTATGGTAAAAGGAGTTATTGTGGTGGTGTAGTCATGGAGGCACCTGCTTAGGGCATCTCTAATGGTTATAGCTAGCAATTAAGGACATCTTTAATGGTATAAGTCAGCTAGCTATATGCATGTACACATCAGCATATATCCTATGTGGAGGAAAGAGAGTATGCAAAAAAAAAACCGAGCCAACTCTTCCTTAAGCACTAGTCTATAACGCCAAACGAGGCAGCCTTTATAAATTCTGTGTGTGCATGTAAGCATCAAATAGCTATCCTTATAGATAGTTCTTTAGAATGCTAGTTTTAGTGTGTACTATATAAATGATGTGGACTGAAATATAATCACCTATTATTGTGAGGATACGTCACCTATTATAATAAATATTATCTTGAAATCAAGGAGAAAGAATGCACTGAAATGTCGAATATACCCTTGGAGTGAAATTTCAGAGAGAAAAAAATCCTCTCTCCAGGTGTCCTCATCCATGATCCCCATTCACTGTTGTCTATCGACACATCAAGAGAACTAGAATCCTCCATAAAACATGACCGGGAGAGTTCCCGGCCAGCGACCGCATCCACATCGGCTTCGCTTTCCCTGCGGCCGACGCGTGCACGCGCTCTCGCTTGCGCTCAGCCTGCCGTGTGTATGCTCTCTTTTACTGTTTGCCTCCCGCCTACATATATACGTGGTCACGTATTTAAATTTGCTGCAGGAGCACTCCTGCCCACAGGTAGCGGGCCGCGGTTTCGCCGTGTCTGGAATCCACCACGCGATTTGCCAGCTAGTGTGTGCAACAGACGTCATCCCTTTCGGCTTCTTCATGCATGCAAAATCAATGGGCTTAGAAAGTCCTTCACGTACTGAATTCCCATGCATGGCACCTTTTTTTCTTCTTCCATGCAACATGCTTCACTTTGCTTCACACGTATTGAGCTCCAGATGGCACGATTCGTGGCTTTCTTCACGCTTAAATTTTCCAAATGATCAATATCCTGAGACTAATTAAAATACTAACATTAAATAGTAGCCGATTCTCATATAAATTAAAGCCAGATTAAATTAGGAGCGAGTCTACCTGTTGATTAATCTTTTTAACTCGCGCTCATGTAGTCGTTTCAATTGAGATGTCCTCATTATCTTGTACACTTGAAGTGATAGTCTCTGCTTCTCGCAAACAGGGCCGTGCCGAGGGGCGTGCGAGGGGTGCAAGGGAACAGGGCCCCCAATTTCCAGGGGCCCCAAATTCTGATGGATCCAACAGCTGTAGGCCATCACTCCATCATTAGTTTGTCACCAGATGCATGCGAACTGCTACCAGCTAGGCCTAGCTAGGGGATCAATTCAAGCCCACGCCGTTAACTTTCGTGATGGATTATTAGCACTGAACGGAACGCAGACAGGCATCAGTCAGAAGTGCAGGAGCAGGACCAGTACGCCTGGAGTCAGCGACAACCCCTAGGTAATTTAATCTTTTCTTTCAATTTGAATCCTTTTTTCTAGTTTGAATTATTTTTTTCGAGGACATTGAAGAATTCTACTGTCTATATCATTATATGAACTATAATTATCCTTCATATGATCCTTATAAAAAAACTATATTTCGTATAATAGAGGATTTAACTTAGCTTTAGAAGTGCTATGGATTGATAATTATAAAACAATATGTACGATTCTTAATATTTCTCATTACTATGTACGTAATATATGTTTGTAGAATTGATAATTACTATAATCCTATTTATCAAGGGAAAAGACCTCATTTTATAGTTTGGTACAGGGCCCTAAATTTTGCCGGCACGGCCCTGCTCGCAAACAGGTCCCTGCCAGGTTTTTTCCCGGAAAGCACCCTCCACTTCACCGATAGCGCCCCACAGTTTCTAAAATTACATATAGGTCCTTGTTTAGTTATGCACAGGTCCTTGCAGGTCCTTGGTTTTTTGCGAAAAAGCCCTTTGGTTTTTCCGAAATTACGCATATGTCCTCGGTTTGTTTTAAGAAGCTCCCCACGAATTATCGTCTCTTTTACTTCGGTCCACACGGTAGCTAGCGCGGCGTCACACCGCGCTTACGCAGCTAGTAAGAATACAAGCTTTGAAGCTCATCGAGAGATCAACAGGCTCACTAGGATAAGACTCTTCTTTTCAGCTATAGCTTCATTGTCTTATTCACTCTAGTTACTATATGCCGCTTCTTTATAGTAATTAGTTTTTCTATGGTACATAATTTTCAAATGAAGTGGTTTTAAGGTGAGGTATACTAGTCGATTATAGTACATACTGTAGTGATTTTATTTATATCAGGTAAAATCGTATGCGAGTGTCTTTTTCTTTACAAACTTCTCTACAGGCTGTTACTGTTTATAAGTCAAAACTAAAAACCATCAGCAAAACCAATGTTAACTTATGAATTATGATTTCCCTCGAACATATAAATGAGATGACTTATTCGACGCTGTTTCGAAGCGGTTTATCAGAATAACTTTTTAGAAGTGACTTATTAATTTTTAATTTATTTGTATGAGTACTTATATTAAAATCAAAAAATATAATCTATAGCTATAAGACATAAATCATAAGAAAAAAACAGGCGCTAAGTATGATCGATTGGGCGCCGCGCCGGGACGCCTTCTCGCCTGGTCGCCTGCCGATCTGGGGAATGGACGGGCAGTGGCACAGAGAGATCAACCAAGGAGGGCCAACACGCGATTCTTGCCCAGCCCAATTTAAAGGCGCGTTTGGAAGAGCCCAGCAGTAGAAATTTCACCTGCCCTGCTTGCTGAGATTATTCTTTTCCCCGTCCGCGACCGCGAAACAACGCCTCCCTCGCCATTTCGCGTCCTCCTCCCACTCCCCGCCCCGGCGAGTCTCCTCCTCCCACCCCGGCGACGGCGGCTTTCCGTCGGTTAGTATGCTCTCCCCCTCTTCCTCTCTTCTGCCGCCGCCGCCGCCGCTCCTCCCAGGTTTCCCCATCTCACCTCCTGTTTCTCGCAGATCTATCGCACGCCGTAGGAGGCTCGCAATCCCACCGCCCCCGACGCCGCCGCGGTCCCATAGTGAGAGAAGTGCCACCTGGACGCTCCTTTCCTCTCCTGTGTTGGTATGAGCCGACGGCGACCCCAATTCCCATCCTAACCGGAGCCTCCGAAGCCGCTGCTCTCCTCTGCCGAGCTCCTCCGCGCAGCCACTGCCGGAGGCTCGAGGTCCTCCGATTCCCCAATTACCCTCCTCGCCTGCTGGAGATCCGAGTCTCTCCTGGTAAGCCCTAGCTGCTTCACTTTCCCCCCAATTCGCGAGCGACTGATCCAATTCATCCCAGTTGTGGAGTGGATTACTCATGGACTCGCTTTTTCTAGAGTTATTAGTCTGTGACTCTGGTCACACCATTAGTCGGTGACTCTGGTCGCAATTGGTGTGCTCCAGAGCATTTGTTCCCTTTGTGATGGTAGGCTGCTGGTTCTGGCGTGTATGTCATTTCAGTCCGCGTAGAGCTTAACTCACTTTAGCGGATATGCATAGTTCCCTGTTGATCCCTTCTGTTCTATCGTTGCAGTAACAGACATTTTGCATTCTTGCTTCAAGCTGTTAACCCAAGTACCTATTTTGATTGATTTCACTGACAGACTGAACGATTCGTTCCCATTCCATCCCTTACACCAACAGAGCGATTCTGGATTAGCCCATTCCATGTTATGACTTGTTGCTCTGTAATCCGATTCCGTATCTGGTTGGAAGCTGAACGCTACCTAGTTCCTGAGAGTAGAACATCTCTTTTGAGAACGAGGTAGAAAATTACATTTTTTTTAAGATTTGACAATGGATGCATTTTGTAAATATATTTAGTTTGTCCAAACAAGTTCTAAAGATTTATATCCACAAACTTTATTCAGAAAAAAAGAGAGAAGTAATTAGACTGAAATTGTGTTCAAATGTCAACCTGATCTGTGTTACTGTGTCTCTGCATGCTGTAATAATCCTTGAGCCTCATTCGGAAGGGCCTTAATGACATCTAGTTTTAGAATGATGTATTGAAGTTGACACTCATGAAACCAGCTGTGAGATTTTGAATACTAAGATAACCACTCCCACTAGTTGTTCTTTGCATTGAATCTAACAGCAGAGTTTTGATCCTTGATACGTTAAGATTGTTTTTTAGACTAACAAGATGGTGGGGATATCTCTAGATACCTTGATGTCAAAAGTGTAAATCATGGAAAACACTCAAGCATGATGGGTCCTTCCAACATGAAAGTGCTATGAAAACCCACATCTCCCTTAGAAGTATTTTTTTTAAAAAATAATTGGAATCACTTGAGTACTTCACTCCGGCTTGTTCTGTGATCTGTTGTACTTATTTTTGGTCATCACCCAATGGGCTTTTGCTTACATTATATTGTGAATTCATGATGACATTACAAGGAGGAACACCTTTTGCCATTAGCTTCTTTTGCCTCTGGTAGCATTGGTGTACCCATCACGCCCCCCCTCGTTTTTGTGTGTCCACACTCAGACTGAACAAAAGAAAAGCTTACTGTGACTAAACTTAGTTGAGGACACCATGATGGATCAGAGACTGAACTGATAAAAAAGTGTTAAAAATGAAATAATTTTTGAGCATCACCATTTCCGGAAGTTGTAAAGATTGCAATCAAGCACATATTTCATTTTTCAGTCTGAGAATAGTCATTCAGCTTAATGCTTTGACACATGATTTTCCTAAATTTAATTATTTATATCAACATGTTTTGCTCATAATGTCCGCCAATGAGTAGTGACATTGCACATATTCTAGGTTTATTGAGCTCTCCATGGTCCATGGAAGGGAACCGCTTAGGACTAGGGTTGACCAGAAAACATAACCAGCGTTGCACTTGGTTCAACCATATCCAAAACTTTCCAAATATACACTTTTTTCCTATTGATGCATGCACCCTCAAAAGGTACCGTATATATTCCTTCGTCATCTAATTATAGACAGCACCAAGTGTCAACTGCATACTAACTATCCATGTGAATATCTGTTATGTCATGAACCTTAGTTTATAGCGGGCTAACTACAAACTATGTAGAGAAAGAGACCAAAGAACATGGCTTAAAGGGGAGGGCCTATAGGAGAAAGATGAGACTATAGATTGGGGGAACTTCTTTATTCTTTCTTCTTGATCGATGAAAAGGATGAAAATGCCTCCTTATTTATAAGGGTTACTCCTAGCAGATGGGATGTAGAGATAAACCAAACTAAACCAACTAAAGATAATATGCAACCTAGCAATCTAACTCAAACCACTTATCTTTAATTAAACGACTCCTCTCTTAATGTACGAACCGAACCCATGTGCTACAGTAATCACACATGAGCAGCGTGCTACATTACTGAAGCACCTGCTGGGCCCCCACCGGTGCTGGCACATGACAATATCCCATTATTCCCATCTCAACCATAAAGCGCTCTGAACAACTGCCAAAAATGCTTAAGATGGTTAGTGGTACTATTAAGCTAGTCAAAAATTGACAAAAAGAGTAGAGGATGTTTGTTGATGATAAAAGGAAAGTAATTGAGCAGATAAGTTGAGATCAAAGCATAAAGTTCTTTCTTGCACCTAGGATCTATTACTATGTCAGGGTCTCATCAATGTAACATATGTTGCTGAGTGTTATTTACTCCCTCTATACTATGCATCATTCCTCATCTGTATGATGTACTGGTTGTGTAAAATTCATATGCCACTGACTGTTATTCATGTATTAATTATGAAAAAATATTAAGACATAGTTATATGCTGGAGTGTGTGCAGACAAATGTCTAGAGCCAAGCTTGTTACTGATTCCTTATGCTACTGGTTTGTAACATGAGTTCATTGTATATGTAATACATCTTTTATCCTTAGAAAATAGTGTTAGCAGTCATACTTATCTTACTCAAATTCTCCTTTGCAATTTTCACCAAAGAGCTAGTGAAGAAATGTAGCAATAATCTCCAGTGAATTATGTTTGCAGGTAGGCTCTTTGAATTTCAATGTCTTCTACAAGAAAAGTGAGAAATGTGAACAAACGCTATGCCAAAATTAACGAAGATTGGCAGGATAAGGACACACCTAATGTACATAAGAGTAAAGTGCAAGTAAGCATCTGCACTCTGCAGTGTCTTGAATGTGTCAAAATAACTTTTGATTCATCAAAATTTAAAAATATCACCTATGTTCTGAAAAGTATGATGCTAGCAATGGAAGCCCCCAATTACATGCCAGTAATATGATTTGGACTGACAACCAGCCTTTGGGCTTATGCTTGTTTGGTGGCAGCAGAGTTTTTGTTGTAAAATTGTTTGTTGTGCCGCTATATGTGGTCACTACTTCAGTTTGATATAGTTAATATACCAGTAGCGTTCATGCTCAAATATTTACCAAATAATATAATCAGGTTTACTAACAGTATATGTAAATTATATTTTTGTCAATCAACAAATAAATATTTTCTTCTCACATGCAATTTCTTTTCTTTGTTTTTCCTTATTCTGAAAAGAAGATCACGAACTTATGTCTGTTTAGGTGATATGGTATTATAGTGCGGACTTTCAAGCAATAGTAAAATTTTTCAGATGCCTTATTTACAAAAAAAAAAGTTTCAAGTATTGGTTTTGGGACTGCGTTACAAGCATTGGTTTGGGGACTGCTAATGCATTTATCTGTTTTGAGTAGTTAGTTGTACTGAAATTAATTATTTAATTATATCAACCGCCTCTAAAGAAAGTTAATTATATCAACTGCATCGTTAATCATTGATCAAAGAAGCATTTATTTGCAGAAGAAAAAACTATCTGACATGCTTGGTTCTCAATGGAGCAAAGATGAGCTAGAGCACTTCTATGGAGCCTATAGAAAATATGGAAAAGATTGGACAAAGGTTTGCTTTATGCTCTATTTATTATGAAATGGTATTACTTTTATTAAGCAGCTCTATTTATTGGAGAAAGGCCTTTTTGTTGTTGTACTTGTCCTACACTAACATGATTACCTGAAAAATGTATTATATCTAATTTGAGACTTTCTTTCAAAGTACTGATTGTTCATTTCAATTTGCAGGTGGCTGGTTCTGTCCATGATAGAACGCCTGAAATGGTGGAGGCCCTTTACAACA
Organism: Dendrocalamus latiflorus; assembly: GCA_017311315.1. Classification (NCBI taxonomy): domain Eukaryota; kingdom Viridiplantae; phylum Streptophyta; class Magnoliopsida; order Poales; family Poaceae; genus Dendrocalamus; species Dendrocalamus latiflorus. Next base: position 23,505,291 of record CM029620.1, read on the forward strand.
TGAATAGGGTAAAACCTAGTCTTCATTCGTGTTATCGTGTACAACTTGCTCTATCAGATTACACGAGTTTGATTCCCAATTATGCACCACCTTGTTTCAATTCAACCCTGGTTCTAAATTTTGTGACATGAATTTTTGGTGTGATGCTGTTTCTTTTAGTTACTGGGATAGTTTATACTTTATAGCAAAGCAATACTACAAATTTCCCTAGCATAAGATCCCTGTGCTGGTCGCATTATTGATTAATTTTGGATGTTCCATTTACCAAGATCTCAGATTCCAGCCATATATTTTTGGCCCTTTCTCCTCCTATACACCTAATTATTTGTGGTAGATCAGTTCAATAGATCACTTAAATTGCAAAGCTCAATTTGCTTGTATTCATGTTTTTTTTGCTAAGTTTGCATGTATTTTTTCTTATTTACGGTTTGCTATGCTAGTAAATCAACTAAGCTCTGCGGCATGTCCAGGCATATTTATCCCTTCCGGAGGGAACAGCTACTGCTGCAGGGTTGATAGCAATGATGACCGATCACTATAATATTCTGGTGAGATTAAACTTGAATGATCATGGACTTTAGGACTATTTTATTCTGATTACTGATCACTATAATATTCTGGTGAGATTAAACTGCTCTACATATTTGCTTGCCTTTAGGACTATTCTGTTACTTTTGGAATGCGATCTAGTGTAGAACAATTTGCATAGTGACACATACTGTTTTCTGTTGTCTTTGTGATTCAGAACCTATATCCCAGTGTTCTTCATAGCTTTAAGCAAGTGGTCACTGCACCTTTAAGTGATTATGCTATATGTACCTTTTCTTATGTGGTTTAACTATTATAAAAAAGCAGACATATTTATGCTTATAATTGTATCCAGTGTGCGCTAAATATATGCTTTATATGCATTGAAGCAATAAAAAGAAGATTCTGAACACTCAAATTACCTACACATGCACGGAATAACATAAATAACACAAGCAACAAATAAGGGTTCAAATGGTGTAGCGGAATGGTGGGCCTACCACTTATGTGGTGGCATATGCAGCTCGAGCAGCCTTGATTTATATTTTAGAATAATGCTGTATCGTGTGATTGCATTTATTAACAATGCCTATAACTAAGGGCATCTGTTTTGAACCGTAGGATGGAAGTAACAGTGATCGTGAAAGTAACGATTCACCAAAAACTTCTAGGAAGCCACAGAAGCGTGGTCGTGCAAAGTTTCAATCTGTGTCAAAGACATCTGATACACGTTATCCTGATCTATTGCAATCTTCTCAGCCTGCTTCATCGAGCTATGGATGCCTTTCTTTGTTGAAGAAGAAACGTTCTGGAGGTAATTTTATACATTAATATCCCATCTCATATACATATACTGGTCTTATTTACTGTGTGCCAATAATGTTGTATCTGACCACTAGGAGGAATCATATAGATTATCTTGGATATCCCTGAGAGCCAAATACCAAAACATATTAATTTTGACACACATTCTGTGAAAACAGTTTTTTATGTTTCCTTGCTAAGGTTGGAATCTGAAGTAACTGAGATTTTATGTATGGGTATCTTGACTACATAAGTTTTTATTGTTGTTCTTAGTTTTACTTCCCCTACTAGGCACTTCATGTAAAGTGGATTTCACTGTCAAACTTTATATTGTCTAAATCTGGTTTCAGATTACTCAAGTTTTGGGTGCCTTCTTTTCCACTTAACTTTGTGGTTTATGTCTTATGCTACAGTAACTAGCTTTCAAACGATGCGTTTTTTTAAGGCGGGCTCAACAGGAAGATTGTAGTAAGAAGTGTACTGAGTTCAGTTGTTCCGGCCAAAATCGCATGCAACTATTTTCCTCTGCGTACAGCTTACTCGCGAACAACCAGAATTTAAAAATTTAAGCCATAAACTACAGCACAAAAGAACACACCCTACGAAGAGACACACTAGGTTGGTTTTACCTATAACTTCTCTAGCTAGAAGTTAAGTCAGGTTCAAAGAAAGAAGCCAAAATCCGATCCCTCCTAGTCTCTCTGGCTTTTCACCAATTTCCCCACCCACTCTCCATCTTAAAAGCTGGCTTATATGCCTCTTCCATCAAACAGCTTCTGGCCTTCTACTGAGAAGCTAGCTTATGCACCAAAGGCCACAAAGGCCCTAAAAGCTAGCTTTTGAGAGAAGCTAAACCAGGCCAAACAAGCCTTAGATATGTCTAGATCAGATTCTGCCAACCTCTCGTTTGTTATGATCTGGTTGGATTTTTTCAAAATTTGTGATTACTAATTGTCTGAGGTTCATCTTGTAATTTAATTGTTTGTCTATCAGATCATCTACTGTTCTGCAATTTATTCTACTGTCACAAAAACTAACATCTGATTCATTGGTCTGGCCAACCTTGATGACAATATATGAGTATAGTCTGCATCCTGCAAGCTTTGAAGATCCATCTACTCATTCTATTTTGCACGTGAGATTTGTGTCTTTTTTTAGCGAAGTTACCTTTGTCAGTGGACTCTTAAATAGCCATTTGAAATGTTTCTTTTCCTTTTTTTTCTATATAGGTTATCGTATTTGCATCGAATTTATCTGGTTGCGCGTGTTTTATTTTCTACTCTGCTCTCCAATGTCGGATCAACAACTCTTAAATGTTTCCAAATATTTTCTATTCTGCCAAGAAGTTGTAGTGCAATTTGCTTTCTGCCACGAGTTAGTTTTTGCTTTACCCAAACGAAGAAAAATTGGATTGAGGTCTTGCAACATGTCTAGACCTTTTTGTAGGGAACAGGCCACGTGCTGTTGGAAAAAGGACTCCACGAGTGCCAGTTGGTAGCATGTACCACCGAGATGACAAGATAGGTTCAGCAAATAGACAAGCAAAACCAGATGCTAATAATGGTGACGACGAAGGTGCTCATGTAGCGGCACTAGCTCTGGCAGAGGTCTTTCAAAGAGGAGGCTCACCTCAGGTTTCTCAAACACCTGGAAGATCTGGTGATCGTATGTTCCGGTCTCCTGTTAAGAGTACTGACAGAAAAGTAAGAACCTAGAGTACTTGTCGTCAGCTTTATTTCGTAGTCACTTTTTGTGCAAAGTAATTGCATGGTCAAAAATTCAAAATGCTTGTATGCTGCTTGTAGAATGCGGAGTCAGAGATGGGAAGTTCAAAGCTGCATGGATTTCAAGTAGATGCTGATTACCCTGAAGGCAGCTTAGGAAGTAGGGAAGCAGAGACCGGTGATTATCCCAAAGATGCATCCTATTTGATGAATAGCAAAGGATCTGCATCTGGCAAGTCTCAGCAGAAAGTAAAGAGGTCTCAGAGGAGAAAGAAAGCTGCACGCAAAACAGATGATCGATTTGAGGATGACAGAGAGGCTTGCAGTGGCACTGAAGAAGGGCTTAGTGCCAGAAAGGCTAAAGACGAATCAGAGGTGGAGGCATTGGGAAGTAAAACTTCATGGCCATCCAAAAAATCAAACAAAAGAAGTCGCCAACTGTTTTTTGGTGGTATGTTGGTATTCTAGCTCTATCTTTTATTTTCTCTAAATGAAATATGACAATATTATTCTTTTTCTTCTATTGTGGATCAAAATTTCAGCAAGGTGGACACAATACAGTATATTCTCTATTGTGGAATACAAAATAGACATATCCTATATTATCAGATGACAATAGAATTGTTTTTCTTCTAGCATGAGACAGAATTATTTCATCAAGGTGGATAAATGGCTTAAATTTCTTCCTTTATAAAACTGTACATACAATGTTTTCTCAATTTGTGGAATGTAAAATAAACATGTCCTATATTGTCGCTGTCAACACTCAATTTCTATTTCATAATGTTGGTCATGTCTTGTTGAGTTGTTGCACTGTAAAAAGAAACTATCGATATCCCTGCCATGGGAAACATAAACAGAACCATATTCTGTTATCACACTGAAATCGTTGTTGGCTTGTTGCTGTACAAACTTCCTAATACTGTCCTTTCGCTTTGCTATGCGCTCATATACTGATATTTTTACGTTATGATTGCTAAGTTGTAAGGATAACTGTTGGAGTTCTTTCTTTCATATCTATATAGCACAAACCTTCAGTCCTGATCGGCCTTTGTTTTGCAGATGAAAGCTCAGCTCTTGATGCATTACATACATTAGCTGATCTATCTGTGAATATTCTACAACCTTCTATTGTTGAATCCGGTTAGTCTTACCTTATACTATGGTGTTAATTTCGAAAGTTGCATGCTAATGTTTCTCAATACATAATTCAAATACAACTCATTCTATTCCATTACCATATAGTTATATTTATTTCTTTTCTAACCATGTGACGCTGTGGTAGAAGTGCAGAACCATGCAATGGACAATTAGCTTAGCAGGGTCTAGTGCTTGAGTTTTTACATTTATATTTGCTTGGCACTCACCCTTGTTGACTCTGTTTTGCGTAGAGATGTGGACAGTTTGTAGACAGGGCCAGACAGATTAAGCTACATGACAGTACTGCACAGTGGTGGAGCCAGAACTGAGCATCTGTAGGGTCTAATATATAGTTATAAATTTCTGTGGAGTCTAACCTTTTAGGTTTTAAGGACTTTTGCATAGATTCTTATGCATATAAGGGCCATTTATAGACAACCCCCCCCCCCCCCCCAACAGCTCTAAAAGTGTCTCTACCACTGGTGCTTCATTCCATCTTCTAGAAGAGATGGATACAGGGATTTGGTTTTTTAACTGTTGGGCACCTGGAATGCACCATTGACTAGTTTCTGGATGATACTAGTTATGCTCCTGCGTTGGATATATATTGTAAACAAAGATTTGTTGTACCTGCACTGCCCTTAACTCCATTCACTGGATTTTATTTGCAACACAATAATTGTTGTACTGATATACTGGGCATACTGCTCAATTTACCTTACCAACTAAAGTCACCAGTTTGCTTGACCAGTTCTATTGATGGGTAGTTTTTGTTTTTTAAGTTCAAACAGTAATACCACCACATCATGAGAAAATCTCACATAAATTACAGAAAAAAGTGGTATTGCAGAATTAGATTTTATCAATATTATATTTTTCTAATGCTTTGTTGTTGATTGTGCTATTGATACTGCCCCTAATGATTTTCCAGAATCATCAGCACAGATTAAGGATGAAAACAAAGACAATGATTCTGATGAGAAGCCTAGTGTGCCTGCAGCAATGTCAGTATTTGAGAAGAAAGTTAACTCCAGAAGTACAATGAAAAAGGTTAAAAGGCAGTCAGAAATTGCAAGCACTGAGATGGTTACTCGGAAAAAAGCTAGACTTGCTAAAGATCCTCGTCACGATGGAAATGCTATTTCTGAAGAAAAGCAGCAAGATAGTACATGTGGAGTTAAAACAGAGAAAAAGAAAAGAAAATCTTCCACGGGCAAGGTAATTCCAAAATTATTCGTTCAACATCCTGCAAGCTACAGTATTGTTAATTCTATAGTTTGCTTATGATCTGCATATATTTTTGTGCTTTATGTACAGATCTCAAAAAATGAAAAGAATACTGAGAAGGCTGAGGTACACAGCCCTTTTCTAGTGTTGTGTTTTCGTATGTTGCTCCTGATCAACATTTTTCACTTAAGTCTTGAACCTTTAATTGCCTTTTTGAATTGAAGTCTGATGCCAATATATTAACGATACGATAATACATAATCTGGCATTGCATACTCAATTTAATGTGGATAAGAGTAGTTGTTTTATATTTGTATTTAGTGGATGAAAAGTAGTGATGTGGAGTTTGTGGACAACCTCAACATGCTTACTTTGACAGGAGGATAATAAGTTTTTAATTGGCTTGTTTGGTTCTACCAAATCAACTATAAGGCTGTAAAGCCTTTATTATGCTTGCATTTGCTTAAGAAGCTATCACCTAGTGTGTCTATGACAACAATAACATATCTTATATGGAATCTCAAATGAACTAATGTTTTGTGTACTGGCTAGTTTCAGCTATATTTGAAGTTTTGTTCTTGGCTTGTTGTGGTATGTAATTGTCATATTTTTTGTACTAGTAAAATTCACTTTTATTTCCTTCAACCGATATGTGCAAATTTTGTTTCTATGTTGTAAAACATGAAGAACTTTCAAAATCTCTTATCTGTTTTCTGGATACATTTTGAATTTGTGCGTTTTCAAGATTCTTACAAGCAATTGTATATGTATTTTGATGGGGATTGGATTTGTGTGTGTGTGTGTGTGTTTTTGTTGGGGGGGGGGGGGGAGGTGCAGGATTCTCGCAAGCGATGGTTTACTTGTTATGTATACAGGATGTTATTTTATTTTTCTTTTTTGAGGGGCAGAGAGGAAAATTCTGTAAGGTTATGTCCTTGATGTGGTTTATCCTATTGAATGACTTCTAAATACTCGAATCATACTTTTCCCCTTTCTCTTAGTGTTTACGATATAATTTTGGTTCTTATATCTGTATAATGTATGTGCTAGGTTTCTGCTGAAGAGAAGGTATCTTCTAGTAGAGGGAGGCATACTCATGCTAGTCCAGTTTCAAAACAAAAGAAGTCCAAAGCGCGGGAAAGTTCTCCAGCGCATACTGATTTTGGAAAAGTAGCCATGGATACTGTGGAGACAGCAACACAAGGTGCAACAACTCAGCAAGCTGACTCCACATCAAAGGGTAGAAGCCGCCGTAAATTAGGCATTCTGAAAGCACTTGCTCCAGAGTGTAAACCTGCTGAGGGTGTTGATGATTCCCGAAGTGATAAAATTTCTTACCCAGTGAATAATGTTATTGATCTTAAGGTTTGATATTGTTTTTTGTCAAGTAAAATTTGCTGATTAATGTTTCTCATCATTTGCAAGGTTCGAAACTAATCCTTACCCTGACCTGCTGCAGGACAAACTCTCTCACTGCCTATCTTCACGTTTGCTCCGTAGATGGTCCATGTTTGAATGGTTCTATAGTGCAATTGATTATCCATGGTTTGCAAAGAGTGAATTTGTCGAGTACTTGAATCATGTCAAGCTGGGTCATGTGCCAAGGCTGACTCGTGTTGAGTGGGGTGTCATCAGGAGGTCAGTCATCTTCAGTTGTTTTGTTTGCTTTAGCTTTGTTTGTTTCCTGAATCTACTGTTTTGCAGTTCTCTTGGAAAGCCACGTCGATTGTCGAAACAGTTTCTGCACGAGGAGAGAGAGAAGCTTGCTCAGTATCGCGAGTCTGTCAGACAACATTATACTGAACTTCGATCTGGTGTTCGAGAAGGTCTACCAACTGATCTTGCTCGGCCTTTAGCAGTTGGACACCGTATTATAGCCTGTCATCCCAAAACAAGGGAACTTCACAATGGGAATGTTCTGACTGTTGACCATAACCGTTGCCGGGTTCAATTTGATCGACCTGAGTTGGGTGTTGAGTTTGTGATGGTAATCAATATCTATCTAGTTTCCGTTTTGATCATTTTTGTGGGATGTTTCATTTGATGTCTATTGATTAAAACGTTTTCTGATGATTATTTTGATTTCCTGTACTCTACATCAGAAATGTGCATGGCTTTAATAAACTAGCAGACCAGCTTAACATAGAATATGGCTATGTTTTTTTCCACTGAATGTCTCGCAGAGCACTTGTCATGTTACCTTTTATATTATTATATATAAACAGTAAAACAGTGACCATCCATTATACTCATATGGTTAAAAACTTTGTTCTAGTGTGATTTCATGACTGATGGTTGTGTTAAGAGAGACTTGATTCTTTCCATTTGCTATTGATGGAGTCTGGGTTTGATGAACTGAGAAACTAGGAAAAAGTCATTGATAAACTAGGATAGAGAAATTTTCTTTATGTTCTTATTCTTTTTTTTTCTCGAACAACGCAGGAGAACTGCGTGTCATTTCATTAAGAAGAAAAAAATAAAAAAAACAAAGGAGGGTCAAGAGTCCACTCCTAGAACAGGGGAGAGGCTCCCGGACACCCAACACACCCACATCACAAGAAAAACCGTGAACACTAAGTGATTAGCGACTGAAGGAGCAGCTCTTGAAGAGCAGAGGCTCCAGCCATACACCATAGAGAACCTTCAATCGCTACTGCCTGTAAGACCTCTTGGACACTAGGAGAAGCTCCTTCAAACACACATACATTGCGATGCTTCCAGATTTCCCAAGCGACCAGGATAATCAAAGAATTCAGCCCATTTCTCTTCTTTTTATCAAACCCCTTGATTGCTTGGCTCCACCAGTTAGAGAAACGGGTTACTTCCGGCTGAGGAGCAATAGCTAGAAGTCCCAATCTGTTTAGAATCATTGTCCACACCTGACGCGCAAACACACAACTAACAAGGGTGTGTTGAATAGTTTCTTCTGCCTGGTCGCAAAGAGGGCATGAAGCAGGATGAGGCAAAGAATGTTCCCTCTTTACATTTGAATATGCTTAGACCAAGTACACCCACCGACCCATGACTTTGCTTTAGGGCCTGTTTGGCATCACTATGCTGTGCTGTTGAATCTAATTTGTTGCTAGGAATTTTTACCAATTACAGTATAAAATTTGTGTTTTAGCTCTAAACGATGTTAATCCGTTGTGACTCCAAAAACAGCAAATGAAAGTACTTTTAAAATGCCACTGCAAATGGCAAACAAAGAATTACACCTTGTTTTTTGTTATGGACAAACTAAACACCAGTTATATCCCTGCAGTCCACTATATTTTAATGCGATATTTATGTTCCTTGCACAGTTGTACTTTTACTTGATGCATCTATATCTTGCACCCCAGGAAGGGCCATGCTTATGGAAGATTTTTCTCTGATTTTTGCCCCTGCCAAATGGTTCTTTTTTACCACTGTTTAAATATAATAACAAATGTTGATGCAAAGATGAAATAATTGGCATGATAAAAAGGTTACTGTTTACTGGCCAGAAAAAAGGTTGCTGTTGAAAGGAGCTTGTTAATTTGCAGGATATAGATTGCATGCCACTACATCCACTGGAAAATTTCCCCGAATCTCTCAGACAGCAAAAAGCTGTGAACAAATATTACAGCAGCTTCTCAGAAGCACAATTCGAGAATCGACCCAAAGAGTTGGGTGCTGGAGGTGCAACAAGATTCACATCAAATGTGAGTTTCGACAGTGCTGATGCAACCTCCCATATACCTTCTAGTCACCCGATAAGTACTTTAATGAAGCAAGCAAAGGTAACAGCATATTTGATGTGTAAGCTGTTTAATTTTGTATAATCAATGTAGAATAAGCTAACTGTTTCCCTTGTGGGATTTGTGCGATAGGGTGACACAATTGATTCAATTGCACAGGCCAAGGCTACAGTAAACGAGGTTACAGTTGCTGCACAACAGGCAATGTACAGTCAGCCGTGCACACTGTCACAGATACAGGAAAGAGAAGCTGATATAAGGGCTCTTGCTGAACTATCACGTGCTCTTGATAAAAAGGTAAGTGCAACAGGCTTGGGCTTGTGTTTCTCTAAATGTTTGAAGATGAAAAAGGGAACTAAGCTGTGGTCTGTAACAAAGCCTCCACCACCTTCGTTTTTAAAAAGTTGGAGCTGCCTCACAACTAAGGACTAGATGTACACAAGGTCATACTGCCAAAGTGTAATGGGTACTCAGTGTCAGGGTTTTGAAAACCGGTTTTTAGAATTTACCGCACCGGGGGGGGGGGGGGGGTTGGATAACACCGATATGACCGATAATCGGAAAAATTCGGAGGATTTTGGGTCAAAATTTTCAAATCTAATTTTGAATTAAAAAACAGCCGAAAATCGGTTGAATTTTTTGGCAAAAATTATTCTATATTTGACAAAATTCATGCAAAACAAATATTTCAGAGCCAGTTTGAAATTTTACCGGGGGACCGATACGTCCGATTATCAGAATCATGCTCAGTGTTTCTTACATTAATGTACCTTCAGTTATCTGATAATTGATGGTTCACTTATCAATATCTTTTTACCTTGGGGTAGTGTGGCCTGAAAGGCTGAAACCTCAATGTCTTTTGGGGGCACCAAATATCAACTGTCAGTCATCCTATCAACTTTCTAATTTTCTGGAATGGACTCCCTGTTGTGGAGTATGAACAATACAATGTAGATAATCCACTCCCACTATTTTTCTCTGGGTGTAATATTTGAAAGATGACTTTCTTTTAGTTCCCACGTCAGAATGGCTGCAGGGCATTATAATAATTCACACCCCATTGTGAGGTCACACTTTGTAGTTTGTACTTTGTAGTGCACCATTGAACATATTTAACGCGCTATAATTAACTATTATATACACTTACTATGGAATTTTTTACATGATTTAAGTGCGTAATGTTAGTATAATATTCTTGTTTTGTTGATGAACTGTTTAAACTTTTATAGGAAGCTTTGCTGGTAGAGTTGAGGCACATGAATGAAGAAGTGTCTGGAAAGCAAAAGGATGGGGAAACTATTAGAGACTTGGAGCACTTCAGGAAGCAATATGCTATGGTGCTTGTCCAGCTAAGAGATTCTAATGATCATGTAATCTTCCCAAGTTCTAGCTGTCGCTTGTAGACCTGTAGTAGCTTGCGGTTTTCAGCACTTGATTGAATAACATAATATATTTTCATACTCAGGTGGCTTCGGCCTTGCTTTCTCTGCGGCAACGTAACACATATCATGGTCATTCAGCACAGTCATACCCTAAATCCATGGAAAATGGTGGAGCCTTTACTGTAACACCAGAACAGTATGACCTTTTTGGTTATATTAATCAGGAGTCCAGATCCCAAGTGATGGAAATTATTGAGAATTCGAGGTGCAGAGCAAAAATGATTGTTGATGTTGCTATTCAGGTTAGTCCGGCACAAATATTCGTATTTCTGTTAGTATCATGTCATGCTATCCAATCCAAGAGCCGTTGTGGTTCTGATCTAGTCACTTTGAATGATTATCGTCCGGTGAAGAGTAATAGTTCATGGGCCACCCTTGTGTTATGGCAAGGGATAGCACGCCAGGGAGGCTCAAGATCGCCCTTTGGTTGGAGGCTCTGATCTGATCTGAAAACCAATCGGTTAAGAACTTGATTGTTTATTGATTGATCTCTCCAAGGAACATTGATAGCCTTTATATATTAGGCGCCTAGGTTTATGAAAGGAAAGACATTGTTACTCGCTGGACTCTTGCTCTTGGTGATAGCAAGATCCTTACTCTCATGGAGAGGATGACACTTGGAGATGGGGCAATTTTCTTGGTTTATTTCTCACAACAATGCCATGCCAACCTGAGGGGTTGGGGATACAAATTTATAGGCTGCTAACCAGCCAAGCATATGCTAAGATGCTAGTCCTAGATGCTAGTCAAAAGCTGTCCTAAAGCTAGTCTAAGATGCTAGTCTAAAGATGTCCTAAAGCTAGTCTAAGATGCTAGTCTAAAGCTGTCCTAAAACTCAAGATGCTGTCCTTGACACAGAGATGCTGTCCAAGAACCATGTGCCCACCCCACAAAGACCACAGTACAGGGACTTATTCATCATTCTCCCCCTAAGTCTTGTGCGTCGTCTTGTGGGAAAGTTGAACCATCCCGATCCTAGAGCAGAGCTCGAGGAATTTGACCCTCCCAAGAGGCTTGGTGAGCAGGTCCGCAAGCTGATCCGTGGTGTTGATGTAGCTCGCCTTGATGCTGCCTTCATCCAAACAGCCTCGGATGAAGTGGTACTTCACCCGGATGTGCTTGCTCTGTTCGTGGAAAACGGGGTTCTTTGCCAGAGCCAGAGCGGACTTGCTGTCCACCCTGAGCGCCACCGCTTCAGTGTCTCTGCCGAGGAGATCACCAAGCAGTCGAGCGAGCCAGAGCGCCTGAGTCGAAGCGGTGGAAGCCGCTATGTACTCGGCCTCACAGCTGGACAGGGCCACCACCTGCTGCTTGACTGACTGCCAGCTAACGAGGCACTTGCCGAGGAAGAAGAGAATCCCGCTTGTGCTCTTGCTGGTGTCGATGTCGCCTGCGTGGTCGCTATCGCTGTACCCGATGAAGTGCGCCGCGCCGGGACACCTCGGGTAGTGCAAACCGTAGTCGGAGGTGCCCGCAACGTAGCGGAGGATCCTCTTCACGGCCTGCTGGTGCTCCGTCGTCGGTGTTGCATGAACCGACTGACGTAGCTGACGGCGAACGCCAAATCCGGACGCGTGTGGACGAGGTAGCGAAGGCTACCCACGATGCGCCGGTACTGCGTCGCGTCCACCTCCTCCGCCGTGCTGTCGCGGCTCAGCTTCAGCCTTTCCTCCATAGGAGTGTGGGCTGGGTTGCAGTCGGTGAGCCCGCCCAGCTCGACGGTGCGCTTGGCGTAGGCGGTCTGACGAAGGGAGATACCGGAGCTGTCCTGGTGGACCTCGATCCCCAGGTAGAAGGAGAGGAGCCCCAAGTCGCTCATCTGGAAGGCGGTCTTCATCTCCGCCTTGAACGCCTCGACCTCGGCCTCCTTGGAGCCGGTGATCACCAGGTCGTCGACGTAGACGCCCACCAGCAGGGCGTTGCCGCCTTTGCCCCGCCGGTAGACCGCAGCCTCGTGTGCGCTCTGCTGGAACCCCATTTGCTTGAGGGTGGAGTCCAGCTTAGCGTTCCAGGCTCGTGGTGCCTGCCGCAAGCCGTAGAGGGCCTTGCGCAGGCGGAGAACCTTGCCCTCCTTGCCGGGGATGACGAATCCCGGCGGCTGACGGACGTAGGCCTCCTCCTTCAAGTCGCCGTTGAGGAAGGCGGACTTGACGTCCATGTGATGGACGCGCCAATCCTCCTGGGCTGCAAGTGCGAGGAGAAGACGAACGGACTCCATGCGCGCGACGGGTGCGAAGGCGTCATCGAAGTCGACCCCCTTCTGCTGCACGAAGCCTCGTGCCACCAAGCAAGCCTTGTGCTTGACGATGGCGCCAGCTTCATCCCGCTTCAGCTTGAACACCCACTTAAGGGTGATCGCGCGGTGACCGGCAGGAAGATCCACCAGCTCCCACGTCCGGTTCCGCTCGACGGCGTCCATCTCCTGCTTCATCGCGACACGCCACGCCGCGTCTCCCTCCGCCTCAGCGAAGGAGCGGGGCTCGCCGTCGTCGCACGCCAAGTGCAGCTCCGCCTCGAAGTCGTGCTGCGCCAGTCCAGGGACGGGCAGCTCGCCGAGGATGTTGTCCATGGTACGATAGCGCAGAGGCTCGTCGTCGTGGTAGGCGTCGACGCGGTCCTCGTCGTGAGGCAGCGGAGTAGCGAACTCCACCATGCGCTGCTCGTTGTGGACCGAAGCTGTTGGGGCCGATCCCGGTGGTGTGGCCGCCGGTGCAGGAGAGTGGTGAGCCGGTGCGGGAGAGTGTGGAGTGGCCGGTGGTGAAGAGTGGGGCGTAGTCGGTGCCGAAGGTGGTGGAGCACTCGCCGGAGCTGGTGGCGAGCAAGGTGTCGAGGTGGACGAGCTCGGTGAAGACGAGCTGCTAGCTCCCCCGGCTCTCTCGAAGTGGACGTAGTCGACAACAAAGTCCCTGAGAGTCGAAGTCGAACCGTCGTCCACCGCCTTGTCCCACGTCCAGCCTCGCCCTTCGTCGAACACAACGTCACGCGAGATGCGGACGCGCTGTGTGACAGGGTCGAGGATGCGCTAGGCCTTCGAGCCCTCCGCGTAGCCGATGAATACTCCCGGAGTGCTTCTGTCGTCGAGCTTACCGATGTGGCCAAGCTCCTTGGCGAACACGAGGGAGCCGAAGACCCGCAAGTGGGAGACCGCCGGCTTGCGCCCATGCCAAGCCTCGTACGGCGTCCTGCCGTCGAGCGCCTTGGTAGGCGAGCGGTTGAGGATGTAGACGGCCGTCACCACCGCCTCTCCCCAGAAGACAGCCGACATCCCCCTCTGCTTGAGGAGGGCCCGAGCCATCCCCACAACCGTCTGGTTGCGCCGCTCGACGACGCCGTTCTGCTGCGGGTTGTACGGCGCGGAGTAGTGGCGCTGAATGCCCTCATCAGCGCAGTACGACGCGAATTCAGCCGCCGTGAATTCGCCGCTGTTGTCTGTGCGCAGCACGCGCAGCTTGCGGCCGCACTCCGCCTCCGCAACAGCCTGCGTGCGCCTGATGGCGTCCGCAGCCTCTCCCTTGCTGCCGAGGACCATCACCCACATGTAGCGGGAGAGGTCGTCGACGAGCAGCAGGAAGTAGCGTCGTCCTCCCGGTGTGGCCGGTGTCACCGGGCCACACAAGTCCCCGTGCACGAGCTCGAGCCTCTCCTTGGCTCGGAAACTCGCCCGCTGGGGAAAGGGGAGTCGCCTCTGCTTCGTCAACACGCAGACGTCGCAGAACTGCTCCACATGGTCAAGGCATGGCAGGCCTCGCACCATTTCCGTGGCACTGAGCCGCTTCAGGGCCTCGAAGTGAAGGTGCCCAAAGCGCTCGTGCCACTGCCACGCCTCGTCGTCCCGACGAGCAGCGAGACAGAGGGGTTGTGCCACCTGCACGTGAAGAATGTAGAGTCGATTTGCGCCTCTGGTTACCTTGGCAAGAAGGCGGTGGCGAAGATCCCAAATCCGCAGCACCCCGTGCTCGATCTCGACCCGCGAGCCGTTCTCATCCAGCTGTCCCAAGCTGATGATGGAGTTCCGCAGATCGGGGATGTAGTAGACGCCGGTGAGCAGCCTGCGCTCACCAGACACGGTGGTGAGGATGACGGAGCCGACGCCCTTGATTTCCACGCCGGAGGCGTCCCCAAACTTGACGGAGCCTCGGACGCTAGAGTCAAACTCGGCGAAGTACTCCCGTCGACCGGTCATGTGATGGGTGGCGCCGGTGTCGAGGCACCACCCGTCAGTCTTGTCGTTGCCGGAGCCGTAGCCGAGGAGGGCGTGTGCTTTTGGCTCGTCAAGGTGGAGGAGAGCCACTGCGGCCGGTGCCGCTGGAGGTAGTTCGATGCTTGTATGAGCAATGAACAGAGCCGGCTGCTCCTCCTCCTCCGCCTGCGCGACGTGGGCCTGGCCGCGTCGTGGCTGTCGACAATCCTTGGCCCAATGACCAAGCTTGCCGCAGTTGTGGCAAGAGTCGTCTCGTGCCGGCTTTTGCTTGCCAGCGGCGCCGCCCTGGGCGCCTCCACGGTCATCACCCTCGGCACGTCCTCGCGCCCCTGCCTGGGCGTCTTTGCGCGGTTTGCCGTGCTTGCCGTGCTTGCGGCCACCTGTCGTGGAAGAAGGTTCCCCCTTCTTCCTGTCACCTTGGCCGGCAGCCCACTGCTCCCGAGTGAGGAGGAGCTTCCCGCCAATGGTGACGGGTCCCGAGAGGCGTTGTGGCTCATCGCTGTCAACGACCTTGAGGCGACCCAACGCCTCCTCGATCGTCATCGTGGAGAGGTCCAGCAGAGACTCGATTGAGCGAGCCATCTGCTTGTACTTCTCGGGGACGCAGCGGAAGAGCTTCTCCACAGCTCTCTTCGCCGTAGGTGTCGTCACCGAACTGCACCAACTTCTGCAATAGTGTTGAGACGGAGAGCAAAGTCATCAACGTCCTCACCTGGCTTGAAGGCCAGGTTCTCCCACTCCGTGCGTAGTGCCTGCAATGTAGACTTGCGGGCGCGGTCGCTGCCGATGCGTGCTGCAGCGATGGCGTCCCAAGCCTCTTTGGCAGTCCGCTTGTTGGTAAGCGAGAACTGCATCTCGGGCGGGACTGCAGCGATGAGAGCATCCAGCGCCCGTCGATCCTGGTCGTAGTCGACGTCGCCGTACCGGACTGCATCCCACATATGCCGCACCTGGAGCTTTACCCTCATCACCGCAGCCCACTCGACATAGTTGGTCTTGGTGAGGGTAGGCCACCCGCCGCCGGGGCTGACGTCTCTGACGACAGCCTGGTACTCGTGGTGACCACGGTACCGAACCGGGGAGAGAGCCGCGTCGCCTGTGAAAGCCGCGCTCTCCGTCGACCCGTACGCCGCCGCCGTGCGCGCCTCCTCTAGGAGCGTCACCGGCGCGTCCACGCCTGTCTGGGCTGCCGCCGCGCTCGTGGGCGTGCGTGGCTGCCCACTGCGCCGCTCGCCCTCGCGCTGCCTCCCTCTCCAGCGGCTCAAGATCCGCGTCGGCGCTGTCATCAGCAGAGATGGAGCTGCTGTTGCTGCCGCGCAGAACCTTGACCTCCGCTGCTGTCGCACGCGCTGCATCTGCCGCCGCCGCCGCTTCCACCTCCGCTCTGGCTGCTGCCAACTCTGCCGCTGCCAGCCTTGACGCCCTTTCCGCCGCCGCCGCAGTCTCTGCCACCGCTCGCTCGCGCTGCTCTGCCGCGGCGAGCTCGGCCGTCTGCTGACGCCGCGTGCTCGAGGCGACCGAGCGCTGAGACTGCCCTGCGGACATGGCGCGCTACTGGGGGCTGTTGCGTGGAGAGAGGGCTGCTTCTGACGAGCTGCTGCCCGTCTCCGGAGAGGAGTGAGCGGGGACAGCCGGAGCTGCTGCTGCTACCGGCTGGGGCTGCTGCGAGGCCGGAGAAGGAGATGAGCAGGAGATGCTCAGGCTACAGGATAGTATAGCTCTGATACCACTTGTTACTCGCTGGACTCTTGCTCTTGGTGATAGCAAGATCCTTACTCTCATGGAGAGGATGACACTTGGAGATGGGGCAATTTTCTTGGTTTATTTCTCACAACAATGCCATGCCAACCTGAGGGGTTGGGGATACAAATTTATAGGCTGCTAACCAGCCAAGCATATGCTAAGATGCTAGTCAAAAGCTGTCCTAAAGCTAGTCTAAGATGCTAGTCTAAAGCTGTCCTAAAGCTCAAGATGCTGTCCTTGACACAGAGATGCTGTCCAAGAACCATGTGCCCACCCCACAAAGACCACAGTACAGGGACTTATTCATCAGACATATCATATTTAGGAAAGGAAATAACAATACTATCCTAGAGATGGAAACTACTCATAAAGCTTATCCCCTTCCAAATCGCAAGCATCTGCCGAGTCCCTTGTTGTAGCCGATCTGGACTCTATTGCCGCTGTCGATACTATTTCTGATCCGGACGCTGCTGTTCCCAAACCGATAATACTGTCGCTGCTTTTAGTTGTGCTCCTAGGGCGCCAACGCTTGTATGTATTGCCAATGAATGCGTCCACAACACTGCCGTCGTCTCTGCGAAACAGCTCGTCCTCGAGCTATACATCAGGATGATTCCGCTGGAATTCTTCAAGATTGGTCCAAGTAGTGTCGGTTGGAGACGAACCCACCCCGTGGACCAATAATTTCCAAGTTCCGCGATTGAGGCGCGCACGTAGAACCTTGTCTAGGGTAGGGATAACACGACCATGAGTGATGACTGGCAAGGAAGGAATATCAGTCGGAGGTGTTCCTGTGAACTTCTTAAGGAAGACCACATGGAAAACATTATGGATGCAAGCCTTTGGTGGCAATTGTAACTAAGAGGAGACTTTGCCAATGCGTGCCAACACCTGAAACGGTCCATAGAAGCGAGGGGCCAATTTTGAATGGGCATGATCTGTACGGTGATGGAGGCGCAGCCAAACCCAATTGCCAACTTCAAATTCCAATGTGCGATGCTTGCTGTCATACAACTGTTTCATATAATCTTGGGCCTGAAGAAGGCGCTCTCGAATGTCCTCAAGAAAGATGTCACGGTCGATCATCTGTTTGTCAACAGCTGTGACACGGGCAATGCCAGGCTGATAGGACAGCAAAGTCAGGGGATCCTGGCCATAAACCACTTTGAAAGGAATCGTGTGTAGCGTCGTTTGATAAGAAGTGTTGTAACAATACTCAGTCCAAGGTAGCCAACGAAATAATTGTTTCAGCTGATCACCTGTGAGGCACTGTAGGTACACTGTGATGATCGATTGATCACTTCAGATTGACCATGTGTTTGGGGATGAAAAGCCGAACTCAATTGAAGTTTTGCACCGGCCAACTGAAATAGCTCCGTGCAAATGTTACTAGTAAATATCGGATCACGGTCGCTCACAATGGAACATGGCAACTCATGGAGGCGTACAATGTGATTGAAGAAGACACGAGCGACAGTGTTGGCGATGTAGGGATGGCCCAAGGCTAGGAAGGGCGCGTATTTGGAGGAATGATCCACGACCGTCAGAATGACTGATTTGCTGCCCATCTTCGGAAAACCCTCCACGAAATTCATGGAGATCTTAGCCCATACTGTGTGTGGCACTATTAGAGGTTGAAGTAAGCTGGCCGGATGAAGATGCTCTGTCTTGTTACGCTATATATCGCAGCCTTGAATGTATTCTCGGACTGAGCAATTGGCATGGGCATTGTAGAAGGAAGCTTGTAGGCGGTGTAAAGTTTTCTGTATGCCCTCATGGCCAGTACCATGTGCCTCCGCCATAATTTGTGGCCAGGCTGCGAAAGTACTGGGGACAAAAATGCGGCCCTTGTGCAGAACAAAGTTGTCTACCGATGTCCAGTCCGGTCCGGCAGCTCCCGCAATAATCAAATCACGTTTGGCAAACCAGTCAGGCAGTGTACTCAAGTCATGGCGCAGGTCAGCAAATAAACTGAAGTTCGGGTAGGAAATTGTGCAGTGTGCCAAAACTTCCTCATCCTGGTGAGATAGGGCATCTGCAACAACATTTTGGCATCCCGATAGAAATTCCACAGCAAAATCATAACCAAATAATTTACTTACCTAGGTATGCTGAGGGATGGTCGAAAGCCGCTGATCCAAGAGATACTTTAACCTGTAATGATCTGTTCGGACGATGAAGAATCGACCCCAAAGATAAAGCCTCCAATGACGAACGGCCTTGACAAGGCCGATCAATTCCCGTTCATAGGCGGCCAATTTGATATGATGTGGTGTGACGGCACGATTGAAGAAGGTTGGGTCTCGTGCCTTGATGAAGAACAACATCGAATCCTACGCCCGAAGCATCACAATCCAACAAAAATCATTTGTTAAAGTCAGGCAATTGGAGAGCCGGCCCGGAAATAAGGGCCGCCTTGAGGGCATAGAAGGCTGCATCGGCCTCTGGCATCCAAACAAATGCTACATTCTTGAGAAGCTTGGTGAGGGGCTGGCACTTCGCCATACGCCTTGATAAACTTGTGGTAATAACCTGTCAGGCCTAAGAATCCCCACAATGCCTGCACTGAACGTGGAGTCGGCCAAGCCTCCATAGCCTCGACCTTACGAGGATGAAAGGATCCATGGCTACCCCTTGACGGGAGATGATATGACCAAGGTAAGCCACTGACTCTTCACCAAAACGACACTTGGAGCGGCGTAGGCCTAGTTTGTGTTGGCAGAAAACTGTAGGATCAGCCACACATGACGTAGATGCTCGGCTTAGGAGGGACTATAAATCAAAATATCGTCAAAGAAGACAAGGACGAATTGACAAAGGAACGGTTTAAGGATGTCATTCATGAGCACCTGAAATGGCGCCGATGCATTGGTTAAACTGAAAGGCATAACCGAGAACTCACGGTGAGTGCAGAAAGCGGTTTTCTCCATGTCTGCAGAGTACATGCGCACTTGGTGATACCCATTGCGGAGATCAACTTTAGTGAAGAATCAAGCCCCCTTCAATTCATCCAATAATTCGTCCACCACTGGAATTGGAAACTTATCTTTAATTGTTTGGGCATTGAGTGCGCGGTAGTCAACGCAAAACCTCCACTAGTTATCTTGCTTCTTGACCAAGAGCACCGGTGAAGAAAAGGCAGACGTGCTGGGCCTGATAATGCCTTATTGGAGCATGTCGTCACATTGACGCTCAATTTCGTCCTTCAAGAGATGAGGATAGCAGTATGGCGAACAGCTACTGGGTAGTACCAGGCAAAAGATGTATATGATGATCGAAGCGGCGCTCTGGCGGAAGACCGTGGGGTTCCTCAAAGATGTCCCCAAATTCATCCAGCAGCTCGAAGAGGTCATGGCCCATGGCAGGACACGTCCGCGGTGGACACCGGGGCTCAATGCCATGCCAAGTGACGTGGTGGTCATCTCGCCAAAAGGACATAACGAGCTTGTTGAAATCCCAAAGGATCAGCCCCAATGTGCAGAGCCATTGGACACCTAACACAATGTCATAGCCATCTAGGGGAATGGCATAGCCATCAAGCAAAATTCCTCCTGATTGATCACCATGCAGATGTTGGTGCAGATCCCAGTGCTGGACACAATCTCCATTGGCCACCCTGACATTCATGCTCGGCCGCGGCTTCGGCATCAAGCCCAGTTGAGACATTGTCAACTGTGAGGTGTGTGTTGATTTGGAGTCAACGAGGGCACGTAAGTTCTCTCCATTGATCTGGACTTGAAGTTACATGGTCTTGCTGGTACGTATGCCGGTGAGGGCATGAAGCGAAATTTCCTCCTGGGCATCCTCTGTGTTGACTAGACCATCACCCTTATCTAGTTCCAAAAGTTACATTCCTTTCATGGAACATTTGCCTGCATGGTCGCAGGTGAATTTCTCAAGGCAATCTGGAGACCGGATTCTTGGTCGGTTGGACTGCTGGCGCCGGCTAAGCGATAGGTGTCATCCTAGCCTTTGGTGTGGTTGTCATGACTGAGGATGTGCTGCATGCAGAGGCTGTTGGACGAAGGGAACCCACTGGTTTAAGGACCGGTTTAGGCTCCTCCATGTTGTCCACGGTCATCCTCATCACGTAAGCCCTAGCCAGGCTCATTGTCGCCTCGAGAGTTGAAGGATTCTGCAATTCGACGTTGTTCTGCAAGGGATTGTGAAGACTCGCTGTGAAAATCTGCACTTGTTGCTTCTCGGTCATCTTATCACATCGGCAAATAAGAGAAAGGAATTGATCTTGGAAGTCCTCAATGCTGCTTGTGCAGCGGAGTTGGATGAGTTTGCCTAGCGGATTGTTCCATATGAGGGTTCAAAACAAAGATTGACATGCTCGACGAAGGGAGACCAAGTAGGAACGCCATTGCTTTGCTCCAAGCCATAGTACCATTGTTGTGCAGCCCCGGTCATGTGATAGGATGCTAGCCAAACTTTCTCCTCTTCCATCGTGCGTTGTCCCTGAAAGAATTGCTCGCAATGATTCAGCCATGGAAGAGGGTCCTTGCCATCGAACAGTGGGAAGGCCAGCTTGTGAAAGCAATACACTCCACGACCACTGTCAGTACACACCGCGCGCGACGCCCTCCACGTATTCTTCTTCTTCTGCTGGGGTCTTCTTCGGTTGGCAGCTAGGGCCAGGACCCATGTGCTTCTCCAATTCATTGAGCTTCTCCTGGTGGCCAGTCTCCACGGAAAATTTGCGCCAACTGCTTGCTAATATCTTCGAACGATTTGGCATTGGCCATGATGTCTGCAAGAACGCCGTCTCTGATACCAAGATGTTATGACAAGGGATAGCACGCCAGGGAGGCTCAAGATCACCCTCCGGTTGGAGGCTCTGATCTGAAAACCAACCGGTTAAGAACTTGATTGTTTATTGATTGATCTCTCAAAGGAACATCAATAGCCTTTATATATTAGGTGCCTAGGTTTATGGAAGGAAAGGCATATCATATTTAGAAAAGGAAATAATAATACTATCGATGCTTTAATACCGATCTTATGTATGATTATTTGGATTTGGGGGAACTCTCATAGACCTGGCTACATCACACAGAGAAAAGACACACGAATTTTTATGAATAATAACTCTACTTCCGTGTGGATATTGTTTAATCAACCGATTACAATTGGAAAAGAAAGTAATGAGGAATGTCTTGCGCTCCTTCGGTTGCCTCCCTCTCCCATCCTCTCTTTGACGTCAACCCCTATATAGCATGCGAAGCAGTGGTGTTGTTTCATGCGAAAAGACGCCTTAACGTTTCGGATGATAACCGTCCGATGGGAGTTATTGTCAAAGACGTGGTATTTCACTCGTCGTTCGGCAGTTATTGCCAGAGAAGTTATGCGCAGTTATTTCAGAGAATAATCACGCACGTTAACTGCCCTGTCAGACACTCATGATGTGGTAGGCTGTCGTAGACAAACTTGTTGAAGTTAAGTTTGTCGTAGAAGTCTACAAACATAAGGTGGTCGTAGGACGACTTATGACCATATCATGCTCGTAGAAAAGACTTACGACCAAAGAGTGATTGTAGAAGGGCTTACGACCACTTGGCTATATTTCTCTTACGGATAAGGGGTATATTTAGGGAGTATAATGATGTAATAAGTAATTTGAGGATTATTATATTCTTGTCATCTAACCCCCCAATTTCAAGTGAAAATAACTTACTTAAGAAAGGGGTCGTAGACAAATGAAGATCGAAAGTAAAGCCCTTTCGATCTAATTCGACCAGAAGTGAACTTGGTCAAAAAGGTAATTTCGTTGAGTTGTAAAAACATGCTGGTTTCAAATAGAAGGATTTAAGAATTCCAATCAACTCTTGCTGATCTATCCGTTTGGAGTGATTGACATCCGAGTCAAAGTCATCTGTGAGAAACTCCATCACTCGATGTGGAGGCCCCTCGTATCTTGGTGGATGTATCCATCGAAGAAAAGGAAGAACACCTAAAGGTAATCGAAGATCAATCTCATCTTTAGGATCCTATAGTCATAGGGAACGACTAAATCGTGTTCTTCCTTGCAGAAAGTAGGCATGGAAAATCGTTAGGACGACCAAGAGGTCGAACTGATGGTTGCCGGAAAAGGGACGGAGGAAGCCAAAGCTCCTCCGGCCAAAAGGCGTCGACTAACGAAAGCTGTCGACAAGCAAGGCGGAAGCTCAAGTGCTGCTCCTGCCGCTTTGACTAGCCCCATTGAGAAATTCTTTGGAGATGTGGCCACTGTGGAAGAAATAGGGGTAGTCATACTGAGCAAAAAGCTCTCAAGATCAAGGTACCCTACTATTACGATGACAAAACTTTTTCAGTTGGTGCTTCTCATGGCTTTGTTAAGCAGCTCGAAAAGGAGAACTGGAGACTCTTTGTATCTTTTGTGAAGGAGATTGTTGTAGCAGCCGAACCTATGATCGAGAAGGAAGTTGTCCTTCAGGTGGTCGGAACTAACCTCGACCATCAGAAGGGGCAAGTAGAAGAAGAAACGACAACACTTGTTCTGATTCTACGACTAGACGTGGTCGGAGATGACCTCATTCCTCCATGACCAGACGTGGTCGTGGAGTCGTCGAAGAAACTTTCCTTAGGAAAGGTTTCTTCTAAATTCTAGGTTTAGGCTACAAGAACAAGGTATGTAAATAAAAACTTAAGAATAGCATTTTACCCTTTTGTTTTCGTAAATACCGATTCACTTTTCTTGTGATTTTAGCCTGGCTCCTCCATTGTTCGATGATGCTTCTATTGAGAAGCCCCCTGCGACTCTGCCCGCAGTCGAAGAGGCAGCGGAGGAAATGGTTGAACGATCAACCACTATCTCGGTGACGGAAACTACTGCTGAAGCAGAAGCGACTACGACTACTAAGGTGGTCGAAGAAACAAAAGCAAAAACGGCTGAAGATAGGGCAAATATACCTAGTTGAGAAGGAGAAAATACCTTCTATTGCTACGCCGAGCAGGTTTCTCCTCATCTCCAAGGAGGTACAGCCGAAAAAGAACATCCCAACTTCTCCTAGTTTTTTAACCCTGCTTTTGTAGTGGGATCTTCATGTTGATCTCATAACCGAGTCCCTCACCCCAAAGATATTCCCAATAAGGGAAATGCCTTTTACGATGAGCGTATTGAGAAGGTGTGGTGGAATAAGGTTGAAGAGCTCGATCAACTTGAAGATTCCCAGCGGGTACTTGCCAAGTTCGCTCGTATGAGCATGAACGTAAGCATCTAATACTCTTGCCATTTATAATTGGTTTTTTTGGCTTCTCCCTGTCCTTTATTCAGAGAGCTTTGAAAGACACGGCTACTGTGGCTGAATACCACAGACAGCTTATGTTTCTACGATAGCAAAATGCTGAACTCCGCGAGAAGGCGGAGAAATGGTAAGTTACTAGCACAGGTAGTCTTGTTCTGTTTCGACTACTTGTTCAGCTTTTCATGTCTCTTTAACCTTCATATGTCTAAGAGCGATGCGAAGTCCTTAGATGATGCACTCGACAACGAGAAGGTCGGAGACGCAGAAGCTAAAGAAGGAAAACGTCGACTTGACAATAAGCCTTCTAAAGGCCAATTTTGCGAGTGGCGCGTTGCAGGACAAAATAAACAGTAAATTCTGAACTTAAGACTGTTTATTTAGATGCCTTGTCTTTATCTAACTCTTTTCTTTTGTTAGATAAGGAGGTCGAAAGGAGTAAGCTCCACACTAAGGTCGAAAAAAGGCCAAAGTGATCGGTGAACTTACTCGTATCGGCAAGGAGAAAGACCAGAAGATCAAGTTACTAGAAGAACAGAATAAAGATAAAATCGAGAAACTCGATTCTCGACTAGCAGGTAAAGAAATCTTTACCTTCGACCAGTTCTGCTAACTAGTCTTTTGGGAAGTATTTTTCTGATCAACTTTACTCTATTTGCAGAAGCTGTAGTCGAAATAAAGTGACTCGTAGAAGCTTCGACTCGTAGTCAGGAGGAGACGAAGTCGATGAAGATCATTCTTCAGGGCAACGTTTCACTCTTAAACAATCTACTCGATGGGCTGGTGCTGAGAAGATTACTCCTTTTGAGGACACCATGATTACTTTTGAGTGATTGATTTCTCTCATAAAGTCTGCTTTCAGTAGCTTGTCTAATTCTGACCTAATAGCTTCCCGTTGATCAAGTCCAAATTTTCATAATTTTTGTTTTACGGGTTTCTTGTCAGGCCATAAAGATAGCATGTGCTCGATTACCTCCCTGAGGACCCTAGGCATGTTGGATGGTTGTCACGCGAAGACATGTGTTTGTCCAGATGAAGGTGATGAGGGCGTCTTCCTATGCGGGGTCAGAAGTAACCACGACGCGAACGATCTTCAAAAGCTCATATGGATTCAGAGGAACTTTTTTGACTTGCTCATTTGGCTTCGGTGCAGTTTTAGGCTTCGAGTGCTTGGTCGAAGGCTCATTATATGCCGTGTTAGAATCGACCATATCAAAAGAGATTTTTGCTGTCCTAAAGTTGCTTGGAGAACCAAACGTAACAGGAAGAGAGATTTGGCCAACTGGCTTGGTCGAAGATCCTGGTACGATCCCATGGAATGAGTATCATACATGCTTTATTCTGGTATGAAGAACTTGCATCTCATTGAGAGCACTTACAAATAAGATATTTAAAGAGCTACCATCATCAATCAACACTCGATTTACTCGACAGTTATTGATGGTAGGACTGCATTCGGTAAAATCGGTTCGGTAAATACGGTATATACGGTAAATATGGTATTGTTAGTTCGGTAGTATACGCTATTTTTAAAAATACGGTTCGGTATCGGTAAATCTCAATTTATTTCGGTACGGTATCGGTAAACACCATATTTAACAAAGTTAACGCAAATTGCAAACAATATAGTGACTAGAGCTTGCTAGAGCCCTCTGCTAAAACTTGGTAAAATTACGACTGTGCAGTCTCTGTGCTAGCTAATGACATGAATAAAAATCCTACTGAAAGCTATCGAATTGTCTACGGCTGTCTAGTAGATAAAATTCTCAAATTATGCATCTACACTATCCATAAAAATAGTACAACAGCACTGCAGACCAAACTGATCTACTACCCCGAATGAACGCGCATGTCATCCAATCTAATCTGGAATTTACCCTCAAAATAATATAGAGAAATCAAGTCATTACCACCACTTAATGCTTACTGTTCAAATTTGATTGTATCAATAGAAATGTTGCAGCTTCACTTCTAATCGCTCTGTACAAAGTTTTTAGTACGTTCGTTTCATGTACAAAGTAGCTAGCTAGCAAGCTCTTTGGGGAATCCGAGTGGGCAAGGCCCAAGGCGCCAAAAAGACCGAGCGCACCTGCTGCACGCGAACAGTTCGGTTTTTCGGTTTTTAATCGGTTTTTCCCCAAAAAACCGAACGCCAAAAAACCCAAAATATAAAAACCGAAAACCGAAAACCGGTCAAACCGAGTTGACCGGTTCGGTTTGGTTTTTTCAGACCGGTTTTTTCGGTTCGGTTTTTTTTTGCACAGCCCTAATTGATGGTGAGCTCGACCACGATCGGAAACCATCCTAGTCGAGTTGAAGGGATCGGATAATCACTTTTCTCGAAGGAGATGGTGACTTCCAGGCACTTAGGAAGATTAGTGATAAGGGGAGGGTCAATAGAGTTTACCTCTTGTTCGACAGCTTTATACTGTCATTTTGACTCTTATGCCGAAGATCCTCCGTAGATGTGCTCGATGGTGTGCTTCGGATCCTGGAACATCATCTATGTCAAGATCTTCTCGTTCCATTCTCTTGCCATGAGGATATTAGAAAGAAAAGAACTTGCTGACCATGAATTACCGGAGTTTCGACAAAGATGTTCCCCACGGACGGCGCCAACTGTCGGTGTTTTAATATCGATCTTACGTATGATTATTTGGATTTGGGGGAGCTCTTAGAGACCTGGCTACGATCACACAGAGAAAAGCACATGAATTTTTATATAGCTTCGTGCTTTCTCATGAGAGAATAATAACCCTATTCATGTGTGGATATTGCTCGATCAACTGATTACAATTGGGAAAGAAAGTAATGCGGAATGTCTTGCGCTACTTCGGTTGCCTTCCTCTCCCATCCTCTCTCTGACGTCAACCTTATATAGCATGCGAAGCCTTGGCAGTTTCTTCATGCCAAAAGACGCCTTAACGTTTCGGATGATAACCGTCCGACAGGAGTTATTGTCAGAGACGTGGTATTTCCCTCGTTGTCCGACGGTTATTGCCATAGAGAAGTTATGTGTAGTTATTTCAGAGAATAATCATGCACGTTAACTGCCTTGTCAGACAGACCCACGATATGACAGGCTATCATAGATAAGCTAGTCAAAGTTAAGTTAGCCTTAGAAGAGTTTACAAACATAAGGTGGTCGTAGGACGACTTACGACTATATCATACTCGTAGAAAGACCAAAAAGTGGTCATAGAAGGACTTACGATTACTTGGCTAAGTTTTTCTCTTACGGATAAGGGGTATATTTAGGGAGTATAATGACGTAATAATATCACCTACAAATAAATAGTAATTTGAAGATTATTATATCCTTGTCAAATACTATCCTAACAATAATATCCTAGAGAAGGAAACTACTCATTAAGCTTATCCCCTTCCAAGCCGCAAGGATCTTCTGCTGAGTCCTGTGCTGTAGCCGATCTGAACTCTATTGCCGCTGCCGATACTGTTTCTGATCTGGACGCAGCTGTTCCCAAACCAACAATACTACCGCCGCTTGTAGTTGTGCTCTCAGGGTGCCAACGCTGGTATGTCTTGCCAATGAATGCATCCACAACACTTGTATTGCTATTCATCGGATGGTAATCAGTCAAAAGTATATAAAATTGTCATTCTAACAGTTAATATGAGTAAATGATAAAATGCATGAGTAAATTTAAAGTTAATAAGTAGCAAAGTGGACGTATTTTTATCTAAACTGATCATATATGTTAAGTGCAGTCCTTGAGGGAACTTGAGATGCCAGAATTAGTTTAGTTAATCATGAATGATTGGTTCGATCAATCATTTGCTGTTTCAGATTTGCACGTGATGCTCTGTAGTCTGCTTGTTGAGGCCGCTTCTATGCGTTGCACTCTTTTAGTTTTCTATTGTTGGACGAGAGAGCATTTAGCTTCTAGAAATTTGTTTATTTTTTTTTCTCGAATACGCAGGAGAGCTGCATATCATTTCATTAAGAAGAAAAGGTAAACAAAAGGGGAGGGAAACCCCAAACACACACTCACACACACAACACACTAGCAAACTACAAAAGAACTCCCAACGACCCAACTAAGACTGCTAGAGACAGAAATCACTGTCCACCAGCAAAAACTTTAGCAAACAACTCCTGAAGACCTAATGCCCCTGCTGAGCACCACAAAAAACATTCATTAGAGATGGCCTGCAGCAAGGTAGGGATGCTAGGGCTAGAGCCATTAAAGACACAGTCATTTCGGTGCTTCCAAATTTCCCAAGAGACAAGGATGATCAAGCTATTAAATCCTTTCCGACAGTCTTTTGGAACAACCTTCCCAGCTTGATACCACCATCTAGAGAACTTGTTGAAGGTTGACTGTGGAGCAGAAGAAGCCAGGCCAAGCTTCTGAAGAACAATAAACCAAACCTGACGGGAAAAAACGCAAGAGACTAACAAGTGTTGCACATCTTCATTTTCTTGGTCACAAAGGGGGCAAGCAACGGGGTGAGGCAGTCCTCTTTTGGCTAGCCGATCGGCTGTCCAACAGCGATTCTTAATAGCAAGCCAAATGAAGAATTTACAGCGAAGGGGGGCCCAAGACTTCCAAACTCTCTTCCACGGCGCAAACCGAATAGAGCCAAGGAAGAAACCCTCGTAAGCTGATTTACTAGAATACGTTCCAGATTTGGAGAGCTTCCAAAGATGCTGGTCAGCCACCTCCGGTTGTAATTGGAAGGCATCAACTAGGTCCCAGATCAGAAGATACTCAAGTAACACAGGGATCGACAGAGCACCCTTAATATCTGAAACCCAACGACGATTAGCAAAAGCATCCGCAACCGAGCGTTGCTTAATAGCCCTCTTAGAGACTGCTTTGAGAAGGTTAGGAGCTAATTCTTCTATGGTTTTGCCACCCAACCATCTATCAGTCCAGAACAAAGTATTCCTGCCATTTCCAACCAATGACTCCACAGCCACCTTGAAGAGGGCACGAGCATTATGAGGCACATGAATAGGCAACCCGGCCCAGGGGCGAGAAGCATCAGTTTTCTCAAGCCAAAGCCAACGAATACGGAGAGCCCAACCCAGAAATTCTAAGTTATGAATACCAAGGCCACCAAAATGAAAGGGCCGGTTTACAAGGTCCCAAGAGACCAAACATCTTCCCCCATAAGCCTTTTCCTGACCGACCCAGAGAAAGCCCCTGCGTCTCTTATCTATAGCTTTAATCACCCATTTAGGAAGATCCAAAGCAATCATGTGGTATAAAGGAATGGCAGTTAGGACAACTTTAACAGTGATGAGCCGACCAGCACGATTCATGAGGGAGGCCTTCCAATTTGGAAGATTATCAGCCACTTTATCCACTAGTTTGAACAGATCAGCTTTGGAGGGCTTTCTGATACTCAAAGGCAGGCCCAAATAAGAGCAAGGAAAATCTTTTATCTCACAAGCCAAAAGATTGGACACCAACTCCTTCTCTTCAAGACTGCACTGGATGGGAGTAACTGAGCTCTTAGCAAAATTAGTCACCAGCCCACTGATATGCCCAAAAATATCAAGCAGCTCTCTAATGAGAGTAAGATCATTAGCAGTTGGCCGAAGGAACAACACCACATCATCAGCATAGAAGGAGATACGCTGCTGAGGCCGCTGCACTGCAAGAGGCTGAAGAAAACCATCATTGGTGGCCTTATTCACTAAAGAGTTGAACACATCCATCACCAGAATGAACAGCATGGGAGAGAGAGGGTCACCCTGGCGAAGCCCTCTAAGATGAAAAATGGGTTCTCCAGGTTCCCCATTAACTAATATTCTTGAAGAGGCAGTGGATAAGAGCAGGCACAAGAGATTGCACCAACGGCGACCAAAACCCAGATGGAGTAACACCTCAATAAGGAAGGGCCAGGAAACCGAGTCGAAGGCTTTGGAGATATCCAATTTAAGCAGAATGTGCGGCTCCTTCTTCCTGTGCAGAGCTTTAGCCAATTGCTGCACCAAAAGAAAATTGTCCTGAATACACCGCCCCTTCACAAAAGCACTCTGGTTGATAGAAATCAAGCTGGGAAGTAGAGGTGCAAGCCGATTAGCCATGATCTTAGCAGCCAATTTCGCAAAACTGTGAATAAGACTTAGGGGCCGGAAATCTTTTACAAGGGTAGCATCCGCCTTCTTAGGAAGCAGAGTGATGAATGCGGTGTTTAGGAGCTTGAACTTAAAGACATGGCCTTGATGAACAGCGTCCAGGGCTGCCAACACATCGTCTTTGATTAAGGCCCAACAAGACTTGTAAAAACGACCCGTAAACCCATCCGGACCAGGCGCTTTATCAAGAGGCATGCCTCTTATTGTATTCCAGACTTCCTCCTCAGAGAAGGGCTCCTCCAAACATTCCAGATTATGATCAATGGTATGGAACGAGGAAAGATTAAAGGAGAAGTCTCTGTCATGGGCTTTACCAAGAATATTATCATAGAAGTCGAACACCGCCTGCTCCTTGCCCTTATGATCAGCAACAACATTGCCATTTACCAGTAATTTACCAATGAAATTTTTTTTCTTTCTGAACCGAGAGTGCTGGTGGAAGAAAGAAGAATTAGCATCTCCATCTCTCAGGTAGGTAATCCGGGACCTCAACCTGGCAATGGTTCTTTCCAGGGAGGCCAGACCGAGGCAATGCAGTTTTAATTTTTTTCTTAACCAGTCCTCACCCTGAGATAGAGGTCTGAAATCTCTAGCAATTTCCAGCCGGTGAAGAATCTCTTTGGCAATCTCAAGTTGCAGCTTGATATTCCCAACTTTTTTATGGCTCCAACGTTGTAATCCTTTACTTAATCTCTGCAGCTTGAGGTACAGGCGCTCAACCGGGCACAACACCGCCACGGGAGCACTCCAATTCTGCTGCACTGCTTCTTGGAACCCCTCTATCTTAGGCCAGAAGCTTTCAAAATGGAAACGTCTTTTACCTTTCAAATTCATTTTGAGGCAAAGAAGGATAGGGCAATGGTCAGAGACCACAGAAGCCGTGCTCTGCAGAATTGAGTCAGGGAAGATTTCATCCCACTCAAAACAACAAAACGCCCTGTCCAATCTGACCAAGGTTGGGGAAGATCTTTCGTTCGACCAAGTGAACTTGCGCCCCAAAAGCGGAATTTCCTTGACACACATGTCGTCCAGGAACCGTCTAAAACGCCCCATTAAAGCACGGTTAAGATTGCCATTATTCTTATCCTCGGCTTGAAAGATGAGATTGAAGTCTCCTGCAACCAGCCAAGGACCGCTGCAAAGCGCCCGAACATCTCTGAGTTCTTGAAGGAAATTAATCTTCTCTTCATCATCTTGAGGGCCATAAACCCCTGTGAACCACCAGTTCCGCCCACCCTGTTCCAAGAACTGAGCAGAGACAGAAAAAGAATCCACCCGACTGGCCAACAATTGACAAGAACTGCATTTCCAAGCTAAAATAATCCCACCACGCGTTCCTACAGCCGGAAGAACAACAAAGTCCATGTAGCTGGACCCAAAAACAGAGAGAAACAAACGGCGAGTAACTGCAGCCAACTTAGTTTCTTGCAGGCAAACTATGTCCGCGTTCGCCGAGAAAATCACCTCGCGGACAGAGTTACGCCGGTCCGCACCATTCAGCCCACGGGCGTTCCAAAAAAGAATAGAGGTTGGATTCATTTAAGACGGAAAATGGCGACCACAAGACATACCAAAGGCCACTAGCATCCTGCCACAAGGCTGTCGGCCGTGCGAACTTGCGCCTCTTCGTCCGCCGCCCAGCCAAAGATTGCAGCAAGAGCGTTGAGGTGAGCAGCAGAGAGAGGCTCGTCAAAAAGCTTACTGTAACAGTCTTGAGCATGGTGGGAGAACTTTTCAATTCCTGCTGCCAAACCCAAACACCCGAGAACCTGCTTTTGCGCCTTTGTGAAAGCTGTCCCAGGCGAAGCTGGACCAAAACCAGCCACTCTTCGACTGCGCCTTGGAAGAGAATTTATCTTCACACTGGGACCCCTCTTCTCTTTCTTGAGCACCGGTTGAGGAAGAAGACGGGTCACATCCTTAACCAAGCCAGCAGCGAAAGGGTGCAGAGAAGCCCCATTCAAGGAAGTGTCCAAAACCGGTTGACGCGCAGGGGAGCAAACAGATTGCTCCAAGCCACGCCGCAGCCGCTGTCTGGAATAGACAAGTAGAGGCCGATGAATCCTCTGAGAAGCAGAAATCGGGGCAGCCACTCCAAAAGGTGTAACAATGTATGGACAGGAAGGCCAAGACAGCTTGTTTGGTCCAACAACAAAGGATGGCCCAGGGTCAGGTTCAGCCGACGTGCAAAGTTGATCAGGGGCGATCGAAGATGCTAAAAGCGCTGGAACAGAAGCCCCACGCTCAGGATCAAGGACAGCAGGCCCAGCTTCCAGGGGAGTCAGCACTGGTGACTCAACCACCGAAGGCAAAAAAGACTGATCAGTATCTGGCCCAGGAAGCAGCCCAGCACAAGAAGGAACAGGACACTGCACCAGCGGGGCCAGGATATCCAGAGCAGCGGAAGAATCTCCCTCGACGGACGTGCGGCAATCGTTGAGGTTGGCTGTCGCATGGAGAGCCGCGCCGCCAGCCAGGTCCATCACCGTAAAGGTGGAAATGGGACGCGTCTGGGGAGGGACGTCTGCCGCCTCACCATCAATACACTCCACTCGCGCGGACTCAATGAATGGCAACGGAGACGCCTCGGGTGCCGCAGCAGGCCTCCCGCGGCCCGAGGAAGCCGCCACGTGGCGCAATCCGGCCGAACGGGGGCCCAGCTGAGAGTGGCCCTCAGAGCGAGGTTCGCCGCCTCGGGATGCTGAAGCAGAGCTGCTCAGATTGCGCGAATGAGGGGCGGTCGACGGGGAACGGCGACGGCGCCGACTGCTGCTGCCTTGATCATGCACGGACGGAGGAGGAGATGGAGGGGAATCCGCCAAAGGCGCCGGGGCAACGACCGAGGTCCTGATGCTGATGGGATAGGAAAGAACCCGAATCATCAACGGCCCGTCGTCAACCACCGGCGTAGGTTCTTCAATCAGCAACTCCATAGATGCGGGGATGAGCTCCGGCTTCGTGCACCAGGCCGTCAGGCAGAAGTTGTCCCTTTGGTTGATCGTGCCCGGGAGAATCTCACGGACCAAACAGAATTCATCAAGCAGCAGCTCCGCCGTTGCTAGCTCCCAAGCGTGCGCAGGGATGCCAGAAAGAGTAACCTCGACCGAGCTGGCGACGACCGCGCCAGAGGAACTGAAAAATCTAGACCATCTCATGAAGTGGAGCCTGATAGTGGTAGATATGAAAGGCTGACCACCATTGAAAACCCGAATGGTCGTCGCCTCATCTGGGAGGAAAAGCAGGAAACTCGCCGGAGAGTTGCGACGAAACATGAGCACATCCTCAGCAATACCAAATCTCTGGGCGATCTGCGAAGTGAGGAGCTCAACGGTGACACCGGAGCACTCTCCCACGACGGTCACGATGAGGACGCAGCGGAGCTCGTCCTCTCTCGTAGCCAATCTGTCCGACCAAGCCAAGATGCGTTGCGGTCTTCTCTGCTCAAAGGTTCCCCCCACTAGACCTCCCCTGTTATCAGAAAACAGAGGAGGCGGCGGCTCACGCTCAAAGTCTTCGCCAGAAGAAGACGGGGAAGGAGGGCGAATGTCCCGTCCGTCCGAGCGCCGCCGGCGGGTCCTGCGCCGCGTTCTCCTTCGACCGTCCCCCCTCTCGACAACGTTCGGTCCCGCAGCGGCAGCGGCAGCGCCACTTTCGAACGGCGCCGAAGAAGGCGGCACCTCAACAGAGCGAACCAGGCGCCAGACCATCTTCTTCGGCGGCTGGGAGAGGGCAGGACGCGCAGGGGCCGCACGGCGAGGGCACTCAGCAGAACGATGCCCCGAAGTCAGACAACGGAAGCAGCGCGTACTGTGACGGCACGCAGCGGCACGATGAGAGGAGGAAAGACAGTTGAAGCACTTTCCCTTAAGGTTTTCAGGAACTGGGCGCCGAGGGCACCGAGGAGGACGAAGACGCCTTCGGCGAGCACGTCGGCTCTCGAACTTCTGCCACCCACCAGCGTCTTGCACGACCCGAGTCATACGAAGAGGCTCAGGCCGCACGACAGGCCGCCTTGCGGGAGGAGGGGCAGGGTTGGATACGGCCGGAGCAACCAGAACATCCCGAAAACTCGCCGGAAAGGACTTGAAGCACACAGCACCAGCGGACGGGGTAGGGCTGGAGTCACTCCACCTTTGAGCTTTGGAACGACCCAGCGGAGACGGAGAGGGAGAAGAGGGTCCCGACGCGCGGGGGAACAAGGAGGCTGGCCCGAGAAAAGGCGCGGCCTTGGAGATGGCCGCCGGCTCCGGGGCGGACGCCGGCGTGGGGCTCTGGGGATGGGTAGCGTCGGGAGGTGGACAGTCGGGGGGTGGAAGGGCGGGAGACGAGGAGGCCTTCATCTCAAGAGTAGAGGAGAAACCTCCTCCTCCCTGAGTTTTTGAAGCAGAGGTTAAGAGCAAGGGGAAATTTTAAAGACGAGACAACAAATAAGAACAACACGACTAAACAAAAATCAAATTTGTTTATTTGTCTGAAGCATTACCTATTTATTCTCTCAAATTTTTGGTGCAAGTGAAATAGAAGTCTTTTTTGTTTAAATGTACTTACTTGCTGCCTACCATTTTCTGTTTTGTCAGGCGATGTGCAAAGTGAGTGAAGGAGAGAACGCTTTTGCCAAAATAGGGGAAGCCCTGGATAATCTGAATAACCGTACTGGCTCCGGTTCCAGCATACTTGGCATAAGACGGGTACCCCCTGATTCGGAACAGTCAAATTCATCTTATCAAGAGAACAGCACGTCTGGCCACTTCGACCCTGCAACAAATTGCGCTTCTAGCCCAAGTTTGCCCAATGGTTGTGATTCCGAAGCCCAATTTCCTTCCGAGTTGATTTCATCCTGTGTAGCTACCGTCCTTCTGATACAGGTAAGTCAATACAAACCGTATGAAATGGTTAGTCCTACCGCGTCTGGTGGTGTAATAATGTTGTCGCTTCCATTGATCAGAACTGCACGGAGAAGCAGTATCATCCTGCCGAAGTCGCGCACATTCTTGATTCGGCGCTTTCGCGCCTACAGCCGTGCAGCTCGCAGAACGTGCCGATCTTCAGGGAGATCGAGATGTGCATGGGCATAATCAAGAACCAAATGCTGGCGTTGATACCGACCCCTGTCCCCTAGTGCCATGGCCCCTACCGGCACCTTCACTATATATGTAGGAGACTGGATAACTGTATGTGGTGGTGTTTTTCAAATTTTTTATCCAGTTTGTACAAGGTGAATCCCATTAATTATTATTGAACCATCGAAAATGATACGTGTACTCTCTCAGCCTCTCTCGAGAGCATGTATGTAGTTGCTCCTGGGTTAGTTAGTACAATCTGGTTGCATCTTCTATTGGTGTTGGGTTAGGTGTTATTTCCTGCAGTTGAAACTCTCCTGGAGTGATGAGGCTGAAAATGGTACGGTGGTCACCCTAGGGACGCACTCAAGACTGCAATGCTCTGCGCAGCCGTGTAGAGATGGATCGGAAATCGGCGACCAGCAGCTTGTCTCGCAGCCAAAGATAAAAGTATCGGCGGTAACCGGCCGAATACCAGCCATACCAGCTTGGGCCGGTAAAAAATATGGGTTCAAAAAGTTTTAAATATAAAATTTGAATTTAAATGGATGAATAGTAATTTCGGACGGACGTAACACATTGGAAATCGGTCACACAGCGGTAACGGGCTAAAAATCGGTTAAATTCAAATCTTAAGTTTAAATTTGATAATTAAAACTCATGGCCCCTATTTTTTTCCCGTAATGTGGTTTTTAATCCTTGCTCGCAGCTGCCCGACTGGGTTTATGCCTGGCGGGTAGTCAAGAATCGCTTGCTTCTTTGCGCATGTGCCAAGTGCCAAATGTTGACTCGCACACATACAACGCGGATACAATATGAACCTAAGATTCAAGTTTCTGTTCAAAATATTTGAGTACAACAAATTTTCATTAAAAAAAAAGTCAAAACAGCTGAAAATCTTTGGCCACTGTCTTATTTCCTATGCAAATCTCTCCTACCCATGCAAAATGTTAAGGGAAGGCCACCCTTTCTGAAGCCATCTGAGGCCTCCAAAAAAAAAAAAAAGAACAAACGTGACCAGACCTATCCACACAGCTGTCTCCAAGAATAAACAATAATCCTAAATTTGCCATTCCTTGGTACTAATTTCGCATCAGAAAAGCAACGAGTGCTCGAAAAAGATGTCTCTGGGCTCGTCCTTGGTTCTCGAGGCGTAGTTCATGGCATCGTTCTGTTGCAGCTGCTGGCTCGTGTAAGAGGACGACGTCCCCGTCGGGTACTCGAACCCGGACAGGGCGAAGCTGCCATCCGCGGACTGCGTCGGCGCGCCGCCGTCGAGACCACCGAACGAGCCCTGCTGGACCGCGCCAAACCCGGAATAACCGCCGCCGCTGCCATGCAGGTAGCTCGCGGCCGGCGCCGTGGGCCTCGTGCAGGCATTGCCAGTCGCCGGCGGCGCCGCGCGGTAGAGCCCGGCGCTGCCGCGTGCGGCGGGCACGTCGTGGTTGTGCTTGCCCTCGTAGGTCGTGATCACCGCGCGCAGGTCATGCGACGCGCGCTCCACGTGCTTCCGCACCGGGCACCCGGCCATCGTGCACTTGTAGTAGCTCCTGCCAATACGAGACGTCCATGCATATAAGCTCACACGTGTCCAACACTTACAGTCTTACACCATTGAGTTGAGTAGTAGTACTATTTGCAATGGAGAAAGAAACGAATGGACGAGTTGAGCTTTACGTTCGTACCTTGGGTTTGGGTTGCCCTTGACCACCTTCTGCCCGTACTTGCGCCATCGGTAGCCATCGTCGAGGATGTCGATGTCGCTCATCGTCTGGACGACGACCCTCGGCTCCCGCACCGTCCGGTTGCCGGCCAGCGAGATCCTCTCGCCGTCACCGTCTTTCCTCCATTTCTTGGAATCAGGTTCGTCGTCGTCGAACTCTTCGCCGACGTTGCTGACCAGCGGCGAGCTCACGCCATTGATCTCGTCGTCCCCGAAGGACGCCGACGAGTTCTCGGGGGTCGCCACGGGAGTGCCGGAGAGGGCGTCGGCCGACGCGTCGTTGGCGCCCTTCAGCGCGTACGGCGCCGAGCCGGAGCCCCGGCGCGGGTTCTTCGGCTTGGGGTGATTGTGCGTGCCCTTGTACACAATCTCCGTGACCTGGCCGTCCGGCGACCGCTCCACCTTCTTCTTGGTGGGGCAGCCGGCGAAGCTGCACTTGTAGTAGCTGCGCGGGTTCTCGCTCCCCTTCATCTGCTTCTGCCCGTACTTGCGCCAGTTGTAGCCGTCGTCCGACGGCCGCCGGCTCTGCTGCTCACGGAAGGCGCCGGCCCCAGACATCGAGTTGTAGCCGCCATTTCCGAGTATGTCATGCGTCATCGTCGACGCCGCCGTGATGCCCGACGAGGTCGCCTCGAATGGTATCGAGAAGTCCGCCGGCCTCGTGGCCGCGTCCATGCTCGGTTCTTGATAGCTCCATGGCTGCTGCTGCTCGCCGTTGTACGAGTCTCCTCCCTACAGTAGTGCAATATTAGTATCAGACATCACATACGTCACACGTGTGCAATGGTTTCGAATGACTTTTGACTAAGAGCAAGTACAATAGTATAGCCAACTAATGGCTATAACACTTGTCCATTTCATTTATAGTCTTCAAAAAAATAGTTTATACAATAAGGTAGCTATTACAATAACTATTTGGCCCTACGTGTAAGAGAGTGAAATGCATATTTTTACGTGCTATAGCTAACTGTAATTTAGTAGCCAGCTTCCTTCTCTCTCTTCCTTTCTCTTTCTGCCACGTAAGATTTGGTTGATATTATATTTGCTATAGTCTGCTGACTAAGTCTTATTGTACCTGCTCTAATTGAGCTTAGAGTTGGAGCTAGCGTTGACTATTGCGCTTAATTTGCAAGGGTGAGCGTGACAGCACAAGTTTTTTTTTTTGCCATTTAAGGTCAGCATCCGTCGTCATGAGAAATCTCCAAATAGAGTAAAAAAATATGTTAAGAGATCTGGAGATATGCATGTAGGCTTTGGCATAAAGTATCTTCGGACAGGTCACCTAGTATTAGCAGTAGCTTTTAATTGTGGACAAGTCAGCCCTCAACAGACCACCTCACAAAGAAAGCACGGACGCTGTTGATCTGGATAGGCTTTGTCTGCAATTTTTTTAGCGGTAAAATTGTGACAGACGCTCACTGGTAAGTGGGCCTCTAAATTCCAAGCTGGACATCGGGCCCATCTATCAGTCATCCGTTTGTAAACGTTTTTTCCTTGCTTAATTTGCATGTACTCCATCTGTCTCAAAATATAAGTTGTTATGGTTACATACAAATTAAGATTTAACTATATGTTAAAGTATATAAATTTTTATATAAAAATAGTACAATTAGATTTATCTTACAAAATACTTTTATTATATATATATATATTATTGCTAGTATATTATGATAATAAATTATAGTTGAAATCTTGTATTGCAGACCATAAAAATAAAATACAACCTATATTTGAAGACGGATGAGTATTAGAAGTTGCACATGTTTGTCTTACCAATGGAGCCATTAGCATGGACGACTGCTGGAAGGAGGACGACGCCGTCGTCGTCATTTCGGTCATCGTTGTCGGCACCGACGCCGTCGTCTGGAACGTGAAGTCGGAGTACTGCCGCTGCTCGTCCTTGACGCTTCCCTGCAGGTTCTCCGGCGTCCCCATCCAGTTGAACGGCTGCGAGGGGAACGCGCCCGTCGTTGGCGATGGGAATAACTGAAACAGACAGAAAGGCGAACACAGTAGCGTCAGCCACAAATATCAGTACATGCTTGGTACATATGTCGACTTCTGCTTTTCTCTTTGAGAGTGACATACACTGGGGGTGAGGAGGATCGGCGAGTCGAGGAAGCCGGAGGGCATGTTGAAGCACGCCGAAGGCGATGCCGGCGGGAGGGAGAGCGGGAGAGAAGACGGCGTCATGGCCTTGAACTTCGACACCCCGGCTCCCCCGCTGACTGCGCCACCGCAGGCAGAACCGCCCAGCAGGTTCGCGAAGGAGAGCGCGACGGGTCCCGAGTTGGCCGGCGCACCGAGGCTACCGGGAGCGGAGGTCATCGGAGGCGCGGAGACCGACGGAGAGAGAGAGGGGGAGCGAGGCGAGTGCAGGATCGATCGATGGTGATCTCGAAGACGCAGCACTGGTTGGAGCTTTATATCGAGGTTTGAACATTTGACCGTTGACCAGTCAAAGCCCGGGGCGTTTGACTGGCGGCTGCGACCACATGCTAATGTAATAGATGCCCACAAATGGGAGTGCGTCGAGACGCTTACGTGGCAGCGTGGCGGGGCTTGTGATTGGCCGGAGCGTGGGCGGAGGGGTTGACGGTCGTGAATCGTTTCTTTGACCTGTTCCGTTCGATGGGCTAGGTTAACCGCAATGTGCACATTTCATTAGTTAATTTAAGCTATAGAAGGGCGTATCAGTGTAGTGCTTTTGTGACGAATAGGAGGCCTGCCTTGCGAAGTAATTAAACTATCGTGATCGTTGGGTAACTTAATTTGGTAAGTATGCTTGGGGTTATCTGTCACTCTTTAGATGCTTAATTTCTTTAAAAAGAGGCCCGAACAAACTCTGTTGTATTTTCTCATTTGATCAATTTTGTTAGGTAATTAATTGTACTCTTTCTTCTTTTATTAATGCAATGACACGTAAGTCTTTTACGTGTTCTAGAAAAAATTTCTACTCTGTGTTTCAAAATGGCCAATGATTTTGGATTTAATTGACCGGTTCTACTGCTCGAGTTTGCAGTCAGATTATCTGCTCGAATTGTATTTCAGTGACAGTGGAAGTCACAAAACGACGATTATATATTCTACATTTTTTTCGGGGACGATTATTCTACATGGATTACTCGTAACTGGACCTAAGGTGATGATCGACTTGCTAATTGACCTCTTCTTCGATTTTTTAGTCGGTGCAGACTAAATTCATACTAGCTCGTTTTGACCTAGTTTAAATTTATACATATGTGGCTTCATAAGTTTAAATCACTACCAAACTGTCGGCTTATTTCTAATTAGTTTGATTTTTAATGTTAAGCCATGCATTCAAAGTTTCAACAGAAGTTAAAGAAAAATCTAGGCTTGCAGAGAGAGTTCATAAGGATATGACTTGTGACAACTTATTGTTAGAATGATCTCAGGGGATTTGGCCCAACGGCCAAATCCCCCCCCTTGCTCGCGCCCTGATCGGGGGCGCCCAGCCCATTATGGCTGGTGGGCCCCTGTCGCCAGCGCCATATAAAGAGGTGGGGGCCGGGGCGGCACGCAACACGAGGTTCACCGTGCCGCCGCCAGACCCACCGACAAACCCTAACCGATCTAGAGGGGGGCGCTCCAGCGACGGGAACACCACCGGCTCCTCTGCCTCTTCTCCAGATCACCGCCGCCAGGAGCCGCCGCCGCCCGGGACGCGCCGCCGTCTTCGTTCTTCTCCGACCGTCGCCGTGCCCGCGCGACGCCGAGATGGCCACCTCTTCCTCTACGTCTGAAGGTTGGTACCCCACTCCCTCACGGTATCCCTCAA
Source organism: Dendrocalamus latiflorus (assembly GCA_017311315.1). Taxonomy (NCBI): domain Eukaryota; kingdom Viridiplantae; phylum Streptophyta; class Magnoliopsida; order Poales; family Poaceae; genus Dendrocalamus; species Dendrocalamus latiflorus. The sequence continues at coordinate 23,545,760 of CM029620.1, forward strand.
GAACGCGAACCCAAAAGAAAAGAACCCGCTAGATCTAAACCCTAGGAGATCCTAGACATAACAATGGTATCAGAGCCACCCCTAGGCGTAGATCTATGCGGGAAAAGAAAAGAAAAGATTATCCCGAACCCTAGCTCCCCGGATCGGAAAGAAAGAAACAAAAAAAAAAGAGGAAAAGGGGATCGGGCTTACCGGATGTTGGACGACCGCCGCCCGGCTCCTCGGGCCGCCGTCGTGTGCGCCGGGGCAGCCGCGCCCGCCGCCGATCCGTTGCCCCGAGGCCGAGCGCCACCGCCGCTCTGCGGGAGATGTTGGGCCGCCGCCGGGGGTGCGCGAGCCGCCGTCACCCCGCGCGGGTCGCCGCACGCACGCCGTCCGGCCGCGCTCCGCTCGGGTGCTGCCGCTGCCGCGCCGCCATGGCGCCGCCGCCTCCCGTCCGCGTGCGGGCCGCCGTCGCCACGATCCGATTTTTTCGGGTGGGGCTTGTGCGTTTTGGCATTAGGTTTAGGGTTCGGGGATGTATCCCCACCGAGAGCGCGTCTTGGCCGTCCGATTGAATGGATGGCAGTGATCACGCGTGGGAGGCGCGGGGCCAGTTGGGCCGGCTGGCGCTGCATAGGCCGGAGGCCTGCGGGGGTTTTTGGGCCGCGCGGGGAGAAAGAGGCCCGCTGGCCGCGTGCGCGCGCGTGAGGCGCGGGGAGAGCGGGCCGGCTGGGCCGCGGCCGAAAGAATGGGCCAAAATGGCCAAATGAACAGTGATTTTTTTAGGAATGTTTTTTATTGTTTTTCCAGAAGCATTTATGAGTGAATTTGAATGCAAATTGAACCAAAATCTCTGTAAATTTTTGCACCAACGTGTTAATTTTTACAGAGATTGATCAGTACAGTTTTAATGCTTCTGAATAATGAATTATTTTGAATAATTTCAGTTTCCGCTGCAAAAGTTAAGATTGAATGATTTTCATTATTAAATTCAAACCAACGGGAGAATTTAATTTTGGAAAAATAGATAAAATTTCTAGAGATTTATGATATTGTTATTTTCTGACCAACGTTGTTAATAACAGTATTATAAATTTTTTTAATGATGATTTTATGCATTATTTCTATTTCTGCCCAACGGTGATGTAGATTTAATGTATGATAGAATTGTTTTTAAATTGTATGTCGTATTTTTGACCAACGTTGGAAATAAGGCATATAATTTTGATGTTACGTTCTCACTGTATTTGAAATATTTTTCAGGAGGATACAACTTGATGAGTTGTATTAGAGAAATCCCCACTCTCAAAGGTGATAATTATGGAGAGTGGAAGAAAAAGATAGACTTAGCGTTTATCTTGGCTGAGGTGGACTGGGTCCTCACTACAGCACGTCCCACTGAGCTTTTGGCGCCAGTGAGGGAACAGAATGAGGATGACACTACATGGCAGAAAAGACAGATGGATCATGCTCCCCTACAGATGTCTTATGACATTGATCATAAGAAATGGACCACAGCCAACAAGAAATGTATAGCTGTAATAAAGAACACAATTGAGCCTGCGATTCTGGGCTCAATTGCAGAGTGTGACACTGTCACTGAATACCTTGATAAAATAAAGAGTCAGTTCACTGGCTCTTCAAAGACTTATGCTACACAGCTGATTAAGCAGCTGGTAACAGAAAGGTATTCTGGCAATGGCAATGGCATAAGAGAGCACATTCTTAGAATGATCAACTTGGCATCTAAACTTAAACCGATGGATTTGGCTCTCAAGGATGAGTTCCTTATTCATTTGGTTTTTGCTTTTTTGCCAAAAGAGTTTGACACTTTTGTTGTCAACTATAATATGCAGCCCGAGAAATGGGATATGGAAAAGTGCATAGCTATGTGCGTGCAAGAGGAGGAAAGAATCAAATCCTCACATGGTGGTTTTATAAACTATGTGAAGGATAACAAGAAAAAGAATTACAACAGTAACCCCTTCTCAAAGAACAAGGGCAAAGCCTCTGTACATCAGCCTCAACAGAATAAATTTGCTGTAGACAAAGACCAGTGCCTTCACTGCAAGAAGACGGGACACTACAAGAAGGATTGTCCTGATTACTTAAAGATGATAATGGCTAAGAAAGGTGAGAACATTATTACCTTTATAAATGAATGCCTGTATGTACAATATTCGAAATCCACTTGGTGGATTGACTCAGGAGCAACTGTTCATGTTGCTAATTCTTTACAGGGATTCCGTTCGACGAGGACTACGCAAAGAAAAGAAAGATGCGTTAAAGTCACAAATGGAGTCGAAGCTGAAGTTGAAGCCGTTGGCGATCTTTCATTAGAATTAGCTAATGGCTCCACTCTTTTACTTAGAGATGTCCTTTTTGTACCCTCTTTACAGAGGAATTTGATTAGTGTGTCAAATTTGGACAAAGATGGTTATGATTGCAATTTTGGAAATGGCAAGTGCGAAATAATGTTTAATAAAGAATGTGTTGGTATTGCTATAATACAGAATGAGCTTTATTTGTTATCATTGTGTGATGATGTGAATGTCGTATGCGATAATGAGAACGTTGCGTGCGAGAAAGTGATTGAATCCTCGTCTACGAATGTAAACAGAAAACGAAAGAGAACTCTAGATGAGTCGTCGAAATTATGGCACTGTCGTTTAGGCCATATTTCGAGGGAGAGAATAGAAAGACTAGTAAAGAATGATATTCTTCCTCCATTAGAGTTCTCAGACTTAGAACAATGCAGAAAATGCATTAAAGAAAAATATGTAAAGAAAATAAAGAAAGACGCTAAAAGAAGCACAGGAGTTCTACAAATTATTCACACAGATATTTGTGGTCCTTTTCCTGTGAAAAGTGTGGATGGATATGACTCATTCATAACATTCACAGATGATTACTCCCGTTATGGATATATTTATCCAATCAAAGAAAGAAATGAAGCCTTGGATAAATTCAAGATATTTAAGGCTGAAATTGAAAACCAACACAATTTAAAGATTAAGATAGTCCGATCTGATCGTGGGGGGGAGTACTACGGTCGACATACCCCATATGGACAAGTTCCTGGACCTTTTGCAAGGTTTTTACAGGAAAATGGTATAGTGGCCCAGTATTCTATGCCGGGCGAACCTCAGCAAAATGGAGTAGCTGAAAGACGCAACCGTACCCTGATGGATATGGTGCGAAGTATGATGAGCTAGTCCACACTCCCATTGAGTTTATGGATGGAGGCGTTGAAAACCGCCATTCATATTCTCAACAGAGTGCCTAGTAAGTCGGTGCCCAAAACACCGTACGAGTTGTGGACAGGAAGAGTTCCCTCACTAAACCACTTACGTGTGTGGGGGAGTCCTGCTGAGGCTAAAGTATTTAACCCAAACCTTGGGAAACTTGATCCCAAAACAGTAAGTTGCCATTTCATTGGTTACCCTGAAAAGTCAAAAGGTTATCGTTTCTACTGTCCAGACAGATATACAAAGTTTGTAGAAACGAGACACGCTGTCTTCTTAGAGGATGAAATGATGAGGGGGAGCATGGTAGCTCGAGAGATTGACCTTGAAGAGAAGCGGGTGTATGCGCCCACTCCGATGATTCAAGAGCCATTCTTCACACTACCTGCTGTCGCTGCACCGACGGTGCAAGACACTGTGGTGCCAGCACCTGTTATTGTTCCTCCCATGGCAACAATGAATGAGAATGAAGAACCTGTTCTTCAGGATCATATAGAACCTATTGCCACAGATGAGGAGGAGCAACAGCAGCCTCAAACAGTAGATGTACCAAATGAGGAGGCCTCGAGGAGGTCTCAAAGAGTAAGAAGATCAGCTATTTCTGATGATTATCAGATTTATCATACAGAGGAATTTCAAATGGAGGATGATCCCACCTCATTTGAAGAAGCCATGAGAAGCGAAAATTCCTCAAAATGGCTTGAGGCCATGGAAGAGGAGATGAGGTCCATGAAGACTAATAAAGTCTGGGACTTGGAAATTATTCCTAAAGGAGCCAAAACAGTAGGCTGTAAATGGGTCTACAAGACAAAACATGACTCCCAAGGGAATGTAGAAAGATACAAAGCGCGACTTGTGGCAAAAGGATTTACGCAAAGAGAAGGGATTGATTACAATGAGACCTTTTCTCCAGTCTCATGTAAAGACTCCTTCAGAATCATAATGGCATTAGTAGCACATTATGATTTAGAGTTACATCAGATGGATGTAAAGACGGCATTTCTTAATGGGGATTTGGAGGAAAATGTTTACATGGCACAACCGAAAGGTTTTGTCGTGGAAGGAAATGAAAGAATGGGATGCCGCCTAAAGAAATCGATTTATGGGTTAAAGCAAGACAGTGGTACTTGAAGTTTGACAGTACAATAAGAAAATTTGGGTTTAAAGAGAATGTTGAGGACAACTGTGTTTATGCAAAGTTTAAAGATGGAAAGTTTATCTTCCTAATCCTGTATGTGGATGATATCCTACTAGCTAGTAGTGATGTTAGTCTGCTACTGGAGACAAAGAAGTTTTTGTCCTCAAACTTTGATATGAAAGATCTTGGTGAAGCTTCGTTCGTTCTAGGGATCGAAATTCACCGGGATAGAAATGAGGGGATATTGGGACTGTCACAAAAGGCATACATAGAGAAAGTCTTAAAGAGATTTGGGATGCATAAATGCAGTCCTTCACCTGCACCTATAGTCAAGGGCGACAGATATGGGGATTTTCAATGCCCCAGGAACCAGTATGAGATCGATCAAATGAAAGCGGTTCCATATGCTTCAGCTGTCGGAAGCTTACAGTATGCTCAAGTGTGCACACGCCCTGACTTAGCATTTGTTACCGGGTTACTTGGCAGATTCCAGAGCAATCCTGGAATAGAACATTGGAAATTAATAAAGAAAGTCTTGCGCTATTTGCAAGAAACAAAAGGCCTCATGATGACATACAGAAGATCAGATTTACTCCATATAGTGGGGTATACAGATTCTGATTTTGCGGGAGATGATAGAAAGTCTACATCCGGATATGTATTCACTCTCGCTGGAGGAGCTATATCGTGGAAAAGCTCAAAGCAAACCGTCACTACATCGTCCACAATGTATGCCGAGTTTGTAGCATGTTATGAGGCTACGGGGCAGGTGAACTGGCTAAAGAAGTTCATACCCGGTTTAAAAGTGGTTGACGACATCAATAGACCACTTAAGTTGTACTGCGATAATGAACCCGCAGTAACGTATGCCCACAACAATAAGTCAAGTGGTGCTGCCAAACACATTGACATAAAATACTATGTTGTGAAAGATAAAGTTCGGGATCAAATTATAAGTCTTGAGCACATAAGTACCGCAAAGATGTTAGCGGATCCGCTTACTAAAGGCTTACCACCCAACGTGTTCAGAGAACATGTAGCCGGCATGGGTTTAAGGGAAAGCCTATGATTCCTGGACTAAAAGATGGCCCAAAAGATTAAAGTAACTATTTCAGAACAGAGAGGTGTATTGTAACTGTTGAATCTATCGGCGATTGACCGTGACGATGAGACATGTTCTATGCACTAATCTGTGATGGAATGTGTAAAGTCAAAAGTAATCAAAGATAAAGTATAGATTGAGATCAAGAGGGAGAATGTTAGAATGATCTCAGGGGATTTGGCCCAACGGCCAAATCCCCCCCTTGCTCGCGCCCTGATCGGGGGCGCCCAGCCCATTATGGCTGGTGGGCCCCTGTCGCCAACGCCATATAAAGAGGTGGGGGCCGGGGCGGCACGCAACACGAGGTTCACCGTGCCGCCGCCAGACCCACCGACAAACCCTAACCGGTCTAGAGGGGGGCGCTCCAGCGACGGGAACACCACCGGCTCCTCTGCCTCTTCTCCAGATCACCGCCGCCAGGAGCCGCCGCCGCCCGGGACGCGCCGCCGTCTTCGTTCTTCTCCGACCGTCGCCGTGCCCGCGCGACGCCGAGATGGCCACCTCTTCCTCTACGTCTGAAGGTTGGTACCCCACTCCCTCACGGTATCCCTCAAGAACGCGAACCCAAAAGAAAAGAACCCGCTAGATCTAAACCCTAGGAGATCCTAGACATAACACTTATAATCTGAATTTGACCAAACATATTTCAGACTTATGCCACAACTTACAACCTAGCTAGTTTTTGCCCGGCTTGATACCCTGCAATAAGCTAGCCCGACAGATCGATTTATGACGGATATAGCAACAAAGAAGCACAAGAAGACAAGCTGAAGTACACGTGGGACTTGCTAACAAGCAACGTGGTTGGCATGTTTGGAGGGGCGGATTCTTCTCCGGCCGAGTGTAAACTTACGAGTCCTATGCGAAAACAACAACGCATATATGGTACTACGTATCAAGTAACCGGTCCATTCGCACGTACGAGTTTAGACTTAAACGACGTCTCCGCGTTGTTGCCTTGGCCCCCGGCAAACCATGCGTGTGATTCTTGTATCAAGCACAACGAAGGAAGCATCAAGCAAGCATGCGTGTGGTTCTTGTAAAGATGGACGTAGGAGATGCAAGAGTAGTCAGAGTAGACGTTTCTCTTACTGCAGAGTAGCTGGAGCTTTGCAAGTGACGAGTTATTATCCTTCCAATTGCTTGCGTTAGTAGCAGTGATAGTGCAGTTAATTTCCGTGGGATGATGCTAGCTACTTGGCAGCTTCACCAAATCATCCCTATGTTAAAGATGGTGGACTCTCTGCCTCCTCGCCTGTGCCACGTGGACTCCTTACGCTCTTCCTCTGACGAGCGTGTGTGAGCGCTCCTACGCTGCCTCCTCGCCTGTGCCATGTGGTGGTGATCCCACGTGTATGATGAGTAATTGACATCAGTTTATGAGAGTCGAGTTTGGTTTGAGCGGTTCGGACTCGAGTCATTGCATGGTGCAACGGGCTCGGTCGGACTTGGTCATTCCTGGTCAAACGGGTTAGGATGCATATTCTGATATTTTGACAGGTTTGGGCTTCAGTGTGTGTAAGTATGGTGTGTTTATACCATTTACGCTTTCATGTATCGAGCGGTGCTATTTGATGTGTTTCTTGTCTGTGTGGCTGCAGGACATCGGGTGGAGTCGTGGCGAGACACGGTAGACCGGACTAGGCGCAGGTGACACTGAGGTCAGAACGGTCGAGGATGTGTCGAAGACGACGTGGACTCGAGGTGGTTGCGAGGCGTGCGAGACAAGGAGCGCGGAAGCTTCCCGGAAGGTGCAGGAGGGGCGAAACGGGAATTTCGCAAGGCTGCACAAGCGGGAGCGGGCTCCGTTGGATTTAGCGAGCGTAACGGGGCGGAGACCCGTTAGCCGTGGGCTATAAATAGGTTGGAGGGGCTGCATGTCCACTTGAGCACTTGAGGAGAATTAGGGTTTGCTAGAGTCAAAAGAGGCTTTGGGAGTTTGTTTTGGCTTTAGGCTTTAGTGGGTGAGAGTGGTTGGAGAGGCAGAGTGTGCTCCCTCTGTCCCATTCGATGGGTTCTAGATAGAACATAGTGTTCTTCTCCCTTCCTAAGCATGTATGGGTTGTGTTCTTGAGGTCTAGGGAGAGGGAGAGGATGAGTTGAGGATCTTGTAATCATTCCTCTTATATCAATCATGTATCTCCTTTCCTCTCTATCAATATGAGATGGTTTTGGCTGAATTTGATCAAGTCTCAGGCTCTCTGTGGTTTTTGCCCTTCGATGGTTTCTAGGTTTGATTTTTTACCTTTTGAGGTTCTTCCTCTTTCTTGCTGGGAAGGCCCAAAATGGGTTGCTCTATGTTGGGATGATGCCTCAAGATCATTTGATCAAGTTTCCCAAGAGCAAACTTCATTTTAATTTCAGTTTTTGGTTTTGAGCCTCCCCTGTTCATGTTTTGCATTTCTAGGGTTTGGTGCTGTTCTTGATTCCCTTGTTGAGATGGCTTGAAATTTGGTATGGAGAGTCCAGAGGCTATTAATTAGCTACCCTCAAAATTTCATAGCCAAAGGATCAACGGTTGGGGAGTAATTTGATTTTTGTCTCAGCTCGGGCAAAAATTTCAGATTTTTACCCAAATCTGAAATTCTTGTTTCTTGGAGTGATTTTCTTGAATTTGGCTCTTGGCTTATTCTTCTGGGAGTGTTCCCTAGCTTTCCTCAAAGTTTCCCAAGCCAAGAATTCAAGAATCCTTGCGATTTCCTCAATTTTCTGAAAATTCTGTTTGCTAATTTTCTCGAGAGGTACTATCGCTCCTCGAGAGGTACTACCGCTCCTCGAGAGGTACTACCAGTTTTATTCGGACCAGTCTGATCAGCAGCGATAAAACGTTCGGACAAGTCCGATCTTCGTGTGGTACTACCGCTCCTCGAGAGGTACTACCGCTCAGAGGTACTACCGCTCAGAGGTACTACCGCTCGTCTCTGTGGTACTACCGATTGCAGTCAGATTTGCTCTGAATTTATTTTTCTTGACTGTTTCTTTCTGGATTTGATTTTTCCTTGTTGCCTTGTCTTCCAGTTGTGCATATCTTCTACCTTCATAGCTTCCATAGCTATTGGAGAAGAAGTATAAGTGTGGGTATTTGAGGGGCGAATTTAATTTTTTAGAAAGCGACATTCACCCCCCTCTGTCGCCATTTCGGTCCAACACCTTTCGGTTGCCCTTTCCACCTCGGTTCGCTCGCTTCTCAGTCTGCACTGCAGTCTGCATCCTGCATTTCCCTGTCCTTCGCCTGCTTCTCGGTCTGCAGCGCGGTCTACATTCGTCTTGCTTTACGTTGGTTAGCTCCTCACCATTTTCTTTGTTTTCCACACACTTCAGTTTGTATCAACGACGGGCCGTTCTGCGATGCGCCATGTTCCCCTTCCTGCTAAGCTCTCCTACCCGATTTATGCAATCTCCTCTCTTCCCCAACCCTTCAGCCTGTGTTAATGGGGGCTATTGTTTTGTTCGAACTTACATCTTTGCCAGTAGGAAGACCTTACTGTCAAATATGCTTGCTTGGACCAGCTATGCGTTAGATCCTGTCCTTTTTTGTTGTTCCTCACCAATGGTTGGTTCGCTTGCCTTATGTATTAGCCTCGCTGGCTTTGTTCCCCTTTGTTTGTTTGTGAGGATTTGTTGCCTCGCTATTTATTGTTACGAACTTATGTTTTTGTCAACAGGGGGCGTTTAGGTGGTTAGTTTAGTTACTTTGGTTGGTACTTTGTCTTCGTATTCACTGTTGCTCCCTTTCCAATGTAGGCCCACTGCTGCTTTACACACCGTCTGAAGATCACCAGCTTTATTTCATTGTGTTTACCCATTCTTGCAAAAATCCTGATTAATCTTAGTTGCGGTAAGTGCTTCTTCCATGTGGTTAGCCTCCATTGCGGTGATTACCCCTTTCATGCGATCTACTATTTACAATCCTCATGAATTTGGTTCCCTACTCCCTGATTGTGTACTGCTCCTACCTCCTCGGTGCTGTTACGTTCCCAAGTTTGATTACGTCCCTCTTTATTATAGCCATATTTGCTTTACCCATTTTACTATTACTCTCTTTGTAATGTAGGACCATTTTGGCTTGATTCAGTGTTCTGCGCTGCTCATGCTGGCTGTTTTACGCACCATCTGAGGATCATCGGCTTTATTTTGGTGTGGTCAACTTTGGTTTCGGCGTGATCCTGATTAACCTTAGTTGCGGTACATGCCTTTTCCGTTACCTCCCAGATTTGATTACGTTCCTCTTTGGAATAAGTCCCTCTTGAGTGCCTTTATGAGTTCCGAGTTTGTTCACGATTTATGAATGGTTATTTCATTGTGCTTGTGAATTTGATTTTTTAGTGTGTGTGCCCGTTTGTGCAATGCCTGCACTGGTTCTTACTTTCTTAACTACGTTTTTTTACGCCTTCTTACCTATGCTGTTCATGTGAACACCACCTTCGTCAATTATCGTCTGATTACTACATTGTGCTGAAATATGAATTTCTTTACAGCATTTCTGTATGGTTATAGTTAGTTACTACATTATGCTTACTTACTCTATTAGATTACTGCTTATTTCAGTGATTGGTTTCTCCAAAACCATTTCGTATCAGAGTTACTTATTTTATATGTCTTATTACTTTTGTTGCCCATTTGATCCATCTACTCATTGTGCATGACTCCTACTCTTTTATTTACTACATCATTCACATTCCGTTACTATATTCTTCTTCCTACTATTACCTTCTAAGGTCTAACTATGTTCGTCTTTAGAATAATTAAGTTCCTTGTGAGTGCCTTCATGGGTTCCGTGGCCAGCTATGCTCTACCTACCAACAAAACTATCGTTACTAAATACCACTCTATTAGAGTTTACCCTGTATTAGTTGATGTGAACTTATTCTAACATGCCCTGCTGTTCAAATCCTTTTTCTTTTCTCATCGTCCAAAACATATACTATTTTTCGCATACCTGTATGTGTTATTTTAACCTTCTGATTTTACTTACATATTTTTCCCTTCTTGGCAATTACTACAACCCCACACTATTCAGACTATTCTACTTACCATCACAGACAAACCAATTTCAACATTCCATTCTTCCTATACCAATATGAGTTGCAGCTTACAGCCCAAAAAGATATACATATGCACCACCATTAGATTCATCTACTATATACAATGCCTTCACCAAACTATACAGATGACTAACACAGTTTGTACTACAGATAAAACAAAAACTATTCTCTTCAGATTCTCTCCATACTTGATAAAACACATACATCACAAAAACATATACCACAAATAAACACCTCGAACATACCAATGCACAGCAAAATATTATTGATTAAGCTACCTACATACATTACTCAATTGTTTGTACAAACTAACCTATGTGGCGTGCCGCCGCGCATACACACCTAGTATTACAAGGTGAGGACTATTCGACGTGAACTAGTCATAGCGCCAACGTTGCGGTGGTGTTTTTTTTGTAATTTTTCATGTTGTTGTATTTTTTTATCCGATTTTGATTAGGTCCAACCACTTTTAGGTGGGTCCGATCACTTTTAGTCAGATTTGGTCACTGCTGGTCTTTCCAATCACTTGAAGGGTCCAATCAGGTTTCGCTCAAGCAATACAAACTGGTCGGGGTTATGATTGGGATCATCTTCATGTTTGTGATGGGCTCTGCGATGACTGGAGTCATATGTGGCTATTCGAGATGCTTCTGACTACAACTCTTCACCGTCATCTTCTAAAACTCTCTGAGAGGAGTGCTATTCTTGTCTCCGAGAAGGTTACCGTTCTAGTTTCTGATAGATTTCTGTTTTATTGCTAACTAGGACTCTGTTCCTTTTCTCGCTTGAGACTCTTGTTCCCAAGGCTATTTATATCCTTTGTAAGCTACATGGTAGAAGGGGTAAAATCACATATACGTCAAGCACGTTCTGTAACATCTCCTCGTATAGTGATTTCATCGATTATACGTCCATGATTTTTCATCCGAAGGAGACTTCCACGTTAAATTTTCATCCTGTGTTCTTCATTGTTTTTCATTGTTTCGTGCTCTGTCTTGTCGATTTCATAACATGTGGTTTCGATCCTAACAAGTGGTATTTGAGGATCAAGTTCAAAGCTGCTGCCCCAGGAGGAGGAGACTCCGGGACAGCCATTACCCGGCATCAAGAGTGGCATCCAGGAGGTTATCATTCTTGGTGTTTCAACTTGCCTTGATTCCGTTCCCCATCTCGACTCTGATTTGGCGTCAACCCGCACCACGCCGAGCGTCAATTAGTGTTTTACCTTGGTGACTGTTCCAGTGTTAGGTTTTGCCAATATTATCGCACGCGCTGCTCGGCGTCATGCTATGACATCGTATTGCACCATCTTTGTCGATGATCTTCTGTCTCAACCTATCATCATCTTCCATCAAGAAGTTGTGATATCATTTCTGCATATTTTTTGTTGGAGGTGGAGTTCCATTGCAAATCAGACCGTTGTGCCTATTATTAGCGGCATCCATGTGGGCTTAATCATTAATTATTTCTTTGACGATCCATCATTTTCTACCGGTTACTGTAGCAAGATTACGCATATATAGAGTATAAGGTGGATGTGCGGGTTTTCAACATAATTTGTGCTACGCTTGATCAAGAAGATTTTAAAGAAAAAACAATGTTAGATGTGGAGACAATTGAATTTGGTGTTTCATTTATTGTTTAGATATGTTGCAATTTGAATCGCTTGGGTGACCATCATGGAGGAGTTTAGTGTATTATTTTCGCCACAGTAGGAATTCGGTTCAAGATGGAGATTATTATATTTTGTGATCTGAATTTGGTTGGATTCAACCACTGATGGTCTTTCCGACCGCTTGAAGAGTCTGATATATTTCGCTCAAGCAAGGTGAATTGGTCGGAGATTATGATTGGGATTGTCTTCATGTCCGTAATAGACTCTGCGCCGACTGGAGTCAGACATGGTTACTCGAGACACTTGCAACTATGACTCTTCACCATTATCTTCTGAGGCTCTCTGAGCAGGGTGCTATTCTCGTCTCCGAAAATATTACTGTTCTAGTTTCCGATATGTCTTTGTTTTATGGCTGACTAGGATTTTGTTCTTTTTTCATTAGGGACTATGATGCTTCGCCTATATATGTATCTTTGTAGTCACACAGTTGAGATACATCGAAGTTCCTTGTGCTTGTAATCTCTTCTCGTATAGTGAATTTCATTTTTATGTCTGTTGTTTTTCCTGAAATAGTTTTCTATGTTAAATTTGTCTCTCATTATTTTGATCTTCTATTTTACTGTGTGTTTTATAGCACGTATATTTTTGCAACTCACAATCCTGATTTTTTTTTTTTGTAATTTCATATGGGCTCTCTCCTTGTAGGATCGTATTTTGCAATGGAAGATTTGATGAGGAGAAATTAACAGATTTGATGTGTACCGGCAGTGAGTGTGATCCTCGCCATTTATACGTGCCAGCTAAGGAGCAGGCAGAGCTAAAATCTTTATGGGAAACGTGAGAATGTTCTTGCTTCACAAAAATAAAGAGAAGGAAATGCTATTTTCATGTCAAAATGGCTGAACCAGGAACCAGTCCTCGTGGATCCATCTTCTGCTAGTACTACTGCTAGTGGTGATGCGTGTTAAAAAATAAAGCTGTGCTTTCCATTGACTTGGCAGGCTATGGAGATGCGTTAATTTTCTCAATGCATCAAATCAAATGATGAAACGGATTGACGGTGGTAAAGTTGTCAAACATACGGTATCCCAGATCGACGAAGAGTTTGCTGTTGAATCAGGAAGTGAAGTGGTCGTATTCTCAATAGCTAGGTTAATCAGGGGAGGAGAGAAGAGATGCACCATTACTACATAATTAAAAAGAGGGAGATGATCATGATGAAGAATATGAAGCTATTCCACATTCTTTAGTTTTCGCAATGGAAGCGTGAGAATGGATGTACTTGTAGACACAGGCTGAGACAAAAAGAGGGGTTGATGTTACTAACTTACTATTGCAAGTACTGAACAGGTGATTATTTGGGTTTTTTTGGTGGCTTATGGCTGAAAAGCACTGTAGCTGATTGAAAAAACACTGTAGCTGACAGAGACTTGTTTAGCATAATTAAATTTTAAAAAAATTAAAAAATATATAAAAAAATATGTTAGCCTATTACGTATAATACAAACAAATACGGGAAAAAGAACCGGCAAAAAAACTCAACAAAAAGCCAAAAGTTCAGAAAAAGACGAAATTTATAAATAGTGAAAAATAAGCCTGAAGCCAGAAGCTGAAGCTCTTTTGATCACCACCACACCAGTTGTTGTTAGCCATGAACTCTTCTGCCAAATACTCAGCATAAAAAATAGTACTCTCGCCAGCCACTCCATTTCACCTCAAAAGCACGTGTATTGCATGACATCTGACAGAATTACAGTACAGAACAGAACTGAATAGCCTATACATCAAGTAGGAGTAATTGCATAGAAAAATTCAGCCGCAAATCAAAAGGCGTATGGTAATTTTCCTTTACAACAAATATACAAGTTCATCTCATTGTACCGAGTAGGCTCATGATAATTGCCTTGTTGGGTCGCCCCATGCTATGATCCATGTTCATTTTCTCTGTGTACAACAGATGGAGTAGGCGCCTTCATCACCCTGTCTCCAATTGTTGGTGAACCACCCAGAGGGGTTGCACCAGATGACCTCCATGGAGCTGCTGGACTCTCCAGAATGAAAATTGACTGGCTAGCAGTGCTACTCCTGTATGGCGAACTTGGAGTTGACTTAAAAAGAGGCAAACCATCTTCATGAGGCAATGGGGACATTACACGCTGACTTTCCTCGGTTACTTGCCCTGTGCATGACTTGTCCTCTGCAATATCATAATAATCAGCGGTTCTCACCTCCTGAGCAAGCGAACATGAACAGCAGCACAACCATTGGAAACAATCTGTCACATTGGGATTGCGGCAGCAGAAATTATTCCCAGGGAGGTTAAATCTCTTCCTCATCTGTATTCTCCAAAAGCCACCATATAGTAAACCGAAAAAGCAAAGTGCAACGCCAGTGAGCCCCAGTGCTTCTCGCAGGTTTTCATTGTTAATATTGACAGCTGCCAGGTTGAAGATAAAGAACGGAGCTAGGCAAAAGAGCATAAATGTTGCAATATGGACATACATGTTACCGAATCCAAGCCTCTGCATATTCCACCCAAAAACACAGCAACTGCAGAAAATTGACAAGTAAGCAAGAGATATATTGTCCCAGAAATCCAGTAGTCCACCGACCCACTCAGGCCTACTCTCCACGAAACGGCGCTCTTCACTCTGAATGAAAGAGTATCTCTTCTCAAGCGACTTGAACCGTGAAGTTGCTGGCTTGCTGCCCTCAGTTGAGGTGACTTCAATTTGTGCTTCTGGATCACCTTCTGTCAGTTCTGTGTCATAATCCTTCCCAAGAGGACTGATAATATTATACAAACCAGCAAATGCTGCAGCCCCAATTGCAACAGAAATAGTCAGGCCAACACCGATAGGAGGACGTTCAGATCTGCGGTATCCTAGGTTGAGACCGCACAAGGCATACTGAGCAAAGCAGTTCAAATTAAGAAGGATTACAATCACCATCATGTGCATCCACTCATTAGGCTTATATGTTCCATTTTTGCAATATATTTTCCTAAGTTGTAAAATGTCCTTTTGCTCCCATCGACACAGAAGCACAAAGTTATAGATCCGTTTTGGGTGTTGATAAAGGCACATGAGAGTGAATAATGCATTCAAAATTTGGTTGTTCACTTCAAACCACGTGTCTCTTTGTGATTTGCTAGGCAAAGCATGATTCAGCATTCCAGTCATAACCAGGAAGAGTATTGCACCAGATACAGCAACAACGGCAATCCAAACAAAAAGGGCCATGTTAAGAGGCTCCTTTATCCAATCCTTGCACATCACCCACAGATGGCCCCAATTAATTCCCCTGATAAATTGGAAATGCTCATGATTACCACGGTTGTCGGAATGGATAGAACGTGAGAACTCATCTCGTTCAAGTGCGAGCTGTCGAAACTTGAATGAAGGGGAAGGACCCAACTTCCTTAACCTGGCACCACTAGAAAAGCAATTCACAAAGTTCAGAAACCCACTCCACTGCTTTCCCTGTTGTGGAGCACCCTGAGTGGAAAGAGTATTGACACCTGTTGCTCCAGAATCATTGTCCAATGTTGTTGACTCTAGTTGAATATCAGCTTTGATATTTTCATTACCGTTGGAGACCATTATGTTCAGCTGGAGTCTTAGATGGTATATGCAATCTGACCTCTTTCAATTCAAACCTTCTTCGCGAGGTAATGGACACCTATTTAGCTTTCAGACTGGAAATGCCATGTTCCACAGGAATGATTGCTCTATTAGTTATTTAGTTTACAAAAAATGAAGATACATTGTACTGGCCACCAAGTTCTGCATAAACAGAAACAGGTCCAAAAGAAAGCAAACAATCAGTACTCAAATTTAGACACAAATAAAAAACTGAAAATATATAAAACTTAGCATGAACATAAATGATTAAAGCACATCCCTAACTGAAGTAACAAACGAAATTATTTCCATGTTGCACATTTCTTTGATAGTTGTTATCCAAGAAAATGCGGAAGCATTAGTTTCATGATATGCCACTCTTATACATGTCAATCTTTCAGCTATTCTGGCCTCTTAGCTAAACAATATTCCGGTCGCTTGTTCTACTTACACAGTGAATCAAAGGGGGTAAAATTGAAAATATGTACACATGTTCCGATAGAAAAAGAGTGTTCAGTGACAACTGTATGTCTTATTTCTTGTTCGATGTGATGCACAGCCATGGTCTATCATTTATGATGTTTAACTAGGTTGAATGTCGTGAAATCAACACCAAAGGCCTCCAAGAATCCAAGCTGCTTTCCCAACAGATTTTTGTACTAGTTCTAGAGTAAAATATAGGATGCAATCCCTTGCAGAAAAAAAAGATGCAACGAGCAAACACGTATATTAAGTAGCCGCATACAGTTACTAAATTGGCTACCAATAGAGTTTACCCAGCACGGAGAGCCAAAATGCAAGCATTAACTACTGTGCGTATTCTTTCCTATGAAAACCATCTACTATATCCTCGCAAATTCGTCATACATGATACTACGGATTATGAAACTGCAGTTACGAGTGCATTAGCCGCTGCAAATACATTCCATAACGAACAATGCGTTGGATTTGGTACATCTGGAAACTGGGTATGGGAAATTCGCACCTGCAGACTTCTGCAGTCAACCACATCTACCCCCATCAACACAGAGCCAAGATTTCGAGCTTACTGCTACAGAGTGGAAAGAAATTTCTTGGAGGAAGCCAGCACAGGGGATAATTCACATCCAATCATCCAGAGAAGCAAAGCAAAGCAAAGAAAGAAAGAGTAGATCCATTCATCATCCATCAGAGAAGCGTAGAAGGGCAAGGGAAGCGCTCACCTGTTCCCTGCCTTCCTCCCGCGCCGCCGCCGCCGTCTCGGGTAATGGAGGGGAGGGGAGGCTGGGGGAAGACAGAGCGGAGGACTTCGTCCGCGGAGGCATTTGCTGGGGACCGTTCGGGGGGGTTGGGGGAGGAGTCAACACGGCCGCCGATAAAGTCAGATTCCTCCAACGCCCCGTTACGGCCACGCCTTTTCTCCCCTTGTCGCTCGCTGCTTCTGACCGGACCGCCCCACAGGGCCGCGGCGCCGTCGAGTGTAACGGCGTGGGCGCGCGTCTCCGCTCTCCGGCCGTGCGACATGGACGGAATGGGAGGAACGTTTCTGTGGGAAAAGGCACGCCGTACGTACTGTCTTCTTAAAATCAAAGCTTACCCATGAAGAAACTGAACGTGAGACCTCTCGTTCAGCGGCAAGACGCGTCGAGTTTGTTCCCACACCAAATGCTGCTGGTTTTTTTAACTTTCGATTTATTTAAACCAAAATTTAATTTAAATATATTGATTTTTAATTTTAGTTTATTATCATTTTTTAGATTTTTTCTCTTATTATTTTGCATTGTCTGGATGATATAATGGTTTTTTAATTTTCCTCCTTTTTCTCATAAAAACTAACAACCGCTATAGTACAATTTTAGTAAAAAAATTACAACCATAAGCTTAAAGAAAAAACTAGCTAGAGCACCATCAAATTTATTTTCCTGACGCATTTTCTCTACTAGTTATGTCCTTCGCAAAAAGAAAAAAAAAATACTTACGTAATAGTTTTCGTTTTCCCCTCTGTACAAAAACTTTGTAGGGTAGGAATACCATTCAACTGATTCCCTAATTAACTCGGCTTCGGCTCGGCTTCTGGCTTCTGGCTTATTTTTCACTATTCATAAGTTTCATCTTTTTCTGAGCTTTTGGCTTTTTATTGAATTTTTTTGCCGGTTCTTTTTTCCCGTATTTGTTTGTATTATACGTAATGGGCTAACATATTTTTTATATTTTTAATTTTTTTAAATTTAATTATTCTAAATAAGCATATGTCAGTTACAGTGCTTTTTTCAGCCAGCTACAGTGTTTTCAGCCATAAGCCATGAGCTTTTCAGCCGAACCGATCACCACTAGTTTTAAATCTTGTGCATGTTGCGTCTCGAAAAAGATAAATGAAGATGTTTTTTTTTGGACTGATGGCTTATAGTTTATGGCTTAAATATTTGAATTATGTTTGTTCGTAAGAGGTAGTACGTACAGAAAAATAGTCGCATGCGATTTTGGCTGATATAACTGAACTCAGCATACTTTTTTTAAATCTTTCTATTAACTTCGTCTTAAAAAACGCATAATTTAAAATCTAGTTACCATAGGTAGTACAAGCATAAACTAGTGTTAAGCCAAACCGAACCCACCTTATGCATGCTGTACTTCGCCTGTAAAGGAAGAAGGATTCGAAAGGTTCATGTGAGTTTAATCGGTGGACGACAAAATGGCCCAGCAATTTGTTGATGGTTTTGTCGAAATGGCAAGTACACCAATCATCGGGGCGACAAGCAGGGGTAGTATAATTTACCCTAGTTTCATGCTCAGAACACATGATCAAATTATAAGTCTTGTCATTTTTCCCCTAATCTTCAGATAGGGCATTACATTAGAGTTGTTGGTTACGAGTTTTGGGTGGTGGATAGCGTAGTGGGAGAAAGGCTTGATCAATTCGGTTGGATATCTCTATGTTGCCAGGGTGAATGATAGTCTTCACTGAGAAAAACAAAAGAAAAAAGTAAACCAAGTTGTTTTTGTTCCTAATCGTAGTGTGGAACCGGGATAGGTTAGGCTAAGACGTTTCTGCTAAGATCTACTTAATTTGGACACGTACAATTAGATCTCGAGATCTAGTACTATACTCTCTGTTCTGGAAGTTAGACACGTGTGTTCAAGCGTAATGCGTGCAATCATCGAAGACTAGACCAGGTTAATGACTAGTGCAAGCACACGATAAGCACGGGAGGAAAATGTGAGGATCTAGATTTATCAGGAATATCAGTACTCATATATTTATTATGTACATATTGATAAACAACTTACTTATAATTATAATATCATAACATAGTTCATACGGAAAGTATGACATACCAGTTGATACAGAGTTTTAAGATTTCTAAGTTAAACTTACTTATATTACAGATAAAAGACAACAGAAGGCGGCTATATCACAGATAACACTTGAGTGTAAGGTCGAACTAAAACATATGATCTTTACTATTGTAGTATTCATCATTTGCTGGCATGTCTTCTCCATATATAATAATCGTTGTCCGAACCAAAATATGCAAGAAGCCACGGTGATAAAGTTTTATAATGCATTTGAGAATTTCAAAGAAAATATCGATCAATGATGGTTTATTTTGGACCAATCATTAATAGTATCTATACAATTTTATTTGTGTATTTTGACTTGAATCAAAACAAGTTCATAAAAAAGTTTTTTTTAAGAGGGTTGTATATCAACAGGTTATCTCACTTTCAAGTTACCACAATTTTAACTAACAGTGTTCCTTATGCCTTAATTTAGGAATCACTCTTTTTGACATAGTTCCATTAACCAGAAGCACGACACATTCAAATAATTTGATTTAATCTCTACGGAGAATGCCTAGCTTTATCCACACGATATCTACAAGTCGATCGAAGACGGGAAAACATAATTTATCACTGATTCACAACATTAGTACTACCCAGTACAGATAAGGTCCCTCTCAACAGTAGGTCCCTTACCAGGCCTAGGTACGTACGGGTGACACCTCCGCTGCTCCTAGGGGTCATATTGTGACATAGACCGGTCTGCGCTTCATGCTAACATCGAATCTACCTGTGCCAATACCAATAAAACTAATATTGTAACTTAATCAAGTTCGAGTAATCAATCCTGTGGATGAACGGTAACCATGTCTTTTCTTATGGCACAAGTTAATTTCTTATATGCTTTGGACGGAACCACTTTTCCACCAGAGACTTATGCACACAACCATCGGGTAGCATATGCACACAGTCACCTCCAAACCACACAAACCCATATCCACTATCAGCTAACATTTTCCACATTATCACTGCAGGCGAGTGATTCAACACTTTTATTCATCATACCACAATGTCATAAATCCCAATGCGTCAACTCGTGACGACAAACCATAATATAATGAGATTATTGTTGTCCATATTCACTTCTATGTTAATCTAAAGTCCTCGCAGTATGCTACACCCTACTGCAGTTGTGGTCCTGGGACCTTTTTTGGTTGGCCGATCATACTTCCATAGGCCCGTGGAGCCTTTCTAATTGAGCCCCAAGTTGTATCCTGAGGTTGCTGGTGGGGACCTTGTTGATAGGCCCATAATGGGTATGCGTTGGATACGTGCTCACCTAGGGTGGGCCAAGGAGAGACCTAGACGTGTGTACCCCGAGTTTCATAACATGTTCGAGACTTTCCATGAGAATGAGGTCATCTGGTGGCCGTGGACTACAGAGTTCCTTGCAGCTACGGACCCCTACAGCTTGTTCTCTCAATGTTTTCAAGATCACGTGTACTGGCTTACGACCTGCCACCACATGGTCGAGCCATACAACCCACAATGGGTCATGAGATAGTTCGGGCTGTACCAGCAGGTGCCATTGCCATGGGGACGACTGCTTCGAGAATAGGCGCACAGGTGTGTCCTCATTTGTTTTCGTCTGTTGCCCTATTTCTTGCATCTCTCTTTTTGATTTTATGACATTCGTACTGACTTGCAGGCAAACAACGAAAGGGCGACAGAGCGACGACCGGACCCAGGCCCAGCTACCGTACCTTACACAGTGGGCCAAGTGGGCGACGATCAATGTTGTGCAGGAGGCACGACCGTACAATATGGAGATGTACACTTTGTACTTGATGTGATACATTTCGTGGACCAGGAGTAGGCTTAATGGACTAGCACCGTACCATCTAGCCAAGATCACGCACGATGACACTGTATGAGCGGGTGCAGTCGCTCACTGGGCAGCACACTATGACAAGGCGGTAAGACAATCTTCCTACAATTTTCTGACGGCAACACATTTCTAACTAGTTTTCGTTTTCCTTACAGTATGACCACCTCGACCTTGTCCACCACGAGGCTACTGACGCTCTGCGTCGTGGGAGGAACACTATCGTCGAATGGCTCTTGGGTACGATACATTCTATGTACGACCACGCATGGGTAGAAAAATGGTCTATTAGTTGTGGTCAGCACAGTAACGTTGCCGTGCCACAACACGGACACCGAGGATAGCCTCCACCCTCATCGCCCTCCGTACAACCATCCACACGTCCATCGCACTCCAGTAGTCGTCTTACCCACGGTCGTTCCTTCTCCATGAGCTTCGGGCCAGCGATACGGGAGTTCGCAAATGCTATCCTCTATTTTTCTTCGTGCACTCCATTGTAAAGTACCTCTCACTATCGTGTCTTCTTGCAGCATTTGACAAGGGACAACAATTTGCTACAACCATTTTCATCTCAGAGGGAGATGCGTGAACGGACTTCCTCGCCAAGCCAATGGGAACCAAGTACAGACAACAACCTCGACTCTCTGCCCTGTTGTGACGACATGTTGCCGACGTTCGCACGTGGGGATCTGTCTGACCTGCGCGAGGGTGACACCTGGTTCACCCAGATGTACCAAGGATACACTGTGCAACATTACAACGATGATTGCGCTGGGGTATCGTCGTCTGCTTAGCCACATACACCGGTACGCTGTAACTACATAACATAACATATGTCCACAATGCGTCACACTAACGCATCGCACAAAATCCGTATGTCTAGATAGAGCAGCTCGGTTATCAAGGATAGGGTTTGTCGTCTGTACTTCACACTCCCCAGGTACATACCTTCCAACAATACTACGCACTGCAAACATCGCAACATCTGCCCTAACACACCTATGCCATCTGCGTAGGAAATTGATCCATCTACGAACGACTGACTCAATACTGTTTTCAACCCTCCGCCACACCCCTACGTGGAGTCGTCCGCAACCCCTCCTCTAACGCAAGCCTTGCACTATGATCTCTAAGGCGCATGCCACCCCCCGTCAGATTCATCTTCTCTGAGGATCACCTACGCCATTCGAGGCCACGGTGGCCGGGTGCACCATGACTTTATGTATACATAAAAGGTGATATTTGAAAAGGGATTCATGACTTTTTGAGACATAGAAATAACAGTTACGTACATAGGTGATCTATAGTCAATCCCATGATTTATTCTAATTTTCTTCTAATTCTTCTAATTTCTTTCAAGCAAAGGCACTTAATTTGTCAGTTAGAATTTCAACACGATGACTGTTAGTTGTTTATTTTTTGTGTGTCAAATTCTAGGGTTAAGATTTATATTTTTTATTTAGTTTTTTGGAATACCGGCCTAGATGCTGTGAATCGGAGGCAAAATTGCAAATTCGATGCAGACCATTTTTGACAGCAGTTTCGTCCTTAGTCTCTTTATTTTGCTACAATTAACCAATATTATTAGTAAGTTTTTTATTTTGGTAAGTATTTTTAATCACTACTTATTTATAATTATACATTATTAGTGGTTATGTTGAATTATTGATGCTAAAAATTGATAGTTACATTACTTTTTGTATAATATTACTTAAAAATTAGGGAATTTGGTGTTTCTGCCCCTATTCTTGACTGCAAATGTGATTTTACCCCTACTTTTTTAACTTTGTGATTTTGCCCTTGCGATTTTGAAATGATACCCCTGTTTTGTGACACCGTTAAGAGTGTAGGATTAAATGGTAAAAAAAGAAAAGAAAACAAAAGATACCCATGCGAAATGACAAGAATACCCTTACCTTATCCTTTCTACTGGAGCTCCCACCCACGCATCCCTCGGTTTGCCAGAAACTGTATCCCAGGCGCGGCGCTCCAGTCTAGGGTTTGCCAGGCGGGCTCCCAAGCGCGGCGCGGGCGACCTCCAGGGGCGCGGCGCGGCGGCCCCCCAGGCGCGGCGGCCTCCCAGGCGTGGCGGCCCCCAGGCGCGGCGGCCTCCCAGGAGCGGCGCGGCGGCACCCCAGGAGCGGCTTGCGGCCGGCCCCCCAGGCGCGGCTTGCGGCCGGCCCCCAGGCGCGGCGCGGCCGTCCTCCCAGGCGCGGCGCGGCCGGCCCCCCAGGCGGCCGTGGGCCCCAGGCGGCGCGTGGCTATCTCCAGGCCACCCTAGCCGCTTCGCCGCCGCCGCCCCGCGCTCCCCCGCCATGGACGACGACGCCATCACGACGCTCATGGACATCGACGACTCCCCGCGCAGCGCCGGCTTCCTCGACGACGAGGAGGACGCGGAGATGTTCCCCGTCCACCGCATGGTCGGCCGCGGCAACGAGGCGCGGGGCCCCCTCCCCTTCGCCGGCTTCTACAACACCTTCAACGGCGCCGACTTCGACGATGCCGACCTCGCCTGAGGCGTTCGGGTACCGACGGGGCTCTTGGGTTCTTAAGGAAGTAGAGGCTGTTCTGTCGATATGGTAGTGGGGATCCGATCTTTTGGTTAGGTTATCGTGTGAAGTTAAAACTCGTTTGATGCATCTGGAGACGTTTTGGGGTTAATTCAAGTATCGTTCTGCTGCATTGTTCCTGGATCTTTATGCTTGCACATGTTGGTTGCTTAAAAACCAAGCGCTTTGGACTTGATTGGTATCATCTCTGCGTGTTTCTTTTGCCACTTTTATGCTACATTGATCGATTGGCTTCTATTCTGCTGTTGTGAGGGTTTCTCCTTAACAGGAGTAGAATATTTGGAGGATGCATTGATGGTGTTGGAGTTTAGCGATTGTGTTGAAGAGTCGAATCTACTAGGATAATTTGCAGTTTCCTTTGATCAGCAGTGATATTGCGGTGGAAATTCCTTTAGCACGGAGAATTAGACCTTTTTTGTTTGGAAATCCTCACACACAAATGCCTATCTGGAACTGCAGGGAAGTCCTTCTATGTTTGCAACTTGGGAAATCAAATCGGCATTGCAAATTTAGATCAGAATTGGGAAGATATCTTTAGATCCGATTAGCAGCACAACCACCTTTGATAGAAGATGCAGGGCATCCATTGAGTTCATGAGCCAACTGAAACAACGCTAACTCTTAATTAACGTTAACAGTAAAATCAAGCTTAATCAACAGTAATTAAATTGCAATTAAGTTAATTACAACACAGTGAATTACAGGAAATTGAACTTGGCTCTTACAAGCAAATTAAAATTATTACAAGGGAGAGAGAAGCCACCTAGTCCTCCACCCTCATAACAAAATAAGGGTAAAATCACAAAGTTCTCTAACAAAACAGGGGTAAAATCACATGGGCAAACTTGTCTATTCGTGCAAAAGTTAACACCGTTAACTGACTTTAACGGAATAGGAGCAGACTCTCCCTTCAGTTCAAAAACACAGGGGTAAAATCACAAAGTTTAAAAAATGAGGGCAAAATCACCATTTCGCTCGAAAACGAGGGCATGAACGCTTAAGCCCCTAAAAATTATATATATGTGGTAAAATAGTGAACCTTGATCATATTCGTTTCTAGATTTACTCGCTGACTGCATCATGCGGCACGGTTGCAAACGTTAGAAGGCTCAGAATTCCGAATGGTTCTCCGCCGCACGCGGGCTCGTCGTGTCGTCGTCGCCATAAAAACGGAGCAAAAATGGGGGCACACATAAATGGTTAGGCCGTGTTTGTTGCGTTGTTCCAGTGAACTGTAGAGATCTGCATTGGCGTCCTGTTTTTTTTTTTTTCTCGTGGGTACAGTTGCTGCCGCCCCAATTGGTCTCCCTTTTTTCCCACGTCTTCATAACTAGCTAGAGTTTTTACCAATATGCAGGGACGGAGCTATACCCTAAGTAAGATAGGTTTCAGTCTAGGATATGAAAAAAATCTAATATGCAGTCTGAGTAAATTCATTCAGTATAGGTAATATTTTCATAGTCTAGTCTAGATAGTTAGATTATTTCACCACTAAGTTCGGAACGTAACTAAATCTTAACTCCGCCACTGCCAATATGTTTGTGATGTTCTCTTTGGATTGCCATGGATACAACGTTTCTTCTTTGACCTTACAGCAACTAGCTTCTTTTTCATTCAGCCACCAAGTGAGTAGATCGGATCATACATGTTTGTCGCAACTTTTCCGCAGTAAGTAGAGAATAATTTCGTGGGCGAAAAAGATCCTAGAGAACTTTTTTTGCTTAAGATCATCACGTACGCTTCTTTCAATAGTAAACTATGCCCAAGCTGTAATAATCAATGCACTGAAATTGTCGACCCATTTAGCTCTTTTTGGCATGTTTATATTGGCTTCTAAAAAATGTTTTTCCAAAACAAATGATTTTTCTATAGAACTTAGCTATGTGTCTTTTTAAGATAGGATATACTAGTTAATTATAATAGACATTATAGTGACTTAATTTATATCAGCTAAAGTCGTACGTGAGTATATCTCTTTGTACGACTTCTCTAAAACCGTGACTATTTATAAACTAAAACTAAAAGCGGATATGAATGGATCCAAATATCATGTGCAACCGTGTCACCATCCATCTTTGTTCTTGAATAGTACTAGTCCACTGAGGAAAATGTGTGTACTATGTAGTGTAGTAGTTTCACAGTTTGTATGGGCACTGATGCAACCTGCAAGTTAACGTCGGCCGTCGGGTAAACATAGGGTTGTCGGAACGTGAAACGTGTGTGTGGCACATCTGGAAGTTCAGCAACAAGGCTGTCCCTTTTGAAGCAAACGCGCGCATACCCATCTGTCCTGCACGGGTCACCGGCCATCTGTCGGTCGGTCAATCAACTGCCCTGATCATCGACCGGAATTTGGACGTTTCCAGCTGGGTCGATTTCTCGTCTCAATCACAATTATTAAGGCCGTGATAATTAGAGATGTAAACGGAGTGAATATTTTCTGACCATCCGTTCGTCCATATTATTTCGGATACTATTTAGAACATATTTTTGGATATCAAGAGGTTTTTACCGGATACGGAAACAGAACTGGATATTTTTTGCTGGATACGGAAACGGATTCGGAAAAGATATTATCCGACGGATACGGAGCTAACCCTCCAGAACTAGACTCCAGAAGTCCAGAGACTTGAGTCATCCACTTGGTCATTCCCTACTTCCCCTGTCCTCCCCAACTGAACACCAACGCTGCCACTGTCGCCGCCCACCTCTCCTCTCGAGTGTCAACGCCGCCAGCTTGGATAGAAGGTGTCACCTCTCCTCCTTCCCTGTTCAGTTGTTCCCTCCTATCTTCCTCCTCTCCCACGCTCTGGATTTGAAGCCACACTTGACGACACAGGGAAGGGCGAGCCAGCGGACAGGCGAAGCCCCGACATGGGTGGCTACTGGATCTGAGCCGTCGTCGCACTCGACGAAGGGAAGGGCAAGGCCGGTGGAGCCCGGACGTCGATGGCTACTGGATCTAACATCTGACCTACTACCACATGTTCTTCTTCCTATCTCGGTCTTTTTTGAAGCATTGGTGTGAATTTTGTGGGGTTTCCCCCTTTTTTCTCTCATGTTGTAACTTGATAACTTCTTCCCAACTCTTGATGGTGCTTGTTTCTCTAAATTTACCACACTTCTTCTGTTTCTGTTGCACAGGTATCAATTGCATGAACTTGCAACTACATCTCTACACTGCTACAGCAACGCCAATGAGATATCGAGTTCCAGGAGTCTACCAATGATCTGCGGCAATGGTGAGCTTTTCCCTTGCCATTTCTTTCATTTGTGTTTGATGGTATGATTTGGATGTGCTTAGCCAGTGTTAGTTATGAATTGCTCACCAGATCTAGGGGTAGCACAATTTAGCAATACAGTACAATGCATAGTACTGGTTGTTAGTGATAGACTGATAGTTGCTGGTGGTGCCTTAGCCTCTCAGATAACATTATTGATTCTTACCATTGATGTTTACTTTCTTGACCTTTGACATAAGACTACAGATGATTTGGGAGTTAATTAACATTTGATTATACATTAGGCCAGTGTTATGAAACCTAAAAATGCCTGGCCTAGGAACATTGCATGCCATTTTTTGTCAATACCTGCCATAGTTTTAAATCTATAGCCATAAGAAATATACTGAATATGTGTTGAAATCATTTGATTTGGTAGCTTGTTTAAAAAAAATTTTGCATGAGAATGTATATAGGGTCTTCACTCCCTGTCTCCATGAGAATGTATATACTGAATCTCTATTGAAATCATTTGATTTGGTAGTTAAGTACTTTTTTATGTCTTGTTCATGGATATGTTTTCTTTATCCTAAATTTCTAACTGCCAATTCTTGTAACTTGTAAGTAGGGGTAGCTAACCTGTAGT
Organism: Dendrocalamus latiflorus; assembly: GCA_017311315.1. Lineage (NCBI taxonomy): Eukaryota > Viridiplantae > Streptophyta > Magnoliopsida > Poales > Poaceae > Dendrocalamus > Dendrocalamus latiflorus. The sequence goes on from CM029620.1 coordinate 23,573,096, forward strand.
TCAAGTTTGTTCATTTGACACTAGAATATACATACTAAATATGTATCATTTTTGCAAGTTCTGAATCATCAGATCAGCAGAATTTATTGCGGTAGTGCTCTTGTGCTCGGCGGCGACTGTGCTTGTGGTCACCGAGTTGTGGCTATTGCGCTCCCTGCTGGTAGATCCCCTCTTTGGACCGTGGGCTTGAGCGCGGTGGTTCTCTGGCTTCTCAGCTCAGCTGTGGCCATGAGGTGTGCGACGGGATTTCACCTTTTTGTTGGCTTTGTGCGGTGTCAACTTGTACCTTAGCTCCACGAATTGGTGAGTATTGATTTGTGGAGTGGGGCTTTGTATCTCCGATTGCCTCTCTGGTGATTCTCTGGTATTCACCGGTGGTTGGTTTTCTGGGACATCATCTCCAACGAGCCTAGCCTCTTTCAGCTGACACGGTGGCTTGGAGTGTCGCCACTCTGTGAGCTTCTCTCTAATCCTTGTACATCTATTGTGCATTCGTGTGCCATGCTATGTCATTTATTTATTATCTCTAATATTTGATTGTTGATTAGCACCGGGAAAACGATTGCGTGGCTTTTGATTGCTCAATGAGGACATGTGCCAAAGTTCAATTCTCAGTGACAATCTAGATAGAATCTGCTAGTTTGATTTATCTTTGTCTAGTTGATTACTTCTGTGATGGGTAGCCGATAGCTCTGTCAATTGTTTTTGATCGATTCACTGCTCAGTATAGCTTACTGCTGGTGTTAGCATTTGCCGGAAACATATACCTGTAGATTCTGCAATTGCCGAATGTATATGTTGTTTTTGTAGTAACTTTCTCTGATACTAGTAACTTATTTCTGCTGGAATCTATAGCTCATGCATGCTTTTGACATTGATACTGCACTAAGGTAATGTTCAATTAGTTATACTAGCAGAATTTTGAAGGATCATCACTATAATAATTGAAAACTGACAAGAGTGATAGAATGCCAAGTTTTTTTTCAACTTGTGCAACTCCTCCTTTAGAGCAATACTATATTTCTCAAATCTGTGCATTATGTAGATTTTAAATGCCCATTTTTATATTACTGTCCTTACGCTCTAATATGTTTACTTATAATTAGAATTAAATTAAAAATATTGCTAAAAGCATCTAATTCCCAACACGTACTACATTTGCAAGCATTCCGTCCGGGACAGAAACCGGTGAGATCCTTTTAAGGGAAGGGAGCTAGTACGTAAGCTGGGAACTAGCTGTCGACGCGCCGTATAGCTCCTGTGCACCACGCTGCATGCACGATCGAGGCGCAGTACGTACGTGTACTGGTGGCCGGCCGTGTCGGGCTCGGGGCCAGTTGCTACTCGCTAGTACTCAGCATAAAAGGTGGCAGCCTGCAGGTGGCGGGGTTCGGCCGGTAGCCGCGCGTGCCTCGGCGCTGTACATAAGTACAACTTCCCCCGGCGCCAGCGCGGCCGCACGGCCTCTGCCCGATCGATCCTCTGCGCGGACCGCTTAATTCCGGGAAGACGCTCGTACGCGCGCTTGCTGCCGTACGTTGGGAACACGTACCCCGGCACGGCGCGTGCAGCGACGTACGTACGTACGGGTGCCGCCCTTCGCATAGTTCCGGCCGTTGTCATAAATGGAAAAAAAAAGGTATGTCGCGACAGAACTATGGCTTCGAAATGTAGCTGCACTGTAGCAAACGTTTGTTCATTTTTTTGCATGTACGGATTCTGAAGCATTCAATTGCTATCGTACAGCAGCTTCGTCACTATAGTTTACAGTACAAAACTACCAACAGGGTTGTGCCGTGGCCATCATAATGCGGTTTAAAGGAAGAATATATGCTCAATTTCGACCAAACCTTAACATCTCGTCAACCAGAATCCTGACGTTTACATAAGAGAAACTTGCGCAAATATTTTTGACCAAAGTGGTGGCTGAATCGAAGTTACAATATACGTCATTGGAGCACTACAGCCACCATTTGTGGATGCCGTCGTCACCCTCTCGGACTCGCAGAAGCAAAAGCAGTTCGTGCACCAATGGATGCTGGGACGTTATTTTCTAAGAGATCGAGCGCTTTGCCTTTGCTTGCTTTCGGGCAGAGCCAAAATGATTCTTGCTGCCTTTCGCGAGGCACGTCGCCCTATGCTTCCACGACACATGGCTCTGCTCCATTAGCGTGGGCCACTGTGCATCGATGCAATGCGCATCGCTTTTTAAAGACATTTTCAATAGTGTTATCTAAATGTCTCTTAGCTATATTAAATAAATAAAATCTTATATAGAGATAAAAAAGATAATATATTATTTCTTATGCGAGAGACGATTTGAGTTCACAAACCAACATAAATAGTGAGAGAATATGAGCTAAGAAGTTATAGTGGAAATAATATAAAATAGTCGGAGGAATAATTTACGGGTAAAGAAGCTCTAGTGCTACCTTTAGATAAGTTCAAAATTTTAGAGATAATATTAAAAAATAGACTATTATATATGTCCCGAGGTCACAACTCATAATGCTACCAGCGGTTATATCCGGCCCAATTTAATTTGTAAAAATTAACGAAGGCAACGAGTACCAAGAAAAAGGGGGAGAAACTAACTAGTACAAAATGCCTTTTACTCCGGCGAAGGGAAAGGATCGAAAGGCAAGGCCAGTACTCTTCCCATGTATCACTCAGCTGTCAAATCCTTGTTCCCAAGAGAATTCAGCCGTTTCTCGCTGTCCTGGACCCTACATTCGAGCCGGGTTGGTGGCTTCCATTCCCCCCCTTCCCGATTAACCTCTACATAATCTTGGGGAGAACTTGCACCGTCGAAACAGGCGTATTTCTGCCAAGCTGCAGCAGTGCACTGCCTGGCAGATATTTTGTTCGTATTAGCTTTTAAAACCTATTTCTATAATAAATAATTTTTCTATAGTATCTAATTTATAAACCAGGTGTCTTTTTAAAATAGAGTTTACTAGTGATTATAGTACACACTATAGTAATTTTATTTATATCAACTAAAATTGTATGTAAGTGTTTCTCTCTCTATAAATTATTTACAAACTGTTACCATTCATAAGTCAAACCTAAAAGCCAATATGAATGGACCTAAGCCTCTTAAAAGCCTTATATAACATGTAGGAGTAAGATTGTAGGAGAGGTATACACATGGCGTTTTCTCTGCCATGGGCCATGGCAGCTAGCTACGTGCGGCTGCTGCCGATTGATCGAGGATGCCAAGGTGCGCGAGGTGGAGAAGCAGGGCACGCACCGTATAAAACAGGCAGGAGGAGTAGGAGAGGTATACACATGGCGTCTTCACGGCCATGGGCCTTGGCAGCTAGCTACGTGCGGCTGCTGCCGATCGATCGAGGATGGCAAGGTGCGCGAGGTGGAGAAGCAGGGCACGTGCATTCTTTCCTCGCCGATTCGGCATTCCCGGCCGGCTCGCGCCGCCGCGCGCTACCTGGGTGCCACCGGCCGGCTGCAGCGCCGATGTATGCATGTGCCCTTCTTCTCCACCGTGCACGCCTCGCCTGCGTGCGTATGTGGTGATGTTAGTAGTGCATGGGAGCGAGCTGGCTTGTCACTTTGCGGTGCACGCGCGCGCCACAGTGATTTGGTCTTTTGCAAGCAGACAGGCAGGTATGCAACTATGCTGGCTTGATCACATCATTCTCTCCTTTGCTTTTCATATTTTTCCCCCTTTTCTTTTCTGAAAGATTGATGATTTTACTAGCCGATTGCTGTCGCGCGGCGCACCTTTACCGGCTGTATTAGCCGTATGAAAATTGTAGATATTTTATTTTGGCCATGTTTTTTTCTTTTGGATAGAGAATAAAATAACTTGTTTGATATGTGGTTTGTTATTTGCTGTGAGAGTGACTATGTTGAAGGATGATACTACTTAAATATAAGTATTGATGTCTGGAAGCAGTTTACCATTCCCGAACAATAAAAAGGTAAAATATCAATTTCACCAGTTACAAACAGCAACCATGTTCATGATGTACTAACAAATAAGGTACCTCAGATAAAGCTGAGCCCCCATCACAATTATAGCTGGCCTAATGAAACCATCATACATTTACTGTATTCACCATATTCATCCATTTTTATTCTCAGAAAGCATAGGCCAGGAAAGAACAAAAATAAAATTTTAACTTAAATGAACCATAGAAGTTAAAGCAAACTGTCCATCCCCATGGAAAGAAAACTAAAACTCGACCAAGAAAACAAAATGAGGAAAAAAAATCAGAGAGGGAGCATCTGTAAGCACCCAGTGCAGTTATATTACATTTACATTCACAGAATGCCACCGTCTTTCCTCCACCCTCACCAGCCCAGGTTGACTCTTAAAATGCAATGGGGTGCATTTAGCTTCATCATAGCAAATCCTGAAATGCCTGCAAATTGCAAATGGTGTTATTGATCGGTACGGGAGCAGAAAAGATATACACATTTTCGATGAAGGGAAATATGATCAGGGTGTTTTCAAATAACATTTTCAATCCATCTTTTAAATTTCATCACTGAAAGCAGTTAGGTATGTCAAGCATTAATAAGACTTTCAGCAATCTACTTAAAAACGATAATATGTCAATTTTGATGCTTCCAAAGTAAGTTGAACACTAAAAACGATAATATGTCAATTTTGATGCTTCCAAAGTAAGTTGAACACATTAATAAAGTAAAATAACACATTGGACAATTGTCACAATTACAGTGACAGAGTGATACGTACAAATGAATGAATTGATCAAGAAGAGGGAGGGAGCTGATTTAGCACACTTTGTAGAGACACGTGAAGTGTCCAAGTGCACCATCTCACACTGGTTTTGTAGTACTAACTTGACACCGTGGATCAGTAGGGCTAATTTGACACAAGATGACTATATAAGCCAATACCACAATTCTTCACTTATCCTATAGGGGAAAAATCAAAACCATAGGAGAAAAATCAAAACCATATATAATCTTTTATCTAGTTAAAGAACAATTCTTTAAGATAAAGGGCAGTCACACAGTTATATCCTACTCCACTATTATCAAAATAACTAGTTAAGTATGCTTCCAAAAGAACTCATGCATATATATATATATACAGATTCATGCATACATGCTGCATGTATATGCATCCAGCTATCTAGGGTAGAGCAATATAGTATTTAGGTTGGAGAAGCAAAAGGTAGCTTTTATAGCTGTTGCACGCAATTTCCTGACATGCACATTTGCAAAGAACACATCAATCACTATGTTGCATGTTAGTCCTAGATTGCTAATAGTACGTATAGAATTATATGAAGCAAAGGTTGGAAGAACCAATTTTTATATCAGTTCCATAGAAAACTAATGAGTTATGCTTCATGGTCTAAATAATTTTATATTATTATTTAGGTAAAAAAAAGTAGGTTAAAAGAGCCAATTTATTAGTTGAGATATAATCAGTACATATAATGCCATTAATAATATTTGAAGGTAAAATGATATCACACTTACTAAAAAATAAATCTATGGTGTAATCACAACATGTATATTAATGAGTTTTTTTAATCTGATGAGAACTGCTATTAATTTGCTAATGTATTACTCCCTCCGGTCACAAATATATGTCGTTTTGGACATCGACATGGTTATCAAAACATCACTTCGACCATTAATTTCTATTGTAATACATTTATAAAACCAAATAAAATTATAATATTATGAAATTACTTTTCGAGGCAAATCTACATATATGATTTCCACATATCCAATATAAATATTTAAAAATATATCGATAGACAAAGTTTTGAACGTTTGACTGCACGTATCCCAAAATGACATAAATTTGTAACTAGAGGGAGTGCTTCATTAAATGAAGCACAACATAAGAGGAATCAAGGCTTTGTCCACAGAAGAGGGAGCAGCTTAATTAAAAATGACATCATAACGTCCTGAAAATCATTGACATTAATCAAGAAAATTTGCACTTAAACACATCTTGAATAAACATGGGAGATGCTTCAATGCACCAAGTGCATAATGAATTGCACTAATATTGATGCACATTCAAGAGTTAATTCTAACTACTTACCCATTAAATGCATCAAGATTGGTGTAAGCTACTAGAGGGAGGTGAAGCATTGAATCACTTCTCAATAGTCTGTATACACTAAGGAGAGACCTGTTAAAGTAACAACTACGAAAATGAATTCTCTTTCTTTCATATAGATAGCACTCATTATATTGAGTGAAAAATCACTAACTTACAGTGCTTCTAATGAGATAATACACAAAGGTATACGTCAGTAAACGAATAAACTGTTTACTAAGGTAATCTAAGTGAGGTTGTTAGAACACTCCTAGATAATTAGAATTGTACAATCAAGTTTTGACATAATTCTTTATTATCCAATTATCACAGAAGGAATGGTGATTTCAACCACGCAGAGGGTCCATACATTGCAAGCATTCCATACCCTGACACTTAACCAATGTCAGAACATCCAAAAACATCAGTTATCTAAGACTCCTTTTGTTGGCAGCATGTCATTATAACAGAACAAATACAAAACTCCAGACAGCCTGCATTGCATAGATTTACAGCAGAGCTCAAGTTAACTAAAAATTGAAGCCTTCAGTTACTTGTTCATAGCAAATCAAGCAAATGTACAATTCTTAGTAAATCAAGCAAATGTACTGTACAGTGTATAAGTTGCAAGCAAGTGTACTAACAATTCCATGGGCATAAATTAGGATAAAAAACACAGTTCTATCCAGTTATAAACTGCGGGTTGAAGCATGTGGTTACTCTAGCTGTTGTTGATTTTACATGATGATATCGTTCTATTATTGAGGTGTGTGTGCTGCATGTTTATGAATCCAGCTATCTAGGGTAGAGCAATATGGTATTTTGGTTGGAATATAAAAGCTGTTGCACGCAATTTCCTGACATGCACATTTGCCATGAACACATCAATCAATATGTTTAGTGTTAGTCCTAGATAGCTAATAGTATGTATAGAATTATATGAACCAAAGGTTGGAAGAACCAAATTTATATCAATTCCATAGAAAACTAATAAGTATGCTTCATGGTCTAAATAATTTTTATCTTATTATTTAGATAAAAAAAAGTAGGTTAAAAGAGACAATTTATTAGTTGAGATATAATTGGTACAAATAATGCCATTAATAATATTTGAAGGTAAAATGATATCACACTTAGTAAAAAAGCAAATCTATGGTGTAATCACAACATGTATATTAATGAGTTTTTTAATCTAATAAGAACTGGTACTAATTTCCTAATGTGTTAGTCTCTCCGGTCACAAATATATGTCATTTTGGACATCGATACAGTCACCAAAACACTACTTTGATCACTAATATATATATATATATATATGATTTCCACGTATCCAATATAAATATTTAAAAAGATATCGATAAACAAAGTTTTGAACGTTTGACTCTATATGTATCCCAAAACAACATAAATTTGTGACTAGAGGGAGTAGTTCATTAAATGAAGCACAACATATGAGGCATTGAGGCTTTGTCCACTGAAGAGGAAGCAGTTTAATTAAAAATGTCATCATAACGTCCATAAAATCATTGACATTAATCGAGAAATTTTGCACTTAAACACATCTTGAACAGGCATTGATGTCTGTATACACTAAGGAGAGACCTATTAAAGTATCAACTATGAAAATGAATTCTCTTTCTTTCAGATTGATAGCACTCATATTATATTGAGTGAAAAATCACTAATTTACAGTGCTTGTAATGAGATAATACACAAAGGTATACGTCAGTAAACGAAAAAAATGTTTACTAAGGTTATCTAAGTGAGGTTGTCAGAACACTCCTGATAATTAGAATTGTACTGTCAAGTTTTGACATAATTCTTTATTGTCCAATTATCACAGAATGTATGGTGATTTCAACCATGCAGAGGGTCCATACATTGCAAGCATTCCATACCCTGACACTTAACCAATGTCAGAACATCCAAACATCAGTTATCTAAGACTCCTTTTGTTGGCAGCATGTCATTATAACAGAACAAACACAAAACTCCAGACAGCCTGCGTTGCATAGATTTACCGTAGAGCTCAAGTTAACTAAAAATTGATGCCTTCAGTTACTTGTTCATAGCAAATCAAGCAAGTGTACTAACAATTCCATGGGCATAAATTAGGATAAAAAACACAGTTCGTCAACAAATAAACCCAAGCAATGCGTCAAAAGCTAGCTCCACCCCGTACAATGTATATCCATGAAGAAATTAGAAATTATACCTAGTGCTTCCATGTCCTTGTACTGATGGCTGCCTACAAACAAAGCAATCTAGGTCATAAACACACTACGCTATACTGCAACAGTGGACGGGTATATTTAACAATCAGGAAAATAATATTTTTATGTCGATCAACCATATAATGAAATAATTTTTCACAACAGTAATTAACAATCCATCTTACCTAGCCGTCAAGAGGCTGCAGATGGTAGGTGAAATCAAAATCCCCTTAATTTAATTAGGAAGGAAAATTAGCTCAGATGAGAGAGAGAGAGAGAGAGAGGTATGGGAATGTTGTGTATCTTGGCTCTAGACCTTAGATTGTAGGGGTGGATAGGTTGGGTAATAGCTGCCACTTCCCGGCGTGAGCCTTCTTGCTCCGCCGTGGTTGACTCTCACCAAGGGAAACTAGGGTTTAGGGAAGAAGAGATTCTTTATTCATTAGTTACCCCTTCTGCTCAAACGCCTGAAGGAATATATACTCTTACAATCCCTGTCTCATAAGGAGACCGACTCCTAAACGAATCCTTAGCTAGAGATTACAAAGGATTTGCTTATTCTTATCTGAAACCTGGACTCCAAACCGACTAGAACTGCTACTGCGCGTCAGATGCGCCTGCTGATTTGGCCCGTCGGACGTAATGCCTCCCCCAATATGAATCCATAACATTTCCCCCCCTCCTGCGGAAACAACTCGTCCTCGAGCTGGAAATCTGGAAAATGTCGTTTGAACTCTGAAACTGGAACCCAAGAGGCGTCTGCAGATGACTGGCCTGACCACTGAACCAAAACTTCCCACTTGCCCTTATACAAACGGGAGCGCACAATGGTCGACGGAGTAGCCTGAACGCGACCATGAAGGATGACTGGAAGAGCCGGAGGAGTTGCCGGTGGAATCCCCCGAAATTGCTTCAGAAAGGCCACATGGAAGACATTGTGTATGCGGGCAGACGTAGGCAGCTGCAATTTATAAGCCACTGATCCAATCCGAGCAATGATCTGATAAGGACCATAGTATTTGGGGGACAGTTTGGAGAACTTTGTGGTAATGCCTATTGCCTGGCGCTGATGGAGCTTAAGTAAAACCCATTGGCCCACATCAAACTCAACCTCCCGATGATGTTTGTCGTAAAAATCCTTCATACGATGCTGGGCGTGCAGCAAGCAGTCCCGGATGTCCCGCAAGAATTCATCACGGGTACGTAATATCTCCTCCACAGCAGCGACTTGAGAGGATCCAGCTTGGTATGGAGTGAGGGCTGGAGGAGGTCGTCCATATACCACTTGAAAGGGAGAGCATCTGAGGGCGGAGTGAAAGGATGTATTGTAACAAAACTCAGCCCAAGGAAGCCATCGAACCCACTGTCGCGGACGATCTCCACTGAGGCAGCGAAGATACATTTCAATGGTGCGGTTGACCACTTCGCTCTGACCATCAGCTTGTGGATGAAACGCTGAAGTCATATCAAGAGAAACTCCAGCCAGCCGAAATAATTCAGTCCAAAAGTTGCTTGTGAAGATTGTGTCTCGATCACTGACGATTGAGTCGGGAAACCCATGAAGGCGCACAATCTCCTCAAAGAACGCATGAGCCACCGATTGAGCTGTATATGGATGTGCCAATGGAATGAAATGGACATATTTTGAAAATCTGTCTACTACTGTCAGGATGACTGACTTCCCACGGACCCGAGGGAACCCATCGACGAAGTCCATTGAAATATGAGACCAGATTTGCGTAGGTATTGGCAGGGGTTGCAGCAGTCCCGCTGGGTGCAGGTGGTCCACTTTGTTGCGTTGACATGTAACACAACAGGTAATGTAATCTTGTGTAAGCTTCTTGAGTTGGGGAATATAGAAGTCTTGTCGAATTCTGTGGAGTGTTTTCTGGATTCCCTCATGGCCAATGGAGTGATAGTTCGCAATGATCTGTGGAGCATAACTGGATGAACTTGGGACGAAAATGCGGCCATGGTATAGAAAGAGGCCATCTACAAAGGACTCGTGTGACGGAAGGTCTTGATTTGTAAGTTGAGAGTGCAATGTCTGGAATTCTGGCAAGGTGCGAACTTGTTCCTTGAGCTGATCAAGAAGTTGAAACTACGGTATGGATAGAGCTGATAGGAGCCACTGCTCATCCCGACGGGACAATGCATCCGCGACAAGGTTGGTTTTGCCCGGTTTGAATTCAATTTGGAAGTCGAACCCGATCAGTTTGCTGACCCAGTGGTGTTGGGGAATAGTGTTTAAGCGTTGATCCAGCAGATATTTTAGACTGTAATGGTCCGTACGGACAATGAACTCTTTACCCCAAAGAAAATGGCGCCAATGGCGCACTGCTTTGACTAATCCAATGAGCTCGCGCTCGTAAGCGGCTAGTTTGGCATGATGTGGTGGAATTGCGCGGCTGAAGAATGCAATTGGTTTGGATCCCTGGTGGAGAACAGCCCCAATACCACTGCCTGATGCATCGCATTCCACTATAAACACTGCTGTAAAATCTAGAAGAGCCAAAAAGGATGGCGTGCACAGGGCATTCTTCAGAGCAGAGAAGGAGTCATTCGCTTCCGTGGACCAACAGAAGCTCTCCTTCGCAAGTAGCTTGGTTAAGGGTGCTACCAAGGATCCAAAATGCCGTATGAACTTACGGTAATATCCTGCAAGACCCAAAAACCCTCTCAACTGACGAGGAGATGTCGGAATTGGCCACTTCTGAATATCGTCCACCTTGGTTTGATCCATGGAAACCCCGTCAGCTGAGACAACATGGCCTAAGTAGGAAACTGACTTTGTGCCAAAAGAACACTTAGATTGCTTGAGAAAGAACTGATGATGCCGCAGAAGAGCAAAGACTAGGCGCATATGGCACAAATGTTCTGACCATGATGGACTGAAAATTAAGATATCATCAAAGAAAACCAAGACGAATTGCGAAGAAAGGGCCGAAGAATGGCGTTCATAACAGCCTGAAAAGTTGTCGGGGCATTGGAAAGGCCGAAAGGTAGGACTAAATATTCAAAGTGGCCATGATGCGTGCGGAAGGCTGTCATATGGATATCCTCCGGATGCATGCGGATTTGGTGATAGCCCGACCGTAAATCCAACTTGGTGAAGTACTTTGCGTGTTTCAACTCGTCCAATAACTCATCAACTATTGGAATAGGAAATTTATCCTTGACCGTCTGGGCATTAAGCGCACGGTAATCCACACAAAGCCGCCATGAGTGATCCTTCTTTTTCACCAAAATGACGGGCGAACTGAAGGGAGAAGTACTTGGGCGTATAGTGCCTTGTGATAGCATCTCATCACATTGTTTCTCGATTTCATCCTTGTGATGGTGGGGATAACGGTATGGTCGAACCGCCACTGGTTTGGATCCTGGTAAGAGGTGAATGTGGTGATCAAAGTGTCGTGGAGGAGGTAAACCAGCAGGCTGTTGAAAAATATCCTGAAAATCTGACAGAAGTGCTGGCAATAGGGCTTGAGTTGGCTCGTTGAGCGCGAACAGCCGGGAAGATGGTCTGTGCGGTAAGCCCATAAACTTGACTTGTCGTCCTTGATGCCAGAAAGACATCGACAAATTGGAGAAATCACAGAGGATTGGACCCAATGTGCGAAGCCATTGAATACCCAGAATGACATCAAAGCCCTGAAGAGGTAAAGCGTAGCAATTGATCGAAAATTCTTCCGGTCCAACAGTGAATGACAGGGACGGGCAAAACCCTGGGCACGGTATCCTGTCCCCATTGGCAACTGCCACATTGATACCCGTGCGATCTTGCAGTGTAATGGCAGATTGTTGGGCAGCCTCAAGACTAATGAAATTGTGAGTGGACCCCGAATCAACCAAAGCACAGAAGCTGTGATTCCTAAAAGTGATGGCCAATTGCATTGTATTGCCTGAAGATATGCCTGTTAACGCGTGTAGAGAAATTTGAGGCTTGTCATTCTCAATAGTGTCTTCTGACACATCATCCTCCTCCAAAATCTCAATCCAATACAGGCGCTTGCACCGATGTCCTCATGTGAATTGTTCATCGCAATTGAAGCAAAGTCCTTTTTGTCGGCGGTCAGACATCTCTGTTGGTGTGAGACGCCGAAACGCCCTCTGAGGTGGTGCTGACATCCCTGTTGGCGGTGCTGGAAGCAGAGGAACATCAGGCGGTCTGGTGAGGAGCGGTGGAGTGCGCTGTGCTGGGTTGAACTTGGCGGCCGAAGGCAGAGAACTGGGATGCGGTTGTCGACTAATCAATGCAGAGTTATAGAGTAACTTGTAATGTCTCTCCGCCGCCTTGGCTAGACTTACTGCGGTATCCAAAGAAGAGGGACTCTGCAATTCAACATCGGACTTAATAAGCTCGCCCAATCCTGCCAAGAACAATCCCACTTCGTGCTCTGGCGACAGATTGTCCGCGCGGCAAAGTACTCTGTAGAAGTTCTGGGCATATTCCTCAACTGATCCTGTCTGACGCAGCAGAGCAAGTTCAGCCACCGGATTTGATCGAAAAGGGGGACCAAATCTCAGGCGGCAAGAGTTCTGGAATCGTGCCCAAGTTGGAATCCCTTCGGAGCGCTCGAGTTTGTAGTACCACTGGGCTGCGATCCCTGTCATGTGGTATGTAGCCAACCAGACTTTCTCCTCCTCAAGGGTGCGATTTCCACGAAAGAATTGCTCACAGCGACTTAACCAGTCCAATGGATCAGAATTACCATCAAACAGAGGAAAGTCAACCTTGTAAAACCGACCTGGGTTAGAAGCCACCGGAGGATCATCAGCAGGACGTCGCGCCGACGAATTTGCGGAATTGGAGCCCGGAGTTGGGGAAGAAACGCGCCCTTCTATAGCCAGAACCGTTGCCTCCAGATTGGCATGAGCAGTCGATTGTTCTTCCTGCCGCTTTAATATTGTGCCCAAGATCTCCTTCAGCTCGCGCAACTCTGTGTTGATTGAATCAGAAGCCATGGAATCTGATACCAAACTGTTGTGTATCTTGGCTCTAGACCTTAGATTGTAGGGGTGGATAGGTTGGGTAATAGCTGCCACTTCCCGGCGTGAGCCTTCTTGCTCCGCCGTGGTTGACTCTCACCAAGGGAAACTAGGGTTTAGGGAAGAAGAGATTCTTTATTCATTAGTTACCCCTTCTGCTCAAACGCCTGAAGGAATATATACTCTTACAATCCCTGTCTCATAAGGAGACCGACTCCTAAACGAATCCTTAGCTAGAGATTACAAAGGATTTGCTTATTCTTATCTGAAACCTGGACTCCAAACCGACTAGAACTGCTACTGCGCGTCAGATGCGCCTGCTGATTTGGCCCGTCGGACGTAATGCCTCCCCCAATATGAATCCATAACAGGGAATGTTTTCAAGGAAAGAAGGATTGGGAAGGAAACTTTGCTCGACATAATTAAAAAAAATGTATGCTCTACGTACAATGGTTGTATTGTAAGTGCTGGATTCGCTAGACATGAAAAATTAGACAAGCTTTAACACCTGACGAATGCAGCATAGTTTGCATAAACACTTGCAAGCATCTCGTCAGCACAAGCCTTCTTCAGGGCTATCACAATTCGGTATGAACTTGGATTTATTTTCCATTTTATGAAGGCATAATTACAAACATTTCAAAATCTATTTTGCATTCTACCATACTTCTAGACAAATCACATAGCAATTGAGCATCCTAACCAACTTCTTCAGAAATCAGTGGAGATCAGGGGTGGACCTGATATGGTTCATGGGTGTTCAGCTGAACATCCAAAATGTTTGGTAAAAAATTAGTATATATAAGGTATAATACATATGTATATACATAGTCAAGCTAAATTAGCTATGTTCATACCCAATCTGCCCAAATGTATACCTGGGTCTTTTGGCCCATTCGTCCCCATCTACCTGCCAGCTGGCCCATTTGCGTGGATTTGCTTGGCCTGCTAATCATCCCCTGAATGACTGAATCCCTGATCAGCTGATCCCCAAACCGGGCGGCTAACCCTAACTACTCAGTACTCACTACTCAGTCTCACCACTAACCAAGACGGCAACAGGCAGGAGACCAGCAGGCAACACCGCAGCAGAGGCAATCGTGGCGGGTCAGCGGCCACCTGGCGCTAGCGCCTCGCCTCTTTCTATCCGTCCTTCACCATTTCATCTCTGGCTTCGACGGTCTGTGGCTCCGCACCTCCCGGCGGTAGCCTGGTGCTTGGCGCTAGCATCTCGCCTCCTTCTAACACCAGTTCACCTTCGGCTCCTCCGATAAGTGCATCGCCTGCCCTTGGCCCTTGCATTGCTATTAGCTCTCTCTCTCTCTCTCTCTCTCTCTCTCTCTCTCTCTCTCTCTCTCTCTCTCTCTCTCTCTCTCAGTTCACATGTGCATATTGGGGCGGCCTAGATCTTCAGTCATTTACTAGGGAGGGACATACTGACATAGTAGAATGTTCAACTAATCAAGTGATGATCAACTGATTCTTTCATGTTTCAGCAATTTAGAATGAACATTTACAAGCAGAGCTAGAGATTGGAATTTCAAGAGTAATTTTGTAAGTAAACTTTCTTTCAATTGGCTCTGCATTACCTGTACAAGGATGAAGTATATAGAAGATTCGTCTATAACTACTGCGGGTTGAAGCATGTGGTTACTCTAGCTGTTGTTGATTTTACATGATGATATCATTCTACTGATGTATGCATGCTGCATGTTTATGCATCCAGCTGTCTAGGGTACAGCAATATAGTATTTAGGTTGGAATAGCAAAAGGTAGCTTTTATAGCTGTTGCACGCAATTTCCTGACATGCACATTTGCCATGAACACATCAATCATTATGTTAAGTGTTAGTCCTAGATAGCTAATAGTATGTATAGAATTATATGAATCAAAGGTTGGAAGAACCAAATTTATATCAGTTCCATAGAAAACTAATGAGTATGCTTCATGGTCTAAATAATTTTTATCTTTTATTTAGATTAAAAAAAGTAGGTTAAAAGAGCCGATTTATTAGTTGAGATATAATCGGTACAAATAATGCCATTAATAATATTTGAAGGTAAAATGATATCACACTTAGTAAAAAAAGCAAATCTATGGTGTAATCACAACATGTATATTAATGAGTTTTTTTAATCTAATAAGAACTGGTACTAATTTGCTAATGTGTTAGTCTCTCCGGTCACAAATATATGTCATTTTGGATATCGATACGGTCACCAAAACACTACTTTGATCACTAATTTCTATTGCAATATATTTATAAAATCCAATAATATTATAATATTATGAAATTACTTTTCGAGGCAAATATATATATATATATATATATATATATATATATATATATATATATATATATATATATATATATATATATGATTTCCACGTATCCAATATAAATATTTAAAAAGATATCGATAAACAAAGTTTCGAACGTTTGACTCTATATGTATCCCAAAACGACATAAATTTGTGACTAGAGGGAGTAGTTCATTAAATGAAGCACAACATATGAGGCATTGAGGCTTTGTCCACTGAAGAGGAAGCAGTTTAATTAAAAATGCCATCATAACGTCCATAAAATCATTGACATTAATCGAGAAAATTTGCACTTAAACACATCTTGAACAGGCATTGATGTCTGTATACACTAAGGAGAGACCTATTAAAGTATCAACTATGAAAATGAAATCTTTTTCTTTCAGATTGATAGCACTCATATTATATTGAGTGAAAAATCACTAACTTACAGTGCTTGTAATGAGATAATACACAAAGGTATACGTCAGTAAACGAAAAAAATGTTTACTAAGGTTATCTAAGTGAGGTTGTCAGAACACTCCTAGATAATTAGAATTGTACTGTCAAGTTTTGACATAATTCTTTATTGTCCAATTATCACAGAATGTATGGTGATTTCAACCATGCAGAGGGTCCATACATTGCAAGCATTCCATGGCCTAACACTTAACCAATGTCAGAACATCCAAACATCAGTTATCTAAGACTCCTTTTGTTGGCAGCATGTCATTATAACAGAACAAACACAAAACTCCAGACAGCCTGCATTGCATAGATTTACCGCAGAGTTCAAGTTTACTAAAAATTGAAGCCATCAGTTACTTGTTCATAGCAAATCAAGCAAATGTACTATTCCTAGTAAATCAAGCAAATGTACTGTACATTGTATAAATCGCAAGCAAGTGTAGTAACAATTCCATGGGCATAAATTAGGATAAAAAACACAGTTCATCAACAAATAAACCCAAGCAGTGCGTCAAAAGCTAGCTCCAACCCGTACAATGTAAATCCATGAAGGAAAAAAGTTAGAAACTATACCTAGTGCTTCCATGCCCTTGTACTGATGGCTGCCTACAAACAAAGCAATCTAGGTCATAAACACACTATGTTCTAAGAAGAACTGATGCTATACTGCAGCAGTGGACGGGTATATTTAACAATCAGGAAAATAATATTGTTTATGTCGATCGACCATATAATGAAATAATTTTTCATAACAGTAATTAACAATCCATCTTACTTAGCCCTTAAGAGGCTGCAGATGGTAGGTGAAATCAAAATCCCCTTAATTTAATTAGGAAGGGAAATTAGCTCAGATGAGATAGAGAGAGAGATGGCATTGTTTTCAAGGAAAGAAGGATTGGGAAGGAAAATTAGCTCGACATAATAAAAAAAATGTTTGCTCTACGTACAATGGCTGTATTGTAAGTGCTGGATTCGCTAAACCTGAAAAATTAGACAGGCTTTCACACCTGACGAATGCAGAATAGCGGCGGTGAGAAGGCGGCGCAGAGAGGTGGAAGCGGCGGTGAGAAGGCGGCGCAGAGAGGTGGAAGCGGCGGCGCGAAGGCGGCGCCGAGCGGCAGGATGGGAGACGGCCGGAGGAGGTGGCGGCGCGGACGCAGTGGGGCCGCACCGGAAGGAGGAGAGGCGTGTGGGTAGTGGAGGTAGTGGCGGCGTCGCGGGGGAGGAGGCGCGGCGCGAGGAAGACGGGGATGCGCTTCGAGATCGATGGAGACGGAGGTGAGTCCACCAGATTGTATAAAGTTTCGTGATTACAAGATTCGTGATGAACTGGAAATATATTTTACACTTGTGGAGGTCGGACGGTTCGTATAGGCTGGTGTGGAGATCGGACGGTTAATAATCATCAGATGGCGTGGCAACGCTCTTTTGCGCGACAACCCAGCAGGTTTCAGATATAGAGATGCCATAAGGTCTATAGGTAGCTTGATAGGGTTACAGTTTACTGCTACCTTCAATTGTACTAGTTTCTCTGACAATAATTAAGTTACGATGGAATTCGATTATTTCGCCGTGTTCCGATAGCTTTTAGCTAGAAACCTAAAGCTTGAGCCATTTGAACACATTGGGCCTGTTTGGCAACATCTGTTTCTTAGGGCTTTTGGCTGAAATTTTTGAATTTTGACTGTTTACGGTACGATTACGGAGAGAGATACTCATTTGCGATTTTGAATGGTACAAATATTGGGCTTTTAACGTGTACATCGTTTAACTCGTAGACCTCGTCTTGAGAAAATACTCCGTTTGAAAGTTAGGTATTGTAGCAAAAGCTAAAAGCCCTAACTTCGGAGGAAGAAAAACAAGCCCATTATCTTCTTAATACGGTTTTTTTCCTTTTCACTATCCATAGAAATATAATGCTATTTTTTCTCTTTTTCTTATTGTCGTAGCCAAAAGCAAACAACATCTACAATATTATTCCAGCCGAATGTTAAAAATTATCAATCACAGTCAAATTGAACGGGCTTTGCCTGATTTTCTTTGCCATCGTGGTTGGGCAAAGAAGCTTGCCAAAGATGACAAAGTGTTTTTCATATATATATGGAGTAATACGAGACAAACAATTAGAAGTTTTATGAAGTAAGATAAGAGCTAATATGTAAACTAATATTACGTTAGTGATGTTGTACTTCTTCAAATTGTACAGGCAACTGAATGATATCCCAGAACATATATAGATACGTACATACGATCTTTGAAAAGGGAAACATACGCGTACGAACTGTTTGAAGGGTTATGGATGTAGAACCGTCGATCGCACTTTCAAACTTAATTACTTTGTATTCGTCTTGTCAAAAAAAAGTCATGCCTGTGCCAAAATTGGCTTGCCATACGGCAAGATGAAAAAAATGATAAAAATTGCTAAATTGGAGTTATGGGATTCTCCTTTTTGGGTTCTTCGTCAGATTAATATTATCGTTAAATTGCTTATGGCGAGCTAGAATTTCTACGTAAGATGAAAACGAAAAAGTTTCCAGCTAATGCACCAATTTATCCGTACGCATGCAATAATGCGTAAACTACAAATAGTCAATTGTCCTAATTAGGGTGCTTTGGCATTTCTGGTGAAAGAACATGCCGGACACTGAAGTGGTCGCAGAAGCGCTCTCATGAGCTATGAGCACAAGAAAACTGGAACAATCTACATCTATCTATTATCTTATTAAAATAGAGACAAAAAAACATCACTTTTGTTCTTAAAGGCTAAAAATTATCATATTAATCGGTAGAAAAATAAATAGATCTACATCGTTAATTATAGTAGAATATCCAAGTTATAACGGTGAAAATTTATTATATATGGATAGAGTTTTAGAATGAATTGGACTCTATTAATCATTATCTAAATAGCCTGATGAGACCTATCCTTTTCATACTCGACGAAGTTGACCACGTTCACTGTTAAAGGCCAAAAATTATCATATTTATTGGTAAAAATAAAAAGATCTATGTCAATTATACGATGAAAATTAATTATACACAAATAGTTTTAGAACGAATAGGACTCTATTGGTCATTGTCTAAACAGGCTGACGAGATATTCCTTTGACTACTCCATGAAGTTGAATATAAAACGGGAAACATATCATATTTGAATCATTCTAAAGAACAGGAGCTAGGCGAGCGTACGAGACCACAAGGTGCAAAGAGAGTGTACAGAAAAATAAAAACTGTATCCATGGGGCGCGGGAAATAATAGAAGAAGAATTATTTATGTTTGCTCTCAAGAGCTATAAATTATCACACGAAAGAGAGCTGCCGATTAATCAGTTTTTTAAAAAAGGTTTGTTGCTAATTAGTAGAATCACTTCAGGCCGGTGATCGATGTGATCACCTAGCCGGCCGCCCATGTACCCGACGCCGACGACGCGTGCAACCACCACGAGCTAGAAGTAGCAGCGCAGGCGGAGCAGCGAGATAGGGCGGTGCGGACGACGAGAAGGCGGCAGGGTGGAGAAGAAGCGGCGAGCCGGCGACTGAGTCTGGGGCAGGTGCGGACGACGCTGGAGAACTTCGAGTTGGGGAACAAGCGAGAACTAGGTGTGAAAACAGACCAGTTACGGATTGAATAGCGGCGCTA
This sequence comes from Dendrocalamus latiflorus, assembly GCA_017311315.1. Lineage (NCBI taxonomy): Eukaryota > Viridiplantae > Streptophyta > Magnoliopsida > Poales > Poaceae > Dendrocalamus > Dendrocalamus latiflorus. Next base: position 23,592,763 of record CM029620.1, read on the forward strand.
AATAGTATTTGTATTTATATTTGTAAACGAATATGAATATTTCTTGAATACGAATACGAATCGAATATTGTAATGAATACGGATTTGAATCGAATATATACTTAATTCGGTCAGATCCAGATATCCTCATAACTTATGTAATATGAAGATATTAATAACATTTTATTCTCGTATAATCACACTTAATCATTCTAATTCATTACTTCACCTAAAAAAACATAAATTCACATTCAATTAAAAAAATTGTTTAACTAATTAGTCATATTGTAATAAAATATTCATACGACTTCGTAGAATACGAATATGGATATAGATAGTCCGGATAAAATAACTTTTCGGATGGTAAAAATTCATATTATATTTGTATCTATATTTTTATGTGAATTCGAATACGAATATGAATAGGGTAGAAATTGTTAATCGGATAACAAAATCTATGCAATATTTGGATCCTATCGAATATGGTAACTAGATAATACGGATAATTCATATTCACTTTTCACTCCTAGCCAGAATCGCCGAGTCCAATGGAAGACGAAGCAACTGGAAGAAATTCCGAACGGTGAAATTCCTATTTTGCAAACAAAATATATTTGGATTTTTTATTTCATATTTAATTAGTGCAGTCTACTGTGAGATCGCTCTCACGCTATGTGAAAGAGAGGATTAAAAGGTGGCCCTCTAGCAAATTTACACTATCTTAACATTTGTACTGTAGGTAGTGCTACTTTTTTATTTTTTATTAATATATATCTAAACCAACTATCAAATGTAAACCTTAAAAATAAACTTAACTGAAATAAAGGTAAGATATTTTCTTTTATGTGATAATTGTTTTAAATTCTTATATCTCTAATCCATTACCCATCTATCAAATATAGCTAAAATAAGGGTCCAGAGTGCTAGATGTTTCTTTCTTTTTTTAGAATTTCTAGTATATTTCTTCTTTTTTGGTTAGTAACTATAAGTCATTTAATAGATATGTTTCTAATAACCTAAGAACATACTACACCAAATAAAAAAAATATACCAAAACTTCAATTAAGTTCTCTCAAGATGTATTTTGGATATAAGTTTTTTATAATTTTAAATACGTATCTAATAGCACACAAACATCTCAAAGCTAATTTAATTGACAGTAATATTGACTTAATCAAGAAAACTTTCAAACAACAGATATGAACAAAAATCAATACAATATATACACGATATATAACAAATCTAGCTGACGAGGATTAAATAATCCAATAAAGAGCAACTTTAATACGTAATCAAAGCTCTTAGACTAGTGTTATAATAGTTTCTACTATAACATGTCTCAAGTACCCCTGGTCAGATAATTACTTTTATCTACCCGACCAGCTACTACTCGGAAGCTCTATGACCCAACATGTAGGCCTCCCCTGTGGCGATGCCTTGTGCGGTTAAGGAGTAGAACACGTGCGCACCCACTTCCTCAACCACTCTATGTTCGGTCATATGTCTTTTATAACAACCGCCCTACGGTTGTTTCCTGATGCTCTCCCTCACTGATAATAACCAATTGACTGTTATTAATCAGGTTTCTCTGACTGCCAATAACTGCTTACACATGGGGACAGAAGGAACTGAGACCTCTTCAGTGCTATTTAAGCTTTAGCTAGGAGAGACAACAAAAAACGAATGGAGATAGAGAGGACAAAGGAGAGCAACAAACAATAAGATCATTCCGCATTAGGGCAAGTAGCACTACGACAGAAGGGTCATCACATACAGTTCACAACTGTCATCATAGACGGTTATCAAACCATCTGAATTTATGTGTATGTGATAATAGGTGGTTATCACAGACGGCTCTCAAACCGTTTGTGATAAATACAACATAAACTGTCTAGGTTTGCTCGAAGCTGATGCTATCACTGTTGAGATAGCTTGATAGGTCTCTAGTGCTTTGCTGCCTTCCTCCTCCTGACTGATGTGTACCTGCATGAGAATCTCTAGAGGAAGAACCTAAAATCATGCCCCATTGCATATCTCCACAGAGGTGCTAGGGGCTACTGAGGGTCTTTCCAAACGTATGGATCCAAACTTATTTTCATATGTCTCTTATACCTCATATAATTTATCCTTACCTACTCTATAGTATGTACAATAATCTAAACCAATAGTATCAATTAAAGTTGTAATACATTTGTAAATCCTTGGAGCTTGGCCCTAGGATCTAAAATAAAGGCGAATGCATATAAAATATGAATTTTTCTCTAATATTTTAAAATTTTAGTTTTCATGGCAACTACAGCATCCCGTTGTATAGGATCATTTTCAAAATGTCTTTAGGTGAGTGTCAATTTCAAGAATGATATGAACAATTACAAGAGAGGTAGGATAGTATACTCTAAAAAGACAAAGTGTAGCTTTATGAAAAACTTCTAAAAAAATATTTTTTTCACCAACAACCCAGTTGGCCGCGAAAAGTTTGGGGTCTCTAAATTGGATTCTGCTAGAGGAGCTACGAAATTGATGAACTTGAGTGTGAAGTAAGACAGATAAAGTGCTCTTATATGGCAATATGTGTTTAAGTGTAAAGTAAGTAGAGTTCCATCTAACAGTCATTTAAACCAAATTTTTAGGACGGACGTTCATTGCTAGGCAAAAGCTCTTATATGCAACTATTCGTTGGTTAGAATGGTTAATATATGAAATTGCATCTCTAAAAGAATCAAGACAAGCATTTAATCTTTTTAAACCAGATTTAATAATAAGATTAATAATATAGCAAGTACAACGTTAATATAATAAGAAAGATTGTGTATAAGTATTGAATAAAGGAGTAAGAATTTTCACGACCTTAGTGTTTGAAGCTGCATTATCTAAAGTTATAGAAAAAATCTTATTCATGCTTCCAAAATCTTCTACAACTTTAATAATGCATTCTGCAATATTTTTAGCAATATGTACAATATTAATTAATTTAAATCTAATAATTCTTTTTTCATTACCTAGCCATCATTAACATAATGAGCAACAACACTAATATAATCCTCCCTAACTCTACCACTCCATATGTCTGATGTTAAAGTAATAGAGAATGTACAAGTATGAAACATTTCTTTCAATTTTTCACGACAGTTGTTATAATATTTAATTAAATCTCTAGTTATAATTTGTCTAGATACAACACTAAATCTAGGGTTATGATCAGTCCTAATATATTTTTGAAAAGCATTATATTCACAAAAATTTAAAAGTAAATCTTAAGAAGCAATTAATCTACAAAGAAATTCCTGATCTACCTCCGGGTTGTACTCCCAAGTACATATCGAGCCGTTGGGGTTGTACTGCAGCTGCGTCTGACGCATTTGTATTCCTTGCCTTCTTTTGCAACTTACAGCACGCCGTTGCAGGTGACCCTTCCCACCTGAAGGTTTTGCATATAATTTGTTATCACAAATTTTACAAACAGTATACTTTACCAAATTCCTATCATCGTCAGTCTTGAACTTTTTGTCGAAATCGTTCCAAACTCCCAATGTAGTAGCTCTTGTTCTTTTTGCACCCGTGCTCTGGGTTGTAGATGCACTTGTTAAACCAACAGAAGATGGACCCAGCGACGCTTCTTCTAGCTGTACAATTTGTTGTGAATGTCCACCTTTCATGGATGGATGTATCTCTTGAGAGTTGAAAGTCGTAATTCTCCATTGAATCAACTGTAAATTCATCTAGTAAAGTGCAATTAACTTACTATTGAATCAACAAATAATAGCAAAAAAATTAAAATAAGGTAGCACTATTAGTCTATTACCTCTTATGCAGCTCTCCGAAGATTCTTCAAAATTTCCGAATTTCACACGAATTTCTCACTAATTTTGCCAAATTTGTGCAAACACAATCAGATTTTTTACAGCTAAACAGAGAGATGAGAATGAGGTTTGAGATGTGGAGAATGGAGGCCGGATGACTCCCTATTTATAGAAAAAAACTCGACATTTTTTTTAAATTTTTGCTATTTTTTCCTTTTTTACCCCTAATAGTCAAAAACAACTATTTTCACAGGCCGCGCTGTGCCGCTCTCTCTGCCCAGGCATGGACCGGGCCGTGCCGACACAGCCCACGAACTAGATAGACCGTACCGTACTTAGGAGTTAGGACAATCCAACAGTGATAAACCGTAGACCGGCACATCAAGATTCGGTCCACTGGACAGCACTACTCGGTGCTCGCCGACTCATTTTCCAAAAGCCACGATGACTTGTGTAATTTGTCGTATTTGGCAAAAATGTCACACGTCGATGGGCTTGGGCTTCGCTGCGCCGCGCCGGGCCGGAATAATGTCACCGAATATGTACTTGCACAATTTGTAGCAGGCATGCATCACGCATGCTGTCAAGTCGCTGCGCAGGACTGACCCAAAAAGCGGGCGATTTGGAGCAGAGCGATGAGTGAACCGATGAAGCGAAACATCGAGGCCTCGTATGTATAGTCGCGATAAAAAATATTTCGTTCAGCTTTGGCGGCCGGAGATGGAGTACAGGCGGAATCTTCAGATGACACGGACAGAAAGCAATTTCCACCTCCTTTTCCTCTTGTGTCACATTGTCGTTCTCCCAGCGAGACTCGCGAAGTCAACGTTCTCGTCTCTTCCCGAGGTTCCTAAGCAAGCAACGATATGCATACCGCCAGTTTGATTAGTCAATCTTCCGCTCCTTGTTAATTAATTAACTAAATGGGTTAAATAAGATAAGTGTGGCTGTGTGGGGACGGATGCTATGATGCTATTTCTTAAGTACAAGACATTTACACCTTATTTACACCATCACACACACGTGTATCTCCTAACATACATTTAAAGGCATGTTCTTTTCAGTTTCTAAAAGCTACTTTTTGGCTTTTCTACAGTAACTAACTTTTAAACAAAGTATTTTTTCTAAGATAGAGTCTACTAGTTAATTATAGTACATACTTTACTGACTTCATTTATATCGGTAAAAACCGCACGGGAGTTTCTGTTACTCTGTAATCTCTCGTATAAACAGCCCAAAAGTCACAAGCCGCAGCTAAAAAGAACAGACCCTAAGAGTTTTGTGAAGATATCAAGCCCTTACGAAACACACATATATGCTTTCTAAATGAACACATACGTGTATGTATATCATACACTAATTATTCGAATAAAACGTACGAGTGACGAATTGGACAAATAACCTCACACCAATCCAATCGAGCTACAGCTCGGTCCTCGCTACTATGCTATTTAGCTAACCGGCAACGCATGGTCTCATTGATTAGCAACGGAAGTGCATCGAGAATCCTTTTGGCTGGCCCTTGCTAGAACAAAGCTGGAAAAAGATAGTTACGTACGTGTCCCACTAAAAAGATAAAATCTAATTTAGAAAACCCTAAGCGCAAAAGATTGCGCTTCCGTTGACCGGTTGGTGAAGTGGAGGGGTGTGTTTTTTTAGTTTCGACTTATGTCTTTTAGTTACGATTTATGGCTTTTATGTTGTTTGTGTGTAAGTATACGGAATAACAGAAACTCATGTGTAGTTTTGGCCGATATAAATAAAGTAACTACAGTATGTACTACAATCAACTTATAAATCCAGTTTTAAAAAGACACTTTGTTTGAAAGCTAGTCATTATAAAAAAAAGCTGAAAACAATTTTTACAATCTGAAAAGAAGAGCCTCATGACACCACTCACCAAGATTTTAAATCACGGATATCTACCTTTCACAAAGAACGAATGCTCTTCGATGAAAAAGTGTACGCTCTTGCTCCGTAATATTTCTATAACTAGCCTCATAGGCGCGGCGACACGCCGCGCCAGCCACCGTGTGTACCGAAGTAAAAGAGGCGATAATTCGGGAGGAGTTTTTTTAAAAAAAATCGAGGGCACGTACGCAATTTCGAGAAAGCTAAAGGGGTTTTTTGAAAAAAATCGAGGACTTGTAAGGACCTGTTTGTAAGTAAATAAGGGCCTATACGTAATTTCGGGAACCTGCGGGGCGCAATCCAAAAAATTTTTTTGGGAAAAAAACTTGCAGGGACCTTTTCGCGAGAAAAAAGGACCTATACGTAATTTCCGCAAAACCGGAGGAAACTACCTCCTCCGGCCGTACGGGAAATGCCCCGCCACGCGGCGGCCGGGGCGCGCGCGCGGGCGGGGAAGCGCTGACGTGGACACGCCCGGGGGCCGTGAATCCCCCCGGGCTTAATGTTGGTATTATTTTAGGCATATGTAGCGCACTCGCTTGTGTATTTTTAATAGTATACATACTATACTATTGCAATATGGAAAAAAATGTAGGTCGCATTAACACCTCAACCAAATAACTTAGCGAATTTAGATTCGATATCCATTTCTAAGTGAATTTTAGGGCTCGGACCTGAGTCCACCCACTCAAAATGATCTAGGGTTCTAGGCCAACATACCACTCAACCTTTAGAAGCCCTTCACGTTGAAACATTAGAGATGGTACCGCAGTAACGCCTACATGTTATGGACTCGAGAGACTCTATATTGCATTTTATGGACAAACTTCTGGTGCCTTTTAGGCCTTGCTCAAAAGGGTTTTTTTTGAGTGGCTTATGGCTGAAAAGCACTGCAGCTGACTGAAAAAACATTATAGATGACAATGACTTATTTGACGTAATTAAATTTAAAAAATTAAAAAATAGAAAAGGCAAATTAGCTCGTCACGAACAGTATAAACAAATACAGGAAAAAAGAACCGACAAAAACTCAAAAAATCAAAAAACGAAAAAAACGAAATTATTAAATAGTAAAAAATAAACCAAAAATCAGAAACCTAGACTGTTTTAAATAGAGCCTTATGCCCTGATCAACTTGGCTTCGGCTTCTGGCTTATTTTTCACTATTCATAAGTTTCGTCTTTTTCTGAACTTTTGGCTTTTTGTTGAGCTTTTTTGCCGGTTCTTTTTTCCCGTATTTGTTTGTATTATACGTAATGGGCTAACATATTTTTTATTTTTTTTTGAATTTTTTTAAATTTAATTATGCTAAATAAGTCATTGTCAGCTACAGTGTTTTTTTAGCCAACTATAATGTTTTTAGCTATAAACCATGAGCTTTTCAGCCGAACCGATCACCACCTTAATCATTTACTTAGAGATGGATCTGAGTCTCTAGCAATATAGGCTTCAGCTTACTGGTGTGTACCCGTCCGTTTCCTCATAAAAAGAAGCAAAAAATCGGAGAATTTTTAGAGATTCGTACCGTGGACGGCTCCCAACCCAAGCCGCCGAATTAGCAGCCTCCTCGCTCGCTCGCGATAGGCGGCTAGGCGAGGCCGTGCTGCGACCGCGGGGTTGCTGCTGGTCGTCTCCGGCGATGTACCCTGTGGCGACTGGCCCGCCGCCGGCGCGGCTGCCGGCGGCGTCGCGGGTGGACAAGGCGACGAGCCACCTGCTGCAGGGGCCCGACTGGGCCGTCAACCTCGAAATCTGCGACACCCTCAACGCCGACCGCTGGTGATCGATCGCCTCCCCCCTTCCCCCCCTCTTGTATTGCCCGTTTCTCGCTTGCAGAACCTCGCGTCGCCGTAGTTGCTTCGATGCTTGTGCGGAGAAGAATTATGATGAGGGATTGGGACTTGTGTGGGGAATTTTGTTGCTTTGCGGTGCTTCTGTTGCGGCTCTGCTATTTTGGGTTTTGGTTTGCTGGGCGTTGCCAGTTGGTTGAGCGGGGTTTGGTTAAATTTCGATCGATTTGGGCATTGTTACTACCTATTTGAAGTGGATTGAGATGATTTTTAGGAAGTAGCGTTCACTAAGTTCGGATTGTTTCCTGGGGGTTACTATGCTGTGAGAAGGGCCGTGAGCACTAAGCATCACTTTGCAGGTTACTTCAGCTTAGGGTGAGCTGGGGAACCGTAGCTTGAGCTCAGGCATACTCCTGTCTCGAGCTTCCACTGAGATGTCTTTATTCGATTATGACGGAATTTGCGTAGAGAGTCATTGTATGGCTAAGGTCTATGTTGCAAAGGGCGAAACTACATAGGGTTCCATAATGATGTGAAGTAGCTTTAGTGGTTAGTGGAAGTGCTTGCTTGGCATTCCCGTTAATGAAAAAGAAGAATTCTCAAGGTAATCTTGATTCGTTTTCAAGAAATATGATGGTTTGATTCCATGATGCCGCTCCAAGAACTTTTTGTCTAATTTTGATGCCTTGTCAAGAAATATAACAGTGCTCTTTTGGAACTTTTAGTCTAAATTACATTTTAGTTGTTGTTCATGATAAAAATGCATAGAAGTTCTATTCTGTTGAGGTATTGGTTAACCATGTTGAAGTCAGAATTCATTGGTTGCATTGTTGCACAGCGTACAATTTTTCATTATTTCACTAAAAAAAACTCGACCTGCGGGGGGAAGAAACCCCCGGGCATTGCTTTAAGAAGATGATCTTCTCACGCAGATCGAGAAAATCCCCGAACCCCTGCACCACCCTTACACCGGGAACCAACGCCCGACCTTGTGAGACGACCAGCGGATCCTTTGGATCAACGCCATGGCGGGTTCTTGACCGTGTGCTTTGGTATGGCAACAGGCGAGGGGATTTTTTCCCCCAAGCCTGAAATTCGCTCCCACTGGGAGTCGAACCCAAGACCTGGGGGGTGCTACTGAGGCACTCTAACCGCTAGGCTAGAGGCCCTTTCGCCATTATTTCACTAGAAGACTCCAAAATTTGAACTGTGTAAGCAATACTTTGTTTGATTTACTTATAGATGGGAGAATATCCAGATTAGCTTATATAATTGTAGTTAAGTTTTTCCTTACGCAGTACTAATATTTTTGCTACTTTCAATCAGGCAAACAAAGGATGTGGTAAAAGCAGTGAAGAAGCGGTTGCAGAATAAGGATCCAAAAGTTCAATTTTTCACTTTGATGGTGCGCACTATAATCTAGGTCATGATATTATTTCTGTAATGTGTTGCTGGGAAACTATTGTATATTTATATGACAACCTCCACTTAGTTAGAACGAATGCAGATACTGTAATGCATATATGTCATAGTCAGACTGTCATCTTGAGGAAGCAGTATATCAAGTTATTCTTCCATCAAGACAACTCTATGGTTGCTATTTTTCTTGTTCACATTCGTTGCAAAATCTTTGCAGCTGTTGGAGACAATGATGAAGAACTGTGGTGAATATGTTCATTTTGAAGTTGTTGAGCAGCATATTTTGCAAGAAATGGTTAAAATTGTACAGAAGAAGGTACCTCCCTCCTTTGGTCACTTCCACTCCACTCATTACTATTGGCCTCATTCTTTTCGGCTTATGGTTTATAGCTTCTCTCGAACAAACAAACAGAATGGCTTTTCTATCGTTTTTTCGAAGTGGCTTATCGGGACAGCCTTTTTGAATTGGCTTGTCAGTATTCGGTTCATTTGTACAAGCGCTTGCTCTAGAGGCAAAAACCATCAGCCGCAACCATAAGCCATCATTAAAAATGCAAAGAGAAGTAAAAAACAAGATCTTTTTCAACACTAACAAGTATATCTTTAGGGAGGATGTTTCTCAGTGTTAAGAATTTTTTTTCAACATTAATTTTTGTCTACGTTATAGATAAGTCAGGACATTTAAAACTTTACGAATGTTACTAATTCTCTAGTGAGATATGCTTCATGCCATCGAAAAAAATGGATATGAATATTTCTTAAAATAAATCTCTGACTAGATAAGAACCCTAGGTAACATTATTTTTTGGTTGGTTCTTGATTCGATCATCCCTATTGTTTTGTGACTTCTTATGCAAATTTTGTTTGTACAGCATGAAGCACACTAGTGCACTTTGTTTGTGCACCATTAACAATCAGCTATTGTCAAACTCAAATCTATCTCAAGTTCATACTTCATACTGTTATCCACTGGCTGATTGTGCACTACTAAGTTCATCATCCTACTGTAGTTATAAGTTGTGTTGCTTAATTTTTACAGTTGCAAAATCAGTTGATGTGTTTGAAGTCACATTTCCTTAATTTCCTATAGTTCAGTATGGGCATTTCCCGCTCACTGGTAACACTTGTTTAATTTGGTGTTTTGAGTCCAACCATCATTCTTCATTGGAGCAACTTCCTAGCTGTTATTGTGTGAACAGCTCATATTTGCAGTCCATTCATATGAATCATATAATTGGCTCTGGCATTTTGCGGTCCTGTTGTCAATTATGATTTCTGATTCATTCATTTACTGTCTTCTATTCTTTTTATCAATGGAAAACATGATGCTAAGTTTCTGGAGTATTGACTTTCTGGATATACATGCAGCATGACATGCAAGTGAGGGATAAGGTATTGATACTTCTGGACTCATGGCAAGAAGCATTTGGTGGACCTGGAGGCAAATATCCACAGTATTACTGGGCATACATTGAACTAAAGGTATGTCACTGTGTTTTTTTCCCGATGTGAAACCTCCACTGTGCAACAGAACCATCTAGTGCTTGTAAATTGATGTGGAGCTGAAAACATGCCCTGAAAGAAATATTCAAAGCACAAGTGGATCGGTGGCTGATAATTCTTTACTTTTTACTAGTTAAGGAATAAGTGTACTGAAATTCCACAATATTAGCTAATGGAAAATCTGTTACAGAGGTCTCGAGTAATATTCCCACGGCGTCCTATAGATGCTCCTCCAATATTTACTCCTCCTGCATCACATCATTCTCAGTCCTATGGTTCACCTACATATCCTGCTGGAAGTCTAAACGAAAGAATGGCATCCGACATTAAAACATTGAGGTTGCGTTCTTCTCTAGTATTTAGCTCAGTTAACTTTTCTTGTTCCAGCTATCTCTTTTATCACTCCGTTTTACGGTTATAACCTTTTATCTCCTTTTGCTTCAGTTTAGGGGACTTGAATAATATCAGAGATGCAACAGAACTACTGTATGAAATGGTGAACGCTTTGAATCCTGCTGATCGCATGGTAGTATGAACTTCTCCAAAGGAAATTACACAACCAGTTTTGTTGAAGTTCATTCAAATGACCTATTCAAATTTTTGTGATCCCAGGCAGTTAAAGATGAAATTATTACAGAGCTTGTTAGCCAATGTCATTCAAATCAACAAAAGCTCATGCAGTTTGTCGGTTCCACAGGGTAAGGTTGTCTCTCTTTGGCTGTACAAATTTCCTCTTTCTTAATGTCGTGTTTCCTGGAGTGACTTCGAAGTTTACTGTTTAGTGTAGCACATGCATAAGCATGGTTCACATTTTGCAATTTTATGCCGTCTTGCGGTGGTGTAGTGCAGACCACACAATGTAACTTGTGAGTTTTTGTGGTTCCTGTTGCTTAGGAATGAGGAGCTACTAAAGCAAGGCCTCGAAATAAATGATCGCTTACAGAGTGTACTTGCAAAACACAATGCCGTTGCTTCTGGTGCTCCTTTGCCAGTTGAAACACCAAGTAGAGATGAGTTACCCAGAGAGGATCCGACACCACAGCCATCTGCACCTCCGATTGCACATAATGAGGCTCCTGTTGAAGAGGATGAAGATGACGAGTTCGCTCAGATAGCAAGCAGGTACTTAAAAATAGCCTGTAACAGTCAATCTACGGTTTCCTGATCAGCAGTTAATTCTTCATGCTTTTTATGTATCTGCAGAAAAAACAAATCTGTGATAAGCAGCGATGAGGCATCATCCAGTGCCGGTGATCATGCCCTTGTACCTGTTGATCCAGCAATTTGTGAAGCCTCATCTTCTGTTGCGAGCAATGCACTGGTTCCTGTTAGTGGTACTCGGACAAAAGAGCAGGATATGATCGACCTTCTAAGCCTCACCTTGTACAGTCCTGAAGCATCTGCAGATCGTTCAACACAGAGCCAAAATGGCACTCGGCATACTGCCATACCAAATGGGCCAGAATTACCACCGAACTATCAGCCTGCTGACCAGGCATATCCAACAAATCAGGGGTACACGCCATACAACAATTATGTTGCACCTTGGGCCCAAACTGGACAGGGCGCACAGACTGGAGTATATCCAACTCAGCCTCCACAATATGCATCTAGCTATCCGGCACCGCCATGGGCCATGCCTGCGAGTGTCAACTCAACTAATCCTTTTCAGCCTGCCACATACCAAATGCCGAACCCTCCTGTAGCTTCTGTTGCCCCAACAGCTACGTATCCAGCTCCTTCAACGTGGTATGCTACTCCGCCAATGCAACATGTGCCATCTCCAACCCCCAAGCCAATGCAACAATACAGCTCTCTTGTTTCTCAAACAAGCAATGGTCAGACCATGGCTCCAGGTGCTCGAATGAATGGGAATCAACGACCAAAAGAAGCTCCGGCAGCCGCAACGAAACCGTACTACATGCTGGACAATTTATTTGGTGATTTGATTGATGTGAAGAGTTTTGGTGGTGGAGGTAAGATGAGCAGAACGACGAGCATGCCTAGTCCAAAGGGCGGTGGCCAACCTATGATCGGTGGAAAGAAATAGGTTTCGCGAGTTTCAACTTAGTCGCTAATGTCGTTTGGTTTGGCGTACATTTGCTGTATATCTATCTGTTCAGGTCACGTGTTGGTGACATTGGTTAATTTCGTGGTTGCCTCATGTGTATTTTAAAAGAGATGATAGAGCATCATTGCTGTAAATGATCGATGAGTTAGAATTGCTTCTTGATAGAACATTTCAACCATTGTTTGTTTCCTGCACCGTTTGCATGGGTAAAGCATATATTCAGTTAATGTGCAAACATTTTGTGGTGCATAGTGCGTCTATATTGCCCATATAGTTGTCAATTTTTGCACCCGAGTCCTGAGCAAGTGAGCAGGGACAGATTGACAGTGGTTTGTTTTCTGGATAGCAGTAAAATATAGGGATCTGAAAGCTGGCACATACAACAATACATCTGATTGAAAAGAACTTATTGGTCGCAAACGGTTGCGATGCAGAACGACAACCTAAATGGTGACTGGGAAACAACGCATTTGGATGACGGCCGGAGCTGGTGCGCATCATGGGTTTGCAAGACGGATCACGAGACAACGAGGTGCTGTCTCACAGATGGTCTCTTATTTATGGATACGGATCCCATGCGAACGGCTTGGTTGCTGGTGGTGTCAGCTTCGCTCCGCCTCACAGCTTCGACAATGCAATGTCCATCACCTCGATGAAGAAGTCTGCAACGCGAAGTTGTTCATCACATCGTGTTAGAATTATGGACCAGGGGTCCAGGTACGCGAGAAATGTGTCAGCAGAGGAGCAGATCTTACCTGAGTCCTCTTTAGAGAAGCACAACGGAGGTGTTACCCTGAACACGTTCCCGTAGAAACCACCCTTTCCCACCAGCACGCCCATATCTGTTGAAAGAAGAAAAAACACTCAGATTTCACTTCTTCTGTATCTAGTTGTAATAAAGCTGGGAGATGCATTGGGGCTCGAGGAAGCGCACCTTTCATACGGCTCATGACGTGCGCAATCTCAGTTTTGGCCGGAGTTTTCGTTTGGCGATCGGTTACCAACTCAACTCCAAGAAGAAAGCCTCTCCCCCTGACATCACCGATAACTGGAAAGCCACAGAGGGCCAGAGGCCAAATGTAAGTAACAAAGCTGTCTTGAAGGTGTGTGGTTTCAATGTGATTTTGATTAGCTACTAGTACTTACTTACATGCTTCTCTTTCAGCATGTCAAGCCGTTCCTTCAGATAGGAGCCAACAACAAATGCGTTCTCCTGGAGCTTCTCCTTCTCCAGTACCTTGAGAACAGCGTGCCCGCCAGCGGTGCTGACAGGGTTACCACCGAAGGTGTTGAAATAACTTCTGCGGGTTAACACCTGAGCAATCTCAGGCGTTGTAACAACTGCTCCTATCGGTATGCCATTTCCTATACCCTGAAGATGAATGACACAAACATGTGAGCCATTGGATGAGGTACATATTGAAGTGCTGACCATAATGAGGCAGCATGAAATGCATGAAGTCTGGACATGATTAAGGGATTATCAAGCTTCACCTTTGCCATTGTAACTATATCTGGGATGACACCATGCCCTTCAAATCCCCAGAAGTGGCTTCCGGTTCGTGCGACTCCCGCCTGAACTTCGTCAGCGATGCAGAGGCCACCAGCTTTCCTCACCATATTGTACACTGCAGGCAAGTATCCTGGTGCCAATTCCACTATTCCACCGACTCCCTGCAGAAAAGAACGTCTCATTTCGGAAAAGGAAATCGCTTTTGTTTGAAACGACTTAAAAGAGAATGAACATGGTCGTGGTATGATGATGCATTGATATTGACATACCTGTATGGCTTCTGAAATGAAACCACCGACTCTACCCGTAGTCCCAAAATCAATGATTTCCTGAACATCTTTGGCATACTTTTCTCCATCTGAACCGAAAGCGCCCCTATACGGGTCTGGATTAAGCGCATGGTGCACTCCACTCTGGATACATTACAATTGAGCCGATCGTTATTGTGTTGTCTCACAAAAACAAAAGACTACTAAGATGTGGATGTTAACATACAATTGTAAAAGAACCAGAAACCAAGTGATCAGAGAGCTTTGGTAACTTGCATGTAATGAGCATCGTTAAAAGTCAATGTGTCTACCTAATGGAGTAAAACCAAAAACAAAACAGACATTTACCTGAACAACGTTAAATTTCCAGTTGCATTGAGCAGTAGCACCCATTGTTCCGGCTGCATTCCCGTGGTATCCATTCCTAAGCGAAATAATGTCGTGGCAACCAGTGTAAAGTCGCGCAATCATCAAAGCAAGCTCGTTAGCCTCTGTGCCAGAATTTGTGAAGAAAACAACCTGCAAAGAACAACAACAGCTTCACATGAGTGGATGAGGTTCGATCTCCCAAAAGAATCATTGCATTTCCTTTCCAAAATACCTTCAAGTAGAGAAGAAATGTGTAAGTTTGTTCATAGGCTGAGAATACCTTCAGATCGCCGGGCATTTTGGATGCCAATGCCTCAGCAAAATCTGCGATGGCATGATTCAGATAAAGAACCGTGGAGTGTTGTATCATCTTTGCCTGGTTTACTATGGCTTCAATCACATCAGGATGGCAGTGCCCACAACAGACGGTTGCAATGCCACCAAAGGCATCCAGATAGCGGCGGCCATCCTCGTCGAACAGGTACTGCATCTTTCCATCGACTATGTTCAACTGCAATCAATGTTGTATGCTAAAATGATCAATTTTCAGGTTTGGAAATTTTCAAAGACCAATTTTCTCGAATAATATTAGCTTTTCTTAGTTAATCTGCTAATCACCATACTATGCCCGATTGGATTATTCAATTGAATACTGATACAGTTTCAAGTCTCAAAATAACAACAGCATGACAGGTAATGATTCATTTTGTTATCCCCCCTTTTCAGTTTTTTTTTTCACTAGCCCTCTTTTCAAGATTTCAAGGGGATATCAAAGGGCTAGCTGGTAGATTTCTCTCTCTCTTCCTTTTCCCTTACAGTTCATCAAATCATGTAGATGTAGATGTTCACATCGAAAAGTATTTTACACATGATACACGCGTTTCACTGAGTATGGCACATGAGCTCCAATGTGATTGTGGGTCAGCAAGTTAGGTATAGAGTTTGGTACTATCCGCAGGAACCCAATCTTCACCTTTCTTTATGTACTTTGGCAATGCATGTTGCAGTTTAAAGTGTTAAGTTGTCAGTAAACAGTAATCATGAATTTTGAAAGATAAGTATATTAGTGGCGCAGCCACAGATGTATCAGATCCAATAGATTAACACGAGACGTAGTTGTGCAAATTGGTCTGTAAAGACAGTATAAAAGCCCGATTTCTTCTTAACTAGACATATTTGGGGGAAAACAGGGCAGCCTGATTTTCACAAACGAGCACAAAACCTCTAGGTCTTCTGCCTTTGCAAGAACCCAAGAAAGCCCTTCTGCCAATATCACTTATCATCTGCACTTGCCAGACTAGAAAAATGCTACAGACAAATAATAATGGTCCTAGAGATACAGACAATCAAATAACTACTACAATTTCTGTACTTTCACGTAGTGTTCAGAACCTGTGAACCGTCCCTCGGCCGTCTCCTCCATGCTTGCAAGGAGGACGCATCCCTATGGGCTGAGCGAATGCTAACTCGAGACCGGCATGTGGTCTCTACCTGGAAATCTATCTTCTCCTTACCCCCTTAAGTAACATCCTAGGATTGACGAGCGTTGAAATATAATTAATGTGGGAAAGCAAAAAAAAAAAAACAAAAACAAAAACTGTACTTCATTCACTAAGTCCCAATACAGCATTTACACTAGAACAGTACAGAGAGGTAGATCCCAAATCGAGTGGCACTGCATGCAGTCCAAAAATTTGTGGCTACCATCATCTTTGGATTTTCTGAATCTGAAGGGCATCTTGAAACAGACATTAGCTCTATGATTCCCAGATCTCACCTTACCACGGATAAGGTCAGAGCACATGGTAAGATGGCATTCCTACCAAGCCTATCCAGAACCGACAAGAAACAACACTACTTTGCAAAAGGACTACCTTTTTTCTCATGAACAAAAAAAAAACTAAAAGCGATTAGCAAGAGATCAGCCAAAAGAAAACAATAGCAAAATTTAAGATTTGTATTCCTGATCATTGCAAAACCGCACGTTCGTTGCAACGTTTGGACTAAAACGCTGCAGTTTCGAAAATTGTTACAGTTCATCTTAATTCTTAACTGATACACTGTTCGATCGAGTGCCGGATTTGTAGATTTTTTCCCCAGAAAAAAGGGGAAATGGATATCACAGTTTTTTTCCCCTGCCGTTTTCATATATTTTGCTGCCTCCCAAGAAAGTGGGGTGGGGGTAACTGGTAAGGGCGGAGGTGGCGTACGTACAGGGCGGTCGTAGAAGTGGAAGAGGGAGGGGCTGAGGAACTCGGCCCGCTTCCGCAAGATCTCCGCCGCCCGCGGCCCGTCGTACGGCGGCGGCGTGTACTCGAACGGCGGCATCTTCGGCGCGCCGCCGCCATTCTCCGGCGCGGAGGCGGCGGCGGAGAGGCTAGAGTGGGCCCGACCGCGGGTGAGCGCGGCCTGGAGGAGCCTCCGGGAGGAGGCGAGGCGCTGCATGTCGTCTCTGTTTCTCTCTATGCGGGTGAGACCTCCTCCCGAAGCGATGAGTGTGTGAGAGCTGGTTAATGTTGCCGGAGGCCGCGGCTGCGCCTATAAATAGACGGCCTGGAGCCTGGGAGTGGGGAGGAAGACGAGGGGTAAATGACGAGTTTGCCCTTCCCTCCTTTTGGCGCGAGTTTGTTTGGTGGCGCGAGGCTGAGCTGTACCCTGTTGTTGTGTAGAACACCCGCGCTGAGTCAGAAACGGATGGGGTACAGTTCTGGCATATTGATGGTAATAAAATCTTGCTTATAGAAGGATATAATTGTTGCGAAAATAAATATAACTAAATCCCATCTCTATCCTTATCCAAAGCAAATTGAAGTCAAGAGCATTTTTTTAGTCGAATATTGGCGTGTGAATATGCATGCGATCCCTCAATTCAAGAAAATCATATGACTCTCTCCTGTGTCAACAGCTACGAGTGTAACGAATCGGAATAGCTCTAACCATGATATCTGCTCGTCTCATTCAAATGGATAGGTATGGCAACATGGGTTAGCCTGCTCCATTGCATGTAGAAAAGAGAATAGATTCAACACACTTGGCTTGTATTGATCATAGGTATATATACATGTATTCAAGGCATGAACAAACAAGGAATAAACTAACACACGCTACAAAGGTGGATCATAACTGCTTACACGCCCTACAGTCATTGCATCGCCGATGGTGATGCAGAGATTCGATCGGAACTCCTCAAAAACAGTCGTGGGCAATCCCTTTGTCATGATATCGACAAACTAGTGACTTGTAGTAACGTGTAGGACATGGAGATCACCGAGTGCCACCTTTTCACAAACGAAATGTATATCCAGCTTGATGTGTTTTGTACGCATGTGATGAACCGGATTAGCAGCCATATACACAGAAAAACGTTGTCGCAGTAGATCATTGTCACTTTTGTGATAGAACAGTGTAGTTCATCGAGCAGCTGATGCAACTAGCAGCATTCCGCGACTGCATTTGCGATAGCCATGTATTCTGCTTCCGCGCTGCATCGTGACACGGTGGGCTGGCATTTCAAGGACCATGACACGAGAGAGTCCCCGATATAGACGCAATACCCAGAGGTGGAGCGTCTCATGTCGGGGCATCTCGCCTAGTCAACATCAGAGTAGGCCATGATGTCCAAGGTGGCAGAGGCATGGAGATGCAGACCATGTGTCATTGTGCCGCGAACATAATGCAAAATACGTTTGATGAGAGCCATGTGACAGTCCTGGGGGTCGTGCATATGCAGACATACCTACTGCACTGCGTAAGCGAGATCCGGATGGATCATCATCAGGTACTACAAGGCTCCGACGAGACTGCAGTACGTAGAAGGGTTCGAGAGAGGTGCGCCGTCATGGGCTGAAACTTTTGGGCACGTGTCCACTGGTGTGGAGGTAGTCTTGCAGTTGGACATGCACGCCCGCTCCAGCAGATCCTCCGCATATTGCATTTGAGAAAAGAAGAAACCATTATTGTTTCGTGTGACCTGAATGCCAAGGAAGAAATTCAAAGGTCCCAGATCCTTCATCAAGAACTCATTTTGGAGACAGTTGATGATTGTGCAAAGTAAAGCATCAGATGAAGCCGTGACGATGATGTCGTCCACGTAGAGGAGCAAGTAGTCTAGCTCGGTTCCTCGGTGCAAGACAAATAGTGACATGTCCGAGATGGTGGTGTGGAATCCGGTCATGTGGAGGAAGTTTACGAACCACATGTACCAGGCCCGTGGAGCCTGCTTGAGGCCATAGAGGGACTTGGAGAGAAGACACACATGATCAGGATGTTTGATGTCGACGAATCCAGCTGGCTGCTGACAACAGATGTGCTCTTAAAGATCGCCATGGGGAAACACATTTTTTATGTCTAGTTGGTGAACTGGCCACCGCCGCTGAGCTACAATGGTGAGGACGGTGCGGATCATCGCCGCCTTGACGATGGGGCTGAAGGTATCGATAAAGTCGATGCCAGGCCATTGAGAGAAGCCGCGCATCACCCATCGTGCTTTGTATCGATCAAGCGAACCGTCGGGCCGCAACCTGTGTCAAAAAACCCACTTGCTGGAGATGAGGTGGGCATCACGTGGACGAGGCACCAACGTCCAAGTTTTGTTGACGAGCAGGGTGGCATACTCCTCTTGCATGGCAGATAGCCAGTTGGGATCTTTTAGCGCAGCGTGCAAAGATGTAGGAAGTGGAGAGATGGATGTTGTTGAAACATGTGCATATTTGAGATTTGGTTTGTGGATGCCAACTTTGGAACGTGTTACCATCAGATGCCGTAAGAGTTGGTAGTTGTTGGGTACATGAGTAGCGGGCGCAGGAGGCATGTGCTGCAACGTGGTGGCACGAGCGACAGGAACGGGCGTAGATGCATTGGCCTGGGAGGCAGTTGCAATAGCAGAAGAAGTGGGTGCATTTTGGGTAGCCTGAACATAAGCAGTAGGGTTTGGGGATGCAGGTTACGGGTGGATTGTTTCGGAGCATGCAGCAGGTGCAACGTGGCGAGGGAATATGCCATGCAAGTAGGGCGCCGAATCAGCTGGATTTTCCTCAAAGCCTTGGGTAGACGATGGTGTCCAATGTTGTTCCTGAAACAAAAAAAGTAGACTCATCACGATGATTCATCGCATTTCCATATTGTAACAACGATAACCTTTGTGATTCACCGGATAACCAAGAAAGATGCAAGCGACTGACCGCGGAGCAAGCTTGTGAATGGCTATGGATGATAAGTTTGGATAGCAAAGACAATCGAAGACACGGAGATGAGTGTACTCCAGTGGTGCACCAAAGAGAATCTCATATGGTGTAAGAAGGCGATGTGGTTTGCAAGGCCGGTGGTTCAGAAGATATGTAGCGGTGGCTAGTGCCTCGACCCAAAAGGATGATGGGACAGTGGCACGGATGAAAGCATCTAGGCCCCTAAAAATGATTTTGGTAATTAATGAAATTATGTGAATATGGGACTAACGTGTTTTATGAGCATGCAAAGGGTTAGTTCACATAAGTGCAACAAGATGCAAGCCAAAGGAGATGTGTGAAGATCAAATTGGCTCAAGACAAAGGTATACTTAGCGTAGGATCCTTTTTGATTTTTACCGGTCTTAGGCGAATAGTGGAAGACCGGATTATAGAATAGATGATCGTACCATCAAGAGGGATCTTGGCAAGTAGCTTGAAAACATACGTCTTGTGCCATATGGATCAACATTAGAAACTTGCATCCATCAAAAATTAGTTTTAAAACAAATTCTGTGCTCTGTCTAGAAGGGCGGTAGTACCGCAGTTTTGAACGTCGGAACTACCGGAGAGCGGTAGTTCCGCGCCCAAATGCGGTAGTACCGGCGAGCGGAAGATCCGTTTCTTGAGCGGATTAATTTTTCCAAAGAGCACCCGCGGATGCACTTAAGCTCTTGCGGGAACGGAAGTACCGGCCACTTAAACGCCGGAACTACCACACCGAGCGGTAGTACCGCATTATGAAGCGGTACTTCCGGAGCCCGGAAGATCCGGAGGGAGAGCGGATCGATTTTTCTAGAGAGCACCCTCCGGATGAAGTCTGGATTTTCCTGGAGCGGAAGTACCGGCGATTTCAACGCCGGAACTACCGCTGTGTGTGGTAGTTCCGCTGTCCAGAGCGGTGCTTCCGGAGTCCGGAAGATCCGGCCTCAGAGCGGATCAAATTTTCCAGAGAGCGCCAAAATTGGGACCTTTTGGAGGTCGGCTGGAGTGGTAGTACCGCGCCGACTTTGCAGAACTACCGGGGAGCGGTAGTACCGCAAATGTCAACGGCGGTAGTACCACGCCGCCAAATCCAACGGTCACTGCAGAGCTCTGACATAGCCGTTCTGGCGCGAAGATTTGATTGCGGTAGTACCGGCCCCTAGGGGCGGTAGTACCGCTCGACCAGAATTTTTTCTGGAATTTGTGTCAAACGGCTAGTTTTGGTTGGTGGAGGCTATAAATACCCCCACCACTGCACAAGGGCTAAGGTTAGAGACTCATTGCATATTCCTTGAGCCCAAGAGCATTCATTCCACCCACTTTCTCTCATTGAGCATTAAATTGAGGTGGTTTTGCAATTAGTGCAAGATTTTTAATTGTTGATCCACTTAGCACAAGAATTGCATTCAAGTGAAGCCCTAGGTCTATTACTCTTAGTGCTTGCCGGCACTTGGACGATCGGGCGAAGTTTGGCTTGGTGATCTTCTCAAGAAGCTTGTGAGAAGACCCGGCAAGTTGTGAATATTGGAGCTCACCTACCCGGAGCGGGGAAGAGCTACATTAGTGATCGAGG
Organism: Dendrocalamus latiflorus; assembly: GCA_017311315.1. NCBI lineage: Eukaryota > Viridiplantae > Streptophyta > Magnoliopsida > Poales > Poaceae > Dendrocalamus > Dendrocalamus latiflorus. The sequence continues at coordinate 23,614,167 of CM029620.1, forward strand.
TGTTTGGCTCAATTCGTGGAGCCGGTCCGATTCGTTCGGGCTAACCTCAACATGGACTAGGGGAAACCAGCAAGTTTCCGATCACCACGGTAAAACATCGGTTGTGTTCTTTTGTGCTTAGCTCTTACTTATTCACATCTTTGTTGATCATTTGATTGTTTAGAGCTAAATTTGCTATATTGTTAACTAGAATTGCATAGGATTAATTGCTTTACATTCTTGTCATCTAAATTGTAAAGAATTAATCAATTGAACAAGAAAAATTTAAAAACCTCCTATTCACACCCCCTCTAGTCGGTATCCTTGATCCTACAACGAAAGAGAAGGGACCGAACACTATCATTGAGTGTGCAAAGAATACGCACTGCTTTGCCATTTTGGGGAGACATATATAGACATGAGGGACGTAGTATAATGCCTCTACTAGAGAAGAAAGCACGGGAGGTATGATTATCAAATTCTTTTCCATTGTCAGTTTGGAAGGAAAGAATCGGACAGTTGAATTGTGTGGTCACGTAGGCATGGAAAGACAGAAGAGTGGGGAAGACCTCGGACTTGCGACGGAGCAAAAACGTCCTTACATAGTGACTAAAGTCATCAAGGATGACAAGATAGTATTGATTGCCGGAAATGCTTAACACAAGTGATGCCCATACATTGCAATGTAAAGTTGGAAGGGAAAAGATGTAATTGTAGAAGATGATTGAAAAGGCAAACATGTATGCTTTCCTAATCGGTAGGCATGACAAGAATGAGGCTCTACCTTATTAAAAAAATCTAAATCGTTTCAAAGTGTAAGCTAGAGATTCCTGCCCATGGTGGCTAAGACGCTAATGCCAAAGGTCGATAGTTGAGGCGTGAAGACTTCGTGGTAGATCAAAGAAGCGATGTGGCAGAAGTGGATAGAGATCACCATGGCTGTTATATCGAAGAATCGTTGCTTTGGTTTGAAGATCCTTGACATAAAAACCATGAGGGTCAAATTCCGCCAAGAAAAGTTATCACACATAAAAGAACAAATGGAAACCAGATTCTTTATAAGAGTAGGAGAAATAAGAATATTGCATAGATGTAAAGGAATAGAGGGTGTAGGAATGGAAGTATGACTAGTGTTAACAATTTGTAGTGTGTTGCCATTGCCGACAACAATGCAGGATGAAGGAATAAGAGGGTTGATAGTAAAGAGAATACCAGGGTTCGACGCCATATGGGAGGTGGCGTCGGTGTCCATGAACCATTCACCCCACTAGAAGGTGATGACTGCAAGGACATGTGGTTCAAAGCCGCAATGAGGGGAGCCTAGTCCCAACGGGTGATGACTGGTACGGAGGTGCATAGGTCGGTGGTGCCATGGGCATGGAGCTGGTTGGTGCCAAATGGTGGACGTGTGTAGCACCCAAAAAAATCTATCCCTAATCTCTCTCTCCTATCTCTAATATAATCAACTCTCTCTCTCCCTCTCCCGTTTATATCTCTTTCCTCTCTCCATCTATCCTTAATCTCTCTCTCCAACTGTCTCTCTCATGAATCACGCAGAGCGGAGGCGGAGAACAGCAACCAACAAATCAAAAGAGCGGCGCCTTGTTGACGCGACGCATGACGAGGAGCTGACACGGTGGGCCAGGGCGGCGCGGTGACTGAACAACGGCTGGCCTGGGTAGATGTGGTGACCGAACGATGGCTGGCCGATGGCGGTCCAGGCTGGTGGCGTGTGGCCGATGGCGATGCTAGACGACTGACCAAGGGGCGGCAGTCGGGCATCGTGGCTGGAGGCGATGCAGCCGAAGGTGGCGCGACAACGCCATGGTAGGCGGCAGTAGCCCAGGGTGCGGGCGGTCGACAGAGGTGGCTGGCCGTGGCGAGTCGGCGTGGCAGCCGACAGGCGCATGGTACAGGCACGCAGCAAGGTGGCCGCGGTGGCACACGGTAGTGGCGTAGCATGCGCAACAAGGTGGCAGCGCGGCCATGGCGGCAGCGTGGCAAGCGCGTGCGGTGGGAGCAGTGCGTGGGCACATGTGGCGAAGCGGCTGTATCGCTGGCGGCGATAGTGATGGTGGCGGTGGCTGGCGCGGTGGCGACGGTCGGCGGCAACGGTGGCTGGAGTGGCCAGCGGATCGACTTGCACAGCAACGTGATTCAGTCGGCCGAATTCCATTTCGCATAGATGTATTTGGGATGTGCATTGTTTCATGGTTCACGTGGCCGAATGATGATTCACACGGCCCAACGGTGATTCACATGTTGGAGGCTTAGCGAATGTTCGCACGCAGCCTTTGAGGAAATGGTGGGCATTCGTGTACCTCAGATCCTTCATGCAACAGTTCTGCTGAGCGTGTTCAAGACAAGTACCTTGCGGCCGTGACCTTTTCCGTTTCGCACACCATGTGTTTCCATATTATCGCTAAAGTTACTTGGCTAATATTATATCGCTAAAATTACCTAACTAATATCATATCGCTAAAATGACTTGGCTAATATCATATCGCTAAAGTTATTTGGCTAATAGCATATCACTAGAGCTTATCTGGTTATTATCATATCACTAATGCTTGTCTAGTTGTTATCACATCGCTCATGTTTGCTTAACTATAGACTTTTAATATTGTATTTATAACATGATGTTCTAGGTTATCTTGGTTCACATGCTTTATGGTTATTAGGATGCTCAGTTAATAATGTTCTAGAATTTATGCTTTTAATTAGTGTTTTAGATTCATGGTTAAATCATTAATAGGGGTAGCTTATGAGCATGTTTTAACTTAGGTTAAATTATCAGTACTCTTTTGACATTAGGGACATTAGGGCTACTATGTTTTAGTTATTTCCTAATATCATGATTCATTAATTGTATGTAAGTGTTGTTGGGCGGTGGAGTGACAACGGCGAGGGGTGTGCCAGTCACTCCGGAGGTATGAGCCGACAGAGAGGTCGCTGGTAGACGCAAGGAGAAGATCCAAAAAAGGTAGTTGGAGAGGGAGTAGCGGAAGAGGTTGGCTCAAGGTTCTCGGGAGCGTTGAGCCTTTAATACCATGTAGAAAAGAGAATAGATTCAACACACTTGGCTTGTATTGATCACAGGTATCTCTACTCCTTAAAAGAAGGAGTTCAAGGTGATGGTGCATTCTACACTCCTTCCCTTTTCACTGACATGTGGTCCCCACCCCACCCCACCTCACGAAACGCGCTGCTCTAGCTCCTCCACCGCTGCTGCCCCCGGGAGGTGCTAATCCCGGGGGCGGCCACCGCTCGCCGCCGCTGCATCTCCGTCCGCCGCCGCCTCTTCGGGCGGCCACCTGCTTCCGCGTCTTCCACCGCCACGGATCCGGCCACAGCCGGTCTTGCCGCCCGGATCCGGCCTCCTCTGCGCCGGATCCGCCCGACTGCGCTCGCGCGCCGCCGTCGTCGTGGTTGCGCTCGCCCGTGTCGTCGCCGGGATCCGGCCGCCTCCGCTCTCCGCCGCCGGATCCGGCGACCCTGCACCAGATCCAGGCCGCCGCCGCCCGGATCTGGCCATCTCCGACGCCTCCCGCCTGGATCCGGCCTCCTCTGTGCTGGATCCGCTCGCCTCCTCCGAAGCCGCCGCCGCTCCATCGTCGCCGGCCCGCCTCCATTGCGCCGCCGGATCTGTCGTCTTCGTCGCCTGGGCCGCCGCGCCCGCGCCGCCGTCTCCCGGCCGCCGCGCCCGCGCCGTAGCCTTCGAACGCCGCCGCCGGACGACGGGCTGCGCCACCTCCTCCTCCCGGCCTCTACGCCGCCTCCCGGGTCCGCGCCCGCGAGAGAGACGGGGCAAGTGAGGGAGTGAGACAGAGAGAGATCGGGCAGGGAGGGAGACGGAGAGAGGGGGGAGAAGTAAAAAGGGTCGGGGGAGAGAGAGAAATAAAAAGGGTCAGAGCATGGTGTAGCACGAATTGGTTCAGCGTACTCCTTAAAATCCTTTTAATATTAATTAATTGAAACGGGTTGTTTGCATTGTTTTTATACATTCTTACATTGTAGTTACATTTCGCTTTGAAGAAGCATGGTGTTTCTACTGAAGGAGTGGTGCTAGCATTGACATAAAGCAGGACATGTTGCACTGTGTGAGAGCTAACCACTTTTTGTTTAGTGTATGTAGTATCGATTAGTTTGATACTTAGTGCTAATTTTTCATGTCTGGGTACAACTCTCGTAATGTAAAAAACATTGTAAAATTCACTTGGCTTATGTTGAACGGGGTCCTGCCAAAAAGTATGTGCCAATGGATATATATAGCGCCAAAGAAAAATATTATTTACTGTATGGTTTAGTATTCCGTTGTGTAAAGTTTAGTGTTTGTTGTATGTTCCGATTTGTGAGATTATTTTGTCAATGGTATTATTTCTTCCCTTTTAAATTGTCTTGATGAGTGATTATTGAACCAGTAGTTAGCTTTTCAGATGTGAAAAAAGATTAATCTACGGTGTCTGTCCTGAAGTCGAGTCCTCAAGTCCATTTGTTTTAGAGTCTTCCGTTGCGTCCATTCTAAGTGTATTGTATCTTTATCAGTCTGTCAAAGCCATGCGCGCACACACAAATTTCTAATCAATCAGCCGACTTCTTGCTAGCCACGGTCCATCCTCTTGGATGGCGTGGTCCTCTTCTTCCTTTACGCATAGTCGCAGCCGTCACTCTTCTTTGAGTCACTGCAGATCGTAGAAGTCTTCATGATGCCGCCGCTCTTCTCTTTGAGCCGTCACCCTGAGTTTCTACGGCCGCCGCGCTTCTTCTGCATCGCGCCTCCGTTGCGCTTCTTGTGCACAGTGCCGCCGCCATCTCGGGTTTCGATCTGTGCTACTATGCTTCTATCTTCCTCTTCGGCTTGATTGTAAAGGGTATTTGTGTCTTTTCTATTTTAGTGTCAATCCTTTCCACATTTACATGACTGCAACGGCGAGCAGTGGGGGACCTAGGTCTTCCAGCCGGCGCCGGCCCAGTCCCCTACGGCGACTTCCCGGGCACCGAGACTCCGGGAGCTCAGGCAACGGCAGAACGGCTCACGGTAGACATGGGCCATCGCCAACCCATACATCATGGCTCACGAATCACCCAGCGCCATCTGCAGAGAGGAGACTGATCGAATACATTTGATTTTTCTATGTTTTTTGTTGATAGGGGTTAACGTGCTTGCTGGTGTTGGCCTTCTTTCCACTCCGTTTACAATTCATGAAGCTAGATGGGCTGGTTTTGCAGTTCTAGCTATTTTTTTGCTATTGCTTGTTGTTATACTGGAGTTCTTCTGAAATATTGTTTCCAGAGCAAAGATGGCATTTCAATCTATCCAGACATTGGGGAGGCTGCCTTTGGATGAATTGGCCGTTTGCTCATATCTGTAAGTCCTGGTTTCTTTAGCATAACATGGATTGGACAGTGTTACCTGAAAGTAAAATGGATTGGACAGCATTTCAAGTACATGCTTTCTTTAGCATAACATGGATTGGACAGTGTTACCTGAAAGTAAAATGGATTGGACAGCATTTCAAGTACATGCTTATCTGAACAGCCAACAAAGGCATGTATTTGATTACTGACTAGGTACTGTCAACATACATGGGTTGTTTATGCTTCAGCTTGACTATCTTTTGCAGTTCTTTGTTCCAACCGAGCAGCATCATATTTGATAGACTGGCCAAAAGTGGAAGCTTGTTTGAGCCCGATATAAGCAACCATCTCAATGAGTATGGTGATGCTAGCTTGTGGACATTGGCACTAACATACAGAGTGCTGGAGGAATCAGAATGTTCTTCTTGGAATGCTGATTTTCTTAAAGCGGAGACATCTATTGAGCCTAATAAGAGGATTGCAACTCGATCGAGTCTCAGATTTGATTGAAAGAAAGCTGATCTTTGTTGGTGCTGTTGCCGTGGAAGACAAATTACAAATTACCAAAAGGGGTTAAAATGATTGATTGATTTTTAAGATTGGTAATTATAGCTTTTCCCGATGTCCATGATTAAATTCTCTGGATTTTAAGTCATTGACACAATCACGATGCTGCTGAATTGACAATCAGAGTAATTGTTTCTGGATTTATTCATAGACTTATTGCTTTGGACAATAGTATATTAAGTGTTTAGGCATACTTAGTTCGATTTATGTTCCTTATGTTATGGACGACTGATTGCATACCAATATGAAAGAGTTTTCTATATTTAACACGGTACTTTCGATATGATATCAGACTAGAGGCAGTTCACCTGATTGGGAGGTTTATGGCCTTCTCTAATCTTCGCTTTCGTCAAGAAACAAGTTAGTTTTTATGGAGTTCGTTAAGAGATCCTCTGGCTTATCTACAGAAGTAAGAATTGTATCATCTAGAAATGAAGCACAAGATGCCTTTTTAAAAAAAATTTCGTAGCAACGCACGGGCATATATATAAAAGGAAGCTGTATTAGTGCCCGGATAAGAACCGTTTTAATGCTTTAGGAAGGTTTTTATCCCATAACAATTACGTTCCAAATGTGCATTGATATGGAAATATCTGGAAATCAACGCATTTTCTCTCAGGATCGGTATGTAATGAATTTGATTGATCCTTATCACCTTATGCATGAGCCAGCCTCCGGCTATATATAAGGCGCTACACACAGTCATCCCTCACACCAAAACCAAATCCTTCACATAAAGCATAATTAGACGCATACACAAACATCACAACACAGATCAAGCAATAGAAATGGCTTTCACGGCCGAGGCTACCACTGTCTTGCTCTTCCTCGCCGCCATTGTTTGCCATGTACACAAAGGTAATTAAGATCAATAATCTACGAACATATAATATTCCGTGTACAATTTATCTCCATGTAATAAGTGAAGTATTTCTGACCCATCTTTCTGCCATATGCATGCCTGGATGAAAGGTGATGCGCACGGCTGTCAGCTGTCTGACATCCACATCTTGCTGGCGGACAGGCGACAGCGGAGACTGCGAGAGTGATTTAGCGGAGAGACCGAGCGGACAGTGGATAGTGCCGGAATCAGTGAGTGGTAAAACACTATATTTATGTCAATTTAGTTTAGTCCGACAAAAGATTCAGCCTAGCCTCAATTTTATTCCTAGCTTCGCCAATGATCTATAGTGTTCTTGTTTGATAGACTAATTTTAGAGTATTCTCTTTGCTCCCTATCATTTTGCAATTAGACTTTTTAAATGTTACGATTATGTTTTAATCCGTAGCAACGCACGGGCATCCAACTAGTATATACATGTATACGAGGCACAACAGTGCACGAACAAGGAATAAACTAACACACTACAAAGGTGGATCATAACTGCTTACATTGCAGAATGGCCATAATCCTATTCTTAAACTCAGCATTAGTGCCATGCAGTGTTATTCTTTTGCTTTGTTTCGTGACCCTAGGGCAATGCTTCAATAAACAAGATAGCTAGAATGTATAACCTAGAGTCACAATCAAATTAAAATTTGTTGTGTATTTTTGTTCTAAGAATAATCTAATTTTTTTCCTTCAGTAACAAAATAGAATGCACAGCATGCACCGAATAGAATAGACAAAATGAGCGTGTCATGGAAGTAGTAGTTTACAGACCATAGCACATGAATGAACGGAGCTTCTTAAACTGGAAAACTGACTGACTGCAGTGCCACAAGACAATTTCCTCCATGAATGAACAAATTCACTGCTGCTTGAATGGGCAGCTTGTTAAAATCTTAGCAAAGTGAGATGTATCGTGTAACGACTAACGACGTACCTTAGCTTGATCTCTTCCTTTTTCATATTTGATCGGTTTTCAGAAGCAAATTCTGCAAAAGTCTACCAAACTAATCAACGAAATTTTCACTTAAGTGTCATCATTAGGTAGCACTGCCCTTTCTTTTGCGTTTTAGGCTGAGGGTCCATTCCAGAAACAACCATTGGCTGCTTATCCTATTGCCTTATCATGGAGATCGATTGAGGTCCCCGTTGACACCTCGCGTGTGAGGGCAAAACCTGACTAGGACGTACAGGATGACTGAATGCCTCGCTCACTACGTGCTGCCATGTGTTCATGGTTGTTGGCGCTAGCTTCAAGGGAAGATGTATACACTTCGATATTTCACTATTTTATAAATTTCGGTTTTTTTTCTGAATTTTTACTTTTTTTTATGCTTTTTACCGGTTCTTTTTTTCCCGTATTTATTTATATTATACGTAACAGGCTAACATATTTTTTATACTTTTTGATTTTTTTTAAATTTAATTATGCTAAATAAGTTTCTGTCAGTTACAGTATTTTTTCAGCTAGCTACAGTACTTTCAGTCATAAGCCACCAAAAAAAGCCCAACTGATCACCACCATCATCTGTACAATGCTTAATTATTGCCCAATTTGAACCCTGCCTTAACAACAGAAACAACCGGTGCTCATTGGTTAACGCGTTGGTTTCACCGTGAATTTCTAGGGCGTCCAGATGTTGACGTGATCGTCAACAAACTGAACTTCTCTTCAGTTCTCGTCTACATTTATTCCCTTTATTTTCCCCTCCAGTCTACATTTATTCCCTTTATTTTCCCCTCCAGTCCTTATCCACACTGTGATCCTCTCCTCTTCAGATACATACAGAGCAGAAGCTAGTAGTGCAATCTCGACTCCGACGCACTCCGCAGCGAGGAGATCGATAAGCTCGGACTGGGATAATATAGGTCATAGCAAGTCTGCTTTTGCGAGGTTTTGTTGAGGTTTCTGCTTTTGCACTCAGGTGCTCCGTCTCTTCTTCAGATATCAGATAGCATTCAGCAACGGTTAGCTCAGCTTGGCCAAGTTGTGCCGCCGAGTCGCTCTCCTGATCCAATCGAGCTGATGTGCTTGCTTGTCCCGGTAGTCGGTGACAACTAAGTTGGGCGTGAAACGTAAGTGATGATGCGCAGGTGTGATTATTTATTCAGGACCCTGCTAATCAGGAACGTATTCCTTGCCGCTGACACCCATCTTGGGCGATGAGCTTTATAGGTTGGTGGTACTATTTCTGCATATGTATCTGGTACTCAATTCAAATGCTGCAATTCATTGTTAATAGCAAAGAGAACTTCTCAGGGCCTCGGTGATCAGCATTCATTCCCATCAGGGCAGAATTAGGCCTCATGCTAGATAGGCTATAGACAAATGTCTGAAAACTAAAACACATAAAAAATAGTAATTTAGGTGTAAAAGTCTAAAAATAAAAACCTGAACAGTCTAAAATCAGCTGACCTAGCCTGAAACTTGGACTGAAATTGGTTCCATCCCTGATTCCCATGGTACTAAATGCAGTGAAATTCCATGTGATTGTATGACCAATAGTACATAAATCACTGAATAAAAGCTGATACTAATTCTCTTTTTGGTTCAGAGGGAAAGAGCCAAGGGATGACTAATCCTAATTTGGACGTACGCGTACAGCCAGCCAGCCGATCTGGCTCTGACACAAAAGTAGAGTAGGACGGACGGGCAAAAGGGCTAGATTAGCTGATGTCATGCATGACGTGTGCAAGGAATGACTCGATCGACACTGCTGACTCTTTCGTTTGTACTACATGCTTGACGTGACCGTGGCTCTCTCTTCGTCTTTTTACTTAGCTTTTGATTTAGTTTTTTAAGTAATTATTATTTATTAAATTAATAAATCATAGTTAAAAATTATAAATGGTAGTAAAAAAAGCGTTCATGTGACATTAGAGCAGTGAAACGGGGCTAGCTGTAGTAGCTGCTATAAAACTCGTAGTTTGGTTAGCTAAAGAGCGGGTTATTTTTGATTTATGGTTTATAACTTGTGTAGAATAAATAAATATGATAGTTTTTTTTGTTATTTTTGAAATAGTTTATTGAGACAGTATTTTTAAAATAGTTTATCAATATATTAATATTCAGTTTTTCGTACAAGTAATTACGCTAGTATAAAAAACCATAAGAGCTAGGACCCACAGAGAAAAAACCACCCAACAACTCAGTGGGGCCTCGCCGCTAGGCGCCTAGCTCGCTGCTTAGAGCATGTACAATGCAAGATGTTTATATATGAGTGCTTAAAGAGAGAGAATATAGCTACATCATCAAGCATCCATGCAAAAGTTATTTCCTCCAATGCAAGCATCTCTTCCATAGGTGCTTAGATGTTATATTATCTATTAATAGATATAGTTATACACATAAGCACCTACTAAGCACCGGTGCTTATTTAAGCATCGATGCTTCAAAATAAGCACCTTATCTATCCTATGTGGTAAGAAAAATCAGTTTTTTTTATTACTAAGCATCTCTCTAAGGGCATCTGTAGTGTATGAAAATAGAGGGTCTTAAGTCACCTTAAGGTCAACCTTATACATTACAGGGGTGACCTTAAGCAGGCTATAAGCAAAAAAGGCTTAAGGTTGGTCCTCAAACTAAAGACCTGGCCACAAGCATTAAAATACAATTTTTCTTTATCTACCAAGTGGGACCGTTTTAAGACCCCTTGGGTTATATACACTATGGAGTCAGCCTTAAGGTTTAGATGGAACCCACCTTAAGACCCCTTGTGTTATATACACTACAGATGCTCTAAGTGCATGCATTGGACATGCTCTTACTGGACTCTACTTAGCCGTGCTAGCATGTTGGGGAAATTGGGCTGCAGCCGCGCCTCACCTTGGTTATAACCTGCGGTTGGGCTCCCACGGAACAAATCGATCAGGCAGCGCGCCCTACCCCCACCACCGCCGTCGCTCGCCTCCGCGACCCACGCGCGCGCGGTGCCCGGGCCGTCCTCTGCGGGGTGATCTGCGGCCCGCACAGCGGCCGCTCCACTCCTTACCTCGGCTGCCCGGCCCGCGGGGGCATCGGGTGGGCCGCGCCCTCCTTTTCTCCTGTCGCCTACTCAGCCTTCGCCGCGTGCGCAGCGCCGGACGAACGCACCACTCTGCCTGTGTCCCCCGCTCCACACCAGCCTGGCGCGCGTGTAGTCAGCAGCCTTCAGCCTTTCACCGACCCTTGTCCCCCGCGCTACTGGGCCTCTCGTGAGCTGCAGAATAGAACTCGTCGCCGTTTTGGCTGGGCCGTTTGGGCAATCGGACATGTCACATGCTTACGGATTGCAACGACGTCCTCCTCTAAAAAGAAACGGATTGCGAAGACGGGCACAGCCAACTGGGCAGTCGCGTCGCTTGTGCCGGGCAGGCGAGCACTGCCCTAGCGATATGGAGCGCGTTTGCCCACGGTGCACATTTCTTTCGTCCCGGCGGACGATGGAGGCAATGATTCCTTCTCTCGCGGTCCGCTACGCAATGAGTGTGCGTCCCATGAAGGGACTGTTCTTTTTACCCTTTAAAAGCTATTTTCAGTATTTCTATAGTAATTAGTTTTTAAATGAAATATCTTTTCATGACAAGATCTACAAATTGGTTATGCTATATATTATAGCGACTTCATTTATATCGGCCAAAACAGAATATGAGTTTTTGTTACTCTGTACTTTCTCTCACAATCAATCTAAAAGTTATAAATCATAACCAAAAGTCATAAATCGAAACTAAAAAGAGCATACCCGAAGCAAGTACATATATCCCGCGGAATACCCGGGCTGCGTTCACTCCTGGATGTGGGAAAGAGCAAGAAAAGGGCATGCACCGGCAGTTGGGCACTAGCGAGACACACAACACCATCACCAAATGGCAAAGTAGAGCACTCAGCTTGCTTTCCTAAACCTTCTAGCAGCTAGCCGTCGCCTGAGAGACATGATTTCTGAGCTATGGTAATTACTGCCCCTTCAATCATGAAGAGTACTTGATGGGAGAGAAGGCATTTCATGCCCTACACGCTGTCAGTTGTTACAGTTTCTCGGACTGCACTCGCACTTGACACTACATTTAGTATAATATCGGTTATGACGTGGCTCCGCAGCGAGCGCGTGATGTTAACCCACCCGCGGCCCACAAAAGATACGGTGTGCACTCTGTGTGGACTAATGGCAGAAGTGCAAGTTTGTTTATCGACCAGGTGAATCGAATAGTCGTAAAGGACTAAAGGGATTGGAAGTGGAGATGGTGATGCATGGTGCGTTCCGACTGGTCTGATTGCAGAGATCGATCGATCCTTGCGATCATTGGTGAGGCTATTGATGTGGTGGCTCTCTGTCTTACATAATTAACTAATAGATTTTATTTTAAATATATTTTATTTAAAAATTAGATACTAACATAACCCTTAATCAAAAAATATGAAACCGTACACACTTTGCGGAGCAATAAATATGCATGCGTGAGTCAGAGAAGCAGATAGCGATATTGAGCATTCACATGTTACAAATCTTAAGAGAAGTAGCACTTTTTTTTAGAGACTGTGAGTGAGAATTATCTGCGAGATCTATTCTTTTAAAACTATAATGACTTTTAACTATAATTAATATATTTAATAAATAGTATTAATTGATAGAGATCGGAATAAAAACCGACTATAAAGTCAAAGAACATAATCTCAGTCTTACGTTTGTCAGCTAGTGCACGCAATACATATAGACCAGGGGCGTAGCCACTGAGGGAGCTTAGTGAGGCTTGAGCCGCACCTCCCCCAGTGGCAATTTTATACATAGTAAAAATAGAGGAAGAAAGAGAGAGATTAACAAATTCAAAGATAAACTAGTTCTTGATGGGAAGGTTAACAATAGTTATGAAATTAAAGAAGACGACGAGGAGGAGAAGTGAAAACCATAAAATTAAAGAAGAGCTAATCAAACAATCAAAGAAAGAAAAAAGTGAAATAATATATGTAAATCATAAAATTAAAGAGGAGAGGGAGGAGTAGTGAAAATCATAAAATTAAAGAAGAGATAATCAATCAAAGAAAAAAGAAGAAAGAAAGTGAAATATATACTAACCTTCTTGAGTCTGGGGATGACGGTGGAGAGCTCGACGAACCTCTGGTTGATCTTTCCCTCCGCCGCCGCTCCGCGATGATGTGGTCCTGCATGTGCCCCGAAGGCACCGCCATCATCGAGCCCCCCGCCATGAAAATGACAAGAACATTGGATAGAGTGTGAAAAAAATGCCGCCTTTTATTTCTATTGTCTCGTGATTCAAATTAACGTAATTCTGGTATATTTCATATGATCTAAATTTTCATTGTCATTCATAATTTTCTATTATATCACTAATTTTGTATGTTTTATATATAGGTGACTTATTGTTACTCCGCACTCATGACGTTTTCTATTATCAAGATACCTACTTTCTGTTTCTGTATTTTTCATTGTTTGTCTCTATCTAATTTATAATTTCTATATGAATTTGAAATTTTATTAAGAGTAAAAGATTAATTTTATGTCAAATTAGTTTAGACCTATAAATAATTCAGCCCACCCTCAATCTCATTCCTGGCTTCGCCACTGATATGGACAAGAGTATTTGAGATGCACATGGAAACGTCAGTGAAAAGCAGATCCTCTGCCTTAGTGTATTTGCGAGGAAAGCCTTATCTTTTGAGGAGCACTTTTTCGACCTGTTTTTCAGTTTCCATTGTTAATAACAATGACTCATATTCTAATCAACTAATATTTGGAGAGACGTGCTACAAGGATTTTTTTTAATAAACGCCAAGTTCAAGAGCCAGAGTTTTCCCATTGTTAATTACAGTGACTCGTTCTAATCAACTAATATTTGGAAGATATGCTACAAGGATTTTTTTTATGTAAATCCTAATAGGATTAGTATTTCAACTTCTCTTTAGAGGATAACTAGGGGCCCTATATAAAGTTATGAGATATGGTCATAAAGAATCCAAGACACAAACCAACTCATCCAAAGCAAGAGGCATACAAGAGGATTAGAGGATAGGTTATTTTTTAATACTAGATTCTTGTATAAGGTAAGGATCCAATAGTTCTAAAATATTCGAGAGGGTTGTGAAAGAGTAACAATCCTTGAACGCTTTCGAGGTCATACTTAAGAAATTTGCGGTCAGCTTCGCCAAATCTTTCTCTCTCCTCGTAATTGCTTCGACGTCGTTATTTTAGTTCTATCTATGATATTTGTCTACTTTGTTTTTTATACTAAGCACGCTATTAATGTATCATGCAACTGTAATCCGATCTAGAGGCTACTGTGCATAAATAGGGGTATTAGACTTTAGCACCCATGATAGTAACATTGATCAGCTCATAAATAAGCCTTCAAGTACTGACTCGATCAGTAAAACTAAATTACTTAAGTCTGAAGACTTTTCAGTTGCCAAATGCAATTATGCATTGTGAGTATACTAATCTACAAACTATCCTTATAAAGCATGTGAAGGACCATATGAGAATATCCATGGTCAACTAGTGATAAACAATTAGTATATTTATTGAGTTGGATTTTCGATTTTGCAAAAGTTTGGCAAAATTCAGCTCTGCTGTCAATGGAACCGATCTAATCAGCGTGTAGACCGGTCAGACCGGTGTTGTGGTGTGACCGGGCTATGGTAGACAGTTGCATTTCTATAGAGAAGGTCTTTGGAGGGTGCAACCGGATTAGATACAAACATATATTGCTTATCTTATATCATATTCCGTATTTTTTCTTGTAGTTGGAATCGAATACAAACAATGCCAGATGTGCATATGAATACAAATATTATCAATCACAAATATAGAGTGAACACATGTCGCATCGAATATGAATAGTCTCAGTCATGAATATTTAGCCGGATATTATGTGAAAACATAAACCATATATACCACGCATGGAAAGATCAATCAACCGTAGATGATGTCAAAAATGTAACTGCATTACTAGTTCAAGAAACAAATTTAACCTATAGATATAACCCAAATACATCATAGTACAAAGGATGTTCAAACACAACTACATTAGCAGTTCAACAAGCATTTATGGGTTGCTAAAGTTTGGCTATAAAAGAGTTATTGGAAGAATATTGTAACATCCAAATTTTCGGGGTTTTCAAAACGTTATTTTCTAAATAGTTTTATAGAATTTATTGGATTTTCGCAATTAGTTAAAGCTTAATTAAAATTTTCCTAAATCAAAATGATTTTATCTAATTAATTTACACTTCAATATCAAGTTGAAAGTATTTTTTGTGTTTTGAATATTCAAATATGTCTTTATAAATTTTATTGGATTTTTGGAGTTCGTTCAGTATTTTTTGAAGCTTAATTGAATTCTTAGCTTTTTCTTTAATTCAAAAATCCTTTATGTTTTTTCCCATAAGATACTTTTATGTGAAGACATGATGAGCAGCTGCAAGGTGGACCAGGATTAAGCTCAGGAGGAGCTCAGGTTCAGAATGGTAAGGGAAACCGAATGCAGTCATGGTGCAATGTGAGGCATGTGGCCTGTCAAGTGAATTAGGCACATTTGCAAACAAGGATGGTTCAATAGGATCGAAAAGCATGAGAGGCTTGGCGGAAAGTCATTGGGGTCACATGGTAGATGACGAAGTCTAGGAAAGGTGCCCAAAAACTTCATCAAAGGTATTTTGGTAGTTTATCAAAATACCAGATTTGAGCCTTGGACAAAACCACGACGCAAGGAGGCGCAAAGGAAGTGGTTTAGGTCAATGTGAGTTGGTTTCTCTAAGTGGATCGATCGCTAAAGGTTTAAAGAGTTGAATCTTGTAAACGCTTTGAAAGCATGTGTGAGTGTGTAAAACTCGTGTTACCGAGACCCACTAAGTGGTGCTAATTATATGAGGAGGGAGGAGAGGGGAGAGTTAAAATCTTGAGTAGTTTTTCCTCTCCCTCCCGATGTGAGAAATCTTGTGTGGAAGGATGGTTCTTCGGGAATACCTTGTAACCATCCATCTACTCATGAATCATCCACTATACTGATAATAGATCAAATCCTTGATCAATTCTTAGTGTTTCACTTACTCTATGTTTGGTTTTTCATGATCATGAGCAAGCAGCTTGGAATCATGATCTAGGTGGTTCTTGCCTGAATCTTTGGCTTGATTATCTTGGTAGGATATATTAGAGTAGATCTGGAAGACCACATATCATAGATCCCCATGAGTAGGGGTGAAACGGATCCAGATTTGGTCGGATGATCTGGATATTGAATCTGTATTTTTCATATTTGAATAGTAAATATCCGAATCCAAATAGAAAATCAGAGCTAGATTCGGATGTTTGCTTAGCGAAGTTGTGGATTTTGGATGCGCATTCGGTATAACATGAAATAGATTCAGAGTCGGATATCCAAATAATATCCAAATCCACCTTACATATTTTCATTTGGTTGCATTATACAAATATGAAGGAGTCCTCCGAAGTTGCATTATGCAAATACATGAGATGAATGATTTATTTGTTGTTGTCAACATTTAATGTGCGGTTATATATTAGAGTCAACTATTTATAAATTTAAAATATTAAAATAATTCAATGTCATGTTTTAGATAGGAGAGGCCATGAATAATTATTGGAATCCAAAAATTCACCCCTACTCACGAGCAAGAAGAGATTTGGATTTTTTGGTGTTCTTAAGTCCTTAGATCGACTTTTTCTAAAATTAGTGAAACTAGATCCAAGAACCTTGTGTTTCTTTCCTTGATATGGTTTCTAAGTCTCTAGAGAAGGTGTGTTCAAATTTTCAAGTCATTTAGCACCTTCTTCTAATAGTTCCATGGATTTGGATTTAGGCTGTTTTCTGTTCTGGACATAGAATAGTGGTCAGGCCACTATTACCCTTATGGTTAGACTAGCTAGCAGCCAGACCACCGTACCCATGCGGTTAGACCAGCCAATGGTTAGATTGATCCTAAGTGGCGGTCAGATTGGCCTTCCAGCTACTATTGCACTCCACTGTGAATCTGGTCTTCGTAGCTGCACATAACTATTAGAGTGAAACTTATGGAGTACCTGAGATGAAAATTTTTAATACAATCATTCATTCTTCTCTGATTGTTGGCATCAACTTACAGCATGAAATCATCACTAGCTCATGGTGACCATGATCTCCAGTTGATGGCTATCTGAATAAATAAACCCTCGATCGGTTCTTGGAATCTTAGAAATTGGAAGCCATGGTTGGACATGAGCATACGTCTTTTTGATGGTTCAGATCAGCATGATGTCACTACTCACCATTATCTAATGCTAATTGCAATTTAATTTCATGGTGAATTCGTGGCTTGATGTGAGTTCTAAGTTTCGGCCTGATGAGGCCCAAAAGAGTCCATATGTACAGTAGTTCTTCCACGCCTTTATCTTTTTTTCTTGAGGGCTGTACGTTCTTTTATGTATTTGATGTGATCACCATCAACCTAGTGATCTTCCAGCTCGATGTGATTTCAATTTGAGCATAATATTCTAAGACAACATGAAAATGTGGCCATCAATAAGCCAATGCAGACAGGGCTTTCAAACTCGCGAAGAGAAATGGAGGCGTCGATGTGTTACTGTGGTCCTAAGGGATCACCATGGAGCATTCCAAGCTAGAGCATGACATTTTATGGCCATTACTACTGATCCGGATTTGTCAAAAATCCTAGCCTGCAAACTGGTTATGCAGTTGGCTATGGAGGCGGGCGTCAGCAGGCTTGTGGTAGAGACGGATAATGTGGACCTGTGCAAGAAGCTGCCGAGTGATAATTTGGATCGATCGTTATATGGTCCACAAATCAAAGAGATCAAAAGAAAGTTGCGCTATTTTGAAGAGCATCAGATTCCTATTACTCGGCGCTCTGCTAATGAGTGAATTTTTTGGGCTGATGATTTATGGCTTATGGCTTAAATATTTGAATTCTAACTGTTCACGAGAGGCAGCACGTAGAGGAAAATAGTCGTATGCGATTTTGACCGATAAAACTGAACTCAGTACATTTTTTACTATAAGTTTCCTATTGACGCTGTCTTGAAAAAACACATCGTTTAAAACTAGTTACTGTAGACAGTACAAACATAAGCTAATTTTAAGCTCAAAAGAACCCGGCTAATGAAGCCTCTTATTTGTTAGCTAATGCAAGCTGCAAGGATCATTCGGTTGTTACTTGGTTTAATGATCCTTCATTTTATTTTCTACTTTTTCGAATGTTTTGTGCTCATCCTTTGAATTAATAGCAGCATGATGGACCATATGAGAAGATCCATGATTTTGTTGAGATGAACTATTGACATTTTGGAGGAGTTAAAATTTGAAATTTGCATATATTTTTTGGACAATTTACAGAAATGGATAATTTTTGGGAAATCTTAGTTATGGGATGATCTTGTGACCTAAGTCAGTGGTTATAGGTTGCATGAGACATGCTATTGCTAATATGGGTCAAGTTATGAAGAACTCATGCCCGAAAATAATTTCCTTGTCTTTGAATGTGTATGATTGCTTAGAGTCAACCATAGTTAACGGCGAGATTTGGGGCTACGCTCATGGAGGAGCCAAGGTCTAGAACGATCAAGAATGCTGGGTGAAATGGATGAGCTCAAGCATGGCACAAAAGGCAGAAAATATTGAAGAGAAATTCGAGCGACTAGTTGCACCATGTAGTTTGGCCGGTCCAAGTGAGGTGTGTTCCGGTGGAACTAGAACGGGAGAGACTTGCTGACACATGACAAATCAATGGTACACCTACACATGGCAAACATGACGATTACTTATAATGAAAGGAGATGACCGGGCAAGAAAGGGTATTTAGGTAGTTTGACCAAAATATCAGAAACTACCTTAGAGTAAAACCATGGCTCTTGAGCGGCACTTAGGAGAGCAGATTAGGTTAGAGAGAAGCTAAGAAGATCAAGTTGGATCAAGACTAAGGATTTAGTGGATTCAAGTTTATATATTTTGAAAAGCATGCATAAATGTATTGTGTGTGAGTTAAAAACACGAGTGTGTAGGGTTATCTGATTTTCCCTATATGTGATAAGTGCATAGTATCCACTAAGGGTAAGATAGGGTGGCTAGCCCATCTATTTAAGGGTGGAATAGAGACTTGTAGTTATCCACTCAACTATCCTCTCTTGAGACCAAGTGTTTATGAGTTCTAGGGTTAGGATTTAAAAGAAGATGAGTGTTGTGGTATGTTATCTTGTCATCCAAGTGGTGTGGATATAAAACCATTATCCTCAAATAGCAATACATCAAACTTTGTTCATCTCTATGAATCTCTCTTGTATTGATTGATTTGCTCTTGATTTAGTTGATTTTTCCTCCTCTCTCGCCTTCTTGATCTTGTTGTGCTAAGAATGTGTAAAAGATAGCGACAACCTCTGAAAATCAATTTCCATCCATTTAGACGCTTACATGGCAAATTCACGAGGAAATTCCGTTTTATTTTCATTTTTTGGCCTCTCTGAGTGATTTTTTGATCCAGCTATTTCTATATCAATTTCTTTGGTATTTTAACTTGTTGTGAGATGTAGGAATACATCTAAAGTCATCTTGGCCATCACTCACCCATGAGCAAGTTATATTCACTATTTTTTATTTTGGACTTGTTTTGGTGAACTTTGGTAACGATTTTCTTGATCATTGATTGGAATAGGTTTCTGACATCCAAGATAAGGTGCAAATTAAATTTCAAGTAATTTGGAGTTTTCGTTTGAGAGTTAACTCAATTTTAAGTTTTAACTCGGTTTTAGTGCAGCAGAGCTTTACGAACCAAAAGATCCTAATTCTCGTAAGTTTTTTCATGATTTTTGGTTGAGATAAGTTCTTAAGGTCATGATTTAGTCTTGGTTTAAGTTTCAAGTCTATTGAATCTATAGATCAAAAGTTTCATATATTTTCGGATTTGAAATATTGTTGTTCTACACTGTTCACGATCTGAAATTACTGCAGCACCGATATTTTTTGGATTTTTTTGTTCTTAATCTTCATAAGTTTTCATAGCTATTAAATTAAAAAAATTAGTGAATACTTGATGAAAAATTTGAAGACACCATTCACATCTTTATTGTAATATCAATACTACACAGCTCATTTTAGTAAAAAAAAACACGTGGTTTACATGTTAATTTTGTCATATCACCGTCACGAAGTTATCACCACGGTAATATCACCTCAGGCTGAAATGACGACGGCCAAGGTTTACCAGATGATCAGTACACATACAGTATTAACGTAACGCTCTGAATATCTGCGTATGATTGTACAGGCACTTACCTAACCCGCTGTGTCATCTGTATATGATTGTACACACGACAACCAAACCATCATAGAATCGCTGCCTAGTTGTCACGCCAGTTCAGTACAAGAATCCAAGTTGGAAGTCTTTTTGAGTGACTGACTGAGTAGGACTTCGATCATTGACATCTAGGTAATCCCATGCACTTAAAACACGAAACTGAATCCGAAGCCCTCCGGCTACAACTGCTTCTCTTCAAATGCAGACGTCAGACACTGTGAAGGCATAAACTACAAGCTGCCACCTCGATTAACCCGGGTACTTGGTATGATGTGCCACGCAGTAACGAAGCTTCCCGTCTCTTGTTACCCTCTTCAACTCTGCCTTGACAGTTTGATACACCTCGCGGCCTCACAGCCTAACACATCTGAAACCCTACGGTTGCAACTGTTTCTCTTCAAATGCCGACGTCAGACACTGAAGGCACAAACTACAAGCTGCCCTCTGTATCCAACACATCTGTAGGCTGAAGCCCTCCGGTTGAATTGTTTCTCTTCAAATGCAGACGTCAGACACTGTGAAGGCATGAACTACAAGCTGCCACCTCGATTAACCCGGGTCCTTGGTATGATGTGGCCCGCGGTTACGAAGCTTGCCGTCTCTTGTTACCCTCTTCAACTCTGCCTTGACAGTGTGACATGATACCTCGCGGCCTCACAGCCTAACACGTCTTCGATCAGATTTCTGGTGAATATCACGTAGTAAAAACGTAGTTTCTGATCGCTGCGAGACTGGTCTGTACGTCGCGGCCTGCAGCTTAGCGGTGAGCGGCTCCGAGGCATCTAAGCCATGAACTGCACCGCACGTAGGAGCGCCAACATTAGTAGCACACACCGCACGGTCCGCCGTTTTACACCAGAACTTAGCGGCTTCTGAAGAGACATGGCAGCTTCCAAATGACGACGGCCGGATCAACACTATGTGTTACACGCGACGGCGGAGGAACGACGAAGTAAACAAGATCAATCGCAGAGAGACACGAGATTTTAACGTGGAAAACCCTTCCAATTCGAGAGGGAAAAAACCACGGGCGCCAGCCAGCAACAATCTTCACTATATCGGGGTGAGGTTACAATGCCGGGGATTTACAACTCTAATGTCATATCCCAAATGGCGGCTTACAGGAAATATATATATCATGAAACCCTAATTCGACTAGAATCCATACCGCGGGGGGGCCTCCGCTACGCTCCGTCCAGAAGCCGGCCTTATTGATGTGTAGAATTTGGATCACAAATCAACATACTCCACCTTGAGACAAATTCCTTCCTGTAGCATAAATCAATCCTTCACCCTGAACACAACAAAGAAAGAAATACTTTCGGCGCCACACAGCCTCTTGGGCTAAGCTGTAATACCAACTAAGCTTGAGCAAAGCTCAAACTTAGCAACAGGAACTGGCTTTGTCAACATATCAGCAGGATTTTCATGAGTGCTAATCTTGCATACCTTTAGCTTACCCTTTGCAACAATATCTCTGACATAATTATATTTAATCTCAATGTGCTTTGTTCTCTCATGAAACATCTGATCTTTAGTGAGATAAATTGCACTATGACTGTCACAAAACAGATTAATGCAAGAATCAACTCCAGCAAGCTCAGCAAACAAACCTTTCAGCCAAACTGACTCTTTACTTGCTTCACACATAGCCATATATTTTGCTTCAGTGGTGGACAGCGCAACAACATCCTGCAAATGTGCCTTCCAGCTCACAGCACAACCTCCAATGGTAAATACATAACCTGTGAGCGACCTACGCTTATCCAAATCACCAGCATAATCTGAATCGACATAGCCAACGAGTTCTTTTTCAGTCCTGCCAAACTTCAAACAAGCATTCGATGTGCCTTGCATGTACCTGAAAATCCACTGAACGGCTTTCCAATGCTCTTTACCAGGATTAGCCATATATCTACTGACCAAACTCATAGCATAAGATAAATCCGGACGAGAGCAAACCATGGCATACATCAAAGACCCTACAGCACTAGCATACGGAACTCTGGACATGTACTCAACCTCCTCATCAGTGCTAGGACATTGTGAAGCTGACAATTTAAAGTGAGGTGCAATGGGAGTACTAACAGGCTTTGAATCATGCATGTTGAAACGACGAAGCACTTTCTGAATATAATTTTGCTGACTAAGAAACAATAAACCAGAAGCACGGTCTCTAGTAATTTCCATACCTAGAATTTTCTTAGCAGCACCAAGATCCTTCATCTCAAATTCACTGCTCAACTGAGACTTCAATGTAGTGATTTCTTTCTTGCTCTTGGCAGCAATCAGCATATCATCAACATATAACAGCAAGTATATAGGTGATCCATCAACAAATTTAATGTAGACACAGCTATCATAATCAGATCTTTTAAAGTTATTTGATAACATAAATGAATCAAACTTCTTATACCACTGACGAGGAGACTGTTTCAAACCATATAAGGACTTCTTCAATTTGCAAACATGATCTTCCTTACCAAGCACTATGAACCCTTCTGGCTGGTCCATGTATATCTCCTCCTCAAGATCTCCATGCAAAAATGATGTCTTCACATCTAGCTGCTCAAGCTCAAGATCACGCATAGCAACAATACTAAAGAATGTACGAATTGAGCTATGCTTCACAACTGGGGAGAACACATCATTGTAATCAACACCCGGAATCTGACTAAAACCTTTAGCTACTAACCTTGCCTTAAATCTTGGAGGCTCACTAGGAGATAGGCCCTCCTTCCTCTTGAAGATACATTTGCAACGCATGGTCTTCTTATTTTTAGGCAAGCGCACCACGTCCCATGTGCCATTTTTCTCCAGGGACTGCATCTCTTCTTGCATAGCTGAGATCCACTTCTCATGATCTCCAGAAACAATGGCTTCAGTGTACGTAACCGGCTCATGAGTGTTCTCCACCTGTTCAGCACAACTAAGAGCATAATGAATCAAATTACACTCTTCAATTAATCGGGATCGAGGAGCACAACTCCTCTTTTCTCTGCGAAGTGCAATAGGCTGATCGTCTTGCTGCAAAACAGGAGATAAGTGCTGAACAGTATCAATAGTATCATCAATAAATTCATCTCCCTGATCATCCACGTGCTCCACCTGCACGCTCATATTCTGCTGCTCATCATCAGATCTGTCTGGTACAATATCTATGGGTAAACTGTCATTAAACATCACAGATTCATTAAAAACAACACTTCTGCTCATGAAAGTCTTTCTTGTATCAGGATTCCATAGCTTATATCCTTTTACTCCAGAACCATAACCAAGAAACAGACACTTAATAGCTCTAGGCTCCAATTTTCCATTATCAACATGAGCATAAGCAGTGCAACCAAAAACTTTCAGCTGTGAATAATCAGCAGGTGTACCAGACCATACCTCAATGGGAGTTTTCTTGTTGAGTGGAATAGAAGGCGACCTGTTGATCAAATAGCATGCGGTGTTGGCGGCCTCTGCCCAAAAACGCTTGCTCATCTTTGCGTTGGACAACATGCAACGAGCCTTCGATATGATGGTTCTGTTCATGCGCTCAGCCACACCATTCTGCTGCGGAGTGTACGGGATGGTGTGATGCCTCACAATGCCTTCCTTCCTGCAATAATCATTAAACTCATGCGAGCAAAATTCACCACCATTATCAGTACGAAGCAGCTTTACCTCCTTCTCAGTTTGCCTTTCTATCATTACTTTCCAATCTCTAAAAGCAGCAAATGTATCATCTTTACCTTTCAGAAAATAAGGCCACACTCTTCTAGAGTAATCATCAATGATAGTAAGCATATAATTTGCACCACCATACGAGGTCTTACGAGAAGGCCCCCACAAATCAGCATGTACATACTCAAGTATACCTTTGGAGCAATGTACCGAAGCATTGAACTTTACTCTATTGTGCTTACCAAAAATGCAGTGCTCACAGAAGTTCATCTTACTCTGAGTGCAGCCATCCAGCAGGTTCCTCTTCATCAATTCTGCCATACCAAGTTCACTCATGTGTCCAAGACGCTTATGCCAGAGGTTAGTATTATTATCAGAGACAGTAGCAGCCGTGGCGGAAACACGCAATGCACTTCCTCTAAGCACATATAACTTGGCAGAATTCATATCACCAATCATGTAAACGAGAGAACCTCTTGATACCTTTAAAACTCCACCTGAAGCGGAGTACTTGTACCCTTCATCATCGAGTGTGCTGAGGGAGATGAGATTTCTTGCCATCCTTGGTATATGTCGCACATTGTCCAGTGTGCGAACCATGCCATCATGTGTCCTGATCTGAACAGATCCAATGCCCACGATCTCACATGGGTTGTCATCTCCCATGCGAACGACATCTCCACTCTGCACAGGCTTATAAGAACTAAACCATTCTCTGTTAATGCAGATATGAAACGAACATGCCGAATCGAGTAACCATTCATCATGACCAGCAACACAACCAGCAAATACGACAAGGCAATCTCCAGAATCAAAACTATCAGCACCGGAGACAACAGAGGCATTACCTTCAGATTTATTTTTCTGTTGGTGTGTAGCATTCATCTTCTCCTTATTCTTTAACTTATAGCAATCCTCGATGAAGTGGTTCGTTTTCTTGCAGTACTTGCAGAACTTCTTATCCCTGGACTTTGAACGTCCTTTACCATGCTGGCTCTTGTCTCGATTGTTGTTATCATAGGACTTCTGCTCAGATCTGCCCCTGACCTGCAACGCCTCGCCCTTGGAGGACGACGGCTCACCCTGCACCATACCTTTCATCTTCTCCTTACTCTGGAGCACCTCATAAACCTCCGCTAGGGTTAGTTCATCACGGCTTAACAATATGGTGTCACGAAAATTTGAATGTGAACTAGGCAGTGAGCATAGTAACAGAAGACCTAAATCCTCATCATCAAATTTTACCTCCATGGATAACAGATCGGCCACGATCTCCTTAAAGACCGATATGTGGTTCATCACCGATCCTCCCTCCTGCAACTTGTGCGAGAACAACTTCATCTTCATGTGCATCTTACTGGTGAGATCTTTTGACATGCAGATCGATTCCAGTTTCAACCAAAGTTCTGCAGCAGTTTTCACCTGCAGCACTTCTTGCAAGATATCATTAGAAAGATGAAGTTGAATGAGTGAAAGAGCCTTACGATCTTTACGTTTCTCCTCAGGAGTCCATTGATCCTTCTCCTTCTTCCCGAAGCAATCTAGGGCCTCATCCAGATCCTGTGATTGGGCGAGTATCGCCCTCATTTTCACTTGCCACAGCGAGAATCTCGTCTTGTAGTCGAGTAGCGGTAGATCAAACTTCACCGACGCCATCGCGATGCCCGATCTGAAAGACCTAGGCTCTGATACCACTTGTTACACGCGACGGCGGAGGAACGACGAAGTAAACAAGATCAATCGCAGAGAGACACGAGATTTTAACGTGGAAAACCCTCCCAATTCGAGAGGGAAAAAACCACGGGCGCCAGCCAGCAACAATCTTCACTATATCGGGGTGAGGTTACAATGCCGGGGATTTACAACTCTAATGCCATATCCCAAACGACGGCTTACAGGAAATATATATATCATGAAACCCTAATTCGACTAGAATCCATACCGCGGGGGGGCCTCCGCTACGCTCCGTCCAGAAACCGGCCTTATTGATGTGTAGAATTTGGATCACAAATCAACACTATGCAATGACGTTAATGTGGTCTCGCACGATCGCACCTCCTGAATTTACTGTTTCTGCCGTGCCACTGTCGCGATGTTACTGCCATCTTTTCCACGCTGCCAACCCCGGCCGGCCATCTCCATCATGTCAGGTGCCTGTCACTCCAGGCCCAAACCCAGAGCACTATATAAGCTGCTTGCCACAGGCCATAATGGCCAACGAGAAATCACATAAGCAATATTGTCGGAGCCACAGCCGTCGCCGTCGATCGTGCATTTATCGTTGTCCGGCTGGTCGACGAGATCGCATAAATACCATATATCGCCTGCTATTGCCGGTACGTGGCACCGGAAAAAAAAATTCCTCCCACTATGCCTTCTCCTTCCTCGGCCCATTGGCTGAGCTTGGTCGGAAGCGTCTGGCTCCAGACCATCAACGGCCCGAACGCCGACTTCCCCGTCTACTCGTCGGACCTCAAGGAGTTGAAGGGCATCTCCCAGGTGCAGCTCAACTTCCTCGCCTTCGCCTCCGACGCCGGGAAGCTCTTCGGCTGGTTCGCGGGAGTCGCCGCCCTGTACCTTCCTCTGTGGGTGGTGGCGGTCATCGGCGCGGCCTTTGGCCTCGTTGGGTATGGCGTTCAGTTCCTCTTCTTGGAGAGGGCCGGGCTCGCGTACTGGCATCTGTTTGTGCTCACC
Organism: Dendrocalamus latiflorus; assembly: GCA_017311315.1. Classification (NCBI taxonomy): domain Eukaryota; kingdom Viridiplantae; phylum Streptophyta; class Magnoliopsida; order Poales; family Poaceae; genus Dendrocalamus; species Dendrocalamus latiflorus. Next base: position 23,640,617 of record CM029620.1, read on the forward strand.
TCCCTCGCCGGCAACGGCATCTGCTGGATCAACACCGTGTGCTACCTCCTCTGCATCAAGAACTTCCCCTCCGACAGCCGCGTGGCCGTGAGCCTTGCCACGAGCTACCTCGGGCTGAGCGCCAAGTTCTACACCACCATGGCCGAGACGATTCCGCGGGGGGCAGTCGCGAGGTACTCCAAGGCGAAGATATACCTTCTCCTTAATGCCGTCGTGCCGATGCTCGTCACCCTTGTGGTGGCGCCGTCCCTCCGGGTGGTCGACCTCAAGAGCCACAAGAGGACCAGCGCGGCGTTCCTCGCCATGTTCGCGATCACGCTAGCCACCGGAGCCTGCGCCGTCGTGGGCAGCATAGGCTCCAAGTCCATCGGGCTCTCGACCAAAGAGCACGTTGTTAGCCTCTACGTGCTGCTCGCCATCCCGATACTGATCCCAGTGGCGCTCAAGGTCCGGGAGAGCATGGACAAGATACGGGAAGCGAAGAGGGAGAACAGAGTCCACGACCTCGCCACCGACGAGCCCGAGACGGCGGTGTCGGTGGTCGAGGTGGAGGTGGAGAACAAGGAGGAGGAGGGCGTCCAACAGAGAGGTCACGAAGAGGTCGGTGGTCTCCGGTTGCTGCGGAGACTTGACTTCTGGCTCTATTTCTTCAGTTACATGTTCAGTGGCACGCTGGGTTTGGTCTTCCTCAACAACCTGGGGCAGATCGCCGAGTCTCGAGGGCTCAGCGACCCGTCCACTCTCGTTTCCCTGTCGTCCTCGTTCGGATTCTTCGGCCGCCTCCTTCCCGCATTCTTGGACTACTACACTGCAAAGTAAGCATCACTGTGTTGTGTTCATCGCATCCCCTGATCACTCCTGCTGTTTAAATATTGGAGTCTTTGTTTTTTACTTGTCCTAACTATAAAAGGTTCGGGTTTACTTGAGCAGGAGTGGCTACTCGATATCAAGAACGGCGTCCATGGCGTCGCTGATGGCACCGATGGCCGGCGCGTTCTTCCTGCTGCTGGACCCGAGGGACATGTTCCTGTACACCAGCACGGCCGTGGTCGGCACGTGCACCGGCGCGATCACCTCGGTGGCGGTGTCGGCGACGAGCGAGCTGTTCGGCACCAAGAACTTCGGGGTGAACCACAACGTGCTGGTGGCCAACATCCCCGTGGGCTCGCTTTGCTTCGGCTACTTCGCCGCGTTCCTTTACCAGAAGGAGGCGCACGGGAGCAACCGCTGCGTCGGCGCCGCCTGCTACCGGGACACCTTCCTCGTCTGGGGCGCGACGTGCGCCGTCGGTACGGCTCTGTGCGCCGTGCTGTACGTGCGGTCCCGCGGCTTCGCCGGGAGGCTACCTGCAGCGCCGAGGACGCCATGCGTCGGACGGTGGTTACCTAGGTGATGGTAAGAAGGGCTGACACAGGAGTTTAGGTGCCACATAATTAAGCAAGGAAAAATTATCTATAGCTAGGTGATGTGTAGCAGTTGCATCTTTTTTTCCTTAGGGAAATATTTTGTTTTATTAGTTTCTTGACTAAACTTTTCTGTGATCTCTTCGGGGACTGCAAAGCTCGATGCATGCGCACGTACGTGCTTAAAAGGAACAGAGTACATATGGAGTGTATAGGCTAGACCAAACGTATAATATGTCCAGAGCTGGCGATGCACGTATAAGATTCAAAAACAAAAGACATGTCATGACTTATTTGAAATAACGGGTTTGTTATTCGTACGTTGCCAACTTTTGAAACTAAGTCTGATTTTTGTGGTCGTTGGATTTACATGGAGAGTAATATGTGTTGGCTACTCAGTTGTTGGATGTTATCTAATGGATGGAAACGTGACTTATGACTGATAAACAATCAGGGAACTTATGTGAAGATCGCCCGTTGAAATAAATCTTCACTACTCGTTATTTCAAGGTGCCTACACCTTGAGTATTTGAGTTGGTGATGAGGGTGGCTACACCTTAACGATCTTGTATGGATGGATTTGTGTGTGCATGCGTCTTAGTTAATCTTTTGTAGATGTGACCTGTGACATGTATGGCTTGCTGATTTGTCGAAAATTTGAGTTGCACGAGTAACCAACTTATGTATATAGGGAACTCTTTTTATTTGGGAGTTTGGAATCTATTCATGGTATCATTTATTTGAGCTAGTATGGAATAAAAATGCAATAGGGATGCAGACGTAGTACTCCACTATGATAAGAAGGATGCAATGACACATTGGACAAGAAAAGGAGATCATTTATTTCACGTGTTCAACACAATTCTCTTTTCTTCATGTATTTCTTGTTGTCAAGACTTCACCAGGCCTACGCGTGAACTAATTATGTTATAGACTTACAGTATTGCCAACGCTAAAGCATTGTGTGGTCCGAAACAGTTCAATAACGCAGAATACATGGCATGGCATGAGCGAAGATGACACGGTCTAACCATATGAAAACTACGTAACGTAAGTACCTGCATTAAATGGGGATGTTGAAAGCCTTTGGAAAGTCTTTTTTGAGTCCACCCTGTTAATACTATACTTCCGTGTATCTGCATGTAAGTATATGTACGGTGTGAGTTGAGTATGCGCATCTGCCTTGAACCCTCTTAAAAAAAACTACCGTGTGCATCACGCTCACGGCAGTCTTCACACAGATTACTCGTCCACTCTCCGCCGTGCCCTACCGCCAATCCAATACAAAAGCCTACTTCCGTCGTTGCTCTTGAATGGTGGTGAAACGCTTCTTCCCTAGGCGATGCAGAGACATCAACCGTTGACAGTTACACCATGGCCCATGAAAGGTCCAGCGGAAGAGCGAGCATTCCTCCACCAGTTTCTCATCTGTCACAGTGGACACATCCAGACGCGTCGCCTGCCCGGGCGGCCGTCTCTGTTTCTCTGAATCTTAGGATGGCACTGCATGCAACGTTCAGTTCCCTGAACTTCTCACTTAAAGAGTCTTCGGTGTGCAGATGCTATACAGTTATGCGACGAAAGTGAAACACCCTGAAAATTTAAAATTTTGAATTGTTTCTTGGATTTTGCTTGAATTCCCTTTTCTTTTCCAATTTGGTATCGTTCCTTGGATATCCACCTTTTCTTCTTTGCTTTCCACCTCTCCCATTTATTGGCGCCTTATTGGAAGCCGCCACTCCACCACCGCTCTGTTCCTCCCCTCCACATGCCGTCGCCCCAGTTTGCGGCCAAGCTCGCCCGAGCGTTCACACCTCCCCTGCCAGCTTTTGTCAATCGGCCCCACCATCCAGTGGCTCAATACCCCAGCCAATCTCATCCATTCTCTCTCGCGCAGCGCGCCAATTGACCGCACGCCTCTCCCGCCACATCTCGTTGTTCCCCGACCGATGCGCGCGCCTAAGTCGTACCAATTGAGTCATGCCTTGCCAAGCTGTACCAGCTGTGTCATGCCTTGCCAACCCTTGCAGACACCGTATGCCACCTCACCTGCACGCTCTCTCCCCTGGCAGAGCTCCGCTCTCCCTCTCCCTTCCTCGCGCAGGCGACGCCGAAACCGACCTACTGTTCCCACCGCATCAATTCGCCTTTAAAACCTAATTGCCATTGCATAGAGCCCCACACTACTCACCAGAACCGCCCAATTAAGCTCTAGCTCACCACAGCACAACCGACGATCTCCCCTGAGCCCGGTGAGCCCTAAACCGAATTTCCTTCTTTTCTTGGTTAAAACTCAATTGCAATCACTAACAAAAATTCTTTGTCTCTTGATCACGTTGATGAACTCGCTCGAGCATGAGGATATCCCTAGGACCCTGTTGATGAAGACCACCGTCGCCCCGAGCACCCTCACCGTGGATAGCCCAGTCGAGCTTTACCCGACCCAAACCAATACCACTACTGTGAACCCTATACCACACAAATGGCCAAACCATCCTCAAGCTCGCCAGAGAACCACCGAGATACCTTAATGCCACTATGGAGCTCGAAACCATCTCTCCGGTCGCCATTCGCCACAACCCATGCTCCCACCTCCCAAGACTCAAAAAGGGATTCCCCATTCCCCAAGAAACCCAACCATGCCCTTCTTGGCCGTCAACGAGCCTCGCCGGAGTTGAATTGCGGAGAGACGCCACTCTCTGTTTTCCGCAGAGAGGTGAAGCCGGAAGAAGAAGACGACCTCGGAGGTGATGCAGCTGCATCGTGGCCGTTCCCTCGCTGTGGCCGATCGGACGAGGCGATCGCACAATTCGATCATTTGGCCACGCGTGCATGTTGGGCCAAGTCGGCCGGTCCAAAAGACCGACTTAATCTCGAGAAGTTTCCATTTGTATTTTCTTGTTTAAAAATATTTACAAACAAAATTGCATTCACCCTTATTAATAAAACCAGTATATTCCCATCCTTTGACAAATCCTGGCAATTAGTTAAAGTAGGATTTACCCTTGTGACTTGTTGGGTACATTTGTTATCATTACTTACTAAACAACAAACAGAAGAGCAATAGACATCGATAAATAAGCTGTTGATGAAGATCTGGAAGGACCCTACTTCTTAGATGGCTAGTGGTTTTAGGTTTTAGTCGCGCTCAAGTACGCTTGTGGGAGTTTCTTTTGTATTGTAAGTTAACTTTGGGCTTGCACGCCCACTGCATCCAAAACTAGACTATTAAGCCTTATTTTTGTAATAAAGTTTGATTTTTGTGTGTACAGTACTTCACAACTGAACAGTCCAAGACAGTTACGGAGATCACCATGACTCCCAGAAATGGGGGCATTACAGAAAGTATGCAGACCCATCACCATACTCAATCTAAGCTGCTATGTCTTTCTGGTGAGCTTACTTATTCGAGCAGTCGGTTGGCCAGATCAGCCTATACGAGGAAGTGCAGCATATGGTCGATCCATATCCCTCATTGGTGTCTCATCTAATTCCCTAACTCTGGCATACCCTCACTTGGAATTAATGCATGGCACTAGTCAATGTAATGTAGTTGTGTTATTTTTAACTTATGTCTTATAACTTCCCTTAAACAAATAAAATAGACGGTTTCTCCGTCGTCGTTTCGAAGTGCCTTATCATGATAGTATTATAAAAATGACTTATCGACTTTTAATTTATTCGTATAAACGTTCACATTAAAATTACAACCATAAATCATATCTTATAGCTGAAAGGTCCATACAGACCACGCCCCCACGCAAGACAAACGAGAGGGAATACTACGACTCAGCCGCGATCGCGACCGACAGTGCCTCGCCAGGCCAGGCACGTCCGCTGCCACTAGCCACACTAGCCGGTCCATGTGGGCCAAGTACGCGAGCCAAGCGAGCAGAGACTGTCCAGGGCCTCCCAATCCTGGCAAGATTCGTCTCCCTTAACTGGCATGTACATGTGGTGGTCCAGGCCCCAGAGCGCAAAGACGGAGGTCGACGCGCCACGACGACACCAATACCGGTCAGATCACATCCAAAAAGATGGCAACCGTCGGTATGCTGGGAAAGGGACGGCGCGGCACGATCGAGTCGGCGCGTGACGGCGAGACCGGACGGGAGGTTACCGGCAATTTTGTTGTTTCTGTTTTGTAGATGGGTGAACTCTGAACGCACGTTACCGTGTGCAGTACGTGCCGACCTGACCTCGATCTGTTCCGTTTAGACGTCCTCACCTCACATTTTCTAATCCTTTCCTACGTGCGAGTAAAAAGGGGTCAAGGAAAGGAGAAAGCAGAGTGCGCTATCTTTATATACGCTGACATTCCCCCTATCTCCATGCATGCTTGTTCTTGACATTAAGTTAGTGCATGGAAATGGGACTTTAATTACCTTGGTTTAGCCTGCCAAGTCTAGGGCACCTACTCCTTAGTCAAGAAAATCGAGAGATAAGCTCGTTCATGCATAGTGTAGCTAGGACTGATACGGCAATAGAGAGGTGAATGGTGTCTTTAAATTTTTCCTCAAGTATTCGTCATCCTTCATTTAAATAGATACAGGACTATGAAGATTTAAGATTAAAAGCCAATAAATTAATAAACTAAAAAAATCGAGAAATTCAAAACCCCACCAGTCGTACCTCTAACAAAATCCGATCATATCGGTAAACAGTAAAATTGGTCATACCAGTGAGCAGTAAAATCAGCTTAGCAAATAATAGAATCAGCAATATTTCGAAACTATGAATACATGTAACTTTTTATTCGTAGATCTAAATGACTTGAACCTTAGCCTACACCTTCTCTAGAATGTTACGAAGCTATTCCAACCAATGATCGAGATAATCGTCGTCAAAGTTGTGATATTTTTTTCATTTAAATAAAGGTTGCGCTAAAATCAGACAAACCAAAAACATTGAATATGATTTGTTCGTAGGTGAATGATAGCCAAGATGGCTGTAGATGTATTCTCATATATTACGGCAAGCTAGAACACCCAAGCAATCGAGGTAAAAATAACTAGATCAAGACATCACTCGAGAGGGTCAAATTCAAGCAAAACCAGGTAACTTTATGAACTTGACAATACTGATATCTAGATGAACTCCATCACTAACTTGTCCTTGGCATCCAACAAAATGAAGAAGGGGATAGAGTAGACCAAAATCAACCAAATTAAGAGCAAAGCAACTAAAATAAAAGAGATCCATGACAAATAAATAAGGTTAATATGTTTCTACTTGAGAATAAAAGCTTTACATCCACTCCACCTGGAGAACAAGAGAGCACACAACAACACACGTACTTCTTAAACCCTAACTCGATAACACTTGGTTTTAATGAGTAAAACTAGGATGGTTGGATGATTAACTAGTAAGTCTTCATTTATACCCATTAAATAGACAAGGCAACTAGCCACATATAATTGTAATGGATATTATCCATTTAGCATAAATGAGAGTAACCCGTTAACCCTATACAACACGGGTTTTACTTACCTACACCTATACATGTTTTTCAAAGCACATAAGTCTGAATTTGCTAAATACTTAGTCTTTGATCCAATATGATCTTCTTTTTGACCTAAACCGCCCTCCTAAGCGCCGCTCGAGCGCTGCGATTTTAATATAAGATAATTTATGGTATTTTGGTTAAATTACCAAAATAACCTTTCTTGACCCGGTCTTCATATCCCTTTACAAGTAATCGTCATACTTACCACGTGTAGATACACCACTGATTTGTCACGTGTTGGTAAATCTCTCGTTCTGGTTGCATTAGACCATACCTCACTTGGACTGACCAAGTCATACGGTGCAACTCATTGTTCAAACTTTCATTCAACACAACTTGCCTTCTTTATGCTATACTTGAGTCCAACCATCTCACTTAGCACTTTTTATTGTTCTGGGCCTCGACTTCTCCATGAGGGTAATTCCGATTCTCGTCGTTGACCATAGTTGACTCCAACCACCCTGCACATTCAAAAACTAAGAAATCATTGTTGGACAGAAGTTATTTATAACTTGACCCATGTTAGTCAAAATATACTTTATGCAATATAAATGCACTAACCTAAATCAACCCAAATCAATTTAAGACTCAATTTCCCAAAATCTCACAAATTTTCTGTCTGAGCCGATATTACAGCCCACCACTGGGCGGTACTATTGCTCCCTACAATTGGATCTCTCTGAAAATTACAACCGGCAAGTAATTCACGGTACTACTGGTCAACGGTCTGACCGTTGCGTTCATAACGCTCCAGTAATCTAACCAGTGCCATACCGATGATCTGATCGGCAATATGACAATAAAACCGATAAAACACAAACTTCGTAAAATTCAAATATCCACTCTATAATATTTACAATAATTCCTTATAATATTATTCTAAATCTTCTCACATAATCTTTCATATAGCGACCGATCTTAGAAATTTAGAGCGTGTTAGCCATGTTGGAGGCTATTTTCGGCACCGCACCGCGCGCACGCGTGATAGGAAGAAGAGGAAAGAGATGCCCATGATCACTTAAAGCAAAAGCATCGGCCGATCACACCTCCCTTCGGCTCAACATAATGCGCAGAGGATAAGGTCAGCCAAGCTAAAAGAACAGCGCATGATACGCAGCAATGCGGCATATGCACATAGTGCCATAGCCAACGCGCGTATAGTGCGCGAGGGAGAGCGATGCGATGGCCTCGGGACGAGGGCACCCGGGCCGTGCCACACCGGTCACTGACCCCGGAAGAGACGAGTGCGTCGTCGTTGCCAACGCTACGGCGACGCCGGAATGGCCAAAACGGGCCGGCGTCGTACGTGAATCGGGCCACGCGCACGCACGCACGCACAAGCCGCGACTGGTCCGTGCAGTACGTGGCCGTGGATGGGTGGGTTGGCTTGAACTAGCCTGCGATTCTGTGGATGCCATCGACCGATCGAACCCATTGGTTTGAATTAGTCTCCGCTTCTGTGGATGCTATGTATCGACCGAACGCATGCAAGCATGGCGTGCGAGTTACGTCTGCCTTGCGGCTGATTCCTCTTCTTTTCTACCGTAGGGATTCGGACTGGCTGCAGTAGTGCAGTAGAAACATTTTTTTTTAACTTTGATGAACTTTTTTACTTTCGTAAATTGCTGCCGCCTGCCGATTAAAGCGATCGCAGAACGAAGATTCTAAGTGGGGCGCTCAAACTAGTACGTGCACTAGCAGAGCATAATCATGTGTAGTTACAAGGAAAAGGCGACGCTGACAGTCCATAAACCCGGCCGCCCGATCGATCCTCACTGCAGGAGGTTGCAGATGCTTAACACACTGATGAAGTGATGAGTCAGTGCCGCTCGAAATTAATGGAAGCCGACGTCGTGCTTGCGGGCAGCGTCACGGTGACGCGGCCGTGATGCCATAAACCACAGGATTGATTCCAAGATATCTTTGATCAATCCACATCTTAATTCTGGCTGTCTGCACTGTGGTCCTGTCCATGGGCTAGCTACCTTGCAAATTTCAGATATGGAATAAATCCGAGATATAAACATCAAGGCATGCATCATGCATGCACCCTGACCGGAACACTCCTGGAACTACACTGCAGATTTCCCTCTCTCTCCGGCGAACCATCGAAACATTCGCACCTAGCTGCTAGCCTAGCATGTGGATATCTGATATTTCTAGGACAGATGTCATATGCATCACGCTGATGCAGGCAGTGATGCAACAATCCTCTGATGTACGTACATGTCATTGATTACACTCTCGCTCTGCGCTGATCGGAGTTTTTATTCAGCGATCGTCGAAGTGGCGCCCTTTGCGGCTTGATGTGCTGCCTGCTCAATTCCTTCAAGTTTATGCAACCTTTTGCCTGTCTTTATGAGAACCGCACAAGTAGCACGGACGCAATCAGAGTATCAGAGCCTTCTAATCTCTAACACACTGTGATATACTGGTTCAGGTCGGTCGGTACTAAAGCTAGTTCGATTAGGTGGCTATAGCATGCATGAGCTTTAATAATTTGGAAAAGTATGTACTTGCAGTGGCGAAGGGGAGCAAGGGGGTATGAACATGTGATGTGACCAGGCAAATTTGTATCGGTGACCAAATTTTATCGGAGAGTAGCGATAACGCCGATAACTGGTTTTATCGGAAAATTTCGGTCAAAAATTCTGAAATTTAAATTTGAATTTTTTTTAAAAAAACTATATATATACTTGTTGAGATAAACTAGATATTTATATATACACGAAATAGAGATAAAAATGAAGTTAAAATATGATGTAATTTTGTATTTAAATGAATTGTATTTGAAATGTGGGCTCCACAACCAAAATCCTACAGAATATTTTGTTTACCGCCCTCACCGATAGACGATAACCACCGAAATTTTGGTGAAATTGTTTTCACTGGATGTGACACGCTTCCGATAGGGTAAACTACACAAGCGGGAAATGAAGATTTTTTTTGGGCCGCTTCCGGTGCTGGCGCGACGTGTCGGAGATGCTAAGTTTGCTGCACCGGGTGATCTGGCACGTTATCTTTGCTGAGAAAGAGCAGAACATGAGAGCATGATGCCCGGCACATGCACGCGTGGTGCATCGAATCGATGGATTTTTCTTTGCTGCTTTTGAATGGGACAGCCTCGGAAGTGTGGCTAGCCCCTAACCTGTGTTTCCGTGTCAGTGTGCGTGACGATGGCTGGTGAGGCTGCTGAGATATTTGGATTCTGCTATGCTGTGTAGATGTACACGCAGTGGCGGAGGACCTGATAAGGCAAGGTCTGACGTGCGCCAGACCTTGATGCGGGAGGCGGGCGGCCGGTGGGATGCGGGAGGCGGGCGGGCTGCGGGAGGCGGGAGGCGTGCGGCCGGCGGGAGGCGGGACGCGGGCGGGGGGAGGCGGGCGGCGGGAGGCGGCGGCGGGAGGCGGCGGATGGGCGGCCGGCGGGAGGCGGCCGGCGATCCGCCCCACCTCATTGTTTCCCCCTCCTCCGCCACTGTGTACACGCATGCGAGGATGCATGTAAATAGAGCATCAAAGCGGTATGATATGGGGAAAGGCCTTCTGAAAAGAATGGAGCAGAGAACCTAGTGGTATCCAATTAAGATAGTGCACAGTATTATTGCAAGGTTTTCTGTGCTAACTTATGTACTGTATAGTAGAAATCTTTCGTTTTTGAGCAGAAGAAATATTTTCCCGTTGGTTGGCAAAATAAAGGAACAAAATGTTAGGTCGAGCCTGTCATGGGCCCTACACTACGGCCCATATTTCATAATTTTTTCCGTTTCGGCTTCTCTTTAGCTGTATGATGGCCCGGGCTAAGTTTCTTATGCTCGCGCTGTGTCTGACGGTCGCACGATGAGTAAGGCCCATTAGCCGAAGATCTAGGCCAGTCCAAAACATCACGTCTTCTTGGCATCGTCCTCGGCAGTCGGCCGAAATATATCACAGATTTCTTGTCCGACGACTAGCACATTACATGCGTTTCTTGTCCGAAGACTAGTACAATTCATTCCAGCTTATCACTTACAGTTCATGGGGTTTTTTGAATAAATAAATAAAATAATTTATTTGTTCTCTTTTTAAAGTATTTTATTAAGACGGTTTTTTAAACGGCTTATCGGCATTCGGTATATTTGTAAAAGCGATCACGCTATGATAAAAAGAACCATAAATCATCAATCACGGTCAAAAAGAACCCACCCATACCCAGTACAGTTAGATCTGCAGCGTTGAGTTCCGGTATTAGTCCAAGCAAGCAGGGCCGTTAACAACATCCAAACGCAATCCTCTCGATCGTTGGGAGTTGAACCAGATCTGATCTTCACGATGAATGCCACTGTACTACTACTCCGTAATGCAGCGTATACGTATAGCAGTAGAAATTAAGGTGGCCAACTCAAAAGTTCTACGTACCTACCTTGTCATTTACATCCACATCTACATAAAAGTTGAAAGAACGTAAAAAGCGGTGGCTATCTAACTTCAGTACGTTGGATCGCATGCATGTGAGGTAGGGGACAACATTGCTAGCTGAGCGCAGACACCAAACCAGACGCTACCTATCGCATAAAATGCAATGTGCATTGTAAGCGACCGAATGCATGCGACAGACAGAGCCAGAGAGTTTCGTGAAGCAGTGCACACTTCCCTGTAGATTAACATATATAGGAATAGTATTCATGTCAGTTTCTGACTTAGCCGATTTTGCCAAGATCAATATTATAGTACCATATTTCCTGGGCTTCTTATCCTGACTAGGGTGTATGTATTGAATAGTTCTATCTATAACCTGGAGGTCCTGGATTGCTGGATGCTGCAAAGGAAAATTAGCTCACCAAACTAGCTCTCATGTACAATTGCACAGCAAGCTACTGCAATTATGTCAGTTTGGCTGCTCAGGGGGCATTACAGGAGTAGACACATGTGGGTGGCTTCGCTGAGACTGTGACTTATGCCTTTTGAATTCTAATTATTTATGAGAGAGTATGAATCGCGTGTGGTTTTGGCAGGTATAACTGAAGTCGGCACAACTTCTACTACAATCAATTTGTATACCTTGTCTTAAACATCTTAGAAGAACCTCACAAATGGCGCTCGGAGATGGTGAGCAATCAAAGTGGCCGGCCTCTTAATTTTAGTGCACCTGTTCCCGCTAGCTCGGTCGATCGCTCGATCCGACGCTCGTTAATAGCATCGGGGGGGGCGCAAAGGTACAAGGATTGCTTACCAACCAAGAGATACAAAGCGGCCTTGTTGCAAGCTAGGAGTTCTAATAGTAATGAGCGTGCAGCACAGTCCACACCTGCTCCTAAGCCTGTGTCTGTGTGTGTCTTGCTGGTAGGATGCTGCGCCACTGCGTCGCCCAGGACCCGTCCGGTAGGAGAGAGCTGGACCATGTGCTCGTATTTGTAAGTACCTAACGGGACCGTACGTACGCGGAGCACACAGGAGTCTAGCCTCGTAATGTTGTCGCGAGAGAAATGTCAACATGGTCACCCTCCCCGGTTCAGGCAGGCGCGCGACGTGTCGACAGGCACCGCGGATCTGTCGAGTGAGGATCGAGTCGGTGCACTGCTGACTGCGTGCGTTTTTGACCTTTTGATCGGTACGATCAAGCTAGCCAATAAGGTGCGCCGAGGGACCGTGAGAAATTAATGAGGTAACGCGAAATTGCTAACTGATAGTATATACCATTTCAAACATTGGCGATCACTAGGATACAGCTTCAAAATATTTTCTTCAGAATATTTCCCTCTAAATATGTCGGAATCATATAATATCATTTCTTCTTATTTCTCCCGCTTTAATTCATCTTGCCACTTTTGAGCCGTGCAAAAGGACATCTTTGCCCCCCGGTTAGTTTTGTTGTTTCGTTGCAATGTTTCGTGTCTTTTGGTGTGAGATATCTCAACTTCAAGAGAAGCGATGACTAGAACAAAACTCCAGTGCATAGTCATAATTCATGAAATACAACCGCGTTCAAAACAAATGTACTAAAGTTTGCATATCATAACTGACATATACTAGCAAAAATTACGTAAGGGGATCCCTTACTTAAGTGGCATACATAACATCTATTACACAATGTCGGGCTAGTTGGGTCGCATCGTCTCGTGCGTAGGCAGGTGCGACCGGAGGAAAAAAATGTCTTTTCACTTATGGCAAAAAGGTGAAAATGAATTAAAACCGGGGAAATAAGAAGAAACAGTATTGTGTGCGTTGGAAATTGGGAGTGGACTCTCTAAATACACACACCGAGCAGACCTACACATGCTATACCAACTATAGATATATCTCTGGAGATTTTTTTACTAAATATATAAACTCCAGATAATTCTAACATTTGCCATAAAGCATTCCTAAATAATTTGTTCTAAGACCTTCCTAGCAAAATATCTAGCCTATACCAATTCCCATGTACTCTAGAATATTCCTAAGTGTGCATTATTCTCATTCTGAACATATAAATCCAAACATGTTTGGAGTGGTATTCTCTAAAGAAAATTTTTTAGAGTGGTATCCCTTGTCAACCATTAGCTAGCCAAGGCGGTGTGTTGCATCTGTTGAAGTATACTATCCATATTTCCTCATCAAGTTAAGCTTTTAGGTAAATTAGCTGGTACATAAAATTAAATATGGTATCAAAATCAAGAGATCCTGAGTTTAAAACCAGACCAACACAATATTAAATAATAATAATCATGGTCCACTTCAAATTCACGTCTTAAGTCTGGTGGAACCTAGACATGAGGGAAAGTACTACAATATATTGCCCACATTTCTATATTAGATTAAGCTTTTGAGTGAACTGACTAGTGTATACAATTGCACTCGACTACCCAAGGAAATGCTATTGGGATATATATATATGGCCCTGTTCAATTCAGCTTTTTCTGATGGTTTTTGATTTTTGACTGAATGATACTATAGCGATTGTTAGTTTTTGTGAGGCATTTAATTAAAGAAAATAAAGAATAATGAGCAAAAAAACACCATTATATCACCACCGATATTACAAAGAAAAAAAAGAAAATCATATTAAAAATCAACACGTTCCAAACGATTTTTGGTTTCTGAAATCTAAAAATCAGAATAAAAACTATTGGCTAATTGTACCCCAGAGTGCGGGCATCAGAAGAAACGTCGTACACCATCGAACTAGCCATCCAAGACCTGCATGACAGCGTCCTCCCTGTGTCAGCATTTCGATCATACTGGTTGAGCACGCTTGTTTGGCATTAAGTAGTAGTTAGGGTCGACGTCCTCCCTCCTTCAAGAGGAAGGTCTTGCACCAGCGTCCCCGATTGGACTAGCCCCTTGGTGTCTGCCGTGGTGTTTTACTGCATCGAGCATGAGAACGAGAAGCCAAATGCAGTTGATATGAGCGATGAGTGACTACAAGAGCTCCGTATTTATGGCCAAGTGAAAAGGGAACCCGGTGCGTTGCCATCAAAAATTATCGACTAGTTGTTAATGCACAGCACTGCGAGCGAGGGGGGCGGTACGGACAGAGTAACAAATGTGTGCACGAGGGGGCGGGCGAGGGGAGATGGCACAGACAAAGTGACAAGTGTGTGCACGAGGGAGCGGGCGAGGGGGATGGCATGGATAAAGTGACAAGTGTGCACACGAGGGTTCAGGTGAGGGGGGACGGCACGTATATAGTGACAACTGTGCGCACGAGGGAGCGAGCGAGGGGGACGGCACGTACACAGCGTAACACTCTGCCTCATAGGCTACTCATATGAAATTAACCATACCATGCCAATCCTTTTACTTATAAAAAGGAGGTGGAAAAGATCTGGAAGAGAACACTACACAACCAAACCCAACACTATACAAGAGCTTGCCTCACCACGTCAGGATGGACAAGAGACAAAAGAAGCAATGGGATAAAATAATGAAGCAATGAGAGGAGACTTGCGAACTAACAAGGTTTGTTGCGGCTCATTTGCTATATGTAATAAATCATAAAATATCATAATTGTATGAATTTTTGCGCAACATTCATAGCGTATAAAATTGTAAAAAATTACACAATAAAGTACGTTGTGTCAAGAGGCTACAAATAAATTTTCATAATTTTTAGAGTTCATTTACTATATTTAAAAATTCGAACAGATGATAAATAAAAAATTCTAACTCAGTAGGTGATTAAGTCAGCTTAATCACCTATTGTTTGGTGGTAGAGCTGCAGGGAGGGAGCTACTTGGTGGGCGGGAGGCAGGCTGGCGTCCATCCGGTGGCTGGGCTCTGATGGACAGGTGACCGGACGGCAGAAGTGTCATTTCTGTAAATTCCATGTATATAACTATTTTTATAAATACGATTTGAAAATATGCTAAAAGTGCCAAAAATTCCTAGCCAGCGGATCTGTATGTTGGATCAAATATACAGATTAAGGTTTCATTTCTGAACGCGTAAAGTTTTTTAATCCCTATGGCAATTGAATTGTTTTTTTAAAAAAAATTACTATAAAATTTTGATGAAATTCCTGCGCTCTAAACAACTTTTTAATACGCCCCATTATTTTACAGCTGGCATACTTAGAATCGATAGATCGGTGCTCGTGTATTCATGTGTATATCAGTACTTCCTCGCCAAAAAAAAAGTGTATATCAGTACACCTAGCTAGTAAATTGAGGCTTCATGTTATCGATTGTACAGTGATACGATTGTAGCTACCATTGCTGTTGGTACTGTCAATGACAGTACGTAAGCAGTCGGTTGCAGGAATACTCCCCCTGTTGGGTTCGCGCGAGCAGACGCGGCCCACGTCACCCCTCGCGCTCCGTCGGTCGGCGCGTGGCGTCGCAATTTTCGTACGGTCGGAGGAGCCGATTTTCCTGTATTTTTCGAAAATTACGTAAAGGTTCTTTTTCCTCGCGAAAAAGGTCCCTGCCAGTTTTGTTTTTTAAAAACACCCCTTCACTTCACCGAAATTTCGTATCCTTTGCAGGATAGCGCCCCGCGGTTTTCTAAATTACGTACGGGTACTCGTTTAGTTACGTACAGTCCCTCGATTTTTACGAAAAAGACCTTTGTCTTTTCTGAAAGCACGCATGTCTCCTCGATTTTTTTTTAAAAAACTCCTCACGAATTTTCGCCTCTTCTATTTCGGTCAACACGGTGGCTGGCGTTGCGTCGTGCCACGCCTACGTGGCTAGTTGGTTAACACTCCATGACCCTTAGAGCATCTCCAACAATCCCCCTAAAAACCCACCCCAAAAGACACCTTTTAGGGGCAGCCTAAAAAATTTGTTAACCTATTTTAGTCCCCTCCTCCAACAGCTCCCCTAAATATATCCTAATAGTATGTTGAATCTGGCCCAACATTAACAACCGGCCCATTTACTTTGCTCGATACCTCATTTAATTTTGATCGTGAGCGATCCGGAGAGTTGGCCGCGTGCACTGGCGACCGATGTGCTAGCTCGTCCGTGTACGATGCGATTACGGTTTGACCGCTGCATTCGACCATCGCGTGTACATGTACAAGGCATGAACTCCGTAAACGCATCTAGTCCTGTTCCGATCGGTACACGTAGTGTGCGGGGGCGGCGAGCTGTGAAGGAAAAGTGTGGCGCGAATTTTTTTCCCCAGCGCGCGTGACGGCGGGAGCGAGGATAGGGGACCCCTGAAAGTTCCCGGTTTCTAGCTGGGTTTTGGGAGAGTTTTGGGGGGGAATAGAAATAGGGGGGTGTTTAGGGGAGTTGTTGGAGAAGACTTTTTACACAATTTCCCAATAATTTGATTTAGGGGGAGATTTAGGAGGATTGTTGGAGATGCTCTTAGCGCCAATGGCAATCATGTAGCCCCTCTTAAAGACATTGATGCTAATAATGGTCTTAGTTCTGTACAAGGAGAAGGTGCAATATCGATCGCCTAGTTCAAATAATTCGCATAGACAAGTGTCGTTGATCATCCCGCTAAAAACAGCGCCCCCGGGGGGGGGGGGGGTGCAGTGTAGTTCATACTACTCCTTACCAAGGAAATATGTACTCGCCAATGCAGATGGCGAATTACTACTTCGCATCTTTGCATTCAAGTTCGATGATACATGTGGTGATGTGGGCGTCTCCAGATGATATTTTACAAACTTACTCCTAGCTATTAATAGCTTTCTCTCCGTAAAAAATTAATGAAGGATTTCGGACATGCGAAAATTTACAGCACTCCTAGTGCACTGTGCACGTCTCAAAGGAGAGAGTACCGTGCAGGCTGCAAATTAATCATAATCATTTCACTAGTAATAGAACCGATCACTAAATCCCTCTCTGAAAGATGTGTAACCACCATTTAAACCAGTAATTATGGCGTGATAATGGGATCAGCACCGTACAAAATAAGAGGAGAAGAGGAGGAAAGCAGCATTTCGACAGTCTAGCCTACTCTTGAGCAGATAACATCAGCAAATAGCTTGACCCAGTATTTGAACTTACCCAAACACATCCTGTTTCGAAAAATGATACCGAATATTCAGAGATATGTCACCGTTCTTAGTTCTGAAAATGTGAGAGAATGTGAGATTCCACACAGTGCAGGCACTGAAACTCCGAGACACGTGAACTGCCAGCTCTAGTCGCGATCGACAGTGTGCATTTTCCATAGTCCACACACCCGTAGACAGAACCGCCAAACGTTCCAAAGACAAAACGCCGATATGCTTGTATACCCGACAGCAGCCACAATACGCCAACGCTAAACAACCAAACGAATTAACCATGCAAATGCATGCACTTATCTTGTACTATCACATTATCAGACACAGCAACAGACACTGGATCGAACAGCCGTTATGCAGGAACGAAACGTCCATCATTTCTATAAATCTTATCATGTAGAATTAAGATGATATAGAGAGAAAAAAGAGTATAAAGAATTAGGCTGTCTCTTAATCGATGTAACACAATAAATGAGATACATTGTGTCATGAAAAAATTGTTTATAGAGACATGTAAAAAGATAATCTATTATATAAGATGCATTTAATACCGTTTATAGATGATATAGAGAATATTATAGATGACAGTTATCTATAGTACTGTATATACGCTTATTATAGGCTTTAATTAAGCCGGCCCAACCACTGCATGGACTGGACGGTGCACGTATGCTACACTTGACAGCGACCGACCGGCGGCCTAAGGCCAGCGGTGAACCCAGCCAGCCGCCTCCCTCCGGGCGCCGCAGAACTACACCATCCACGGGCTCGGCCGGACTCCGAGGCAGAGGACTCCCGTCGTGGCCGGCTCGTAGTAGCGCTGCTGGTCGGCAGTTTCTTCCACGCTGCTTGAGCCGGAGAAGAGCCACCGGGTGGACGAGGAGGACTGCACCGACGCCGCCGACGAGGAGGAAGACGAAGACGCCGGGGACTTGCCGAGGGCGAGCCGGCGCAAGACGGCGGCGATGAAGCCGATCTTGATCCACTTGAGCTTGTAGGCGCAGTACTTGCTCCTGCCGCAGTTCTTGGCGCCAGGCTTGCTCCTGGCGCCGCCGCCCCCCGGCCTGCCGCTGTGTCCGTGCGGTGCGGCCCGCAGGTGGTAGGACGGAGGCGGGGTGATGGCCGGGACGACCACGGTGGCGGCTAGCATTCTGCAGGAGGCGTCCTTGGGCGTGCCCGGCTGGGACTCCCAGCCGAAGGGGACGGCGCCGGGGCCGGCGCCGTAGTAGCGGAAGGAAAGGTTGGCGAGGGAACTCTCCTTGGTGAGCAGCCGCGCGTAGAACTCGCCGTCGTGCGTGATGCGGAGCGGGCTCTGCGGCTTGCTGGGCGTCTCCGCGACATTGGGAGGCATTTCGAGCTCGCTCGCTCTCTCCCGCTGGTGGAACCGTGTAATAGCTTGGGTAGTGGAAGAGGTGTGGGTGGGTGCGTTGGTCGCTGTGTGGGAGAGTGCCAGAGTGGTGCCCGAAAGATTTGGAGTATCCCGTATATTAGTATCACAAAGGATTCTTTTTATATGACATTAGTATTACAAATGGTTTTCTTATAAAATTATTAGTGGTATAAACCACATAACTGATGGTTTCATAATAGAATCGCCTGTTATATTATAGTAGCATAGACGGTTATATCATAGAACCGTCTGTGATAGTCCTATTTTCGTTAGAAGTGCTACCTATGCCCTATGAAAAGAAGCAAGCTTCGAACGCTTACAAATTACCTCCTACGACCACGGCTACTTTGACCACAGTCACGATTGTTGTTTTGACCGCGCCGTTAACTGCAGCTTCGACTACGCTTAAACGCAATTAGCATATTCAAGATTAGTTCCAACAGCATATACAATCACAGATATAATTATTTCTTAATTACTAAATCAATTATAATGGAATAGTTCCTTAATTACATGTCGAGTTTCTTATAATTATATTGGAATAATTTTGAAATAGGTGTTCACCGTGTGGGATTATTACACTTGGCTATTTCGTTTTAAATAAAGCCCTTCCGATGGTCGACATGCATATAACTTGCTTCATTACTTGGTTCTTCCTCGAACCTGATGTTGTATCCGAATGGAGGTAACTCGTCAAATTGATTCTACTTTTACTCATCCATGACATTCTCAACTCCGATAATCATTCTTTTCCCATTAAGAACTACGTGGCACTTCTTATTTGTCTGATCGGTTACATAAAAAACTTGAACAACTTACCTCGTGAGTACGAATGGTTCATCTTTGTATCCTATGCGTTCGAGATCCACAGTAGTGATACCGTACTTATCAACCTTTACACCATATGGAAGTTGGATCCAACGGCATCGAAATAGAGAGATCTTGAAAATCACGTAGTCGAACTCCCAATCTCTTCTATAAGCCCGTAGTAGGAGTTTGGGCCAGCCGTACTGAACTGCTCATCACGAAATGCATCTATGCAGACGCTTGAGTTCTGGATTGTACTCTTTCTGTTCCGATCTGTTATATAAAATGTGTACCCATTAATTTTATATCCTTGCCATATTACAATTATAAATTTTGGTCTTTTTACCAGCCATTGTAGCATTTCACTTGACGACCTCACAGTGAATCGCACCCTCAACCATTTATTGAACCGACGGTTGTGTTGTCCCGTGATCCAAACCTCCGACCGGACTGGATTCTCTTGGCGCAGTATGTCCTTGTGCTCTTCAATATACGGCAATACTTCAGTCATGTGTTGCAAGACTATGAAATGAGCTTGAGTGTACGTATCCAAATCGGAAGTTATTGCTTTCCTTCCGATGATCCCGATACCCTCTAGCCTCCCTTTGTGATGAGATAGAGTCACACATATCGGTTTGACCTGAACCATGTAATCGACGCAGAACTCAATGATCTCTTTGGTTGCATAACCTTCGATAATGATGCCCTCTGACCGAGATCAATTGTGTACATAGGACTTGAGAATTCCCATGTACCTCTCGAACGGGTGCATATGACGTAGAAACACGGGGCCGTATATCTTTATCTCTTTCACAAGGTGGACAATGAGATGGACCATGATATTGAAAAATGATGAAAAAATCCATCTCAAAATGGCCTAGAGTCATCACCGCCTCAATCTATAGAGCATCTAGTCCATCAGGATCGGTGACCTTCTAAGCAGTTGTGTTAAAGAAATAACACAGCCTCATGATTGTCACTTGAATCTTGTCCGGCAAAATGCTTCTAATTGCAACAAGAAGAAATTGTGTTATTAGTATATGACAGTCATAAGACTTATACTAATTAATTTTAAATCTTCCATGGAAACAAGTTTCTTCATAATGATGGAGTGACCGGACAAAACTTTCACACCATACAAGTACTAATACAATTCAGTTCTCTAGGAGTTAGACAGAGTGTAGCAAGTTAGGGAAAGGTACGTCTAGCCTTTATTGGTATCTATCGGTGCTAATTCGGCCCTGATGTTCATAGCGACCAAGTCACGCCATGCATTGACATTATCCTTTGTGTTTGTCATAGATGTTTAGTAAGAGACCAATCAAGCTATCACATACATTTTTCTCTATATGCATGACATCGATACAATTGCAAATTTCTAAGTGCGCCCAGTAAGGTAAGTCCCAAAATACTGACATCTTTTTCCACATGTTCTTCTAACGGGTTCTCAACTTATGTCCCTTTTTAAGCACAACATCGATATCCTTGACACACATAATTGTCATTCATCTAATAATAAATTGTCCATATCTAAATTAAGTAGCTAGCCACATATTCATGAAGCATTATGCATGCATGCATGTATGTATGTGTTTGTGTATCAAACAAGAATATATTGAAGTAAACTATGAGTACTGATCTATTCTTAAATTGGAGGAAACTATCATCTCTTTCTAAACCTAGTTATCATCTTTTTCTATTCCTAGCTATCATCTTTCTCTATTACAAGATATATAAGTTATTAGAAGCAAATACCATCTCTAATCATCAAGAACAAATCGATCTACAAGCGGTATGTTTTCACCTAACTTGCTAAAGTTGACTGTCTCCTTCAGTGCAGCGCAATGAAGACAGATCTGTCGAGGCCACGCTGGGGTTATTTATATCACGTGATGTATCCCAAACGGTTCCAACCACAAACCGTCTGTAATATAAAACAATCATAGATTGTTTGTGTTAATAACCGTCTGTGAACTTTCACAGATGGTTATTAATACAAACCATCGGTGATGTCTGCCATTATCACAGACGGTTTATATCAATAACTATCTGTGAATTATCACAGACGGTTATTGATACAAACCGTTTGTGATGTTTTGAATTATCACAGACGGTTCGTATTAATAACCATATGCGAAAATATTACAGATGATTATTTGTATGAACCGTCCATTATAGTTAGGTATCACATACAGTACACGGTCACGCTTGTAAAATCGTCTATGATAATTACAGTACAGATGATTCTCTATGAACCGTCTGTAATGTAGTCATCTAATATATGGACCAATCCGTACGCCAGTATGCACGAGCCATTTAGATCAGGGATAGGAAATTCGCGCAGGAACCTTTAATCATCAGTTTGTGTACTGCAAGACACTGTCTATACAATCTATACAAGCACGATTAAATCCTCATTTGGTAAACTTTTTTAAAAAGAAAATTCGTCATTTGGTGGCTTGCTTCTCAACTTGTTTGCAGTACATATATCAAGATGAAAGGGGTAGGGTAGACTTGACTGGGGCGCGTGAATTGTGGCCAACACGCCCCGATCGATACTGTTTAGTTATCAGTAGAAGTTTGAGCCATGTGCATCCATGAAGAAATCTGCCTGCCAATCCAGTGACATGCTGAGACAGGCATGCATGCTCCACGCACCTGCGCACGGAAGCCCTCAACGCCACCAAAGAACGCTCCGTCTCGTCCTGGCCTGCACCATTGAAAGCACCTCCGCGATCCAGAGCCTGAAACAACGGCCCGTCTCGTCCTGCAGGCTCTCATAAATTCATAATCCAAAAGAAAGCAGGACAAGCAAAAAAAATTTTACGAAGTTCCACACAGTGGATAACTACCGCAGAATTTGAAGAGCAGACGGGGTTTGTATCCACTGGCTACATGCATGGGCGCCGTCGGCGGCTGCGAGAATCTTATTCCGTTTCTCAAAGATACTTATATGCCTAACAATGAGCGGCGTTGTGGTTAGACTGCACTTCATAATCCATACATCTGATATACAAAGAAGCGTTCTCAGTCTGAATTAGTCTAGTAATCTTTCAACTTGAAAGAGAATTTTTGGCTCACGACGGTCTGGAGCCTTCACCACCAGATCTCAGATCTCACATGTGCGCAGCAGCAAAGAGGCACACAGAATCATCGACGAGCACGTGTGAAACAGAATTTTAGGCCCATATCGAATGCTCGCTATTCTTTCTGGGTTGGGTAGTCGCTCTATTTTGGTGCACGCTCGCCGCATTGCTGGAGAATCTACAGGCCTGATGAGCGGCTTAATTTAGGCCCAACTCATTTCCAGCTGACGAGCCACTTTAGGCCCAGCCCAATTCTAGCCTCGAACAGTTTCCGCTTGGATACTGCATTCGGTAGGTTCCATGCTTCCATTCAATGGGGCCATTCATAGCAGAGCCACAGACCCACGGCAGACGCGAGCGCACCCTGCCACCCCTTGTGACACAATTACAGGGACGCACGCAGCTCCTCACCCGAGCAGCATGACCTAGAAAAAAGAACACGGGACACCGTGAGAGCGCTGTGTACGTATTTATTGTCCCGTCCGGATCGACAGCGAGTCGAGATCCGCTTCTCCAGGCGTATACTACAAGTTCGAAGCAGTATTCCTACGGTCCTACCACAGTAGCAGCCAAAACACACTCCATAGTATACTTAGGCTCGGCACGCGAGGTACACGGATCAGCACATGTAATCGCAGCTGGTACCTTCGTACACAACCAGAGCGGTGTAGCGCCACGGTCCATGCCCCACCCAACACTGAACACCCCAACCATCCGCCGCGCCGCGCGACCACACCACCGCTAGCTACAGATGGACTACGGACTGAAACGTCCTTTTTTTAAAAAAGTTTTTTCCCCAGCGGCGGCCCGCGCAACCACCTTTTCATCCGAGCTCACCACCACAATTACTCGCGCACTAGCAGAGTAGCAGCAGTTCAAAAAAAAAAAGCAGAGTAGCAGTACTAGCTCGTGTTTGTATTAAAACGGCAGATGGTTTTTTAACTAAAAGTAAATAGTAATAATTAAAAATAATATTTAGGGAAGAAAAAGACGGGCAGTGTGAAATATAAAGGAAAAATATGTGCACAAAACGAAAGCTAGAAAAAAAAAGAGCTAGTTATATCCTGTATCATCCTCCGAGCGATGTGGGTGTGCTTCTCCGGAATCAATACGAACACGCCGGCTCCCCACGACGCGCTAAAGGTAAAGCACGCGCGCTACGGACAAAGCGAGCCAAAATACGCAGTTCACGGGCCTCGTACGCCTGCCACCTTCCGTGCCCCCTGCTGCTACTACTACTACCGTCACTTCCGCCTCCTACGCCCCACGCTTCTCACACACCTCGGGCGCTATGTTGGAAGTCGTGGCGCAGCACGCCGTCGCCGCCGCGGGGGTCGGCGACGCGCAGGCGAAGGCCGCGGCAATGCGGGGGCGCGGGGAGGTGGACACTTCTTCCCCGTTCGAGTCCGTGCGGCAGGCCGTCGACCTGTTCGGCGGCGGCGCCGTCTCCCCGTGCCGGCAGCCGCAGGCGCCGCCGCTCCAGCTCCGGCCGGAGGTCAGTCAATCGGAGCCTACCTACCCACATCTCTTCTAGTTCATGCAAGGCAATGACTTTAGCTTTTGCGCACGCCATGGTGGCAATGCTCGCCACCACATTTTATTTCTCTCCCTTTTCTCTCCAAAGCGCTTTCGCATTTCTTGAACAATTTATTTTGAGATCTTCTTGCTGGCTGACCCTGACTGTACGGATTATTTGGGAGGAATTCGTAGTGTGGGGCGATCAAATTTGCAGTCTCCCATGTTTGTTTCCTTCAGCTGATGTTAGGTTTGCATTAAATTTTGGGGAGGGCCTTCGCAATCGCAAAGATGCTTCCTTTTCGGTGGAGTGGTTCGAGCAGTGGTTGGTGTGGGCGATTCCGACATGACATTGTGGGGACTTGGGATCGATTTCGAGCGGGAAGGACCCAAACACATCATGGCATATAGTACCAGTAGACAGCCTATTCGCCCCGACATTGCTAGGAATAGATCTCCACTATTAGATCTTGATGTTGATGGGTTACGAGCATTCGGTAAAACAGCCTCTCACGTTCCCTGTCCAGAACCTGTTACAAAATTATTACTTGTATACTGAAAAATTGATGAGAGAAAGCTCATTGTTGAGCACCATCTCGATGTATGTTGCGAATCAATACTACGGACATGTTATTGATACTAGTGTGGAAGTAATTGAGAATTAAGTGCAGGATGTGTTGTTGGCAACAATTCAACATTAACAGAACAAGAACAAGTGAAGTGCCCAAGGATAATATTAGCAGCAAGGTGCGTGCACTACTGCATTACTGAGTGGTACTGTGCTAGTGTCCTAGACAGTCTTAAGCTGTACGTATAGGCATTGATCTTCTCCCAAGGATACTACTATGTTTCAAAGGGGTGTATAGTGAGGACAATTTGGTGTTTGAACATTTTGGTGACATGCTTGTATTTGGCACAAACATGGTTTTCACTGCTAGCAAAATTCTTGCTACATTAACCAGAAGCACGAATATCTTTGCAAAGGCTCATTTTGCCCTCGTGCTATTTGGCTGGTTGTTGACTTTCATCTGCATCTTCACATCACATATTTGTTAGACTAGTTCTTTAGGACCTTTAGGTTAGATCTAGCGGGGCTATCCTTTTCTCTAGTGTTCGTCGTGTTCTTGAGATAATACCGAGGGGGAGAGGAGTACTGACCGTCGGACGTAGAAGAAGAAGAGGTGGCCATCGCGATGGTCGGTGAAGAGAGGCGGAGCTCCTTGGCGGCGGCGCGTCCCGGGCGGCGGGGTTCTCCTGGCGGCCGGTGGTCTGGAGAAGAGGCAAAGGAGCCGATGGTGCTTCCCGTCGCTGGAGCGCCTCCCTCTAGATCGGTTAGGGTTTTCCGGTGGAGCTGGCGGCGGCACGGTCAACCTCGTGATCTGTGCCGCCCCGGCCTCCACCTCTTTATATGGCGCTGGCGACAGGGGCCCACCAGCCATTAGTGCTGGGCGCCCCCGATCAGGGCGCGATTAAGGGGGGAGGGGGATTTGGCCGTTGGGCCAAATCCCCTGAGATCAATTCTAACATTCTCCCCCTTGATCTCAATCTGTACTTTATCTATAATTACTTTTGACTTTACACATTTCATCACAGATTAGTGCATAGAACATGTCTCATCGTCACGGTCAATCGCCGATAGATTCAACAGCTACAATACACCTCTCTGTTCTGAAATAGTTACTTTAATCTTTTGGGCCATCTTTTAGTCCAGGAATCATAGGCTTTTCCTTAAACCCATGCCGGCTACATGTTCTCTGAACACGTTGGGTGGTAAGCCTTTAGTAAGCGGATCCGCTAACATCTTTGCGGTACTTATATGCTCAAGACTTATAATTTGATCCCGAACTTTATCTTTCACAACATAGTACTTTATGTCAATGTGTTTGCAGCACCACTTGACTTATTGTTGTGGGCATACGTTACTGCGGGTTCATTATCGCAGTACAACTTAAGTGGTCTATTGATGTCGTCAACCACTTTTAAACCGGGTATGAACTTCTTTAACCAGTTCACCTGCCCCGTAGCCTCATAACACGCTACAAACTCGGCATACATTGTGGACGATGTAGTGACGGTTTGCTTTGAGCTTTTCCACGATATAGCTCCTCCTGCGAGAGTGAATACACATCCGGATGTAGACTTTCTATCATCTCCCGCAAAATCAGAATCTGTATACCCCACTATATGGAGTGAATCTGATCTTCTGTATGTCATCATGAGGCCTTTTGTTCCTTGCAAATAACGCAAGACTTTCTTTATCAATTTCCAATGTTCTATTCCAGGATTGCTCTGGAATCTGCCAAGTAACCCGGTAACAAATGCTAAGTCAGGGCGTGTGCATACTTGAGCATACTGTAAGCTTCCGACAGCTGAAGCATATGGAACCGCTTTCATTTGATCGATCTCATACTGGTTCCTGGGGCATTGAAAATCCCCATATCTGTCGCCCTTGACTATAGGTGCAGGTGAAAGACTACATTTATGCATACCAAATTTCTTTAAGACTTTCTCTATGTATGCCTTTTGTGACAGTCCCAATATCCCCTTGTTTCTATCCCGGTGAATTTCGATCCCTAGAACGAACGAAACTTCACCAAGATCTTTCATATCAAAGTTTGAGGACAAAAACTTCTTTGTCTCCAGTAGCAGACTGACATCACTACTAGCTAATAGGATATCATCCACATACAGGATTAGGAAGATAAACTTCCCATCTTTAAACTTTGCATAAACACAGTTGTCCTCAACATTCTCTTTAAACCCAAATTTTCTTATTGTACTGTCAAACTTCAAGTACCACTGTCTTGAAGCTTGCTTTAACCCATAAATCGATTTCTTTAGGCGGCATCCCATTCTTTCATTTCCTTCCACGACAAAACCTTTCGGTTGTGCCATGTAAACATTTTCCTTCAAATCCCCATTAAGAAATGTCGTCTTTACATCCATCTGATGTAACTCTAAATCATAATGTGCTACTAATGCCATTATGATTCTGAAGGAATCTTTACATGAGACTGGAGAAAATATCTCATTGTAATCAATCCCTTCTCTTTGTGTAAAGCCTTTTGCCACAAGTCGCGCTTTGTATCTTTCTACATTCCCTTGGGAGTCAAGCTTTGTCTTGTAGACCTATTTACAGCCTACTGTTTTGGCTCCTTTAGGAATAATTTCCAAGTCCCAGACTTTATTAGCCTTCATGGACCTCATTTCCTCTTCCATGGCCTCAAGCCATTTTGAGGAATTTTCGCTTCTCATGGCTTCTTCAAATGAGGTGGGATCATCCTCCATTTGAAAATCCTCTGTATGATAAATCTGATAATCATCAGAAATAGCTGATCTTCTTACTCTTTGAGACCTCCTCGGGGCCTCCTCATTCGGTACATCTTCTATTTGAGGCTGTTGTTGCTCCCCCTCATCTGTGGCAATGGGTTCTATAGGATCCTGAAGAACAGGTTCCACATTCTCATTCATTGTTGCCACGGGAGGAACAATAACAGGTGCTGGCACCACAGTGTCTTGTACCGTCGGTGCAGCGACAGCAGGTAGTGTGAAGAATGGCTCTTGAATCATCGGAGTGGGCGCATACACCCGCTTCTCTTCAAGGTCAATCTCTCGAGCTACCATGCTCCCCTCATCATTTCATCCTCTAAGAAGACAGCGTGTCTCGTTTCTACAAACTTTGTATATCTGTCTGGACAATAGAAACGATAACCTTTTGACTTTTCAGGGTAGCCAATGAAATGGCAACTGACTGTTTTGGGATCAAGCTTCCCAAGGTTTGGGTTAAATACTTTAGCCTCAGCAGGACTCCCCACACACGTAAGTGGTTTAGTGAGGGAACTCTTCCTGTCCACAATTCGTACGGTGTTTTGGGCACCGACTTACTAGGCACTCTATTGAGAATATGAATGGCGGTTTTCAACGCCTCCATCCATAAACTCAATGACAGTGTGGAATAGCTCATCATGCTTCGCACCATATCCATTAGGGTACGGTTGCGTCTTTTAGCTACTCTATTTTGCTGAGGTTCGCCCGGCATAGAATACTGGGCCACTATGCCATTTTCCTGTAAAAACCTTGCAAAAGGTCCAGGAACTTGTCCATATGGGGTATGTCGACCGTAGTACTCCCCACCACGATCAGATCGGACTATCTTAATCTTTAAATCGTGTTGGTTTTCAACTTCAGCCTTAAATATCTTGAATTTATCCAAGACTTCATTTCTTTCTTTGATTGGATAAATATATCCATAACGGGAGTAATCATCCGTGAATGTTATGAACGAATCATAACTATCCACACTTTTCACAGGAAAAGGACCACAAATATCTGTGTGAATAATTTGTAGAACTCCTGTGCTTCTTTTAGCGTCTTTTTTAATTTTCTTTACATATTTTCCTTTGATGCATTCTCTGCATTGTTCTAAGTCGGAGAACTCTAATGGAGGAAGAATATCATTCTTAACTAGTCTTTCTATTTTCCCCCTCGAAATATGGCCTAAACGACAGTGCCATAATTTCGACGACTCATTTAGAGTTCTCTTTCGTTTTCTGTTTACATTCGTAAGCGAGGATTCAATCACTTTCTCGCACGCGATGTTCTCATTATCGCATACGACATTCACATCATCACATAATGATAACAAATAAAGCTCGTTCTGTAAAATGGCAAGACCAACACATTCTTTATTAAACATTATTTCACACTTGCCATTTCCAAAATTGCAATCATAACCATCATTGTCCATATTTGTAACACTAATCAAATTCCTCTGTAAAGAGGGAACTTAAAGGACATCTCTGTGACAGTGTCACACTCTGCAATTGAGCCCACAATTGCAGGCTCAATCGTGTTCTTTATCACAGCCATACATTTCTTGTTGGTTGTGATCCATTTGTTATGCTCAAGGACATAAGACATCTGTAAGGGAGCATGGTCCCTCTGTCTTTTCTGCCAAGCAGTGTCGTCCTCATTTCTTTTCTCACTGGCACCTCAGGCTCAGTGGGACGTGCTGTGGTGAGGACCCAGTCCACCTCAGCCAAGATAAACGCTAAGTCTATCTTTTCTTCCACTCTCCATAATTATCTCCTTTGAGAGTAGGGATCTCTTTGATACAACTCATCAAGTTGTATCCTCCAGAAAACACAATTCATATACAATGAGAACATTTAAACATAATAACAACAACTGCATGCCTTGGTTTCAACGTTGGTTAAAATTTAAAACATACAGTTGTTTACACATTAAATCTAAATCACCGTTGGGCAGAAATAGAAATAATGCATCAATTAAAATTATAATACTGTCAACAGCAAAATTATATGCCTTATTTCCAACGTTGGTCAAAAATACGACATACAATTTAAAACAATTTTATCTATATATTAAATCTACATCACCGTTGGGCAGAAATAGAAATAATGCATAAAATCATCAATTAAAAATTATAATACTGTTATTATCAACGTTGGTCAGAAAATAACAATATCATAATTATCTGGAAATTATATCTATTTTTTTTTCAAAATTAAATTCTCCCGTTGGTTCGAATTTAATAATGAAAAATCAATCAACATTAACTTTTGCAGCGGAAACAAAATTCTCTATTTTTCAGAAGCATCTTCTATACTTTTCTATTCTGTCAAAAATATCCCGTTGGTTCAATTTTTGACAGATTTAATTTAGCAAAAATTAGCCAAATTATCAATTAAGGTGCTACTGAAAAACAATTAACATGAAATTATTCTAAAATAATTCATTATACAGAAGCATTTTACTGTATACTTTTAATCTCTGAAAAATTAACTCGTTGGTGCAAAAATTACAGAGATTTTGGAACAAATTTCATTGAAATTCATCAAAAATTGCTTCTAAAAAACAATAAAAATCCTTTTGGGATTTACTGTGCATGCGGCCAAAACGGCCTGTTCCAGCCCGGCCTGCCCACGGCGGCCTGCTCGGGCCCAGCCGAGCGCGCGCGTCGCCCCTCGCCCACGCGCGGCCTACAGCCGGCCGAAACCGGCCCAAAATGCCCGCGCAGGCCCGTAGATCGTTGACCGTCCGATTGGATCGGACGGCCGATACGCGTGCGCGGCGGGGATAACCCCTGAAACCCTAACCCTAGCCCCATTTCCGCCTGCCCCTTTGCGGAAAAAACGGAGCGACGGCTCCTGCGCGCTCGGCCGGCGGCGGCTCCGCGCGATGCAACGGCGGGCGGAGCAGCGGCGCACGGCGGCACGCAGCGCCCGCGAGGCGGCGGCCTCATCGGCCCCCAGCGGAGCACGGCGGCCGGGCGCGGCGCGGCGGCGTATGCGCGCGGGAGGGGCGGATCTCGCGAGGCGGCGGCGGCCGGCACCCGCGCAGAGGCGGTGGCCCAGCGGCAACGCGGCGCGCAGCTTCTGCGGGCGGCGGCAGCCCCGCGCGCAAGGGCGGCAGCCGGCGGCCGGAGCGCGGCGCGACGCACGGCGACGGCGGCCCGGCGGCGCAACCGGAGCGGCGCAACGACGGTGGCGGCGCCCGTGAGTCCCAATCCCCCTCCCCTTTTTTCCTTTTTTTTTTGATTCTTTCTGGTCGGGGCTAGGGTTCGCGATCTCTTTTCTTTTCTTTTCCCGCTTCTAGATCTACGCCTAGAACCTGGCTCTGATACCATTGTTAGACTAGTTCTTTAGGACCTTTAGGTTAGATCTAGCGGGGCTATCCTTTTCTCTAGTGTTCGTCGTGTTCTTGAGATAATACCGAGGGGGAGAGGAGTACTGACCGTCGGACGTAGAAGAAGAAGAGGTGGCCATCGCGATGGTCGGTGAAGAGAGGCGGAGCTCCTTGGCGGCGGCGCGTCCCGGGCGGCGGGGTTCTCCTGGCGGCCGGTGGTCTGGAGAAGAGGCAAAGGAGCCGATGGTGCTTCCCGTCGCTGGAGCGCCTCCCTCTAGATCGGTTAGGGTTTTCCGGTGGAGCTGGCGGCGGCACGGTCAACCTCGTGATCTGTGCCGCCCCGGCCTCCACCTCTTTATATGGCGCTGGCGACAGGGGCCCACCAGCCATTAGTGCTGGGCGCCCCCGATCAGGGCGCGATTAAGGGGGGAGGGGGATTTGGCCGTTGGGCCAAATCCCCTGAGATCAATTCTAACAAT
The DNA here is from genome assembly GCA_017311315.1 of Dendrocalamus latiflorus. Classification (NCBI taxonomy): domain Eukaryota; kingdom Viridiplantae; phylum Streptophyta; class Magnoliopsida; order Poales; family Poaceae; genus Dendrocalamus; species Dendrocalamus latiflorus. The sequence goes on from CM029620.1 coordinate 23,671,880, forward strand.
ATTCACATCCCTTCAAAAAGAAGGTTTTTCATCTGCATCTTCACATCACATATTCAGTTTCTTTTAGATTCTTTGAACATATTTCCTCGAAGAAATGGTTTTTATTCTCTTATGCACTTGTTGCTTTCCACCAAAAAGTTATGTTCCTGATATACATCTCTGTTGTTAGAATATATAAATTAATTTTGTTTTCTGGGATGTCATTTCTGTCAGGAGGTAGAACTGATGAAAGTCGAGGAACAAACTGTGAAGCTCGAGATGGAACTCTTTGTTAAGGAAAAGGAAACATTTAAGGTTTTGAAAGAACTACAATCAACGAAGCAAGTTATTGATGACTTGAAGTTACAAATAGAGAAGGTAACAGCAGAGGGCGCATATGCTTCAAAAAGTTATACTGATACCATGATGGTACAGCCACTTCCAGATACTGAACAAAAGTCCAGTGACCATACCGAGACACCGATCCAGAGCACGAAAAACAAACAGTCCCCACTAACCACATTGATAAAGCTGAATCAGGCAAAAACATTCCTGAACATGGATACTGTCAAGATGTTTAAGAGCCAGATAGAGGAAGAGAAAGCATCACTTGAGAAAACCTGTGAAAGGTTAAACTTGAACATAGGGAAGGCTTCATCATTGGAAGCAGATTTGAGCAAAACCGTTGCACAGCTACAGGCAGCAAAAGCCCCAAAACCTACCCTTGAACCTTCTGATATATGGTTGCAGATGAAAAAGTTGAATTCTGAGAAAGAGAAACACAGGAAGATGGCCGAGGATTCGAAATACGAGATCGGTGAATTAACTGCCATGATTGAGCACACGAGGTCTAAGACGAAGACCCTGCAATTCAGGATCGTCATGGCTGAAAAGTTGAAGGAAGCCTCAAGGCGGGGAGAGGCTCTCGCTCTCGCAGAGAGGAAAAACCTAAGCAACGGGCAGGACCTGGCCACTGCTACATCCGATGTCACACTTTCTGTTGAAGAACACACTGCACTTGTGCACAAAGCACAAGAAGCAGAAAATACCTCTAGGAAGAAAATTGATGCGGCAATGCAAGAGCTAGACCAAGCAAACCAGTATAAGCTAGAACTTTTGGAAAGAGTAGAGGAAGCAATGGCAGCTGTTGAGACCAGCAGGAAAGCTCTGGAGGAGGCCCTAAAAAGGGAGGAGACTGCAAACAGAGCTAAGGTTGCAGCCGAAGATACACTTCGGAGACTGCGGTCAGAGCAAATAATCCAGAACTGGCGACCGATCAGTAATAATTCCGTAAAATTCAAGAACTCAGCAACCACACCCCGGAAGGCAGGCTCTGGGATATACGATGTGAACGGCCTGAGCTTGGTTGCCTCTGTGCCGAAGAACGCAAAGACAATGTCTATCGGACAGATTCTGAGCATGAAGCTGGACCGCGAGTTTGAAGCGGGAAAGGGCACAAATAACACAGAGAAGAAGAAGGTCTCGCTCGGGCAGATCCTGAGCCAGAAGTACGAAGTGTACTCTCCGCTGAGGATAGATCATGACGGCGCGTCTCGCCAGCAGTTCCACCCCAGGAGGAGGAAGCTGCGGTTCGTCGTGTACGCGTTGTTTCTTGCGAAGCAGAAGCATAGGAAGAGGCAGGACCAGGCCTCCTGCGCCCATGGCATATTCAGCGCTAGGGTTGTGTAGTTATCTTTCCAGTTCCAGATAAGTAGGCGTAGCTATGTTCTACATTACTCTAGATGTCGTAATAATCGTCGGTACCTGTGTAATTAGTTAGTGCTATGAACAAAAGTTGATATTTAGCAGCCACTCCCGGTTTTGGCCACAATTTTGGTGTGATGTGGTATGTAAAAATTTCTGCCAGGACTTTGTTACGTGGTGTGGGTAGAAACTCACCTGAGGTGTATGTTTAGAATTACAGATGTGCTGCCGTGCCGCGTGCTCCCCGTCCCAATCCACCGGTGGCGTCGTCGTCTTACGTGGAGCTGGATCTTGGATGGCAGCGATCCGGCTTTGGCTGCGTCCTCCTCCGTACAGTCGTGTCGTGCCCCATGTCGCGAGATCAGGACATGATGGTGTCTGTCCGACGACTGTTGAAGCAACGGGATCGTGGCATCATCATTCATAAGTACGGTTACAAACGGAGAGTGATTTCTAGGTGACTGATCAATTGAAGACTCGCGGAGCGAATATGAAATAGATAAATAAGTATTCGGCACTATCTGTATTTAACTCCGATAAAAAATATAAAACACGATATGGGATTAGTGATATTTGTTCGAATATATCCATATGTCAAATGATATAAGAAAGTTTGTTATGACTTCACTTAAAAATAAAATAGTATATATAGACGGAATGTTATATCTAAACAGACGGGGAATACTGAATGCTTTTCCTTCGACATCTCGGCGATCGCTTGGATTGCACCCTGTTGCTTAATGTCCTATGTAAAGAAGCGGATATTTTTCATCCAACCGATCGCCCGAAAGCCTGTAGAACGAATATGAAATAAAGAAATAAGTATCCGACATTATCCATGTCCGACTTTGAGGAAAAAATATGGAACAATATACAAGATGAACGATATCCGTCCTTGTCCACTCAGATTGCACCCCTATTCATGACTACATATTGTTACAACGTTCTTCGTAGAGGTGGCCAAATGGGTCGTGCCTGCCGAGCCAGCCCAAAGCTCGCTACTGTAGGCACAGCCCGTGGCTAAATCATGCCAGACCGCCCTGGCATGAAGCGCAGGGCCGTGCCTAAGCCGCCTTCCCGGGCCAACGTGTTGCACGACACGAATAGTGACGAACCAAGCTCAGCCCAGCAAGGGCACGGTAGGCATGACACAACCCGTTGAGCACGGTAGTCCATTTAGCCTATTAGGTACGAAAAATAGATTGTCAGGCATGCTTAGCCCTACATGACATGGTAGGCATGGGTCATTCCGCACAATTTCAGCCCGTTTAGATTGGTAACGGTCGGATCTTTGAATTTTCTAGCTGTTTTATATCCGTTTGGAAGTTAAAAAATAAAAAATATGTTATTTTTCTATAAATAGGAAAACATACACCCTCATTCAGCCACACCCAAATATGCAATCTTTTATCCAAATTCTTTTGTGAAAATTTCGATACACCTAGTGATAATTTGACAAAATTCAAAATATTTTGCCAAAAATCCAAAAAATCAAAATCTAGCTACAGTCAAGAAAAAAGGTAACAATACTAATTTTCATATATATTTTGCTATTCTTACTCTTCTTAGAGGTAACAATACTAATTTCCATTTTTTTGTTGTTATTGCTTTTCTTTGATGTGATGTAAAAAAGGTAATAGTATTATTTTCTATTTGCATTATTCAATTTTTCACATTTCTCCATAGAAAATTTTGACAAATTTTTTTGCAAATGATTATGGATTTCTCAGAAAGATCTTTCAGCCTTCGAGAATGAAATGACTCCGCCTCCACCTCAAACAAGAGAGCAGACTCTGATTGTACAATCGTCAGGCTCTACTAATGACGTTGCATCTGCAAGCACTAGAGCAAATAGATCTAGACCAAGTACATAAGAGGTGTGGCAAGATTTTGACAAGATAGTGAGGTGAGACGATGCTGGAGCTTAGGTAAGATATGCTGTTTACAAATTTTGTTACCATGAATTGTTTGCAAAATCTTTAGATGGAATCGGGCACTTGTACAGATATGCCCAAAGATGTAAAAAAATAAAACATGGCCATGAGGTAGACACAGCTGCAGTTCTACCCTGATAGTACAGTACGTAACCGGGATTAAATTATAAGGTAGTATGTGAATCTCTAGTCTGTTTAATTACCACAAAGGATCTATCTTTAAACTTTGGTGAGTCATAAGCTACAGAACATTTTACCCTATAAGAAAATATTTTCTATTTTTATCCACATGCACTATCACAGTCATGACAACAACACACTTTTGATTGACCAGTACTGGTATATTGTTGAGAAGTTACTTGTATTTTTGGAACTCTTTTACGAAACCACAATTGCTTTTTATCCGGAATGTACTATCCAACATCTTCTTTAATTATGCATCATATTATTGCTATTGTGGGTCACTTGGAGGTTAATGGAAATAGCATAATGTTACGAGGGGTTATATGTGCTATGAAAATTAAATATTTAAAATATTAACAAAATATTATGTATTTATACACATTTACATTTATTTTAGATGTAAGAGCTAAAATTGAATAATTTACTAATATTTTTCACTTCTAAGTGAAGCTGCAAGGATATTTTACTCTAACTATTTTTTATTTGTTCATACTAAATTGTTCAATATTTGTCAGAAGTACAAAGAAAAGTTTTATCCTTTTCATATTCTACACTTTTATTGGATTTTTTTACATTTTTCATATTTTCAGGCCTAAATGGGCTACCTGTGCCTGCCTTGGCCCGTTAGGCTAAATGAATATGTGCCGACGTGGTCCATCAGCTCGCTGGCGTGGAGCTTGGGCCACCGCCCGCCTCGACTCATGTGTCGACATCATACGGCCCATTTAGAATGATGGACTAAGTAGGCCCTAACGAGTCTGTACCGTGCCACCCATTTGACCATCTCTAGTTCTTCACAAGAAGAACCGGCACACGAGGCGGGTAGCCTGAGTCGCGTCCAGAAACCCATCCTCGTTCCAATGTCAACGCTCAATGCTCACCAGTCACCATTGACAGAAGACGAAACATGCCGGCCCATCTGGAGGCAACTATAGGCCGACAACACTAAACACGAGCGCGCAGGCTCGCAATCTTCCCATTCGCCGCGCCACCTCCTCACCGTTTGATACTTTTATCCCTCGTCTCTACATGAGCCAGTGGTGTCATAGGTGTCTGTACAAATGCCCGCGGAGTCGGACGCGCAACCGTGTAGGCGTGGCGCCTCACAACTCACAAGGATAGGAACGCGGGGATCATCGCGCGGCACCGAGGCCACCTTTATGTCCTATTATTTTTCGGCTATGTTTAATGATTTTTAGTTTTAATACAAATACTTGTATAAATAAATCAAATATGAATCGGCTATTTCGAAAATAGCTATTTCGATAAGCTATTTTAAAATAATAGTGAAAAATTCAATTATATTTATTTGTTTGAAAGGAGTAAGTCAAGCTATGAACTGAAAAGATTCAAGTGGATCCGCGATTTTTGCGCGCCGCGCTACTTACTGGGCTGAACGTTGCAATTGGTCGCGGATGGGCTCCTATCCGCTGCCACATATCAGAGGCTCGCATAGGTGTGGGGCCCAAGCTCACGAGATATGGAATCCGTTCAGGTACATATCTCTATTTCTGGCCCATACCTTAACCAGGCAGCCCAACATGGACGTGGTCACGTGTTCTGGACCCCGGAGCGCGCGAAAACCGACCTCTTCCCGCCACACCGCCCACTTCCTCCCGCCAAAACGTGCCCCTTTCGTCCCTGGATTTCCCCCCCAAATCTGCCCACCCGCGACCCCCCGCGGACACATTCCCGCGCGCATCCCCACTCCTCTCTTCCGTCGTTCTCGCTTCCCAGCTCCGAACCGGCAGCCATGGACGTCAACGAGGAGGCCATGGCGGCGCACAAGCGCGCCTTCCTCGACTTCCTCGACCAAGACGTAAGCCCACCCCCCGTCGTCCCTTGCCCCGCCCCGCCGCCGCCTTCGCCGGCTTCCTGGCTAACTTTTTTTTTTGTTGCTCCTGCAGGTCGGGAAGGGGGCGTACATGCAGGCCGTACGCGACATGGTCCAGAACAAGCGTCACCGTCTCACCATCGGCATGGACGACCTCCGCAACCACAACCTCGACCTCGCCCGCAGGTAGCCTGCGCCTTTCTTCCCCGCTCGTGCGTTGCTGATCTTTTCCTGGTTGATTCCTGGGTGACGCGACTTTTCAATTCCTTGCGTCTGTAGGGTGATACGGAGCCCCGGGGAATACATGCAGCCGGCGTCCGACGCGTTGACGGAGGTGGCGAGGAACCTGGATCCCAAGTTCTTGAAAGAAGGGGAGCGCGTGCTGGTGGGATTCTCGGGGCCGTTCGGCTTCCACAGGGTCACGCCTAGGGACCTCATGTCCTCCTTCATCGGGACCATGGTCTGCGTCGAGGGCATCGTCACGAAATGTAATCGAACCCCTTCCTCCTGATCATATTCTGGTTATATGCCGTAGTTTTTGTGTGATTTAATTGGTTGATCTGGTATTAAATAGTGGTCAAGAATTTTCGAGCAAGTTCCACTTAAGGTCTAGCATTGCTCTTGCTAGTGAAGGAACATCTATCCTAGTTCAATTGGTAAGTCTTCGTTGAGGAAAGCAACAAAAAAAGAGGATAAAACATTGCCAGTATTAGCCATTTAGCCCCGAGGCAGTACAAAAATTGCACTAGAATGAGAATATTAAGCTGTCTCAGATACTTGATTAGGTAATTAAACATCTAGTTTTAGAATCATGGTGTTAGCGTAGCCAATTAAGCTGTGCATATGGCATACTAAGTTGATAGTTCACTAGGTCTATCAAGTCCTTACTCTGTGCTAGCAACCTCATAAGTCATATTTTATGTATTGAGTTGAATGCGCTAGTCAGTTCTCCTAAAAGGTTAAGCTGGTGAGGAAAGCCAATCAATTCAATTAGACTTCAACACTCCCTTTCACATGTAGGTTCCTTCAGGTCTAAGACGTAGAATATAATTGGACTACAATAATTTTTTTATTACGTCAATCAAGCCTTGAACTCAATACCTCTTGACTTTGATATCATATCGAGTTGCATGCACCATCCAGTTCACTTAAAAACTTAAGCTGGTGAGGAAAGGCGGGCAATTCACTTATACTTCAGCATTATGATCATTTGGCTGTAAGAAGATATAAGATATCTCTTGTGTTTCACCTTTACACCCTTGAGACTAATGTTATTTTGCTTATCTAAAAAAATCAGGCTCGCTGGTAAGGCCGAAGGTTGTTAAGAGTGTTCACTACTGCCCTGCTAGTGGGAATTTTCTCTCACGTGAATACAGGGACATCACATCTTTTGTAGGCTTGCCTACTGGTTCGGTTTATCCAACAAGGGTACATTCTCATGTTCCTCTTTTATTCAATTCCATTCATTTAAGACTCTTTGCTATTGTATTTCTAATGCTGCTAAATCTGGAATGCTTAGGATGAAAATGGTAACTTATTGGTCACTGAGTATGGGATGTGTGAATACAAGGACCACCAGACACTGTCCATGCAAGAAGTGCCTGAAAATTCTGCCCCTGGACAGCTCCCAAGAACTGTGGATGTTATTGTAGAAGATGATCTTGTGGATTCTTGTAAGCCAGGTGACCGTGTCTCAATTGTTGGTGTATACAAGGCTCTTCCAGGAAAAAGCAAGGGCAGTGTTAGTGGTGTGTTCAGGTTAGTTCAACTATGACCTTCACTTAAGCTGGCTTAAAATTTTCATTTCTATGCGATCTGATGTGGTTTAGTATTATTATGCCTATAGGACTGTCCTCATTGCAAATAATGTTTCACTTATGAACAAAGAGGCAAATGCACCTGTCTATACTCGGGAAGATCTGAAGCGGATGAAAGAAATATCAAGGAGAAATGACACATTTGACTTGCTGGGAAACTCACTTGCTCCATCTATATATGGCCATCTCTGGATAAAGAAGGCAGTCGTACTATTAATGCTTGGTGGTGTTGAGAAGAATCTGAAAAATGGAACTCACTTGAGAGGGTTAGTGTTTATACTTAAGATCATTGCTGATCTTATATGATTTCATTGGTTGTAATGTATGTATATCTTTGGTATGCAGAGATATAAACATGATGATGGTGGGAGATCCTTCAGTTGCCAAATCTCAGCTCCTAAGAGCTGTCATGAACATAGCCCCTTTGGCCATCTCAACAACCGGAAGGGGTTCATCTGGTGTTGGTTTGACTGCTGCTGTTACTTCTGATCAAGAGACTGGTAAATTATTGAAAGCTGTTTCATACACTTCTGTTCGGTTTCTGTAGAAGTTCTGACCAAATGTCTGTTGTCAGGGGAAAGAAGGCTTGAGGCTGGTGCCATGGTTCTTGCAGACCGTGGTGTTGTCTGCATTGATGAGTTTGATAAGATGAATGATCAAGACCGAGTTGCTATACATGAAGTTATGGAGCAGCAAACTGTAACGATCGCCAAGGCAGGAATACATGCCTCGCTAAATGCGAGATGTAGTGTAATTGCTGCAGCAAATCCAATATATGGAACTGTAAGCTCTTATAGTTTCATTTATTTGCTGCTTAATGGTATTCTACCGGAGAAGTTGCTGTTTCTGATAATAATTTCTGGCCGCATGACAGTATGATCGTTCATTGACACCAACGAAGAACATCGGGCTTCCGGATTCACTGCTCTCACGTTTTGATTTGCTTTTCATTGTTCTTGATCAAATGGATCCTGAGATTGATCGTCAAATTTCAGAACATGTTTCACGGATGCATAGATATTGCATTGATGATGGAGGTAATTTTATGTTTTACAATACAGTGAGATTTATTTTCAGGCCTTTTCAGTTCTTTCCATCTGCTTTGCTAAAAAACAAACTTGTAAATGGCAGGAGCAAGGTCTCTTGATAAAACAGGATATGCGGAAGAAGAGGATGGTGATGCTAATGCAGCCATTTTTGTTAAACATGATAGAATGCTCCATGGGCAGGATAGAAGGAGAGGAAAGAAGGCCAAACAGGACAGGCTGACTGTCAAATTCCTGAAGAAATATATTCATTATGCAAAAAATCTTATTCAGCCAAAGCTCACCGATGAGGTAATGTGTATAACTAAGTACAATAGCCACTAATGACTGTCAAGTTCTGGTTAAAATGTTAATGTAGCTGATATAGAACCCCCCCCCCCCCCCCCCAAAAAAAACACTTTCTGTATTTTGGTATTTTGTTGATAGCTTTCTCTATCGTACAAGAACAATTTTGTTGCCTGTTACATAGTAGTAGGATCACTCTTCAGATGTAGCATTTAAACTGTTGTGCTCCTACAGGCGTCTGATCATATTGCAACTTCATATGCTGAGCTCAGGGATGGTAGCGCAAATGCAAAGGTTTGATCTAAGCATGGCTCCTTGATTTCTTGTTAATGTTATATGTTTATAATTTCGTTTTCTCATCTTTCTGTTTTATAGTCTGGTGGAGGTACACTTCCAATCACAGCGAGGACATTGGAAACTATAATTCGTTTATCTACTGCTCATGCCAAGATGAAATTGAGACACGAGGTACTTTGCTCTGCACTAGATATGTTTGTTCAATCCAGTTATCCAAGCAAGTTACCTTTAACAAGAACTCTCTAGATGAACCAGAGTACCTATTACTTTATGCATACTTTTTCCTGAAACTTGACTGAGAAATAAGACATTTCTACTGTCAGTGTTCTATATTTAAAGCAGTTTGTATTCATTGTTTTGAAGGATAGCAGGTGCGAAACATTGTACCTTGAGAAAATCTAATTACATTGCCGGTGTCTTCTGTCACAGGTTCTAAAATCTGATGTTGAGGCTGCATTGCAAGTTCTGAATTTTGCAATATACCATAAGGAATTGACTGAGATGGAAGAGCGTGAACAGAGAGAGATGGAGATGAAACAACAAACTGATCACGATGCAGGTGCAAGCGGTGGCAATGTGGATGGGCATGGAAGGTAAGCTTACAACTTTATGCATAGTGTCTAAGTGTCTTTTTTCTTTAAGAACTGTCTCATCAATTACAGTCTCCAATATATGCATTTTTGTTCCTTTTTAATCTTTAACCGGTCTTCTCTCCATTGTTCTTCCCAGAAAAAAATCTCATCTCCATCTAACTACATTTCCGAGAAAGTCATTTATTTCACTAGAGAAATTCATATATTTCACTAGAGAATTTAACTGCATCCATCTCCATTGACATAAGCCAATGAATATTAAGAACTGGACATTGAAAGCTCAAAAATTGAAGAACCAATGGCACACATTAGAAAATTATGTTGACATATGTTAGACATGTAGAGATTGCAGGGTTATCACATTGTATAGGGGTTCATTGCATATTGTCTCTCATGTATATACTAGGTCTTTTGGCCCATGGAATACTAAGCCCACAATCGTAGCATCATATACTTCCTCCGTTTCACAATAGTAGTCCGACGCGTATACCTAGAAGGCACAAAATTCAAGTAATATTAAATGGAATTGGATCATACTTGCCCCTATTAGAGAGACAATACTACTCTACATAGTTGGGACAAGGATGATCAAATTCTATTAAATATTACTTACATAGTTACATTAGCAGCCTCCTTGGTATGCACGCCAAACTAATATTGTGAAACAGAGGGAGTAATACAGTAAGAACATAGGATAGCAACTCCATTTTTTGCAAAGGTTTAGTACGCACCAAAGCACAATCAACTGATTTGCTGCAAATTGAAAAGAGTGCAATTTTGCACTACAATTCATTATTCCAGCTAGTTGTATTAAATAAAGTTTCACATTTTCTCTACTCTTACCAGCTCCGGGAACGACCCAATGGATGTGGATGTTGGCAATGCATCAAAGGACCAGGATGTTCCTGCAGAGAGGTTCCTACACTACCTTAAATTTGCAAAATTTGAAACTTCAGCTTTGATTTCTTGTTTGCAGCTGATTCTTTGACTCCCTTGTGATTTCATAACCTGCAGAATTGAAGCATTTGAGGCGATTCTTGGTCAGCATGTGTTGGCAAACCATATTGATCAAATTTCAATTGATGAAATTGAGCAAACAGTTAATAGAGAGGCAGCTGCACCTTACACTAAACGCCAAGTTGAATTCATTTTGGAGGTATGAACAAAAACTGGTTTTACTTCAGGATTTTTACAGAAAGCTTAACCGTGAAACTTCACACTTATATCGGCTGTATTAAATTCCATTTCCTTGTGCTTTCAGAGGATGCAAGATGCAAACAGGATAATGATACGAGATGGTATTGTTCGAATCATCTAACCACCCCATGGTTTGACATTGGACAAGCTAATTGTGCTGTGCGCGTCGTGATCTATTCCTGTAAAAACTTATCCAGTTTGTCCCAATCCCCATGTCGATGATCTTCAGAAACTATGCTCACGTACCTGAAGTATTTGTTGGTGTACCTGTAACCTGTGTATCTTAATTTTTATCAGTGACGTTTGAGATGACAATCGGTTCCCTTGTACCTTTAGTCCATGCGGTTTAACTCAATACTGTAATGTACAATTTTTCTGACATCCCTGGTCTGGCTTTATTATTGGATTACGCGCAACTAAATTGCAGCAGGCATGCATAACTAACAAGATTCATACTGTGTACTGACTGTTCAGTTTTATTATGTTCTAAAAATCTCCAATGCTGCATCCTGCATGGAATGGCTGGACGCAGATCCTGTGATTTACAAGAGCTAAGTCACGGCGTGCAGTTGCTCAAGAATCCACCGTCCATTCTCTCTTTCACCGAGGCTCCCGTCCAACCATCTGTGATCGAAGAAGACAACGCTGTAGCTGACGACGCCGCTGACATGTCAAATCGCTGTGCTGTGCTCCGGTTGTCGCTGTGCTGCCGGTGGTGGCGACAGTGAACCTCACGGGCGGCAAGAAGCTCTATTGAGGTACTATGGGTGGTAATTTCCCGTGGGAGCGGTTCCTGCAGGGAATGGGGGTGGGGCTGCTACGCAAGTGGGGTGGCGACGAGATCGTGCTCTGCTGGGTCATATGGGAATAGAATTTTTTGTACGGATAACCCATTTTTTATTCGAAAATACAGAAATATACCTGCGACAAAATTTTTTACACAAATAGGCTCGAGTCGCCAAACCATTGGGCGATTTACGCTTGTCGCCCCACCAACAAGCGACTTATAAAGAATCTGGTAACCGTTGGGCGATTAAATGTAATCGCCTCCCCGTTAAGCGATTAAATTGAATCGCCCTCCCGTTCGGCGAAATAAAGAGAGTCGCCCAACCGCGGGGGGGGGGGGGGGGGGGGGGGGGGGGGGAGGCGACTGCATGTGACTACAGCCCGACGGCCAATCCCTCTTTTCTTCCCCACGCCTGCTCGCCAATCTACCTCTAGACAACTGCATGGTGATCCCGTCTTTCGGTTTTGTGAATTTTGTAATTTGAAACTCGTAAAAAATGTGGTATAGTCACATATACTGTTAAGTCACACAAGAACAAGTATTTAATATTTGTCACATTACTTGATATAGAAATAATTTTCTATACGAAAAGACGAGATAATAGCATTGTTTGAATTTAAATGAACTTTATAATATAACGCAGTAACATGCCACGTATTTATCCATTACATGCATGACATACACCCCTCACTCCCCACCCTAAGGTGCTCCGTCACCGCGCCCGCGTCCTCCCATACGGCCCCGCTTGGCCGTCCTCCGGTGCAACGGATTACGAGGCGGGTGACGAGGGTCCGAAAAAGTAAAACGATCAGGTGGGTTTCGCACCCGCGGCTGCGTCGGTGGAGTCAGCTGCACCTCTGGCTGTGTGGCCTCCGGTGCACCGGGGAGGCCACTGCCGGAGAGAACCTCCGGTGCTGCGTCGGAGGACGGTCCAGGCCAGTCCGCCAAAAACTGGTCCACCTCGATGTGGCCCGGGGAGAAGCGTCCCTGCTGCTGGTAAGGACCTGCAATAGTAATATCGTTAGTTCGTTGCATGTCGTCTTAGGATAAAAACAAGATCGGACGATGCGTACCCGTACATGGCGCCATGGAATCATCCGTGTGGAAGCCGGGGATGTACGTAGGAGGTGTATGAGGGCGTGACCAAGCTGAACTCCCTGGCTGGTCCGGGGGAGGTGGACGTGTCCACGTAGAACTCCCTGGCTGCTCTGGGGGAGGTGGACGTGTCCACGTACTACCTCCGGAGTAGTGCCACGCTGGTCGGGGTGGCACTGGTGGTCGGGGTGGCACTGGTGGTCGGGGTGCACTGTGCGTAGGTGTGGAGACCGCCGGTAGCCTCGTGCAGGACAGTAGGCTGACGATACGTCTACACCCGGTCTCCATCCGTCGCGCAAAGCTGACGGCCTCCTCGCGGGTCAACTCCCCACCTGTGCCCCACCTCTGCGCTAGTGCGGAGGACTCCGACCACATCGCAACACCGACGTCAGCCTGGACAAAAAGACATAGAATGGTCCATCATCGAAACGATATTGCCATTTGAGAATTTTTGAAATTACAAGTTACGTACCGCGATGTGAGCGTCGCGTGCGAAGTGCGCAGGGTACGCGTCTGTCGGTGAGGCGACGTGTGGGGCAGGTGGGTCAACGACATGTACCAGCCTGGTACGAGTCCGCCCCTGGTACCAGATGAGGTACTCCGCGTAGTCGGCTATGTCGTATGGCCGGTCCTCCTCCACGCGGTCATCCAGCGCACCCTCCCACTGCGCAATCCAGGGCTGCATCCTCCTGGACCAGTCCGTGCCTTTCTTGACGCCCTTCGTGTTGTGCCTGTTTATGGAACCATTACGTAATGTAAGTACTTGCGATCACAATAGTAAGTACGTACAAAAATATCAGAAGCGATCACTCACGCGTGCACGCGCGGCGGAATCGGCGGCCCGACTGGTACAGGAAGTGCCTGCCGCAGCCCAAACTGCCGCATCACTCACTGCGGTGCGTAGTCCTCCACGTAGATGCCGTACACGAGCTTCCGGCGGGTTAGCCAGAAAGCCTGGTCACGCCAGTACAGTGCAGACAGCCCGTTAGGAGCACGGGCCTGCACTGCCTCCGCTGCGAAAGACTCCCAGCGCACATCGGAGTCTGCGAGGCGGTCCAACTGCTCCACGAAGGGGTGTTACGCCCGCGTGACCTGCACGTGCGCGAACTGTACCTGCAAGAAAGGCAAATTGTTTAGTACGACGATCGTTAATAAGTTGACTACGATAAATTAAAACTCACTCGTCGACGACACCAAATAGAACCCATCGTCGGCCGGTCGATGTCTCCCTCCGGGTACATCTCGGCCCTGTAGGGACCCATGTCGTCTAGTACAGGTCGTCCGAGACTGAAGCGCTCGAACGACCACAACTGCAGCAGCAGGGGACATCCCGTGAGGATCGAGTTCGCCTTAATCCTCGTGCACGCATCGCACAGGCCGCGGTACGTCGCGGCAAGTGCGGCCGATCCCCAGCTGATCTGGACGGCCTCGCCGTCCGCAATCGCCCTCGCATAAGCGGTAAGGTGCGCGTCAACGGTGTTGCCGTGGCTGGTCGTGAAGAGCACCCAACCAAATAGCCACAGCACGTAAGCCTCCAGGTGGCGCACGACCTGGTAATCGTCAGCATCTGCAACCATGCGCTCAACCTGAATGCGAACAAGTTCTTATTAGTATGTAATTGCACAAATAAGAGTTTCGAAGACGCGATCGACTTGAAACACCACGTACCAGGTACTGTGCCAGCCACCTCAGCGTCGGTCCATACTTCTGCCTCTCGTCGAAGATGTGGTGGTGATCGGCTGGTGGAAGGACCCCCTGGAATCTGCCGAGCAGGTCATCGCGCCACTCGGCGGGAGCCTCCGGTAGGAAGGCAGCGTCTCCCGCGACCGGAAGGCCAAGGAGTAGGGACACGTCCTGCAGGGTCGGCGCCATCTCCCCGACTGGTAGATGGAAAGTGTGCGTCTCGGGCCGCCAACGGTCCACCAAAGTCGTCAGCAGGGAACGGTCGAACGGGAAGCGTCGTGATCGCTCCACGCTCGCCTCGTCCCCCTCCTCGGCCAAGGCACCTCCGTCCTCATCCGTGGCCTGCACCATCCGGGCAAGAGGGAGAAGTCCGGCATCCCGCAGCCTGCAAATAAAGTGAAGGTCAACATTAAATGTTTTTATGGTAATACTAAAACGTTGCGTAGTGCAAACCTGGCAGTCCAACGGGGGTCGAGTCCCCAGGCCACACGAGGTGTGCGTGTCCGGACCACTCCCAGCTCAGTCGACTCGTCCGTGCTCCCCGGTGGCGGCGCACGACGGGAAGCGCGGTGCACGCGGTCCAAGTGCTCGTCCAACAGCGGGTACCGCCAGTCACCCGCCATAACTGCAAAATTATCTAAATGTAAATTTGTAAACTAAATTTTCTAAATATCTAAACTAAATATCTAAGCTAATTTTCTAAACTAAATTTTCTAAACTAAATATCTCAACTAAATATCTAAACTAAATTTGTAAACTAAATATCTACACTACATTTTCTAAACTAAATTTATCTAAAAAAAATTTCTAAAATAAATTTTCCACAATAATGCATTACAAATATTATACAAAAAACTATATTTTTCTACATTTAAATTTGTGCATCTAAATTTGTAAACTGCATCTACATTTCTAAATTTAATGTTCTAAACTAGATTTTCTAAACTAAATATCTAAACTAAATATCTAAGCTAATTTTCTAAACTAAATTTTCTAAACTAAATATCTCAACTAAATAACTAAACTAAATTTGTAAACTAAATATCTACACTAGATTTTGTAAACTAAATTTATCTAAACAAATTTTCTAAAATAAATTTTCTAAAATCAGGAAAATACCTGCAAATCCCGCGGCTTCTCCTCCTCTCTCTCTCCTTCTCTTCTTCCCTCTCCTCCCCCTCTCCTTCTCTTCTTCCCTCTCCTCCCCCTCTCCTTCTCTTCTTCCCCTCTCCTCCTCTTCCTTCCTCTCTTCTGCTTCTGTCTTCCTCGCACGGCGGAGAGTGAATGGCGAGCAGGCGTGGGGAAGAAAAGGGGCTTGGCCGTCGGGCTGTATTCACATGCAGTCGCCCCCCCGTTGGGCGACTCTTCTTTATGTCGCCGAACGGGGGGGGGGGGGCGATTCAATTGAATCGCTTAACGGGGAGGCGATTGCATTTAATCGCCGAACGGTTACCAGATTCTTTATAAGTCGCTTGTTGGTGGGGCGACAAGCGTAAATCGCCCAATGGTTTGGCGACTCGAGCCTATTTGTGTAAAAAATTTTGTCGCGGGTATATTTCTGTATTTTCGAATAAAAAATGGGTTATCCGTACAAAAAATTCTATGGGAATATGGGATCCGACAAAAATAATATTTTTTAATAATAGATTATAAGTTTTTTAATATAGGATATTATATTTTTTATATATTTAGATTTAAACTTGAATTTATATGTTAGAGTATATATTTTGAGGTTATATTTTATAAAAGTATGCTTAAGTAATTATAATTTAATAAATAAAATAATAAAATAATTAAAATTTTATTCAATCTATTTTTAATCCTCACAGGGCCGAGGACGGGGGAATCTCTCCCTAGTAGGCCTAGCGGGGCCAAGGTTTTCCCTCAAATTATTTGATTTATTTGGAATTGAAAATTTTCCCTCAATAGATTTTTTGAAATCTTTTCTAGATTATTTCAATATGCTTTTCAAATAATTTTTTTTCGTGTAGGACCGAAGATGACAACAAGGGGGAGGGTGAATGGTGCCTTAAAAATTTCTCCACTACTATTCACTTATTCTTTACTCCGATAGCTACAAAGTTATGAAGATTAAGATATGAATCCAACGTGAAAATCACAGACTCACAAAGCTAAGAGTCTGAGAGAAAACAGTAGGAAAAATAACGTGGTCAAAATTCGACACCGTGGTCGAAAGTTGACTACCAGTCAAAAATCAACGTGGTCGAGATTCGACAACAAGACGGAAATCAATGTGGTCAGAATTTCACGTGGTCGTAACTAATGTGGTCGAAAGCCAACGAGTAGTCGAACAACCAACGTGGTCAAAGACCAATGAATGGTCGAAAACCTTACGTGGTCGAAATTTAACTACCAGTGACAAATCAACGTGGTCAGAATTCGACTCTAGTGGTCGACAACCATAGTGAGCGGTCGAAAACCTTACGTGGTCGAAATTTAACTACCAGTGACAAATCAATGTGGTTAGAATTCGACTCTAGTGGTCGAAAAATAACGTGGTTGAAAGCCAACGTGGTCAAAATTCGACTAGAGTGGTTAATGACCAGAGAGTGGTTGAAAACCAACGTGGTCAAAACCAAAGTGGTCTAAATTCGACTTGAGTGGTTAGCAACCAGAGAATTGTCGAAAACCGAGGTGGTCAAAAACCAACGTGGTCAAAAATCGAATTGAGTGGAAATCCGTGTTTTTAAAGCCAGTTGAAATCCGACCGGTGTGAACCACCACCAGAGAGTGGTCAATCTGTAAGCGGCCAAAACCAGAGAGGTTAAACCAAGTCGAAACATGACTAGGGAGGTCAACGACCAGTGAATGGTCGAAAACCAAGGTGGTCGTATCAGTTTGGAATATGACCAGAAAAGTGAACAGTCAACTAGTGATCGTAATAAGAGTGGTCGAACCAATCCGAACTTCGACCAGTGAAATCGACTATCAATAAATGATCGAAAATCAAAGAGTGGTCGAAAGACCAGCGTGGTCAAGAACCAATGAGTGGTCGTAACCTGACGAGGTCAAAAACGACTCGGAAGAACAGAGCAATCACACGACCTCCACATATCTTTTGATTAAAAGATCAAATGGTCGTGAAACTTTGTACGCAAATTGCTTAAGGTCTCAAGATGCTATTCCATTCTTGAATCGAAAAATATGTGATAAATTTGAGACCTTTTTGTAATTTGAGAACGCGCACACCAACCAAGAACTAAAAACCAAATCGATGATTAGATTTTGCTTGTGGGTAGAAGATAGCTTTGCATACGCTCCCACATGTCACGTCAAATTAGATCACCGAAGAAATCGGATCAAAAGTTCTTGGATCAAGAAATCACCCGATTAGACCAAGAATATGCAATAACAGGGTTTCTTAAAAAATCTTGCTATTAAAGTGCCTAAATGATTAGAGATCGATCTCAAGAAATTATCTCCATCTCGTCCACGTCCTTGGCACAACAAAATCAAGAGAAGGGCAGAAGAGAGATCAAACCAACTGAAATAAGAGCAACAGGAAGAGATCAAGAAAGGGTTGAGAGAAGAGAGGAAGACTAACTCAAAATAGGGCAAACTCATTCAGACAAAAAGATACACAAGATAGATCAAAGATTGATGTATTGCTCATTTGAGATGATTGATTTTACAACTACTCCACTCAGGAGGACAACTCACAGCTAGAGCACACACACCCTAACCTACCTCCCATGGGAGGGAGGAGCTAGCCACCAAAAGGCTTAGCTAACCATCTCAAACCTTAGCTCTTGTCGCTCCTCCCCTTATATAGGCTCACAACCTAAACCCAAAACCTAATGAATCCTCCCATGAGGCCAAACCAGGGATAACCCGTTAACCCCACCTAACACTGGGTTTTAATCACGCACGTTTCTTAAAGCGGCTTACAACTATTAACCCATTAGTGAATCAACACTTGATCCACTTCACATTTTCAGCACATACAAGACCTAAACCACTTAGTCCAACGCTGCGGTTTCACATATTGCCACTTACGGTATTTGGGCAATTTACTAAAATTCCCCTCTACTACCTTGCTTGAAGCTTTCCGCTTCCTTTGCCACGTAGCATCGCCCATACTTTGCCATCTTCCATGTGGCCCTAATGACTTGCCACTGTGCATCTCATGCATCCGGATTCCACTGAACCATCCTCGCTTGCAAACGGCCCAAGTTAGTTGATGCACCACATGCTTCTCGCACATGACGGCACCCGACTTCCTTGACCATCAGGACCTCGACTCCTTCCTGAGTCTAGTCCCGGTCCACCTTGTTGTTGCCCATCATGATCATCACCGGTAGCTTCCGCTCCGGTTCCTCATCGTCTCAGCTTGCAATCATCCCACAAATTTCAGTCATCTTCGGCGTCTCCTTGATCATTTTGGATCTCAAACACCACCTTGTGTCTAGTCCCGGTCCTCCTACACCTCACCATGACCTAGCTTTGAAGTCCTCCAACCAACACAAATAAGCAAACCGTCACGTAGCACCGCACGATACACAAAGTCATCAATTGACACAGTTAATCCAAACAATGCAAAATATATGCACCCAAATACTGATCCTAAATTTAGGACCAACCATAAATACATGTGCACACTAGCAACAACACCCAAGTCAACCCATGACCAAACTCCAAGAATTCTAGAGGACAATTTTAGACCATCGAGAGAAGCTAGTCTGACCACCAAGCACAGGCCGGTCGGACCGCTAGCTGGTCTGACATGAGCACTCGGCTGTTCAGATCACAAAACTTGAAGTACTCGACAGTCGACACCTACAAGTAACGACCGAGAGGCCAATGACCAGCACAACAAAGCAATATTACAAAGGCTACAACTACCACAACAGATCGCTACGACAACCGATCACAAGGGCTACGACTACCGAACAGATCGTTACGACAACCGATCACAAAAGCTATGACTACCGATCACCCAGACTTACGACTACCGAACAACGACCATGTACTGAAGCACGATCATTTTGTGGTCGTTCTGCTATGCTTGATAAACCGTGGTGGTTCTGTCGATCTCGCACAATTGTCGATCAGACCTCCCAATTAGATCATCCGACCACAAAGTCGTAAACTGCGAATACTCCAGTACTCGCAATCAGACGAACTTGTAAACCACAAAGTCATCAGACAAAAAGCGATCTTTTGCAAAATCTTTAAAAACTAAACTCAACCTCCGCAGATACTCTAATCCAAAAGTCAATTACTCATCACAACCATTAAGTGGCCTCCACATGGTCTCACATTTCGAAATCATTTTTCCACTGATTTTTAATCTTTGTTTCTTAATTGAATTTTAAAGTTTTTTCTCAAAAAACCTCTCAACTATTCCCCCCCCCCCTCAACTGGAAGTGGTGCTGGGGAGGGGGGGGGGTTGAGTATTACCACATCAGTGCATAGAGTCAATGCAAAATCCCAGACGATCTATTGCACTTCATGAGTTCGGAGTTTGGTCTTGCTACTATGGCACTGCTCCAAACAACTTAAATGCCTACGGTTTATGGCTTTTGTTTTTAGAAGCTAAAAGCCATTTGAAAGGTATCGGCTTCTTAATTTGGTTTTTTTGTTTTTCTTTTCCTCCCTATTTCTTTGCATTGTTCCGAAACATATAACGGTGTCTTTAAATTTTTCTCAATTTTTATTATTTTATCTTTTTTTGACTCCTAAAAAATTAGCAGCCGTTACAATGCAATTGCAGTACTCAAAAGCTAACAGCAGAAGCCAGAAGCCAGGCTTTTGTAGTACAAGTTTTAGTTGTTTTGATGAATATTTCTCAACTATACATAAGTTCTAATTGGCACACTACATTAAAAAGGTTCTGATGGACTATGAGGATATCAATTAGCATTTTTCTTTCTGGCTAAAAATCAATCACATTTTGGACCGTCTGGTAGACTGCCTCGATATTCATCCAAACCATAATACCAGCCCCTCCTTCCTCTCTAACTAATTCCATCCCACTGTCACAAAATTAAAGTTAATTAACGTGTCTCGAAGTAGAAATGTACAAAGATCTTCACGACCAGCGATCACCAACTCGAGGCCGGGGAACGGGGGAAGACGAGCGACACCGCCCACCAACCCCTCGCCCTCGGGAGGTCCAACTCGAACGGCCTCAGCATCTGCCTCAGGCTCCACACGATGGCGGCCAGCATCACACGCATCGCGCTCTCAGGTACGTACGTCGTACTTGGTGTGCCCTAGGCACACCGCGTACGTGCCCGCCATGAGCGTGAAGCTCATGGTCGCCATGGCCTTGAACACCTTGACCATCCTCTCTCTTCCCTCCGCTTCGCCGTCGTCGGCGCCCGGTCCTCCAGGGCCAGGCGCGCCCCTGGCTAGGGCGTGTCCACCGTGGAAGTGTGTGTTTGTGAGGGCGTGAGCTAACAACCTCCCGGCGGCAGGTGGTGCAGCTGGAAGTTCATTAGGATGACGGCTGATATGAACGTGAGCAGCAGGGAGAAAGCCGCCGGCTTTGAACAGGAGGCTGACGCCCTTGTACCCGGAGATGCCGGCCAATCGGCCATGATGGCTGAGCCGGTGATGCCGATGACCTCCTTGCCGAAGGCGGTAGCCCGCCTTCAGCTGGGTCGGATACTTGAACACCGCCGGTAGATTGCACCGGCCGCGGAGAGGGGAGGAGACGACGTTCGCTTTCCATTATTGTTCGTTGCCGTATCGTGAAGACAGCCGTGGTATATAACCTCCATCCACCACCCCACCAGGCTTTGCGATGGCGAGAAACTTCGAAGAAACAGCCGGTGATCATGAACGAAAATGGCAGAGGCATCCCCGTCTAGAATGCTGCCATTTGCCAATTTCGCACGGGTGCTATTCGTCCCATTTCTACCAGTTTGTTTCCTCCTGCTTTGAAAAAAATGCTACGTTGTTATTTACGAGTTTGACATCCTACATGATGGGGTTAGTTTTGTATGGAGCATTTAACAAACAAGTTAGCTTATAAAAGTTTACACTTCGCTCTGCCGTGAATATGTAATTTTAACACAGTTTAGCTGAAGGCACATCGAAAAAACAAAAAAGATGTATTACTACATATCAGTCTCTTGCTGTACGAAATGTACATCTTTCGGTGTTATTCCGCAGTTGTCGACCTGACCAATCTCCTGAAGCCACATTCTTTGTTGCAACTCTTATTCCTTGATTCCGTTTTGCACTCCTGCAATTTCCCAGCTTGTTCTGGCCTTCTTGGCAAGCCGACCATGGGAGCATCTTCTAGTCATGATTCATGACCAGGAAAATCTACTAGTGGAATAACAACAGTACGATCAACTACTCGGCTTAATAAAAGGCCAAGTGGGTGCTATCAACCATGACATTGGTCAGACCCCAAAATCTTGAAATCTGGAATCGTGCTGACCTTGATAACTGTAGTCATTTGGAATGTCAGCCATCATTTTTCGGAACGGTTTGTTGACGCATGCCGATAGTTTCTGAAGTAGAAACGAGTTCACATAGCACTAGATATACCCAGATACAGAAAAGAAATAGTTAGCTAGCATAACAAGCCAACCAGGGAATCTTGCAAAAATTAACTGCATTGATCATTATATTGAACATACAAGACACATTTTATAGTGATCACAACTGAACAAAGCAGACAATACTTCTGTACATAGACTTTACACTTTCAGAGAGAGAAAAAGAATGAAACATGGGAAATAGTAGGGCTTCCATGGTAGACATCTATGTGAGAGCTACAGAGAAATGTACTAATCTAAGAGTATGTTAATACGTCAAGACTCTGTTGCGAACTTGGCTGTAGCCGGTCCAATGCGAGCTGCTTTTAATTTGATAGTAATTCCAGCTTGGGTTATGGTGGCAATGTTCAAAAAAACATCTGCAGCTAGTCCTGTGCTTCCTGTGGTGGAAATGGTGACAGAGGCGGCTGCTGCTCTGCATGCCGAAGTAGCTGTGACTGCTGGTGATCACCTTGCCATGCCCAAACAATATCCTTAAGTGATGGCCTAATGTCCTCTTTCATCAGCTTTTGATACTCCATCGTGTCACCGTTGGTCTTCTTCAACTCGACTAAGAGAAAAGAAGGAGCAACCTCAAAAATCTCCGCATCAAGCTCAAGAATACCCTTCTTTCCTTCCTTCACTGTAGTCAATTTCAACACTCCATCGTCTTTCTTTGTAACTTTGAGCTTCAAGCGTTTGGCCAGTTCCTTCAGCTTCATAAATACAGTTGCTGCTGGCTGTCTGGAAGTAAATCGTGCCTCCCTTCGGCCATATCTTTGTTCAAACAAACCTGATAGATCAAATCCTGTAGAGAGAGATATGATGTCAAATGCATTCAAGTTCATCAGTCTCAATGATCCTTGATTTCTCTCGGAACCAATGCAAACTGTCAAACCAGAGGTAGTAGCGTCGCCTGTACAAGTCTTGTCTCTTGTTTCAGTTTTCAGCGCTGTTATCTCAATGGGCTTCCTGTACCAAGCACTTATCTTTATCCTTGAGATGGACATCCTAGTACAAGGATCTGGATCAAGGATTCCATAAAGGAGCTCCTTCAGCTCAGAAGAAAAATAACGAGGGCATCTGTACTCAGCTTTTGAAATCTTCCTATACATCTCTATGAGATTTCTGTCATGGAAAGGAAGGTAACTGGCCACAAGCACAAACAAAATTACTCCACAAGACCATACATCTGCCTTTGCACCACTGTAGCCTTTCCTGCCGAACACTTCAGGAGCAACATAGGCTGGAGTTCCACATGCGGTGTGGAGCAAACCATCTTGCCTCTTTGACTCAGCTAAGGCACTTAAACCAAAATCAGAGACCCTAAGGGTTTCATTCTCATCCAGTAGCAGGTTTTCAGGCTTCAAGTCACGATGATAAACACCTCGGCTGTGGCAGTAGTCTACAGCAGAGATCAATTGCTGAAAATACTTTCTTGCAGCCTCCTCACTAAGCTTCTCCTTAGCTAATTTGTTGAAAAGCTCACCACCTTTAGCATACTCCAAAACAAAGTAAATCTTGCTCTTGGTAGCCATTACCTCAAAAAGCTGCAGAATGTTTGGATGCCTCACCAATCTCATTGCCGAGATCTCCCTCTTTATCTGCTCGATGAGACCAACCCTCAAGACCTTCTCCTTATCGATGGTCTTTATGGCAACAGACAGGCCAGTAGTAAGATTACGAGCATAATATACCTTTGCAAAGGTCCCTTGTCCTAATTGCCTCCCAATTTCATAACGTTCCATCAAAATACTCCTCTCTTCCATTATATAAGCACAAAGTCTGAATTTTTACGATGGTCTGTCTACAAAGTGGGACTGACATAGAGAGAAAAAATGGCCATCATCACCAAGGTCGTTGTCAAAGAAGACAGAGTCGCTCACTCTATCGTGCTTCGGAACACAAAGAAGAGGAATGAAACCAGTATGAAGCCCACTCTCATCATAAGTCAACAAAATCAACCTGGACGGAGCAGTGATCTTTTTCACACTAGACAATTGCCTCTTGCAATACAAACACATGTCTCTGCATTCCCAGGTGAATCACCTTAAACCGTCACTACACAGATACCTGCAAAATTAATAAACCAGATTAGAGCACATGTATAACCAAATCAACTACATAAAAAATCTGCAAGAATTGGGAAAATGAAAGCAACATTTTAAGACGTCACTTCTTTATTTATTTATCGTGAATCGAACATCCAACTCGCATATATCCAAAAGATGCAGCAAATATATCTACGATGGCAAACTCTGAAATGATAAAAGTTGGGAGATTAAACAGCATTGCCAAAACTCGCTCAAAACTAGACGCCCTGAACAAGATTTATCACACGATCTATGGCCTAATAATATCTAACAGGACAGATTCAACAAAGAATTCACAATTTCGCATACAAGTTCCAACATTGTGCAAGAGAATTACGGAACAGAAGAGGTAAAATCCGAGAACTGTGTGGCCAAAAAAGATGTTCCCTTGGAAGTCACTAACGATCCAACAATCCATTCTTTCCCTTGGAAGGAAATTAAGTAATTAACTAACAATTCCTAACGTAAAAAAAGCCTAATCCGCACCAACTCCAATCAAATCGAGCGAAACCAAGAACCAACGACAACAGATCACTTGGCGAATCAAACATCAGGATTCAGAAGCGAGGTTAACCTCACCTGTTCAGCAGACAAACGAAGGCGAAGAACAGATCCCCAAGACTACCCCCAGACCCAAACGGATCGCTTCGATTCGATTCGACCGCGAAGCATACGGAGGGCGATTCTTGGCACCCTCGGGATGTTCTTGTTTCCTATACTGGCATTACACGGCGGCTCGCTGGCTCGCCCGCGGCAAGGACAAGGAGGCTGGGCTTGCTTCGGCTCCCCGCCTCCTCCTACCTGTCGTCGGTTTTGTCCAGCGGTCTACACGCCGCGGCAGGGCGCGGCGATGGAGGGACGGACGTGGCAGGAATTTTTGGAGATCGGCCCCTCAACTTTTGGTGATTTCAGTGGGGAAATTGGCGAACGAAGACGTTGGACGGTCGGAGCGTCACTGCTCATGTGGGATGTTGATGGGCTCCAGCAGGCCTGTAAACGAGGCATGCTCCAGCGAGCACAGCCAACCTTGACCGTAGGGGTTCTATCAGGTTGGGTGCAAAAAATGAGATGGGTTTTTAATTAGATTGATTTTGGATAGGGGAAAATGGATTGAAAGGGTGAATGGATTGAGTTGAGTTACTTCATAAAAAGGGTTGGGTTAGGGTGGGATAGGATGGGTGTTGAGATTGGGTTGTGAACAGATTCAACCCATGGCGTGTCCTAATGGAGTGACACTTAGATCACCTATAGGTTTAAACTACCATACTCAGTTATACCTTTCTATAAAGGCATATGAGAGCCATGTGTACACATGTGTCTGCTAATATGCACAGAGTAGCCCCATACACATAGAATCATTTGCAACAAATTTCAATCGATTTCGTAAAAATTTTGTAGTGTGAACGTAATGTTGAAATTTCAAATACCGAAGTTTTACGAAACTTCATATAAAAACATGTGGTGCCCACTTGTACACCTAGCCTTGCTAATCTACATAGAGTCGCTCTCCTACACGCATAATCATCTCTAATAAATTTTAATTGATTCCGAGAAACTTTTATGGTGTGAATGTAAAGTTGAAATTCTAAATACTGAAGTTTTACGAAAATTTCCTATAAAAGCATGTAGAACTACGCCTAACCCTGCCAATTTGCACAGACTAGCTTCCTTTCACCCAGAATCATTTGCAACAAATTTCAATCGATTTCGTAAAATTTTTGTAGTGCAAATGAGAGATTGAAATTTCAAATACCAAAATTTTACGAAAGTTTCTTATAAAAGCATGTGGGGCCATGCATGTACCTAGCACTACCAATTGCACAAAGTACCTCCGATATACGTAGAATCATCTCCAATAAATTTTAATTAAATTCGAAAAACTTTTATGGTGAGAACGAGAGGTTGAAATTCCAAATACCAAAGTTTTACGAAAACTTCCTATAAAAGCAATGTGGCTACGTGTGCGTCTAGCCATGCCATTTGCACAGAGTAGCCCCCTACACGTAGAATCATTTGCAATAAATTTTAATTGATTTTGTAAAACTTTTATAATGTGAATGTGAGGTTAAAATTCTAAATACCGAAATTTTACGAATAAGTGGGTTGGTAAATGGGTTGGGAAGTGAGTTGAACCCATGGGTTTAGGTTTGGATGGGTTTAAGTGGAAGGTGGTTCGGGTTGGGTTAGGTTTAAGTACAAAGTGGTTTGGGTTGGGTAAGGTGTGAAAAATCTTTTGTGGGTTGGGTTAGAGTGGAAAGTTGGCTTTGTCTTATATGGGTTGGGTTTAAACCCATTAGCAGACCTACTTGAGCGAGCCTAGTTTAAGGTTTGCGTCTTGAGCAATGTTTGAGTCCGACTCGGTTAAAGCTGGAGTAAAAAAGCTTGGTACCAATACACTTGAACTTAATATCTTTTACAAAAGCTTGGCCAAATCTCTAGCTAGGCAACGACACTTTAGCATGTTACCTTCTACAATAGCTCGGTCAAAGTTTGAATTCAGCTCGAAAAAGCTTAGCAACTAGATTTTATATTGGAACATGGGATAGAAATGTGTGAGGAAAAATTAGGAATGAGTCTCAACCATACTATTCGAGCTTGAGCTCGTTAGACTCATGAGCTTAGGTCTAATTGAGTCTAGAGCGAGTCGAGCTCAAGTAGCTTGTCAAGTTTGAGCTTTTTTTACGACCCTAGGCTCCACTGGCCCAACAGGGCCAGTGATGGCTTTAGGCTCTGCTCGTTTCAGTTTCACCTTCTAGCTTTTAATTCACTATTCCTTTATTTTGTCTTTTTCTGCCTTTTTGGCTTTTGGGGGGCTTGTTTGCCTTTTCTTTTGTTCCTGTATTCCTTTGCATTGTCCGTGATGGGCTAATCTGTTTTTTCTATTTTAAAATTTTTAATTTTAATTGGCCAAATAAGCCACCATCAGGTACAGTGAAAAATAAGTTAATTACAGTGAAAAAAATCATGATGATTTTTTTCAACTTGTGCCTTTCACTGAACTAATAAACATGATGATCTTTTTCATTATCTTTTTGAATTGGTTTATCAAGATAGTATTTTCTAATCAACTTATCAGTATATCGACATTTAGTACGATCGCACAATCGCTCGTGTTAGGACAAAAAAACCATCAGCTACACTCGAAAAGAATCCACCATTAGCTCAAAGTGTAACAACAAAGTTCTATGTTTTCCAGCTATGTTTCTGTAAGGAACGAGAGTATTGGAGCAATCACCGCAGTTGCCAATTGTTGTAGCATGGCTACAACAATGGGTACAATGTACCCTTCTCCATAGGAAATATAGCCAAAAGAATTACGGAGAGAGAGAGAGAGAGCTGGTGATAAAATTAGTGGATCTGCCTTGCTCATACCCTCTCTTGGGGGTTTATATATACGAGTGGGGTATGATGAGAAATTCCTATCTTACCCCTTAATAATTACAAATAGCAGGGGTACATTAGTACATTCCTCTGTACTATTAGGCCTATTGTATATTAGGCCAGTTGCAAGGCCCAGTCACAGGGGGTTGGGCCACCCCTACAACACCAATCATGGGCAGGGGTGGCTTGTATATAGCTGATCAATGCCAGGTTTAGAAGTTTACAAGATCCATGATTAGTGGAGCTAAACAAGGCAAATTACAAGTATCAAAAATCTATAAAATCATACCACTAATACCCGCTCGCAGTCGCATCAAGAGGATTCTGGACGCAAAGACTAGACTGAAATTTGGAGAACTGTACTGGCATGCCTTTAGTCATGATGTTCGCGAATTGATGTGAAGAAGGCACGCGAAGGACTCGAACATACCCAAGAGAGACCTTTTCATGGACGAAGTGTATATCGATCTCGATGTGTTTGGTGCGCCAATGTTGGACTGGATTGGACAACATGTAGATAGCACTAACATTGTCACAATACACAACAGTCGTGGAAACAAGTGAGAGATGCAACTACTGAAGCAATTTGCGTAGCCAATAGCATCGGCTACGGTGTCGGTGATGGCTCGGTACTCGGCTTTTGCGCTGGAGTGAGAGATTGTGGTCTGGCGCTTGGAGAACCAGGACATGAGATTGTTGCTGAGGTAGACGTAATAGCCTGAGGTGGAGCATCGAGAGTTGGGGTAGCCCACCCAATCTGCATCAGAGTGGACTATGAGAAAAGTCACTGGAGAGGTCTTGATGTGCAGGCTGATGTCGAGTGTTCCTTTCACATATCTCAGAACGCGTTTTATCAACGCAAGATGAGGTTCCCACGGATCATGCATGAATAGACAGGCTTGCTGAACTACATATGCTAGATCAGGACGAGTGAGGGTCAAATACTAAAGCGCTCTGACGAGGCTGCAGTAAGCAGACTGATCAGCAACAGGGCGACCCTTGTGGGCCGAGAGCTTGGCATGAGTGTCCATTGGTGTTGAGGTGGAGTGACACTCAGCCATGCTGGCATGCTGAAGTAACTCCATAGCATACTGACGCTGTGAGAGGAACATACCGGCAACAGAGTGCTTGATGGAGATGCCGAGGAAAAAGTGAAGGTCACCGAGATCAGTCATCGCAAATTCGGACTGAAGATGTCGAGTGAGTCATCAAGGAGTGCACCTGAGGAGGCAGCGAGGATGATGTCATCGACGTAGAGGAGCAAGTAGGCAAGATGGTCTCCCTCTTTGAGAACGAAGAGAGAGGTGTCTGTTGATGAAGCAACGAAGCCCACTTGAGGAATGTAGGTGGCGAAGCGCTAGTACCACGCACGAGGTGCTTGCTTGAAATCATATAGGGACTTGTGGAGCAGACATACATAGTTTGGTGATGAAGGGTCGACAAAGCCAGATGGCTGCTGGCAATAGAATGTCTCCTCAAGATGTCCATGAAGAAAGGTGTTCTTCACATCGAGCTGATGGATAGGCTAGAAGCAGGAGGCAGGGATGCTGAGAACAACGTGAATCATGGATGGCTTCACCACTGAGCTGAAAGTCTCGTCATAGTCGATCCCGTGCTGCTGTAACCTGTACGTAGCCATGGACGACCAACCTCGCTTTGTGGCGGGCAAGCGTGCCATCGGAATGGAACTTATGCTTGAAAATCCACTTGCCTGTCACTATGTTGGTGCCAGCAGGGCGAGGAACAAGGTGCCAAAGTGTTGTTGTTAACGAGAGCTTTGAATTCTTTAGCCATGGATGCACGCCAGTTGGGATCGGCAAGAGCACTTCTGTAATTCATCGGTATTGGCGAGACCAACAAGTGTACAACAGACAGGTTGAGGCAATCAACAGGATTGATGAGACTCGACTTTGCATGCGTCAGCATGTGATGAGGTCTTGGGGCGGGCGTGAAATGGGCACGACAACGCCGACCGAAGCTGGAGGCACGTTAGGTGCCTGTGGAGCTGTGTGCTCTGTTGCTGCAGGAGGTGGCGGCGTGGAGGCCACGGGACTAGCAGAATGCTGGGCCATGTGGTCGGATGCTGGGCACATCGTAGGGAGCATCGACTGTGCCCCGGACAAAGGGGGACGATCGGTGATGCAGGCTATGGTCGCTTGAGACTGCTTGTCGATGGATCATTCACACTGGAGGACGCAGCACCAGATGTCCGCAGTGACTGCGGTCGGGGAGGTGTCTGCCATGGCGACGATCGGGTAGGAGCAGCGGAAGGGCTTAGAAAGGAAGAAAGTTTGATACCATGTTAAGAACCAGAGGATTGGAGCAAGCACCGCACTTGCCAATCGTGGGCAGGGGTGGCTTTTACATAGTTGACCAATGCCAGGTTTAGAAGTTTACAAGATTCACAATTAGTGGAGCTAAACAAGGCAAATTACAACTGTGCAAATCTATACAATCATATTGCTAATAGTTTCTTTTGTGGGTTTTTGGGTGGGTTCAGTTGAGTTTTTGTTTTGGTTTATCACTTTCTACTACAGTAACTAGCTTTTAAACGGTGCATCTTTTTAAGGCAGTACCTACAAGTAAATTGTAATAGACACTGTACCAAGTTCAGCTATAATGGTCAAAATCATATGCGACTATTTTTCTCTATGTACTATCTCTTATAAATAGACAATTTTTTAAAAAATAAGGCAAAAAAACCTATAAGATCACAATCCAAAAGAACCCTTTAACTTCCCGACGTTATGAAAGTGTTCGGGCTGCCGGCTGGCGAGCCGATAGAGTAGAGCCGTTTAGTGAAGTGTTTCAACCCATTTAGCGACCTAGAATCTCGAACTCCTTACTCAGGCCTGAATGCTATTGGGCCCAGCATCCAAGACAACGCAGTCACGAAACACTGCGTCATCTCAAAGAAAAAAAATATCATACTGTTGATGAATGTCGTCTTCGCCATGTATGTATGAGGCTATCAGTATGGGCCTGTTTGGTTGTCTGCATGAGCTGATGCAGCTGCATGAGCGTGGCCAGGCTGAGTAGAGAAGGTCCTCAGCCGCGTTTCTCCTCAGCCTAGCTCCAGTTGTTTTTTTGCATCCGTGCATGCAGGCTCTCACCCCGATACAGACAACCAAACACCATCTCCCTGCATGCGCTGGTGCGAGCCACCCCGATGCAGGCAACCAAACAGCCCCATACTGTTGATGGATGGACGGATCAGCGGCCACCGGGGTTAGGTCCATGAACGCAGGGCAACCGCGATTGAGCGTGAGTTTGCCAAGTTTTACCGCTTCAGGTGGTGGGAAACTTGGGTGGTGCACCGTGCACGGCACTGGTGCTTGCATCGTTTGCATTTTCCGGCCCTACTGCTTACTCGCATCAGCTGAAAAACACACTGCCCACCTGCAGGTTAACCGTACGTGCACCACTTCGGCCTGCGCCAGTGTTACCTGCGGTAAAATTCACCAGCAACGCACCAAATGCCTGCTCTGCCGTGTCATGGGTTGCAGCATATGTCGCAGTACGAAAATTTAACTTCTCTCTCGTTTGTTTTCGCGGGCATCTTCGAATACAACACTAGTTAGTTACATCCAGCAGCAGCACCAAATAACAGCCCGAACTATAATTGGAAAACATCCATTCCAACGGTTTCGATGACATGAAAGCATCAACCAAGAGCAAATGTAATTTTTTTGCATGGTTATTTTTGCAGAAAAAAAAACTAATTGTAGATAAGTTGATGCTGAGTAACCGTACTCCCCCATCATGCACCAGCCAGTTCACCCAAAAGCTTAAACTGATGAGGAAAGATAGTGGGCAATTCACTTATACTTCAACACTCCCCCTCACGTGTAGGCTCTCTTAGACCTAATACGTGGAATAGAAGTGGACTGCAATTATTTTTTTTAAACTGCGTCAGCCAGGTCTTGAACTCGGGACCTTTTGGCTCTGATACCATATTGAGTTTCATGCACCAGCCAGTTCACCCAAAAGTTTAAACTGATGAGGAAAGATGGTGGGCAATTCACTTATACTTCAACAGAAACAACATCGCACCTCATTTTCGAGTGTGTTTTCACCGTGCAGGTGTGGTTTCAGATAGCTCAATACATCAGTTTACCGGCTCTGACAGTAAGTTCAGCATGTCATTATAGAAATATGATGGGCCTATGGTAAGAATTAAGAAAAAGATTTCTTAAAAACGAATGCAGGATTGTCGACGTTATCTTAAATTCTTAATGTACATCATTTGGAATATTCGGAAGGAACAAAATAGAAGAATTTTTCAACAAAAATATCGATCCTTTCAATAGGTTGTTGCGCAAATTCAAGAAGACGTAGAACAAAGATCAAGGGCTTTTCAGGTTGTCTTCGAAGTAGGATGTAGATCGTTTTGACTAATTGTTAATATTTGTCTTTGTTCTGTTTTCTCTTTATTGGGCTAGATTTCTTTGTTTGACCTTGTTATTTTCTTGCTAAACTTCTCTCTTTAATGAAAGGCAGAGCTCGTGCCAATTCTTCTGAAAGAATTGTTTCGATGAAAAACAACCATCACAGAGAGATGAACTCGTATTTTTTTTCACTAGCCAATAAAATGATATGCACAGAAGAGGCGCCTGGGCAAACAGCTTTGCTGACCTCCCTGCGCCGCTGCCTCGTGGTGGGCCCATACCGACGCTACACACCACGGCACAGTTCACAGATATGCAGGCCGGCCCTGCCACGGTAGGCCACCACGCGCGGCCCCTCGCGCCGTCAGCCCACCACCCATGTCAGTCCCACGCGGGTGCGTGCGGCCACACCGCGCCAGTACGTACGTGGGCTCGTCGTACAACTCCGGCCGGTGAGATGATGCAACGGCCGGGCCGGGCGCGGGCCCCGGCGGCGGGCGTAGCGCCTACTCGCGCGCTTTCACGCTCGGCTCGGCACGGCCCGGCCGGCATCATCATCACCGATCGATCGAATCGGCGACGCCTGCACCGCGCCGGTGACCGGTGTGTCACGGCATGTAGAGGCGGTTGCGGCACTTGCAGCGCCACGCCTCCGGGTAGTACTCCGTGGTGACCAGCACGCCCGGCGGCACGGACACGTGCACCGGGTAGCACGGGCTGCAGCTGCCGCACTTGGACGTGCACCGCGGCGGGTGCGACCCGGGCCCACCTCCCAACAGCCGCCGGCCGACGTGGTAACCCTCCTGCACACGAACGAAATCGTTCATTCACGAGCGGATATGCACGCATACATGCACATGTGTGGTCGCAGCCGCGTATGTACGGTGCAACGGTGCACGGGCTGCGCCGTATGGTGGCCCGGCGATGGTCCACGGGGCCCCGCCGACGTGGAACGCCTGTCGGAAGGGACGTACGCCGTCGTGAGCGAGAGGGCAGTCGCTGTTCGCATTGGTGATCGATGGACCAGCAATGCAGCGACGTACGTCCTTGTGCGGGTTAATTACCATCGCTGCGCCACTTCGGCGCATCGAGATGAGTGCGCGCGGATTCAAATGTGCAACTCTCAATCGTGTAATTTGACTCGTCAGCTGTATCAGCTGACGCCAACGTCATGGGTCATAACTAGTGGTGCACAGGAAGATGCCTAGCTTGTGACGTGGTGGTTTTCATACATTTACAGAGAAGTAGGAGTTCTTAGCAATATTTAGCATGCACAAGGAGATGCACAACTCACCAGATCACCGGAATGGGCTCTTGCTGCTGCCATCCTCCCGAGATCTGTTCAGTGAGAGGAAACAGAAACGAGTTAACGCCTTATAGGATAATAATAACAGGCTAAAAAGCGGAGAGTGCAGCGATATACAAATCTATCGGTTCTTCGCTCAGATCTGCAAACTGAGTCGATCTGTATATCAAGTTGTGGGAAGAACGAAAGAAATAACAGACAAAGGAACGCAACATGTACGTTGACGAACGCGCGAGAAGACGAGGAAAATCTTTGCACACAAAGAGTACCGCAAGCTCAGCTAAGTGCTTACCCGAACGGAGCACGCCGCTGCCACTGCCCGCAACGACGAAGCCAGCGCGGCACAGGGAGGCGACGGCAGCCACCGCGAAGCACGCGACAACGAACAGCGTTAGCATGGATCTGCCGCTCCACCTCGGCTGGCTCCCCATGGGCTGCATTACCGGAGCCGCTCTCTTCAAGCTGCCCTTGGAACGGAGCGTGGGGAGAAACTGGGGAAGGGAGGAACGAAGAAGCCAAAGCCAAAACTAGGAAGCGGCCGGCCGGGGCAAGGAAGAAGATGACACGGGGATGAATCGGGGGCGATGTGTGGACGTGTGCCGCCTTGCCCGACCACTACTCGCCAGCACTGTAGCCGCATCACATCTCCAAGTCTATATACTACTACTCACTAGCAAGCGCTCAAAATTTAATATCGGCGCGCACAAAGTACGGCGTACGCTTGCAGCGTTCACCTACAACCGTACGCCTTAATTACTTCGTATGATAGATGCTCTTGATATGTATGATACTCTAAAACGTGACACACTGCAACCGTAATAATCCTGTTTTTGAGTAGTAGTATGGTGAAAGATTTCGCGCAGGAACTCTGGCTACAACTAGTTAAAGGTACGCTTGGTTTTCATTGACGTCTGATGGCTACTATTTTCTTTGGGAGTGATTATTATATAGGTAACTGCTTTTTCTCTTTTTATACTATAATTTTAGGTGATCAAGAATATAATTTTAGGAGAGGGAATTAGTATATTATAACTTTAGTTGATTGAAAGTGTAACTTTAAGTGACACAAAAAAATTCAGTTGACTGTACAATAGCAAAACCGATTTTCTTTTCACAAAGAGGGTATAATGGTAAAAGGCAGCAATCTTTCAGCTCGTAGTAGTACTGATTGTTACTATAGATGAGTGGGATTAGCAAGGACATTCAGCATGCAGAGGACCACATTGTTGCATGTGTGCGCAGAAACACTGTGGTACTTCTCAGACTTGCGCCATGGTTACTTTAGTCAGTGGTGCAGAGAGAGAGAGAGAGAGAGAGAGAGAGAGAGAGAGAGAGAGGCACTTATCGACCGTGACATGCTTAGGCCTGGTCTTCATTTCCGGGGTCAAGTGTTCTGCAGCTCTTTGATTCGCCTAAAGATTCCAGAGGAATTTATGCCTCTGCACCCGTGCATATATGCATTGGTTCATCTCTTAATCACCAGGAATCAAGTGATTCAGATATTTTTTTTAGCCTTGGCATGTTCTCGGGCTAATCATCTCAGTAGGTTCTCTCTCTTTTGGTGGCATGCTAATGCTAGTCAAAGTGACTTCTTCGCTCGTGGAATCTCCTTCTCAAGTGGGGCCTCCTTGGTCAGATACTTGGATCTGATGCAGATAGTGATTGATTTGGACCATGTCGACGTGCTATTTGCTAATCTGAAGAAATTTAGTTAGTTATCGACGTGCTTTCGGTTGTTGGCATCACAATTTCACTGACGAAAGCATTCTCTTCTTCCAATCTGATTTACAATGCAGTAACTTCTGCGGTTTGTATGGTTCAACTGCCTGCTAATTCGACAATCTAACTTTCAGGAGGCAGATAGCACCACTTCTTGCTTAAAAAGAGCTATTTTACAGTATCTTAAAATAAATATAAACCATTTAATCTTTGCAATCTATTGGTTTAGATCAGTTAGAATTTAGTTATATTACCACCCACACTACTAGTAGTATAATCTTCAAAGTGATAAAATTATAAATAGGTGAGACAGCAGCTGAATGAGCGGCGGGAGGTAATCAAGATGCAACTGCGGTTTACACATAGAAACTTTTTTCATTCCAATGCAACTTATCCTTTTAGAGTTAACGTAACAAACTACACGAGCCTCCCTATGAAGCCAACTAAAATCCTATCCGAATACTAAAAAGAAAAGGCAATTTTATTATGATAGTATACCAGCCGCCAATTCTGAAACTTTCAGTTCTGATCAAAGTATATAGATCCATAAATGGATTTGTATGTATAGCCAGTCGTGCTTCAAGAGACCCGTCGCCGCTACATGCTGCCTCGATGAACTCTTTGCCCGACTCCTCATAGAGAGCGTCCATCAAAGAGGAGCTCATGGACGCAAGCTACCTGATCCCACGAGAGACTCAGTGTGACACCTCGTGCCCTATAGAATTTGGTCCATGATGGTCTATATGCGTGTGTACATATCAGGATATGAGTTAATCTCATTTTACTAGCTTAACTTGAGAAGCACTAACTTATAAGCCTAGGATTTCTAATGGTAGTAACCCCAATTAACCGTTTTGCGCGAAGCGAGGACGAAAGTGCAAGCAGGTTGCTACGTGTGCGTGATCTATCCAGAATGAGGTTAGAGCTAAGCCGGTTTGGACCTTAGGGTGTTACACTCAGGACCTGGAGTTTGCAGGTAGGGACACCGGCCATGATCAGGTCGTCAATGTCCCAAGACAGAGACATCGCCGCCTTGAAAAAAAACTAGGTTGGAAAAAAAGTTTATAATCATTACTATTATAAAAGAACGAGTTGGCGGTCGTACGTTCCTTCTCCTCCAACTACTCTATTCCCTCAACTTCTCACCATTCTCCACTTTCCAACTGATCAGAGTAACTCTCTTCTATAGCACAATTCTCTATATATTTAATGAGTTCCGTTACAACGCACGAGTATGTAACTAGTATCTTTATAAATCAACGATCAGATTTTACTTCTACTATTAGTATAAAATACAGTAAAAAAATCCTAAAAGAAGCCTTTGATTAATTTTGTGGGTTTTCTTCGAGGAACCACCAAATCAAACACCTAGCGTAGCACGCACTGCACAGGCAAGACCCTGCATCCATCACATCGTCGTCATGTGACATGCCATTTCATCAACTACCTGCTCGTGACTCGTTGTTTCGAACCGAACAGACCAGATCTGAGCCTGACCAACCGCATGCATGCATGGCAGCTCAATGGCCAAATAATTGGGTAGCTCCAGGAGGACGAAGACCTGAACCCAGAGTCCCAGACCATGGACATGGAATGGAAGAGCGCGGCACACGTTTGGTTTGGGCAGGAGCTAGCTAGCCTGGATGCAGTCTCATCAGCCTCTTTCTCAGGCACTGTCTTGTCCCTTCACCGGCCATGCCTGCACCGACCTTCTACTGCTCCATCTTTGAACTCCCAGTGCGAACACAACGCTTGCACAGGCCAGATACCTGCTTGCCTCGGTGATTACACAACTTGAGTCGATCGATGGAGTTGCGTGTGACGTGGTAGCAGCAGCCATAGACTAGTAGTAGTTGTCGAGCATCTCACTGTCTGAAACTCTGAACTCTGAATAGACTCGGACGTCCTCTAGCATGCACTGAGCATTTTGACCCGTACGAGCGAGCGTCCTCCTGTCCCAGTCCGGCCGGTCCGATCATCCCGTCTCGTGCAACTGTGCAAGCAGAGAAATTGTAGTGGGAAACAGTGAAAAATTAAAGGCGAGCTAGGGAGCCACTCCACCAGGTTGAGTCACATCGGCTGTCTGCTACTCGAGATCGTCTGCTTCAGAGATGAGATTGGAAACTGGAAAGGCCTCTGTCTGGCCTTCTATCCATCTCTTTCGAGTTGCTCTTTCATGGCCTTGTTCAGCGGTCTGGTCATGTGCTTCAACAGTGGCACATGTTGCTGTTCTCTCTGCTTACCCTTGCGTGGTGTGGTAGCGACACTGGTACGTGCTGTTCGTGCCAGTGCTGTTCGCTGTTACTTGACTAGCACTAGTGCACTACTTTCTCTCTCTCTCTCTCTCTCTGTGTGTGTGTGTAAATAATAGAGATTAAAATTCTATAGGGTAGTAGAATACCCTTACACAAACCTATGGAGAGTTGCAAAAGTGATTTGGTGGCAGTAAAATTCTGTTGGGATTTCGCCCTCCAAAGTCCTATCTCTGTATTGTGGAGACATGGATATCTGTACTTTGTGTTCCCAATAACAGCGAACTCTTCAGAGCCCATCCAACTACCCACACAAATCGTTTCTACTTCAGGCCCCATTTAGAATGTAGCAATTCTGCTAGAATTATGCATTGCAAATAGTCCATTAGTTGTGAATCACTTGTGATCAATTCAGAAATTAAAGAAAAGGTGTGTTTTTTTTGTCTGAATTTGATACACCGGAGCCCGTATATTTCTGAACATTGCTTGCTTTCAGGAAGGGAATCCAGAATGCATGCACAGTGCGCCACACTACGCGCCTCAATCCAGGAAGTAGCAAGTGCTAAGAAGATGATGCATGTGGTGGCTTCATGTGAGATCGTGTCTATCACATTACGACGTTCTAGCAGACAGATTTTCCAAAAGGGAGCAGGCTTGGGGTCCCATGATCCCCATCCTCTCTATTTTGGTCAGCTTTTCTGCGGTGTGTGAACTTGTGATTAAGGCTACTCATATCTCATCTCTGTCTATGCCCTACTCACAAACACATTAGTGCGGGGCTAGCTGCAGGCTAACTATTGCAAGATTGACCATTCTTGATTCTTTTAGATTTGTGTTATTGCCAATACTGGTGTCGATCGAACAATGGTGATCTTGCTTTGCTGGTGAAAACTTTCTGGGAACTTGAGGGATATGAGCGAAATTAGCAGCTACATTCTGTAATTTAGACACTTGCATGGGCTTGCCACCGCGTGGACTTTACCCAGTTACGAGGAAGAAATATCGTACACATTTGAAGCTCGAGCTCGCCGTCGCCGTCCTGATCCACCGCAGCGCCGCCATCCAAAGCCACCAGACAGCCACCCCAAGACACGGCGCTGCCGCCACCGCGCGAGTCACCTTTCAGAGTTGAAATGACAGAACAGAGAGAATGTCAGGCAACATCAGTAATTGTTGAGTTCAGATCAACCCACCATTCAGGCTACCATAGTCGCAGTTTAGATGAGGGGGAATTTAACTTTTTGCCACCCTTATCGTTGCCACCTATCCAAATGCCATCCTTATCGTTGCATTCAACAATTTGCCACTCTTAACATGTGCTTGACTAATTTTTTGCCACTTTCGAGCCCACGAAGCGCCATGTCAGCGCTCCCCGCCCCGCTGGCCCGCCATGTCAGCACCTCCCCGCCCCGCTCGCCGGCGCCGCCGCCTGCGCCGCCGCGCGCGCCTCCCCGCTCGCCGGCACCGCCGCCTCCGTCCCCGCGCCTCCCCGCCCCGCTCGCCGGCGCCGCCGCCTGCGCCGCCGCGCGCGCCTCCCTGCTCGCCGGCGCCGCCGCCTCCGTCCCCGCGCCTCCCCGCCCCGCTCGCCGGCGCCGCCGCGCGCGCCTCCCCCCGCCGCCTCCGTCCCCGCGCTTCCCCGCTCGCCGGCTCCGCCTCCGTCCCCGCGCGCCGGCGCCGCCTCCGCCTCCGTCCCCGCGCCTCCCCGCGCGCCGGCGCCGCCTCCGCCTCCGCCGGCGCCGAGCTGAGTGCCTCCGCCGGCGAGCTGAGTGCCTCCGCCGGCGCCGAGCTGAGGCGGAGGCGGCGCCGGCGGAGGCACTCAGCTCGGCGCCGGCGGAGGCGGAGGCGGCGCCGGCGCGCGGGGAGGCGCGGGGACGGAGGCGGAGCCGGCGAGCGGGGAAGCGCGGGGACGGAGGCGGCGGGGGGAGGCGCGCGCGGCGGCGCCGGCGAGCGGGGCGGGGAGGCACTCAGCTCGCCGGCGGAGGCACTCAGCTCGGCGCCGGCGGAGGCGGAGGCGGAGGCGGAGGCGGCGCCGGCGCGCGGGGAGGCGCGGGGACGGAGGCGGCGAGCGGGGAAGCGCGGGGACGGAGGCGGCGGGGGGAGGCGCGCGCGGCGGCGCCGGCGAGCGGGGCGGGGAGGCGCGGGGACGGAGGCGGCGGCGCCGGCGAGCGGGGAGGCGCGCGCGGCGGCGCAGGCGGCGGCGCCGGCGAGCGGGGCGGGGAGGCGCTGACATGGCGGGCCAGCGGGGCGGGGAGCGCTGACATGGCGCTTCGTGGGCTCGAAAGTGGCAAAAAATTAGTCAAGCACATGTTAAGAGTGGCAAATTGTTGAATGCAACGATAAGGATGGCATTTGGATAGGTGGCAACGATAAGGGTGGCAAAAAGTTAAATTCCCCTTAGATGAGAAGCCACATAATCAGGACAGTGAACAGCAAGTCAGCAATGAACAGTAGCAGAGATATAAAATTTATGTTAAGTGTGCACCATTGATGTTTAAAGATAGAGTAAAAAAATGGCTATTAAGTGATTATTAGGTAGTCGAATATTAGCGCCGGGTAAACAATACATAATAGAATGATATTGATGTGCCCTATTTATGTTACATATATCTATAAAATTTTGTAAGTAAAATATCACATATAAGATACTAAATATTAGTTTTGAATCGTTATACTCATCATGATGGTTGCAATGTCACGAAACTAAAGATGTTCCTAAGAACTAAATAGAATAAAATACTTTAGTACGTTCACACACTGTTACATAAGTAGAGAAAAAGGGATCTGAATGGAGGGTATGGAATACCATTTGCATCTAATTTATTAAAGTATTATCAATTACATAGAAGTTCAAATTCAAATGAAATATATATCTACTAAGTACTAAGGGAATGTATATAATTTCCAAAAAATTGGGAGTGTGAGGGCATACATAGCACCCTAGATAGCTCCGCCATTGGCAATGAATATCCGATTCATATGTAACTAGCAGGATGGTTTGCTTATTTATACGACTAGATTTATTTTAAAGTTTATAGTATCAAATGATATAAATTAGATACTTGAGAATATATTTATATATATTATATGTTATTTTGATTATTAAGACATAAATATTAGAAATAACAATAGAAGCTTGAAGAAAAATATAATTTGAGAAACATTATCAAAGTACGATTTTTAATAGAAGGAAATCATTGAGCATAACAAGTCGTTCGAGTTCTTAAAAACATAACCACTATTCACCATGCATGGATTATGTAGTTGTATACAACACTCTTCCTCCGTTTGTTACTTTTTTTTCAAAATGTATTCATGCACATGTACCTTTATTTTAATCTTAAGCAATACATTGATTATATGTGCAATAAATTATCTTATTAACTTAATCATGTGCACACTGATGAACTATGGATGACCTACTTTGAATATATCTTCCCTCACATACCAGATGCTCCACTGAACCATGTGTTTTCTATCTCTTCTCGCCACTATAACTTTTCTGCTTCAACCTCCAACAGCAAGCTTAATTCTTGATTAATCCCTTTCAGTTACTACCCCTTTTAATGAAACTCTATTATATAGTTATTTTTCACTTCTCTCCAATTATTACTTCATGTTGACTGTTGTGACATTAACATGTATACATGTGCAAATGTCGTTGATCCCTGCCGGGGACACCCTTCACGCTCTCTCCGGTGATTGCGAGCATATTCCTTACGGCTCCGCTATCTCTACTCCGAGCTTTTTGCTCTTCTACTTTTGTATGCCCGTACGGATGCATGCATGTATGTACACATGCGTGATGTTATATATACTCGATTTTCTCTTCTCCCATGGTCCCATGGTAGTTGCTTCTCTCCTTCGATGTTGGTCATTTCACCATTGTGGCTTTCTTACCAACCGCGGTGATCTCTCATCTTCACTAATGTTGATATGTCTATCTTAGTCGTTGTCTAACGATATGGAGAATCTTGTTTCCATCATCGGTTACGATGTGCCCCACCAGCAATGGCACGCTCTAAACTACCCAATGACATCATATCGTCTATAGCTTGTCTTTAATGTAAAGCCCCATCTTTTCTCTGTCAGGGCTTCCCCATCATCAAACTTCTTTGGCCATTTATTTCTTTAGCAACGCTAATGCTCACCACTCATTGTTGCAACCCTTGGCTCCTTCGACTTTGGCCTTTTTCTTCAACAACTCCGATGAGCAGCACAACATTGTTCTCATCGAACGGCTAAAGTGAATACCATGACATTATTCTCATCTCCGTCGTCCTCGCCTTAGCTCTTCACTTCC
The DNA here is from genome assembly GCA_017311315.1 of Dendrocalamus latiflorus. Lineage (NCBI taxonomy): Eukaryota > Viridiplantae > Streptophyta > Magnoliopsida > Poales > Poaceae > Dendrocalamus > Dendrocalamus latiflorus. Next base: position 23,713,267 of record CM029620.1, read on the forward strand.
CTATGGATTAATGTTTTATTACAAGATAGATTGACGCCATTGCACTCTTTCATGGTCTTGTTTGACACCCTTCGTGCTACCCACATTATAACTTATAATTTTATTCAAAATTTCAGTAGTTTTTAATTGGAGTTCATATACAAATCAATTGCGACTGTTAGCTCCTTCGACTCTAACATTTCTTTTCAACGACTCCGCATGAGCAACACAACGTTATCCTCGTCAAACGGCTAAGATGAGCAGCGCGACATTGACCTCCTCTCAGCCGTCGCCGCCTTGGCTCTTCGCTTTTCCGTGGATCAATGTCTTCCTGCAGAATAAATCGACCCCATTGTACTCTTTCGTGGTCTCCTCCGGCACCATCGTGCTATCCACGTTATAACAGTTAATTTTATCCAAAATTTTAGTTATTTTTTATTGAAGTACTTACACAAATCAATGGTATAGATCTTTCTCTTTTCACTCCGATTAAAATGGAAATTTATAGGCCTTGAGAGGGAACATGGTGGCTTCTTTTCTTCTGGTTTAATAACATAACTCGCAGGGTGGCCCACATATTTGCGCAACTAGATTAGTTTTAAAGTTTGTACTATCAAATGATGTACCTTAAATACTTGAGAATATATTTATATGTCTTATAGTCTATTTAGATTTTTAAGACATCTTAAATATTGAAAATAACAATAAAAGTTTTAAAAAATACAATTTGAGGAACGTAATTGAAGTATGAATTTTGATGGAAGAAAATCATTAAGCATTATTTAAGCTTCTTAGAAACATAACTACTCTCTATTGTTTATGAATAATATAGCCGTATACCTCTATTCTTTATTTGTTAGTTACTATTTTTTAAAATGTGTATTCACATGTAACTCTGCTCCTCTCCGCCGAATCGCCGCCTAGCCTTTTCTCTGCTGCGCACCGCTGCCCAGCCCGGCCCCACTCCAGGTCCCCCAGCCCAGCTCCGCGTCGCCGCAGTGCTCCAGGTCCCTCCAGCACCTCGAGCGCTGCTCCCTCTATGGCCTCGTCGCCATCCTCCGCGCCCTCATTGACCACGACGACGTCTTGTACCTGCTCGTGAGCAACGCCGACGTCTGGTTGGCCATCAAGATGGCAGAACAGCACGACGACGCCATGTGCGATACCTCCCTCCGCGACGCCTACAGGAAGGCGGCGGTCGAGTCGTCGCACCCTGACCTTGACATGCTGGCGAAGTTCGCCGTGGACTCGTCGCTGCACACGCAGCCGAGTCGCCGTTGTTGCTCACTGGTCGCGCGCTCTGATGCCGCTGTGTTGAGCGCCTCACCATTTCTATGTCACCCGAATCCTCTTCCCCTGCCAAGTCAGAGCGGCAGGTTCATTAACTGAACCGGGTGACCTCAGGTTCAGAGATACTTTCTGAAATCCAGAAAAGATTCATCTGAGAGGCTCATAAGAAAGTCAAGGCTGGCCAGGGGTTCTTTACCAGGAAGGCCAATGCTGTATTGAACAAATATGCTAAAAAAAGGGGTTAGTGACTTCATATGCCTGACTGACAGTTAACGATTTCCATTTGCTATGTCATTCTGTAAATGGCTTAACGTGTGCTATCAGGTGGTTGAACATATGGTCGTGGAAAGTGTCTTTGTTGACTGTGTTGATTGGTAGGCCTTGGAAATGGTAATCAACTCTGTTGGCAAAATTGTTCCTGTTAGTTCCATCGAGGATGTATTACTACTGTGTTGTAAAAATTATAGCTTTTGTGTTCTCCTAATGGAAGCATGTACCTCAAACCTTACGCCTTTTGCTTTATGAATGGATAAATGGAAGCATGTACCTGGAGCGTGCATATTTTTTGTGAAATTTTTTATAGGATTTCTGTTCATGAGAATTGAAATTTGGGCTATGTGCTACCTCTTTCGTCAGTAATGTCCAGTGTAGGCTGCAATTTCTTATTTTTGTGGAACAAACTCAAGCTCCTGATATGGGTTCCAATCATAGAAATCAGCCGCAAGCAACAGTATCAGGATGGCAAGAAAACATTTGCAAACTCTCAACAGTATCAGGTTCACTGCTATCAAGAAGAAGGAGAAAACATTTGCAAACTCTGAACAGTATCAGATTCACTGCTATATGGAATTTAACTGGAGTCATCACAACCTGGCACCGTCCAGGACAACAAGACAAGCACATATGGTACTTCCACAAACACAACAGCACTCAACTTAATTTATACAATAATCTCATTCCAATCAGTGATTACACAGCAATCAACAGTGTGACAGTACATCTAAAATACAAAAGCACTCTGCTACATCTAAAATGTTTACTTCAGTTGCTTGATACCGGATTCTTCCATGTCCTCTGCATCCTTGCTACAGCGAGCAGGGCGGATCAATTGACGGTGATGGGCACGCCGGCCTTGAGGTCGACGCCGGGGCGCGCGGACGCGACGGAAAAGATGGAGCCCGCGTCGAGCGCGACGTGGTTCCCGTCCTGGTCGCGTAGCGCCACGTCGCGGTGGGTGTCGAGCTCCACTGCGACGGTTGATACGTCGGCGAGGTCGCCCTCGTCGAAGGCGGAGGAGGACAGGAAGAGGCCAAGGAACCCGTTGGAGGCGCCGAGCAAAGTGCGCGAGGAGGTGAGGATGAAGGCGAGTCCGTCGCCGTAGGAGGGCGAGGGCGTGATGCGGAAGGTGAAGCGGGTGGAGAAGGAGGCCTGCGCCGGGGCGGCGGCGCGCGAGGCGGAGAGTGGGAGGAGGAGGCGGACGGGCTCCAAGAAGAGGGCGCGGCCGGAGACGATGCCGTCGCGGGAGGGGGTGGTGATCGCGACGGCGACCGCGCCCGGGAGGAGCGACGCGGAGCCCAGGAGCGTGAGGTTCCTCTCCCGCGATATGCGGCGGTAGGAGGGGAGGCAGCGGCGCGGGAGGCGGTGGAGTTGGACGCGGGGTGGTTCTTGGCAGACGCGGTGGGCCGCAGGTGGACGGAGATGAGGAGGATGAGGACGGAGGAGTAGGGCGGGGGCATGGCGATGCGTGGCTAGGCTCATGGTGGCCGCATTGGACGCGAAGAAGCCATGACCAGCGGTGAGATTTGGGGAAGAAGCAGAGGGAGGGGTCCACAGTGATAAAGTCACCGTGATTTTAAAATCAGAGGAATCACATCCAGTGGAATGGGGTTTTGGATGGTCTGGATGACATGTGGGGCCGACGCGTAGGACAAAGGTACTTTTTTTTAGAGAGAAGGACGGAGATAGCCTGCGTTAATGGGCTAACATGCAGGCTCAAAAGGTGCCACAGAATATTTGATGGACCGATGCGAAAAGAAAAACACCGCCAAATTTCACTAAGGCCGTTTCTGAAGAGACCTGCCTCTCTTGGAGGCCTGAGAATGCTCACGAAAAATCAAAACTGGCAATTGACTTACTTTTTAAGCGTTCCTGAAGAACTATACGATATTTTAGAGGAGTGTGAGTTTGAATTTTACGCAACTATCGGTCTAATCGGCCAAAGGATGAGATCAGACTGTCCACTAGGCCACCAGTCAGATCGGCCCCCTCCAGGGGTCTGGTTGGGTGATGTCAACGGTCTAACCGGCTTGAGTTTTTTTTTGCTTCGCCGAAAGTTTTGATGTTTTGGGGAATTTGAGTTGTGAGTTTTTGTTTGACTTAGGTCAATGCATATGGGTTGTATGATACATGTTACAGCTAATGTGGGTAAAGTAATGAAGAATTTGTGTCTGAAGATGATATCTTTGTCTCTAAATGTACAGAGTCACCTGAAGTCAACCATGATCACGGCGGGAATCGGGGCTACACTCATGGAGTAGCCAAGACTCAGAACGATCAAGAATGTTATGTGAGATGGATGAGCTCAAGTATGGTACAATGAAGATAGAAAATATTGAAGGAAAGTTCGAGCAACTGATTACACCATGTCACTTAGTCGGTCTAAGTGTGGCGTGATCCGGTGGAACCAGAATGGAAGAGATTTGCCGACACGTGGCAAGCTAGTAGTACATCTACACGTGACAAACATGATGGTTGCTTGCAATAGAAGATGAAGACCAGGTAGGGTTGGCAACGGGGCTCATCCCCAACGGGACCCCATCCCCGTCCCCGATCCCCACGAAATTAAAATTCCCTGAACCCCGGCCCCGGGCTCGGGGCCAAGTTGGGCCCGTCCCCGTTCCCCGACGGGCTTCGGGGGCCCGACGGAGCAAAATTCCCCGCCAACAGATTAACCGAGAATAGCATATACAAGCAGCAATTCAGCATAACAACAATTACAAGGGTACTAAATTAGCAACTTGACAACATAGCAATCTAAACAGTAGCATAACAATTACAAGGAAATGCAGTACATCACATCCACATATTCTCGTAACTAGCAAGGAAGAAGATGAGTATTGAGTACCAGAGGAGCAGTAGAAGCTCGGCTCGGTGGAGGGCGTCGTCGGTCTCAGATCCAAGGTGGCGTCGCCTCGGTGGAGAAGAGGAACTGGTGGGGAAGGGCCGAAGGGGGAGCCGCCACCGCGGGTGAGGAAGAGCCGCCGCCGCGAGTGAGGAAGAGTCGCCGCCTTGGGTGGATGCGCCGGTCGCCGCCGCAGTAGATGCGCCGGCTCGAGGGGCCTAGGGTTCCGCAGTGGATGGCCGAGGCTCGAGGGCCGCAGCGCCGCGGTGGTGGGTAAGGGCGTCGTCGGTCGCAGATCTGTGGAGGAGGGCGTCGCGCCGTCGCCAGTCTCAGATCTGTGGAGGAGGGCCGCAGTGGATGCGCCGGCCGCCGGTCTCCTCGGGCGGTCGCTACTCGGGCAGTCGGGCGCAGCGCAACGCAAGGGAGGGCCTCTTGGCTTGGGTCTTGGCGGCGCTGGGAGAGGCCGAGAGGGTCTGAGGGTGGGGATTGGGGCGTGGGAGTGGCCGAGTGTTAGGGTTTTTGGCTCATCTTTTATATGAAATGTAGAGGGTCCACATGTCAGTGATCCCCGACGGTTAACGGGGACGGGGATCACTTCCCCAGCCTCGGCCCCGCCATCCCCGATTGGGACAGTATTTTGCCCACGAAAATCCCCGCGGGGAATAAAATCCGCCAGACCCATACCCAAATAGGTGAATTCACCGTCGGGGATCGGGTCCCCATTGCCAACCCTAAGGCCAGGTCATGAAATGGTATTTTTTTGGTAAGCTTCTTACTTAGGATGGTCGTAGTAAGGCTCGACACTACTATAAAAAGATTAATACTAGACGTATCATCATAGATGATTGACAGAAATCGTAAATATTAAATACAATCACAGACAATTTTGGTTTAGAGATTGTCTATGTCATTGCTAGCGCTAAAACCGTCTATGAAGAGGTAATAATCACAGACGGTTTTTAATACAAATCGTCTGTGAAGTATCAACATGGAACTACTTCTCGATTTCACGGTGACCAATGATCTTCAGATTTATCAATCTTATAATAATTATTTCATATTTATTAATTTATATGTATGCATGACTTTGATCTTCCTGTCAACAGGTTGCGACCATCGCTACAATTACGTTGGAATAGGCCGATCTCTAAAAAATTCGAGAACAGTGTGCGTACTTTTTGATGTCTCAGGTCATAAATAAAGATGGAGAGTTTCACAATGTATAATGAACTTGATTAGGATAAGATTAAGCTTAATTATACATATGCGTATTTGTTCATGAAAATGGTTAATTTATTTTATTTTAGTTAATTGATTTGTGAAATGGATGTTCTTGTTTTTGAAATGAATATAAATTGGATGTAGACATATAATTGTTTTGTTTCTACTTGTTTCAAAGGGTTTGGCTAGCATTTTCTAAGGTTAGCCAACAAACAAAAATAGATTTAGGAATACAAAATAATATCATAGACGGTTTGTAGTAGAAACCATATGTGATATCTGATATATCACATATGGTTTTAACTGCAAACCGTCTGTGATATTTGACTATCAGACAGTTTCTACTACAGACCGTCTGTGATAGTCAACTATCACAAATGGTTATGAGTTAATAACCGTCTGTGATAGTAAAGCCTGTTTGTTTCAGCTGTAGATTCTGAGAAGTAACTGGTGAGTATCCAGCTAGTCAGAATCTGGATAACCTCAGCTTCTGGCTACTAGTTCATTTTTTGGATTCTGTAGCTTCTGGCTACTTAGAATCTGGATGAAAATCTAGACTGTTTGGGGGAGCTGCAGATTCTGGGAGTAGCTGCAGCTGCCAGAAGCTGAAACAAACAGGCCCTAAGTATCACAGACAGTTTTGAAAATCGTCGATGATAACCTCATATCATTACTGACCTATAAACTAAGATGGCTCATGAAACCATCTGTGATGACGTTTTTGAATTGTCTGTGATGACATTTTCTGTAGTAGTATGAGATCTATCACATGACTAAGAAAACAAAAATATGAAAAATGGTTGAAACTTAGGAGATAGTTATGGATGACTCCTAGTTCAGATATGGCGACGAAGAAGCTATCCCGTTTGTTTGTTCAGAGGAAGCTATAAGCCATAGGGGGTGTTCTTTTAGCCTGTGCCTAATGGTTTTTATCTGCGTTTTTTGACACGACAGCGGACGGTGGAGGCGCCGACGTGGATGGGGTATACGACTTTGGGCTTGAAAAACCGTTTGGAAAATCTGTTTCAAAGGGCCGTCCTATTTCGATATTTGGTTTTTAATTTTTAAAGAAGCTAAAAACCGAAAGTCAAAAAAAGACAAGAACGGAGCTAGATCTACAAAACCACAAAGTACAAATGGATGGCTTGTATGAGACGTTCTCATTCTCTATATCGTGCTGCTTCTGATGATGCAACAGTAATCTTTCCAAAGCAAAATTGCCCTTTGCTATAGAAGAAGAGAAGGTACAAAAGGTTTCAGCATTCAACTTCAATCTGAGTATTTGACAATCTTGAGAACGACCACGGGAAGTCGGCAACAGAGCCATGCGTCTCTGATGCTCCCCGCGTCAGCGGTGCCGAGCCCGGCGTCAACGTATGCATGCATCTATAAACCACGGCAACTCGTGCCGGCACCGCCGCATGTTGCGGCCAGCCACGGACAACTCAAGCGGTACGCGCGAGTTGCGATATAGCGGGAGCCGGAACAAAGACCCTAAGTTTATGTTTTAGAGTGTTATGTCTTTTGATTTTTGATTTTTAACTAAAATAATATTATAATAACGATTAGTTTTTTCTAAGATGTTTAATTAAGAAAAAATAAAAAATAGGGAAAAACATCATTATAACTTTGATAATACAAAAAAACATGTTAAAAAATCAATATGTTTCAAACAAATTATAGCTTCTAAAAGCCAGAAATCTAATTTTTAAAAATCAGAAACCATGCTGTTTAGAACAGCCGTAGGACAGAAGAACGTATCAAGCCACCTTCCGTGCGCGCGCAGGAGCTGGGTGATCTGTAACCCATATTGAGGCACCCGCTTGGATGATTGGCTGAAAGCTTTGCGTTAGGCAGCAGTAGCACCGTAGGTAGCACTGTGGTGGCGGTACTCCTGACAAAGTGCTTCGATGCTCTTAGAAAGATCCTACGTGAAAATCATATGGAAACCGTGTTGTTTCTTTCAAAAATCCTACGTTTCGAACGTGTTCTTACCATTGGACAAAGAAAAGAATAGGTGGATTTTGTAAAATGTAAATATAGGGGGAATTTTCTCGTTTGGGTTGCTTAGAACTATTGAAATGTTTCCCGCTCTGAAAATCGCTTGGAATGAGCCCTTGGGTAAGTATTTTGGATGAACTAAGAGAGAGCCGAGAGGTCTGATAGCACTGAACTTTACCAATAACATGACACCTAACTATCCCTCTGCATTATCCTCGCATGCAATAATGCGCTATATTCTTATGGTCTTATTCCAAACAGTTTATATCTTTTTACGAAACTGATTTTTAAATAGAGTGAATTCTTAAGATAGTTTATATAAGTTGTTTGTACGAGTCACTGTAAGAATCGCTTCGATTGAAATAACTTCTCAACGTAAGTGCCATTTGCCCTTTCAATCTATCTTACAATCAGTTAAAAGATAAAAACCACAATACTTTTGAACACGATAGAATCAGTGACATGGTTAACCGATAGCCCTAACTAGCTCTGGCGGCCATGCCATTAGCTAGGATTAGGAAAGAAGAGGTCAACGGCTGTATCTACCGAAACTTCCACTCAGACCAAGTAAATACACTTTCGAAATTCTCGTCGACATGAAAAACGTCACCAAACTTTCAGAAACTCAGAAAACTATGTGTACCAACCATCCTTTTGCCAGTGAGAGACAAATAACGGAACGGCCAAATCAGTTCGGCACTTGGGGCCTTCGGCCGAGCCAGGGGCCAGCCAAACCAGGTTAGAGCACCCGAAACCGCGGGCGCTGAGGTGGGTCGAACGCTCGGAGTGGGCCAGGTGCTAGGCGCGAAAAAAAAACCCGGTCCAGGTCGGACGGGGTAACTTGTTGCAAGGACAGCCGCTGCCGCTGCAACTGGTGGTGAAGTAGACCTGGGTGGGTTTTTTTAGTACGTGATTTTTTATTTAAAATTTTAAATTATATCTGTTCATAAGAGAGTGTGGAGACAGACACTTATATGTGATTTTGGCTGATATAGATAAATTCGATAGGGTGTCTACTACAACCAACTTATAGATCCCGTCTTACAAAAATACAACATTTAAAAGCTAATTACTATACCATAAACTAAAACCCACAAGCAGCAAACCTAAAAGAACCAAACCATAGCTTTACTATCTCTTTTTCGTCCCAGCTCTGTACCAATTTTACCCAGTTCTGCTATTTCTTTTTTGTTTAACGAAAGCGAAGGGGAGTAAAAGAAAAAGGGAATTTTTACGGTACATTCTACTGATAGTAAGAGGTAGTAGTAGAAATAAATCTGATCATTGATTTGTGAATGCATAATAGATTTTTCTTTGTAAGTCTAATTTTTTATGAGGGTATTATGAACTTCTCTGAATTTATTATTAATCCTTTCGATTGCCGCCGCCCCCGCTTCTCACTCATTCCCTGCGCCACCGCCGTCTCTATACACGTGCTGTCGTAGCACTTACGAAAATTACTCTTGCGTCATGTTTTTTTTTACAATTTTACCCCTATCAGGATTCTACTACTAGTATCACCAGTGGTAGTATAACTATATCATAATTAATCGGATCTATTGAATCAAAAAAGAATATACAACTTATATTTATTTTAGGGTATCGTAAAAGAGCCCAAGAAAAAATGTCATCTGATAAAGAATGCAAAAGTAGCGAAGTACATTTGGATTTGGAATTTGGTTCTTGCCTGGTCAATTTGTCTCTGCTCATATGTTTTCTGGGAAGTAGTCGTGGATTAATTAGCAATCTTATTGATTGAGGTGGACATGGTCGCGATTCAAGGTTGTGCTGCCAATGCCAGTACGTGCATTTCGTCAGGGATCAATATCGATCCCTTCTTTTGATCTGGAAATGATAAGGCACCATTTGTTTAGTGCAACAGGCCCCAGATAGCTAGCTAGTTGCCTTAGGATTTGAGTATGGTGCCATCAATCTTGATGCTGTGTTCTGGACTTATGGAAGTGGTGTATGTGTGCACCAGTTGGCATTGTGCGGTGTGTGATGAGCAAGATTAAGGAAGGCTTTGTGATGGATTAGGTGAAACGTGCATGTGCCCAGATGTTGGGATGTTCTTTAATTAATGTGCTAGAACACCGTATGGAGCATTGACTAAACCGGAAGCTGCTAGCCCGCGCTACATTGTTGGAATGCATTTCCAACGGTAAGCTACTAGCTCTCGCTACACTGTTGGAATGCATTTCTAACGGTATATTACTTTTCACGAAGTTTCTAGTAGTTTTATGGAGTTTCAGTACATAAAAGATTATGAATGATTCAGATTTCGAGCTTGATGTTTCAATCAGGTTTAGTGTGTTTCAAAAACTAAAAACATCAAGTTTTAGAGAGTTTTATAGGTTTCAAAAATTGAAACTTTGAGTTTCAAAGAGCAGTTTCAGGTTTTAGAAACTAAAACTTCCAGTTTCAAGCAAGTTTTAAAGCTGAAACATCAAGTTTCAGCATGTTTCAAATACGAAACTTAATGTTTCACTGACTTTCAAATCTAAAACATCAATTTCAAGTCAAAACATCAAGTTCACATCAGTATGGAGCTTCTATGAAACTTCAAGGTTCATGTGTCCTCCAATTTTCAGAAAACTGAAGCTTCATGTTTCATACAATTTTGAAGTTTCAATGTTGAAAACTTGACTAAAACAACAATTTTCATGTGATTTTCAAGTTTTAAAAAACTGAAACTTCATTCAAGCTTCAATGTTCAAAACTAAGTTTCAAATTTCAAAATTTGAACATTGAATTTGAAACATGAGTTTCAACTAAGTCTCAAACAAAAAATATTAGAAGATGTAAAACAAGTTTAGCGTGTTTCAATCGAGTTCAAAAGAACTGAGAGTTCAGGCAAGTTACATAAGAAATTAAGAAAGTTCTACCTAACTTTCAGGAAGTTCCATAAAGGTTTCACGGAGCTTTAGCAAAGTTTCACAAAAAGTTTCAAAAATGAAAAATTTCAAGCAAGTTTCAAGACTCCTCGGCCGATTTCCCAATTCCGTTAGCACAACCATGCCTTGCCTCCACGCATAATTGTGCCTATCGTTGAGCCTTGGGCTCACATGTGGCCATGCCTATTGCCGGACATGTGTGCCCGTTGCCGTGTCCCACGATCTGTCGTAGAAGTGGAAGATGGCCGACGGTGTCACTTGCCTTCCCACATGTCACCAAGCTCACTCGTCGTGGCTGCTCTTGCTAGCCGAACTCCTGGTGCTAGCCTTCTCGCACATTGCACGAGCTCTCTTGTAGCCGCCACTCCTCCACACGATCTTTGCCTTCCTACATGCCGTTGTAGGCCTTGGCCCTTACCGGGGGGATTGTGTCAATGCAAATCAGATTTGTGTGCCGGTGAGGTTGGAAGGGAGGCTCTGTGCTCTTCCGTTGTTTTGCTGTAGGTTTGATCCGTGGCTTTGTCCCTGGATCTGCTCAGTGGTGGCGCATAGGCGTCGCATAGCGGTTTCTACAGTGGTGGTCATTGCAGGTAGCGGCTCGTCGTGGAGTTCAAGGGTGGCTATGCTATGGCCTTGAGGCGTGCAGAATCCCGGTGGGTTGGTGGCGGTCTATTTTGTGTGTGGGTAGAGCGTGGGGTGCTGTGGTGGTGTTGGCGAAAGCCTTGCTGGTGATCTTACCGGTCTCGACAACAATGACGCCTTCGGGCGCCATTGTCCTTCCTGGAGGGTTGTCGTGGCACCCCATAGCTCTCATGTTTACTGATCTCTAGGTGAAAACCTTGCCTCGGTGAGGCGGGCGGCGTCGGCGACTCTCGTCGCCTATTTGGAGACGTCGCCTCGAAGGTCCTCTTCTCGCAAAGCAGACCGAAGTTTCGATGGCACAGTCGGATGAGGATAGGGACTTGGTTGAAAGCAAGGACGAAGAAAAAGTGTTGAAACTTAGTCTTTCTAGCTTTTTTCTTAGTCCTTAAGCTCTATTTCCTGTTGTTTTATGCCTCTTAGTTTTGAGGCTTTGAGCCTAAGGGCTCGTGTAACTTTTGGCTGTATATATCCTAAGTGGATATAGAGGCCGGATTTATATCCTTTATCGAAAAAAATGAGATTTGTGTGGTTAGCTGTAGGAGTCATGGTGTGAAGAGTGTGAATTTGGAATATTCAATCGGATACCGTTGTTTCTGTCTAAAATTCTATACTGTATGATAATTTTTCTCAAATAATCCAAGGCCTGATAAAGTTTCATTTGATGCATCCTTTCAAATAAATAAATAAATAAAGTCATATTTGATGAAGCCAACCAAAGGATAGTGGCTTATAGTAATACCTAGTAATAAAAAACGGCTAACTAATTTTCTATAGACTGGCTAAGTAGTTGACAATTTCAAACTAAACTCTAGAAATACGCAAACCACCACTTATGAATGGGTCCATAACATTTAAAAAAAATGAGAAAGAACGGGTTCAAAAACAATAGAGGGTATCGTCGAACACCCCCACCTACTTGAGCTCAAATCCGAATATCTATTTTCTTTCTCAAGTGAATACCATACGTCCTGGCCAAATTTTGAAGGAAAAAAAGAGACAACAGTGTGCTACTGTCCAAGGATCCAACAGGCACTTCTATTTTACTGCTACTACATTCAGTTGTATACACAGGGGCGGGCCTAGGGCCTAGGCTAAAGGGCTTTAGCCTGGGTCCTGACCTAACTAAATCAAAGGGAGTTTACTGTTCATATGGCCCAATCAGTAGTAGGCTTAGCCCAATAGCCCCCCTATCGGCTGGCGAGAAGGTAAAGCCCCTGGCCTGGCGCTACTCATGTTCGGCGATCGCCCCTGCCCACTCCCCCAACCCTAGCCAATAGCCGTTCTGCTTGATTCCGCTAACCGCTGTCAGCGCTGCACCCGTGTGCCACCCCTAGCCGCCAGCTCCATCGCACGCCCACGCCCTACGCCTCCGGGCTCTGGCTCCGCTCTCCGCCACGGCGCGGCGCCACCAATCCGGCCATCCGTCGGTATGCCCAGCGCCCGCGGCTCGCCCCTCCACGGCTCCGCCTCCGGTGCTCCACCGGACATCGGTCGTCGAACTCTGAATGTAATGTCTTCTTAGCTTGACCGACATCTTACCTTCTAGTCTCAGGGCCTGTTTGGAGGAGCTGGAGATTCTGAGTAGCTAGCCTGTTTGGCATATTCTAGCTGTGCAGCTGATATCTTGATAGATGTATTGACTGAAATGCCCTTAGGTGAGTTGATGTCCTGATTATGTATTGATAGAAGAGATATCCATGCTGTAAATTTGTAGTACTTAGTTCAAACATTGAAAAACTAATATTAAAATTTCATGACAATAAATTTGACTCCAAATCATAATTTTAAATATTAATATGGATAATTACCATGTCTCCATACAAAAGGAACGTACAAAAGGTGTTCATAGGCATATAAGGCGCACATATCACCATCAAAAGGAATTTCTATGGTACTATCTATATTCTTGAAGCCATCAAGCCGTTAGCTATGGAATCACGAAAGGCACACATATCACCATCATCTTGTGCTGTGCCAATGTAACCACCTCCTGTGTTTGAATCAACATGTGGAATGTACTCATCATCATCATCACACCTCTCAAAGAGATGGTCACTCAAAGCACTGTCTCGAATGAAATTATGAAGCGCCATACAAGCAATGATGATCTTCTTTTGCCTCTCAACCTTACAGCTTGGCATATGCAATAGAATTCGCTACTTCATCTTTAGCACGCCAAACGCACGTTCAATCACATTACGAAGAGAGGAGTGAGCATGATTGAAGACCTCCTTCTGGCCACTTGGGCGCCCTCCCCGTTGAAACTCCGGCAAGTGATACTTTTGCCCTTTGTACGGAGCGAGGTATCCCTTTCTATTAGGATAACCGGCATCAACTAGATAAAATTTCCCTACAAGAATCAAATCGGATTAATGACAATGTATAAAATGAGAGATAGAAATATATAATTGTATTACCATCTTCAGGGTGTGGGAAATATTCCGAGTACCGAGATAGAGTGTCATTGAATATACGAGAGTCATGGGCAGATTCAGGCCATCCAGCAACAACAAAAATAAACCTCATATCAAAGTCGCAAATTGCCATAACATTTTGAGTAGGATATCCATGACGACCAATGTGTGCAATTTGATCCTTGGCTGGCACTACAACTGGGATATGCAATTGTTGAAATAGGGTGAGAACCGAGAATCTTGAAGCTTTGGGTGCACAGTAGATTGCGACTCCTTTGGTTTTATGTTGTGCTTGGCTAGCTCATTAACACACTTAAGGACTTCTCTGAATTTTGTACTAATTGTTTCGGTTGACCGTTTAAATCGGTTCTCAACTTGGCTAAATGATTGAGGTCCACCACACATCCACAAGAACTTCAATGGAATTACAATCTCTAGTTGATTTCAGACCATAACTTTCTACTAGTGTGTCTTGCAACTTGTAAAAAACTGCAGGAGTCATCCGAAACATACGATAACAATCTTTTGTTACCCTAAGTTGATCCATAACCCACTGATTCCCAGATTTCCGTGGGGTAACTCTTTTCCTTTTTTGGAGATAAGTTTCAGCATGGTGCATACCTATGAGAGCAACTGTTCCAGCAGCTTGTAGAATTAATTTATGACGCTTAACCTCAACTGATGATCCATCACTGTCATTTGAGTCATCACTCTCACTGGATGTGCTCATCTACAGTTCATGAGAAAATTGATAACATGAGAAATGTATATCAACATAACAAAAATAGGTCTGAAACTATACAGAAACATCCAGTAAATTAATCACATGAATCAAAACAATTAGGAATCTAGAGAAGAAAAAGGACACGCACACGTGGGTACATTCAGTGATTAAAACGTGTGACTATGGTGGTGATCGGTTCGGCTGAAAAGCTCATAGCTTATGGCTGAAAACACTGTAGCTGGCTGAAAAAGCACTGTAGCTGATAGAGGCTTATTTAGCATAATTAAATTTTAAAAAATTTAAAAATATAAAAAAATATGTTAGCCCATTACGTATAATACAAACAAATACGGGAAAAAAAGAACCGGCAAAAAAGCTCAACAAAAAGCCAAAAGTTCAGAAAAAGACGAAACTTATGAATAGTGAAAAATAAGCCAGAAGCCAGAAGCCGAAGCCGAGTTATATGAGGTGTAGACTTCCACTCTAATTAGTTATATACTAGTGGATACATCCATGTATGTATATATATATATATATATATATATATATATATATATATATATATATATATATATATATGTGTGTGTGTGTGTGTGTGTGTGTGTGTGTGTGTGTGTGTGTGTGTGTGTGTGTGTGTTAAGACGCTCACGTAGGATGAGTAAATATGTGCGTCCACCGCTGTATTCTCGAAAAAAATTTCAGGCAGCTCTATTATTTCCGGTTTTTCGCGTCATCACGGTGCTGGAGTATCATTAACAGCGCGTGGAGCCGTCGAAACAGATACACGAACCCCCCATCCTGCCTTCCTCAACGCTTTGCTCCACGCGCCGCGCCGGCCGGCGGGCCATACGCTTCTTCTCCATCACGTCCACGTTCGCTCGGCGCGGTCACTCTCCTTGTGCAGTGATTACCCACCACGAGTCGTCATTAGCTATGGAGAACCACAGAATCAGCAGCCGCCCCCGCCCTTGTTTTCTCTACAAGGAAAAGTATCCGCGCGCAGAGACTAAGGCCCGGTTTGGCACAGCTCCACCACCGGCTCCTGCAGCTGTTTAGAGCCGTTTTGTGCCAAACGGGGTAAAACAAAATAGCTCCACCCAAGGAGTCCCTTAAAACATGCTGAGACAAAAGATATGTATGAGATGGAGCTGAAAAAAGTAGCTCCACCCGGCTCCATCCGCAGGCCCGCATGCCACTGCCCTTGTACTTTCGTGAATTTACGCGATCTGCCACCGGCTCTTCTATTCTCCCGTTCCCGTTCCTCTGTTTGGTCTTCTCGTCTTCGACTGTGAAGGGAGCGTCGCCGCCATTAAATATTGGTTGCTAATACTTTGTGTTATTTTAAATTTTAATTTTTTTTGAATTCAAATTTACTCGGATGAAAAATCATGTAGAAACATACAGCTCTTGATGTTACTACAAGCCAAATA
Source organism: Dendrocalamus latiflorus (assembly GCA_017311315.1). NCBI lineage: Eukaryota > Viridiplantae > Streptophyta > Magnoliopsida > Poales > Poaceae > Dendrocalamus > Dendrocalamus latiflorus. Next base: position 23,728,983 of record CM029620.1, read on the forward strand.
GACAGGGGTATATTGGACAATTGACATCTCTCAACCATACATGATAAAACAGGTGGAGCTGTTTTGCCAAACAGTCTACCAAAACAGCTCCAGCTCCACCGGTGGAGCTGTTTGTGGAGCTGAAGCCAAAAAAAACAGCTCCACTTGTGAAGTGGAGCCATGCCAAACGGGGCCTACGTACGTACACGCGGTGTGACGGTGTTTTTTTTCTTCCTTTAGATGTCGCTATTAGGCAGATATCGGCCGCATTCCTTTTTGTTTTTTTAACGGTTTTTAAATTTTGGCTGCTCTCGATAATCATTATTTATTACTTCTTTCATCAACAAGGAAGAAAATTGTTACAAGGTACTGGAAAAAGGGCTGTGGCTTATAGAAGGAAAGACGAGTGATGATTTTTCGAAAGTTGCAAAGGAGGATGGATGCGCGCGCAAAATATAAATCGTTTTTGACTTTTTAGGTATTCAATGCAAGACTCTGACTATGATTTATTATCTAATATACTAGCAAAAATAAAAATAAAATACCTATTATAGAACAATTTTGCAAGACAAATTTAATGATATTATTTTCATATAATCAATTTATATACTTTAATGTATATTAATGGTTAAATATTGAAAAACGTAACTACATAAAACCTACGATAACCTATATTTTAGAACAGAGAAGAAGACTAATAAACAGTAACTAAAATTCATCGCAAAAGAACATGCCATCACGGCCGGACCGCCAAGGTCGCACGCGCGCACACGCGGCTGTCGTTTTACAGCATCGCTGGAACGTTGTTCGGCGGGGAAGAAGGTTCTGGACGTCGTGGCTTCCACGTCGGCAATGAGCCCCTGACGTCGTGCCGAGGGCGCTCGCCTGCTTCACTGGCGCCGTCCACGCGAACGTATGTCGCTGGCTCTGCTTATGGATGGATTAGCTGGATGTTACCACTACGTAGACATCCGGGGTCAAAAGTTGCCGCCGCGGCTGCCACATGGCGCCTGGATGTTACCACTACGTAGACGTCCGGGGTCAAAAGTTGCCGCCGCGGCTGCCACATGGCCCCTTGTTCGCGCGCCAGCCTTGCGTCTGGATCTGATCGAGTCAAAGGCTCTATGCATGCCTGGATTTCTTAATTAGGACGGTGTTGCTCTTGGAAATAATTCAGGTTAATTCAGGTTTATGGCGCGTGTTGCATGACCGGCCCGTAGCTTTTTAAAAGTTGCCCACTTGTTACGAGTAGTAGCTTTGGAGGTCAAATGGCACTTTATTGTCGGCTCCGTGAAAAATTTTGACCGCTACTGTTCGTGATCCGGCGCGGCCGGTCGTCTATGTTCCGCCGGAGAGCGCTGTCCGACGAATGTGATGGGGAGTCGTTGTTGCAGTGCTGTGTGGAGTTCGGCACGGGCAACTGTTAATTTTGGCCAGCTCTGTCTGGCGTGAATGTACCGTTGCCGCCATATGTTGCTATCCGCTTGCCACTTTCTATAGGGCAAGTAAGTACAGTTACTGTTGTTTAGGTACTTGGTTCGGTATTTGTTTCTGTCCTGACTCTGCTTTGTTTAGATACTAGCATGCCAATATGCTGAGTAAGTATTAGGTTCAACGTGAACTTCATGTGCAAACTAACATGCTAGTGGATGCAAAATGTGACCCGATCACGATCCAACTAGTTGCAAAAAGAAAATGGTTATTTTGTCGCTGTTCTTACAAACAAGTGTGGCATTAGATAGAGTTGCATTGTCTAGCAGAGGGAGTCAGTCCAGCCGAGACATGCCCAAGTTTTGTCATAGCCGAAACTTGGGCAAAACAAAATATTGGCAAAAGAACGTTATTTATTTGGATCGTGGTAAGTCAAATTTTAGAGTCACCGAAATTTTGATTAGCTATCTCCTCATCCTCCAATTGTCCGTGCGTGACATTGAATTTCATTCGTGTTACCAAATTTTCGTAGTTGTTATAGAACTTTAGTAGCTAACCAAACAACTAATTTCCGTTGGCACTACCAATTTGATTTGCAATATCAACCTCTTCGAAGTGGAAATTAGCACTAGGCCCAATTTGCTATTACAGTCTTGGGCTGTGCGGCGTGGCCAATACTGTTGTAGGAACGAAGTTGCAAAAGATCTTGTATATCGTTTGGCAAATCACGTTGAATTTATCATTCCTAAACAAGATTAAATTTATCATATTCTGTTTGTTTTCCGGTAGCTACATTCCGTATCTTCTTTTGCTATCTATAACGCAATTACCTCAATTCGCAACACGGTTTCATAAAAAATAAAGTAGCCAAATGAGAATACGTTCACAAGCCGGTTAACCCAACAAGATTATCATAATCCACTATAATGTCACTAAAGCCTTAAGCTAAACAAGTGCCCGCATGTTCGATTCTCCTCGGAGCATGGAATGGGTGTGTGAGGGAGGAGGTAATTAACATGTATATTACTATATGTACATTCCCTTGGTTGACAGAGTAGGGAGTAGTCCGTGACACAAAATGCAATCAATGGAAGGTCATGGAGCCATCAGCCATGGACTGTGTCACTGTGCAGCCTGCAAATCACAAGCTTAGAAGCTTTCCAACCCTTAACCCGGCCTGCAGAAGCTGAGCGCTTGGAAGCGATCCGATCAAAAGCCATCGAACCCACCCAACGAGTCAGACCCAAGCCGAGTCATCAAACCCACCCGTCCAATCCATCTCAGCCGCCCATGTGCCACGATCCAATGGCCAGAAATTCACGACATTTTCCTCCAAACCATCTCACCACAAAGATAAGAGGAGGAGAACAATAAACAAAGCACGTGATGGGTAGCCGTCACATCGTCGCGGCCCACAAAAGTCAGGAGGATTCCTTCCGAGTTCCGACCCCTTCACAGCTCTCGCACAACTCAACGCGCCAAACGTCTCACTCGTCGTATATATACACACCTCCTCACCTTCCCCTCCCGTATCATTCATTCATCCATTCACTCGTTCGATCGGTGCCTTCAGATTGCGCCAATGGCTAGCGCAAGAAACGCGGTGGCGGTTGCGTCGCCTTCTTCGTCCTACTACTCGTCGGCGCCCGACGGGGAGATTCTCCGGTCCCTGCACCGCCTGGCGCGGGACCTGTCCGCCGCCGAGGCGCCGGCGCCGTTCTTGCGGGCGGTGTTCGCGTCCGTGTCGAGGCGGGCGAAGCTTCTCGTCGCGGTGTTCGATGACCTGATGCAGTGCGGGGGGTTGCCGCGGTCGGCTTCGCTGTGCCTGCGCGAGGTGCTCCTGGTGCTGCAGCGGTTCAAGGCCGTCGTGGCCGACTGCTCGGCGCGCAGCCGCATGCGCCTGCTGCTGCAGTCGGACGAGGTGACCGCGCGGGTGCGGGAGCTGCAGCACGACCTGGCGACGCTGCTTGACCTCCTCCCTGTGCCCGAGCTCGGGCTCGCCGACGACGTGGCGGACCTCCTCGCCCTCGCGTCGCGCCAGTGCCGGCGCCGCTCGCAGGCGGCCGCGGCGGAGCAGGAGCTTAAGGCGAGCGTGCTGGCGCTGATCCAAGAAGTCGAGCGGGAGATCGTACCGGAGCGGGAGAGGCTGGAGGGAATCCTCGAGGAGGTGGGCATCAACGACCCGGCGAGCTGCAGCGACGAGATCGAGATCTTGGAGCGGGATATCGGCGACCGCGTGGCGGAGAGGTGGACGTCGGCCATGATTGCCCTCGTCGGCCTCCTCCGATACGCCAAGTGCGTCCTCTTCGGCGCAGCCACGCCGCGGCCGTTGGATTCCAAGGTGGATCTCGACGACGATGGCGCCGAGCCTCCGGCGCCGCCGCCGGACTTCCGGTGCCCCATCTCTCTAGATTTATTGAGCGACCCGGTTGTGGTGGCCAGCGGCCAGACATACGACCGCGAGTCCATTACCCGGTGGTTCGGCTCCGGCAAGTCGACGTGCCCCAAGACCGGTCAAGTGCTTCCCAATTTGGAGCTTGTGCCCAACAAGGCGCTCAAGAACTTGATCTCGCGGTGGTGCCGGGAGAACGGCGTCGCCATGGAAGGATGCGAGCCTGGCAAGCCCGAGCCGGCGCCGGTTGTGACTGCGAACAAGGCGGCGCTTGAGGCGGCGCGCATGACCGCGTCGTTTCTTGTGAAGAAGCTCTCGGTCTCTTTCTCCCCTGACGCCGCCAACCGCGTGGTAAACGAGATCCGGCAGCTCTCCAAGTCTGGCTCCGACAACCGCAGGTTCATCGGGGAGGCCGGCGCCATCCCGCTTCTCGTGCCGCTGCTCCATTACGAAGACGCCGCGCTCCAGCTCAACGCCGTCACGGCGCTGCTCAACCTGTCCATCCTCGAGGCCAACAAGAAGCGCGTCATGCACGCCGAGGGCACCATGGAGGCGCTCTGCCACGTCATGGGCTCCGGCGCTACGTGGCGCGCGAAGGAGAACGCCGCGGCCACTGTGCTCAGCTTGTCAGCCGTCCATTCGTATCGCCGCCGGCTTGGCCGGAACCCACGTGTGGTCGAAAGGGTAGTGCTTCTCGTGCGCACTGGTCCCTCGAGCACCAAGAAGGACGCGCTAGCCGCGCTGCTGTGCCTGTCCAGCGAGAGGGAGAACGTCGGAAAGCTCGTGGAAGCAGGCGCCGCGGAGGCGGCATTGTCAGCAATCAGCGAGGAGGAGACCGCGGCGGCGGTACTGCTGTCGTTGGCCAAGCGCGGAGGAGCAGAGGCGATCGTCAACATCGACTGCGCCGTGGCGCGGCTGGTCGCCGAAATGCGTCGCGGCACGGAGTTGTCAAGGGAGTGCGCGGCGGGCGCGCTGGTGCTGCTGTGCCGGCGCGTGGGCGCCGCCGCGGTGACGCAGGTGATGGCGGTCTCCGGCGTGGAGCGGGCGATATGGGTGCTGATGGGCACCGGCACGGACCGCGCGCGGCGAAAGGCCGCGTCGCTCGGCAGGGCATGCCGGCGGTGGGCGGCCGCCTCGGCCGCCAACGCGGAGCAAACCACGGAATGCCCCACCCCTGGCGTCGCGCCGACGGCCATGATAGCCTCGTGAATTCCACTACATTGATTAGTAGGAGCAGCTTAAAAATCAAAAATTTTCACCACAATTCTTGCACAAAATTTGTTTCTTGCCTTATAGGCTGTCACGATTCTTTGGTCCCTGGGACAGTGAGTAGTTGATCAACTGTGCATATAGTAAGATTCATTGCCTCGTTTTTTAAAATCAAATCTTGTTACACACTTGTCTCGAGAAATACAAAGGAAAGAAATGATCACTTTGTGATAATTCTTGCTTCTTCCAATCAAACGTAACAACTGTGCCCGTGAATGATTGTTCGCTTTGCCGAGGACCAAATTGCCAGCCTTTCCCGGCCGTCGGCTGGGGAAAAAAAGAAAGAAGAAGAAGAAGAAGAAGAGAAGAAAAGAGGCGGGGAGTGCACGGTACCTAACGAATATGTCGCGAGGCTAGAGATGCTCGATGAGAGGGGCCACCTAGCCAAGCCGAAATAGCTTTGCGTTCACCGGCTTTTGAGCAGAAAGGCCGTAGCTTTGCCTTCTGCCGGCCAGCCAGCGCGCATCCATCCTAACGAATGGTGATATCTCGCATGTTTCGGCATTGACATCGCTTGATGCCATTCTTGTCTTCCCTTTCGAGGAAGTAAGATGCTCTACGTACTATGGTGTTATTGCCTATCATTTGCTGAATTTGACTTGTGCGGCTTGCCATTGGTGTTCCAAGCTGGCTGGTGTACGCGTAATGGGCAAGATGGTATGCCTTTCCTTTCAAGGGAAGTACTGCTACTAGACCACTGGTGTAACATATGGCGTTCCTTGTCATACTCAGACAGCGCCATTAACAAGTTAAGAACATGTTTGATGCTTCAGTAGCTTTCCAGCCCGTGTGGCTCTCTCGCTGCCACGCTTCTACCTCCTATTCTAATCAGTCAAGATCTCACGTTGCTTCGTCTTTGAATTGACAGAGTACACATTTGCAACCAGATGTTAATAGTTTGGAGAACCCGGCCACCAAACTACTTCATGTGTCGTTATTTTCTGCTACATACTTTTCTCCGTAGCCAAGACTGCTTCTTCTTGCATAAAATGCAGCCATTGACGCTCGTCACCTGGGAGTACATACCCTGATTGATCTGCTAGGTTGCAATGTATAACACGCGTTCGTAGGACCTGCATCTTGTTGGTGTATCACTTACGCTGTTCTTTTACGAGAGTTAGGTAACAACCGCTAATGGCATGAACCGGAGAGCACATAACGTCAGTGTTTTATTTTTGGAACATGACAATTGACAGCTGATGTTGCGTTGCCTAAAATGAATTGCTGCTGGCCAACTGAGGAAGGAGGCCGGGATATTTTGTAAGGTAAGCGGTCAATTAATGGTTCTATTACAAAAACAAACAGCGATTTTCACTTTGCTCAAAGCTGTTCTGCGAGGAAGGCAACACATGCGCATCAGAGAGGGATGCACATCTGAAACCAGGTAGGACATGTCATGTTTTGAGATCACTTCAATTTCGATGGTCGTTTTTTTTTCTAATAAGCTGATTATATTGGCACCTGATAAATCTTGATGAAAAGCAATTCAGACATGTTACTTTGGCCTTTTTCTTAGAACTGGACGTCATCATCTTATCCGCATGCAGAATTTTATACGAGCTTGTGCTCTCCAGACCGATGAACTCTGTTTTGACTTCGTTGACATGGTGGGTTTTGTTATTTATATAGCCTGATATGCATGCTTACCAGCTCGGTTGTGGACTCAGGCCATTTTGCTGTCAGATAAGAATTAAGACCATGCAGATTTGACCTACTTAACTAATATGTATTTGCATCTGTAAACCGATTTAGATTATAAGTCATCCACGTGCAGCACATGACTTGTAAACCTGGAGATGATAGGCCCCGATCAACTCGGCTTTGGCTTTTGGCTTATTTTTCACTATTCATAAGTTTCATCTTTTTCTGAACTTTTGGCTTTTTGTTGAGCTTTTTTGCCGGTTCTTTTTTTTCCGTGTTTGTTTGTATTATACGTAATGGGCTAACATATTTTTTTTAAATTTTTAAATTTTTTAAATTTAATTATGCTAAATAAGTCTCTGTCAGCTACAGTGCTTTTTTTCAGCCAGCTACAGTGTTTTCAGCCATAAGCCACGAGCTTTTTGGCCGAACCGATCACCACCATAATGATGTGATCTTTGACCTGTTTTTAATAACTTTTTCCCTAAACAAGATTACGCTATTAGACCAAGATTGTCAGTACTGCTAAGGGACTCAAAAGAAATTAACCAGGTAGCTAGGTGATTGTGCTGAAAACCTTGTAGATCCACGTGATAACAGCCGGGGGGACCTGGACGAACGACCGGCAGGACGGGCAGGTGCGCCTCCTCGTCAGCCACTCGTCGATGCAGCCGGCGTGGAAGGCGTGGCGGCAGCCTCGCAGCCGCCGGCACCTCTCGCCGTCCTGCATCTGCTCCAGGCATATGCTGCACTTGTCGCCGCTTCCCGTGCCGTCGCTGCTGTAGGAGAACTCGGGGATCCTCTCCAACTCGTCGGGCGATAAGCCGTCCTCATTGCCATCGTCGTCGTCTCCATCGCTGCCGTCGTCTTCCTCCTCACCATCATCAGTGTACCAGACGTCGTAATGAGAGTCTTTGTCGTCGTCTTCCTCAACGTCATCAATGTACCAGTCGTCGTAATCAGAGCCTTCGCCGCCGCTGTCGTCGTCGTCTTCATCACCATCATCTGTGCACCAGTCATCGTAGTCAGAGTCTTCGCCGACGCCGTGGACGTTGCCGCAGAAGCAGGTGAAGGCAGCGACGGCGCCGATCAAGAGCGAGAATCCAACTTCGGCCGTAAACTCGGCAAGCGGCATTGCTCTGGCGCCCACACTGCTACACACGACCACCACCGGATGGATTAGTTTGTGCTTTCTGTTGTGATGTTGTTATATTTGTGAAGCATTAGGATCCGGATTTGTTTAGGTAATTAAACAGAACGTGAAATAGGCGGATTCTTCCCCCTTTTTGGCTTAATCTGATCTAAACAAATTATCTTTTTAAAAAGAGGAAATCTAAACAAATTATCTGAACAGAATGTTCTCAAAGTTGAGTTTCCACGACAAGCCAAACGCCTATATTGCGCCGAGGTCTAAAGGGGCCCTTTTTATCTACTTTGAGGTCCATTGGATTATGGCCTTTTAGGCTAACTAGTAGTGTGCCCGTGCTAACGCTACGGTAAAATACAAAACAAGATAAAATTTGTAAAAAATAAAACGAACAATCAGATTCATTAAGATTCACGTCTCATATTGCAGACAGTGCAATGCTTAGCAAGTCAACAATAAGTTCAATTTATATACTAATATGCATGAAACAAGCAACGACAAATCCACAATGTGCAGCTCGGTACTCACAACAGTACACTTGATTCTATCATGTATTAGGAAGAATGATGTCTAAAATTCTCAAGAGTACTACGTTTTGAACCAGTCTAGGAAGATTTGTCACAAGGGTTGACGAATAGTCATATCAGAAATGAGAACCTAAAACGAGATAAAATACCTGGTATATCTCAAAACCACATTCTTCACATGTATAAACAGCCACCTGCATTAAGGGCTTCACATCCGAGCAGCGAGTCACAATTCCAGATATTTTCACAAGCTGTCCGATGTTGGATGCCTTCACTTGCCTGATGGTGAGTGGAGTCACCTTTGAGAATGCCTTGATGTAAACCTCACTGCAATGTCAAAAAACACTTCACTTTTAGATAAAAGATCAACGCAGCCCAATCAACGGATAGCATTAGAAAAAGCATATATAAGAGCACAAAGAAAGTTCTAGCAAGAACATAAGGTGGCAAATGTCCAGATCACATCAGAATGCTTATCACATTGCATTATACAATATCCATGGAAGCACAAACTATTGCAGGACATGTACGAATTCTTTCAACCAGTCAGCTGGGGAAGGCTACTATTGTTAACATGCTCCCCACACCTCGTCGTTGCTTGCCCGCCTGCTAGGTCGTAGAGATTAGTTGGTCTATGCACAATTGCAGGTAAAAGATACACGTCCCAATTCACAATATGGTGAGAATTAAACTTATACTAATATTTGAAACCAAGGTACCAAACAAAACAAGAAGTGCAAGGAGTCCAGGACACCCAAGGCTAGAATCTGAGGAAGATTACCAGTCATCATTTGACCCACTTGGTGAAGTGTACAATGCTCCGTTTGCTCTCCAAGTTTCAATCAGATGCCTATTAGATGAATTTTCCATAAGCTTGGCGATGCGTTTATTATGTAGTATGACAAGTGGCCATTTTCCATTATATCTATCTTGCAGCTCTGTTACAACAGCATCCAGCTGCTCTATATTAAGCATGACAAATGGAACATGAATTAGCACAAATTACTTCATTGGCAACATAAGCATGTTGAAATTCAGTGTAAGATGATGCACAGACCTGAATCAAACTGAAACCGCCCTCTGCAAAATTTTGTTGATAAAGTGCAATATTTGCACCATCAACTATAGCTTTGTATTCTTTATGTGCTTCCAACCACTCCTAGAGAAGTCATATTGTTCAACTTGTAAGTGACAAAATAACTATGTTTTAATATTTACAGATGGATATTCTTTCAAATACAAGATCCAGACAAATGAATATAGTATATGAAACATAATTTGATTGGTGCCTAGTTATTTCCTTAAGCTAGCTTTAGTTCCTAGACATGCCATGCTTTAGTTACAAATGTAAAATTAATGGATTTGTCTAAATATTAGGACCAGTTACTTGAGCAAGCTGCAAGCAATTAATGCACAGGCATGACAAGCATCCACAAGGTCCTTAAGGATGACTCAAATGTGTTAACACAGCAGCAGTTCAACTTCTCTGAAGGAGGTGAAAATCATGGTTGATAAAGAAGCTTGTCATATTACCTATTAAATTTGGCCACATTATATCACCGTTAGTAGCTATTTGAACAAAACATTGAGGCACACTATCTCCACGTCTAATTTTCCCATCTTAGTTCTTAGTGATCACACAAAGCCATGCTACTGATTGAATTAAACCAAGCAAATGCATGATCTTACTGTCACGCTTGCCTGTAAACTAACTGCAAATTCCAGATATCTACAGAAATACCAATACAGAGACAAATTAATACAGAGGATATACACCTGAAACAGGCTGAAATTTGTTTTGGTCTCCCTCTCAAGGGCCAACCCAGCAACAGAATCAGCGAACCTCTGTGTCTCCTCCATGTCAATATCAACACATGCTAGCTGGCATCTGCATCCCCCACACTCACCATCCGCCCCAACTCTCACCCGCTGCACCATCCAAGGGCCGTTTCCAAGCCACCCAAGCTGATGGCACCCGCCACCGTTTGCCACAATGGCATCTTTCACCTGACCGGCATCCCACTCGGCCTTACCAGCCATTGCCGCTCTCTTGCTCTGGAACCAACCTTCCAACACCTCTGCAGTCTCCTCGCTCACGCAATCCACAGCACGCCTCAGCTTATGCATATACTCATACACCTTGTCGGCGTCCCCCGCCTTCGCACTGACATCAAGAAGTGCAGCAAACTCGGGCTCCTCAGGCCAGACAGCGGACACCGCCATGTGGGCCTCGACGGCGTACGCCTTGTCGACCTCCCCGGCGCGCCGGAACGCTGCGAGCACGGGGCTGTAGGAGCGGAGGCACGGGGAGAGGCCGTATTTTTCCTTCATGGTGGCGACGAGCTCGAATGCCTCGTCCGCGCCGGCGGGGTTGGTGGCGTCGGAGGCGGCGACACGGGCGAGGGAGGTGATGGTGGCCTCGGAGGGGGAGGCCCCGGCCTCGAGCATGTGGGAGAAGACACGGCGGGCAGCGGCGGCGGCGCTGGGGAATGACGAGCTGTCGGCAGTGGCGAGGAGGTGGAGGAGCTGGTTATACTGGTGGGCAGCCAGGCGTGGTGCGGAGGCTGCGTCGAGGTCGGAGACGGCGGAGTCGAAGGCGGCCATGGCTTGACGGTCGCGTGCTCGGACTGGATCTCCTTCAGCGCTTCGAGCGCCTTCTCGGCGTTGCTCTCCTGCCAGACCCCGACCACGGCGTTGATGATCAGGATGAGGAAGATGACGAGCGGCTCGACGAAGGCGGTGGCCCCGACCTCGCCGCCCTCGGCGCCGCCGTAGAGCACGAGCACGAACGACACCACGGCCGCGGCGAGTAGGATGCACACGAGCGTGTCGTCGAACTGCTCGAGCACCAGCTTCCACACCGACGGCGCCGCGTGCCGCTCCAGCTCGTTGGGCCCGTACCGCAGCCGCGCCGCCGCCTCCTCGGTGCTGAGCCCGCGGTCCGCCGAGACGCCCAGCTCCACGAGGCACTCGCTCGACGTGCGCACCCACGCCGGGAAGGCCGGGGTGGCCGGCTCCGACCCGGAGGAGTCGGATCCGTCCCGGCGCTTGCCCTCGTCTTGCCCGCCCTTGCCCATTGGTCGCGACCTGAGGTTCGAACGGAGAGGAGTGGCCCCTAGGGTTTCCTGCCGCGGCGGCGGCGAGATCGCATGAAACCGGAACCCTAGATGGGGATGGTGGCGGCGGCGACCAAGAGACTGGGAGAGGAGGCGATTGGCAGCTGTAGGGCGAGAGGGCGGCGGGAGGGAGAGGCGTAGGAGCGAGGTTGCCGTGGCTGCCGCCATGGGTAGGGAAAGAAGCGACGAAACCCTAACCGTAGGAGAGCGAGAGAGGCGACGAAGGCCGAGACGAGCCAAGACGGTTATCGCGGGGTGGAGGCAGCGTCGGGGCGTGTGCGTGGGCGCGGGGTAGGGTTCTGGGTTCAATGATGTGCATGATCCGGATAATTTTGGCCTTAGGATCTTCAATGAGTAAGAGAAGAAGACTTGAGGAGAGATCCAGGCCATTCATTTGTATGAAGTTGGATTATTTTGGTACACAAATCTGGGTGGACTTAGATTAGGTATGACTATGGGGTGGTTGAGGGGGGTGGATTTAGTAAAGAAAATTTTGGTGTATTATAGAGGGGTAGAGATGATGTGCATGGTTCATATCGATTATGTAAGCACAAATTTCCGGACCTACACGTCGACATCTTGGAATGCACTAGTCCGCATGAAATCAACCAAAACTAAACGACATTTGATGTTGCATTACATCCTGCTGGATGCCTGGATATATAGCCGACTGCGAAATGAAAGAGAAGAATATTTCAAAAAAAAGAAGAGAAAAGAACACATGAGCTCCAGCTTAATTTCCTCGTCCAATAGCACCTAATTAAGCACATTTTCTGATTTTCATATTGGTCATCTTAGATGTTATACCACGGTTTCTCGCCCCAGTGCTCTCGGGGCTTTAGCCCTAGGTTCGGGATCAAAAACATACAAAACACTAAATAAAAATATTAAATTTAGTATATGATATAAAGGACCTAGTCTATAACATGCATTGGCCTAATTCAGGCCGTGGGCTAATTCGGATCTGCCCCTGGTTTATCGTCCCCAACCTTACACCAGCTTGCCTTCCATGGAGAGAAGCTCTCATAGAACTTTAAGACGTTGACCTCTGCCGTTTCGGCCATGATGCTGCGCCACTTTGGAACGTGGATGCTTGGGGGAAAGAGCATGACAATTTATTTAGTTTTACAGAATCTGTACAGAACTTTTAATGAGGTGACTATGGGAATGTGCACGAATCTCAATGAGATCATCCAACGTGTACGAAGAGTCGTGTGTAACGCGCTCCGAAACTTTTAAGTGTAGATGAAAAGTTTCACATGTTGGTGCATGCATAGATTGAGCTTAAGACCCAAATCCCTACATGGCCGGCAAGAAAGAAAGCACTAAACAACAACGATACGAGGCAGTAGGCAGAGACCAGAAACAAGAGATTAAGGTGCCGTTTGGTTAGACTGAAATAAGCTGGTTTATAACTGAAATTGTATTATAGATGGTTGAAAATTATACTGTAGTTAATGGTGATTTATTTGGCATAATTAAATTTAAAAAAAGTAAAAAATATGTTAGCCTATCACAGACAATGCAAATGAATACGGGAAAAAGATCCGGCAAAAAAAATAAAAAATCAAAAAGACAGAAAAAACAAAATTTATGAATAGTGAAAAATAAACCATAAGTTCAAGTCGAAATGAGCAGGACATAAGGGTGCTCACTAAAGGTTCAACTTTTAGGTTCTAGTTTGGGGCTTCTAACTTTTTATTTTATTTTTTATTTTTTTGGCTTTCTGTCTTCTTTTTTCTTTTTGTATTGTCTGTAATGACATAATATTTTTTTAAAATTTTAATTACACTGATAAAACTAACAATAGTTAGAGTACAAAAAAAACATCTACAGTACTAGAGATGGCAACGGGTAAATACCCATCGGGTATTGCCATTTCATACCCGTACCCGCTAGGTGTAAATTTACCCGTCGGGTTACCCGTATCCGCATGCGGGTAGGAAAATTTACCCATACCCATACCCGCCCGGGTATTACTACCCGACGGGTAACCCGTACCCGCAAGCATACCCGGTTCAACACATAAGAATATCATCAATTTAGACATTCATTAATCATACATGCCAAGCACAAAAGCGTCTAATGATCAAAATTAGTACATCACATAAACATACTTGACATGACCATATCAACATATGACAAACAAATAAACAATCAACAACAAGTAGATAATAAAATTAACATTTGAGTGGGATGTCTAGTTGTCTAATGCGGGTATTCATTACCCACGGGTAGGCGGGTATGGGTAGTATATACCCACACCCGCACCCGCCTACCCGGCGGGTAGAGGATTTCGCCCAATAACGTACCCATGGGTACATAAAATTTTCCATACCCGTCTCTTTATCGGGTAAAACCCGTCGGGTATTCGGGTATCGGGTACCCATTGCCATCTCTATACAGTACTAAATAAACCTACAGCCAGAGTTAGAGCAAGTTTAATAGTATAGATAGCTGCTACCTCCAATACATTTCCATGTCATCAAAAGATAATGATGCAGCTAACTCATACAATAAGCTGGCTATAAGTTGTCTCCACAAGAGCTCTCAATCATTTAATACATACATGGGTATTGATAATTTAATACATGCATGGGTATAGCAGTTAGTTCTATTGGTACATGCATAGATAACGCCTCTTTTCCTGTGCTATAGTCTGACTCTTGCATGGGAGCCGGCTTGGCTCTCTCTCTCCTTTTCTCTCCCCTCCACATAGGACTATGCTGACATGGATTCCTTTGTAGCTAGCACAGTCAGCCTTATTAAACTTGCTCTAAGCTCTAATGACCATCCCAAGATATTGTAGCTACCTAACCTACACTACACTAGAGCTACAACAACTGTTGTAAACAAAAATTGGAAATGGGCCATCCTCTCATAAAGAACTGGATGCATGCCAAGATAGAGAAAAGACATTAACCAAAGCTTGGAGATTCGCCACAGTGTCCTCGTTACCGAGCAGCCTTATCGTCCGTCTATCCGTCCCTTCCTCCGGCCTTGGGAGCCCACCGGTTTTTGTATATGAGCTTTCAACGTGTACAGCAGGCCTGGAAAGGATGTTGTCTCATTGACTGTTGTAATATGACTAGGATTGCCCATCTTTTGCTAACATTTTATTCTTTCGGGTTAACAAAATATAGGATAGAAGGCAACGCTTTCTCTCTGTTTTTTTTTTTCATTTTTGATCTGTAAATTGAGCTGCTAATGAATCCGCATCATTCGTTGGCTCTATATGATATTTCTTTTTCTTTGAAGCAAAAAATAACAAGGTTTGAGATCTCATATCTATTTATCTTTTTGTATACGAGTAGAATTTCATTGCATTGGGTTGTTTCTTTTGAGATTTTTCTGACATTCTGAAAATCTTTATTTGCAGAACTAGCCTTCCTTTGGCATAATTTACAATCAGGCCCCCTCTTGGGCACTTGGTCCCACCGCCGGATCATGTCTAGTAACTTTATAGTATATTCTTGTGCTATTTGGATCAATTTAGAATCATGCATTCTCTTAAAACTAAAATAGATAGCTAATTTGTGCTGTCTGGATAATCAAAAGTACCAGAGTGTAAACGGCGATACTTCTACTTTCCAGAAGTTCCGTCAAAACGAGCAGTATGTTTTTTTCTAGAGAGCACCCTTGGAATCACTTCGTCTTTATGGAGAACAGAAGTACCGAAGTTTCAACGGTACAACTATTGTAAAGCAGTAGTATCGCAACCCTTAAACGGTACTTCTGGATCACGAAAGCTTCAAAAATTCGGGCGGTACTTTTTCAGAGATCGCTAACTTTTGACCTCGAAGCAAACTGAAGTACCATGCCGAAATTTCAGAACTTCCGAATATCGGAACTACCGCGATTACAACGGTGGTAGTACCACACTAACTTTCAACGGCTGGTTCAGAAACTCTAAAATAGTTGTTACTGTTGTGTTAGAACAAGTATGGTAGTACTAGCTGATGAATGACGGTACATCTGCTCACCCTGATTTTTTTTCAAGGATTGCCCTATAACAGCTAGTTTTGGTTGGTGCGGGTATAAATACTCCCCCATCTACTCAAGGACAGAGGTAAGAGACTCCATTGAATATCCTTAAGCATTGAGTATTCACTCCATACCTCAATTTCACATTTTGCATTTATTTGAGGTGGTTGAGCCAAATCAAGTGCATACATCTTAGATTGATCCTTTTGGTATTTGATCGCGTCAAGCGAAGCTGTGATTTATTACTCTTGGTGCTTGCTGGCATCTAGACGGTTTGGCAGGAGCTTTTGTGGTGACTTCTTCAAGAAAGTTGTAAAGAAGCCCAGCGCCGACTTGTGAGTGGTTTGGTGTCCATCATCTCTGGAGCGGAGGAAGGATAACCACTAGTGGATTGAGGATCTGATGATTCGTGGAGCCAGTCTAAGTCACTTGGGCTTTCCTCAACGTGGATTACAGGAAACCAGCAAGTTTCTGAACACCATGGTAAAACATCGTGTGTCAATTGATTATTTCTTTATCTCTTCTTTTCACTCTTGTGTTTCTAGCATATTGTGATTGTCATATTTATTTGTGCTAGAGTTATTCTTGTAGAGACTTGTACTTGTAATGCCTTAGACATAGTAGTATTGTGTAGGTTTGAATTGCTTTAAAATCTTGCTAGACTAAATTGTGGTAATTGTTTTATTTGATGGTAAGATAATTTTTTGAACATCCTATTCATCCCCCTCTAGTCGATTATTCTTGATCCTACAAGTGGTATTAGAACTTAGTCTCTCGTTGATGTAGACTTAACCTTCTAGAAAGAAAAAGATGGTTAGTGAGGGGCTTGCTATAGGGAAGGCACCTCTTTGTGATGGCTCTAATTATTCTTATTGTAAAATTAGAATGTCTATTTATTTTAAGACCATGAGTCCGAGCATATGAAAAATTGTAAATGAGGGTTATGTCATGCCTCTTGATCTACTATATCCCATGGAACAAGAGGGACGTAATGTTCTATTTGACGCTTTAAACGCAGAAGGGTTCGATAGAGTGAGTAATTTGGAAACTGCTCATGATATTTGGACCACCTTCTCGGAAATCCACGAGGAAACATCCGCGGTTAAAGAAGCCAAATTGCATAGGCTTCGGATCAAATATGAGATATTCACAATGTTGCCTCATGAGAATATAAATAAAATGTATTCTTACCTCAACAACATTGTAAATGAGCTCAAAGACCAAGGCACGACACTAATCAATGTTGATATTGTGATAAAGATGCTTAGAATCTCGCTGGAGAAGTATGAAACATTGGTAACACTATTTCTCAACTCGCCTAAGTTGACAAGGATGACATCGACATAACTTTTGGGCAACATCATAACAAATAAGTTGTATAAGAAGGATAAAGAGGAGCTCTTGGAGCAATCCTCTTCCAAGGGTAAAAAGATCATCGCTTTCAAGGCTAAAGCAACGTCAAGTGAAGAGTTCGAAGATGATGATGACGACTCCAAGGAGGAATTGGCTCTCCTTGTGAGGAGAATAAATAAATTCATGAAGAGGTGCTCAGACCGAAGTGCTAGTCATGAAAAAGGAAAGATAGGGCTTTGACAATAGTAGCTCACAGACCGGTACTTAATTTGATTTAGGCTTAAACCACATACCCCATGTGCCCGACAACCAACACTGTGTCACCGAACAACAGTGCATGCCTGCACCCACCATCTAACCATTAGCCTAAGTCTAAACCAGATTTTATATTTTATTTCAAAATATTTCATAATTCTTCTTGACTCACCGAAGTCAACAATACATTTGAAAACTTTATCATTTTATGTGAAAAAGAGTATCCCAACCTAGAGTTATATATATGCAGGTCTAATCATTTGCTACAAAAATTCTCTAGTCATACTAGTGTACTAACTAGAGTTTTATTCTAGGGTGACAAGGTATAATGTTGCACATGGTCAAAGGTGTCAATAACAATTGGAAATTAACTAAGTTTGAAACGGGAATTGAAATACTTGAATAAATATATGCATACAATATAATTTAAATCAACATAATTTTATTTTATAATCTGGGATCAACATAATCAAGGAGTGAGATTTGCCTTGCTCTACAGTCTGGTGCGAGTCGTCGTCGAAGAATTCTTCCGAATCGTCGCAGTCTACATGTGAAAATATCCAAGCAAACTCAAATAAAATCTAAATAAATTTAATAAACTCCAAATAATTAAGAGGAGGGCATAAATGTATAGATTGGAATTTTTGATAAATTTAGAAATTTGAACAGGTCCAATCGAAGTTAGGATGAAGGAGAACGGGCTCTCGAAAGTTTGAAATCAGATAAAAAGAATAAACTAAATTTCTGGAATTATTTTTTTTAAAGGAAAAGGGGTTTATGATGTCAATAGGGCTTTTTCTTTTTCGGTTGAATTATTTTTCTACTGGAAAATTAGGTTTTGACATCATGCTGACGTCAGCCTTGGTTTGACCGAGGCTAACCAGTGGGCCCAGTCTACCGTGGACCAGGTCCATGGACCACGGGGAGGGTGAGGTGGCAAGGGGGATTGTGTGGCATCCAAGTGGCAGGTGACTGGGCCTATTTTGCTGATGTGGCTAACATGTGTCCGACACATGGCGGATGACAAGGCGAAGACGTTGATGCGGCACGGTTGAGCTAACTGGGCGGCTAGATGCTTGCGTGGCACAGCACATGCCGCTGCGTGGCATGCCATGTGGGCTATGCCGTTTGAGGTGGTCTCGCCGGCGAGGGCGGCACATGGGACCCGATGGTCACCTGCGGACGGAGGCACAGCTGGGGTCGACGAGGGGTGGAGGAGGAAGAGGGGCACGCAGGGATTCCATTGTTACCTGGCGCGGAGCTCGGCGGGGTACGCAGGCAGCCGACGGCGAGCGAAGATGGCAATGGTGCAAGCGTCGCCGGTGAAGTCGAGCCCTTGGTGGCGCTTTTCGATGGAGGAGGGTCGGGCGAGGACCGTGAGCGCACGTGGAAGACAATGATGCCATTGTCAAGGCTCGACGGAGCTCTGGTCGCCTGGAATCGCTCGCCGGCGGGGGACCGAGCTCAAAAACGGAGGGCACACAGCGCGAAAGAGGTGGAAGAGCGGAGGGTGAGGTGGTGCAAGGGTAGAGGGTGCTCGAGGGTGGTATTTATAGGGGAGGGGCGGCGCTGGCGAGCTAACTGTCGTGTGAAAATGGCAACGGCAGTGACCGTTGCGGAGAGGAGATGCGGGAGTGGGGAAGCTACTCGGTTTATATTGCCAGTTCTCCTGGCCACAGGGTTTACAATAACAACAACTTATCTCTACTAGTATAGTGCCCGTGCTAACGCTACGGTAAAATACAAAACAAGATAAAATTTGTAAAAAATAAAATGAACAATCAGATTCATTAAGATTCACGTCTCATATATTGTATAACCAAATATTTTTGTCACATAATGAATGTCACATAAATACGTGACCGGTCGGAACCACCCAATACGCAATGCTCAAAAGCCTACGACCGATTCCCAGGTCTTGCGACCGCTTCGCGAGACCATACGACCGGTTAACAGAAGCTACGACCGTTTATCGCGTGATTTAAGCTACGACCGTCTCATATAACAATGTGTGCACAAGCCATACGACCAGCTCCCACATGCTACGACCACCCAGAAGACCGTACGACCGACTCCCAGACCAAACGATCGATCCTACAGGTCACACGACCGCTTACCAGGTATCTACGACTACGTTCAAGTCTTCCCGGGCGCAGCCGACCGCATACGACGACCTCACAACGAAGTCGCAAGCTCGAGCGCCGACTTCCGACTGCAGACTACGGCCAACGTGGTCGTAAGCCTTCCGACTACGAACCTCGGCCAACATGGTTGTAAGCCTTCCGACTACGAACCTCGGCCAACGTGGTCGTACCAGCTTTACTGTGGCCGAACCGCCTCCCGATAGACTACGACCACGGCCAAGAGGAGTAAGAAAAGGTTTTACTGGTTCCGGTCACTGGCAAAGTGGTCGTATAGAGTACTGCTAACTTCCGACCACGGTCAAAGCCGTCGTATGAACTTCGGCTAACTCTCGATGATGTACAGCGTAGTCGTAGACAACCCGGCTAGGTTCCGAATCGCACAACGTGGTCGTAAATGCTTCCGACTACGCGTTCAAACTTTCTACCCGGTTACAATTATGACCAGCGCACTCCCCCCAACTTCTCCCTGGCGTAGCGCCGCCCCTCCCCGGTGCCGCACACTGGTGCCGTGCCGCCCGTCGACAGCAGCCCCGGCGACGGCGATGACGAAAGCATGTCAAAAGCCATGAGTGGCTGGAAGTGTTACGACCTCTTGGCACATGGTCAAAAGCCAGCTGGACCTATTACGACCACTGCAGCGCAATTTGGCCATGGTCGGAAGGCAGCAGAAGCACTTACGACCACATTATCGCTGGTCGAAAGTCGATAGTGCATTTACGAGTGGTCAGAAGTCGAATGCATCTCTTTGATCGTGGTCGAAAGTCCCCAGACGAATCACCTGCCGATCTCACTGTCTACTGTAGGTTTACCGTGGTCGTAAAAGCACTGTCCTTGGCCGTGGTCGATAACCCCTTACGACCACGTTATGCGCTCCTTCAACGTGGTAGTAAACCTCTCGATCGCCTCATACTTTGCCTTGCTGTGATCGTAGGTCCTCTCGAGCACGCCTCTTTCAGTATTGGTGTGGTCGAACACCTTTCGACCATGTCTATTGACGGTTTGCCGTGGTCGTAAGTCCTTACGACCACTTACACCGTGGTCACTTGCCTTCTTTGACCACGCTCAGCGACTTTACAACGTGGTCGTAGCCTCCTTACGACCATGTTCAAACTTCCCGAGCACGCCTCTTTCAGTTTTACCGTGGTCGAACGCCTTTCGACCACGTCTATTGACGGATTGATGTGGTCGTAAGTCTACTTACGACCACTTACACCGTGGTCAAAGCCTTCTACGACCACGCGTAGCGACTTTACAACGTGGTCGTAGCCTTTTTTGGTGTATTATAGAGGGGTACTTAGAGTCGTTTATGACCGATTCCGAGTGCTTACGTCGCCGTACGACCACTCAAACTCGGCACCGATCGCTTTGAGTCGTTGTCATAACTTCACTGTATCAGTTTACGACCGCTCCGCTATATCGCTGCACTGTCTTCCTTCAGCCGCTCTCGAGTTACTGTGATCGCAACTCTTTACGACCACGCAGTGATGCTGGCGATCACTGTTCACCGTGGTCGAAACCTTCACAACGTGATCGTAGCCTCCTTCGACCACGTTTAATCTTCTTCTTTGCAGTCGTACGTCTTCAGACCACCTTCGACTTTGCGTGTTCGTGGTCGTAGATGCTCCCAATCACACCTGCTTTCGATTTTGCCGTGGTCGACCGCCTTTCGACCACGCCTGCTAGCTTTACGACCACGATCTTCCTCCTTACGACCATCATGCAAAGTTACTGTAGCTTTGCCGTGGTCGTAAGTCCTTACGACCACGTTTGCGACCGCTCAGATCTTCCCGCTGAAGTCACTGCTCCTTACGATCAATTACACCGTGGTCGTAGCCTTCAACGTGATTGCAACCACTCTTACAACGTGGTTGTAGACTCCGTACGACCACGTACAAACTTTGTTGCAGTCGTAAGCCTTTAGATTACCTTCGATTTCTCTGGGAAGTGGTCGTACCTCTTCTCGACCTCACTGTTCACCGTGGTCGAAACCTTCACAACATGGTCGTAGCCTCCTTCGACCACGTTTAATCTTCTTCTTTGCAGACATACATCTTCAGACCACCTTCGACTTTGTGTGTTCGTGGTTGTAGATGCTCCCAATAGCTTCCGATCGCAATCCAGCACTTCCGACCACGCGCTAGATAGCCACGACCACTTCCGACCGGTTACGACTACGACCGACCGGCTACAACCACAACCGACTGAGTCCGACTCAGACCCGACCTCGTTCGACCGCTTCACAACGTGGTCGAACTCTGCCGACTTCTTACGTGGTCGTAGACTTGAGCGCCGACTTCGACCGCAACCCACTACAACGTGGTCGTAGCTTCAACTTACGACTTCCAACCACTTCAGCTCATGACAACTGGTCGAAGCTGCATTCGACTATGGCCAACGTGATCGTAAATGACCTGAATGACCTCCGACCATGCCCAAAATGGTCGTATACGCCACAAAGTGGTCGTAAACAGTCTGGTGGTCTTCGACTTCCAACAAGTGGTCGTAAACTTGCCTGATGGCCTTCGACCGTAGCTAAAATTGGTCGTACGCCCTCCTGGCGACTTCCGACCATGGCCAAATAATGGTGTCAGGAAGAATTTTTCAGGAAGAATCCAACCTTTTACAAGACTCTTCCACTGCAATAATAGTATGCGCTAGGAAACTCTTCCACATCCTATCCAACTGCTAAAAAAATTAAACCACCTAAAGAATAAAGTGCAATACAAATGCTCTGCATCATTAATGTAACATCACTGATCATTTAATTACTTCATCATTTTTATATAGTACAATGCAAATATCTGTAGCAAAGATGACAGTAAAACTAACAGTAATGCCTTAGTTAAACTATTGCCTGGAAATTTGATTATCCATTGAAGTTCTTATAACTGTTCTCTCTATATTAGATTTTGAATTCGTTGACCACAGGAAATGGCTATTGAAAACCCATTTGGCAAATTTGAGGAGCATGTCTACCTGACTTGCAATCACACAAATAGCCCATAAAAAACCAACATGTCATTATGAAATCTGTTCCACTTGCTAGTAAAAATATATACAATAATTTACGCTGTGAAGTATCATAAAGTCCAACCATAACACAAACACAAACAGCTACTTTACCTTTGCCTTTTCTCTTTTAACAATCCTCTCACAAAGAAGGCGTAATATTTGTAATTCAACCTGCCACAAAAGAGGAAAGTATTCACGTTGATATACCATTGCAAAGATGGAACATTGTGGACAAGAATTATAGAGCTAAATGAGTACACCACAGAAAGATGCTGGAAGTCTTACATCACCAGTTGTATCAGTACGTAAATGAGTTTCAGGGCTTAAAAGGTCAGGAATAACAGACAATAACAGAAAAACAGGAAAATTTGAAAGAGCAAAACATAAGAACCAAGCTCTTGGAGAAACAAGTATCACTATGAAACATGCATGACAGACCTACTCTTGGAGAAACAAGTATCAGAATACATGTAAAGAACAGATAGAAGAATGGTACATTCGTTTATTTTGATTGAAACTGAAATTTCCATCTCATGGTATAATATTGTAGTAAAGTAACTCTTGCTATGTTTTGAGATTTTCTCTTGCATTAAGTAATAAATCTATTATGCAGGTGTTCTTTTTCTACAAAGAAGCATCCAAGAACGAAAGAGCTAATGGTACACCTTTTCATTTTATAAACCATTCTTGTTTCATGTTCAGTTTATTTTGCTAACTTCTGTACGTTTTTCTTCATTTGCATAATTTTGTATAGTTTGTAATGGCAGCCACATATTGACAATACGCCCTTAAGCAGACAAGTACTTACAAAAGGCATTGCAAAAGATGGACTTTGAAATGGCAGATTTTCAAGATGCACATAGTTCTTCTTGAAATCATACCATGATTTTCAAGATTTTATGGGTGCATACATAAATTATCCACACTGCTTGAGTTTGCTCTGCTATTCTGGAGCTAAACTCCAATGAACTGATGTATATATCTCTAGAAACAAACACTCACTGGATTTTACGATATCGAAAAATTGCTACACTTTTACTTTAGTACACATACATTTCAGGTATGCATTTAAATCATACAACATTTGAAATGATCATTCCATTTACATCCATTCATCACACATTTCATCAATGCAGTAAGAAAAACCACCAGGCAACACGCTGCAGTAAGAAAAACATTCCATTTACTTAGCGTGATTTACTGACCTGGCAGACTGGCGCCCTGGCCTGGAGTCTTCGCCTGCGGCCTGCAACCGGCCTGGATTGCCGGCGGACTCGCCTGGCGGCCGGTGGCCTCGCCTGGTGGCCGGCGCCCTGGTGGCCGAGTCCGACCTGGCGGACTGGCGCCCTGGCCTGGAGTCTTCGCCAGCGGCCAGCCTGGATTGCCGGCGGACTCGCCTGGCGGCCGGCGGCCTCGCCTGGTGGCCGGCGCCCTGGTGGCCGAGTCCGCGCCCTGGTGGCCTGCCCTGATGATCGAGGATCGCCGCGGCCTGCCCTGGGGTTCGTCCGTGGGGGAGAGGAGAGGAGGAGTCGCGCGCGGGGTGGGGATCGCCGCGCCCTGCCCTGGGAGGAGTCGCGCGCGGGGTGGGGAGGATCGCCGCCGCCGCCCTGCCCTGCCCTGCCGTGCGGGAGAGGAAAGGAGGCGCGTGTGGAGATGGGGCGTCGAGAAAGAGGGGAGTCGCGCGCGGGGTGGGCGCGGGATGGGATGACCGATGAGTGATGAGGTATGATCCAAACAACCTGGGTCGTTGGATTTGAGTGAGTAAGAGAAAGGAGAGGCTACAGTGGATATCGTCCCTTCGTTTGAAAGGTTTGTTGGTTCTGGGTGCAGTTGGTTTGGTGCATCTAGGAGAGGTCTTGACTGCGAGGGACATTTGTTGGGGTAGCTGTAGGAAAGATTATAACTGATGGTTTATTAGTGGTAGAGATAATATTGTTACTTGGTTCATACACGAACCGTATCTTGTACGTATACAACCTGTTACAGATATATTCTATCTCCAACAGAAGGATACTGTTTGGTTTGGAGAATATGGATGCGACAACTGGGGTGGGAGAAGCGACAACACGAGTGATTGTGTAGCTGTCATGCGCGAGGGTAAATGTTCCCCGGCTAAAGCTCACCAATTGTTGATCGAGCATATGACATAAGCGGCCGATGCACCATTGCCATTGTATAAAATTAGTCCCATTTTTTCTGTTGCTATAACTTACTGTTATTTAGTGGAGTATTCTTGATGTGCAATAAAAAAACAGTCAGTTATCATGTGGCTTACTTTCACCTTACGCCATATACGTGAGCAACTTGGAGAAAACATTAAGTTCTCTATCTAAGCGATCTCTATCCGTTGTTAACCTGCATGAACACGTGAATGCCCATGCTATCATACAAAGCAAAACCGAAAAAACAGAAAAGGGAAGCTTCCGGTCACGCTTCGCAAAGGAAAAAAGACGCCTGATAAAACGTCTCCGGAGAGTAAGTTTTTTTTGTCTTGCCTGCGCAGCAAAAACGAGAGAGAAACGGAGCCGCCAGCTCTCAGATCGACGAGGTGCTTTCTAC
The DNA here is from genome assembly GCA_017311315.1 of Dendrocalamus latiflorus. Taxonomy (NCBI): domain Eukaryota; kingdom Viridiplantae; phylum Streptophyta; class Magnoliopsida; order Poales; family Poaceae; genus Dendrocalamus; species Dendrocalamus latiflorus. Next base: position 23,753,792 of record CM029620.1, read on the forward strand.
AAAGCAAAGCACCGGGGACAAAAACCACATTCAAGGCGGATCAACCGTCGTCCATCCACTCCCTTCTTACGCGCGGCCGTTCACCCACCGCGCCTGCACGCTCGACTCGCATGTCCAGGTGCCAAGTTTCTCGCTCGTTGAGGATTACACTTGTAATATTGCAAAAAAAAAAAAAGAAATCAGACAGGTTTGATCAGGATTCAAATAGACATTTCACCACACGAGTCCACACAACACAGCTTCTGAGTCGTAGTTAACCTTTTTGTGCAAAAATCCACTGGGGCGCCAGGTGTCCAGTGAACTGGCTGGGTCAGGGGTGGGGCCCACGCGTCATGGAGAGGAGCAAGGGACGAAGGGGGCTCCTCACGTCACGCCCCACGCTCGCTCGCTCGGCTCGGCCTCGCTGCCGCTATTTATCCCTCTCCGCCCTCGAGTCACCTTGGTCCTTGCTCTGGTCCCTGGCCATTTTCCCCTGCTCCAGCTCCACCGCTCCTCCTCGTACAGAGCGAAGAGTGCGGATCCCTCGCCGCCGGCGAGGCCATGGGCCGGCGCAAGTTCCGGCTGTCCGACATGATGCCCAACGCCTGGTTCTACAAGCTCCGCGACATGCGCGCGCGGGGCCGCGGCCGTGGGGGCGGCGGTGCAATGCAGACGCAGACGCAGCCGCCGTCGTCGTCGCGGGGGAACAGGGCGGTCGAGAAGCCGGCCACGCCGAGGCCTGGATCCTCGGCGCTCCCGCACAGGGCGTCGTACTACTACACCACCCGAGAAAGGGAGCTAACGCCGTCGCCGCCTCGTTCTCCCCAGCCGATGACCACGGACGCTCACTTATTTCCCATGCCGCTGTCGCCACCGAAGAACTTCAGGAGGCGGTACAGGGTGGGGCCCGTCAGGCTGGAGCACGCGCCTGCAGGCGGCGGACTCGTGCCGGCGCCGGTATCAGCACGCGGGCTGGAGACCGTGGCCGAGGCGCCCGGCGCCTCCCAGCGCCGTCGTGACATGTGCATCGGGTATGATGGCGGGGAGTTCCGGGGTCCAACGGTGAGCGTCCCGGTGGGTGACGACCTCCGCGGCAAGGTGATCGCGTCGGAGACAGACATCATCATCGACCTCTGGGCCGAGGCCACGCCCGAGAGGGTGCTCCGGCCCATCACGACCAGGACGGCGAGGAGGGACGTCGACCGCTACGAGCCGGAGAACAGGCGCGTCGACCTCGCCGACATGACCCCGAGAGCGAGCTCTGCCTCAGAGCAGAGCTGCATGGGCAAGCCGAGGCGGTCGTCGGTGTCGTCGAGGCGCCGCCTCAAGACGCGCGCCAACAGCCCGCGCATGGCCACCAGGAAGGGGAAGCCCATGGCACCGGTGGCGGCGCGGAGGACGACGCGACTGCGGTCGCCCCCGCTCGCGGACAGCTACGCAATGGTGAAGTCGTCGGATGACCCGAGGAGCGACTTCCTTGAGTCCATGGCGGAGATGATCGATCAGAATGGCATCCGCAACCCCTCCGATCTCGAGGACCTCCTCGCCTGCTACCTCTCCCTCAATTCCGTCGAGTGTCATGGCATCATCATCGATGCGTTCGAGCAGATTTGGACAAGCCTTGCCAGCGGCAAGCCATGAAAGAGGCCATCACCCATCACTCACACCAAGCTCCTTGCTGCATGGTGAATCATGGCATTGCCGCCGCATTGATTAGTTTAGCTCTTAGAGTTCGTTGTTAATGGTGTAGCAATAAGAAATCCCAACAAAATGAACAAAATAAATCTCAGCTATGTGAAAGGTTTGGTTCTTTTCTTGCTCGGTGATTATATTCTTCTTTCTTGGATGCTTGGGTCGCGTGATATGACGCTGATTTCTTGAGCGTTACACTTGTCAACTGTAGTAGGCTGCGCTACAACACATTACAAGTTACAGTTACTGGCATGGATCCATGGTAGTAAATTAAATCCAGATGAATCCACTGAATCATAGGACTATAGGAGTATCCAGTAAGATCGCTAGTAATGCTTCTGGTACATGTTTTGAAGTTGAAAAGCTGATATCTCCGATCTGTTAAGTGCTTCGTCCAGGTTTTTGTAGCAAAAGAGATCTAGGAGACTGTGGTGATACAGTGAATTTAGCAAAAAAAATTTATTTTAGCCTATAGAAGACTAGTTTTTTTTACATGTAAACATTATTGGCTCCTCTTATATGGGTCAAATCCACAGCGTTTATATAGAAATTAGGATTGCAAACTTCGGATGATTCACTGTAAAAAAAAAGTTATACATCGATGAGGTTCCAGAATTACCGTGGAAAAAGCTCCGGCATCCATGGAACAAGAAATCAATGTCTTAACGCTTCGTAGCTGATCTGGACCGTAGGCCAAAGCAACCGTATTGCAGGGTACAGGGGTGCAATAAAAAAGACAAGTATATCAACCGTAATACAGCCAAGCCCAATCTCTGTGGGATAAATACATTTTCTGCATCTTCTTGTTTTACTCTTATGGTGTTGTACTTTTCACATACTATACATCCATGTGATTTATACGGCAAACGTAATAAACTCGGAGATGGTAATTTAAATCTTTTTTTCTGTTGTTGAATGCTCGGCACACACTGGGATCTTCTTGATCCTTACAAGTCAAAACAGTTGATGCAACTGGCTAGCTAGGAGATAGTACGGCAGGGATGCAGAAGTTACTGACAAAAAGCCTAGCAAGAGAACTGAGCAATCCTACTTCATATCTGTTTCAACTCATACAGGGAGTAACCTGTATAGCAGTAGAGATTCCACTCCCTGGCAAATGAGAAACATGTGTGCTAAACTGGTAGTCCTGGGAAGGAAAATTGATAATTAATCTCACATTCACTTGGAATGATCAGAGATGCACCTAACCTCACTGTTCATATCATGTTGTGAACCACCCTTTCACGCACTGGCGGAGCTACAGGGTAGTCCCTGTGGGCTGCAGACCACCCTGTACTCGGATAATAAGGCCTTCATGTATTTAATCATAATGCAAAAACTTGTTGAATCACAGCTACATTTTACCTCCCGCTAAATCATTTAATTTGCTCTATATGTGTCAAGCTAATGACACGCAACTTGGGAATCTAGATGTACAGTAAAATCGTTGGCTAGCTTGGCATCTAGATGTACAATAAAATCGATGACTAGCTTGGCATGTTCATATTGAACGACAGTTGATGGTTTTTAGCTAAAATAAATAGTAATGACTAAAAAAAGCTTTTAGTGGGAGGATACGAGTGGTGGGGAAAATAAAAAAGAGATGCGTGTGCGAGACAGGAGCGAGAAGAGTGAGGTAGTGATATGTCTGTGTCCCATAACTTATTTTCAGGATGAGAGAAATAGATAAATTATTTTAGAAAGTTAAATATTTATATTACCTTCTTTCTTCTGTGAACAGAAGTCGGTGTAAACGGTCTCGTAAATTTGCCGAGGTAGGTATTTGTTGTCTTAGCTTGCGTTTGCTCCAAATGCGGCTTTCAGGAAGTTACCCATGCAAGCAAACTCTTCTGATCTACTCATTTATAAAATGTATTTTTTAAATAGCTTTGTCTATAAATATAGAATGTATTTAATGTTCTAATATAAAATTAATGTGATGTTCTCTTTATATCCTGACAAAAAGAAGAAGTAGTGACGTACTGTTCTTCAACTACTATGGATATGTAATATTTCAATTCTATGTTAAGAAAGCTATATTCGTCTATTTTATGAAGTTCGTATGTCCTTTTTCCCTTAATTGCATTTCGTAATTCATATACTTGTGTACCGACATGTTAAATTTATAGCTGTTAAATAAATTTTAGACAGTGGACCACCATAGCTACAAATCCTGGCTACGCCACTGCTTTCACGGCCCAAAACACAGGGACCCAACGCACAGAGGAGCGCAAGGAAAACTTCTGTTGTGTCGTCAAAAACATTGGATTATACCCCTAAAATGGTACAAGGAGCACCAACTTGTCGACACACTGAAGTAAGCCAAGTGAGGCCAGTTTTGGAAGCCCAGCTGCTCCTGATCCACTGGCAAATGAAGCAGCATATAAGAACAGTAACACATGACAGGAGCAGAGCAACTGCGGCTCATCATTAGTAGGGCAGCCTCTGAAGATATGCATGAGGCTGAATTCAGGGAGGGGAAAAAAGGAGTAAACTCTCCTCCAACTTAATCCAAAGGAGAGCAATGCTATTTGCTGCTATCATTCTTTATTGTTGTTTCCATCTCCTATCGTGCTTAAAAATTAATTCAGAAATCTCTCTGAGCCTGTCCACCAATTAGAATATTTGGTCATGTCCATTCACGAATATCTGCAAGTTGCATGCATCTTCCCCTCGTGGCTCCTGCCGAATCATCACATGGCAGAAACGCACGCACTGCTCTTGGTTCTGTCCCATGTCTTTGGTTGGGCTCCGGAGTCAACACGCATGTACGTGCACAGAGTGGTGAGCAGCAGAAGCTAGCGGCATCCTGTGGTCTTTCAGATTACCAGTACCTTTCGACTAGGGAGTAGAAGACAGTGCAGGCAGGTTACTGTTGGCCGAAGCTTCCATAGAGAGGTCACAGGTGACAGAATCGCGAGTCAATCGGCAGTGACAATCGCACAGCGACAGCTTCGGACGAAAACGAGCAACAGATGTGCAGAAAGTATCGTATCATCTGACCATTGCACCATAAGCAATCAGAATCTCTCATCCACTTCCACTTGGTTTCATGGACAAGCATGCTTTTTTGCAGCTCGCAACTTTGCAAGTGACCGTGACTGGTTAGTGATATTATATCAATCATTCCATCCATTGTCAAATGGTAGCGTTCCCGAAGCAGTAGGGAATCGGCCCCTTGTGCATGCACACGCGAACGGTCGATCCTGAGAAAAGGGAGTGCAAGTTGTGGCCAAATTTATGTCAGGAACTCACTATATTTTATGGATGTCTTTTGTAGCGCAGTGCTGCTCAGCGATTAGTGAACTGACGACCCTAACCTAACAAGGAGGCATCATGTCAAGGAACAGAAAATGGCAGAAGCAAACAATTGGGAAATGGAGCTTACTTTGTATGAGGAAACGCTCATCGGTACAGCAGACGGCAACCGGCAAGTATGAAAGAGGGCAGGTGAAAAAAATGCAGCTCCGCCACATTCCCCCAAAAAAAAATACAGTGCCACGAAAAGCATGGTTCCTTTGCTTCCTCGACGAACACAAGCTCTCGGCAGAAACAGTACATCAATTCCTTGCTTGCACGCTGGAAAAGAAACAAAAAGGTGAGAAGAAAAAACAAAGACAAGAAGAAGCAAAGACGATGCCAGTAACCACGGCTCTTTCTTTTCAATTTATAACTTAGAATTTATGTTTTTTTTAAAAAAATAAATAAACAAAACAGCTTCCCGTTATCTTCCAGAAACGATTTCTTTTCTAAACAGTTTATCGGTTTATTCACATCTGCCGCAGCCACTCGCAGAGTTAGCTAGCAGCAGAGCAGCAACGCACGAGGGTTAGGTCCGAATATAATGGTGACCGGCCGTGTGACATTGGCATCAGATCCTCGTACGCTCTTGGCTTGGACGGTGGGCCCTGTGCCGAGGGCGAGGGGTCCCGGGCTCCCAGCTCGGGTCCGCGCCCCTGGTCCACCGCTCCTTGGGCCCCCAACCGATCGCTCGAGCCTTCAAGAGACGCCGCGTTTATCGCGCAGTGACGCCCGCCCCCACGGCGCACGCGCAGCCGGAGGACGGCTTGATCGCGCCCGCGCGCGCTCGGTCCTTCTTCCGAGCAGCCGGCCGAGCACTCGCAGTCGCCGGTAAATTCCTTGTGCGAGAACGTTTACCGGCGTTTGAAAACCTCTTGCCACAAGTGTTCGCTGAATCTGGGCTGGGGCCTGGGGCCCGTGGTCAACGGATGCGATCTTGAGATCTGTGCGGTCCAGCGAGCCCGGCCGTGACCACGCCGAGCTCCCGCTTTGTCTTTGCCGCGACAGTGCAGGACGGCGCAACGCTACAAGCAGCGGCTGCTGATGACTGTCCGCGGTTCGGGAGACGACGACAGTGCTGCAGCACGCAGGTGGGCGCCGTGTGTATCTACTCCGGCCGGCTCCCGTTTTTGTCTGCAGTCTCCATGTTACTAGTAGTATCATTATCATGGCGCTGTTGCAGGATCTACGGGTGAAAGAGAACCGGCACCGTCCAGTTTGACGTGGGAGCGAACTGCGAATTGGGCAACCGATCAATGCATATCGTGCAAGCTCAAGCAGAAATCCAAACAAGCATAGTATCATTCCAGGCGAGTCACACGCAGCTGTACAACAAAAAGCTAAACCTACACCAGGTAGATTTGAGCCCAAAAAAAACACAGATTCTGGTTTTTAAGGGGTGCCACAACAAGCATGCTATTTGTACATGGCTACCGAGGAGCCTTGCTGCATCAAAACAGAGACGCAAGGAATGCAGAGGCTCAGCTGACCCCTCGGCCCTGGTAATGGAAGGTGCTTCAGTTTTCATCTTGGGGTTGGAGCATCTCGAGCGCAAGCATTGGCTGCGGTTCCGGCTCGTAGTCATCTGTTGCGATGGGATCACAGGCTAGCGCCTTGGGGATCCATGGCATGTGCGCCCCCTCATGGCATAAGTTCTGCAAATAATGCGAATAAATTTGGCTTTAGTCCAACTAACTCTCCGGTCTTTTCAGCATAACCAGTCCCAAGAGAGGAGCAATTTAAATGGATGGAGATCGTTTTTTTTTTTTTACTAAAGATGAAATTTGCAAAAACTATATTGCATGATCATTCATCGGTTAGTCACCAGATCCTCCCTAGCCAATATCTCATCTGATCTGACTGAGAAATAAAATCCACAGAATGAAAATCAAACAAGTCCCCTTTTATGTCTCCAGTAAAATGGTAGATAATTGTCTTTATCCAATGAATTCCATGGGCCAATTCTGAAATTACTTAAGCAACTTCCACCATAAAAGGAAACACAGAGAATTTATCATCCTTGAGTATGGTAGGTTACTGCTAATACGGAACTTTGCTTCCCCTTACAGCATAACATGAAGCAAGCAAGCATCTCATACGTGGACATATTTCCAACCAGACCACTGCACTGTTAAATGAGGAAAAATAATCCTCAATTTTCACTAGGGTAATTTAAGGAAATTTATTGGGTAAAGCCGTTTGAATCATTTATAATTCACCAACTTTAATTTCCATTATAAGAGATCATTAGCATTGCAAAGAAAATAATAACTAGGATGATAAGCATAGATCACCTCCAACCAGAAGAAGAATTTTCGCAGGAGGCTCAGTCGTCTCTCATCACAGTCAGCAGAGTCTATTTGTATGGCTAGATCTGCATGATTTACTAAACATTAGTCTTGGTAGCAAAGTATGATACAATCATACAAATGCAATCTACTGACTCATCCCATGCCAAGTAATTCACAAAGTACAAAATTATGTTGCAGCATCAAAAGCACAGCCTTCAAAACTGCTACCGGTGCCATGAGAATCAAATTCAATATACAACAAAGTGCATAAGACGACACAACAGTTACTTTATTTCAAAACGATGAAGCATATAAGTCAAATAGGCATCATCCATCCAATAATTCAGATATCAGTTTATAGAATAAAGCTCACTGGCCACAATAAATATAAGCATAACAGCACAATCCATGGTACTAGACAATAGCAGGACAGCAGCTAAAGATAGCAAACCTTCAACCATAAGCCACTTAACAATTCAACACTTCTTGTTCTCTACGGAATGCTATACATCATTCTATTGTAGTTATGAACTGGTGAAAAACAGCTAAGCTTAGTGAGTTCTAATGGAATTGAATGATCCATACAGTGGATAGAAAAGAAAGCCTTTCAACATGACATTCAATCACTGGTTTACGGTAATGATTTATAAAATTCATTTGGTCAAAGCTATAGGCTGGGAGCATAGATCAATTAGGACTTGTGCTACCGGATCATATAATGCACAATCAGTGAAATGTTTATCAATATCTTGCTCAAATCTAAGTTCAAAATGAAGCTCTTAGACTCGTGTCACAATGAAGGAGCAACAATGGAATAACCACATCAGGCTAAACAAATGTCCATCAAAATATAGTAATTACCTGGGTAGTAATCAAGATATGACAGTCCAATTGCCCCTGTGGCATAGCGCTTGGATGCACTTCGCAAGTGTCTTTGTCTGCTCACAGGCTTTCGGTCAGTGGCTTTGCTCAGAAGCTCTTTGTATTCATTTTGGTCATATGGCTGACTTAGAACAGCATTAAGTTTTTCATCAAATGTAGAGGAACCACCACAACTAAGAGCAAGAGGTGCTCCTTGATCATCATTGCATGCCTGGACCCAAAAAGCTAGCTATAGAATAAAGACAGCATCATTTAAAGAAATAACCAAGAGATATTAAGCAGAAATATAGCTCACGTTTAAATCAGAAGATTCATTATAAGGTACAAGTCCATGCTCGTCTGTGCAGATTACATTCTGACTATCAACATTGTTTGAAGCAGGCCCATCCATTTCATGTTCAGATGTAATAATATCAGTCTGTCCAAGTCCATCTTCATCCATACTCATATCATTCTCTTCCTCCATGTTTTCAAGTGCAACCATTGAAGGTTCTCGTTCATTTGTTGAACTGCCAGTTCTCAATTCATCATATCCATCAGGTATCTCCTCTTCTTGCTCATATACAATGGTAACGCCTGGTTCTGGCTCAATAACCATAAAACCATCCTTGATCTTCACAAGGCTCAGAAATGCTGCATAAGATTCATCTATTGCTGAGGTCTTCTTCTTCACAGATGATGTTCTTGGTAAAAAGGAACAACCCACATTTATATTGGCAGCCCTGCCTGATGTTACACCTGGTCGCTTGCCGTTTGGACCAACCAACCTTCTGTGCGGAGAACTGTTGGGGACATTTGTGCCATGTTTGGCCTTTGTGTCTCCATAGGACATATCATCCTCTTCATACCTTACAGAAGCAGGCATGCCATGGTCCCCATTGGGCACATCAAAGACATAGGTCTTCCCATCTTCGCTTAGATGGTCGAAGAAAAATTTGTAAGATGGATCTATTTCTGAAACATCTTCACCAATTAAACTGTCAAACACCTTGTTCTTGTTGCATGACAATCCGTTCGCCATTTTCTGGGTCTTCATCTGGCAGATTCCCTGGAAATTCAAGAAGGGTTATATTACATGCGTCAACAATCAGTCAATCAGTCCAGAGATCAGTAGGCAGGCGATTCTTGCATGCAACCTACACGGAGACATCCTAATGCTAGGCAGCTGCATCCTGTGATCTAATGAAAAACCTAATGTCAATAAATAATCTAATGAAACATCATAATACACCAGGCGTGTCAACTAATGGGAACAAAATCGACTACTTTGACAGTTGACAATACTGGCATGACGAGATGCCCGAAAAAACAGAATGACGATTCGTGGACTCATCAATAAGCACTGCGAAATTCTGATCACTCTTATTGAACCAACACCTTCTAGAGAGCATGCAATGTTGAAACAAATTTCGCACTACTGATGTATTGCGATTACAAAGTAGTGTACCAGAATGAACATGCGATTACGAAGTAATGTACCAGAATGGACATCATGCCCAGATGTCCATCTTGTCTCCAGCAATGTGTACCAACTAGATCATCCTATAAGATTTGAGTCGAAAGTACAAAAGTAATCAAGAAAGCACAAGGAAACCAGTCGCCAAATCCTGAATCGAGTACTACAGCACAGAAATCTCTCCACTGTGCAGAGCGAGATTTGGGTAAGCGAAAGGCGAGAGGAAGAGCAGAGTGGTGCTCACCCGGGTTGCCTTTTCTTTTTTCTATGGCGGCACAGGGTTTAGTGCCGAGCTTAACTGGGCACTTCCCGAAGGGCGCTTGGATCAGCTGCTCGAGTGTGGCGGCGGCCTATGTGGCTGAACGGGATGGCGGTGCAGCGACCAAGGAGTGGCGTGGAGCAGGCGGCAGAGAGCGGCGTCGGCTGGAGCAGGCGGCGGCGCGGCAGAACCGGCGGCGACGAGGGGCGGCAGCAGCTGGCGTAATCAGTGCGGGGGCGGCGGCGGCAGGTGGCAGTCCTCAGCGAACCTGGCGGTGAGGTGTGATCGGCACGGAGCGCCGTCGCCTTCCGCGGTCCGCGACCTCGGGGTTGATCGGATGGATGGCGACGGCAGAAAAGCACGCTGCTTTTCTTTCCTCCCCCCTTTCCAACTTGAGCCCAGGATTGAGGAAGCCTAAGGACAGAGTTATTTTTTTGAGATTACTAGCTAAATTATCGTGCTTTGTTATAAATAAAAGAAATAAAGTGCTAAACAGCACTCAAGTGTTTTTTTTGACTAAGAGCATTCAGATTTTTCTCCTATATATACATCTCATTCAAAAAAAATATGAGTGCTCCGAACCACAAAAAACACTCAAATCCCCTTCTCCTATATATGCACCCCTTTAAAAAAATTATGAGTGCTCTGAATTACAAAAAAAAAACTCGAATTCTCATTCTCCTATGTATGCACCCCTTCTAAAAAATCTAAGTACTCTAAACCACAAAAACACTCGAGTGCTCTCTAGACACCATCTATATTACCTTAGCATGTGAGTCAATGTCTTTGGGATCAGTCTGATCCACGTTCTCAACTCTGCCTCCACACTGCTCTGACCGACTTGGTGTCGCATCTCCACCGCTATGCCCAGCCTACATCGAGCTTAGTCAAACTTCGTTGTGATCCACATCATAATATTGAAGTTAATTTGTTTATTGGGAGATGATTTTTTTTCTTCTATTTTTCTGTTAGAGCTTTTTAGGGTGGTAAAATTTGTTTATTGCATGCTCTCTAGAAGGTGCTGGTTCAATCTGGGTGATTAGAATTTGTGGACTCATCAATAAGCATTGCAAAATTCCTATCTCCAATTTCATCCTTAATCACCTATGTGACCTCCTATGCACAACATTTCGTGAGTTCCTTCTGTATATCCGGACAAAGCATCAAGCAATGGCCACCACCCTCAAATTCAAAAGCCTCATTCACATCTACCTTTTTATCAATGTGCCAATCCACCAACTCTCTAAAATTGCACTTATTCATGGAAGTAGATGATTCGTCATGTCCACAAAAAGCTTCACCTTGCTGAATGAGATATCTTGCACAATCTAAAAAAGCAGTCAAATGAATCTTGTATGCACTTTCGGACTACTTGCTATAAGTATTTAATTTATGATCTACACTTGCTTTTTGATTCTGAAAATCTTCACAATCTAGCATTGCAGTGTTGTGGACACTAGTAGGTCCACCGACATGCTGATTGAAAGATTCCATAGCACTTCTCTAATTCACATACCCAACTTTTGTGAAGACATCCCTCCCAAAGTGAGTGGAGTGTGATGGCTTCTTAAAAAGAAAACAATAGAAACAAAAGGTGGCATCCTTTTCCACACTATATTCTAGCTAGTCAAACTTCTTATACCATAATTCTTGAAAAGATCTTGAAATTAAACCTTGCATTTTTCTTTGAAAAATCATGTCCAATTGGTTGGGTTGGACCCTTCAACAAATATGCTCTCCTAACTTGATCTCTAATCTCATTAGGATAATCTTCAATTGGTTTGCGACATGCTAGATCAGCAATAATATCATCTGGATTAAATTCATACCGAACCTTTTTTGCTTCAGTTTTACTTTCTATGGTTAGAGAGCTACTGCTAGTTGCATTGTTTGTGAAATATTTGTGCAAAGTTCGCTTCTCCATTTTTGTAAATATAAGAATAATTAAACATCAACTAGTTAATAACTGATTAAATAACTTGGCTAATCGGCAGAACAATAATAAAATGGGATTCACATTCACAGTCACAGATCAGTGAATCATAGTAGCCGATCGGTCACGCTGTCACGGGCTCACCTCACGGAGTCATTGCGCAAATCACTAAATCAGTAACTCGCCAGCGCGTCACGCCCTCACCTGCTCAGGCCTCAGTGCTCTATTGTTCACCACAGACACCACTAGTCATTGCCTTGCCTCATTGGGGAATAGCCTCGTAGCCATCGCCTCATCGGTCATCGCCTCGTCCTCTCCGTCTCTCCGAATCTCTGATGCCGACGATGCGTCCGAAGTCCAATGCACCCTCGCCTGCACCCGGCCGCCACTGAGTGGCCAACCGCCTCCCCCTCCACTCCGTCGCGTCGAGCCGCCCTTCGTGCCGGGCTGCCAACCGCCTTCGGCCTCCCCCTCCGCGCTGAGTCGCCGACCGGCTCCCCCTCCACCGTGCCGGCCACCAGGCTGCGAGCTGCCGACTCCGCGACTCGTGACGGTGAGTCTCTACTCTCTCTCCGACTCGGCAGCAGCTCGGCCTCTCCGTGACTTTATCTACTGTTGAGGCATTGTGCTGTTCATCTTCCTCAACCTTTTTCTACTGTTGAGTGCTGACTATTCTACTGTCATTGGGGTTTTGGGCTAGGATTCACTACTGATTTGGGCCGGCTAGGGTGTTGGGCCTTAAAACACCGACTGGGCCTCGCCTCATGCTTTCTTCAATCTTCAACCGAGTTCTTCAACCTCCAGGCGACCGGGCTCTTCTTCAACCTCCGACGCGGCGACAACCGACGGTGCAAGTTCGACCTCCGGTTCTTCAATAGTTCAACCTCCGGACGACCGCCGATCGGGCCGACCGAGTCTTCTTCTACGGTGGAAGGAGGGGGTGCTCGAGCACCCCGGTGGATTCGCCCCTGGTTGATCCCATAGGCACTACCGCACCGCACTAGGTAGTTTGCCATCGGGGCAGACGTGCAGTCCCAAACGGTCAAATCAGTCAAAACAATTGGAAAAAATACTGCATTGACAAATTTGTTCAGCAATTTACTTCTACAGGACACATGCATTCGAACTGTTAAATCTGTCAATGATAAGCAAAGGTGGAATAAAATAAAATGCAAAGCTCATAACCTGCGCCTGAAGCGCTCCGGCGGCCTGCAGTCCCTGCGGACCTCGCGAGAGCGGACACGGACAATGTGAGCGTGAATGGCTAGAGATGGCAATGGGTACCCGAAACCCGATACCCGGTGGGTTTTTACTCTATTAGGGCATGGGTCTGAGTCAATTTCCTAACCCATGGGTCTCTTAATAGGCAAAAAGTCCAACCCATCGGGTCTGCCGGGTTCGGGTACGTTCCTATAGTACCCAAACCCGTAAACCCATGGGTAATATAAACCCGATCCATAGGAGTTATCAACCCAGGCTCCCAGCCTCCCAGGCAAACCAGCCCAGCCCATAACCCATTAGCCATTTAGCCCCAAGTCCCCAAATCCAATGCGGCAATACCTCATTACCCATACGGCTAACCCTAGCTAGCACTCGGTCACGGTCACTACTCACTCCTCCCTAGTCCCCACCCCGATTCAACAGATGCCACAGCGGCGGCGCATCTGGCGCTCCGCGCTCGGTCTCCGGTAGTCTCCACACTCGCCCTCCCGTCCCGCAGCTCCCGCTCCTGCTCCCGCCACTCTGGCCGCACGCTCGTCCTCCCGCACGCCCTCGCTGTCGCCTCGCCTTCCAGTTCAGCCCGCGCCCCCACGCCGCAGCCAACACGCATCGCAGCAGTAGGCCCCTGGCCATGGCGCTGCCCTCCGGCTCCAACGAAGATGGCCGATGAACTTCTTCCTCCTCTCCATTAACCATTGTTGCAGCTCGCATTACTGAACCCACGGGCGACCCATGGGTACCTGTTAATCCAGTGGGCATGGGTCTAGGCAAAAATTTGCACCTGTCACGGGCATGGGTTTTTTAGCGGGCACGTCCAACTTTCATGGGCACGGGTTTGGGATAGCAAAACCCAGCGGGTTTGTGCCCGTTGCCATCTCTATGAATGGCGCACCAGACGCGGTGATGCACCTTGGCGTTCAACTTTGGGAGGACATATCCTGAACCAAGAAAACATTTTTTCCCACTCGTTAAGCGAATAAAAAGGGGTTTTTTTTTGTTAAACGTCATCCGGATATTTTTTTCGTAACTATCATTCAGATTTATAACCATTGAATTAGAAATCCAATGGCCATGAATTCTCCCTCCTCCCCCTTGAATTCTTTCCATTCCCCTATGAAAAAAATCTCCCCCCTTTAAAAACAAGAGTGTCTCTTGATCTCTAATTCAAATATTACAAATTTAGATGATAATTAGAAAGAAAATATCCAGATGATGCCTATACACTCCTAAAAAAGATATCTTCGAAGAATAATCCACTCTAGATTAACACTATTGTCTCTTGATTTAACAGAAGGGCGTAACACGAATGGTTACCATCATGCACGCATGCCTCTTGGACGTCCCTCCACGATGTTCCTCACCAGGAACCTCTTGATCACCTTGTCCTGAGACGGCACGGACCAAGAAAGAATCACCGAATCAGAGAACGGAGCCTCGCAGTTTCGTCACGCGCGGCAGAAAGATAGTAGCGATGTTTCTCTCCATCTACGCACCTTGGGGCGGCCACTGTATCCGCTCACCAAGATTGCAAAACCACGCGCAAAAGATATTCACTTTCCCACGTTGCTCTCTACGATGCGTGACTCACGTCTCTCTAGTGACCAGTCATATGGCCAAAGCCTTTGCCAGATATGTGAATTGCCCGACCCGAGGCGGCGACGAGCTGACGAGGTGTTGCCGGCCCATTCTTGGCCGACGTGCGCCTAGGACTCGCCTGCTTTCGCCGCGCGCGCGGTTGCTGGGCGTCTCCGACTTCACTTCTCGTTTCGTCGTCGTGCTGTCCTTCTCCCGGTGCAGTCGCGTCGCCGCCGCATGATATCGCCAAGGTGAACCTGACAAGAACTGACAGCGATACCGGAGTCGAGGCGCTGCACGACGCCAAAGCTCTCTCTGAAGAACCGCCATCTTTGCTGGTATGGCTCAGGCTCGCTCGGTTTCACAAAACAGAGTTTCCGACTTTTCGATCGCTAGGATTTTGTGCAGGAAACACATAGTTACATTAATACATTCTCCCTTGTTGTTAGATCAGAATAAAAAAAACGCTCGTAATTTTCTGCCTGCTCAAATGTGGTTTCGCCAAATCACAACGCGCACATGTCCAAGATCTGGCAAGTTTCCATGGGACCAATGCAACAACAATGAACTACTAGCTACTACTCCAAGTCTCCAACCATCGATAAAACAATGTGTGTCGAGGAGGCAGAGCCATGGCCTAGGCAGGCAGGCAAAGGACAGAGGACAATGGATAGTCAAACTCACAAGCTTATCATACTAAGCAAACACGGCAACCGACATTGCTCGTGGCTCCAGAAAAGGGCAGGCAGGACGCGCATGCCCCACAAACATCTCCCACCCATGTGACGAGAAGCCACGGGGTTTACAGCCCAGCAAACAGCGAAAGCCGCAGCTCTCTCCTATGGATGCTATAGCTAGCTAGAACATCGATCGACCGATCCTTAAATACGGCCTTGCGATTTCAATTTCATCGCAAGCCCGGCCACCATCCGGTACAAATTAAAGTACAACGCTCGAAAGTAACAATTAATTGATACAATTATTTTCAAGTACTACTGCTCGCACGATATGATATGATCCAGTCTTTAATGAACTCCAGAGAAGGAAACGTCTAAGCGGGGTGCTAATTAGCAGCCTCAGCGTAGCCCAGAATACCTCTTTCTTCACTATAACGAAGAGGCATCTTTCTCTTGCGCAAAATAACAATTATATATATAATCCATTTCGTTTCTCCGATGCTTGCGGAGAAGAAGCTGTTGATGATGATATCGGTGTCGGATACGGCGGAGGCTAGAACTGGCCGCCCTCGAAGGTCTGGCCGAACTGCCAGCCGGCGGGGGCGGCGTTGTTGCTGGTGACGGTGCGGCCGTCGCTGGAGGTGACCTGGAAGGAGAGGCTCTGGCCGTCCAGGTGCGAGTTGCTCTGCCAGTTCTGGCCCCAGTTGCGCGACATGGGCTGCCACCCGGTGCGGGAGCCCTTGATCGACACGGAGCGGACGTCGCCGGCGCCGGCCACGTTGGTCACCAGCACCAGGTTGAAGTAGGAGTGGCCGTTGATGGTGAACCGGACGCCGCCCTTCTTCACGCACGGCACCCTGCGGTCACATGCGACGTTCAGCGTCACGTCAGAAAGTTTTCCAAGAACAACCTAATCGATCGACGTGGATAGTAAGTGAGAGTGAAATGGGTCACATGTGTGTATACGGCGTACTGCACAAAAGCCAAAAGTCGCTAGCCATAGCTGACAGACGGTACGTGGCTCGTGCCGAGAATTGCAGTGCGGCATCACGATCTTCAACTTTCGGCCGGGTTTTCGAGATGAGATGTTGTCTCACCTTCTGTAGGCGACGGGGACGATGCCGGCGCGGTACTGGGCGATGTGGAGGAAGGCTGGCTCGGCCATGTCGAAGTGGGGGCGCGGCGGGTTGCACCAGCCGCCGTCGTCGCTAGGGAGGCCGTAGTTGGGCGGACAGAAGTTGGTGGCCGTGACCGTGATCGACCCGGGAAGGCACGACTGCCCGGCGTTGTCGCACCGCAGCTCGTAGCAGGAGCCGCACGCCGCGCCGTCGTTGAACAGCGCCGTGCTCAGCGCTGCCGTGTTCGTGCCGTACCCCTGGCTGTACAGGTTGCCGTACCCGCAAGCCCCGCCTGCAAACCGAGCCGTAAGTTTTGATCAGGTCATTTATCTTGCTACTTGCTTGAAAATATGTTGCTGTTACTGCGGTTGGTGAACAGTAACATATTGTAGTAGGGGAAGATTCTTGTGTTTTACTTGCAAATAAAAACATTTCATTTTCATGGGAAAAAACTTTCTTATATATTTTCCTTCTTTTAACATCGACCTAAGATCGATTTTTATGAAGAAAATAAGGTACTGGAGAACAAGTTATTCTACACGAACTTGATCAAACAGGCGTTAAATTAGACAAATTACATTCACCGGGACTCACCCATTGTGCCGGAAGCATCGCCACCGCCGTAGAACGTGGCATGAGCGCTCTGCCACCCGCCGTACCCGCCTGCCGCAGCCTGCCGGGCGAGGAAGCAGAAGGAGGAGAAGACGAGGAAGAGAGCTCCGGCAATGGCCATTGCTAAGAGCTACTATCAGCTAGCCACAGAGGGACGGTACCTAAAGCTAGACTCGAAACGTCTGGTTGGCAGTGAGGAGCTCGGCCCTCCCGACCAGGCTATTTATAACCAAACTAAAAGCCCAGTGCTGGAGGCGGTTGCAGACTCGGCGCCGTGTAGTAGTAGTAGTAGTATAACCTTTTCTTTCTCCCTGATTTGGTGAGAGAAAAAGGCAGAAACAAAAAAAAATGGTGGTCGGCCGGGCTCTGACGTGCCCGGTGACCACGGCCACGGAGGCCACCGGGAGTTAATCATACAAATCAGGGGCACATGCGAGTGTCCTCGGGCACCAGCTGCTGGTGCGCACGTGGGCGGCCGTGCGGTCCGGCGAGCCCAACTCCCCACATGGCTCTCACCGGCAGCTTAGCTAGCTAGGACTTTCTGAGCCGAGCTAAGAGAGGAAGAGATCGGAATTCAGAGCATGCTCGCAGCGCAGCGGCGCGTCCTAACCCTGTGGACCTGATCGCGTGCAGCGCTTGGCCGGCTCGCCGAGGAGACGTCCATCGCGGTGTCTGGGCCGAGGGGATCCGCTCATGTTCGCTGTCGTCGTGCTCCGCCGCGCGGCGCGGGCGCGGGCTGTCTGCTGGATACGTGATGGTCTGATATGATCGATCGGTGCCCATGGCGTGCAAGTGCTTGTCGACCATTGCCCAACTTGGATTTGGGGGTAAATGAACCACGCGCATCGTCCAAAAACTTGCTACAGGTTTGGCTGGTTACAGTGGGAAGCAGTGACCATACGTGGGCGATCCTTTATTCCTTCACCTGTTTACCATTTTCACCTTTCCAGTAGAGTGGAACAGTGAAGTTTACTGATATACAGTAGAAGTTCGCAACCCCCCTGGACAATCTGATCACTCTATCAGGCTCAAAAACAGTTAATAAGCTCACCTTAATTACTTAATTTAGGCCTACAAAAGAGTACATTGAAGTATCGAATATAGAGAGTAAAGCGTGGATTTGTAGGGGCATACCAGCATGTGAAGGCTGAAGCTAAGCTACCCTCCACGCATAAAACGAGCTAACACGACATTACCGGGCTTCAATGATTGGTGCAGGTTTTAAGGTAGATATATAAGGTGTGAATAGGCAAAACCTGCCTGTGGGCTCCTGCTCCTGCGGTGGAAGGGCTCACATGGTCGCATATTCACATGCATCGAACATGGCGTACCTGTGTAGGTGAGACCGAAGCTGTACATAAATCCGGCGACTTTCAAACAAAGCTGCGATCGATCGAGCATATGCATGCATGTCCAAGTAGTCCAGGTTTTCTCTTTAGTTTAACTCAAGAACCACCATCTTTTACATCAGTCAATCGTTCTTAAATTTATTATGCTAACAGTTTGGTTTTCGCTTACAAAGCCCATGCTTTTCAAGGATAACATTCATGCCACCGGCGTCGAGCTAGCTAGCTAGCAGCAGCTGCCCCCCTTCAGTTTCAGGAAAGTAACGGTTCCTCTTCCTCAGGCTAACATTTGCCACTGGCCCCATTCCATGTTAGCTGCACATGGCCGCCCGGCCTACGGCTAATCTCCAGTCACTAGCCCGATCGCCTTCCTCTTGGACTCGCACGTCATACTCCCAACAGTTGCTCCATGCTGAACTGCGGTGCCCATGCACCCACCTCCAAGTTGCAGTCTAGTACTACCACACCGCTGCAGAAATGCAGGTCCATGAGATACTAGTATCTTATCCTGAATTCTCAACACAGATATATAATATAATATGCAGTCAAAACTCGAATGCAGTAATGAATTGCAACTTTTTATAGCCACCGTACTACTCTGGTAACTTGTTCGGTTGTTTGGTGGTAATACACTGTACAACGGCAAAATGTTCAGAAAAGATTGCAGTTTTCGGATCATGTAGAACCACAAGTTAGATTATCATTTGATAATCTGCCACTGCGAGTAGGAACAGAACAGTCTGGCGCTGTTCCTGCACACCGCAAGACGATACCATGACCTAATTCTTTTCAACTTACGATTTCTTTCGAATAAATAAATGGAACGATTTCTTCGTCGCCATTTCGAAACGATTTATCAGAACAACTGTTTTGAAGAGATCTATTGATATTTGATAATTTATTCACATAAATATTCATCCTAAGGTTAAAAACATAAACCACGGCTGAAAAGAAGCAACTCGATAAGTAGCCATGTGGGGGGGGGGGGGCACCGAAAAATAGATCCCTGATGGGACTTGGAAGCTCGGGGAACCCTCCGCTCAGGTCCCTCAAAACGTTTTTAATCTCTGTATAATCCTCGAGGAATGAAACGTCCTGCCTGTTCGAGAGGGAATCTTGTGCTCATATACGCTCCATATATATCTTGTTTGCCAACTCGTCAAACACAATCATGAGTCGATTCGTTACACAGGTATTGAGGGGCTAGTTAGCTTTCCAGAGCTGCATGCATGCCTGGTGATTGTTCGTCATTGCCAAGAATATTCTTTGCTTGTACATGAAAAAAATGGGTGTTCTGATCCAACATGTACTCTTTCTATCGACATACCTGAGATGGGAAGCAACATCTGTCCCAATTACTTTGGTGCATTGATGCTACCAAAGCGCGATGTTAACTTACAGATGAAATCCATGAGATTTCTGAATTGGGCATCTGAAAATTTCATTGGTCGATCACATATGACTTCAGCATATATTTGATTGGTCCAACGGATAGATCGTGCATCACAGTCTTCATTTCTTTCTTTATGACAGGCTTAATGGCACATAATGTATACAGGGAAATAGAATGCCATGGCATGCATGGTCCTGAGCAATCGTACGTATCACCAGGTAACGGATCACTGGCCTGCATGAATTGCTGACTTGTGACTGATGGAACAAAACATGCCGCATCGATCACCCAAAAGATGTGGAATAATCGGAAGCTTTTTTCTGCGTTCTCCACCTCAGATCTTTTCGCATCATGATGAAAGGCGCGTTCATGTGAGACCTTTCGGGCTGTGTTTTGATATAGTTTTTTGTTTTGGCTTTTGCTTTCAGCATCATTATCTGTTAGTAACATGGGTTTGTTAAGGTGTCTAACTAACTGAAGACCCTCGACAGAATAGATTAGAACATGGGTCCCTTAGAATAATAGATTAAATTAGATCAATAATGCTATTCCTCCTTACGTGGTTTATTAGCCTAATAAATAGTGATTGCGGAAAGAAACCAAATACTAAAAGACGCTGAAAAGCCAGCCCCACTCATTTTGGCTTAAGCTTCTGGCTTCTAGTTCACTATTTCTCGATTTCTTTTTTTGTTTTTTTGGCTTTTTTGGGGCTTTTTTGCCTTTTCTTTTTTCTCATATTCGTTTGCATTGTCTATGATGGGCTAACCTGTTTTTTTATTTTTTTTAAAAAAAAATTAATTATGCCAAATAAGCCATCATCAGATACAATATAATTTCAATCAGCTACAGTGCAATTTCAGCCATAAACCCGTTTATTTCAGCTAAATTGAGTGGCCTCAGCTCTTAGCATTATGTTTATGACTCTTTGACTCTGAAGTAGAGCTGGGACTTGGGCCGTGCTTTTTTGGGCCAGCCCGAAGCACGGCCGGCCCGGCACGGCCCAAGCACGGCACGGCACGACACGTGGCGGGCCGTGCCGGCCCGGCACGAACGGTGGGCCGGGCTGGGCCTGGCAAACCGGCACGGTGGGCGGCACGGCACGGCACGGCAGATCGTGCCGTGCTTGGGCCGGCACGGCACGGGAAGCACGCGCGGGCACGGGAAGCACGCGCGGGCACGGCAGGCACGCCGGCGCCAGCGCCTCCCCCAGTCCCCCCTCCCGTCGACAGCTCTCACAGGCCACGGCCATCCCCAGATTCCCCAATCCCCACAAGCACAATCCATCAACCATCACAGAGCAGAGACAGAGAAGAGAGAGTAAAGGTGAAGGAGGCACACCGGTCACCGGAGCTCGCCGCAGGAGGAGGAGCGCTGTAGCCGGAGCCGAGGGTAGCATCTCGCGTCGGCGCCCCAGTTGCCGCCGGCCATCCACCGCTGGTGGCTGTAGTCGAGGTCGTCGTCGCCATCGCTCGAAGCCAGGGGAGGAGGGGGGCGGCGGGGGAAGATGGGGGCGACCGGGGGAGGAGTGGGGCGGCGGGGGAGAAGGGGGCGCGGAGGAGGAGGAGGCGGCGGGGGAAGGCGAAGGCGGGGGCGGGGGAAGGAGGGGGCGGCCGGGGGCGGCAAGGGAGATCTGGGGAGGAGGGGGCGGCCGGGGATGAAGGAAGGAGGGGGCGGCGGCGGGGAAGGGGCGGCCGGGCGAGGAGGGGGCGGCGAGGGAGATCTGGGGAGGAGGGGGAGGAGGAGGGGAAGGAGGGGGCGGTGGGGGAGGAGGGGCGGCCGGGCGAGGAAGGGGGCGACGGGGGGAGGGGGCGGCCGGGCGAGGAGGGGGCGGCGGGAGATCTGGGGAGGAGGGGCGGCCGGGGAGGAGGGGAAGGAGGGGGCGGTGGGGGAGGAGGGGGCAGCGGCGGGGAAGGGGCGGCCGGGCGAGGAAGGGGCGGCGGGGGAGATCGAGGGAGGAGGGGCGGCAGGGAGAGCGTGGGGGAGAAGGGACCGAGGGAGGCGCTGGATCGGGGGAGTGAACTGGGCGGCGGCGATGGACAGAAGGAGGGTTAGGGTTTTTAGATATTTTTGCGATTTAGTCCTTCATATTTTCTGATATTTACGAATAGGTTTTATCTATTTTGATTTTTTCTATTCTAGCCCTTGTAAATTCTAATTTCATCGCGAAAAGATCCTATACATCCGTTGTGACATGTATATCTGTATGGAGCAGTCCTTAAATGCCAAATTTGAAGATTGAGCTAGGTTTTGGAGATGTCAATGTGTGATGTATGTATATATATAAGATGAGGAGAAAGATGATAATGGTTGGATCTTAATCTAATGAATGAAAAAAGTGAACCCTAAGTCGCATCCTCACGGAACCCTAAGTAATGAGTATTTTCAATGTTGCTCCTCCTTAGGTCACCACCACCGAACCCTAAGTCGCATCCTCACGGCTTTCTTGCTTCTTTGTGTAAAATCGTAGGGCTGGATTGCTGGAGAAGAAGATCAATCAAATCAACATATTCTAACATATATTATAATTTGACAACATAGCTCACCCCCATTGTGATTTTATTTTATGTAAGCAAATTACTACTACATGCGCTTCTAATTCTAACATAGCTCCCTTCACCGACTGCTATAGTATGCTACACTCATGACTCTCCTTGAGCTTTTCTATTTGACTAGATGGGCAACTCTATGCTAGATTGTCGGGCGATGGGCTAGATGTTCACGTACGCCACAGTTCAATTTGCACCAAGATATGCATACCATTGGACTAGATGACCAAGTTCGGAGGTGGAATGACATGAGACAATAGTATCGAATTTTAAGTTGGTTTTTAATAAGGCGGGTACAAGAAAAAGGAAGATAGCAGCCACCGCTACCATTGTCGCCGTCGCTTTCATCGTGTATAGTTACTTTGGGCTGGGCTTGGGCTGGCACGGCACGAACGCCGGCACGGTGGGCTTTGGGCCGTGCTTGGGCCTGGCCGAAGGTGAGGCGGGCCGGCACGGCACGGCACGACGAAATGACTGGGCCGAGCCGGCACGGCACGAAGCACGATGGGCCCGGGCCGTGCCGGCACGGCACGGCCCAATTCCCACCTCTACTCTGAAGGACTTTGAGAAAGAATGGAAACAGATGATTGATAAATACAATCTTTCTAATAATGAATGGTTTGAAGTGTTGTACAATAACCGATATCGTTAGGTTCCGTGTATGTGAAGGATACTTTTTGAACACAAATGTTTTTTACACAGCGGAGTGAAAGCATGTATGCCTTTTTTTGATGGGTTTGTCAATTCCAAAATGCAGAAATATATTGAACCCGCCAGAAACTTTGTAGACGGTGATATTTCAGAAATCGTACTCCTTTAGAAAAGTACAAAGGACTGAATGCGTTTGCAAGCTTAGAGGAGCAAGTGCAACTCAAGATTGCTTTTGCCAGAATAGGGTGAATATTACACAATATTCAATTATGCTTTTATCATAAGCCTAGATAATGAACATGAGCGCACATTTACCGATTGTGGCTCTAGGTCGTCGCTTATCTCATAGAAAATACTTAAGAGCTACAGTGTCACTTTGGGAAAACGGAAAGAACATAGCAACACTTAGGCCCGTCTGGAATGCAGTTTTTTTTTTTACCAAAATTGAACTGTTTTATGTAAAATGCTTAAGAGCTTCAGCGTGAGCTTCTCAATTCTAGTTGGATGGGGGACCAGCAAATACAGAATGGCCACTAGCATGATTAGCATCAGTCCAGCGGTCCAGCCGAGCTGATAATTGCATTACAAAAAACAGCCGCAGAACTGAGATTATTCAGCCCATTAGCCCCCAATGACAGCCCATTTCATCTTTTCTACTTCTAAGAGGCAGAGAGGGGCTATGTACTGATGTTGATCTCAGGCTCAGCTTTAAGCTTCGCAAACAGGCACCACCATACTACCAGAGTCCACAGACATGCGTACCAGCATATGCAAACTGTTGATTGTTTGCATCATTCATGGGCCCACTGAAGAAAGTCTAGAGCGTGGAGTCGACTGGTCGAGTGCCTAACTGTCGGACAAGTTCGACTAAGCACACCTCTTCCAAAAATACTTATTTGACCAAGAATAGACCGCACCTGTGCATCTGTCCAGAAAAGACTGCTCTGGCTGCGACCCAAGCCGAGGATCGCCATAGATAAGAATTAAGACCCCATCCCATAAGTCTCCTGCTGCTGGTAGACTCGTGAAGACCCCATCACATAAGTCTCTGCGATTGTTCTTTTTAATTTTAACTTATAATTTTTAATTGTAGCTTATGACTTATGATCTGTTCGTAAGAAAATATAGAGTAACAGAAACTCATGTGTAATTTTGATCGATATAAATAAAATTACTATAGTATATATTATAATCAATTTATAGACTCTGTCTTAAAAAGATATTTTATTTAAAAATTAATTATCGTAGAAAAACCGAGAAGCTAAGAAGAGGCCGTCCTGCAGCACGTAGACTTGTAGTCCACTCACCGTACATGCTTCGTTTCCCCAGGTTCCACGGAACAAGAAAAAAAACATTCCGTTGTTCCAACTCCCAGGTAGCGTTCAGACTTTCCAATGCATGTCTGATACGTCCATACCATGCAATGCATACACACTGCACTACAAGAGTACAAGTACATAGAAAGATCAAAGAAAATTAGCATCTGATCGTGGCGTTCACGGCCGAGTGTTGTTGACCTGTTGGCGGCACTGCCCTGCACCTCGCCCAAATGCATCGCCCTACGTACCTTCTCGACAAATTTTTCAAGTCACGCAGTACATGCTTGATGCTTCGCTGCCCCGTCTTCCACGGCACGGGCAAAAACGTTCCAACCACTGTTCACACTTTCACAATCCATATGTCCACACCACTGTACTGGCACTTATCATATGGAAATAGTCAACAACACTAGCACATCGTACTTCCATCCTAAATGCACCAACGCTCCCAACTACCACCCAACCTGGTCCCCTAGCCATCTCCAAATAGCCGAAGCTTATCGCTTTTAATTATAGTTATTAGCTTTTTAATTGAAATTATACTGTAACGACTATTAGTTTTTTTAAGTTATTCAACTAATAAAAAATAAAAACATTATTATATCTCTATGAACAATAGAAAGGAAAAAAAATACAAAGAATAAAAAACAAAAAAGCTGAAATTAAAACCTGCTATGTTCCGATAACTTCTGACATTAAAAAAACTGAAATCCAGAAAAAGTCGGAACAAGAAACCATTTAAAGCGGGGCTAATAAATATACACACTAGCTTCTCGCTTGGCTCCACACGCGCTTCACTGATCTGCAATCCACTCGTTGGTCTATCTAGCCACACTCTGCACGAGGGTTGGGATGAGCCGCACGCTTGCGCCGGCGCTGCTCCTCGTGGCGCTGCTGGTGCTCGCGCCGCTGCCGCCGCGCACCGGCGTGGTCGTCGCGCGCGCCGCGCTGTCGTGCTCGACCGTGTACAACACTCTGATGCCGTGCCTCGGGTACGTGCAGTCCGGCGGGGCGGTGCCCCGGCAGTGCTGCACGGGGATCCAGAGCCTCGTTTCGGCAGCGCGCACCACGCCCGACCGCCGCGCCGCCTGCACCTGCCTCAAGAACGTGGCCGCCGGCGCCGCGGGCGGGCCGTACATCAGCCGCGCCGCGGGGCTGCCCGGCAGGTGCGGCGTCCCGCTGCCCTTCAAGATCAGCCCCAACGTCAACTGCAACTCGTACGCGAAAACAAAATCCAGACCTCTCCGTGTTTTTCGAGCTACAGTTTGCGTGAAATTTCGCAAGGTTTTGAGACCCCTTTTTTTTCAGATCAAAGTTTTGAGACCTTTTAACGTGACGATTTTGTGCAGGATAAACTGAGGAGCACTCGGTCTCATCTCTCAAGCGTGTGAATTCGCGACGAGAAGGGGCCCGTGAGATGTTGCTTCTACTACTTGTTCGAATACTGTGAAGCTTATGTATCGTTCTACTGTGTACGTACACTACGATTGTATTCTGGCCGGGCCCTGCAGGCGTGTACTGTACGTTGCGGTGAGAACAGACTGATTATAATCAGATGCGTGTTTTAATTGTTGTACCAAGTGATTGGCACTGTTTGATGCGGAAGAACTGTTCATTCCTCGCTAAATAAAAGTTACGTTACAACTGTGATCATCTGATTATCTCAACGGGGTTCCCATTTCAACATGCTCAAGAATATTTTGGATACAAGGAATGAAGGATACGAGCGTGCTGTGTACGTACTGAGCAGTGGTGATCGGTTGGGCTGTAGCTTATGGCTTATTTCACTGTAGCTGGTTGAAATTATATTGTAGTTGAAGGTGGCTTATTTGGCATAATTAAATTAAAAAAATTTTAAAAATAGAAAAAACGGGTTAGCCCATCACGTGTAATGCAAACGAATACGGGAAAAAGAACCGATAAAAAAGCTCAAAAAATAAAAAAAATCAGAAAAAGACAAAATTTAGGAATAGTGAAGAATAAGCAAAAAACCGAAGCCGAAACGATCGGGGCCTTATAGCCATAGTGATACGAGTGTGGAGCGGAGAAATAGCATAGGTTTTGTTAAAAACCACGTGTACTCGATTTTGCTGGAACACTGAAATTATGGGTTTACGATAAAGCGAGTTATCTTTTCCGCAGGTTGGGTATATCATGCAAAAAGCGCTTTCCTACAGTCAGGCTAAAACCAGTTTTAGGAAATACGGTTTTCGCAAAACACATAACCCAAATAAGAAAAATTAGATATATATATATATATATATATATATATATATATATATATATATATATATATATATATATATCATCCAAGTATGTTCAATTTTGATATATGACATAATAAAATCTCGATTCGTTTTAATACACTGAAATCTCAAAATTTTCGACAACATATCATTCCGTCACCGCTCCGTTAAAATTGACACTAAAATTACTGATTTGGCCCTTGTTTCAGTTGTTTGGTTCAACCAGATGCTGCTTTGGTTCGACGGAGTGCTCGAGCATGACATGCTCCTTGCCATCTCATGCTTGTCCCCGACGCCCTTCTCTCCGCTTTCCCATTTCAACGCAACGCAGCCACATCCCGACTGCGCCTCCACGGCCGACCGCTTAGGCGATCTCCGGACAGCGGGCAGACGCCATTGTTGCCCACAGTGAGCTACTTAGCCACCAATACCCTTCTTGCAATCTTCCAAAATTCGCTGCCATAGTCAATCCTCTCCCCAAATTGATCTTTCTTTTGTTGAAAAAGTAGGTGATATTTTAGTTCCAAATTTTACTAGAAGATGAATGTAACAAAATACTAGTTATACAAAGTTCATAACTAACAGCGGCAAGCAAATTATATTGTACTTCAAATATACACGAGAACATAATTATATCAGAGTCGATCGGTTATACAAATGACTTACAGTGACGTCTGATGAAGAACAAGAAATAGCGTGGACTTGATGCAGTACAGAATATAGACTAGCAGTAAAGCGAGTGGTCGTATAGGTGTGCGCTGCTCAGAAACCTTATTGCTGCCCCGTACATGTTCTCTCTATAGCAATGATTCGAAGATCCAACTCTCCTCCCTTCCCATGCACGTCGAAAAGAAATGTTAGCGCGGTTGAGTAACTTGATACTATAGCACAATTATCTAAAGACGAGATAGAAGAATGGAGGAGAAATTCTGTGTATTCTTCTAGACATCTTCAGGTCCTTTTAAAGGCACTGCAGTCACTCACTAGTAACAACTACCATTAAATAGAATTAAAACACTGGTAATTGACTCAACAAATCATATAATGATATTTATGCAGTGTTCAAAAGAAGAGGAAATGCATGATTTGCAAAAGGAAAAGTGGCCTTGGTCTCCCAAGTGGCGCCCCACATCACGGTGCAGTCGCACGTCACAAGTCACGCAAATTTTCATGCAAAAATATGTGAATACACACTCACGTGCATACGCATGTGTATGTTTAGCCAAGTCCTCCTTATGCTATCTCCATCCATGTGTCACATGTTTTAAGAAGTGGCAAAAACTCCACCTCATAAATTATCTTTCCTCCACTTGGTTAGACAATATGGTATTAAAATATACATGCTTTGAAATTATAGAAAATGGATCTCACACTCATATGGACCTATCTAACAATTCCCCACCAATTTTAAAGAAAATAGTAAAAAGATATCAAAGATATTGTACTGAAGTATTGTTAATATACCAGTATTTAAATGTAAGTCTTGTATGGATTGAACTTGTACCTATAATTACAATATTCATCTTTTCACAGCTGATGAATGGACTGTGCTTTGAATTCATAACTTTTCGTAATCAGATTTCACTTAAAATCTCAATTGATACTAGGCTAAAAAAGAATCACGCGTAAGCAGGGTGTTAAAAAAGGTCATGCTCCTTAAACTACTCATGATCTTTTTAGAAAATGCACCGTTTTCATGAATTATGACCACACAGTTAGGTTCAAGTATGTGCATTCTTTATAGGTATCCCGTAAGTTCATACATTTTCCTCATTTGGACAACAAAATACATTAAGCCTTTATAACAATCTTCCATACAGTCGAGAGCACTTTGTCTATTAGGATATGGGTACAATGAATACATACACTCTTGTTACAACATCAACTTGTTCTCCCCATTGTCTAAGTCACGGGAACTTCGATTAAGAAACTATAGATTACCATTATGATATAATTCAAATGGGCCTCATTATTTGTCTTGAATTTAAGTTTCTCTAGAACATAGTCCAGAGCATTTGCATTCCTCTTCTTTTCGACCGATTTCACCAATTTAGGACTAGTAGGACTTGTCAAACCCTTTGTACTTTCTGACTGGATGCTCTCACTCGGAGTAATATCCTTAGTCAAGTCATTCTTAGGGCGGTCAAAAATTGTCTCCATGACCACTGAAACCTCCTTGGAGAGGTAGGCTTCCTCAATCATTGAAATATTGGTCTTCGGTTGTACTAAAGACATCTCAAGGATGTCAGTCGAGTTCTGAACTTGTTCAGTCCCGACTACCTTAGAGCTCAAGACGGGTGGAAAAGATTCCACCACTGGTCATACAACCTTAGCTCCTCTGACTAACAGCTCTGGATCAGCTCCTGTGGTCTCATCATCGGCAACAAGCTCAGTGGCGAAAGTCTTCACCCAAGAAATATATTCTCATTGGTGTAATTTGTCTGTTCTTCATACAAGAGAAGAAGTGGGCTTATAAGAAAACCTCTCGAGATCGTAATAGAAACCTACCTCTGAGGGGATTTTCACCTTCTCCTTAGGAGCTTGAGTGATCGAAAGGGCATGAGAAGATCACGACGCCCCATACGACTTCTTCACAAGTCATCATTTCCTAGGGGTTGGTGCAATTTCTTGTGCTCCCTCTGTTGGTTTAGAATCATCTGCTCCAATCATCTGTATATGTCAGCAACATTAAAACACAACAATCGGAGAATAGTTTTGGGTTGCAAGTATCATAAATTACCATAAGTCTCGATCTTGTCCTTTTGAAAGGTAATTACTAGGATCAAAGGGACTCCTTTCTCTTCACAGATTACATTCACTCTTTCTCTTATCTCGGAAGGAGATAAGGCTATAAAATCAAAAGAGATAACCAAAAGTCAGAAAAAACAATATTAAACAAAAAGATTTCTAACTAGTTAGAGTTCTTGATGCAAACCTTTTGAGGAGTCTCTGGTTAAATCTTTTGCATCTTCATACCATAGCATGATATGATCACACAAGGTACTAATTCGGTGTATGGTGAAATCTCTCACGATGTTCCATGACATCAATCTTTTATCCTTTAGATACACGATGGCGTCGACCAATCGTTGTATCCTTCCATCCTTTTGAGGAGCGGATCTCCACACTGGGCTCTCTACAACAACCCTTATAACAAATGATAGGTTGTCTTCTTTGCTCATCGTCATACAGAACCAAATTTTGTTCCATGATGACCATGAAGACTTCGAGTAGGGAGCAGTTCCCAAGTGACAATCTCCATCCTGAAGGCGTAGGGAGCAGTTCCCAAGTGACAATCTCACCTTTCTGGCTCTTCCGGTCATTCTATAGTAGTACCTGAAAAGTTTCAGGTTTGCCGAAATCTCAGATATGCCTCCCATAGCTACACAAAGATATTGAGTATGGCTATCAAATTGGGCGCCAGATTCACCAATTCGATCCCATAGAATTCGATTACCTTTGATAAGGAGAGGCGCACTTGGATTTTGACCCTGCATTCTACGAATGCCTAAAACACAGGTATCTCTCCATCTTCGCCATTCAGAAAGTTCCCCCCATAGCCGACTTCCATGAGATCACAACTAGACCGGGGATCAATCCCGCATTCTCTAAAGCCTTCAATTTCTTTGATCCTAGTTCGGGCCTTGCCCATTAGTGATGAATCCAGCCATTCTCATTACAAATGGCTTGGATCTAGTGCCAATCAAGGGAATTTGGGAAAGAAAGAATGCTAGGATGAAGAAAAATAGAGGACCGTGAAAATCAATCAGTACCTCTTCAATTTATAAAGGCTTTCTCACAACCAAAGTTAATGGTTACAGGAACTATGCCTAACAGATATACACTCTTCGATTCCATTCTAGTTGGTTTTCTTCAACTTCAAATGGAAAACTTCTCTATCTTTATTGACTATCGTCAAAAAGACCTTCTGACTTGCATTGCAATCGAAGGATTCTGACTTGCGTTCCAATCGAAGGATTCTAAGTCATGAATTTACTTAAAGTTTAAAGGCTAGCTAAAAAGGGTTGAATAATCCATTAAATACGGCTTTAAGATATATAATCAATTACTAAATGAATACCCCCCCGGTCGAAGGATTACTGCTCGAGCACCTCCAGCCGAAGGATTACTACTCGACCAACCACTACCCGAAGACCCTATGTTTTGATAACTAAGCTCAACTTCGGGCAGTTTTCTGGTGTGGTGAAATAGAGCACATGCGTCCATAACTCCAATAACCTTGCGACGATTCGGCCCTATGCCTCAGACAACAATTGTTCCACGGTTGTTGCTATGATCTTCTCTCACTAACAAGTAACTAATTGACAGTTATTTGTTAGATCTCTTTTGCTGACATCAACTGCTTGTTCGGCCGAGCGTGAGGAATCAACAAGGTGCATGTTCTAGTAGGACAATTGATACCTCTTCGATGCTATTTAAAGTTTTACAGGAGAAGTTAAAGAGATAGATTGATAGACGGAGACAAACAAGATCAATGAGCAGATAATGGAGGCAAGGAATAGCAAAGTTAGGACTAGTAGCACCCTTTTGTAATCACTCTACAAGAGCATGTTGTAATCTCGATGTAGTTATCAAGATAGTCCCTTTTCTTATTTTTAATCCTTCTACGAGGCTTGCCTTTTTTTTTCATAATTCGTTTTATCGTCGACAAATCTTTTATGCACTCACTGACACATGTATATGGGCCACATAGACTATTCATTTTGGGCTAGGATATCACAACAATGGTACAAGAAACCGTCTCGCCGGTGCAAAACCAGCCACGAACGTATTGGTAGGTTAAAAGGACGACGATATTTGCTTAGTGCGTCTTTACGGGAAAGATAATCTAAACAACTCTGTTCTGAATCGTTCCAAGAAAAGACCATGTTCTGAATCTCTCGGCTCATGCGCACTTCCATCGGAAACCTTGGACAAAACAAAGTGCGCATAACAAAATAAACTAATAAAGCACCACCACTATCCGCTTTAGCGCACGCATTACCTGTCAGGTTGTCATCTTAAGCCCTCTCCGAAACCAAGCGCACAATAATACACTGTCCAAAGGGATGTCGACCATACTTGGAAATCCATAAACGGCATTTCACAGGTCGGCGTCAGCTGCTAGCTAGCGCACGGCCGGCCGGCCGTGGCAAATCCTTGCATACCAGCGAATGCGTGCGCAACCTGTGCCAGATATTTTGACTTATTCTTTCTAGTTTATACCTTATATATTATAGTTTTTCTCGAATAAATAAATTAGATAATTTTTGTCGACTTTTCAAAATAGTTTATCAAAATAGTATTTTCGAATCGGTTTATCAGTATTCGATTCATTCACACAAAACTCGTGCTAAGATCATAAGCCATTATCGGAAAAAAAACGCAAGGAGAGCCATCGTGAAAGAAAGGGTGCACTTTTGCTGCTTTGCAGTGCAGCGCGCACGGGGCTCGGAGCCTCCAAAGCAACGAAAAGGAGTGCAGCACTAGCCGCAGCTGAAAAAAAACGTAGCAGGAGCCATCGTGAAAAGAACTTTGGGTGCGCGTTTGCTGTTTTGCATTGCAGCGCGCACAGGGCTCCGAGCCTCCAAAGCGACCAAAAGCGTGCGGCACTAGCCCCTCGCGTCCCTATCCCCGTAACAACTTCGCGCGAGGGTGGTGCAACTTGGGAGAGCGCGCGCGCCATTTGCAAGTACGCTCGCGCAACAGCACCCAAAATGTACATCGCGATCGCGCCACTTATATATTCGCCATGATCAGGGGCTTGCTAGAGCTAGAAGCATCGGTCGGCGACAGATTGCGGTGTTGGTGTGAGCGTGGGCGTGAGGCGGCCGGTGGATCATGGGCCATCGGGATTCGGAGGCGCCGGCGGCGAGCGTCGCCGCTGGGCGGGTTGTCAACAGCGGTGGCGGAGGCGCGGCGGGGAGCGACGCGAGCGTCGACACGAACATGGTGATCATCCTGGCAGCGCTGTTCGTCGCGCTGCTGTTCGCCATCGGGCTCAACTCGCTGGCGCGGTGCGCTCTCCGGTGCGGTGGCCGGGGCACGGCCGGCGGCGAGGGGGCGTCAGGCGGGGCCTCCTGCTGCGGCGGCGGAGGCATCAGGAAGCGCGCGCTGAGGAGCATCCCCGTGGAAGTGTACGGCGGCGGCGAGGAGACCGAGGACGTCTGCGCCATATGCCTCGGCGAGTTCGCGGACGGCGAGAAGGTGCGCGTGCTGCCGCTGTGCGGGCACGGGTTCCACGTCCGGTGCGTGGACACCTGGCTGGTGTCTCACGGCTCGTGCCCGACGTGCCGCCGCCCGGTGATGGACGGCGCGGCCGCGGTGCCCGCGAAAGGCAGCGGCGTCGAACGAAGCCAGCTGCCGGACAGCGACACCATCGCCGTGGCCATCGCCTGAGGTGGGCAACCGAGGCAGCTGGTTCAACACAGCAAGGTAGTGTAGTTCTGGCATCTGCACAAGCTCCTGTAAAATATTTCCCCCTTCGGATATTTTCCGGCGACGGTTGGCCTATTTGCCACGAATTGCATGCTAGTGGCTAGTTTCGCTGCTTCTTGCCGTCCAATGTATTAACTGTTCAATTGTTCACTGTATATATAAATACGTTCGACGGCGCCGTACAAACACCAACGTATTATGTAAGAATGTTGTTAAACATGCTCGTGTGCACGCCCCCGTAGATGCGCCCTTTTTCGCCGCCAACGGCGGCTGGCCGCGCGGCTCCGCCGCCGGGATTGCAGGCTTCGGCTGCCCAGCGCCCGGCCGCGCAACGGTGGGCGTGCTGATCCACAAGCCAAACCAATATGTACAACAGCTACGTGCTAACGGCGTGCCTTAATCCGCAAGCGACGCCGATCGCGTCGCAACAACCGCCGAGATTACTCCGTCGCGCCAACCCCGATTGGCACGTCTAGCTGCATGCTCCATCGTCGTCACCCGGCGCGGACGCGACACGCCTGCTACCTCAGGCCAGTGGGAAGCTAGCTAGCTGCCTGACATCGATGGACCAAGGGAACGACTGGCTGTTCGGTTCAACCACTTCGTGTAAACGGTGTAATACGTACGGGAGCTTAGCTGAATGAGTAAGCTCCCAGTCAATTAATCCGGTCCTGCCTTTGCCCTTTGGAAGAGGTGCAACACGAGTAAAAATGTCTCAGGAGTTGAAGGTTCGCCCCATTCTGATGTATCACACGGAGACCACTTCTAAGACAACAATACACACATCTGACGACCAATTCTCTACCTATCAAATTATCATACATATATATATATATCTCAAAGACTGATATGGCAACAGATAGAAATGAATAGTGCTATCAAAATTTTCCATAAGTATTCGTCAATTTTTCACTCTAATAGTTATGAGAAACTATGAAGATCAAGAACCTAAAATTTCAAAAAATCTCAGTGCTACAATAATTTCAGTATGTGAACAGTGAAACAACACAATTCCAAATCCAAAAATCCATAAAACTTTTGATCCGTGGATTTAAAAAAATTGAAACTTGAATTAAGGCTAGATCATGACCTTAATAACATATCTCAACAAAAAATCTTGAAAGAACTTAACAGAATAATGATCTTTTGGCTCGTGACAGCCTGCTACACCAAAATCAGATCAAAACATACAATTGAACTAACTATGAAACCAAAACTCTAAATAACTCAAAATTTAGTATGCACCTTCTCTAGGATATCAGAAACCTATTCCAATCAATGATCAACAAAATCGTTGCAAAAGTTCTGACCTTTTTTATTTAAAAAATGTTGCACCAAAAATAGGCAAAAACAAAAAATGGTGAATATAACTTGTCCGTAGATGGATGATAACCAAAATAGCTCTAGATGGATTCTCACATGTTACAATAAATAAGAAAACCAAAGAAATTAAGGCAAAAACACACGGATCAATAAATCACTCGTGAGGGGCAAATCCAAGTAAAACCATATTTCTTCATAAACTTGCCAACTAAGTGTCTAAATGGGTGGAGATTGATTTTTAGAGAGTATATACATCTCTTACACATCCTTAGTCCAGTAAGATCAAGAAAGAGAAAGAGAATAGTAAACACCAACCAAGTCAAGAGTAAATCAATCAACACGAGAGAGATCCATGGAGAAAACAAAGATTGATGTATTACTATTTAAGGATAAAGATTTTACAACTATTTCACTTGGAGGACAAAAGAGCATACCACAACATACTTCTCAAACACTAACCTTAGAACACTTGTCTTGAATTGTAAGGATTAGATGGTTAACTAGTAAGTTTCCATCCCAACCCGTTAAATAGATAAAGCAACCAATATCTATTTAACCCTAGTGGATACTATCCACTTAGTACATATAGGGATATCCGTTAATCCTACATGGGTTTTAATTCACATACTACACTTATGCACGCTGCAAGCATTTAGACCACTTAAAAATTGATTTTGGTAATTAATGACAACATTATGTTATGGAACTAACATGTGTGCTAAGATTGTTTTCAACGTTTAATCCTAAAATATAGATGACAACACAACAATGGCATACAAAGACTATGAGGGATCAACATGACTCAAGATAAAGGTGAAATATAGCCTAAGGATTCTTTTTATAGTTTTAATGGTCTCAATATTTGGAGAAAAGATCAGATTTGTAGGCTAGACACCATACTATAAAGGGGGGTTCATGACTAGTAACTTGAGGATTTAATTTGGTCATCTTGATTAACAAAGAGTCATGCATGTATCTTGAAGTATTTTTGAAAAACCATTGTCAGAAAAATCGGTAGCACTGCAGGTACCAGGCGGTACTACTGGGCGGCGGTATGACCGTGCCTAAAATGCAATACTACCCAGTGCAATAGTAACGATCTTTAGTTGGCGGCACATAATTTCTAGAGGGCATGTTTTTGGACACTTTTTGGAACCCTGGAAAATTGGTAGTACTAATTGTGCCGAGTGGTACTACCACCGTGCGGTAGTGCCAACTCTTGTCAGGGCGGTAGTACCGCATTTAAAGTTCAACGGCTTGTTGAGATGCATTAATTGCATACAAAAGAGCCGTTGAATAGTAGGTGCGGTAGTACCGACCGATAGACGACGGTAGTTCCACACCAGTACCATGTCACCAAATATTGACCTCATTGAATATATTAGAGCCATTGGTGCACTCTTTACTACTCACTTTGCTAACATTTCTTCATTTGGTGTAGTTGAGAGCATTGAAGTGCATTTGCATCGTTTGTTGATCCTCTTGGCATTTAATATTTCGTCAAGCAAGGGTTGTGATTTGTTACTTCTGGTATTTACCGGCACCTAGATGGCTTAGGAGAAGATTGTGCAATAATCTCTTCAAAAGGGTTGTGAAGAGGCCCGACGCCGGTTGTGGGTGGTGTAGTGCTCACCATCTCCGAAGCAGAGAAAGAGCAACCCTAGTGGACTTAAGGTCATTAGGCTTAATTTGTAGAGTTGGTTCAATTTGTTTGGGCTCACCTTAATGTGGATTTGTGAAGACAGGCAAGTCTCCGATATCACCTTAATGTGGATTAGTGAAGACAGGTAAGTCTCCGATATCACGGGAAAAATATCGCATGTCTCCATTGTAGTTATCTCTTGACTTTATTCTTCCTTATTTACATTTCTAACTATCGAATTGATTATCTTATGTAGTTAGAATTTTTTTGGTAGAGACATTACTTGTGGTGCCTTAGTCATTTAGTTATTGACTTATGCTAGAATATTTGAATTGCTCGTTGTAACACTCTAGGGTCTAAACTGGCTTAGGCCTAACCCCATTCTGGATAAGCCACACACATGTAACAACCTGTTTGTGCTTTAATCCGTGCTTCATGCAAAACGATTAACCAAAGGTTGTTACCAATGGTGCCTATGAGTTTATATGTTGGTGCTTCTCATGCCAAACTAGCAATGTAGGACTAATCCACACCCTTATGTACACGTACACACATGGGCTATCATGGGTCAAGGTGTCACATACACCCCCTCAAAGGGCCCGACGTTCTTGTCGGCCCAACATACTCACACTGAGGCAAATGACTAGGTCCACTCCGGGGCCACACGTGCCATATGCCATATGCCCGTGCCCCTAACCCACACGTGCTCATGTAACCGTGAGGATTGGCTCTGATACCATTTGTAACACCCTAGGGTCCAAACTGGCTTAGACCTAACCCCATTATAGATAAGCCACACACACATAACAACCTGTTTGCTCTTTCGTCCTCGCTTTGCACAAAACGATTAATCGAAGGTTGTTACCAATGGTGCTTATGGGTTTATATGTTGATGCTTCTCATGCCAAACTAGCAAAGTGGGACTAATCCACACCCTCATATGCACACACACATATAGGCCATCATGGGTCGAGGTGTCACATTCATTGTTGTTAAAATAGTTAAATTTAGAGCATCAAGTTTTTAGAATCTCCTATTCACCACTTCTAGTCAGTTATCCTTGATCTTGACACGTTTTTCAAAGTGCATAAGTCCAAATCCGCTAAGTCCTTAGTAGGGGCGAAGCCAGACGACAGGAGCATAGGGTCACCTCCATTGCACGATGGTGTCCCCTCCACCGATGAATAGTAATAAACAGTAATTTCCTATAAGATTTGCTAAATTTCATTGGGGTCACTAGACCCCAATCACCTACATTGGCTTCGCCCTGATCCTTAGCCTTGATCCAATTTGATCTTTTCACCCTCTTTTTAATCTAAACCGCTCTCTTAAGCGCTGTGATAATATCCTTTCTTGACCCGATCTTCATCTTTCATTGTAAGCAATCACTATACTTACCACGTGTAGGTGTACCACTAGCTTGCCACGTGTCGGCAAGTCTCTCCCGTTCCTATTTTACCAGTCCACGCCTCACTTGGACCGATCAGGCTACATGGTGCAACCCGTAACTTGAACTTGCCTTCAATATTTCCTACTTTTCTTATGCCATGTTTAGGCACAGTCATCTCGTTCGGCATTCTTGATCGTTTTAGGCCTCAGCTCCTCAAGAGCGTAGCCTCGATTTCCACCGTTGATCATGGGTGACTCTAAGCAACATTGCAAATTCAAACAATAAAGAAATCATTTTCGGATATAAGTTCTTTACAACTTGACCCATATATAGCTATAACATGCATCATGCAACACATATGTATTGGCCTAGATCAAACTAAATTATCTTATGACTTAAAATTTTCAAACTATTCTATTTCAGCAAGCTATCCAAAAATTCTATAATTTCAAATTTTTACTATTCTAAAATAACAATGATTCATCACAATACAACACTGTACTCACATGGTCCGTCTATATCGTGTTTGTCCTGGACGATTGTAGATCCTCACATGGGAATGGTACCCAACGTGTAAGGGGCAATACAGTAAAGCCAAATGGACAATCAAGAATCAATCAACCTCGATCCTTTGCTTTTGCTTTTGCATGGCAAGGATGATGAATGGTTGAGCTCTTCATGATTACCGGCTTTTCAAATCAAATGCACCCCCCCCCAACCCCCCAAAAAAAGAAAATGGTAAAAACAAAAGGGGTGGTAACTAAGGCCCTGTTTGGCACAGCTTCACCACCGGCTTCTGGAGAGTTTCGAGCCGTTTTGTGCCAAACGGGGTAAAACAAAATAGCTCCACCCAAGGAGTCCCTTAAAACGTGCTGAGACAAAAGATATGTACGAGATGGAGCTGAAAAAAGTAGCTTCACCCGGCTCCATCCGCAGGCCCGCATGCCACTGCCCTTGTACTTTCGTGAATTTACGCGATCTGCCACTGCCCTTGTTTGCATTATATCATGACTTTGCACATGCATATTTATTTTAGCGGGTCATTCCTATGCAAAAAAAAAGCATTAAATATTGGTTGATATTTTAAATTTTAATTTTTTTTGAATTCAAATTTACTCGGATGAAAAATCATGTAGAAACATACAGCTCTTGATGTTACTACAAGCCAAATAGACAGGGGTATATTGGACAATTGACATCTCTCAACCATGCATGATAAACACAGGTGGAGCTGTTTTGCCAAACAGTCTACCAAAACAGATCCAGCTCCACCGGTGGAGCTGTTCGTAGAGCTGAAGTCAAAAAAAAAAACAGCTTCACTTGTGAAGTGAAGCCGTGCCAAACGGGGCCTAACAAAGGTAGTCTACCAATTGCACCCGTGGCGGCATGGGCGGACCTCGCGGCGTGGCCTGCTCATTCCGCCAGTACTCCCTCGCGCTCCTGAGCCAGCAAAACACCGGCTTCAACATCTCGAGCCACCGGGACACTACCTCGTGAAGTCGCCACCGCAGCACCTCCCCCTCCGCCTCGCGCGGCGCCGGCCGCAGCGCATCACCCGATGATGGCTGGACAACGAACCTTACCGGGCTCGGCTCGGAGTAGCACCGGCGCAGGATGGCCCGGTTCAGCTGGGCCTCGAACGCGAGCCGCTCGTACTCGTCGAGCAGCGTGCTGTGGCGGCCGCCGCAGCCCGCGCTCACGTCGAGGCTGAATCGCGCCAGGACGGCGCCGTCGTCGACGTTGCCCTCGACCTCGCTTGACGATCTCTCCATATATACACACAGCAATGCACTGTATGTTGCCAGCTGCACGTACACTGCCACCGTATTTATGCCGGCGGAGACGATCGATCGACGGGGTGCAGAGAAGGTGTGTGGTATTTAGGCATGGTCGCCGTAGCCAGTGTGGTCCTCCTATGCCGCGGTTACGCCATTATTTTGGACGAAAGTTTGTGCGAGCTTGGCGTCGCAAGGACGGCAAGGATCGCTGCCGTATCGAGCTTGTTTCGTACGGCTCTTCTAAACTAAAGCATGCATGGTCGTAGCCAGCCCCTGATCTGATGAAACCGATCGAGCTGTAGGGCTTATTCTTTTTTGGCTGAGTTTTATGATTTCTGGATGTGATTTGTGGCTTTAGGCTATTAGGTTACAGAGTAACTAAAACTCACGTGTTATTTTTGCCGATATAAACAAGTATGTACTACAATTAATCATTAGACTCCATTTTAAAAAGACACTCCGTTTAAAAGCTAATTACTATAGAAAAGCCAAAAACTAAAACCAAAAGCTGAAAAAAAACATGCCCATAGTAGGAGCTCATTTTTTTGAGCTGCAGCTGATGGTTGTGGTTAAGAATGGAGCTAGCCACAACGTAAGTCTTAGGATCGGCCAGCTATTTTTAGGCTAAATATGTATTTTTAATGATTTTTAACAGGATTTTTATAGGCTTTTGATCATAGGTCTTGGGTTATAGCATATCTAGCACGAGGACCAAATCTGCCACTAGCTATGACCGATGATTTTTAGCTCTAGCACAAACGTTTGTACGAATGAACGGAATATCGATAAGCCAAAAAGCCATTTCAAAAAAACAGTCCTAATACGCTGTTCTGAAAAGACGGTGAAAAAGTTGTTCTGTTTATCTAAGATAAAACTATAAGTCATATGCTAGAAAAAGAATAGGGCGGATGAAACTATTAAGTCATGTGCTAAAAAAATGGGGGTGAAAGTGAGCTGCTGGCTGTGATCGTTTCGGATTCAGCTTCTAGCTTATTTTTCACTATTCATAAATTTCATCTTTTTCTGAATTTTTAGTTTTTTGAGCTTTTTGCCGGTTCTTTTTCCCCGTATTTGTTTGTATTATACGTAATGGGCTAACATATTTTTTATATTTTTTTAATTTTTTTAAAATTTAATTATACTAAATAAGACTCTGTCAGCTACAGTGTTTTTTCAGCCATAAGTCACAAAAAAAATCCCAAATGATCACCACCACAAAAAAAATCCCAAATGATCACCACCGCTGAGTTACTGTAAAATTAAGAGGGAGCACGGCGTGCGTCCTAGATGATTCTGTTGTTCACTGTGTTCTTCAGGGACCTATACGCATGGAACAAAGGGGAAAATCTGTTGAGTAGCACTGAAAATACACCGTTTCCGGAAAATACCACTAAAAGAATCGGGCTCCGGATATTACCACCAAAAACTTCAATTTTCTTCGGAATCTAGCATTCTGGACAAAAATGCCCCTCCCCTCCCCTCCCTCACCTTCTCTCCTCCTGCGCCACCCCGTCTGCCTCCCCGCCCCCGCCTCGTCCTCGCCGCCGGCCTCCCCGCCTCCTCCCTCCTCACGCCGTCGCCTACCTCCGCCTCCTCCTCGCCCACGCCTCCCCGCTCCTCTCCCCGCGGCGCCCCGAGCGGCAGCGTCCTCCTCGCCCCCGCCTCCCCGCTCCTCTCCCCGCGGCACCCCGCGCCGTCCGCCCCCTCTTCCCCCACCTCTTCGCCGCCGGCCTCCCCGCCTTCTCCTTCCTCACGCCGCGGCGCGGTTGGCTGCGGGCCGAGGCGCGGCGATGGTGGCCGGCGTGCGGCTCGGCTGCGCGGGCGAGCGGAGGCAGCCGGTGTGCGGTGGAGCGGAGGCAGACGGCGCGGGGCGCCGCGGGGAGAGGAGCGGGGAGGCGGGGGCGAGGAGGAGGCGGAGGTAGGCGACGGCGTGAGGAGGGAGGAGGCGGGGAGGCTGGCGGCGAGGACGAGGTGGGGGCGGGGAGGCGGACGGGGTGGCGCAGGAGGAGAGAAGGTGAGCGATGGGAGGGGGAGGGGCATTTTTGTCCAGAATGCTAGATTCCGAAGAAAATTGAAGTTTTTGGTGGTAATATCCGGAGCCCGATTCTTTTAGTGGTATTTTCCGAAAACGGTGTATTTTCAGTGCTACTCAACAGATTTTCCCAAACCTTTTTCTTGCACCCCAACTGTGTCGCTTTTATTCCCCAGCCGAGAAAATTCCATGTGCTTTTGCAAAGCATAATGCAAGGTTGCAGACTGCATCTGCAAGCAATCCGCTCAATTGTGAACTCCTTTTTGTTCCTGAAGTAGTAGTAGTACTTGCTGTGGTATTTACCATCTACTTTCTTCTACAGATTCGTATGGTCATATATATGGGTAAGAAAATAGGAACCCCTTATCCTACAAATTTCGCTAGACTGCTTAAAAGAAAACGGACTGGACCGACTGAATTCAACTATATCTGTTTGGTCCAAATAATAAGTCGCCTTAGTTTGACAATTATTCGGAGAACTTTGAACAAAATTTGCCAAACCGAGTCCAAATCACCACGAACGCTCAAGTCAAGTCAAGTCTAGCTGCGACCAAAAAACCACTTGAGCGCAGAGCCTCTTCCAACTCCTGTCCTCTTCTCACAGCCCACCTCCTCCTCTCTCGCATCGATCGAAGCTGTAAAGACGCGTCGATCGGATCCCGACCCGGGGTCCCCGCCCTCCCCGGAGCCTCGGATCTCTCGCGGGAGCGCCGCGTCCGATTGGATCCCCGTCCGCCGGGATCGACGACGAGTCGGCTGACACCTTCCTCTCCTGCTCCGCTCCGGAATTCAGCCTGAGTTCGATGGGCTCCTGCAGATTCGCCGCGCTTATAGTGCTCCTCCTTGCTTTCGCCCTGCTTCCTGACCCTGCAGCATCGGCTAGGGTTTTGCAGGGCGAGAAGCCCAGCTCCAGCTCCAGCGAGGTGAGGATCTGAGTTCTTTTGGTTAGCTAGTTTAGATCATACTTGGTGGAATGGATTAGCGTTTTTGAGGAAAAAAGGTACAAGATTTAGATTTAGTGTTTGTTTGGATCTCTTCAGGGAGCTTCCGCACCTACCGCCGCTGCGGGTGGATCAGCGAAGAGTGGCATCTCGAAAGAATTGGGGCAGTCGTCAACTGCGGTGCAGAATCATGGTACCAATAATCAGCACCAGGAAACGCCACAGCCGGCAACGGCACCAAAGGATTCCCCGCCGCCATCGTCGGGTGCGGCAGAGAATAAGGGGCAGGAAGCGGGTGCGGCGCAGGTCTCTGCACAGCCGGTGCCACCAAAGAACGCGCACAAGGATACTCCGGCGGGATCTCCCGGACTGACTGGTGAGACGGACCAGGGAGGAGGAAGTTCGACAAAGCCGACAGACCAAAAGAAAGAGGAGGTGGAGAAGTGTGTGGATCCCGTAGCTGAATGTTCAATTGAAGGAGAACTTTCTGCTTGCCTTCAGGTTTCCGAGAACGGTAATGCTGCTAGTTATCTTGGAAATTCACTAGCTTTAATCCATTGAGCCACTGATTTCTAAATTTTTCTGCACTAGAGATCTTTTATCCACTGTGTTATTGATGTTTGAATAAAAATTAGTTTTGCCTAGAACAAGCTGCATTTTTAAGACTAGCCTATGGGGTAGATGATTGCGCAAGTACACCTAGAAGATTCTAGTCTGGAAGACATTGTACTGAATATCCTTTTTTCCTTCATTGGTTTTACTTCTCTATTTATTTAGTATTGAGAATATGCTAAGTGATATCGGTCCATAAGAACTTAACTTCTGTTAGCATTGAATTAATCACGAAGTGAACTGTAGGGGGGTTAGCATGAACATGAGTTGTCATGGGAATTAGCAGAAAACAATATGTATGTGATTAAACAATAGACTTCTGTATATGGCATGTCAGAAACCTTGGGAGTTGTTTTGCATCACTTGGACTACTATTATCTGAACGGAAGTGAGGAGAAACTTTTGTTAATCTTTTATGGGAGATGCCTTACATTATCTTCACAGGTAAAACCAGTCAAGGATGTCTCAAGTCAAGAAACCAGTGAGATGTCATAAGATGGTTTACAGTTCTAAATACCCCTAAGCTAAGTTGTTTAAAAAATTGAAGTTATTCCAATTTCAAATACAAGAGTGTTCCAACCAATGACTGAATTAGATCAGAGATCCATCCATAAAATGGCATATGTTATGACTTTCTATCCAAGTGTATGTTCCTATTAGAAATTAGTTGGCTTATACTGATTGGTATTGCTTTCCTCAGTAAGATTTTAAGTCAGAATTACGGGCCATTTGGGGGAATGGCAACAAGGGATATGCTATAATGTCATTGAAGGGATGCACCTTTTTACCTCACCAAGAACCAAAAGACATCTGGTCATAGTAAATGGTTAATGGTTATGTTCAGAGGTTAGTGTGAAGGTTGTCAGTTTTGTGGTCCTGCAGACCAGGAGCTCAAGGGACACTGACAGACTTAACATATGTGGAGACAAATATTGGTATATAAGTTGATAATTTTAATTTCCGGGGAATGAAGCAGAGATTATCTGCTAAACAACTCGATTTGTGTTGTTGTGGCATTTTGTTTTAGATATATGAACAGGGTGGGAAATCATAATATAGATTTCTTAGCATACGTATAACCTTCACTTCATGAATCTTAAAAAGCCTTGTGTTTATTCTCGCAGCTTCAATTGGATCATTTATTGTCCAGAATGAAGGGCAGAATGATATTACTGTCAATGTCAAAGCAACACCAAATGTACATATTAATGAGACGGAACTACAGCACCTTGCCAAGGGTATCCCTAGAAAGGTATGCAAGTTATTTTTTTAGTATCCTCTCATACTTGAAGTAGAGGGTGAGATTTACCTAAATAATCCATCATCCCAATTCATAGGCATCTGCTAGCTCCTTTCTGGGTCAATGTGGTCTTTAGAGCATTACGGATTCATGGTTCTCACTTCTCACCACATGTGTTTATTTGGGAGTTTGTAGAAGCACGATATGTGCTTATGGAATTTGTGGGTAGATTGTCTGTGCAGGTCAATCACAGTTGTATAATTGCCTGTTGGTTGCCAGAGGTTTTTTTTTTCCAAAAAAGAGTGGAGGACCATTCCCCTGTTTCATGAAGAGAGACTACAGTTATGGTGTTATTATGTTTACATTCATTCTGAGTGACAGGTGTGAGAAGCTATGAATTAAAGCATGCAGATGCCTTTGATTGAATATGTGACCTGACCTCTCAAACTAACCAGCACACCTATGTCTTGGAGCATGAGAAGACTTCGTGCATTCCTTATGAATATCTGTTGCAAATGAATGAGTACATTATTCTAACAGGATTAAATACATATTTATCTTAGTGTTATTAGGTTGTTGTAAGATTTTTGTTTGCAAGTAGGCTGTCATTTTCAAATTGATGTTCATGCTAATTTTGTTTAATCCAATTTATATTACCAGGTGAACGTAAGCTATAGCAATCTAAATGGTCAGGAGATTACACTAAATGTGCATTGTGTCTTGCGCATTAGGCAACCGGTTTCTGATTGGCAACAACAATTTCAGCAGTTTGCA
The DNA here is from genome assembly GCA_017311315.1 of Dendrocalamus latiflorus. NCBI lineage: Eukaryota > Viridiplantae > Streptophyta > Magnoliopsida > Poales > Poaceae > Dendrocalamus > Dendrocalamus latiflorus. Next base: position 23,798,458 of record CM029620.1, read on the forward strand.
GCTTATGCAACACGCATGAATCCAATCTATGGAGCATATTTTTTTGTTTTCACTATTGTCTTGGTGGGGGTTGTGTGTGCTTGTTGCAAGTTTGCCAGGAGAAGACGTGATGTTGGAGTCCCGTATCAACAGCTTGAGATGGGAGCTCAGGCTCCCAACTCATCAAATGCAGACAATACTACCAGCACGGTAGATGGCTGGGAGGATGGCTGGGATGACGACTGGGATGACGAAGAAGCACCTGCAAAACCTTCAGATGAAAAACCTGCTGGAAGTGTGTCAGCAAATGGCCTTTCTTTGAGATCTCAGACCAATAGCAAAGATGGTTGGGATGTAGATTGGGATGACTAAAGTACAGCAGAATGTTAAAGAAAATGCCTTTTGTGAAATGGAAAAGAAGGTAAGTCCATCTGAACGACCTGCAGCAAAGAAAAGATCCAACTAAATCTAAAACTGAGGGCAACAATGCTTGACAAGTTGACCCATATCCTGGAAGACTGTAGGCTTGTCTGTCTTCATACGGTTTGTACAATAGTGTTCCTCTACTACTTTTGTTTCTGAGCTGATATGCACACTGTTAGTGGTACGAGTTGTAATTTTTTGGATGTAACACCACAGCACAGTTTCTGAATTATATGACCAACCACTCCCTGTTATTCTTTTTGGAGAGGTAATTGAATTCTTTTTGCATAACAAATTATTTGAATACAGTCCTGAGCTCCAAGACATTTCGCGTTCCATCATTTGTGGTATACATTGGGATTGGTTGGAAGCAGATCCAACTGAGCTGCCATATTAGATGTGTAATGTAATTCACATATCCGTGATAGAGCCTGTGATTCGTTTATGTAGCCTATACATATGGATCACTTGAGGCTTTCCTCCTCAGTTTACCACTGCCAGCACGCTTTCCTCAGTTCACTACTTGAGGCATTCCATTTCCTTTCTCGCTTTGTTTCTTTTCCTTTTGAATGATGCCTGCCCCCATTTTCCTGCGGTTGGGCTTCACTTCTATAATTCTATTCAATTCATGTTATACAGACTTGCTGTGAATCAGATCTGTGCAATGGACAGGGTTTGGTGGCTGCTTTTCTGAATTCCATTTGGCATGTGTGCATACCATTAGATATCCTTGTCGCAGTCTGTTTGTAACAATGATTCTGATCATCAGTTCCTCAAGGACACACTGGTCTGCGTTTACGCTGCTTTTGGTTATGTCCATTTCTTTCTGACATAACTCCTCTTTTACCGACCACGCTGAATATATTATTTGAACCGTTACCGTGAATGTATTGAACCTGAGATTACACAACCGAGAGTAGTACTCTTCTTGTGAGTTGTGCCTGGCATGTTATTGTATTAAACGACAGGAGTGACTCTGAATCATCGATACAATTATGCTATGCCTTAGTCCAGTGGCCGTCATCAGCCTTGCATTAGATTGGTCAGCAACAGTTGATATGTATCTTTCTGTTTACAGTTTTCTGGGACATGCATAGGCTTCTGGTTTTATGTTCTCCCTGGCATCTTGTTCAGTTCTACTACCGCTTGAGACCTTGACTCCTTCAGACTTCAGTACTGGCCAAAAGGTGCAGTTTACCTGCTAAAGTGACAATACATCGCTAGGATCCCTTGTAAGTTTCTTAATAGGTACAAATGGCAGTAGATAACACAGGCTTTTAGCTACCATGGCTTTCTAATTCAGGATCATTGGGTACAGCCTTGTTGGGGCAATAATTGTGATTGATTCGTGAGACAAGGCAGCAGAAGATCTGCCACTGACAATGCCCTGAAGGTAATTGGGTAAGATGCTCAGAAAAACATGATTCATTGAGAACAGTTAGGCCCCGTTTGGCACAGCTCCACTTCACAAGTAGAGCTGTTTTTTTTGACTTCACAAGTGGAGCCGGATGAAGCTACTTTTTTCAGCTCCTTGGGTGGAGCTACTTTTGTCTCAGCAGGTTTTAAGGAACTCCTTGGGTGGAGCTATTTTGCTTTACCCCGTTTGGCACAAAACTGCTCCAAACATCTCCAAGGAACTGGTGGTGGAGCTGTGCCAAACGGGGCCTTACAAAGCGCTGGAGACCAGATGTACGGATGCGCTCTTTTTTCTGCCTTTTTAATCTAAAACGAGTGTTTATCAAAAAAAACTGGCCATCGATAAACCACTTAAAAAAACTGTTCTAAAAAGTCACTTTGAAACAGTGACAAAGAAATCATCTCGTTTAGATCCTACTTTAAACAGCTTCGGCTTATGAATATTTTTAGTTTTCGGCTTTTTAAAGCTAGAAGCCACTTAGAACACGTCAGATTCTAATTTTTGCTCTTTTATTACTTTTTTGGATTTTTTTCTTTTGCTTTTCTCCCTTTTCCCTTTGCATTGTCCGTGGAGAATAACGGTATTTTCTTTTTTTTTCTTCTTCATTTTTTTTAATTGAATGACTCACAAAAGGCTAACGGTCGTTCTTTAAGAAAAAACTATAAGACATAAGTTAAAAAGAATAGAGCCGTAATTTATGGAGAGGGATCAACTGGAGTTTGCATTGTGAAAGCAAAACACTACAGGGTATATTGTCTCAGACGCTCTGGGCACAAACATATTAGGCTCGTTCTTTTATGCCGCGGCTTATGGTTTAAATTTTTAAATTCTACCTATTTGTGAGAGAGGTGCGAGAAACACTTGCGTACGATTTTGACCTGTATAACTAAAGTCAGTATAGTGTCTACCACAATCAACTTTTAGACTATATCTTTAAAAAATATTTTATTTAAAAACTAGTTATTATAACATATAAATAAGATAGAGGCTATAAATAAAAAATGGTCCATCGTCATTCGTCACCGAACGGGCATGGACACTTCTTTTCCCCACCAACCATTGCCCTCCATCTTTTCTCACTGTTTGTCCCCTCTTCTCGGCCTTTTGTTCCTTTAGCACTAGTGCCACTAGCCTTGTACATCAACAACGCCGCTCCTGGGGTCCACATGTCATTGCCATTGCATTACATTACACTCGATATCGCCAAGTAATTGCCATTTGTTTAAGTCTCTGTTATTGCTTGATTGCCGCTTAATTTGTTTACAAGTGTTCAGTACTGCAGTGGCACGGTCTGAGCGAATGGACAAAAGACTGATGCGAGCCCAGGTTTCTTGTGCATGCTTGTTTCACACCCGTTTGAACCATGAAAATTTTCCATGTTCTACACGGTGCTTTACTTTGCAATAAGAAAATGATCAAATTGGTCAAATGTTTAGCTTGCGGCGACAAGTATTTCTAAATTCAAATAGATCCATATTTTCTGGATGATTTTGCATGTACGGTGGCCGTTCGAGATCTCAAGATGTTTCATCTGTGTACCTAGATCGCTCAACAATGGCGCCGGCCTTCACTGCTGCAGTGGTACACTGGTACTGCGAGTACTCTGCTCGTTGCTGCTTCTTATCGCAATGAGCTCATCAGAGATTCCTCCTTTCAAATCAAAAAGCTTTTGGGAGCTACTTTTACTTCAAAAAGTCAAAAACCAACCAAAGGGGTGGAAACAAGAAGCTGCTTTTTCAGAAGCAGCTACTTTTGGGTAGTACAGTTTTGAAAGCACCTTGGACTCTGCTTTTGGCTTTCTGCTTTTTGAAATGGTGAAAATAGAGAGCTGTTTCACAGTTGTTTCAAGGAAAATAGAGATAGGAGGTAAGTTTTACACTTGTTTGAACCAAACAGCTTACAACTTTTTCACAACCCACAACCTACAGCAGCTTTTCCACAGTCCACAGCTCACAGCAACTTTTTCAGAAGCCACAGCTCAACCAAACACACCCTAAATCACTCGTACAGCAGAGATGCTGCGTTCAGGCACTGACTGCTCAGCGACAGCGTGGTTGAGTGACTGATTAGGCACGGGAAGGATTCGGTTGGTGGATTCGATTCTTCATTGCTCGTAGCCTCACCATCGCGCCGCATTTGCTTATGTTCGCCAAGTGGCTCGAGCGAGTAGTATACAAGGACGGCGAAGGACTACGAATGATTTCGCCGGCTGGACAGCTGGAATTTGCATTGATTTTGACGGGGAAATTGGCTGGTGAGAGGAGGTCGGTGGAATGGATTGATTATTCACGGCGGGTGAGGTTGAAATGGCTTAAGTATTGTATGTATGATCGTGGAAGTGTGCGTTCACCTGCACCCACAATAACAACCACACAGTGCACTTTAAGATTCGTGTATTATTATTTTTGGTTTTCCTGGCTTGGAGTGAATTTAGGTATTAGAGAGAGAATTTAAGAACGGGTTTACAAGACAAATAAAGTGTATGTGGGACCCATTACATTTCTCTCCACCTTCCCTCCATCTCTGTTTGGTAGAGACTTAGGTTGGTTCTTTTCGACTGTAGCTTATTGCTTACGTTGGTTTATGATTTTTTACTCTAGCGTGAGCGTTTGTATGAATGAATCAAATACCGATAAGCTACTTTAAAACGACGATAGAGAAGTCGTATTGTTTGTTTGTTTGAGATAAAACCACAAGCTGAAAAGAACTCGGCCTTAAATTTTGAAATAGATACCTACTTGACGAGGATAGAATAATCCTCAAATTACTACGTCACTATGTCCACCGGATATACCCTTTATGGAAAAGGGAGAAGATTCACGAAGTGGTCGTAAGTCCTTCTTCGGCTACTCCATGGTCACAAGTTCTTCTATGACCACGAAGTCGTAAGTCCTTCTATGACTTCTCCAAAGTCGTAAGCTCTTCTACGACTATGAAGTCGTAAGTCCTTCTGTGGGATCGTCGATAGCAATCAGAGGGGGGTGAATGATTGCAGTTTATATTTTTATATATATATATTTTTTTGTCTTCTAAAATTTTTAACCTGCAAAGATGATAAGAACAAGCGAAACCAAAATAACAGAAAAGAGTAGATAATAATAAAAAACTAACTTACTCTCTCTCCAATGGAAGCACAAAAATGTTCCTACGGCAAGCATGCATGCAAAAAAAAACTTCTAGTCGGAGAATGCATGCAGCATGGATACGTTATGATTTTTCTTTGCTTGCATGTGAACTCGTCGTGACGTGTTGACTACAGCATTTATTACCTGGCAAAGGAGACGTGCTCGACTGAAGGGATCAAGATGTGACGACGCCTCGCTGCAGTTTCTTCGTGCGTTGTTCGATGCAGAGACAAAGCTCATGCAACCGAGATGATGACTCACCGAGGCCGTCCGCGAGATGGGATGACGAACTGAGACGTCCTGTCGCTCTGTCCTCAAAGCAGCCGCTGTTGCTTCGCCTTTTATTTCTTGTATTCGCTCAATCACGGCCAACGCGTACTTTTTCTCCACCCAAACAGAAGCGCGCTCCCCCAAAAAGTCGTACCGATGTCTCGGCCAGCCCCGCCTTTTATTACGAGATACAATCTGTTTTCTTTTACACATCGGTCTCGCCTCCGATTCCAAAACAGCGCCGACTCCAAAACTAAAAACAAATCTCAACTTTTAATCCTAATACTACTCATCCAACTGAACCTAGATTTTTTTATCTCAACCAGACTTTTAGCCCACTAATATTTAAGGGACCCGAAACCCTTCCTAACACGGGTTTTCACACTCTGACTTTTCAACTCGTCACGTGTCGAAGCCTCCAGGACCGCATCTTCTGTATCTTCTCCACGCATCATCCATCTTTAATCTCCATGTGCTCCATCGTGAGCTCGACCACCTCGTGACATCCTCGACCGCCTGGACCTCAGATTTCCCCCTCCTAGTCCCGGTTTTCCTCGTCACCGACCATGACCGTCTCCACGACCAACCTGCACATGCAAAGATCAAAGAATATTTTTCTCGGCACAAGTTCTCACCAACTTGACCGATATTAGTCCACGCACACACGCACACGCCTCTAATAACAATATTAAGCAATGTTGTCAATTATTCATCATCATAAACATCCTAGACCTAGCCACATGGTCTTACAATCTCCCCCTTGATGAATACATTGACAACACCGTAAGATAGTATGATGAATTAGCTTCAAATAGATATAAGTGAAGAACTGAAGCCGAAAAAATATTTTAATCCACAAATCTCAAATTTCTCCCCCTCAACACAAGAGAGCAAATTTCTTCAATATCTCACAAAACACACCAAATCTCTCCCACTTTGTCAATGTAATCATCAAGAAATTTCAAAGAAGAACTTTTCTAAAAAGAAGCAATGAGAATAAAAATCTAGAAGCTTTGTAGATTATCCAAGTCATTGTGCATTTATTTAATAAAGCAACCAAGACATATTTTTGAGTAGAGCTATCTAGATCATATTAAGCCATATATCATATAGCAATGTCAAAACAAGTTTTCAATATGATTAAGCAATTTATATCAATGACAGGCATCTCAACAATGACCAAACCAATTATACAGATCACAATGAGATATCACAACGAAAAGTCAAAACCTAAAAGTGAAGCAAATTTTAACTCTAGATGGGCTAGCAGTCTCATGTAACAACTTATTGCTCCACACACAATTTTTAGGCATGTGGCATGCTTGTAGCATACTTCTTTTCATAATGACATACTTTTCTTCTTCTTCCTTTTTATGGTGGCATGCTTGAAGCATACTTCTTTTCATTTTGCGCACTTTTGTGCCTTTTTTTTTGTTCACCATGGCATGCTTGAAGCATACATCTTTTTAATTTTTTCTTTATATACTCTCTTTTTTTTAATAACATGCCAAATTGAGTGATCATAAGAATTGGAACATGAAACATGCAAGCCTCATAACCAAGAGTTAAAATAAGACTCACAATCAAGCTAATTCTTTTCAATGGACATCGCAAAGTAATAAATATAATTAATCTAGTCAAAGTATTCCGCCATGTCATACTTTTAATTCAAATGTAGCAATTTAATTATAAACAGTCCTGATCAAAGCTACACAACATATGAATAGATATGATAAAGAGAGCTCTACTACTCAATTGATTTCAACCCAATTTAGCTCATGTTCTCCATTCTTGTCAGCTGTTCTTACATGACAGGAAACATCGGTCTCACAGTATTGGGGTTAGTAAAATAAGATTTAGGAATCCAGTACTGTGACACACGACGAACAGGAGCAACAAAGCTAGAACCAAAATCACGTGCATGTGGATGATTAGAATGCCGAAAAGAACGTGAATCATTTGAATTAAATCCCAATCTAGCATGTGAAGCAGATTTAAAGCCATCATGAAAGTTCTCAAAAAACATAGCTTTCACATTAGTTCTAGGAACAAAAGACATTGCATGTTTTTGTCTTAAAGCATTCAATCTTTCCTTCCTTTCTTTCTTAGCCCGCCTAAAACAAAATTCATGCAAGTGTCCATCTCTTCCACAGTAGGTGCAATGGAATTTAACATAATTAGAATTCTTTTGAGATGATGAGCTAGCACCTACATTATTATTCGATGAAGTTTGCACAAAGCCAGCAGATTTAAACACAGTTTGTTTTGGTTCAGATTTTACTTCAATCTTTACAGGTTCAAGCAACTTAACAACCTTAGGAGGATTATTTTTAGCATGCTCAACAAAATTAAATCCTAGACCATGATTTTTCACACTTGTTTTTGACTTGTCTAGGATCATATTTAGATTTTTCTTGCCAAAAGAAAATATCTCCAAAGTGTCCTTAAGATACTCATTTTATTTAACCAATGAGGAACAAGATGTGCACTTAAGCATTTCATTTGCTAAATTCTTGGAAGCACTACATTGAGCCAATCTTTCTTTTTCGGCGAAATCATTCAATTGCCTAGTCAAAGCATCAATTTCAATATTTAACTTAGGACAATTTGAGCAAGGCATGTTCTCATGATAAAGCATTTGTTGAATAGATTCTTGAGATGAATTAAGTCTAGCTTCTAGCAATTCACAATTAGAGCAAGTTTTAGATTGAACATTTGAAATACTTGACTCTAAACATTTAGAAGAATTAGATTTGAGCTTTTCAATTTCATCATTAGCAAATTTTAATTTTTCATCACAAGAAACATGTATCAATTTTAATTCATCAAATTTGTCAGTTATATCTCTAAGTTGAACCATATTTGATGCACTAATAGATCTAACAGCCTCCAACTCAGAATGTAAAACTTGACAAGACTCACATGATTCATCATCAGGAATTAAAGCTCTAAGTCTATTAATTTCAGAATTTAGACTTTCAACAACACAATTATTTTCTTTCAATTTCTGTTTTGTCTTTTTTAATTCAATAGCAAGTTTAATCAAACCATCTTCAAGCTCATCATATGAAGGTCTTATCTCATTGGGATCACTATCGCCATCATCACTGTTGTTGCCTGCCATGAAGCACATGCCTGTGAAGTCATCGTTCTTCTTCTTCTTGCCTTTAGCATCATCATCGTCGTGGTCCTCGTCGTTGCAGCTCTCATACACCATATCACTCAAATCAAGACGCTCAATGGTCGATATGATCTTTTCAGCGAGCTTGCGACGGAAATTGCCACCCTTGGTGTTGTTGTTTTTGGATGGCCGACGACGATAATTCTTCTCTTCCTTCGCCACCTTTCCCTTGAGCTTGGGACAATCCATCTTAATGTGGCCTGGTTCGCCACACTCAAAGCATCTGATCGGACCTGACACGCCACCTCGCTTCCTCATCCTCACATTGTTGAGTGCCTTGTATGCTCGTGAGGAAATCAAAACCAAGTCCTCTTCAGGAAGCTCCTCGAACTGTTCCTCTGAAAAAGAAGATAAGGCAGACAAAGAAACACAAGACAAAGCACTCGACGAAGTCGCCTGCACGGGGTTAGTCACAAGTGCTAAAGATGAAGATTTATCAATCTTAGATGGCAAAGCTTCCATCTCATAAGTTTTCAATCTAGAATAAAGATCATCCATGGTTAAAGTATCTAAATCAACAGTTTGATTAATAGTTGTAACAACCATCAACCACTCAGAACCTAAAGATCTCAAAATTTTAGTTGCATTATCTTCATCAGCAGGAATAACACCAACACCGCGCAGATCACTCAATATTTTCTCAAACCGAGCAAAGAGATCATCAATGGATTCATTAGGTTTCATAGCAAAATCAGAATATTCTTTTTGATACAGATTTTTACGCACCTTCTTGATTCTAGTGGTTCCTTCATGATAATCGCAAAGAGTTTTCCAAATTAGATGAGCAGAATTAATATGAGCTACACGATCAAATTCTTTACGAGAAATTCCTTGAAACAGCAAATTACGAGCTTGAGCATTTAAATTAACATCTGCTTTATTTAAATCAGTAACAACAGCAGGAACCTCATATGGAGTAGAAACTTTATTCCAAACACCACTACCTTGAGCCTCAATATAAGCTTGCATCCGACACTTCCAAAAAGCAAAATCAGTACCATCTAGCATGGGGGGACGATTCACATACCTCTCTGACGCCATAGCAACCCGCTCTGATACCACTTGTAGGATCGTCGATAGCAATCAGAGGGGGGTGAATGATTGCAGTTTATATTTTTATATATATATTTTTTGTCTTCTAAAATTTTTAACCTGCAAAGATGATAAGAACAAGCGAAACCAAAATAACAGAAAAGAGTAGATAATAATAAAAAACTAACTTACTCTCTCTCCAATGGAAGCACAAAAATGTTCCTACGGCAAGCATGCATGCATAAAAAAAAACTTCTAGTCGGAGAATGCATGCAGCATGGATACGTTATGATTTTTCTTTGCTTGCATGTGAACTCGTCGTGACGTGTTGACTACAGCATTTATTACCTGGCAAAGGAGACGTGCTCGACTGAAGGGATCAAGATGTGACGACGCCTCGCTGCAGTTTCTTCGTGCGTTGTTCGATGCAGAGACAAAGCTCATGCAACCGAGATGATGACTCACCGAGGCCGTCCGCGAGATGGGATGACGAACTGAGACGTCCTGTCGCTCTGTCCTCAAAGCAGCCGCTGTTGCTTCGCCTTTTATTTCTTGTATTCGCTCAATCACGGCCAACGCGTACTTTTTCTCCACCCAAACAGAAGCGCGCTCCCCCAAAAAGCCGTACCGATGTCTCGGCCAGCCCCGCCTTTTATTACGAGATACAATCCGTTTTCTTTTACACATCGGTCTCGCCTCCGATTCCAAAACAGCGCCGACTCCAAAACTAAAAACAAATCTCAACTTTTAATCCTAATACTACTCATCCAACTGAACCTAGATTTTTTATCTCAACCAGACTTTTAGCCCACTAATATTTAAGGGACCCGAAACCCTTCCTAACACGGGTTTTCACACTCTGACTTTTCAACTCGTCACGTGTCGAAGCCTCCAGGACCGCACCTTCTGTATCTTCTCCACGCATCATCCATCTTTAATCTCCATGTGCTCCATCGTGAGCTCGACCACCTCGTGACATCCTCGACCGCCTGGACCTCAGATTTCCCCCTCCTAGTCCCGGTCTTCCTCGTCACCGACCATGACCGTCTCCACGACCAACCTGCACATGCAAAGATCAAAGAATATTTTTCTCGGCACAAGTTCTCACCAACTTGACCGATATTAGTCCACGCACACACGCACACGCCTCTAATAACAATATTAAGCAATGTTGTCAATTATTCATCATCATAAACATCCTAGACCTAGCCACATGGTCTTACACCTTCTACGACTACTTCGTGGTCATAAGCTCTTCTACGATCATCAAGTCATAAGTTCTTCTACAACTACTCTGTGGTCGCAAGCTCTTCTACGACCATGAAGTCATAATTCTTCTACAACTACTCCGTGGTTGTAAGCTCTTCTACGACCATCAAGTCATAAGTCCTTCTACGAGTACTCCATGGTAGCAAACTCTTCTACGACCATGAAGGCGTAAGTCCTTCTATGACTACTCCGTGATCGTAAGCTCTTCTATGATCATTAAGTCGTAAGCTCTTTTACAACCTTATAGTCGTAAGCAGTTCTACAATCACCTTGTGATCGTAAACTATTCTGTGATTTCTATATCCCCAATCGACGTATCAAATGACATCTTACTACATCGTGGGGGTATCTGATAAGGCGGTTAGAACGTGTATTTATCTAATAACCGCACACGATCTCTCTCTGACAACAATCGCTGCATGGCGAACGGATCGCTACGTCTCTCTAACAATAACTTCTGCCAGACAGTTATCACTCGAGGCTTTAAGGCATCTTCTAGTGGGGGACAATGACTGTCGCTTCATCAGCTATTTAAAGGTTAACATCAGGGGAAGAAAGGAAGGGTGAGATTAGAGATAGTGCAGACTTTTCCGCGTTAGACTCTTGTAATCATTTTTCCTTTGATTAGTAATCACACATGATGTAGGGTTATTATTCTCTTAGGAGAAGACCTGAACCTGGATAAAAATTCCGATGTCCCTGTTTCGCAGGACCATAGCTTAATCTTCCGAGAAAATCCCCGAATCCAAATAAATCATACGTAAGATTGGTATTAAAACACCAAGATTACTATACAATAAATACCACTATACACATATGATAGAGAGGAGAGATATGTAGAATGGATATGCACAGGAGAGTATTGTACTCTGTACCATAGTGAAATACATAGGGGAGAGGCAATATACACGTATAATACACCATACACCGCTTATGTATTGTACAATATATATATACACACACAAAGAGGTCTAGAGAGAGGTGTAGAGGGCATGTGCACAAGATGGTACTATATATGTAAAGTCAAACCACTACAGTTGGAAGACCTCATAAGTTATTGGTGGCGGAAACATACACATGAAATGTACACTTGGCCCTGTTTAGCCAAGCTCCAACACAAGATTTTTGGCCAAGAGTCTGGTTTCAATAGAAGCCAACTCTAGAGCTAAAAAATAGAGAGTGACTATGGCACGGTATGCCGTCGGGAAGCATGTTGATGGCATTGTGTCACCCCTCCCCTCCCTCTTCTCTTCTCTCGAAGTATCATCGCTCCCCTCCCCTCCTCCTCTCTTCTCCTGCTCCGGTGCTGGTCGCTGCCCTCCTCTCCCTCTCTCTTCTCTGCGCCCACTGCCCTCCCCGCCTCCTTCTCCAGCGCCAGCCACAGCTTTGAGCGCCTCCTCTGCCACCCCTGCCCCCTTCACCACCACCTGCAGCCAGCGGCGCCTTACCGCACACCCTTCTGACCCCTCCTCGCCACCCCACCCCACCCAACCTAATTGCCATAGCCTCCATTGCCATCGCCTTTCGGCTCTACCCACTGCCCTTCTACCTCGCACATCGCCCCGTCGCTGCCCATCGCTGGGCTGCCGCCTTCCCTGATCTCCTTCTATGCTTGGGGGGGGGGGGGGGTGAACCCGTAGCGACAATGAGGAGGGAGGGAGCAGTGGATGGGAGCGAGAGGGAGGGAGCGACAGCCGGGAGTGAGGAGCATGAGAGAGCAGCAAGGATGATATACCATCGAACGGTATACTATTCACTGAATTTTCTCTAAAAAAATAGGGGTGGCCCAAATATTGGCTCCAGCTTCTAAATTTCTCCATTTTATTGAGCTGCCCCCCACAATATTATCTTCCTTTTCTCCCACGAGAGCAAGGTTGGTATTTCTTCTCCTAAAATAAGTTGGAGCCTTTGGAGCCACCCTTTCCTTGCTTCTCTCCGCTAGCGCAAATCAGGCTCCTGCGAAGCCGGGCTTTGTAGCTTGAGCGATTCACACAACAGCTCGAGCTTCTCCCCATACGCTTAACTCCGGAGCTCGGCAACCTTAACCCGCTCGTTTCAGTTTCAGCTTTTGGCTTTTAATTCACTGTTCCTTAATTTCATCTTTTCCTGACTTTTGAGACTTTTTTGTCTTTTTTTCCGCCATGTTTCTTTCATATTATCCGTGATGGACTAACATGTTTTTTTTTCTATTTTTAATTATTTTTAAATTTAATTACGTTAAATAAACCATCATTAATTACAGTAAAAAAAATAAATCAACTGTAGCGAAAAAAAAAAGTTATAAGCCATACTCTAAACTCAGCGCCTCCTAACATGCATTAGACAATTTGAATTTTCTTTTTGGAAATATGTGCTTATCTTCAGAAGCACCACACGTTCGTACTTGCTATTTCTTTTTCAAAATAACAGTGATGTGCTGTAAAGATTAGAGAGAGAGAGAGAGAGAGAGAGATACAGTTAAAAAAACCATTTCATCAGATTCCTTTTCGTTCCTACGGGAGGCATTAATGGCAAGGGGTTTCCCACTACACGCAAGAAACTAGTCTAGCAACTCACCAAGTACACAGTGCGCCTCCAATGGACGAACACCTCCACCTCCCATGATCCCTTCCTCCTCCTCCTCGATGGCCAACGCCGCCGCCTCCCTCCTCCTCCCCCTCGTCGTTCTCCTCGCCACGACGGCCGCGGCCGCCGTGAGCGACGACGTGCTCGCGCTGGTGGTCTTCAAGTCGGGGGTCTCCGACCCGTCGGGCCGCCTCGCGCCCTGGTCCGAGGACGCCGACCGCGCCTGCGCCTGGCCGGGCGTCTCCTGCGACCCCCGCACTGGCCGCGTCGCCGCGCTCGCGCTCCCCGCCGCCTCTCTCTCCGGCCGCCTCCCCCGCTCCGCGCTCCTCCGCCTCGACGCCCTCCTCTCGCTCTCCCTCCCCGGCAACAACCTGTCCGGCCCACTCCCCGCCGCCCTGCCCCCGCGCATCCGCGCCCTCGACCTCTCCGCCAATGCCCTCTCCGGCGACCTCCCCGCCTTCCTTGCTTCATGCGCGTCCCTCGTGTCGCTCAACCTCTCCGACAACTGCCTCTCCGGCCCGATCCCGGATGGCATCTGGTCGCTGCCGTCCCTCCGGTCGCTGGACCTCTCCGGCAACCAGCTCGCGGGCAGCGTGCCCGGCGGGTTCCCGCGGAGCAGTTCGTTGCGTTTGCTGGACTTGAGTCGCAACCTTCTTGAAGGGGAGATACCGGCGGACGTCGGTGAGGCCGGGCTGCTCAAGTCGTTGGAAATCGGACATAATTTGTTCACCGGCGGGCTGCCGGAGTCGCTCCGTGGGCTGTCCGCTCTGAGTTCTCTTGGAGCCGGTGGCAATGCGCTCGCTGGGGAGCTCCCGGCGTGGATCGGAGAGATGGCGGTGCTGGAGAGGCTAGATTTGTCCGGCAATCGCTTCGTCGGAGCTATCCCGGGCGGCATTTCGGGGTGCAAGAACCTGGTCGAGGTCGACCTCAGCCGGAACGCGCTCACCGGGGAGCTCCCGTGGTGGGTGTTCGGGCTGGCGCTCCAGCGCGTCTCCGTCGCCGGCAATGCACTGTCCGGCTGGGTCAAGGTTCCTGGTGACACTACCTCGGCGCTGCAAGCACTGGACCTGTCGGGCAATGCGTTCTCCGGTGCGATCCCGCCCAAGATTGCGAGCCTCACAAGATTGCAGTATCTGAATTTCTCCTCAAATTCCATGTCGGGGCCGCTTCCGGTGAGCATTGGACAAATGACACTGTTAGAGTTGCTGGATGTTAGCTCAAACCAATTGGGTGGGAGCGTCCCACCGGAGATTGGAGGCGCGGTGGCACTCCGGGAGCTGCTGATGGGGAGGAATTCACTCACGGGAGGAATTCCGGCACAGATTGGGCAATGCGGCTCCCTGATTGCTTTGTAAGTGATATTTTCCCCGACACGACTCAGTTTCTTGTGCTTGTGCATGCAGGCTGAGGGGTTAGTACCTTCTGCCTTGTTTTTCCTTGTGTTGGTACTTGCCTGCTCTCTGTTTCCTAGGTTGCAGATACCATGGAGAAAGTGATAGATATGTCTTATTTTCTTTGTGGAATCCTGGAACCAGATATGTCGGAACCATGCTTGTCTTGTTGCTTTGCTTGTATCCCATTGTCCGGGTCCATTGTTATCTTGGATACACTAAAAAACATAAGTCAAACTCTACACGAATTTTCAACACTTCCTAAAAAAAAGGATTACAGTAAACAAAGCAAAACATGTTGCATCGCTACTATCGAAAACTTGGCACCACTCGAACTGATGAGTATATGGTTATTTTCTTATGTTGCAGGGATATTTCACACAACAAACTTACAGGGCCAATTCCTAGGACCATGGGCAACCTCACTAATCTCAAAATGGTTGATCTCTCAGAGAACAAGCTGAATGGAACCCTGCCGATGGAGCTCTCCAACCTTCCCAGCCTCCGGGTCTTCAACGTCTCCCACAATCTGCTATCAGGGAATCTCCCCATGAGCCACTTTTTTGACAGCATCCCTGATTCTTTCATCTCCGACAATGCCGGACTTTGCAGCTCACAGAAGAACAATTCCTGCAGTGGTGTCATGCCAAAGCCAATTGTTTTCAACCCTAACTCCTCATCAAACCCCTTGTCAGAGGTTGCCCCAAGTGCCCCCAGCAGCCAGCACCACAAGAAAATCATATTGAGCATCTCTGCACTCATTGCCATTGTGGGTGTAGCAGTGATTATTGTTGGCGTGGTCACCATCACAGTGCTCAACCGCCGTGTCCGTGCAGCAGCTTCC
This sequence comes from Dendrocalamus latiflorus, assembly GCA_017311315.1. Lineage (NCBI taxonomy): Eukaryota > Viridiplantae > Streptophyta > Magnoliopsida > Poales > Poaceae > Dendrocalamus > Dendrocalamus latiflorus. Next base: position 23,813,954 of record CM029620.1, read on the forward strand.
CGCTGTGCGGTTCCCACTGCATTGTCAGATGATTATGGTTGCCAGTCGGCTGAATCCCCAGAGAATGAAGGCAACTCCGGCAAGCTTGTCATGTTCGGCAGAGGCAGCTCGGATTTCAGTACTGGTGGGCATGCCTTGTTGAACAAGGATTGTGAACTTGGGCGAGGAGGCTTCGGCACGGTTTACAAGTCAGTGCTCAGAGATGGCCAGCCAGTGGCCATCAAGAAGCTGACAGTGTCAGGCTTGGTCAAATCAGAGGATGACTTCGAGCGGCAGGTCAAGCTTCTTGGCAAGGTGAGGCACCATAACGTCGTCACCCTCAGAGGCTTCTATTGGACTTCCTCGCTGCAGCTCCTCATCTATGATTTTGTGCCTGGCGGGAACTTGCATCAGCACCTGCACGAGTGCTCAGCAGAGAGCTCGCTTTCATGGATGGAGAGGTTCGACATAGTCATTGGTGTAGCCCGTGCCCTTGTGCATTTGCACCGCCATGGGATAATCCACTACAATCTGAAGTCGAGCAATGTCTTGCTAGACACTAACGGCGAGCCCAGGGTTGGTGACTACGGTCTTGTGAAGCTCCTGCCAATGCTGGACCGCTACGTACTGAGCAGCAAGTTCCAGAGCGCGCTGGGGTATATGGCACCAGAGTTCACATGCGGGACAGTCAGTGTCACAGAGAAGTGCGACATCTATGGTTTTGGGGTGCTAGTCCTTGAGATTTTGACAGGCAGGAGGCCCATCGAGTACTTGGAAGACGATGTTGTTGTGCTTTGCGATCTGGTCAGAGGTACACTTGAGGAAGGCAGGCTGGAGGACTGCATGGATCCACGACTATCGGGTGAATTCTCTATGGACGAGGCCGTGCTGATCATCAAGCTGGGTCTGGTTTGCACGTCGCAGGTGCCTTCCCACCGGCCGGACATGGCTGAGGTAGTCAGTATGCTTGAGATGGTGAGGAGTCCTCAGGGTACTCCAGAGGATGAATTGGTTTGAGATCTGTTTATTTCACCTAGTTCTTTTGATCTTTAGCTTTTCAGTTTTCTCCTTCATGTTTTTTTGGTTCGTCTTTAGATAGACATATATATGATGCTTATGAGGCAGAGAGGGGGAAAGAGTGGTTGCAAAGTGTTGGCTTGTTTGCAACTTTCAGGGATGTAAAGCTGTTGCTTCTCTTCAAATATTGGTCCCTTTTAAGAATTTGTAGCTCGTACAAGTGTTGCTGCAATGCGGCAAAAAGTTTTTTGTGATACGTCAGCTCAGTCCATGTTGTTATCTGCTAGTTTGGCTAATGTTCCCCTCCCCCTCTGAACTCCATATAGGTGGACATGCGTTGTCACTTACATTTTACCCTGGTATGAAATATGCCAGACATGCCGTAAGCCTAGAATAATCCATATACCGGTATGATTTACTGTGATCGTTTTGACTTCAGCTTTTAGCTTTCGGTTTATTTTTCACTATTTATAAATTTCGTCTTTTTCTGAACTTTTGGCTTTTTGTTGAGTTCTTTTGCCGGTTCTTTTTTCCCGTATTTGTTTGTATTATACGTAATAGGCTAACATATTTTTTTATATTTTTAAATTTTTTAAATTTAATTATGCTAAATAAACCTCTGTCAGCTATAGTGTTTTTTCAGTCAGCTACAGTGCTTTTCAGCCATAAACCATCAAAAAAAGCTCAAATGATCACCACTAAGTATGTGCCTTTTGAAGTTGAAGCATCCAAAGAGGATTGACGGAGTTGAGGAAGAGGAGGGCCCTCGCTCCTCACCGTTCAACAGCAGCCACCGCCATGCGCTGGCACTCAGCAGCAGAGCTGCCATGCCATGCGGTTGAGCTAGTGAGGAAACGAGCCTTCGACAGCTGCGTCCAGCCACCTACCATTTTGCACAACCGGTCCATCCATACCTCTGACGGCATGCCATACATGCCAACCGGATCCGTGAGCCGCTCCCACAAGCCTTATCTGTTTAGTGTTGCAGAGATGGCACGGCGTTGGCGGTCGCCGGGTGAGAAGACGAGCATGCGGGAGTGAACGGGGAGCTGCTCCCTGCATTCTTTTCGTTTGTTGTAGATTTTTTTAGGGGATTTCGTTTGTTGTTGCAGGACCTTTCTTTTTGACTTTTATCTTTAGATTTCTCCCAAAGTCAAAATAAATGAAGCGGCTTATTCTCCAAACGAGTTCTCAAGCCCACAACTGTATATATCGTCGACGTCTACATCATCTGTCGTCGTCTCAAAAATACGAACAAAAGCTATCAACCTAATCAAAATTTATCAGCCAAAGCTCGTGCCGGTCGCCGTTTCCATCGCTCGTTCAGGTCGCCAACTCTCCATTTCGGCCACTCGCGCGCGGCGCTGGGCCTGGGAGTGCGAGGTTGGGAGCCCAAGTCCGCGTCCCACTTCTACGTTTCGGCGCAGCACGTCCCCCCGGGTGCGGGCGCGCTTCACGCACAGCGCCCGCGCCGGGCGGCCGCTGCAACAACGGGTTGCCTGCACCAGTCAGCGCTCTTGCTGCTGCTGCCATCTCCTGGGCGGATGGAAGTAGGGAACGTCATGGTCTCATGGAAGTCAATGCTTACTGGGCATTGCCCTAGCCGAAAGATCAGATGGTGGATGCGAGTGATCCGTTTTAACAAATTGCTTCTTGTCACACCAAAGAGCGTGCTTATACAGATAACGAAGAGCCTTAGAATTTGCAGTGACTGTCACACTTTCCTCAGGTTTGTATACCGTGCAACCGAGAGAGAGAGAGAGATCGAAATTAGGGGTGGAAACCGATCCCACCATTTCAGCTTTCTCACTTCAACAATAACCTTCTTCCACACCACAAGTTTTACTGTACCGACGACTTCAATCACGGTGACAGTACCAGGCGGACCTAACCTTCGGGTGAGCCCGGGCGGCCACCCAAGCTCCCCTCGCCGGCCGGAACCCCCCCCCCCCCCCCCCCGCCGCCCCCCGGTGGAAGCACACCCCCCCGGGTGTAGAGTTGGTGGACAAGGCCCAAATCCAAGCAACACCCAATAAACACACGGCCCAACAAAGCAACAAGGGAATGAGACATACTAGCGGAGGACGCACGGGCCAACAGTCTACCAAGTCCAAGAAAAGAGAGCCGACGCTAACCTAGATCCCGGCCTCCCGGACGCCAGTCGGCAGAGGCGGAGGACGGCGCGGCGGAGGCGCCCAGTCGTAGGACGGCGCGGCGGAGGCGCCCAGTCGTAGGACGGCGCGGTGCGGCGGCGCCCAGGCGAGGAGTCGGAGGACGACGTGGCGCGGCGGCGCCCAAGCAGCTAGGGGAGGCCGGGGAGCGCGGCGGCGGCCGGCCAGGGCCCAGGGGCAGGGGAGGCCGCGAGGCGGTGGCCGGTGAACGGGGGAGCGACGCGGTGGCCGGGGGACAGGGGAGGGCCGAGGTGCGGAGCCGCGGAACGGCGGAAGGAGCGGCCGACGGATTTGAGGAGAGCGGAGCGCCGGAGCGGCCAACGGATTTGAGGAGGCGAGGAGCAGTCGGGAGCAGCCGGGTGATTTGAGGAGAAGCCGTCAAGCTGAGGAGGTGATTCGATGATTGGTAATTACTTTTACAATTTTATATATTGCCGTCAAGCCGTCAGTTTTGATAGCTTGTCAAAATTTTATGTAGAATATGTAAACTAGCTTGTCAAAATGAGGGTACTTATATTTTTACCTCTCCAGAAACAGTGACCTGAGGCTTGTTCAAATTCAAAATGAATAGAAAGGATTTGAAAAGCTATTTTAGCAAATTTTCAAGCAGAAGTACCAAGGAAAGCGGAATGGTGACCGCACATGCACAATCTCAACTTGAAGTCCAATCGAACTAAGTCCAAGCACAACAACGACCACAAGAACAAGAGCCTGCAGCTGAACAACTGTAACAAATGGATGAAGGTATTAAGAAATTCAACCCGGATCACATCATTGCTGATCTGGGACTTCGTATACCGCTTGATGATTTTCATCTCGACATTAGAGATCAAGTGAGGAGGGCTTATTTGTTGAAGGGCCCTACTCAACCAATTGGCCATAATTACCCTCGTAAAACATATGGAAAGGATCTTAAAGCCTTTCGTGAATCATGGTTTAAAAAGCACAATTGGTTGGAATATAGTGTAGCGAAAGATGCGATCTATTGCTTTTATTGCTTCCTTTTCAAGCACGAACCTTTACATGAACAATTTGGTCATGATGTCTTCACCAAAATAGGGTATAACAATTGGAAGAATCAATACAAATCATATGCTGATCATGTTGGTGGAGTTAGTAGTATTCACAATAATGCAAGGAAAGCATGCGACGAATTTAAGAATCAAAGGTCGAGTGTGTCACATAAGATTATGTCTTATAGCAAGGAAGCAGAAATAAAATATGAAATTCGTGTGACTGCATCTTTAGATTGTGCAAGTTTTCTCCTAAGGCAAGGTCAGTCATTTCGTGGTCACGATGAATCTTCTTCTTCCTTAAACAAGGACAATTATCTAGAGATGATTAATTGGTACAAAGAAAGGAAGTCAAGCTTGCATTTGATGAGCTATGTCATGCGAATGCCCAAATGACTTGTCCAAAGATTCAAATATAGATGAAGCGATTCCAAGATGGGGCCGATCAAGGAGGGGTGGGATCACAATCACTCAAGACCATCATTATCGTATTGATACTTTCTTTGCTGCCATTGATGCTATTACCACTGAGATAGATCATCGCTTCAATGAGGTATCTTCGGAGTTACTTGTATGTTTTTCTTGTCTTGATCCAAGAGACTTCTTTTCAAAGTTCAATGTGGATAATATTGTTCGACTTGCGGATATCTATGACGAAGATTTCTCTATTTCTGATCGTGCGGCTATCAAGGATCACCTTGAAACCTTCATTCTTCATGTGCGAAGAATTGATGATTTTGTTACTTGTCATGATCTTGGAAGTCTGGCCGTGAAGTTGGTTGAAACTGAAAGGCATATTGCATTTCCATTGGTCTATCGCCTTATCGAGTTAGCATTGCTACTACCGGTAGCGACAACATCGGTTGAAAGAGCTTTCTCGGCTATGAATATTATCAAGACCGATTTGCGTAATAAGATATCCGATGATTGGTTTAATGGCTTGATGGTGTGCTATATCGAGCGAGAGATATTCAAAGGACTTGATCGTGAAAAAAATTAAAGAAACGATTTCAAGACATGAAAACTCGAAGAATGAAAATGTCTCGTTCTCCTAGACATACTTAGTTATTTACTAGTATATTTTTTTGTCTTCTTTTTTATTGCATATTTTATATTCTATTATCGAATTGTGACACTACTGATTTTGTAACGCCCTAGGGTCCAAACCGGCTCAGACCTAACCACATTCTGGATAGGCCACGCACATGTAGCACCCGCTTGCACTTTCGGCCTTGCTTCGCGCGAAACGGTTAACCGGGGGTGCTATCATTGAAACTCCTAGGATTATATGTAAATACTTCTCAAGGTAAGCTAGCAAGGTGGGACTAACCCAGAAATTCATATGCACACACACATGGGCCAACATGGGCCGGGGTGTCACAGATTTATCTATCTTTCACAATTGACATGCTGTTTCTTTTACAGCTCATCTACAATTGTGGATTAAGCTTCGTTAGTGATGTATTTTTCATTGTACTTCCGCTATCTACATATGTTAACACGCGAATTGTAGTTGTTGTTTCTATTTCGTATCACATACTTTTATTAGTGTGATTGCAACATAGTTTGATCATTGATTGTTTTGCTTTTGGGTACTACTATTTATTTCACGCTTCCGACTTTAGCCTATCTAGTTTTTTTTGGATCCATCACTGAACTTCGCCCTACTTAGATTTTTTTTCTGGGTCACCACAAATCTAAAGAGAGCGGTATGCAAATTAATAGAATTCAGTCCGACTCTGTGGCGGCTGGTGATCGATTAGCAGCGCTCTGAACTCAATGTCAAGCTTTGCTAGCTAGACGCTCTTGCCGTTTGTGGTTGGCAGGTACGTACCATCACATGGCAGTGGATATATTCCGTTCCCATCTGCCAGTTTCCAAGTTCGAACACCATGACAACATGGATATATCCTTGTGATTGGGCCTTGATTCCCCAACACCAAGCAGAAGATGATAACTCATAAGTATACTATGTGCTTGCTTGTTCAGTTGTTCTCTGCACAGGTTGTGCTCAACGTGGAGTACTAGTAACTCATGCAGCGATTGGAGCATCCAACAGTTAACATGTCTCTGCCTGGCTGTAATTAAGCGCAAACAGAGAGTAACTAACACGTGATGTTCGCAACACATTTGACTACCCCCTAGGCTGGAGTCGGCCCCTTCCACCTAATGCTGCATTTCTCGTACTCCTGGGAGTGCATACTCACTGAGGATGATCATTCGGTTTATTCAGTTTACACGGTTTAATTTATTTGGTAAAAAATATTTCAGTTTTTGAAAGTTGATAACCAAATTAACTAAACGAAAATAGAAAATCGAGCCTAATTAACCGAATTATTTTGGTTCGGTTAATTCGGTTTTTCTGTTAACCGAAATATGCACAATGCTTTAATGTATAATAACATTATTTAGTCTAGTATTATCATACCAGATTTATTTTTGAGCGAATGATATATCTAGAAGCTACTAATGTTCTTCCTTTTGAGATGTTAAAAAATACCTACAAAATTAAATGAGAATAGCCTTTGTTTACTACAAATTCACATAAGAGAAACAATATTTTGGTATTTCAGTTAATTCGGTTTTCATGACTTAAAAACCATACCGAAATCTGAAAACCGAATAGTATGAAAATATAAACTGCATCGAATACCATACACCGAATAAACCGCAAGTTTATATTTTTTTTGGTTTGGTTCGGTATTTCAATTTCGGTATAAAAATGCCCACCCCCTAATACTCACACCTTCCAACATATCACTTAAACAAACGTATTATACTTCTGTACCACTTTTGGTATACTTAAATACTAATTCTATGATACTCCAATACGACATGGTTAAAAATTACTCTCTCTCCCTCCTTGAGGGGGAAGCATTTTTCGTACCCTCAAGAGTACATACTATCACTTTTAATATATCACTTAAATAAACATGTTATACTTATTTATTACTTTTGGTATACTGAATTCTAATTCTAAGATACTCTAATAGTCTAATGTGATTTTATTGAAAAAGTTTCATCGTAGTCCTTTTTTCTATATACCATTTTCCACATATAAAAGGAGTGTATATATAAATTATGTTATTAAAAGTAATATTTGATGAAATTTTTTATGAAACTTACTTTGAAGTATGTTATAATCATTATTAGAGTATACTCAAAAAGATAAAAAGGTATAACAATATTATTTAAGTGGTATATAACAAGTATGAGTACATACTCCTATGAGTGCGTGTGTGGGTGTGGAGTGGGCATGTGTGTGGCCCAGCCGTGAGTGAGCTGGACCTGTCAGGCGTGTGAAGAGTGTTGAGCCGGTTAGAGAGTCTGAGGCTTTGAGCTTATGAATAAGAATGGGCCGGTGCCATTTGGAACCATTCGAGGCCGAATTAGAGCAAGTTGAATAAATCCCAAACACATTTTCTCCAACCTCTCCGCCAGTCGAAGTCCCTCCAGACACGACGGCAGGGGCTGCCCGGACAGCCTGCCTGTATGCGCCGCCGATCCTTCCATCAGCAGCGTGCTCAGGCGTACAACAGTGCTAAGTCCGGAACGTTTTAGAGCATTCGTTTCGTTCACCAAATGAAGGTTTTTGTGATACTGATTATTCTTCCATCCTTTCGAAGCACGTAATGCACGCAGCAGGCCGCCGTGCGCGCAACCGGGCGCGAATTACTCGACGCAGGGAAAACCTACGTACGCTTGAAAAGAAAAGAGGGCGAAAAAAAAAAATAAACGACCGTGTAATTTACGACAAAAAGATCCGATGTGGAACAAGAAGAATGTCACAGAAAAGCCAAACCGGCGAGCCATTTGGATCGGCCGGCCAGCATTAAATCCTGCGATTTTTTTTTTCTTGTAGGAAAGAGCTCCAAAGCTGTAGCGTTCGCCCCGTGATCACTTCAGTCAACGCAGTGTCACAAGGAACGCTCTTTCCAGTTCCGGAACCACAAATAAACCAATTTGCAAGAACAAAAGAAGAGGGGAGCAAACAGCAAGGGGAAGAGCTAAGCAGGGATCGGCAACCAAGATCGGTGCTGAAACAAACAAGGTCGGAGGAACCCTTCCGACGAGATGAGACGACGGTGGCGGCGGCGGATGAGGAGGGCGCATGTGAGCACTACGGATCTTATAGAGAGACCTGGGCTAGCTAGGGCACCCTGTGACAGTTACTGGGCCTTGATGGAAAGAAAAAACTCGCGCAGGTCCCTCAGAAAAGGGGCCCATATAAGCCCAACATATACTAGCATCTGAGCTGAAAAAAGCTCGACGATCATATGAAATTCCATTTAGCGGTTTAGGTCCCATCTAGAACAGGGAGTTTTTCCGACTCATGCAGGGAGTCTTGCAAAAAATTAATGTGAAATTCCAGTGTACCTGCTTAGACTAAGAGACTGCGATGGAAGTGGTGTTGTATTGTATTAAAATTCCACTGATGAAATGATCATTGAATCACCGTACGTTTGTACATATGGAACAACGATGCAAAAGGAGCACAGCAAACCTCGACAAACCAAAAAACCAAAAGTTCTTCTTAAACTTATCACAATATTCTTAAACTCCAGCCGGCGGAAGAAGCGGGAGTCGCGCCGCCCTCACGCTGCTCGTCGGTCGCGGCTGTAATTCGATGGTGGCGATCAAGTTTCGGAGGTCGTCCAGCGCCTGCAGCAGCTGCCTGTGGGATCTTCGTTACTTCATAGACATCAAAATACGTTGATTAGAGGAGGATCTTATTCTTATTTAGTCTAAATATTGTATAGACCTTCTCCTATAGACTGATATAGTAGCAAGCAAACCAATAACTTCTCTAATATTGACAATTGAAAGATTATCAAAGTCTGAGGGATGAGAGTTTAGCAAGCAAACCAATTCTCTGATGCAGATTGAGCAAGATCAGTAGATGATAGAAGGTCAACAAGTGGTTTTGCAGATTTCTTTGACTCTAATCTCATTTCATGGAGTTCAAGGAAGCAAATCACAGTGATGAGATCTAGTACTAAGGCAGAGTACAAGGCTCTTGCAAATGGCACATCGGAAATCATTTAGATATAGTCGCTATTGGGAAAACTTGAAACTTATCAATTGCAAGCACTTGTCTTGTGATGTGACAATATTGAAGCCATATATTTTCTGTTAATCCTGTGTTCCATACCAGAACTAAATATATTGAGGTGAACTTTTATTTTGCTAGAGAACAAGTGGCAAGAAAGATATTGGAGATTCAGTTCATGTCATCACGAGATCAATTAACTGATGATCTCACCAAAACAATTGAAATACAACAACTGAAGATTCTAGATACAATCTCAACCTGACCGGTTGTGATTGAGAGGAGTGTTAAACAACTATGATAGTTGTGTTTCTGTTGTTTAGTATTCTTATTAGTACTGATGTTTCCACTAGAGATAGTGTTTAGTATTTACATGTGAGAATATTCACACTCATATACTTGTATATAAATAAATAATCAATAGAAAATAAATATATACTAGCTATAAGTTATTCTCTTGGTATCTTCTGCCATGTCCATGGAGAGCACCGGTGCCGTGTCGGCAGAGAGGATCTCGAGCCTACTCAGCGCGGAGTCGGTTTCGTCCATTGGCTCCGGGCCCTTGCCTTCAGAGCAAGAAAAATGAAGTAGCATCATCAGGTTCATGGTGACTTGCAAGAGCAAAACATCACGCGTTGTTCTGGGATTGCAGGTGCTGTGTGTACGACTGTACGTAGTACCTCAGGTTGGAGTGCGGCATTTGCTGCAGTAGTGGATAACGGCCTTGGGGTTCTGGTTGATCATGGCAGTACGGGCACCGGCCGAACCGCACCTTGATCTCCCCCGTCTGCGTCGCCGTCGCGGTGTTTCTACCGAAGGATCAAGGGAAATTAAAGTAGCATATTTGTTGCCTTCAAAGATTTCTAGAACGCTCGAGGTTATCAGAGTTCGTAGGCATGTCTCAACAGGCTTCAATTCCATCGATGAAATGCGCCTTGCATTAGGCTAATATGTAGGGAACTGCTCATTGCGACTCTTCAACCACCAATTATGGCGAATTGACCACTGTATTTGAGGATGGTTTTTGGTCGATTTCAAACAAAGCATGAAATCGACCTTACAAAACAAGAAGTATCAGGAACTAATCAGGGTCTGCTAATGTAAAATTATGGACGATCTTTCTTTGACAAATTTCAGGCAGAGTGTGAAAAAGAAGAAGGAAAATAGGAAATTAACGATTCAGGCATGGTTAACATAGTATCGGGAGAATTCGCATCCGGAACAAGGTGTGAAAGTAGCATAGCTGTTGTTTTTTCAAGACAGGCATCCCATGGGTTCGGGAGTCAGAATAATTTATTGGACAAATTTGTTGCAAAGCAACAAGAAGATTGAAAGAATGGCCTGATGAAATGCCGAAGTTCATGCAAGAGTGCAAACGAAAGAACGGATAAACTCACCTAGTAGTCAAAATCTTCAGAATACATCCTTCCGGCTCTTCTTCGCCTCGTCACCGACCCGCCAATTATAAGGCGAATGCCTCAAAAGCAGAAGGCTGCTCTGCCGCATAAGAGTGCAATCGGAACAGATACAGACGGATATCGTTTATTCTATATCTTAGTTCATATTTTTTTTAGAGTCAGAGTCGTACACGGATAGAACAGAATACTTATTTCTCTATTTGTATTTGTTTCACAAGTCTTCGAACGGGTGGTCGGATGAAAATCATCCGCTTCTTTTACACACTTACACAGAATATTAGATAGTGGCTCTAAAGCACGGAGACTTGTCTTTTGTGCCGTATCCATGCCAGAGACCATGTCCGATATGGACATGTGTCGACGGCATGTCGGTTGATTTAAAAACGAATTTGAAGTTTAAAATTTTTGAACACGTGTCGGACACAGCTGACCGTGAGTTCGACACGGACTAGGACACGACCCAAACCCTAATCCCCTCCACAACCCCCGGTTCCTCCTATCTGCCTCTAGTCCTCTACCCCCTCCCCCCTGTTTCCTCCTGTCCTCCTCCACACCCCTGTTGTCTCCTCCCCTCCCCCTTCTCGCCTCCTACCTCCGTTGGAGCCAATCGGCGAGACATCACCAACCTCGGCCTCCCAATTCCTACCTCCGTTGGAGTTGGCGAGTCGCCGCCCAACTTGGCCTCCTACCTTCATTGAAGCCGGCGAGCCGTCGTTCGCCTTGGCCTCCCATGCCTAGTGTGCCTCCACCCCTCCACTTCTGCATGCTCATCGCCTCCTCTCTCGGTCTCTCCTCTAGGCGGCAGACTCCCTAGATCCTGGTGGCCGGCGGCCAGCCTCCTCACTCCTCCAGGCGGTAGGCTCTCCACTCCCTAGATCCCGGCGAGCGGCAGCTACTGGCCAGCTGGTTCCTCATGGTGGATAGCGACATCAGCCTATCCAAGCACAAGTTCATTGAGTGCTACAACGACCCTGTCCGTCGTGATGACCTCGTCATTAGCTGTGTCAAGAAATCCGACCCCGCCGACCAGGTCCATCCCCCCCCCCTCCGCATCTCCATCTCTCTCCCCACGATTTCCTCCACCATGTGACGAATGATGATGTTGCCCTGTCCTCTAGATCTACATGTCCATCACGAATGAGATGAAACTCAGTGTGAAGACGATTATCTATGTTGCCTATATAGTTATATGTAGTGGCCTCATACAACTAATGAGTTGTCTATACAATGATGTACACAGTAGAAAGCTGTTTATAGAACCGTTTATTAAATAGTAGGTAACATCTTTCTCTTTTGTTCTCTTTTATTCAACTAGTAGTATGCCCGTGCTAACGCTACGGTAAAATACAAAACAAGATAAAATTTGTAAAAAATAAAACGAACAATCAGATTCATTAAGATTCACGTCTCATATATTGTATAACCAAATATTTTTGTCACATAATGAGTGTCACATAACGACTGATCCTTTGAGGAGGCGACAACATCATTGGACTCACCCACCGACGACTTTCTCCATCCCCCACATTATTTAAACTTGAGGCTACAAAGAAAACAAACATTTTTGTCACATAAAGAAATATGAAACACAGTAAGAAAATATGTGTTTGTGGGCTATTTACTTACCACATCACCATGCTAGGACGTCTTTATACACAATATTTTTGGTGCTCTTCCCTGAGGCATCTACTTCTTTCTTTGGTTTGGCCAAAATTCTTGTCGTTTGTCTTGATACACCCCTTGATAGCGCGACATAAAGCTGTTCATGTGAGAAAACAGGCTCTGGAAGGTAGATGCCAACATTTGGGATGGTTTGGCCCTACGCTTTGTTTATGGTCATTGCAAAACTCAGGCGGATCGGGAATTGTTTCCGCTTGAACTTGAAAGGAAGTGAGATATTGTCGGACGGAGCCATAGGGATTCTAGGAATGAACACCCTCTTGCCTGCATGGTGGCCACCAACTATTTCTGCATCAATTGCATTGTTTTGGAATGCTCTAACCATGAGTCTTGTTCCATTGCACAATCCGTGGTTAGGATCTAGATTGCGGAGAAGGATCACACCCTCTAGCTAGTACTCGATCGAATAACTCTTATCAATTCAGTTTCATGATTCATCTCTCTTCTCTTCTCTCCTAGAAGAGATCATGCAAAGGAAACCAAACCATGCATGCAAGCTAGACATCCCGTCCCAAAGAACAACATTACAGAGAGCTAAACCAATCTAACACACTATATAACCAATTTAAGATTAGGAACCAGTTGCCCTTGCCTGCCTCTACGCGCTGGGCGGCGAGATGCAGATCATGGACCACCTCAACGTCGCCGCCTTTGTCACGAGCAGGGAGTCCCTTGGCAAGCCCTGAATCTTCAACGTCGCCGCCTTTGTCTGCGCACGTGACGTCTCAGGATCGTCGGTGGGCAGCTCGAAGCGGCAGAGCGGGCACGAGTTGCGCACCTCGAGCCACGGCACGATGCACTCCTCGTGGTACCGGTGCGAGCAAGGCAGCCTCTTCACGCGCTCCCCGGCCGCAACTCCGTCCCTGCACACCGCGCACTCCACCCCCTCCCCTTCCTTGCCGGCGGCGACGACGGCGGACGGGAGCGCCTCAATATCAACCAGGCAAATAACCATTATTTTTGTTCATAATTTTTTCATTCCTAAAAAAATGAATGGATGACTTGTGGACAAGTTGCATATAAGAGTTCCAATCAAGCTCTTGTGCGAAAGCAACACAAGTGAGCAACGTGGTTAGGTACCTAGGTGACCAACCAAACATAGTTAAATAGTATTAGGCAACCTCCAAGGAGTGTATACAAAGAGATAAGAGTAGATCAGCAAAGGTTGTGCTAAAAGTAACATACTCAGCTCTTAAGCAAAAAAGTAATAATAGATAACTACGAATGAACTAAGACATCTATACAAGACATCTATACAAGAGAGGCAAATGTGTTTATTTCAACGATCCAGTCATCTAAACAAGAAATCTTAACAAGTACAATAAAGATGCACAGTGGGGAAGAAAACTTTACCTCAAGAATCCACCCAATGTATTTAACATTATTGACATGCTGGTTGATATCAAGGTCGGCCCACCGAGGCTGCATTATATATGACAGAAAGCAAAGGATATTAAACATTAATAGAAGAACAACCATGTAGAATAGACTTATAATCTTGTATGCATGTGCAAAACTTACAGTAAGGCCTGTCCGGACATATTTGGCTGCAGTAGCACTTTCATGCTCTGGCAGTTTTTGAAGTTTTCGGTTGTCTTCATCTACAATAGCAGCGTGCTCAAAAAAGTATGGCTCTATTTCGGTCCGCACTTCATATGGAATTCTCGCAAGCTTTCTAGTAAGCTTGTGCATCATAACCCATTTACTGCACATTTAGCCAAAAATTAGAATACATAGGCCGCTGCATGTTGCTGCAATGCAACTGTGAACATGTTGATTAGGGGGAAAATTAAATGGTAACATGACGGGCGAGCAGTTAAACAGCAAATGTCAATAGATTATGTGATTAGTGGTATCTATGAGTGATTAAAATTTGAACCTTGTGGCCTTCAATACTGTATGGCCTGTCATAGAATCACATATATGCCAATCTCGACGCATTCCATTTTTACCATGAGCACGAACCCATGTATCTACCTCAACAGTATCACCCCTGCAGAAGAATAAGAAACTAATTCAAAACACATAAAAGCGTAACCTCCTTGGCAACACGCCAATTTCAGCTAACAAAAGCAAACCTTTCTAACATATGTAAGTAAATGTAACAGATGATATTAAGAGATTCACAGAAGGCCTCTGTTTCAATTGCTGAATATGCAACTGCACACAGTTACAGATCATGATTGCTCCTCCAATGAAAATTGACATAAACCAGACAACTATGGGGTATCTCTTTCACATTCATTGTCAAACAACCTGAAAACTCCATTTAACCAAACCTATTGTTCCATGATTACTGTAAAGCATTATGTTCGTTACTGAAACCACAGTAAAGTACTGCCACTGTAAACAACATAGGAAACAAGCTGTAATTAACCATACTTCTGTACCTTCAAACTGTTAGCATGTGTCAAGAATAATAACATAATGCAAAAAAGCTACAACTTATTTAAAGCTCAAATTATAAAAGAACAAACACAAAGAACATTGCATCTGCGAATTATACCAGCATGGATAACGCTCGACGATGACCTGCATTTGACTGACAACCCAGAACAAGTTCCGTTTACTCATCTCTGGCGTTGAACCAAAACCATCTCCTAGTAGGCCGGCGCTCTTCACATGATTAAGTGCAGTTTCCTGCATAAAAACCAGAATGTTTCAATGTCCACTACCCAACCAGACCAATCTGATGCCTTGAAATCACGATGTTTCACCTGCAAATGGTTCATTAGCGTCTCTATGGACGCTGTCCTATCGGCTCCAATCTCATAGGACCTAATGGAGAAGTTCTGCCTGAACATGAGCCCGTCATGTATGATCCTGCCAAAACCAAATGTGTCGGTGAGCATGTCGGGCCGTTTGGGCTTCCAGTCAAGCAGCGTCCACTGTTTCTCAGCGGCCAAGAAGATGGTCGTGATGGCCGCAAGGAGCATGCTCCAGTCGGGGAGCTGGTTGTAGAACGTCCTCGGCACCGCGGAGGGCACGGTCTCTGCTCCCCATCCGCCAACGCAGACTTGCCACCGTTCACCTTGGGGACGGTAGCGTGGGTGCGTGCCTTGCCGGTCCTCACAGCAGCCGTCGAGGAAGCCGGCTTCGCGGCGATGCCGCGGACGTCCAGGCTATCCGGGTGCTCCCCGAGGGCGCTCTTGGGCGCGGCCGGCGACCCGGGAAGAAGGCCGAGGCGGCGATGGAGGCGGCCATGGGAAAGTACAGACTAAAATTCCCGCGCCAAATCAAATGGCGCGTGAATGGGGGATCCCAGGCGCCGGAGGCGGACGCGACCTCCTCCCAATCGAATTCGTCGCCCGCGGTGGACGTCTCAAGCGGCAGATTCGGCTCGACGTCGTCCAATTGGAGGCAGTCCCAACGGATCGAGGCCTCCTCCTCGTGTTCCTCGGGGAACCCGAGGTGGTCAGGCCTGGGCGCGATGAGCGCGTCATGGAAGAGGTCAGGCTCCACGGAGAGGAACTGGCTGCGGACGCGGTCGGAGGCCACCGATGCCACCGACGAGGAGGGGGCCGACGGATCCGGCCGGAAAACAGGGGCGCGGGTTGGGACTTGGGAGGGAGGGGAGGAGGCGGCGTCGCGGGGTGGGGAGGAGGAGGAGGCGGAGGCGGCGCGGGGTGGGAGGGAGGGGAGGAGGCGGCGGCGCGGGGTGGGGAGGAGGGTCGGGGGCGTGTGCGTGGGCGCGGGGTGGGTTCTGGGTTCAATGATGTGCATGATCCGGATGATTTTGGCCTTAGGATTTTCAATGAGTAAGAGAAGAAGATTTAAGGAGAGATCTAGGCCATTCATTTGTATGAAGTTGGATTACTTTGGTACACAAATTTGGGTGGACTTAGATTAGGCATGACTGTGGGGGGTGATTGAGGGGGGTGGATTTAGTAAAGAAAATTTTGGTGTATTATAGAGGGGTAGAGATTTTCTAAATCTTACATGATATAGACTTACAGATAATTAACATGTATTGTTGTACATATCCTTGCATGCTTGAGGCCGCTCTTCCATGTTGAGCGGAAAAAATGGTTTCTCGTGGCCCAGTGTATACTCCCCGGCCCATGTCCTTTCCCCTCAGCCCAGGCGCAGCTAACCATTCGTACAAAAGTCTGTGTCGCATTATCCCAACTGAATGGCCGGGATAACACACGCGCCCTCCTGCCTCCTTGGCTCCTCCTCCCATGAGAGAGCCCCTTCCTCTCCTCCATATGGCCTCATCCCTCCTGCCCCCCGCCACCTTCGCCAAGAAGTACCCTGCACTTCTCCACCCGCACATATACAGCGCCAAACCCCACGCCCACAAGCTGATCAGGTGCGGCGCGAGTGCGACCGACGGCGGCGCGGCCGTCCCGAACGAGCTCCTGAGTGTTCCGCCTAACCAGGTGGCGCCCGTGGTCGGCGACACGACCTATGATGGATGGGCGGCCTTTCTGGACGAGCTCAAGGGAGCGATGCAGGCGGACCCGTCCAATGTCGGCGCGGCCATCCCGGACGAGCTCCTGAGCGCGCCGCCGGTAAGCGACGCGACCAATGCCGGCGAGGCCGTCGTCCCCGACGAGCTCCTGATGAGCGTGGACCCGTCCAGCCCGGTTTCCGGCGACGTGACGACCAACGGCGGCGCGGCCGTCATCCCGGACGAGCTCATGAGCGCGCTGCACCTGGACGCGTCCAACCCGGTGGTGCGCGCGGCCGCCGGCGCTCTCTCCCGGCTCGACGAGCTCATGGAGGGGCTGACGGACGCCGAGCGGTGGGCGCTGTTCGGGTTCCTGGCGGTGACGTGGCTGTACCTGACGGCGCGGCCCGGGGTGCTGAGCGGCGCCGTGGACGCCTACGTGCTGGCGCCTCTGCAGCTGGCGCTGGACAGCGTGCTGGGCCGCAGGAACCTCAAGATGAACAACTTCGTCGTCGGCGAGCGCATCGGGGAGGGCTCCTTCGGGGTGGTGTACTCCGGAGCAGTCGTACCCAGGAACGGCGTCGTGGAGGAGAGGGTCGGCAAGGCCAAGACGCGGTTCGACCTCGACGACAGGTACAAGGAGAAGGTCATACTCAAGAAGGTAATATAAGGTTCGTCCGATCGAGGTGTATGTGGTTCAGGTCCAAACTCGCATTGATAACCGGTGAAATGGCAAAATCTGACGTGCGTCTTCCTGTTTCAGATAAAAGTGGGGACGTTTGGAGCGAAAGAGTGCGGCGACTACGAGGAGTGGTTCAACTACCGCGTGGCGAGGGCGGCGCCGGAGTCGTGCGCGGAGTTCCTCGGGAGTTTCGTCGCCGACAAGACCAAGTCGGAGTTCGTCAAGGGCGGCAAATGGCTCGTCTGGAAGTTCGAGGTATGTACGGCAACTGCGATCAACTGATCAACTGGTTATCCAAAGTGGATGTTCCGCTCTTGACGGTAAATACACTACTTCCATGGCACTGACGATTAACAGTGACGAGACCTTAAAAATCCAAGCCCAGTGATGATTGGAGACTTGCACAGTTCAATTTGTAGTAGGTCGAGTTGCTTCGGCACATGATCTCATACCAGATAACCCTTTAGGATCACATAAAATTGAATTCATGAAAGTTTCCTATTCTTGTGTTCTTTTGTTTTCAAAAGTTTGAAGGCTAGCCTACTAGGAACCAGTACTTCTTAGATACAACACTAAAAGAAAACTTCAATGATTCAAATTATGCAAAAAAGAAGAAGAAAGAATATGAAACATTTGGACGGTTTTTGGTTTTGCCGCAGAGCGACCGGACGCTGGCCAACTACCTGAACGACCGCAACTTCCCGTTCAACCTGGAGCCCCTCATGTTCGGGCGCGCGCTGCGGGGCGACGACTCCCTCAAGCGCGCCGCGCTCGTCGTGAAGCAGGTGATGCGGCAGCTCGTCACGTCCCTGAAGCGCATCCACGACACCGGCATCGTCCACCGCGACATCAAGCCCTCCAACCTCGTCGTCACCCGCCGCGGCCAGGTCAAGCTCATCGACTTCGGCGCCGCCACCGACCTCCGCATCGGCAAGAACTACGTCCCCGACCGCGCCCTGCTCGACCCGGACTACTGCCCCCCCGAGCTCTACGTCCTCCCCGAGGAGACCCCCCAGCCCCCCGCCGAGCCCATCGCCGCCATCCTCTCGCCCATCCTCTGGCAGGTCATCTTCTTCCCCATCATTCATCACTTCTTCCTGACCTGTTCTTGCCACCGTCATCAATCATCACTGATTGCTGCATTCTTGTGCTACAACAGCTCAACAACCCCGACCTGTTCGACATGTACTCGGCGGGGATAGTGCTGATGCAGATGGCCACGCCGATGCTGAGGTCGCCGTCGGGCCTCAAGAACTTCAACACGGAACTCAAGGCTGCCGGCTACGACCTCAACAGGTGGCGGGAAACCACGCGGCGCAAACCCGACCTGCAGATACTGGGCCTCGACTCCGGGAGAGGGTGGGACCTGGCCACGAAGCTCATCTCGGAGCGCGGCCGGGGCCGGCTGTCCGCGGCCGCGGCGCTGCGGCACCCGTATTTTCTGCTAGGTGGCGACCAGGCCGCGGCCGTCTTGTCGAGGCTGTCACTGAGCAAATAGGATGGAATGGCTGGGCACAGGTTACATATATGCACATCGAATGATTGAATCCTGCATATATAGACGTACATTTATGAGTCCCTGACTTGCGAGGGAGATTCATGTTTTTGCCACTCTTAAGATTGGTCAATTACCTCTGTCACTTACATGTGAGACCGCCTGAGTCACTGACAACGGGCCAGGGTGGCAAATCTATTGCCCCTCACCTCATAAGGGTGGCAAAAACATAAATTTTCCGACTTGCGACGATCACCAGTGGCATTGGCATTTTTGCTGTATAATCATCACTCATTGGAGGGATCAAGAAAGAGTGAAAAGAATGCATCGATCTGGGGTTACTGTAGAACCGGATAGGCAACAGAGGAGAATGAATAGTGCCTTAAAATTTTCCCCTAAGTATACGCTCTTCAATAGTTACAAAACTACGAAGATTCGGATAGGAACCCTATTCAACCTTCCGAGAAATCATAGCGCTGAGCCACTGTGCAAAATCTGCAGGTGCGGTACTGCCGCTGTTGTTTCTGCGATACTACCATGACTGGTCGGAAGACAAAGTGGTTGAAAACGACTTGTATGGTCAACGATCAGTAAACAATCGAGAACCAACGTAGTCGAAAACCAATGCGGTCGAATTTCGACTTAAGTGGTCAACGGCAAGAGAATGGTTGAGAACCAAGGTAGTCGAAGCTGACGCAGTCGAAACCAACTTGGCTGAACCCTACGTGGTTGAAACCTGTTAGACCATGTGTATGGTTATAAATAAAGTGATGATGAATAATTGATATTTGGATTGCTTTGGATTTTACGTTTGTGAAAGTTTCGGTTGATCGCAGTCGAAGATTAAGTTCGAGTTGGTTTGTCTTCTCCGAGTGAGTTTTGCCTTCCCCGAGTGTTTTTGTTGCTCCAAGTGGTTTCCATCTGCTTGGTCTGCTCCAAGCGGTTTTGATCAGCCTCCAAGTTGTTTCAAACTAGTCCGATCGTATTCAAGTGGCATCGGATGGTGTCCGAGTAGCTTTGGTGCATCGGACGGTTTTCGAGTGGAACCGAAGCATCAGACGTTGTTCAAGTGGCACAGATGCATCGAACAGTGTTCGAGTACCACCGGAAGATAGAACGGCGCTTGAGTGGTGGTCCAAAGGGTCTCACTCAATCCAAAGGTTCTCGTTTGTCTGAAGGTACTTAGTACGGCTACAGTATTTTGACTTTGACCACTGCAGTACAACTACGACTATATGACCACGGTAGGTAATTGTAGCTACAATACTTTATCATGGTCGTAGCTATATTACTTTATTATGATCGTAGACTTTGTGATTGATAGTCATAGGTTTTACTGGTCAGTACTCGATAGTTGAAGATTTTACTAGTCGATAGTTGAAGGCTTTGCAGTACATGGTCATAGATTTTGCAGTATGTTATTGTTGTCTTCGGTAGTTGAGGGCTCTACAATCGGTTGTCACAGACTTCATGATCGGTACTCATAGACTTCATGGTTGATATGAGTGCTTCAAACTCTTGTGATCTTCAAGTACCTCGAGTACTCATGTTGGATCAGTGGTTGATTGGTCGGTGCGTGGTAGTCGATGTTGTAGTGGTTGGTGCATAGCGATCGGTGAATAATACTCGAAGGACTCAGTACTCGATAGTCGTAATTTTCACGATCATGGTCGGCGATCAGTTGTCGAAGAGTTGTGGTATATGATCGGTACTCGGTAGTCAGTACTTGATGGGTTTGTAGTCGGTAGCGATGGTATTCCCGAGTGTTCTGAAAGATGGTATTTCCCTAGTACTTGTGTTAGAATACTTGATGAGCAAGTGATCGGTCTTGCATAGCTGTGGTAACCAGTCATAATGGGTGGTCTGAGGATGTGTTCTGGAAAGCGATAGTATGTGTGGTCGTGGACAACCTGGGTGATGGTCGTGGTGGTCGTAGATGGATTGGTTCTTGTCTCTAGATGGACAAAGATGTGTTTTGCGTGTGTGTTGATGATGGTCAAGTTGGGAGAACTTGTGTTGGGAGATAATGTTTCTTTGGTCTTTACATGTGCAAATGAGTGTGGAGGTGATAATGGTCGGCGACGAAGAGGACCGGGACTAGGATAGGGAAATATGAGGTCTAGGCGGTCGGGATATCACACGAGGTGGTTGGGCTTATGCTGGAGCACATGGAGATCAAAGGTGATGATTCGTGAATTAGCTACGGGCGGTGCAGGCCAGGAGGCTTCGACACAGAGGTTGATGATGTGTGGAGAAGATACAGGAAATGCGTTCTCGAAGGGTTCGATACATGGTGATGGTGCGTGATAAAGATACAGGAGGTGTATCCTGGAGGCTTTGTCACGTGTTGTGATTGGAGATATTATGGAAGGAGTTCGTAACGGGAAGCTGTAGAGATATGGTAAAATCCATGTTTGGAAGGGTTTCAGGTTCCTTGGTTTTCAGAAGAGATTAGATGATATGTTCGTGTTTGAGTCGAACATGGTCTGGACATTAGCCTATAAAAGCAGAAAGAGGCTAAGGGTTAATATGTGGGTTTTAGTTGGTTTTTAGAGGGTTTTAGTCGAGAAGGCTTTTAGGGGTGCCGTGAGGGCGCTTTGTAGCCATATCCATAATAAATAAGTAATATATCAGATCTATTCCAAGAAAAGTTCATCGGCAATGTGTTTTCCTGAGCATTGCTTTTCTATGTTCTCAGTGGCGTGCTAACACATTGTGATTCGGCATGCTACATGGCGTCATCCCGTTGTTCGAACTCACCTTTCTCGTGTCATACTTGAGCTCACCGTCTCACCTGGTATACTCGATCATTTTGGGCCTTAATTTCTCCATAAACCTAACCCCGATCCTCGCCGTTCACCACAGTTAACTCCAAGAGCATTGCACATCTAAGATAAAGAAATTATTTCCATGCACATGTTCTTCATAACTTGACCTATATTAGCCAAGACATACATTATGCAACCTTGATCCAATGACTTAGATCATTCAAACTCAATCCATGACTCATTTTCTCAAACCCATGTTTTTCTACGAAGATCGGAAGTACCGTGCCTAACACGCTAACTACCACCTCCCAAAACGGTACTTTCGCACGCTGAAAACCTCACCTAGAGCTCTCCGGAAAAAATATACCACAGCTGAATCCGGTACTTCTGCCAAGCGGTACTACTGCACTTATGCCTATGGTACCTCCACAAAGTGGAACTACCATACTAATACTTACGGTACTTCCGATTTTGCTGACACTTCCAGAAAATAGTCCAAATCAAATGCAATTTTTGCAAAACCAATTGACCACTCTAGAAACATTGTAATGATTCATCACAACAGTATTATAGACCTTCTCACATGATTCATAGTTACATACTTACATTGTTTTGTGAGTTTACTTGAACAATGTGGTGCAGAGTTAGAGACACTAGCTAACTTAATTTACTGCCCAAATGCGGGCTGAACATTTTATGACAGATGATCTCGACACTACTAAGAAATCCTATTTCTGTTGGTCAGTGTCTCCAACCTACGCAGATTCCTCATAGAGCTCAACCGGTGAAATTTATGTACTGATGTTTCAGCCAATCATCTGAAGTTCTACTGTCGACTGACACCGAGTGATTAAACGGCGAAAGACTGCTTACATATCACTTCTGCCAGCAAAACTGTTCGAACTTCTTCTCAAGATCTACCTGGTTGCCTCCGACCAGCTTATCAATCTCCTCCTTGTCTCTCATGAAAATGAATGTTGGGGTTGCACGTATGTCGAATCGTGAAACCAGTTCCTGAGGAATCATTCATTTTAAAGTGACGTTTTAATTTTTAACATTTATTTCAAAGTTTCTATGTTCAAAGTAAAATTCAACGGGCAAAATTCTGAACATTTGTTTACCGGCAGTTCGTCTATATCCACGGACACGAAAACAAGATCAGAATGCTTCACAGAAAGTTCGGCGTATACAGGAGCAGCGTTCCTACACGGGCCACACCAAGTTGCGCTGAATTTTATCACAATCTGTGTAGATGGACATGTCAACATGGTTAACCTAAACAGTTGAAGGGATTATAAAAGAGAAGTGCTTCTATGATTTACTCTCTAATAAGAATAACACTAATATTAAAGTACATTAAGAGATAAATGATATATATCCACCATTCATCGTGATTTAAAAATTATACAAATCATTATCAAGAAAAGTATATAAGCACCTCCCATTATAAAATTGAAAGTCGCATATACCTATTCTTGTGTCACAAGGAGCATGTGGTGAGTTATAACATTGATTATGAGCAGTCATGTAGGCAACTTACTGTTTTGCCAAGTTCACTTGTTTCTTCCAGTTTCTGTTCCCAACTCCTTTGATCAAGTATGACTGCCACATTTCCGGCGCTGTAGTCTAGCTGTTCCTCTGCATCTACAGAACTCTGTAAATAGAAGCATGATACAAGTTCCCAAATTGCAAATGTACAAGCTGACAAATGGCTTGCCTTTGAGCCTTTCGCTCAGTTGAGCAAAAATTTTCAGCAAAACCATGCGTATATGGATTGGATACTAATTAGTAATTACTAAATGTGATGCAGTACGATAGCATGACAAGTACAGCAAATGAAATGAAGTGGCAGGGAATGATTCAATGAGCAAAGTTGTAAATGCGTTGTACGAAGTAAGAGATTATTACGCTGCCGCAGCAATTCCCCATTGATTCGAGCTAATTCGTCAGGATATCTGGAGTTCTGGACTCTACTGGTGGTAAAAAAATGTAGGTATAATTTTTCAGTGCTGATGTCAACGATAGTAACCCAAGAAAAAGAAGAGCATGCTATTATATAACATGAGACCAAATAGTTTTAAAAAACTGTTAGACTATGTGGATGGTCGTGATTAATGTGATGATGAATAATTGATATTTGGATTGATTCAGAATTGCATTTGCGAAAGTTTCGATCGATCGCAGTCATAGGTTTTGAATCCGAGTAGTTTCAGTCGGTTTCAAGTGGTTTTAGTCTGCTCCGAATGATTTGGTTGTCTCCAAGTGGTTTTGGTTGTCTCCTAGTGGTTTTGGCCTACTCTGAGTGATTTTGGTTAGCTCCGAATGGTTTTAGTCCAGTCCAAGTGGTTTCCATAGGGTCTGAGTTGTATTGGACGACATTTCGAGTGCCATCGAAAGATCAGACGTCATTCAAGTGACAGCGGATAATAGGCCAATCTGATCGGGTCTAAGTGGTATCAGACGACTTTCGAGTAGCAAAGGTGGATCGGACGGAGTTCGACTGACATCGGTGCATTGGATGGCTTTCGAGTGCCCCGAGAGGATCGGACGATGTTCGAGTACCACTGGAAGATCAGACGGCTTTTGAACGGAGTAATCAATGATCAGAGCATGGTTGTACGACCACGTCCAGCTCAGACCACGACAGATTTCAACTACGGCAACTCGACTATGGCATTCTAACCACGATAGGCTTTGATCACGTTTGACTTTGACCACGTCTGGTCTCAAGCATGTTCGACCACGACAACGTCAGTTCGACTACGGCATTTTGACTACGTACGACTTTGACCATTCGACTACGTACGATTTCGATCATGACATTTTGACTACATACGACTTCGACCACGGAAACCTGTCGTAAACTACACAAAACTGGTTGTAAGCTACAGGGAACCGATCAGAGGTCGTAAGATCATCTATTATAGGCATTTATTCATGGTCGTAGCTACAGTACTTTCTGATGGTCGTAGATATTGCTGGTCGGAAGTCGTAGATCTTTCTGGTCGGTAGTCTTAGACTTTGGGAATGATACTCGTAGACTTTATTGTCTACTGTCATTGTCTTCAGTTGACCGATCGGTTGTCGTAGACCACGCGATCGGGGTTGAAGGCTTTACGATTGGTTGCCATAGGTTTCACGGTCGGTACTCAGAGATTTCATTGTCGGTACGAGTGCTTTACTTCTTGTGATATTCGAGTACCTCGAGTACTCGTGTTAGGCCAGTGGGAGTATTGGCTGGTGCATGGTGATCAAGTGGTCATGGTACTTGGTAGTCGAAAGGGCTCGATACTTGATTGTCGGTGATCGGTAGTCATGGGTGTTGCGATTGGTTGTCTGAGACTTGTGGTATGTGATTGGTACTCGGTTGTCGGTACTCGTTGGTTCCCTGGTCAGTAGCGATGATATTATTCCTAAGTGTTTTGAGCGGAGCGATGGTAATTCTTGAGTACTTGTGGTGTTCAAATACTCATTGTGCTAGCGATCGTAATGTGTCGTCTGAGGTTGAATTTTGGAAAGTGATGGTTTTAGCGGTCGTAATCAATAGTCTGAGAGTGATTTCTAGATAGCGATGAGGTGCATGGTCGTGGTTGACCTGGTTGATGACTTGGATGGTTGAAGGTGTGTTTTGAGCGTGTGCATGCGCGTTGATGACGATCAAGTTGTGAATAACTTATATTGCAAAAATATTTTTTTGGTCTTTGCATGTGCAAGTGAGCATAGAGATGATCACGATCGGTGACGAGAAGAATCGGGACTATAGATAAGGAGATATGAGGTCCAGACGGTTGAGGATGTCACACGAGACGGTCGGGATAATGCTGGAGCACGTGGAGATCAATGATGGTGATGCAAGACGGAGCTACAGAAGGTGCGATTCTGGAGATTTCGTCGCATATTGAGTTAGGAGTTATGGGTGAAGTCCATAACTTGAAAGAGATAGAGTTTAATTAAAACCCGTGTTAGGAAGAGTTTTGAGTCCTTTGAATTGAGGAAAAGATAAGATTATGTGTTCGTGTTTGAGTCGAACATGGTTTAAAACACTAGCAAATAAAAGCAGAGGTTGTCTATGGGTTTGATGAGAAGCTTTTGGCGAGGCGTTTTGTATGCTAGGGTTTTTAGGGGTGCTTGTGAGTGCACTTTGTAACTCCACGAATATTCAACAATAAAGAAGATCTTGAATCAATCTGGTTCATAATTTTTGGTGATTGGTGTTTGGGTAAGACATATGACTGTGAGCGAAGCGCTGCAACGAGTGTTCGTTCGAGCGGTCGTATTCGTCGTCAACAACGTAGAGATTCGAAAAAGCAGAAGCAATCATTCACCCTCCCTTTGATTGTACTATATGATCCTACAAAAATTGATTGACACAGATAGATGCTCGAGTCGAGATGAATGGTCAAGCTCAAAAGAAATATGTATATTTGGAATGGTGAATAGCAATTCAGTATTTCGAAACGATGGCCAAAGACCGTAGAAATATGAACAAGAACAGACAAGCTGAAAACGTTCTGCTCTTTAGAATGATTGCAAACTGATTTGATGACCACAGGTCACAACCATGACAAATTCAATAGAACAAACAAGTTGTTGACACGACAACGAATCTTGCTCAACATATTTACCCAGTAGGATGAAGAGTTTCAATACCAATCCCAGGAGCATTTTTTTTTAATAAAAAAAGTAGGTACATAAAACAGAACCATTAGAAAGTAGAAAGGGAAGCCATGTTTCACACAAACACAATGTATATAATCACGAAAATGTAGACACTGAACCTATGTTGGAACCACGGGTGAAAAAGCTTTGCCCAGATCATACCCATAGCATGTATCATGAACACATTGTTGACAGAAATTGGTACGAGGATGCATATACATACCTCTGCAAGCCCACCCCGGCGCGGGCTCGGAGAGAAGCAGGTGACGCCGGGGCTAGGGGCGGGGCGGGACCGACCACTCGACCAGCACCTTGTTAACCGTAGCAACAACAGTATGACGGAAATGCCCTTGTCGTTAATAGCAGTTAAAACCATCAAAATAGGGTGTGAATATCAAAGAATCTGCTGCAAATAGCCCGAGAAAGGGAGTGGCTGGGAACAGGCAAGCAGTGCAAGAAGGGAAAAGAAACCCAGCATGACCAAAATAGGGCCTGTACTTTTTGGCTGTGGTTTATGGCTTTTGGTTGAAATTTTTGAATTTTGGCTGTTTACGGTACAAATTACGGAGAGACTGATATTCACTTACAATTTTAGCTGGTACAGATGTTGAGCTTTTAACGTGTACTACATTTAACTTGTAGACCACGTCTTGAGAAAATACTCCGTTTGAAAGTTAAGTACTGTAGCAAAAACTAAAAGTCGGCCGGCTTTTGACTTGCCGAATAGGCCCTTAGCGTTGCGGCAAGCATTCCCTGCCATCTTGGGCCTGCAAAATCCATCTATTCATGTAGCCTCGCACTCCCGGAGTATGCTTCAAACCAGGAAGCCGTGCACTCACGCACGGACACATCCTGCGCAGCCCACCCTGTGGCTGAGCGGCGGCGTGCGTGCAGCCGTCATAAGGCGAAGCAACGGCAGGGGTGCACGCGGCTGACGACCGGCCAACGCCTGACGGAGGCGGCACGGGGCGCTGCCGGTGGCCAGCCCGCGGACCGCACGGTGTTGAGTAGCGGTGAGCGGCAGCCGACACCGCAGCGTGCGGACCACTGGCTGTCGCTGCCCCTCCGCGCCGTAACCCTAGGACGCGGTGTTGGTTGCCCGTATGGCCTTAACCCTAGATCTGACCTCAGATACCGCGGCGGCTTCGCCTACTTTATTTGAGTAACATTGGAGCCTTGAAGGTGCAACTCCGAACGACCATATCCTAAAAAGTCGATAGATACAGTGGAATAACGTTGTCACCTCCATCAGCTTCTGATATACCCACGGAGCTGCTGCAAGCCAACCCATTTGGAGGCTTGAGCTCTCTACCGCTCTAGGCACTTCTAGGTAACCCTTACAACATGCTCTGCTTCGGAGACCAGCAAAAGGCTGAAGCTAGGCAGGATAACATGACATGAACTACAGCCTAAAACCAAAGATGCTGGACGAGAACACTTACCTGCCAGACGTCACGAAACAAACATCTTTGATGAACATTTACCAAATAACAACGACCCTAACGAAGGTCCCCCAACAAGCATAGGTGCATAGGCATGCATGCCCGCCCATCTCACTAAGGATGGCGATGACGATAGGTCGCGACATTGACTACAGTTACGATCCTAGATGGATCAGATACACACAACCCGCAACAAATTGAAGGAAATAATGGCTCAGATATAATTTCTTGAGACGACCATCGTCGGCACTCGAGCACCACAGGTTCTCAACCCATGGCGTACTTCTGTGTCCAGCTGCGTGCTGTCCCCTCGTACTTCGGCCGGTCAGTCTTGTACATGTGGGCAATCTCAGGGACAAGAGGATCGTCCGGGTTGGGGTCAGTCAGCAGGGAGCAGATAGAGAGCAAGACCTGGAACATCCGAACATGCAACACATCAATAATTAACACCAAAGTTTTATAGCACCTATATGATTGGTTTCAAGGTGTTAAGTGCTTAACACAGCATAAACGCATAACTTGCATCAAACCTGATGCCTATGCGGAATCAAACGAAAACGCACTCTTTATGCATACGAACAACTTCAGAGAATCAGAGTTAAAACACATTGCTAATGCGTAACAGGGAGACTGAGAGAGACAAATGGAACAGATGCTTCCAAAATAATCATTTAAAGGTTACTGACTACAGTATAGCTGAAAAGGGTACAGAACGTTATCCACTTGAACAATTCATATTTTATGAAGCAGATCCAGGCACCCCAGTAAGTTAATGCAATAGCACTAATACATATATTAAAGTTATCCAGGGAAAAAGAATTCAGTATAAGCATGCAACTGAAATAAGTTGTTCACTGAGATGTGATTAAAGTACATCTGAAATACAAAATAGCGAAAAAATATCAACCACAAATCGCGTTACAAACTTACAATAAAGTAAAAGCAAGAAACAACATCAAAATTTCAACTCCTATGTGTTTGGAGAATTATATCGATGGTTATTGGTTAAACAATAGCGCCTCTAAATAATGCAGATTATCACAATGGCAGGGCAAGAATAGCTAGTAGCAAACAAGTTCCGATTTTCAAGAGGCATATAACAAGTTTGGATTGATTAAGAGGCCAAAATTCAGAGAACTGAAGCAATGAAAAGGAGTGCCAAAATTCAGAGAACTGAAGCAATGAAAAGGAGTGCTACCCCATCAGAAGAACATACTTGTATAATTGGGCTTTTAGATTTACTCATGTTTATTACGCATAGATAAATTTTGAGAAGAGCAGTGTGTGTACAAATATAAAAAGAAACAGAGTAATAATTAGAACCTTGGAGATTGTCAAAGCAGGGCTCCACTGCTCCTTAAGAATATCAAGGCATATGCTTCCATTGCTATCGATATTAGGATGAAAGACCTTTGTCTTGAAAGATACCTAAAAAGGAGACTCATAAAAATTAAAAACGGCAAAAACATGAACAAATGCACATATGCTCCAAATATATGGTCCAAGTACATACTTTCAGTGTGCGATTAGTACTTCACGGTTAATGGCTCAAAGAAGTATATAAAGGAGTACAGCACTTGAAGAAGCATACTAAAGCAGATTGTTAAAAGGTGAGCATGAGGTGAAACAACATCCAACCAGTGCTGTAGATGGATCTTGTGTTATCTACGTGTTTTTTAAGGCACCGTGTTATATACGTTAGCAACCAGATCTTATTATAGTGGTGTAACACACACAATCATCTATGACATTCTTAACATACCCTTTTCTTCTGGCATGTCAGTGTCTAGCCCATCTCATAATAAGTAGTCATGTATAAATTAAGATAAGCTGGATGAGGTTGCAAACAAAATCCTCATGTCTACCAAATCACTAACAAAGTTACAACTTACTAATCTGAAAGGATACAACAACAGATCCACTGCATCCAACAGAAAAATGGTGCAGACAACAATGCACACCAGGTATAACTTAAGATGTTTTTATGGCAGCAAATAAAAAGACTACAATGATACCATGAGTAGAACATGGAGAAGTATCAACAGAAAAGTAATACAGCACATATCAGGAGGGACAATATTACATGATCCATCTCCCCAAAAAAATTAATCATGAGCAGGATGAAAAGAAACATCAGATAAATAGAGATTTAAGTTGTCCAGGATTATGAAGCTAGGCAGAGCGCACATAATACACGAACCAAAGTGGATAAAAGTGAGGGTTTTCAAAAAAGATGCTGCTCCTGACCTTTGGAGGTTTGAAGGGGTAATCCGGAGGGAAATGAATGTTCACTAAGAAAACACCACCGGCATAGGGACTGTCGGGTGGTCCCATAATTGTTGCTTGCCAATGAAACATATCCTCACCAGCAGGGCCTGAACAATGTACAAGTGAAAAATGCAGTCCATGAGATGCCATGCCAGGGTGAAACGTGGAAAAAAAAGCTAAGTGACCAAACATAGTGTGTTATGGCATAACAGCTGAAATGGAGTGTGTCCAATGGACTTTATACACAATCTAGATGACATGACATCATATCCAATGGAAAGTGTCCAATGGAGTTTATGGCATAACAGATGTCATCACATCTAATCATCCATATTTCTACTAATAACTCGAACCTGCACTGCATGATGTAGGAGGATCTTTCTGCAGGTCCTTCAGTTCCTTGAGGATACGCTTTGAAGCCATGATAAGCTCCTGTTGTCATACATTAAGAATTAAGTGAAATGTATAGTCAATGTATATACATCCTTATATAGTATAAAAGATTGTAATCGGTCCTATCTGTTTGCATATTGAAAAGCAGAGTTGGAAGTGATGAATGACAGTAAAATTACGTTAGTCAGGTGTTGCAGAGAATTCACTAAATTGCCAGCACAAGAAACAAACACCAAATTTTGTAGGCATAGTTCAACACTTGAATTGGTTATTTAGTTTATCGTAAGTGCTTCAAGATTACGCCCTAACATTGACTTCACTTTGTTATTTTGGTCATTTTGAACCTACAGGAGGGAAGGACAACATACTAACTGATAAAGCAAATTTACTGCACCCAAGATGTGACCCCAGAATTAACTATGATGTCTGTCAGAATCACCACCTACTTTAGACAAGAAATCCACATTTCTGTCCATGTCTCAATCAATTTTCTAAAATTCTAAATTCCAATACTTATACTACAATTCTTGCCAGACCCTTTAGCGAACACTATTAGCCGTCAGATTGAGCGATTGTCAATAGCACTTCTGAAGTCCAACAGGCACAAGAAAGTAATCTCCTGAATATGAACAACTCGTAGTCAAAACTCAGAACCTAAAAATCATTGCTGATGATAAAACAGCCGTTGCAACAACCAAATTCTAATTCCTAAAGAAAAAAAATCCAAAAGCTGACAGTTTAGCGCTGAGTAATCAGACAACCCGATACTCCATGATGACGGCACAACCTCGTAATTCTTATATCAACTCCAAACATTTCACTCTGGAAGCCAAGCAATCCATCAGAAATCTGTCAGAATTAGCAGTTCAGCCCGGCGTACCAACATATTAGTGATGTTTCAGGATCACACGACCTAAAGGCCCACGTCTTGTAGGAAGTCATCAAACCGAGCTAACCCTTCTCATGAGAAACCCCTGCACAATTGGCACTGATGTGAAATCAGTGCATCAATTCACGCATCCCAGAGATCAGCCTCAATCATCTCAGGATTTCATCAAAGGCTGCACGAGCGATCCCTAAAATTCTTAGATACAGCCCATCCACAACAAACGAGCGAATAACTTCCACCTATTCATCACCACAAATCTCGCACGAACAACCAAATCATTCCAACTACGACGCACGTAAGATCGAACCCATCGAGTCCCAACACCAATCATCCAACGGGCCAAAGCAACCACGCACCAAATCGAACTCCCAACCCACAAACGCCCCACCGAATCACGACCCAAGCCCCGCGACGCCACCGCCGCGCGCGCCAAATCGAACCAAAGCGCAGATCTACCGGAGGCAACCGCGTCTCACCAACCAAAACGAGAAAACTCGACCAAAAAATTCGAGGAAAAAACACGCATCGAAGGGGACGGATCCGGATCGGGAGGGGCCAGAGCTTACCCGCGCCGATCTGGTCGAAGCGGGGTGCAAAAAAAAAATCACGCGAAAAAGCGGAGGAGGAAGGCGAGGAGGAGATGGGGGTGGGTTGAGGAGGCTAAAAGGTTCCCACCTTTTGCAGCGAGAGGTTGGCGACGGCGAGGGGAGAGGAGAGGAGAGAGAGAAGAGCCTTTGTTTTTTCTTTCCTTTTTCCCGCTCCGGGTCCCTCGCTTGTGGACTTGTGGTGTGAGACGGGGTTGAAACGAGGAGTCGGGTTCGTGTCGGTGTATAATCGGGGGAAATTTAACTTTTTGCCACTCTTATCATTGCCACCTACTCAAATGCCATCCTCTACAATGCAATTAACTTTTTGCCACTCTCCAGCCTCCGTGGCGCCTACGTGGCCGCCAAGTCACGCCCGCGCCGGCCACGCCCGCGTCGGCCGCGCCCGCGCCGCCGCCCGGTCGCGCCCGCGCCGCCGCCGGCCTGCCCGCGCCTCCCCGCGCCGCCGCCGGCCTCCCCGCGCCCGCGCCCGCGCCGCCGCGCGGCCTCCCCGCGCCGTCGCCGGCCTCCCCGCGCCCGCGCATGCGCCGCCCGGCCGCGCCCGCGCCGCCGCCGGCCTCCCCGCGCCCGCGCCTGCGCCGCCCGGCCGCGCCCGCGCCGCCGCGCGGCCTCCCCGCGCCGTCGCCGGCCTCCCCGCGCCCGCGCCTGCGCCACCCGGCCGCGCCCGCGCCGCCGCGCGGCCTCCCCGCGCCGCCGCCCGGCCTCCCCGCGCCCGCGCCGCCGCGCGGCCTCCCCGCGCCGTCGCCGGCCTTCCCGCGCCCGCGCATGCGCCGCCCGGCCTCCCCGCGCCCGCGCCTGCGCCGCCCGGCCTCCCCTGCGGGCGCGGGCGCGGGGAGGCCGGCGGCGGCGCGGGCGCGGCCGGGCGGCGCATGCCCGGGCGCGGCCGGGCGGCGCAGGCGCGGGCGCGGGGAGGCCGGCGGCGGCGCGGGCGCGGCCGGGCGGCGCATGCGCGGGCGCGGGGAGGCCGGCGACGGCGCGGGGAGGCCGCGCGGCGGCGCGGGCGCGGCCGGGTGGCGCAGGCGCGGGCGCGGGGAGGCCGGCGACGGCGCGGGGAGGCCGCGCGGCGGCGCGGGCGCGGCCGGGCGGCGCAGGCGCGGGCGCGGGGAGGCCGGCGGCGGCGCGGGCGCGGCCGGGCGGCGCATGCGCGGGCGCGGGGAGGCCGGCGACGGCGCGGGGAGGCCGCGCGGCGGCGCGGGCGCGGGCGCGGGGAGGCCGGCGGCGGCGCGGGGAGGCGCGGGCAGGCCGGCGGCGGCGCGGGCGCGACCGGGCGGCGGCGCGGGCGCGACCGGGCGGCGGCGCGGGCGCGGCCGACGCGGGCGTGGCCGGCGCGGGCGTGACTTGGCGGCCACGTAGGCGCCACGGAGGCTGGAGAGTGGCAAAAAGTTAATTGCATTGTAGAGGATGGCATTTGAGTAGGTGGCAATGATAAGAGTGGCAAAAAGTTAAATTTCCCTATAATCGGAGGTGGCGAGGTGGTACCATTTTTTTAGCCGTTGGTACTGGGATTTTGAGTTTTGAGCTATTTATCTAGATTCTAGATTTAAAGTATCTTATTTTTCTTAAACATCATATATATATATACACACATATATATATTTCCTTTCTCTCTTTTCTCTTTCTAACTCTAACCACCACGCATGCTAGTTGTCACCGTTCTAGACGCTAGCTCAACCTACCGATGATCCACTACCACTCTCGACTCAATCCCTCCACCTTAACCACCGCTCCCGACTCACTCTCTCCGCCCTTCTTCCTTCTCTTCGGTAAGTTGCTGTTGTGCCCCCTTTCTTCCTCCTCTCCGGCGAGAGGCATCCACGCTGCCTTTCTTCCTCGTCTCCGGTGACTACCGCCGTCGGATCTGCTACCGTCTCCTGTCACCTCCTAACTACTCTCATCTCATCGCCCCCATAGCCCCACCGACCTCCACAACCCTCGTTCGACCCACGACGCCACTACCAGTTCGCTGCCTCCTCCGACCTCCCTCTACATCCAAGACTCCAGTGAATCCAACCTTAACCTCATCGAAGCGTCGTCAGAGTCTTGCCGCCAGTTGTCGGAGCCACATGGAGCACGAATCGTGCGGCAAAATTAGACGGATCAAAATTCGAGTACCCCAAGGTGATGAAGTACTCAAGTATTCCTTAGAAATCTCCTTTATAATTTGGTTGGTCTTGGTTTAGAACGTTCTCTGGTCTTTTATTTCTGTTTTTGAAATTAAATGCCAAATCTTGTAAAAAGGAATACACTTTGTTCACGTTCTTATTCCTCTTAAACATCATATATATTCCTCCTCTTTCTTCACTCCTAATAACCCTAGCCACCACCCACACCAGCCATCATCGTCCTCGATGCCAGTGCAGTCTGTCTAAGGCCCTGTTTGGCACGGCTCCACTTCACAAGTGGAGCTGTTTTTTTTACTTCACAAGTGGAGCTAGGTGAAGCTACTTTTTTCAGCTCCACCCAAGGAGCTACTTTTGTCTCAGCAGGTTTTAAGGGATTCTTTGGGTGGAGCTATTTTGTTGTACTCCGTTTGGCACAAAACAGCTCCAAATAGCTCTAGGAGCCGGTGATGAAGCTGTGCCAAACGGGACCTAAGTGATAAGATACTCCCAAGTAACTGAGCATGGATGGAACTTTGAGCAGTCTGTCTAAACTCTAACAGGTGTTTCCGATCGAATACACACAAGAATTTTTAGACGCATAGCATATCCAACTCCATCCACGCATGACGCATGCATACGTGATACGTGCATGCATGGCGGGGTCGGCCACCTTGCGCGGTGCGGGAGCGCCAGCTCTCTTCACGCGGTGTCGGGAGTGCGGGAGCATGCCAGCTCTTTTCCTTCACGAGCAAGTTTTTTCCTTCACCTCGGTCACTGAAGTATATATGATCGATCTCCAAGTTGAAAAAGTAGTATATGAAGAGTCTAGCACTACTACAGAAAGCATAATAGTAGACGCTAAATCACAGACGATTTTGTGAAACCGTCTGTGATGTACATTATTACAGACGGTTTTAATTTGGAGGCCGTCTGTGGTATCTGTGGCGGGAAAAAGGAG
Source organism: Dendrocalamus latiflorus (assembly GCA_017311315.1). Classification (NCBI taxonomy): domain Eukaryota; kingdom Viridiplantae; phylum Streptophyta; class Magnoliopsida; order Poales; family Poaceae; genus Dendrocalamus; species Dendrocalamus latiflorus. Next base: position 23,848,936 of record CM029620.1, read on the forward strand.
TATCACAGACGGCTCTTACCGCTGAACCGTCTGTGATATTTCAATATCACAGACGGTTTTATAATAAAAACCGTCTGTGATATTTCAGATTATCACAGACGGTTTTTATTATAAAACCGTCTGTGATACTGGAATATCACAGACGGTTTTTTATGATAATCTGGAATATCACAGATGGTTTTTTATTAAAAACCGTCTGTGAAACCAGATTATCACAGACGGTTTTATAATAAAAATCGTCTGTGATACGTTTCCCGCCTTGCAATCCCTCAAAATTTCAAATTTTCCCGCTTAAGTCCGAGTATGATTCAGTTTTGAGACACCTTCAGTAAAACGGGCATAACTTTTGCATACGGTGTCCGTTTTCGACGTTCTTGTACTCATTGGAAAGCTAACAACGAGCCCGATCCAAAAAAACGACCCGCTTGCGCCCGTCGCCCTCCAAGACCCCGAAAATCGGCCATCTTTGGACCTAAACCTGCGTCGCAAGTTTTTGGTGTCTGTTTTTGCCCTTTTTCTTGGTCTTCCTTTCGGAATTTGGATTTTGCTTCAACTACAAAGTTGTAGATCTCGTCGAAACCTTTTAAATGAGTATATATAAGCTATATAAAACGTCGTTATTTTATCTTTTCAGACTAGTTGTTTATATTGCATTGGTATATAAAATTCTGTGCTCTAATTCACAGACGGTTCTATATATAGAACCGTCTGTGATATGCATTCATCACAGACGATTCTAGCCAATAAAACCGTCTGTGATAATCTGACCGCTGGGCCCGTCGATCCTCCTCAACCCAATCTCCGTTCCCGCGCCAAAAATTTCGAACTCCCGCCTCTCCCTCCCTCTCCCTCCCCTATAAATATAACCAAACCCAGCCTGTCTCCTCTTCCTTGCTATCCTCCTCCTTGCTATCCTCCTCCTTGCTGTCCTCCTGCTTGCTATTCTCCTCCTCCTTGCAGACGACGCACAAGTCTACGGGAGACAAGACACTGCAGAAGCAACTAGCTCGTGCCAACCGTGCAGGGGCGAGAAGGCATCCAGCTCATGCGTTGCATCAGGGGCGAGAAGACATAGAAGATATTTGCTTTTTCTCTGTTCTTGTTGTGTAACCTGCTTGTTGTTTTGGGATATTGTAATCTTTTTCTCTGTTCTTGTTGTGTAACCTGCTGTTCTTGTTGTGTAACCTTCTCGTTGTTTTGGGATATTGTAATGGTAGGCTCTAATCTTAATAAAAATGGATGTTTTATGTTTGTGAAATGAATTGAGATGTGAATTGGATGTATACATATACATGTTGATCTGCTTGTTTCAGAGGGCATGGCTAGCATTTCCTGAGGCTAGCCAATAAACAGAAATAGGTTTAGGAGTAGAAGAGAATATCACAGACGGTTTTATAATAAAAACCATCTGTGATTTATAAAATCACAAACGGTTTTTAGTTAAAAACCGTCTGTGATATTAAAATCACAGACGGTTCGAAAACCGTCTGTGATGACCTCGTATTATCACTGACCCATAAATTCAGACGGTTCACAAAACCGTCTGTGATGACGTTTTTGAACCGTCTGTGATGGCCTTTTTTGTAGTAGTGTAGACTAAAGAACAACTATAGTGATGTACATGTACTACAAGTTGTTTTCTTCACCAATCTAAACACAAGGTAGGCTGGCAGGTTGCAACTTGGCTATTGATATTATGTCGTAAAATGTTGGCATCGTTGGATCATATCGAAGGAATAGGACCATCGTGCAGCCAAGCAAGCCAAATACGCATGCTGTTCTGAGTTTTGACCTAGCAAGTCCTTGCATCTAAACGCTATTGTTTGCAACCGCTCGGTTTGCCGCCAAGAGAGAGAGAAAAGAAAAAAACAAGTGCTCGATTTCCTTAGTAATTGTCTTCTTCCCGATTGTGCTCCTACCTTTGATGAATAAGAACTAAGCTCCTGATTCGGAAAAAAGAAAGAAAGTTTTAGTGGAAAGTTTTTTTGTTGTAAAAAAGGTCATCATTCATCCAACAAAATTTTTTATAGATATTTCCATGCAGAAAAATGTTACAAGGAAAATGCGAAACATCACTATCCATGAACATGCCATCGTGATTCCACAATCCATACACACTACTATAAAAAAGATCATTTTGAACGCCTCATCACAGACGGTTCAATACAAACCGTCAGAGATAAAGTTATCACAGACAGTTTTACAAGATGGACCGTCTAAATTCACCACGATGAAAAAAATCATCTGTGATGACCTACTTATCACAGACGGTTTTTATTCCGAACCATCTGTGATAATATCACAGACGGTTTAAAAAATCGTCTGTAATGTTTGTACTTATCATAGACTATTTTTATTTTGAACCGTCTGTGATATTATCATAGACGGTTAAGATTAAAAACCGTCTATGATAATATCATATCACCGATCCGTGGTATCTCTCCTAGGATTTCGATCTCACACATCCATTATCTCCGTATCGAACAACAAGCATTGGTCTGCTCTCACCTCTCGCCCATTATTACTCCCCCTTCCTTTCCCCCAATTTCACTCTAAGAACCAACACTGATGATGATATTTCTTGCTGCTCCTTGTTCATCCACTCCTTATTCCTATTTCTTTCCTCAAACCGAAGTGTCCCATCCTCTCGACGACGCCGACTACCACCGTGAGCTCCTCTGCCTCCGGTTGTGACACCATGATTTAATGCACAAGACACTCTTGTCCTAAGTAACGTAAGAGTGTTTTGTGCAGTGTCACCGTCGGGACACAACGGTGACGCTGCCGCCTCCTCTCCTTCATCACCGGTGATATATTCCCCATCCGAAATTTTTGGATGGCTAGGGTTTTGACCATGTAAATCTTGATGCTTGTGTGCGTGAAAATTAATTGTTGATGTCTTAGTTCTTGTTATGATTGATGGATGTCTTAGTTCATATAAATTTTATGTTTTATTGCAGGATGAAGACATGGCGATGAAGTTTATTGCATGATAATCTTGTTCTCATAAATATGCCTGCTTTGGTTCATCTATATTATCTGATTACGATGTTTTGTAGCGCAGTTAGATAATATTGATGAACTGATCGAAGGAGGCCTATTTATGAGGACGCTAGAACGCAATCACAAACGGTTCTTAACTAGAGCCGTTCATGATGATAGACTATTACAAATGGTTTTTAATTAGAACCGCCTGTGCTGTATCTTATCACAGACGGTTTAAGAGCTATCTGTGATAGCCACCTGTTATTATAGATATATAAATATGAACGGGCCAGAAACTGTTTGTGATGACGGTTTTGAACCGTCCATGATAACTCTTTCTGTGGTAATGATAGTTCAGATGACTCTGTAATAGTAAGCATATAACATTGGGATAAAAAAGAGTATGCATGCAATTTTCAAAAAAAAACAGAGAGTATGAATGCATTGTTTCACGTGATGAATCAGTAGAAAAGAGTGAAGCTTGAACTGGAACAATGTTGAGTTGATATTTACCCAAAATATACGCCAATAGGAAGTTGAGACGTAACATTTTGGACCGTATTGGATCCGTTCAGAGGGTCAGTAGATGTAAACGTTCAGGTCAATTCTCTTCAGGAGACCAACCTTGTCAAGAAAGGCAGCAGCAAGTGATTTGATTTGAATTATTAGTAGCAATTGTAACTGCTTAGTTACACATCAAACAGTAGATAATAAGGCTATAGAAAGTGTAAGACCATGTGGCTTGGTCTAGGATTTTTATAATGATGAATAATTGACAACATTTCTTAATATTGTTATTCGAGGTGTGTGCGTGTGTACTAATATTGGTCAAGTTGGTGAGAACTTGTGCCGGGAAAAATATTCTTTGGTCTTTACATGTGCAGGTTGGGCGTGGAGACGGTCATGGTCGGTGACAAGGAAGACCGGGACTAGGAGGGGGAAATCTGAGGTCCAGGCGGTCGAGAATGTCACGAGGTGGTCGGGCTCACGCTGGAGCACATGGAGATCAAAGGTGGATGGTGCGTGGAGAAGCTACGGGAGGTGCGGTCCTGGAGGCTTCGACACGTGATGAGTTGAAAAGTCGGAAGTGTTAAAAAACCCGTGTTAGGAAGGGTTTCGGGTCCCTTGAAAATTAGTGGGCCAAAAGTCTAGTTGAGGTAAAAAGGCCCAGACCTAGTTGGAGTTGGACTAGATTTTAAGGTCTAGTTAGAGTTGGATTAGGATTTTGAGTAGAGATTGAATAGGAGAGAATCAACTGTATAAAAGAAAATCCGCTGGTGCGGCAGGTTGTATCCATCGAGCGAGCAAAAGGAAAAATTGGCCGTGCGCTGCTTTTGAGGGGCGGTACGGTCAAGACTTTTGATATGCTGGCTGGCCGTGGCTTTTGAATAGATTTGAGAAGCTTTTCTTCATGCAATGGTCATCACGTGAGATACAGGACAAAACATCACGATCTGCTATCAAGTTTGTATACTCTTCTTTTTCTTGTTTGCTTTAATTACTCATTGAGTTGTTGGCTTGTGCCGAGTTCTTTGCTGGCGAATTTTGTGCGACGGCCGTGACTGGTGATTTAAAAAAAACCGATGGCTGCATGCATACGGAAGTTTTGATCTGATGGATAATTGTGGAGTTGTGATTCGTATGGAGGTATAAAAGTTGTGAGCGGCGGCCGTGATTTCAGAGATTAAAAAAAAAGTGGCTGGTTTGCATGCAACGCATGTTTTTGGCCGTGAGATTGAGCGACGAATATTGGTCTCGGGTCGCATCCAGCATCGTCGTTGAATACGCTCAGTGTGCATAAAAGTTGTGAGCGGCGGCCGTGATTTCAGAGATTAAAAAAAAAGTGGCTGGTTTGCATGCAACGCATGTTTTTGGCCGTGAGATTGAGCGACGAATATTGGTCTCGGGTCGCGTCCAGCATCGTCGTTGAATACGCTCAGTGCGCGACGTGAGAGTTCTCTCTATGGTTTCAGTACATACATACTATATACTAGTTAGCATCCATCAGCCACGTCATAGCATACATACTAGTTGATTCTAGTAATCATCCATCCGTGAGTCATCAAACATGAGAACATACATATACTAGTTGACTTTGGATGGCTTGACTATTGGTAAAAAGAAACGTATCTTTGTTTCTCTCTTCTTTTTTTTTTGGTTAGCTACAGTAACCTTATATATATACACACACTTCTTTTGCTATCCTTGTTCTTTTTGTGCGTCTGTGATTTGCAGGTTTAAAAATAATAATAATTTTTGGAAAAGCTTCCGCTAGACGCTGCAATCATTCACCCCCCCTCTGATTGCCATCGACGATCCTACAAGTGGTATCAGAGCCGGTTGCTATGGCATCAGAGAGGCGGCTGCGTCAAGCTCTTGGTCTTGGTAAAAAGAAGAACGACGACTTCACGAGTATGTGCTTCACGGCAAGCAACAACAACGACGACGACTATAGTGATCTCGATGAGGTAAGACCTTCATATGATGAGCTTGAAGATGGTTTGATTAAACTTGCTATTAAATTAAAAAAGACAAAACAGAAATTGAAAGAAAATAATTGTGTTGTTGAAAGCCTAAATTCTGAAATTAATAGACTTAGAGCTTTAATTCCTGATGATGAATCATGTGAGTCTTGTCAAGTTTTACATTCTGAGTTGGAGGTTGTTAGATCTATTAGTTCATCAAATTTGGTTCAACTTAGAGATATAACTGATAAATTTGATGAATTAAAATTGATACATAATTCTTGTGATGAAAAATTAAAACTTGCAAATACTGAAATTGAAAAGCTCAAATCTAGCTCTTCTACATGTTTAGAGTCAAGTATTTCAAATGCTCAATCTAAAGCTTGCTCTAATTGTGAATTGCTAAAAGCTAGACTTAACTCATCTCAGGAATCTATTCAACAAATGTTTTATCATGAAAACATGTCTTGCTCAAATTGTCCTAAGTTAAATATTGAAATTGATGCTTTAACTAGGCAATTGAATGATTTTGCTAAAAAGGAAAAATTGGCTCAATCTAGTGCTTCCAAAAATTCTGTGAATGAACCTATTAAATGCACTACTTGTTCCACTTTGGTTAAGGAAAATGAGTACATTAAGGACACTTTAGAGAGATTCTCTTTTGGTAAGAAAAATCTGAATATGATTCTAGACAAATCAAAAACAAGTGTGAAAAATCGTGGTCTAGGATTTAACTCTGTTGAGCATGCCAAGAATAATCCTCCTAAGGTTGTTAAATTTGTTGAACCTGGAAAGATTGAAGTGAAATCTGAACCAAAACAAATTGTGTTTAAATCTACTGGCTTTGTGCAAATTGCATCGAATAATAATGTAGGTGCTAGCTCATCAACTCAAAAGAAATCTGGTTATGTTAAATTCCATTGCACTTACTGTGGAAGAGATAGTCACTTGCATGAATTTTGCTTTAGACGTGCTAAGAAAGAGAAGAAGGAAAGATTGAATGCTTTAAGACAAAAACGTGCAATCTCTTTTATTCCTAGAACTAATGTGAAAGCTAAATTTTTAGAGAACTTTTATGATGGCTTTAAATCTACTTCACATGCTAGATTGGGATTTAATTCAAATAATTCACGCTCTTTTTGGTGTTCTAATCATTCACATGCACGTGATTTTGGTTCTAGCTTTGTTGCTCCTGTTCATCGTGTGTCTCAGTATTGGATTCCTAAATCTTATTTCACTAACCCCAATGCTGTGAGACCGATATTTCCTGTGATGTAAGAACAACTAATAAGGATGGAGAACATGAGCTCGATTGGGTTCCGGTCTTTTTCATCATCACTTGATTGGAACACTTGTTGGTTCTTCTCTCGTTTAATGACTTGCAAGAGATTTCACTTTTTGAAAGACCATGTGGAAAAGGTGATGTAGTCTTACATCCTATTAAGTTGGATTCTCATGTTGATGATATTCTTTCAAATCTTCTTGACTCCCCTTATTTTGCTCTTTTGCGAAGTGGGTTGGGCGTGTTGCATCTTATGGGATTATTCTGAGGGGGAGCTTGATGTTTAAGAATTTAGGAAGCTTTGTTTATTATACTTGTCAATTAAATTAACAAGTCCAACCATCAAATTTAAATGAGTTGTGGAGCTATCTTTATCATATCTATTCATATATTGTGTAGCTTTAATCATTACTGTTTATAATTTCATATCTATTCATATATTGTGTAGCTTTAATCATTACTGTTTATAATTAAATTGCTACACTTGAACTAAAGTATGACATGGCGGAATACTTTGACTAGATTAATTATATTTATTACTTTGCGTTGTCCATCGAAAAGGATTAGCTTGATTGTGAGTCTTATTTTAACTCTTAGCTATGAGGCTCGCATGTTTCATGTTCCAATTTTTATGATCACTCAATTTGGCATGTTATTAAAAAAAGTATATAAAGAAAAAAATTGAAAAGATGTATGCTTCAAGCATGCCATGGTGAACAAAAAAAAAGGCACAAAAGTGCGCAAAATGAAAAGAAGTATGCTTCAAGCATGCCACCATAAAAAATATGTTATTATGAAAAAGAAGTATGCTACAAGCATGCCACATGCCTAAGAATTGAGTGTGGAGCAATAAGTTGTTACATGAGACTGCTAGCCCGTCTAGAGTTAAAATTTGCTTCACTTTTAGGCTTTGACTTTTTATTGTGATATCTCATTGTGCTCTCTATAATTGATTTGGTCATTTTTGAGATGCCTGTCATTGATATAAATCGTCTAATCATATTAAAAACTTTGTTTTGATATTGCTATATGATATATGACTTTATATGATCTAGATAGCTCTACTCAAAAATATGGCTTGGTTAAATTATTAAATCAATTCAAAGTGACTTGGATAATTTACAAAGCTTCTAGATTTTTATTCTCATTGCTTCTTTTTAGAATAGTTTTCTTTGAAAGTTCTTGATGATTACATTGCCAAAGGGGGAGAGATTTGGTGTGTTTTGTGAGACATTGGAGAAATTTGCTCTCTTGTGTTGAGGGGGAGAGATTTGAGACTTGTGGCTTGAAGTGCTTTTTCAGCTTCAGTACTTCGCTTATATCCATTTGAAGCAAATTCATCATGCTATCTTTCAGTGTTGTCAATGTATTCATCAAGGGGGAGATTGTAAGACCATGTGGCTTGGTCTAGGATTTTTATAATGATGAATAATTGACAATATTTCTTAATATTGTTATTCGAGGTGTGTGTGTGTACTAATATTGGTCAAGTTGGTGAGAACTTGTGCCGGGAAAAATATTCTTTGGTCTTTACATATGCAGGTTGGGCGTGGAGACGGTCATGGTCGGTGACAAGGAAGACCGGGACTAGGAGGGGGAAATCTGAGGTCCAGGCGGTCGAGAATGTCACGAGGTGGTCGGGCTCACGCTGGAGCACATGGAGATCAAAGGTGGATGGTGCGTGGAGAAGCTACGGGAGGTGCGGTCCTGGAGGCTTCGACACGTGATGAGTTGAAAAGTCGGAAGTGTTAAAAAACCCGTGTTAGGAAGGGTTTCGGGTCCCTTGAAAATTAGTGGGCCAAAAGTCTAGTTGAGGTAAAAAGGCCCAGACCTAGTTGGAGTTGGACTAGATTTTAAGGTCTAGTTAGAGTTGGATTAGGATTTTGAGTAGAGATTGAATAGGAGAGAATCAACTGTATAAAAGAAAATCCGCTGGTGCGGCAGGTTGTATCCATCGAGCGAGCAAAAGGAAAAATTGGCCGTGCGCTGCTTTTGAGGGGCGGTACGGTCAAGACTTTTGATATGCTGGCTGGCCGTGGCTTTTGAATAGATTTGAGAAGCTTTTCTTCATGCAATGGTCATCACGTGAGATACAGGACAAAACATCACGATCTGCTATCAAGTTTGTATACTCTTCTTTTTCTTGTTTGCTTTAATTACTCATTGAGTTGTTGGCTTGTGCCGAGTTCTTTGCTGGCGAATTTTGTGCGACGGCCGTGACTGGTGATTTAAAAAAAAAACCGATGGCTGCATGCATACGGAAGTTTTGATCTGATGGATAATTGTGGAGTTGTGATTCGTATGGAGGTATAAAAGTTGTGAGCGGCGGCCGTGATTTCAGAGATTAAAAAAAAAGTGGCTGGTTTGCATGTAACGCATGTTTTTGGCCGTGAGATTGAGCGACGAATATTGGTCTCGGGTCGCGTCCAGCATCGTCGTTGAATACGCTCAGTGCGCGACGTGAGAGTTCTCTCTACGGTTTCAGTACATACATACTATATACTAGTTAGCATCCATCAGCCACGTCATAGCATACATACTAGTTGATTCTAGTAATCATCCATCCGTGAGTCATCAAACATGAGAACATACATATACTAGTTGACTTTGGATGGCTTGACTATTGGTAAAAAGAAACGTATCTTTGTTTCTCTCTTCTTTTTTTTTTGGTTAGCTACAGTAACCTTATATATATACACACACACTTCTTTTGCTATCCTTGTTCTTTTTGTGCGTCTGTGATTTGCAGGTTTAAAAATAATAATAATTTTTGGAAAAGCTTCCGCTAGACGCTGCAATCATTCACCCCCCCTCTGATTGCCATCGACGATCCTACAGAAAGACCACAATGTGATATTAGAGCCTAAAACTCACAGCAGGAAGAAAAATAGAGTGTCACTTGGCTATTACTTAAATCCTTTCTTACCAAATATTCTCTTTTCTCCATGGTGCCTTAGGAGCTATATTTATAATTATAGGAGGGGTTATTTATATAAATATCTCTTTTAGGGTCTCTAATAATGAGGGTAAGCATACCTTTTTTTTTTGGCATAGTCATATTGAATATGCCATATAATTACATACATAATAGATGTTTATCCTAATGGGCCGATTGGGACTAGACGAGTGACACTCATCCAGCAGTCACAAAGCATTATCGCTTTCTTCGTATGTAACTGTGCCTTAGAGAAAACCCAGGGATACTTACGCCAAGCAGAGGAGAAAAATTCACTGGTAAGTGACAAAAGCAGAATGCTCATTCAATGAATTATACTCCGAAGAGTTAGGTCAAATGACATCATACCACCATGACACCCTGTGATGATCAGCAGAGCTACCGAAATGAAACAATGGAGCTCGGCCAAGCATCGCAGCAGAAGCAATGGATTGTTGTAGACCGAGCCCGATAACGATGAGTTAAACGTACTAGGGTAATATATTTTTAATCTTGGTTTTATTTGACTGATATCCATCTCACATTGCAATGTAATTGTTCATTTGAGCTCGTCAGTAGACCTCAATACATATATAAGATATTCCATAACAACGCATAGACATGGTTATTCACACGATCAATAACGGTTGTTCTGTCAATAATCCTCATCATGCATGATTGCTTTCTAGCTTTTGTTGATTTACTACGTCTTAATACATCTGTTTGGGAGAAATTGACTTCTTTTTTTATGTTGCTTCTGAATATGAATTACTATATAATCTATTCAGGAGGTGACAGGGACTCACCGGCGTGAAATCAACTACTGGTAAGATCTGTGAATAAATCCTGATTCTGAGGGAAATTTCTTTTGTAACACATCCCTTTCTTCTCTATATCATGCCTACCTTAATTAAGAAGGGGATCTTCATCATATACCCTCCTTTGAATTGAGGATTTCAGGATTTACCTTCCCACCTCAATGACATGTGGGATCATCATAAGTCACTGACACGTGGGCCAGGAGGGTAAATCCTGAATTTCCATCTATGAGGAGGGTATATGATGAATAAATCCAATTAAGAAAGGGTATTGTTTACTGCTACTTCTGAAATTATTGCAAAATCTCTTCATATTCTAAAGAAAATATGAGTTCTGTATGGCTACTCAATATGAGTCTTTGTTTTAAAGATTATTCGTTGAAATATTTGTTTATTAAGGTGCTATAAGCAACTATTGTTTTATGAAACATAACCCTTGATTTGTGGTGAGCAATTACTTGCCTCACCTTGGATAGCCCAGATACTCAATACCATTCTTAGAGCAACTCCAAGAGAAGAGCTAAATCATTTTCTAAAGGTAAATTTGGCTATTATTGGAGAAAAAACGTCTCCAATAGACTCTGTAAATGACTCTCCAAATTTAGTAGCTCTCCATCCCTCCTCCTTCGCTCTCTATTTTTGGATAGCCTACCTCGCTCACCATCCAGCCTCTTGGCGCGGTCGGCGTTTCCTTCCCGCACGCTGCGCCCCATTCCCGCGCGTACGCGACCCACCGCGCGCCCTCTAGTTTAGATAGCCTGTTGGAGTAGTCTTGTTTTTTTATGTGAGATTCATTTTAGAGAATAGCTAAATCACTAAATTTAGATACTTCTTTTGGCTAATCTCTTGGAGTTGCTCTTAGGCGCCGATATATACTTCTAAATAACTTGTAACACCAGCTCAGCTTAGCATCACATAAATTGGGATGTAATGCAATAGTTAAATATTATTTATATGCATGCTGTAGGGATGGATGCATAATGTGTTCTGCAGGGTATCATGACTGAGCTGGCTGCAGGGTGAAGATTTAGATGATCAACTGGTCTGCACATGAATGGCAACATGTTCGACCATTGTTTGATCTAATCATAAATCTTATTGTATGCTTGCTTTGAACATTATATTATAATATTTTGCAGAGAGTTTTTACAGCTTGGAGTACAACGCCAAACTCTTTTTCATTCCGCTACCTCTTGTAGTTTTTTGCTGTAAAGAATATATAAGCTACCTTATATTTCACCAATATATATATGGACTCTAATGATAATTTTATTGACATGTCCACCCAAAAAGCCTTAGGAAGTGTAGCTGTGAAACTACTTATGATGATAAAAATGTAACATTTACATGCTCCACACCATAAGTGTACATAACAAGGAAATCATATGATGCACAATATGGATTTCCGTTGTAACACATGGGCATTCGACTGGTATACTCCAAAGAGTCAGGTCAAATGACATCATACCACCATGACACCCTATGATGATCAGCAGAGCTACTGAAATGAAACAATCACCAGGACTAACACCATGAAATCAAGAATTTACTAAAGAATGATCAAACAACAACAGAAAAGCTTCAGTAGGGACAGAACTATCAACTTTGCAGGCAGAAACTATCAAGCCTATTTTGTCTCAACGCTCAAATGGCTTGTTATTGCTGTGCCATCAAGTGATTTGGATGGGTTCCTCCTTTGGCTTGTCCCCAAGGGACGACCTTGTCTCAGAGTAGGAGTTCCGGATCTCCTCAATCCTCCTGGCCACCTCCTCCATCCGAGGCCGCTGGTCAGGAAGAGTGGCAACGCAAGCCATTGCAAGCTGGAGCATCTGAACCATGACATCCTCAACGTTTGGATGCCTTAACAAGTCGGCATCGAAAACTTCGGAGGTCCACTCTTCTCGAACCACAGACTGCACCCATCTGGGGAGGTGTTCGATGGAGCCCTCACGCCCCGGAGATCTAAGAGGGGGTTTTCCTGTTAGCATCTCAAGGAGAAGTACACCGAAGCTGTAGACGTCGGATTTCTGTGTTGGTTTTTTAGCCTCAAGGACTTCTGGTGCACGGTATCCAATGAGCCGTGGAGGAGGATGAGGAGTAGCCATGAGCTGTGCAAGGCCAAACTCGGAGACACAAGCGCTGAGTTCCCGCGAAAGAAGGATGTTACTTGACTTGATGTTGCCGTGGGTGAACTTTCCGCCTCCCTCAGCATGAAGATGGGCAATTCCGCGTGCAGCACCCAGAGATATCATTGCTCTCGTCTCCCAGTCCAATGGAGTTCTTCCAGCAGCTTTATTCCCTGAGAATTTATGATCAACCATAAGTCTGCGATCATGTAATTTCGTTTCAATACATGTACACATAAGTCTCCCAGTTTGTTTTGCCGCTTCATTTTGGTTAATGGGGCGAATGCTTCACCTGGTTAAGAATATTGCGGTTATTGTAATAAATTTTGGGCTGTGTGTATCCTCAAATACAAAGGCTGGGAGAAGTTTTCTCTTCCCTTATTTAAAAACAATAGGGTATTGATAAATATCATCCGGATGTTTTCTTTCTAACTATCATCTAAATTTATGACCATTAGATTAGAGATTCTCCCCCACCCCGTCCAAAAAAAAAATCTCCCCCTCAAAAAAAGGGGGGGGCATTGGATCTCTAATCCAACGGTCTCAAATCTGGATGATTATTAGAAAGAAAACATCCGGGTGATGTCTAGACACACCCATTCAGTAATCTACATTTCCAGTTGGACTCAATTAATAGCTTCAATTTCCACAAACAAACTCAAAATTCAAAACAGAATTGCAACAGGCAATGAAAGGCTTAATGATTCAAGTAGATGAGTCGGAACTCGAAATAAAGAACATACCATGCAAAGCAGCAGAAAGGCTACCGGGCTGGACATAGTCATACACCAATAGCTTCTCATCCTTGGAGAAATAGTAAGCACGCAATGGAACAACATTCTGGTGCTGGCCAATCCTGCCAATTATCTCCATCTGCTGTTCAAAATCCCTCTTTCCCGCCACCACTTCCTTCAGTCTCTTGACCACCACTGTTGTGCCATCTTCAAGAACAGCTTTGTAGGTGGTCCCGTAACTTCCTTTTCCAAGGACTTCAGCTGAGGCCCTTAGGAGATCCTCCAAGTCAAAATTATACGAACAACCCTCAAAGAAAACTAATTTATTCCTCTCTGCTTCTTGAACACCGCTGCTGTACTCTTGCTTGGATTTTTCAGCTCTTCCTTCTGCAACAGCCTTTCCTTTGGATGAAGACGAAGCTGTGCCAGACTCTACATCTTTCTTTCTTTTGAAGATGCATATCAAGAGTATGATAATCAAAATCAACAATAATACCCCTCCTCCAGCAGATATTGCAATTATGACACCAATGCTAAGCCTTTTCCAAAAGCTTTTCTTGGTCTTTTGGGGCGATGGTGATATCGGAGAAGGAGAAGGTGTGGTTCCTGGACATGGTTCCAACGGAAATCCACATAGGAAAGCATTCCCCAAGAAAGAACTAGCTGGAAACTTCTGCAGGGAAGGCGGTATGGGCCCACTCAGGTTATTGTTGCTCAAATTCAAATGTCTCAATTTGGAGAGCTGAAGGTCAGGGATGGATCCAGAAAGAGAATTGTTCTGGAGAAGCAATGCAGTAAGTTGAGTGATATTTTGCACTTTCAATGGGATATCTCCATCGAATGAGTTGTACGACAGGTCTAGGAATGTTAGATTGGAAGACAGTGAAGTTGGTATTATTCCAGACAAGTTGTTGTGCTGAAGGTAAAGAGAATGCAGGGAAGGAATGGATGCTACATCAGGGGGGAGGCCAATAGTAAGACGATTGGATCTAAGGCTCAACACCTCTAGGGCATCAAGCTTGTCAAGTGTGTCTGAGGGGATAGGACCAAAGAGTCCTACTGCAGGCAGCCGAAGTGTACGCACACGCTTCCCATCGGGTGTGCATCTAACCCCAACCCAAGATGTGCAGACTTCGGTTGTGACAGTCCAATTGAGCTTTCTGCCATGGGGCAGAGACGCAGCAAATGCAAGAAGGGCCTGCTTGTCAGAGTTCAGGTCAGCACCTTTGGCACAAGGAAGGTGCAGAAAGAAAAGAGCAGCAGAAAGAAAAGCTATGAGCATAAGATGTTGCATTGTTTAGGGTTGGATGGAAGAACAAGGATAACCGGAACTATAATCAAAGAGTCCCCATCAGTGCTTCACTTCTGCCACATAAAAAGGAAACAAAAGTCAAGACTCAAGAGAGTGGTTCATAACATTGAGAATCAAGACCATAGGATAAATGTTCAGTTTTTTAAGTGGGAAAAAAAAAGAAATGCAAAGGATTTTGGATAAGGAACATGAAGCATAATGAAAAGGCAAAAGAGAAGTAACTAAGCACCTAACTGGAAAAAAATATATGCTGGAGAAATCTTGAAAAAAGGCAAAAGAGGAGTAACTCTTTCCTTCTGTCATTGCAATGTTATATAAAGGACCCAATCACACAAAACTGTTGGAAATAATCCTGCCAAATCGGATTTCGAGTCTGAGTTGAGTTGAATTCGAATTAGTTTCAGAGTTGATTTATGTATCCGAGTCTAAGTTTGTAAAGCTGTGTATAAATAGAGAAGAGAACCAAAGAAAAGGTGCAACGATTTGAGCACCGCCAAACTTTTTGTGTTCTCGTATTGTCTCTGTTTGTAGCTTACGAAAATTGACTAGGGGCGCAAAGAAGAAGTTGGTCGGACCCAGTCCGATCAACGAAGACACTCAGAACATCCGATCTTCATCTAAATCATTTTTTACGGTTCGATTGACGTCGGAACATTCGGACCACTCCGAATGGCATCGCGTGCGATCGGAGCAGTCCGAAAAGTTACTTGTTTCCGACTGCTGATTTACGATCAGGTGGTCGAAGTCGACATCCGAAGAAGACATGGTCGTAGTCGAAATCAATCAACGTGGTCATAACATCTACGGAGTGGTTGTATTCAACATTAATGTTGGGAATAGTAAAAGACACAATTTATGAGTACGAGGGAGCCTTCACCAATTGGACTAGTCATTTACGGGGAGAAGGCGCAATACCACTTATAAGGTTGTTGCTTGACGAGCTTGCTTGTGGGCAGCCCATAGGCTTAAATGCACGGGGTGCATAGCCCATTTAAGACTTGAGGATTGGGGAGTAAATCCGGTTGGATCTGGTGGGGTGTCAGGTTCCGGATCTCACAAAAACTACCAAAAGAATTGTGGAATTGTCCATTAACAGCTTATAACTTACCAAAATCATTTCCACGTTTCATGTTTTTCAAACCAGGGTCTGATTTTATATCAGATTCCTGGTCCTGCTAAAGCAAATATGTTTACTGGAATGGCATCTATTGTGAGACTAATAGGATTGGACACACAAGTTAGGTAGAGGCAATGTATCAACTCCAATGACAACTCAAACAGTAAAATACAGCTTTCTTTGGAAAATCCAACAATATTTAAGAGCCCCTGCACCAACATCTATCTCTCAGCATGAGGAACCCACTTTGCACCATAATTGATTCTCATTATCGACATCTAAAGCTGGTGTAAGCTCATTCTTGGAATAAAGCACAAATTCATGACAAAATGACAAAGCGCTGCCCCCTATTGATATGTGCAGGGACCATTATATTTCTCAACTGCTACATGGCAAACCCCCCTCCCAAAGGAAACACTAAAACAGAATGACCCCTCTTCTCTTTTCTTTAGTCTCAACCAAAAGACCCACACCCAAACAAATCTGTGCATGTTTATCTCGAGCTTTTCTGAAATGGGGAAGTTGGGATCATGTGCCATATAAAACGAAATATACATCTTTTATAAAGTAGCAATCACTCTTTAACCAAAGGGGAGAAGAAAAGACGACGGTTTTGGGGGAAGAGTGGGGCTCTGCTCATTAATTGGGTGTGATCATGGGCCGCAGCTCGGCACACCCTGGCACAATGCGAGACCAAGACATCTCACGTTTCTCACCATAGGCCAAACGTACAAAGCAAAAGCTATCACTGTCTCAAGCTCCATACAACTGTTGCAACAGTAGAAGTATAGTACTTATCTTGCAACAGTAAGATTATAAGAGTTCATGCTTTCATGTTCACCTAGTGCTTCAAGCTTGGGAATCGCACAAGTAAAATCTGCTGCTTGCACGTATCTGACCTACTGTTTATTTTACAGTTCCAAGTTTTTACAGGTGCAGCAATGGTCAGTGGAAGGATCAAGATTAAGTACCTACCAAATCTAATAATGGGAGCTAAAAATGGCAGTAATTTTTTAGTTAATCACAGTACAACACTAGATCGTGTTGAACTCAAAACACTAAGAAAAGTACAATACCCATACATTCTCTTTTTTTTTCTTTTTTAAAGAAAAAAGCACGCATCAAACATACAACCAGCCATATTTTACGAAATCGTGATTTGCTACAACAGAAATGACAGGAACAAACTACATTGTACTCAAGCATGATTTTTACCCGTAAAAAGTCTTTTTACAGTAAGCAGTAGCTAGAAAAAAATACTGAATTACGACATACCTCGCGAAAAAAACATCCCAAGTTGCAATCTTGCGACCAGAGCTGAACTCCACTCGCGCCATGCTCCTCCGCATGGAAATCCAACACTCAAGAACCAACACGAACGCCCCCCGGGAAGAGAATTCCGACCTTTGCGGCCGCACGAATCAAGAAACTGCCCCCTCCAAGGCGCCGCCGCTCGCCTCTGGGTCGAGCCTCTCCGTCGCCAACCAGGGTCAAAGCGCCGAATCACGCAGGTCTGCACCAAGAATCGCTCCCAGAAACAGCCCGATCCGTCCTGGAAACCGCCCGCATTCCACCGCGCGCCCTCACCGGAGACTGCGCCGGCCGACGACCACCGCCTCCTGCCCTTCCTGGCCGGCGAGCGCGCCCCGAGCCCCCGACCCTGCGCAGCTGAGCTCTCCCTCCCCGCGCTCCCACTCTGTGCAGTGCGACTGTAAGAGTGATGCCCCCGGGAGAAGTGTTGCAGGTGGGTGCGCGTCTGTGTGCGTCTGTGTGCAAACTCGCTGTGCATTTAAGCGAAGCGGGCGCGTGGCGTGTGAATTGGGAATATTTGTGATGGGTTTTAGCTGGTAAATGACGGATTTGCCCCTAAACGTGAACGGTGTGGGCGTGCTGGACTGCTGGGGTTGCTGTCTCTTTACATGCGGCTGGATACAAGGGGTTAACAACATGTATCTGCATTTTTCTTGTTATCATATCGGTATTGCTAAGAAATAGGTATCTGATTTTTTCCCACATCAAACAATTTTGGACGCATCAGATGCCATTAAGATTCACGCTCAGGACAACGATGATGGCGTCTCCGATGAGTTTTGCAGCCATTTAGGGTTAATGTTCACCAAAATTAGGATTTAGAGTTTATTAGGGCTCCAACCTTAAATTTTGGGAGGGCGCTAGCTGCCTAACAGTGGATGGTGAGAAGGCGACAAGGGGTGCGATAATGGTGGAGAAGATGGGTGGTGCCTACATGCCCAGATGCCGATAACCACTATGAGAGATGGAAGTGATGGTGGCATATGAGGGCAACACCGGCACCGTCCTACGGTGCGGCGGAAGGTGGTGTGTAGGGTAGAGAAGAGATGGCCATGGTTGTTGAGAGAGAGGAGAGAAGGGAAAAAAAGATGATGCGTCTGTTATTAGGATTTGCAGGAATCTAAAAACAATTCTACGATCGAAAATGTATTTTCTAAGAAAAAACATGTACCCGATGCTAGGCGTACCCATCATATGGATCCTGTGCAGGCCTGTTCTTTACCTCAAAAGCTAGCGGCTTTTGGCTTTTGCTACAGTACCTAACTTTCAAACGGAGTATTTTCTCTAGACGGGGTCTACAAGTTAAATGATCTACATGTTAAAAACCCAATATCTGTACCAGCCAAAATCGCAAGTGAGTATCTGTCTCTCCGTAATCTGTACCGTAAACAGCCAAAATTCAAAAATTTCAGCCAAAAGCCATAAGTCGCAGTTGAAAAGAACAGCCCCTACGGCAGTTGTACTTCATCTACAATTTATTAATCCATCAGCAATTATCTTAGTACTGCAGTAGTACATACACCTGTGGACTTAAGACTAGTAATTTATCGGTGAATTGACCACTAAGCTACTGATGTCTGGAAGGTAAACAACGGGTAGAGACTCCCTGGTCCCTGCCTTCTTTTTCTGGTCGTCGTTTTAGAATGCGTTGAGTCAACTTTTTTAAAATTTTATCACTAATATGCAAATAAGTATCTAGATTTGTTGCATGAAAATGATATCACTAGATTTGCTATCAAAAATTCTTTCATATCATTATAATTTTACTAACATATAATTAGAAAATTAAACATTCTTTGGTCTGCCGTGATGGAATGTTTTGGATGAATAAACATTATATAGATTGTTTAGAACGCAAGAATTTCACAATTCACACGTAGGATTTGTACGAAATTTTTATGTTCCAGACGAGCTCTTTGACTCGAAACTACTCCAAGCTAGATTGAATATTTTCTGAGTTAGATAGCATCGACTTGGTTCGATGCTCTTCATATATTATTTTTTTTCTTTAAAATGTGCGTTACCACTACAAATCACTAGATTAATTAGCTTGTCCTAACAGGCAGGATAATTGATTTGTTACTGTGCGCACATCACACAGTTAATTAACTGGGGTGTGGTAGGGAACCAAACGGTACTAATCCGACCTACAAAGGTCCACGCATCAAGCATCAATTATGATGTCAGCAGCTCTTGAGAGCTCGCAATTACATCCAACTTTGTGCAAACATCGCAATCATTTACGCTGGTGGTCACTGGTCCATCGACATGCTACTAATACTGTACATGCTGGCTTTTGATCAGTGGGTATCCGGTACCCGGGCAACTGGTGCTTTGCTAACGTAAAACTATTTAACAATTTTGCCATCTATTCTTTGGCCTTTTGCTTTGGTGCTTTGCTAACAGTGATTCATGTGATCGATCGGAGTGGTTGCAGCGTTGCAGGACTGATGTCTGAACCCTGAACAGAGGGCTGTACGGCTGTACCAATGGTTACTTGCCCCTGTCAGTGATGATTGTGCAATGGACAAGGCGCTTGTACGTAGTGTCTGAACTGACGTCTCCTTGTCGAGAAGGTCAGAGAGAATTTTTTTTATTACGAAAAAACACCGCGTCTTCCCCACCTGAGTAGGTGAAGCACTAAAGCATCATACATGATACATATACATGACATGACATGAGTTGGTAAAGAGAAGGCAGATCTCCGAGTAGAAACCACGTGACGGTCTCGACGAGTCGAGGGATGCATCGTCCTTACAGGCACTGAGCAGACGGCTGAGGGACGGTTCGCACGCTCTGAAGACCACGTCGTGTCTGTGATTCCAGAGGCGCCGGAGGCAGAGGCGGAGGAAAGCTTCGCAGTGCTTGCCGGCGATGCACGGGGGTAGCGCCGACCTTCTTTGACAGTGGGGTTGCGTCGGGACCGGATTTTCTAGGTTCAAATTATGTGTATTATCGTAATAGTTCTAGATTAAAACTAGTTTACACAACTGCATAATAATAAATATATAACCAATCAACGTTTTATTATAAGAAAAAAGAATATGACTTTATAGCCAATTATTACAACGGAGGTTACAAGACCTTACAGTCTTTTAAAACATATCAGAAGTAAAATAAAAAAGCTTCGAAGATGACTTATCTTTACGTCACAGACAATTGACTGGTGAAACGTAATATAGAACTCCGAAAATCTTTTATTGAAGCAACATACGAAGTAACCGTAGTTTCCTTCTGCGTTTTCATAATCATCTGAGATTTATTTCAGTGTAGCATGTGAGTACATAGAGTACCCACAACTCATTTGCGTTTCCAGCTTGTATTTTACAAAGTAGGAACTCATTTGCATTTGTTTTCCACGCTAGTATTCGGACCCAACGAGTTGGTCAATAGAAGAGCTATAGGAGCAATTAAAGAAGTCAGTATCCAATCTGAAGACTACAGTAAGATAATAAGAGACTATGGACAAAGAGGCAAGTCACATATTTTTTTTATTATATTAAACCTATATTCCTTTAATTATTTATTTATCAGTATTTTTATTATGTTATTTGCGCACTGTTAAATATTTAGAATGATATGATATTATTTATGCCCTACCACCTGAAAAAGCCCAATTCAATTTGATGGTCATATTCACCTTGACAAGGCTTAGTATTATTATAAATACTACTTAAATAATTATGGTAAATCACGAAGTCAACTGTTTTATACTACTAAGAGACCTGGCACTTTGCCAATAGAATTTCAAAAATAATTCTAGGATAAGAAAACATCATAGGAAGCTACTAGATGGAAGGGTTCTATGACCTTATCTTAGAGTGGAGGCTTAGACTGGAAAGGTGATAATGTTGATGGGTACTAAAACAAGGGTTTGTGAATGGAAGTTGGCTCGGTGAAAATATAAGGACTAGAACCTTATGCCAAATAAAGAACATAGTGATCACTCAACCACAAACGTTGATCCGTCAAACTTGGTTTAGTAGCTGCTCAAGTTTGATTGAATATCTACAAAGGGTGAAGGGAGATTGAGAGAGTTTTTGTGGTATGCGAGGGAGAAAATCATATTTAACAACAGTAGATCCGCTTCGAATCGGGCGAAGCCGTGGGCCACCTAGGAAACAACACCTACTAGGTAGAGGGTATATAAAAAATTGAGCAATAAAAAGCCTTGTTTTATTAACTCTATCACAGGAGTTAAGAGATCTTGTGAGTAAAGCTGGGCATCTCTGCAGTGCATTGCGTTTCATATCATATAAACCCGAACATCATCATGGCGCATCAAGCGGTTCTGTTCATTGAGCCAAGAAATTAGAAACGGGTGCGCACCAGAGCATTCGACTTCAGACACTCCACGTGCTTGGCGAGCTCGACCCGCCTTCACGGCGGCGAAACCCTACGAGGACGGCAAAGCCGCCCCACGCGTGGCCACTCCCCTGGCCCTCTTGTGCACCGGCGGGGGACGCCGGAGGGAGAGGGAGCAGAAAGGGGTTGCAGGTAAGGCGGAGGCGAGAGCAGCCTAGGCCGAGTCCTCTATCCTAATAGCCATGGGCCTGGTGATTCAGGCAAGTTTGATGCATCCTGGACCGTCCATCACCGAACGAACGGGCCGAGATAAGATGGCCCAGGCTCCAGAGACCTAAATCGCAGGCCAAATTTGGCGCGGAATGCAACGACCAGTTCCCTCCCTCCTCACCTCTCCTTTCTTCTTCCATGCATGGATCCGAACTCTACGTTGGTCTCGCGCTCTCTGTCTCCCCTTTGTCTCCCGTCCATCCAAGGGGAAAGCAGCACACAGTAACCTTGGAACAAGTTTGATTTCGTTCGCGAAGTAGAAGCAGTAGAGATTGAGAATTGAGGTACCAAGCAGACGCAGAATTAATCCAAGATGAACGATGCCGGCGTCGGCAAGCAGATCCAGCAGATGGTCCGGTTCATCCTGCAGGAGGCCGAGGAGAAAGCCAGCGAGATCTCCGTTGCCGCACAGGAGGTTTCATATTACCGTGTCACCTCGATCTCTTTCTTACAGCATCTCTAGATATCCCGTTAGTTTAGATTGTTCTGGTTGATTCGTGATTCTTGCATTTGTTCGACAAATTAAACGTTGAGAATAAACTCCGAATGCCTGCCTGCATGCAGGAGTTCAGCATAGAGAAGCTGCAGCTCGTCGAGTCCGGGAGGAGGAAGATCAGGCAGGACTACGAGCGCAAGGAGAAGCAGGTGGACGTTCGCAGGAAGATGTGAGCACGTTACACCTCATCTCACGCACGAAATGCAATGAATTGACCCTTAATCATCGCGGCTTCGGATGCATGCAGCGAGTACTCCACGGAGCTCAACGCGGCGCGCATCAAGGTGCTTCAGGCGCAGGAAGACATCGTCACCGAGATGAAGGAGAGCGCCAGCGTGGGGCTCCTCCGCGTCACCAAAGACGCCAACGCCTACAAGAAGGTCCTCAAAGGCCTAATCGTGCAGGTTAATCGACTAAACCGGTTGCAAATTTTTCTCTCTTTCTTCGCTTCGATCACGTTGCTATATATAAATACAGATTGGACCAGGGATTCAGAGTAATTAACGGTGACTGTCTTCTTCAGTGCCTGCTTCGCCTGAGGGAGCCGTCGGTGGTGCTGCGCTGCAGGGAGGCCGACCGCAGCCACGTCGAGTCCGTGCTGGAGGCGGCCAAGAAGGAGTACGCCGAGAAGACCAAGGTTAACCTCCCCAAGATCATCATCGACAACAAGGTGTACCTCCCGCCGCAGAAGAACAGCCGCGACGCGCATGGACCGTCATGGTACGTACCACTACGCTGCCTCCATGAAATTCTAAATGTAAATGTGTAATCAAACCTTTACTGAAGAGAATGAAGAGGAGGAGCGTTCATTGTGGAGGGCTTGACAATTTGTGCCCTAATTGTTTGCTTTCGATGCATGAACAGCTCTGGAGGTGTCGTGCTTACATCGCAGGATGGCAAGATCGTCTGTGACAACACGCTGGATGCAAGGGTGGATGTCTCTTTCAGACAAAAGCTTCCTGAGGTATATAAACGTAGAATATATGTACACATGCGTGACGGTTATCCGGTAATTTAAATGTTCTCTTTTCGCCTCTTGCAGATCAGGAAGAAACTCTTCAGTCAGCAAGCATCCAAATAAAGCTTTATTGGGCTCCTAGTTTTCCGGAAAAAAAAAATCAGAAGCGGTTCCTGATCTGTTTGCATTAGACTATTTCTTTGCCAGTCATCCCCAGGAATGTCTGGAATGATGGTCACATTTGTAACAGAATGAAAGCTGCTGAACAATTGAGTACCGGTGTCCATTAAACCTATGTATGTGTTGTTCTTTTTACGTAGTAGTAATAAACGACGCACCATCATATCATTCATGTGGTGTTTCATTCAGAAAATTCCCAATTTATAAGGGCGGAAGATGCCGGTGTTAATTTGTTCATTGTGGATTAATATGCTCTGTTGCTGGTACGTTGATGTCCACTAGGTGATCAGACTGGCACATCGATGCCACAAGTACTCCGAATTCTGTGTTGGCATTTATACGGTTTTAGCATAATAGTTCCATATTTAATTATGAAAATGAAAGTACAATTCCAGCAGTAAATAAATGACATGAACACTAATAAAATGTTTGCAGTTATATAATTCTTTCTCAAGTCATCTAGAGGTAAAAACATACTTAACAAGTTAAAGGGAAGAAAATAAATAATTAGCATAATGCTCAAATTATTATAATTTATTTTGCTCTGAGATAACATGCTACTCTTGTAATAGAATAAGGCCTCATTGCCACAATAGTATAATTGGATCAATAACAGAGTGACAATTTCTAAATATTCTACTAGTTTTGAGCTCTACAACTTACCACAATAATTAACAGCGGCGCAACAATGCGTTAAATTGAACTGCAATTATTGTATACACAATTAACAGATTAATACCATGGTAAGTAACACGACAGCAAATGAACTAATGAATGACAATTAAAAACTAGCAGAATGATTATAAATTGTCACACTAATCCCACTTAGACAAAAAAAATTCTATTGAGCAATTTTAATCCCATAAATTATCATGCACAATCACCCAATACTAGTGCTACTTAGAAATTGATAGATAGCAAAATTCACTAATACGACACACTGAACAAGATAACTGATCAAGAACAGAGCAGATAAACAACTCAAAGTGGTGGCACTCAAAGCCACCAAGAAGAAAGCACGGTGAGGCACGTTGAGGTTGCCGTTATCCCAGAAAACCTATCGCCACCACTATGCCACGGTGTGATCAATGTAGTTCATAGAGATACAATGCCCCTCTCCATGATCAGGGGCACACCAAATCGTGGAATCAAGGTTTAGGAATTGCCGCACAAGACAATAGAGAAATGTGCACTGGCCAAGTGCACGAGCAAGGCAATCTTATGCCAAAATCACAGCCAGACCTGACTGCAATCACAGGCACCACCACCAGACCACAACTGAGGAGAAGACCACCTAGGTCCGGCAAGACTCCAATCTATCCACCTTGGCCAACTCCTCAACCTCCACCTTCCACTGAAGCCCCAAATATGACTGCAGATTGTTAGAAGGGAAGTTGAACCATAGTCGCCGTCATCGTCAACGAATAGGTCAATGGAGAGAATAGCCGTGCCGGGTTCAATCTCCTCAGATCAAGCTATTTCTACAAATCAGGTGGTAGTAGATAGGGTAGAGAATGAAGAGTAGTTCTTCGGTCTACTTAACCTGGGTGGAATTCACCAACATATGAGGAGAGGGCATGGTGGCGCCGCTGGAGTGAACGCCCAAGAGAGCCAAGAGAGAGGCCACAGGACTTAGGAGGATAGAGCCCCCTAACGGATTTGTTCCAATATATTGGATGAGCCACTCTCTTTTCTATGATAGGTGGGTCCCACCAGACTTAGTTTTATGTAATAATCCAATCCAAATTCAGAAATTACGAATAGAGCCCTCAACTCCAACATTCTGCTCCACTAACACTGTGATGGAAATGTTGTATTTTGATGACTGTCTAAGTTAGCTAATGGTGTATTTTGAGTAAATGGGGTATAGGTTTTATTATATTTCCTTGTTGAGTTGATGTGAGTCATTTAGTCCCAAACAAGGAACACATACAACGTGGCAATTTGGTTGTAATTGGAGGAGGCTTTTCAATTGTGGAGCAGAAAATTAGAGATAACAGGGACCAAATAAGTCACACAATGCAATAATATTTGATAAAAGGGGCCAAATAGTGATGATACTATCAAGTCTTGTTTTGTTAAAATCTAACAAGCTAAAATACAAATATTGAGATCATGAAGGGCCACGGCCCCCCACCATCACACCCCTCTCTCCTCCACCAATTAGTAGGAGTTGGATCTTGGGATCACCAAAAAGATGACTTGTACTAGGAGAGAAAATATCATTATCATTATATCATTATGCATAATTTTTTTAGGGGAGTACATACGAAGCTAGCTTATATCGTTTCATCACCTCTTGCAGCTTGTTTGTTCATGTCTGCCATCGTCGGCATGATTTTCTTAGCTATTGCTGTCTTTCTCCTTCGACGGCTCTTTTGCTACATCCGTGTACCACTTGCAGTCCGACTTTTATAGCTACTGATTGCTGCATACGCGCCAGAGAGGGCGGCATATGTGGAGGGCACTGCACACACGATGTGTGTGATATGTATGGCAGAGTTTGTTGCTAGGGAATAGGTGGCAGTGCTGCATTATGGCCACCTGTTCCACCCAAACTACATCAACACAGGGCTTCAGAGGGATCCTCGCCATCCACAGTGTACAGTTAGTTTGAGACTTCAAGTTTTAGTATTAGTTAGTGTGGAGAGAACTAGCTATAGTTTGTCTTACTCAATACTTTTAAGAAATATAACATGTTTGCAATGAACATATAACATGTTTGCAATGAAGTTTATAAGTGTACCACCTTAATTTCCCTTAAAGTTTGGGTGAGAAAGATTGATAGTTGAGCACAATAGTGCCACATTTCCACATAGTAAGCACTTTGAATGCAGTCTCACTAGAGCTAGATAAAGTGTGTTTTGAAGTATATGATCACCAAAACTTATAGCTATGAAATAAAAGAAAATTAGCAACACAGGAAGTTGTGTCAAACTTTTTAGGTGACATAGATTCAGATAATTTATTTTTCTTTGAAACTTTTTCATGAGACATGGATTAACAATAGGTGGTTTCTAGTGTGACACTAACCTACCTACCTTAGGGTAGATATTGTAAACCGGAGGATTATAGACTGTGGTATTCTTACAACTATTGAATCAAGCATGCCTATCATATAT
The DNA here is from genome assembly GCA_017311315.1 of Dendrocalamus latiflorus. NCBI lineage: Eukaryota > Viridiplantae > Streptophyta > Magnoliopsida > Poales > Poaceae > Dendrocalamus > Dendrocalamus latiflorus. The sequence goes on from CM029620.1 coordinate 23,875,352, forward strand.
TCATAACAAAGAATTCTAGGGAGTAGATGCCACCAGTTAAGTTCAGTAAGTAAAAGCTAAATGCACCTAATTAGCTATAATTACGACCAAATTAGCTAATTTGATAATTTATATCTTCTAATGTGGAACTACAATACTAGATAGCTGGAAAAATATATATACACAATTGTTAACAAGTATGTTTGGTGCAACAAATAACATTAGAATGGATTATGTTTGGTGCAACAAATAACATCAGAATGGATTAATTAGGCCTGCAACTTAGACACTAGAAGAAGATAGTGCAAACAATATCAAAGCAGCTAAGTAAAAATGAAGCAATATCTCACCACTCCGTTGTTTACACATCAGTTTTATCCAAATGGTGCAGCGCAAGAATGTAGATAATTTACTTAACTGCTATAGATTTTGAGTTATAGAATACAACAATGACAATAACGTAAGACATTCTCAGCAATGACACTATCCTATGATAACCATTAACCATAATGAAAAAAGAAAATATAAAAAAAATCTTGAAACGCAAGCTGCATAGACCTAGCACACATGACAACACTACCTAAACCATGCATAAGGAATCCGCTACAGTAAGAGGAACTTGTTACCTTAGAGAAGTTAAAAGAAAGGATGTTCCTTTACCTAAGTGACCCAAAATAGAAATTCATCCTATAAGTCTATAAGCAAAGTCTTGTTTCCAAATCAAGCAAAAGCCTGGAAATACTCCAAATTGGTCATATCATTTAAAACTTAGGCCAGTTTTGTATGAGGGGTGTGCTTGGAAATTTTAACCCAGATTACGTTATGTTCTGACTTCTGAGAACATGTATGGATCCTCCTAGCCATTCTTTTCCCTAAGCTATATCATTTTATAGATCAGCCTGAATTCACAATCCAATAAGTTGTTAGTGGTCAACAGTCCATCGGCTTCAGAAGACAATTGTCTGAGCATCAACAAGAGATGTTGGTTTAGATCAATGACATGTGCAGAGGAATAGACTTGGCTGATGACGAGGACATTTTGTTGTGGGGGAAAAACAACTAACCAACAAATACACTTAAATCTTTATACAAGCAGCTGCAACTTGGACAATCTATTCCAGCTATGGAAAATTTGGACTGTGTTTTGACTTGTTTTGGGATTACAACAAAGCTAAGATCTACTGCTGAATTTTACTCTTGGTTTGTGTAGAAGCTACCTGGGGATGAATTCCTACATTTGATAGTCTTTATAGCTCTTAGTTGGGCTATTTTGAGTTTTGGACTACTCAAAATGATATTTGTTTTAAATACAAATTTCTACTTGAACCTTCAGTTATACTTCATAAAGGATGTTCTTTTATAACTTGTTGGGCATGACATAGCTGGAAGGCAATACTGCACTGTATGGGTCACAGAGGAGTCTCAATTTGTCACTCAAACAAGGAAATAGTTCCAAAAAAGAAACTAAACTTCAATGTTACTTGAAATTAGAGGAATTTTCAATTGCACGGCTAGATATCACAACATATTGTATTTGTTATATAACTCAATTTTTTGGTTCAATCCAATCAAAATTTGGAAATTACAAATACAACCCTCAACTCCAACATTATGCTCCACCACTACTGTGATGGAAATGTCGTATTTTGATGATTATCTGATTTAGTTAATGGTGTATTTTGAGTGAATGGGGGGTAGAGGTTTTATTATATTTCCCTGTTGAGTTGATGTGTTAGTCACTTAGTCCCAAACAAGGAACACATACGATGTGACAATTCAGTTGTATTTGGAGGAGGCTTTTCAATTGCGGAGCAGAAAATTAGAGATAACAGGGACCAAATAAGTCAATAATGTTTGATAAAAGTGGACAAATAGTGATGATACTATCAAGTTTTGTTTTGATAATATCTAAAAACCTAAAATACAATTATTGAGATCATGAGGGGGCCATGGCCCCCCACCGATACACCTCTCTCTCCTCCACCGATCAGTAGGAGTTGGTTCTTGGGATCATTGAGAAGACAACTTGTAGTAGGAGAGAAAATATCATTATCATTATATCATTATGTATAATTTTTTTGAGGGTAGTACATACAAAGCTAGCTTCCTCTGTTTCATCACCTCCTTCAGCTTGTTTGCTCTCGTCTGCCATCATCGGCATGATTTTCTTGGCTATTGCTATCTTTCTCCTTTGATGGCTCTTCCACTGCATCTGTGTAGCGCTTGTAGTCCGACTTTTGTAGCTACTGATTGTTTCATACCGGCCAGAGGAGGTGACATATGCGGAGGGCACCGCACACACGATGTGTGTGATCTGCATGACAGAGTTTGCTGCTGGGGAATAGTTGACAGTGCTGCATTCTGGTCACCTGTTCCACCCAGATTGCATAAACACAGGGCTTTGGAGGGATCCTCTCTGTTCACAGTGCAGAGTTAGTTTGAGCTTCAGGTTTTAGTAGCAGTCAGTGCGGAGAGAACTAGCTATGGTTTGTCTTGCTCAATACTTTTAAGAAATATAACATGTTTGCAATGAAGTTTATGTGTACCACTTTAATTTTCCTTAAAGTTTGGGTGAGGAAGATTGATAGTTGAGCACAATAGTGCCACATTGCCACATACTAAGTACTTTGAATGCAGTCTCACTGGAGCTAGATAAAGTGTGTTTTGAAGTATATGATCACCAAAACTTGTAGCTATGACATAAAAGAAAATTAGCAAATCAGGAAGTTCTATGTCAAACACTTTTAGGCAACATAGATTCAGATAATTTATTTTTCTATGAAACTTTTCCATGAGACATGGATTAATAACAGGTGGTTTCTAGTGTGACACTAACCTACCTTTCTTAGGGTAGATTTTGTAAAATCGGAGGATCATAGGCTCTGGTATTTTTACAACTATTGAATCAAGCATGCCTGTCATATATTCATAACAAAGAATTCTAGGGAGTAGATGCCACCAGTTAAGTTTAGTAAGTAAAAGCTAAATGCACCAAATTAGCTATACTTACTGACCAAATTAGCTAATTTGACAATATATATCTTCTAATGTGGAACTACAATGTTAGATAGCTAGAATATATATATATATATATATATATATATATATATATATATATATATATATATATATATATATATATATATATATATATATATATATAAACAATTGTTAACAAGCATGTTTGGTGCAACAAACAACATCAGAATGGATTAATCAGGCCTGCAACTTAGACACCTGAAGCAGATAGTGTAGACAATATCAAAGCAGCTAAGTAAAAACGAAGCAATATCTGACCACTCCATTGATTACACATCAATTTTATCCAAATGGTGGAGAGCAATAACGTAGATAATTTACTTAACTGCTATAGATTTTGAGGTACATAATACAACAACAAAAATAACGTAACACATACTTAGCAATGACACTATCATGCGATAAATATTATGCATAATAAATAAATAAAATATAACAAATTCTTGAAACTCGAGCTACAAGAAATGCGAGCTGCATAGATCTAGCACACATGACAACAATACCAAAACCATGCATAAGGAATCCACTGCAGTAAGAGGAACTTATTAACTTAGAAACATTAAAAGAAAGGATGCTCCTTTACCTAAGTAAACCAAAATAAAGGATGTTCTTTTACCTAAGTGATCCAAAATAGAAACTCATCCTATAAGTCGTCTCGTTTCCAAATCAAGCAAAAGTTTGGAAATTCTCCAAATCGGTAAGATCATTTAAAACTCAAGCCAGTTTTGTATGAGGGTTGTGCATGGAAATTTTAACCCAGATTATGTCATGTTCTGACTTCTGAAAACATGTATGGATCCTCCTTTAGCCATTCTTTTCCTGGTGCTGTATCATATTATAGATCAGCCTGAATTCACAATCCTACAAGTTGTTAGTTGTCAACAGCCCATCAGCTTCAGGAGGCAATTGTCTGAGCATCAACAAGAGATGTTGTGTGACACCCCGGCCCATGTTAACCCATATGTGTGTGTGCACATGAGGGTGTGGGTTAGTCCCACCTTGCTAGCTTAACTTGAGAAGCACTTACATATAAGCCTAGGAGTTCCAATGGTAGCACCCCCGGTTAACCGTTTTGCGCGAAGCGAGGACGAAAGTGCAAGCGGGTTGCTACGTGTGCGTGGCCTATCCAGAATGGGGTTAGGCCTAAACCGATTTGGACCATACGGCGTTACAAATGGTATCAGAGCCAACTCTCGTGGTTACATGGGCTCGTGTGGGTCAGGGGCGCAAGCATATGGCGCATGGCGCGTGTGGGCCTGGAGTAAACACACGACATGGCATATGTGTTGGCACTGAACGCACGTACATGTGCCAAGAGGGGAGATCCTTATCATTTGCCCCAGTATGGGTATGTTGGTCCGACGAGGACATCGGGTCTTTTGAGGGGGGTGTATGTGACACCCCGGCCCATGATGGCCCATATGTGTGTGTGCACATGAGGGTGTGGGTTAGTCCCACCTTGCTAGCTTAGCTTGTGAAACACTTACATATAAACCTAGGAGTTCTAATGGTAACACTTTCGGTTAACCGTTTTGCGCGAAGCGAGGACGAAAGTGCAAGCGGGTTGCTACATGTGCGTGACCTATCCAGAATGGGGTTAGGCCTAAGGCGGTTTAGATCCTAGGGTGTTACATGTTGGTTCGGATTAATGACATGTGCAAAGGAATACACTTGATTGATGACGAGGACATTCTGTTGCAGGGAAAAACAACTAACAAAACATATACACCTAAATCTTTGTACAAGCACCTGCAACCTGTACAATCTATTCCAGCTATGGAAAATTTTGAACCAATCAAAACATATACGCTTGACTGGAAGCTTAAGATACCAGTCAAAAATTAGATTTTTCTTATGGTTGATCAGTAAGAAATTGATTCGTACAATGGGCAATCTTCTCAAGCGTAGATGGCAATTGGCAAGGGATTGTAGATGTTACATGTGTGGAAAAACTAAAAATATTGATCACCTTTTCTTCCAATGCTCTGTTGCATCATGTATTTGTAGGGATACGGGTGGGCTACGCTAGCGCAAATTAATAAAAATTCTACCCGTAAACCAAGATCACTGCAGTTATAGATCACGGAATTACCACTAGACGCGCAGATGCGGAATTGATGCAGCACGTCGGGGCAGAGTAGTCGTACTACTTCCTCGTCCTCGTCGCGGCGTCCAACGTACAGCTCCTCTTGCGGTTCGTCCAAACGCTACAGATGCAGCGCCGCCAAAAGGTATCCACACGTACGGGAGGAAGCGACGCACGCCGGATTACTAGATCCGCGCGAGCGCCCAGGGCGTGGGAGGTGTGGCGGCCAGGGTTTGAGGAGGTCACGAAAATCTCCCCAACCCTGTGCGCCCTTGCCCTCCTTTTATAGACGTCCTTATAATGGGCTTCAGCGAATGGAGGCCCATTAGGACTCAATACCCAGTCTAACCCAGATCCAATCCGAATTAGGCTTCAGCCCTTAAGTGTGTGACCCTATGGGTTCACGTATGTTTAGACATGACACGAGTTTACCTACTCGGTCAATAGTTGGTAGCGGCCTCTAGCAAGACGTGCCAACTCCTAAACATACACAAAGATCATATCGAACGAACCATCACAACTTTATGTACATGCCAATCCCTTTGCCTCACGATATTGGGTCGAGCTCCAAGCTGACCACTCTTTCTCGATCCTGTGATCCGGAATCCCTTACTAGGTTAACTCTTAACCTTAAGTAGCATGCCCATGCATTTCTGGATCCGATCACTCGAGGGGCCCAGAGATATCTCTCTCAGGTAGAGAGGGGAAAATCTCATCTCGACTGACCATGCCTCGTAGCATGCTTCATGACAAACCCGAAAACTACCTTTATAACTACCCAGTTACGGAGTAGCGTTTGATAGCCCCTAAGTAGGTCGATTCACATCTCAAGTACATGCGACAATCTCAGGTCTAAGGACAAGGCGTACACATTGTGTAGAGAGAGAACCATAAGTATAATTGTTATGTCTCATGTTGGGTCGGTCCAACCCCATGTTCTAAACATGTGTCCACATTATTGGTTTGACATCTCCATGTCTATGACCTGTGAAACATGGTCATCAACCGATACATGTGCTAATCCATTATTCACGTGTGTCCTCACATGAACTCCGACTAGGGACAACTTTAGAATAACCATATAAGTAAAGAGTTTCACAAACAAGTCACATACTTGTTAATCAACACAAAGGCAATATTCAAGGAACATTTATTAAATCATGGATACAACGAAATATCATCATCTCTATGATTGCCTCTAGGGCATATTTCCAACAGTATTTGGAGTGTGTTGGACCTGTTTTGGGATTACAACAAAGCCAAGATCTACTGTTGAATTTTACTCTTGGTCTAGGCAGAAGCTACCTGGGGATGAATTCCTACATTTGATAGGCTTTGCAACTCTTCATTGGGCTATTTGGAGTTTTGGACTACTCGAAATGATATTTGTTTTAAACACAAATTTCTACTTGAACCTTCAAGTATACTTCATAAAGCATGTTCTTTTCTAACTTGTTGGGCATGACACAAATGGAAGGCTATGCTGCATTGTATGGGTCACAGAGGAGTCTCAATTTCTCACTCAAACAAGGAAGTAGTTCCCGAAAGGAAACTGAACTTCATTGTTACTCAAAACTACAGGAAACCGATATAATACCTACACACATGGTGGGCTCATGTACCACCCACAACCCTACTACACCCGCTGTCTCACTCATCTCTATCATTCTCCCTCTCTCTCTCTCTCTCTCTCTCGCCCACAGCAAAGGGGACAACACCACGCCCTGGCGAGCGAGGCCACAAGAGTGGTGGCGATGTCTCAACGAGCGAGTCGCCAGTCGAACTCCATCGTCATTGTCCTCTATGTTTGTGTTTTTCAAAAAAAAAAAACCTTTTGTTAAATTTTATTTAAAACATTACTTCTTTTGACCATTAATGTTTTATTTCAACCAAAAGCTAAAAGATCCAATAAAAAACCATTAGTTCTAACCAATTAAAACACCCCTGTGTCTTAGACCACGGACTGACACTTTGGGGAGATGTCAGCGGCACATCAGGGATTACAACGGATACGACTACAAGTGTGCCGCCATCTGGAATGGGATCGCTCCAAAGTTGGCCGCCTTCGCCTCATCGCCGTTGTCATCGCTCACTGTCAAAATCTGCCAACACATCCAGCCCAGTTCTCACCGACAATCACCCTAACACGCGGCCTTTCTCGTACAGTAGGACGTGCACGAAAGCCCAGAAATCCAGCCCTGCAACCGCAAAGCCGCGCGGTCCCAGGTAGGGATGGAAACAGATTAGACACGATTGAATAGTCTCAAATATGAATACGAATCTATATTTTTAAAATGAATACGAATACAAATTCAAATATTCTAGAATACGAATATGAATCGAATGTCGTAACAGATACGGATTCGAATCAAATATGTATTTAATTTGGTCGAATATCCTCCTACAACTTCTATAACAAATCTCCGTAGAACAAATTCCTAACTGTTTTGTCGGTTTTCACCGGTTACCAGTTTCAAACCGTCCAATTTTAAATTTTAAATCACAAAATTTGTCTAGATTTTTCTCGAGATTTCCGCTTGACTGCTGGGCTGGGCCGACCGGCCGATAAGCATAGGAAATAAATCGAATAGTCTCGAATACGAATGTGAATATGAATATTCTCAAATACGGATATGAATATTCTTAAATACAAATATGAATATTTTTAGATGTAAAATTTACTTACTACATTCAAATTTTCTTAAATATAAATATGGAATAAAATAGGTTATCCGGTAGCTTTTTTCGCCCCGGTGCAGGTCCACCGCAACGCAGCGCAGCAGCCTCCCGACCGGGCGGCACATCGCGTTCGCGCGCAACGCAAGCCCCGCCGAGCCACGCACGCTCGGCGCAGGCCGAAATCTCCCTCCGCAGCGCCGTTTTCCGGGCCGACTGCGAGCGACTCGGTCGGAAAGGAGCACCTCTGCTGCTGCTGCTTTTTTTTTCTTTCTTCGGTAGCACCCACCCGACCTTATCCACCACCCCGCGGACTGAGGGCTGAATACTGGCCGTCCGTGAGCTCCTCCTCGTACTCAAGAGTCCCCTTCCTGCCTTCACCTCCTCCTCCGTCTACCCGGGAGACGCGCGATGACACCCGCCTCCGCCGTTACTCCCTCCTCCTCCATGTAAGGATTTGCGCGCAGCCCCAAAGTTATCTCCCCTTTGGGATTATTTCTTTTTTTTTTTGGCGGCACCCCGTTTCTTGATTTGGGCGCTGCTGTTTGGTTCTAGAACGGCATTCCTCACTAACTCTGTGGTGTATCTCTATCTCCTGTGCTTGACTGTGCGGTACTGCTTTCTCACGGTCTGTAAAGGTGTGTTAATTTGTCCGTGCTGATTCTCTCGCAGATGCGGCGTTTGCATCCCCACGGCGAGCCGTCTGGAAGCGCGGAATGATGTTCTCACGCCCAGGTTGCTCCACAATCGGACGCAAGGTACGATATGTTCCCGTCCACATCGCGGCGGATTCCCACGAGTGGCGGTTGTTAGTTCATGGGACCTCGTGAAGCTAGTGCAAGCATTTCTAGTGTATTTGTTGGGTTGCAGTGCAGGCGTCCAAGTGTTAGGCTAGCAAATAGCAATGACCCAACTAGGTGGTTGTCACACTAGCAGTATATCGAATGAGATTAGGGATGGTTGTTGCCAAGTCTGCCAAGAACTAGCATCAAACATTCGAACTGATGTGGTGGTTAATTCAGAAACTGTACTAGGCATGATTTTTGGTAAAGCTGATCCCTCTCTTCCATCTTTCCTGTTGCTATTCGGAAGACGGCGTCGGTCTGTCGCTCCTGCTACCGTCTCCCCCTCCCCCCCAATGGTAACCACATTATTCATATAGCTCTTGGGGGGAAACGATATTGTGAATTCTTCCCTAGATTTGCATTTGCAAATTTTTAGAACCAGATTGCACTTACAAATCGACATGACACCAGCTAGATGATTACAGGCTGCATAAATATTTAAGCCTTACAGCAAAATAAATGTGTGGACCTTTGTTATTTCGTCATCTGCTAGTTGCAATTAGGGTGATTTATTGTTCATTTTGTGTTCTGTGACTTCTAGTGGACCTGCTCATGAAGCTTAGCTGTTTATTTTCTGAACTGATAGCTAAATGCTAGTCATGTTTTGATTGCAGCAAAAAGACGGGCTGCAGCAGCTAGGTCCTTGAAGGCTGGTCTATGGGACTCTCTCAGATCTGGGTAAAGTGCATTGTGTACCCTTACTAACAATTTCATTTGTTAGCCTCCACTACGTTTACATTTTCAAATATATCTATATACTATAACATGTAGCTATTGATGTAAAAAAGGCTATATTCAGAAGCCCCTGCCTTAATGAAAAAAGGTAAAACAAGTAATTTTTTTTCCCACATTACCTGGGACAAAAGGAGGGGGGGGGGGGGGGGGGCATAAAATGCAAACAGCTAGAAATTCACATGTTAATCATGAAGTATTAAAAAATGTTAGTCATAAGAACAATATAAAGATCTAGTGGGGTGATGTGATACGGATTAGTTGGGTATGGGTCCAAGGACGCGGTTGGATACGGATCCGAGGATTGAGGGTAGGGCGCTTGCCCTCATCTAGCCACCGGCAGCGCTCTTCCTTGACGTGGTAGAGAGGCTCTGAGGCTTGATATTGGAAGAAGAGGGAGACTAGAGACTTGTTTGATTGTTCATTGCTTTATGATAATAGTTACAGTGTTGTTTCTTTTATAGGGATGGCTAGATTTACCCCTAAGAAACGTATCCCTATATTAAGTAAACTAATTCCTAATACATGGAAATAATCTAAAAGGAAACAAATCGAAATATTAAGAAAACTAATTATTATATTCCTAATCCGCAATATGCTGCCAATGCTATTGAACTATCCAAATAAGTAAACTATTCACGCATTGCTACAGTGTTTGCATGCCGCTGCGGTGCCGCACCATAACAATTTCATCCCTCGCAGTGAAACAACTCGTCCTCGAGCTGTCAGGTGGCGCCCACGGACGGACACCTTTGCATTCCCATGTTGACAAGAGCGGCGCCAGATCGTTTGAGAGCAGATTAGCGACACTCCGACATATAGAGCCCAAAAAAGAAGCGCCTTAGTATGACGTGGCATCGATGAAGACGCCGGCGGCATGGGCCATCGACATAGGACAGTAGTGACACCCTTACTGCCACAGAGTGTGATGATGGCAGGGAGGACGCAACGACAGTGCTCTTCTCTGATGTGGTAGATAGGTTCTGAGGCTTGACTTTAAAAGAAGAGGAAGACTAGAAATTTGTTTGATTGTTCAATACTTAATAATAATAGGTACAATGTTGTCTCTTTTATAGGGATGGCTAGACTTAATCCCTAAGAAATCTATTCCTATATTAAGGAAACTAATTCGTAATATATGGAAATAATCCAATAGGATAGAAATCAAAATATTAAGGAAACTAATTATTATATTTCTAATCCGCGATATACTACCAATGCTATCGAGCTACCAAAATATATAACAATGCTACAGTACCACGTGGGTACTGTTCACGCATTGCTGCAGTGTTCATGCTCCGCTGCGCCGCGCCATAAAATGGAGCTTGAACTTCTTGGGAGAAAGAATTTTTTGCTGCTACAATCTGGTTCTTGTAGAGAAAGTGGTTTGATAAATTTTCCTTTTCTTGTCCAATTAACAAGGGAGTCTCTAAATGTTGCGGTGAACATAGAGGCTTTACTGTATGTTACATACCTTTGGAGTGATATCCAATAGTCTTGCATAGTGCTCCTTAAATTTGTATCTTATGGAAAATAATTTGACACATTTGTTTTACAGCTTTTTGAAAAGTAATAACAGTATAGAGACAGTTGAGCCACCATCAACACCACTTGAAGAGGAAGAACCTTTGCCCGAGGAACTAATACTCGTAGAAAGGACACTACCTAATGGTAGCACAGAACAGATCATATTTTCTTCAGCCGGAGATGTTGATGTATATGATCTCCAAGCCTTATGTGATAAGGTGATATTTCTCCAAAGTACTTTGATGTTTCTTGCAGTGTTAGGTTATAGTCTATTACTCTATTGTTGTAGTGTACCTCTAAAGGTTGCTCAATATTCATGGTACTGTTGGATCTAGATAATGTCATGGCATATAAAAGTACTAATATTTGGTAGAATGTGCTGTTGTCAAAGGACCTTTACATTTTCATTGAAAAAACAACAGAGCAATTTTAGCCTAGGAAGCACCGATACTCCACTGAACTGCCGTACCCGTGTCCGATACGTATCCGATACGGCGATACGTACCGATACGCGGCGATACGGTATCGCGAAGTATCGGAGAAATTCTGCCTCCAAAAAAATTTAGAAAAACATCGATACGTTAGCGATACGTCTGCGATACTTCTGCGATACGTTTCAGCCCATGAAGCCCAAAAAGTCAAAGCCGACCCACGTCCGATTGATGCCGTCGCCCCCTAACCCTAAATTCGGAATCGTCGATCGATGTCCCGCACATCCCCCTCCACGCAGTTGTCGTCGCCTCCTCGGTCGACGTTGGTGGCTCGCCGCGCTAGTCGCCCGTTTCCCCCGCTGCCTAGAGCTCGACCACCTGGAGACCCACCGCCTGGAGCTCCGCCGCCTGCAGGTCCATCGCCCAGACGTCTTCCGTATCCCCCGCCGCCTGGAGCCCCACCGCTTGGAGGTCTGCCGGCTGGAGGCCCGCCGCCTGGAGGTCCGCTGGCTGGAGATCCGCCGCCTGGAGCCTCGCTGCCTAGAGGTCCGCTGCCTGGAGCCCTGCCGCCTGGAGGTCCGCCGCCTGGAGCCTCGCTGCCTAGAGGTCCGCCGCCTGGAGCCCTGTCGCCTGGAGGTCCGCCGCTGCTCCCTGCTCGCTGCCGCCTGGCGATCTCCCTCGTCGACCTCCACCCCTGCCTGCAGATCTCCCTCGTCGGCCGCCGCCTCCTGGAGGTCTCCCTCGCCAGCCGCCGCCCTTGCCTACAGGTCTACCACATGATCTTCACTCACATGTTCGATCTGAAGCCATTCGGCTGTGAGAGGTCATTATTCAGCACTCCCCATATTATTTTAATCTTTAAATACGTATATACTTGCCGTATCGACGTATCCTTGTTTTTGCAATATATCGTATCAAGGTATCGCCGTATCTGTATCGCCGTACCCGTATCGCGTATCGGGGCATCCTAGATTTTAGCCTGTCACCCCTTTATTCTTATTGGCTGTGTTTATTTCATATTTTCATTAACATAGTATGATTTGCCTTATTTGTCCTTTTGGTTATTATCAGTAGGCATTACCTGCTAGCACACTATGAACTTGATCATATAAATATATTGAGCTTAAATAGGTGAGAAACATCAGTATTTGAGAAATTTGAACTGCAATTCCCCGTAGTTTCTCAAGGGAGTCATATGAGAAATTGCAAAAATGAGAACGGAACTAAAGCAGTGATTATTAAAAAATATTTAGGCAACATTCTGAAGGGAGTATTTCAATGATTCAGTTTTCCCAAGTTCATGTGTTCCCTTAGTAGTTTCGTCCATAACAAATATTTATGTTTGTAATGTTGATCTCACAGGTAGGATGGCCACGCAGACCTCTAACGAAAATAGCAGCATCCTTACGAAACAGCTACTTGGTCGCTACACTACATTCGGTAATTAGGTCTTCAGAAACAGGTACTTGCCTCATTGATTCATTGTTACCGGCTCTTATGTGATTCTACACAAAAGTTGAATCACATCTCCTAATCTGAAGATTATTTGCAGAAATTCATTTTTCTAGATGATGAACATCTTAGTGTACTTGTAGAAGTTATTTGACAGAGGGAGAAGAGAGGAAGCAACTGATTGGTATGGCGCGAGCAACTTCAGACCATGCCTTCAATGCTACAATTTGGGATGTTCTTGTTGATCCTTCCTATCAGGTGAATTGATGAACTTTTCTGTTTTTTGTTATGACAATTTGAGCTCACCTTTTCTGTTTGCTATACTGAAGATTATGGCTTGGACCTGGGACTATTTCAGGGTCAAGGTCTTGGTAAAGCACTCATGGAGAAAGTAATCCGTACTTTGCTCCAGAGAGACATCAGCAATATTACATTGTTTGCAGATAATAAAGGTCAAAGTTTTGAGCACATTGACAGAATTTATTTTTGTGGCAAAAGCAAAGGAAATTTACAGGCCATACCTAAGTAGAATAGCTAGCTAGAATTGTATTCATCGCATATACCTTTGGCTTGTTGTTAAGGCATTGCAAAACAGGCAAACTCATCCTTTGAATAACGCAGGAACTATGGGAAAGCATGAAAAGAAGATCATAAAAAAAATCAGAAAGTTCACCACATTAATAGCATTTCAATGGACTAACGAATTGCTCAACGTTTTGCTGCTCCAATTTAATTAACTGCAGTCGTAGATTTCTACAAGAACTTGGGATTCGAAGCTGACCCTCAAGGCATCAAGGGCATGTTCTGGTATCCCAGATTCTAGTGCTGGCGGGCTGGCACCTGCTTCTTCTACAAGAGTAATGCCAGGCTGGGATGGGTTCCACTCGACTGCAGGCCAGATGGATTGTCCTCAACAGTTTCTTCTGGCTAAGAGCCACAATTTTCTACAATGCCCAAAAATGATCAGGATGTTACCAATGTAACAATACTAGAGCGAATAATGTTATTTGCCACATCTGGTTGCCTGCACTCTGAGCCTTGTTCATCTGTACTGTATGTATCCTTGGTTTTAGATGTTTCAGTGGAGAGTGTGTCCATCAGTGGTCCATGTACAACAACATCGACTTCGGATGTAACGAAGAAATTGTTCTCCAATCAACCTCCCAGTCCCAGGACGTGCTTATCCAGGCTCACTTGGGTCGCCGATGACGTCTTCAACCATCTGGAGACCTGTTCACAGAAGGAGCACTGTCGTAGAAGCTTTCTTGCAGATCGACAGGTCATTGAATGCCGCGTCATTAGCTATCGTCGGTGGTCGGCCCGGGTTCGAGTCCTCATCTAATCCAGGAGGCAAAATCAGGGGGCGTCTCTTCCCATGGTCACCCTCTTTTTACCAGCTACTGTCGGTGCCACTTGTATCGTCAGCTACAAGCTGCTGCTGGTGCTTCTGCTTGTAGTCAGCGCGCGCGCGCGTTGTTGACCAGATCGAGAGCGGGTCGGCTCGTGGCTAGCTGGCTATTCATTTAAGATTTTAAGGTCGTGCAGTCGCTCTTACCTGCACGTTGTGGCGATCTACTTACAAATCAGTTTCAGTTTTCAGCTATCATTAAAATATGGATCTGTTTGATATGACTGTAGTTTATGGTTTTTAACTGAAAATTTTGAATTTAGCTGTTTACGATAGAAATTATAGAGAGAGATACTCGCTTGCGATTTTGGTTGATACAGATGTTAGACTTTTAACGTATATTATAAGTAATTTATAGATCTCGTTTTGAGAAAATATTCCGTTTGAAAGTTAAATACTATAGCAAAAGAGATCAGGCTTCGCATGCAATGCGATTTTCATTTTGCAAGGTTTTGCTTACTATCCAGGTATTGGCAAAAAATAAGGAGTTTTCTTAGGAATTTTCCCCAGTTTTCTTTGGGGTTTTTTTAGCGATTTTGCGTGGGGGTATAAATAGGGGTGGGCGATCTGAATACGCCTTATTATAATAATATAGATAAGTTTTTGTTGTATTAACAATGGTCGGTTGTACGTTTCAATCGATCGAAGAAACTAGCCAATTACAAATGATGGTTGGTTGTTGTTTTAATCAAGATGAGAGTGATACTTTGTCTTGCATTTGGTGACAGGCCTATTACAACTTGGTCTTGCATTTGAGGACAGGCCTATTACACTTCAAGTCGTTTTTACAAATATCAATTTCAGCAATTCAATGCTTCAGTCTTAGGCCCTGATCAACTCGGCTTCGACTTCTGGCTTATTTTTCACTATTCATAAGTTTCGTCTTTTTCTGAACTTTTGGCTTTTCGTTGAGCTTTTTTGCCGGTTCTTTTTTTTCCCGTATTTGTTTGTATTATACGTAATGGGCTAACATATTTTTTATTTTTAAATTTAATTATGCTAAATAAGCTTCTGTCAGCTACAGTGCTTTTTTCAGCCATCTACAGTGTTTTCAGCTATAAGCCACGAGCTTTTCAGCCGAACCGATCACCACCTTAATCAAATGGATATGAAAGAGTAAATGTATGACTAAGCTCAAGGTTTTTGCTAGGCTCCTACTGCAAGATAGACTAAACACTAAGAATATGCTGACAAGAAGACATCGGTGCATTGAACATGATACACTTTGTGAGCTTTGTTCAAGCAACTCCGAAGAAACTTGGCATATGTTCTTTACATGTTCATTCAGTGTTATTTGTTGGCAAATACTGGGCATTTATTGGAACACCTCACTGGACACTATGAACATGATTGTTCATACACAACAGTCTTTTCATGCTTATTTTTTTTATTGAAATCATTATCATTGCTTCTTGGCACATTTGGAAGCAACGAAACGGCAAATTTTTTAAAACACATTGATCCATCTTTGGGGAGGTGGATGAGTAGTTTTATGCATGAGGTCACTTAGCATTTGTTCAGAGTGAAGGCTGAGCTTCGATTTGTTATTATTAGCTGGCTAGAATCTTTATAACTTTTTTTGTTATACCTTGTAATTTTTTATTCTCAATACAGTACCGTACGAGGCTGTCCTACAGTTTTACCGTAGAAAGACAAAGAAGCTAGCGTGCCACGGACGGGATGGACAGCACATCAACTTCGCCTAGTACTTGAAAAGTCCCTAAAAATTTCAAAATTTTTGAGCCTTTTCCCTGAATTTTTGAGTGTTTTCGGAAACTTTCCTTTTTGGGAAAGTCTTCCCCGTTTCCGCTTTCCCTTTTCGGCAGGGCGCTTCTCCTCTCCGTTGGCGCCCCGTCTTTTTCCGCCTTCGCTTCGCCCCAGCGCCCCGCGCCCTTCCCTCGCGCGCTGGCGCCTTCCTCCCTTCCCCGCTTTCTCCTCGCGCGCACGCCTGCGACCGCGCCCGCGGTGGAACCGCCTCAGCACCGCCTCCGCCGCGCTGTCCCGACCGCCGCAGAGTCTCCGCGCCACGCGTCGCCCCTTCTCTGCGCCCGTCCCCACCTGGCAGTCGCCGCGCCTTCTTCTCCCGCGCGCGGACGCCATCGCCCGTGACCGGAGCTCGCCTGCTCCCATCTCCTGTCGCATCGCCTTTAAGCCGCCGCAGGGCCTGGCGTCACCCCCCCTGCGCGGAGAGACTCCCCAACCACTCCCCTGTCCACTCCCTTGACCCCGGCGCCATTGCCGCTTTCCCCCTCCCTCGGATTCCCTCGCTCCGCCCGGGGCATAAAAGCCCCATCCCCTGCCCCCTCGCTTCCCTTGCTCCTCAAGCCTCCCCGATACCCCCATTCGCTCCTCACTACTCCCGTGCACCTCCCAGAGCAGCCGATTGGAGCCCCGTTGCCCGAGGCTCCGCCGCCGTCTCCCCTTGCGCCGGCGACTCCCTGGAGTCGATCTCCTACTCCCCTCCCTCATTCTCCAATTACTCGCACCCCGAGCTTCCCCTCAGCTCACTGACCCTCCTCATGCTCTCCCCTGGACAGGAGGACCTTCGAGGAGCCTTGACGCCGACGACCTCCGCCGCCCCAGCCGTGCTCCCGTGGCCAGCCCTCCTCGAAGCTCCCCAGCTCACGCCGCCACCGCCAGTGTAATCCCCTCACTCCCCAGATGGTGAAACCACCCCGTTTAGCCCCTCTCGCCGCCGGTGACCCTCCTCACCGCGAAATACCCGAGCCACTCCCTTCTCCCTCCCGCCGTCTCCATTGATCTCCTTCTCCTCCCAAGCCCCAAAATGGTCTCCCCACGTCGAGCCCGACACAGTGGTGTCCTCGCCGTCGGGAGCCACTGCGGCCATCAGAGAGCGAAGGCGCCGCCGTCCCCCTCCCTCTGCTGCGCGCGCGCGGCTGGAGGTAGACGACGACGACGTGGCCGCTCCCCAGCCGTCCATCTCCCCGTTGCCGTCTAACTCGGAGCGTCGGATGGCCGTCCCTCCTCGACCGTCCGATCTTCATAAACTCCCCGCCTCTCCTCTGTCGGATCCCCCACCGTACCGCTTCGCCCGTCTCATCTCAGCCGCTCGCGTCGATCGTTGCCGTCTCGCCTGGACCGTTCGATCGCCGCGCCGCTCCATTCGTTCGCCCGTTCCCTCGCCATCTCCCCCGTCCGCCAGCTCCACGCGTCGTGCATCCAGACAGCGTGGGTGCGTGCGAGCGTGGGCCGCTTTCCCGGCCCGTTTTGTCGCCCGAGCGCGCGCGCGCTCGCGGGCCGCGCGTCGTTCGCGGGCCTCGCCGGCCGTTCGGCCGCTTGGGCTGCACAACGCTGGGCTGCGCTGTGGCTTTGGGCCGGCCTAGCACTGTTCACTAGATTTTGCAGTGATTTACTAATTTCCAGAAATCAGAAAAATCTAAATAAATCCTAGAAAAACACAGAAAATCCCAAAAATTCCCAAATTTCACCACTTTGCTCCAAATATTATTCCAGACCCTCTGGTGAACTCCTTTTCCACAGATCCTCCCCAGATAAATTCCTAAAAATCCATTTGGAGTGTTTATGCATTTTACTCCTTTTTGATTAGTTTATCTTTCCTCGCTTGATTAGGCTCAAGCTGGATTTAATTATTTTATGTGTTTGCGCTAGTGTCGGAGATTCCCGGAAGCTCAAGTGCAGCCGCAGGATCCAGGAACTTCTACGTTCGAGCTAGTCGAGATCATCCAAATCAACGGCAAGTCCCAAATCCTTTGATCATGTTGTATCCCATAATGTTTAAATATGTTAATATGTTATTTGCATTGAGCTAGTTCTGAAATATTAGTTCGAAAATAAAATAAAATGTTTAGAATGACTTATTATGTAGTTAATCCTACCACCGCTAAATGCCATGTTTAATTTGTAGCCATGCCATTGAAACCCTAGAATTAATTATCTGTTAACCTAGATAAACGTAGGATATTATTATCATGCAAAGTCTTACACTAATAAGGTTGTGGCTGTGGGCCAATAGAATTAGAAAACCCGACTCTAAGGTAGGGTGGTATGGGACACCGTATCTTAGAGCGGAGAGTGCCGGCGTGCACAAGGTAGGGTAAGGGGGAGTGGAAACCGCAAGGCGGTCCTCGCCAATCTTTTACCCTAGGTTTGGAGTAGGGTAAGGGTGAGTGGGAAATCGCGAGACGGTCTACGCCCACCGCTTACCTCAGGTTGGGTCGCGGGCCTGGCGAGGTTACGGACCCTGTGAAAATATAAGGACTGAAACCCTTACGCTGAGCAAATGTCACAGTAATCGCTCAACCACAGGAGTTGACTTGTCAACACTTGTCTAGTAGCTGCTCAACTCGATTGAAACTCTACAGGAGGTTTAGCAGTGAGGTTAGGTGAGCCGCGCTATGGGTGCCTAACAACGGTAGAGTTCACTCGAAGCGGACACTGTTTTCTCTTGTGTGGGTGTGCGTGTGTGTGTGTGTGTGTGGGATCCAGACCCGAGTGAATTCTACCGGGTAGAGCCTATATAAAGAGTTGAGCAGTGAAACGACCTGGCTTTCTTAACTCTGTCGCGGGAGTTAAGGGATCGTGTGGGTAAAGCTGAGCAAACTCTGCAGAGTCAAATAAATGGTATTCGAATACGCCGTGCTCCCGGTTATTGGAGCTGTGTCACTTGGGTGATTCCAGCAGCAAAGCTTAAGTAGTTTTGTACATGTTTGAACTTGACTAGTTGGTTAAAGAATTCTTTGTGAAAACCCCTGAGTTCTTGAGAAATAGTTTTGGGTCCCTTTTATAAAATGTTTGCAAATAAAACTGCATCCATTCAAATTAATAAACCAAGTATACTCCCTTCCTTTGATGTTCCGTGCATGTAATAAGTTAGGGTCCCTTTGGGACTTGCTGAGCCGGTTGATTGGCTCATGGCTTGCTTTTGCCCTTCTTTAGAGGATCAGGACGAAGGTGAAGGTCTCCCCGTTGAGGAAGCCCCGGAAGATCTCTTCTTCGACGAGGACCCGTGGCTTTAGGTCTTGGCCGCGCTCGAGCGGATTCTGGAGTTTTTGTGATGTAAGTATACTTTGGGCTGGCACGCCCCGCTGTTGAAAAATGGATGTTAATCCGTATGTGAAATATATGCTGGACTTTTGTCGTAAGCATGCAATGGTATACTCTTGCGCGACATTCCATAACTGTTCATGCGTGAATAGTTGCGGAGTGCCGTGTCCGTACGCGCCCCTGGAAACGGGGGCGTTACAGTACTCCGTAGGAAATGGAGCAAAACCCCTAGCTCGTGCAGCTATTCTGTAAGAAATGAGAGCTTAACTTTCTTTTGTGTTTTTCACGGTCAAGTCCTCCGTTCATTACCGTAGAACCGACAACAACGACTAGAGAAGATGAATGGAAGCCTACGTAAATATAACTTTCTTCAAGATCTTTTTCCACGGAGAACAAGTCTCTTCAATTCAATAGTGATTTAAAGTTATATCTAGATGTAAATGTCACAGCGTAGAAATCTCCAAGAAATTTCAGAGATAAATCAAGTCAAACAAAGTTTTATGTGCCCGGACAGTCTGACATACAATTAAGGGGTGGTCTGACCTCTCCTTTAGCAAAAAGAAAAGAAAAGAAAAGAAAATTAGCACGGTTTTAAATAAAAAATTGACGTAACTTTTAATCCATAACTCCAAACTACTTGAAACTTTGCACACACCTAGATTATGATATTATAAACCTAACCTAACAAGAAATTAAGAAAAGATTTCCAAAGTTTTGATATTTTTAATTCCGAAAGCAAGCTGCACCAAAACCAGGACAAATACGAAAACAATGATCGAGAGTAATTTTTTAGAGTAATCAAGCCACGATGGCTAAGGATGGTTTTTCACACGTCATAGCATTTCAAATCATAGCAAGAGCCAATCCAAATGCTCTCAATATCAAAACCTCCAAAATCACACTTTCTTGAGTAAAAAACTAGGCAGATGCAAGAATTTGCATAGAATGTGCCTAGATAGATGTGATTAGTCTTCAAGAGATATCCCCATCAGTTACAAGTCCTTGGCACAAAGCAAGATCAAGAGAGAGAAGAAAATACAAAAAAACCAAGTCAAATAAAGATTTCAACACTTGAACAAAGAGGAGGAAAACTTGGACAACTTTTGGATATATATTGATACTTAGAGAAGAATGTTTATAGTCACTCCCTAGCCACTTATAAAGGCTAAGGATGACAAGAAGCTCAAGCACAAGAGTCATACTCTATTTCTCAAAAATTCTCTTCAAGAACCCTAATCTCCAAGAACCATAACTCTTATCTACTTTGGTTTCCCCAAAGCTTGATCCCTAAACCACCTCTACCTCTTCTTTTATAGTGGTGGTCAAGCCAACCACTCCCAAGAAACCCTAAAACCTAAATACAAAGTGGATTCCATTCACTAACGCACAGGCAAATCCAATAACCCAACAAATAACAAGTTTTTCACTCACACACGTATGTTTCTCAAAGCACTTACAAGACTTAACATGCTAAACCATTAGCGACTTAACCTGCTAAACTATTAGCGATTGATCCACTTAGCTATACCAGGTCATCTTGACCTAAACCACTTCTCCTTTGCACCTCTTTGAGCCACGGTTTCATCCAAGGCTCAACCTGGTATTTTAGTAAACTCCCTAAATACCCCAATGAAGCTTTCGGGCATATTCGCTTAATTCCATCTTCATCTTCACAACAAAACATCTCTACATGCTTCGACATATAGCATGTGGCGTCCAATGACATACCATGAAGTCTTCACGCATCCATTCTCCCTGGGATCATTTCTACTTGCACCTGCCTAAGTCATTTAACACACTACATGCACCATTTATCCCTTCACGATCCTTATCTTTTATGTACTTCCCGTTTGAGCCACGTAGTGTCACCTGGACTTACCCGACCTCACAGACCTCAACTCTTCCACCTAGTCTCGGTCACTTGCCGTTGACCACTAACGTTCTCCAAGCCACTTACATATCCAAAGACCAAGCAACCATTTTGAGCACAAGTTCTATGCAGTTGACTCATGTTAGTCAAAATAATGTACCATGCAACACAACACAACCAACCAATGGCTCCCATGCCACGCACACTCTCAAACTACTCAAGACACCTCTCGCTGTTCTCTAGTCACAACAGCCGATCTAATCACACTTCCTATGGCGATCAGACTGCCCACCGGTCAGACCGCCAACCATTGAACTTCCTTGGTAATAGGACACTAGTGTAACCACATCTTTAATGCCGATCACAATGCCCAACTCAACTCTGATCCAAACGCCAACCACAGCCGTCTGCCACATATGTCTAACTCTAAAACACACTCTCTACTAAAAAACAACCGGCTACCATAATTTGATCACACCGTAACCACGACCGCATCCTATGTGCCAGTCAGACCACTCGTACCTAAGCCAACAACTCTGGTCTGACCGCTCACTCAACGCCGGTACTACCGCCAGTTAGTACGGCCATACAAAAGCCAGGTATGACCACTTGAGCTCAACTCCAACTCGACTCAAAGCATCTCTCTGGATTATTGCTATCTAGATTATCGCTACCACCATCTAGGAGTTGCTTATACCGCGCCGTGGTAGTACCACCGCTCTAACACCGGCATAGATTCTGAAGATTTCAACACATCCGGTACCACTGCCGTTGTTAGGCCGGTTAGACCGCTACCGACCGGTTAGACCATGACTCCCAAACCAGTCTGACAATCGCCTTTAGTGCACCGAAAAAGTCCAACTTAAAATTACAACGGTTGAACCGATAAGCTCATGGTCTAATCAATCCCGCACACCGATTACACTGATTGCACCGACAGCAAACTACATGGTAACTTTCACGTGGTCTCACGGTTATCTTGCTGGAGAATCCCGCGTTAACGTGCAGGTAATTTTTCCGTCCTCAAGACAGTGATGCAGCTGGAAGACGTACGTGATAGGTTAATATCGGTCATCCGGAAGAGGTTGCCGAATACACGAACACCGTCGAGTAATCACCACTGACAATTAATTAATGAATTTGACGGTTTTGTCTATCCTTATTGTCAAATCAGTGAGGTGATAAAATAAATTCCAGCTCTATTATCAAAACATGCATATATATTAGACAACATTATTTACTTATATGATTTGTAGAATTATTTGGAATATAGAGATTTCACTGAAAATTCGCAGAACTATATGGACAACCTCACTAAGCTAGTGTCTTCACAGATGTCATGATACCGCCCGTGACACTGTAACCGCGTTGCATGCTCCACTACAACCCACATCAAAATTAGTTTGGTATAATTTGTCAGTGCATGGTTGTTGCTAAGTGTCGTAATGTGGGATTTTATGGCGCTACCAGAGAGGTGAATTATTACCTTCGCTTTTTGATACCTAAAAAACAAATCTTAAATAAAAAATAATCTAAATTACCAAATATAGATTTCGACCGCAAACCGTTCGACCACTCGCTACGATCGCTTTCGCACGTAGTCGAAATCCCCCTCCGCTTGAAAAGTTTCAACCGCTTGAACGCTTCGTCACTCGAACGTTTCGACCACTCGAACGAGTACAAACCGAAGACAACACTGTGCTCGTAACACGCCGGATCATGGTACGTTAGCACACCGCCAAGAACACAGAAAAACAAAGCTCAGGAAAACACGCCACTGATGAACTTTTCTTGGAATAGATCTGATCTATTATTTATGTATCATATTTGTGGCTACAGAATGCCCTCAGGGGCACCCCTAAAAATTCTCGTACAAAAAGCCTCACAAAGTCATGGCTAAAACCCTTAGCTTACCTCTGCTTTTATATGTTAGAGCCCTAAACCGTGTTCGACTCAAACATGAACACAGAATCTTGTCTCTACCTCAAATCAAGTGTAACATCCCAATTTTTGCTTTATTTGGAAGAAATAATTTTAAATTAATTATCTCAATTTATTTGGATTTTTCAGAATATAAAGTTCTGTTTAAAAATAAAAATTTAATATCAAAATAGGTTGGAAATATTTTTCATATGTTCAAAATATTATCAGTGAATTATGTGAATTTTTCTGCAATTTTTGGAATTTATTTGGTATTTTTCTGACTATTTTAAAGCCTCCTACTGATTTCTGAAATATATAAAAAAATTTTAATATCAAAACCCTTCCTCGGGCTGACACTTGTCAGCCATCCATCCGTCCATCTCCGCCCGGATCGATCCCCGCCGTCCGCGCCATCCCGCCTTCCCTCCCTCTCCGTGCGCCACGTGTCGTACATCCGCCGGCTTCCCCGCAGCTAATCCTCAAAGGGATTACCTACCCTTATTGGGTAGGCAGTGCCTCCCCGCCCGACTGGTTTACACCGCCGCTCTATTCCCTCCCCGCTCCCTCGGCGCGCGTTCGAGCCCCGCTCCGCGCGCGAGGTTGAGTTTCTTTTTGTTTTTGCGCTGACAAGCGGGCCCCACCCGTCAGAGACCGTCGGTCAGAGTAGGTCACTGCCAGTGGGTCCCACCTGTCAGGCCTTCGTCCCCGCGCGACCGTTCCTTCTCTCGCGCATCGCCGCCATTATCGCGCCGCCGCCGAGCTCGCATTTCGCCTCCTCGGCCGTTACTTCTTCGCCTTTAATGAACCGGGAGCGTCCGCTCGTCGCCGCCGTTAACTGCGCCCGTTTTCACCCGAGGAGACGCCCGTTTCCGCCGCGAAGCGTCGGTAACCGTCGCATTTACGCCGGCGAGGTTCGCGCGGGCGTTTCCATCTCCGCCGTGTATAAAACGAGCCCCGGCCACCACTCTCACCCCTTCGCTCTCTCCCTCTCTCTTCCTCTCTCGCGTGCGTGTCGTCGCCGTTCAAACCGTCGCCGCCGTGGGATTTGGTCGCCGCCAGTGAGTCCTCCGCCGCGCCCTCTGTTTCGCGCCGCCCCTCGGTCCGCGCGCCAGGGAGACGCTCCCGCACGCCCGCTTCCTCGGTCGCGCCGCCCGCGTCCGCGCTCGCCCGCGCGCGCTCGCGTCCGCGACGCCTCGTGCGACGCACCTGGACACGCGTCGTCGATCGCCCGGACTCCCGCCTTCGCACCGCGCCATCTCCACCGTTATTTCCTCGATGGCTCAGATGCGCCTACGCGTCCTCATCTCGGCCGTCCACGTCCGCACCGCCTCGGCCCCGTCGCCCGCGTCGCGCCACGCGGCATCCATCCACCGGACGCCCGCGTCTCCGCCGCCTCATCACCGCCGCTCATCTGGATCTGAGCCAACGCTCGGGATCGAGCCACGCGTTCGAAATCCCAGCCGTCCGATCCACCTCCGCCGACAGCCGCGCACCCGCCGCGTCAGCTCCGCCACCTCAGCCTCCACGTCAGTCCTATCCGACGTGTCAAGCCACGTGGCAGACACGTGTTTGCCACGTCAGCGCCACGTCAGCCGAAACCCTTCGCCCCATGCCACGTCAGCACTGCCACGTCAGCATGCCACGTGTCACTCTCGGTCTGCCACGTCAGCAACTGTAGTTGTCCGTGGACGCGGTCCACCGTAGACCGGGCCCACACGTCGGCTTCTGTATTTTTATTTATTTTTAATTAATTCCCTTGC
The DNA here is from genome assembly GCA_017311315.1 of Dendrocalamus latiflorus. Taxonomy (NCBI): domain Eukaryota; kingdom Viridiplantae; phylum Streptophyta; class Magnoliopsida; order Poales; family Poaceae; genus Dendrocalamus; species Dendrocalamus latiflorus. Next base: position 23,900,105 of record CM029620.1, read on the forward strand.
TGATGTCATAATTAGAATTTACTTTTGTAAAATAATTCCAAGAAAATCCGTACTGACGTCATAATTCATTTTCAGTTAAAAGATAATTCTAGAAATTATTTTTTTTCCATTTTGTCTGATTTCAAACTTCCAACAGCCATAACTTGCTCATTTTAAATCCAAATTGATCCATTCAAATTTCTAAATTCATCTAAAATTTTAATCTTTCAATTGGTATATTTAGTTTCAATTTTTGAATTTTTATTTTATTTATTTGGATTTCTTGATTTACGTGTAGAGACCGATTTGTCCGAGGAACTTCAAGAGCAAGCCCCGGAAAATTTCAACTCAGCACAGGAAGGCAAGTCTCCTTTGATCATTTTGATCCTATGTTTTGCAAGTTTTCTTTGATCAACTTGCTCAAATGATTTATAAAATGATTAGGTAGTTATTTTAAATTATTGCATGCTTATGTTATATCAAGTGATAATTTGATTTAGAAAATTTAGTTAAATATCCAATTTGTTATACCTTCCATTGAAAATTGTTTACCTTGTACCATTGTCAACTTAGGATATCCCTTTGACTCAATAATGAGTTAGTATTACATCTGTTGAATTTTTAAATACTAGCAAATGCTTAGCGTAGCAAATCAATGTAATAATGCTCAAATGAGTAGCATGTTTGCTAAATATTTTGATGAATGATTTGTTTGAACATTGGTAATGGATGTTACCATTGTTAAATGATTTGTTTGAAAAGTGGTAATGGATGTTACCACTGTTAATTTAAAAGTAAAAATGAATTTTAAAGGGAAAAGTTGACAAGGGTGGATGGAAGGTTTGGCTGGTGCAGTTAGCACGAGAATTTTTTGGAATTGTGAATGAACCACCCTGGTCGTTTAAGGACCGACGCTTGTGTTTGTCCAAACTGAGCAAAACAGTGCAACCACAAGTCTATATGGGTACGACCTAGCTAACTAACCTATAAAGGTGTAGTTTAGATATCACCAGTGGTGTATTGAGTGCCAGGGTGTACTGGTTACTCATAGTGAGGGACAGGGTTTACTGTACTCATACGGCGCAAGAGGGGGCTCCGACTCGTGGATTCGAGTTGTGGTGAAACCTTAGCGGGTGGTATCTAGCTATACTGGAGTAGGTGAAAGGCTTTGTGATATTTTATCTGGGTCTCATGCCAAAGGAAGCATGTTGACTATTAAGATAATTTATCTCTTGTGGGTAAAGTGTACAAACTCTGCAGAGTAAAACTATTCGAATAGCCGTGCCCACGGTCAAGGGCGGGCAAGGAATGCATTCACATGGTAGAAGTTTGATTTTGATTTCAAAATAAAATGGTTTGTCAAACTCGGGAGTGGTGTAACTCTCGTGATTTAAATCTGGTGGTGTAACCAGATCAGGTGGCTTAACCTGAGTTTTGAAAGTTGGCAGATAGCCTAAGATTTTAGTGTTGGTGGTTTAACCTTCACTAAGTTATTTATCTAAATTCATTTATGAAAAACAAGATGTTTATCAAATGGCCTTTGAAGTAATTATGTAGATTTGAAATAAAATGCTGATTTTTGCAAAAGAACCATATAGCCTTCCTTTGTGAAGCCTTGCATCTATGCATCTTTCCCAAGACTTGCGGAGTACATTCATGTACTCACGTGCTACACTTCAAATTAACTCTCAGAGGAGATCGAAGCTCAAGAGGTGGACTACGACTACTTCGTGGATGGATTCGTCGAAGGCTTTCCGGAGAACTAGGTTGCGTTTCCCCAGTCAATTGCCTGTGGCGTATTGATGGGTCTTGCTTTAGTTTCTTTTTGCTTCCGCTGTAATTTTCTTTTTGGTGTGAGGTCTTAAAACCTCATTTGTAATAAAGACTTCGAGGTCTGTAATCTCGATTATGATAATAAAGCGTTGTTGGCAATGTATCATCTTTTCTGTTTGAACTGTGTGTACTAGCGTTGATCTGGGACTAGTACTGTAATGCACAGGGAGTCCAGGAGTTTCTACTCCGGGGTCTCACAGAAGTGGTATCAGAGCCAATTTGACTGTAGGGCGTAACCTAGTTAGAATGGTCGTTATTAGAAAAGCTTCAAATTTTATTTTATAAAATAAAAATTTAATAATGTGCTTTTCTCATCTTTTCTCTTCTTTCTATCCTTACCTTCTTCAGGATATTCTATCTTATCTATCTGTTTACTCACTTTTAAGAATGATAATTGTATCCACTTTCCTTTATAATTTCTATAGACGGGTTAGAGAGATCAAGTCTGAGAAGCAACCAGAGGACCGTGTCGTCATGAAGATTTGAAGAGTAGTTCTTTAGTTCATAATACCCAAGTAAATTCATACGATTTTAGAACGCTTATACATATTGCTTGTTGGTGCTAGATGGACTGTACCAAATCTTTGTGTACTTGTAGTACAGCCATCTTTAAAAACTATTTTTATTTTTGAGCTAAGTTTCTTCTGGTTGGAGTTTGCTTATCTCTTGTGTGTTGGTTTGGGATGTTATTTAGTTGTTCCCCGACCTCTTATCTAAGCTACTTCCCTCTTACCTTGTGCTAACCCTAGTTACTGCTTCAGATGGTGTAAGTTCCAATTCTTCCATTGTAGTCCAAGCTTGGAAAATATTTGAGAACCAAGAAAATATGGAAGATCATAACATTTACGGAAAGTACTCTTATCAGGAAAGTCATCCTAATTCTTAGATGTCAAGTTAGGTAATTTGAAGGATTGTTGCTAGTGTGATATATTTGGATTTAGAATTGACAAGATTGGATAATTCTTGGGTGATTCGAAAGTAATAAATGTATATTTGCAGATACCAATGGATTATGAATAAATATGAAAGTTGTAACACTTGTGGATTGAATAGATCTTAGAAATGATCACATTATTGAACTTGGTGGAACTAATTAGATCATGAGAAGTATCCAAACTTGGTGCCTTGGATTTATTATCTTGGATTGAAAGGAGTAATTGGATGTAAAACAAGATTTTAGTTGAAGGATTTATTTGTGATCATTGGAGAATTAATATTAAGAATTTGATATAGTAAAGGTGGAAATTAAAAGATTGGATTATCATAAACAATTTATGACATCAATTTTGTCTGATTTGGTTGAATCATGAAGAGCGGATAAATTTTGTGGAATTAATTGATTATCATAGTTTGGTGGACCTATTGATGATGAGTGGATACCAGTGCAATTCTGGAAGATAATACACTTAGATATCTGGTGGATTACTCTTGTCATTGCAAAGGGGATATTGATTTGAAACTCGTGGATTTATCAGATCGTTGAAAGATAACTGGATTTTAATTTATGAGATTGAATATATCATTTAAGGATGATCGAAGGCTTAAGTTTGGTGGATTTAAGTCAAATATGGAAGATAGATTGTTCGATAAGAATTAATTGTGGTACTCAGATTCACTCAAATTTGGTGGAACCAAAATGATGATTTTCGAGAAGTTGATTTTGGTGGATTAATCTTATCATCGAAAAGTGGGTTCTGATATGTTGATTTGAAATTTGTGGATTTCTCATATCATTGTTAGATAATTGGATTTTAATTTATGAATTGACTAAATCATTTAATGATGTTCAAATGGTTAAGCTGGAGGATTTAAATTAATTATGGGAGATAGATTAGAACTAATTGAGATACTTCGATTCATTCAAATTTGGTGGAATGAAAATGATGATTATGAATAGACTGATGTTGGTGGATTACCAGATATTGAATTATTGATTGATTGATCTCAAAATTGATTGATGATTACTAAAAGGTGGGATTTATTTTATGTTATCTGATGGGAGTTATGAATCTATTGGATTAGACAAGGATCATAAAGTATTGGTGGAAATCACAGATTACAACATCATTGGATTCTTATTAGAAGAACTCTATGGTTTGCCGTCAAATTCGAATAAGTATAGACAATAAAATTTTATGGGATTATTTGTGGAAACCAATGTGAGATCAACGAGGTGCATTGGTGGTATATGATTCTGCAATGAAGCACCTTTGAAAAGATGAAATAATTATGTCTTTTGTCGGATGAACACTAGAAGTTAAGCCCTTTTGGTGGAATACTGAATTAATCGATATGATAAGGGCAATTGAAGTTAACCTAGAGCTTGCAGGCGACTAAAGATGTACCAATCCGATTTGTTGTTGTCTTCCATATTTCTCAGTTAAAGGAATACCTCAGAGCATTGAACAACAAGATAGAATCATGAAGGAAGCTGAACGCCACGCAAGAAGCATGACCATAAAGTTCCACAAAGTACAATAGTGCAACCATAATTATAAATGGAGTAAAGTTCCTAGCGAACCTTATTATAATAGACTCCGATGGCATAGATATAATACTTGGTATGGATTGGTTGATCAAGTATAAAGGACAGATAGATTGTGCCAATCGTGCCATTAGTCTTACCAATTCTGACGGAATTCAGATAAGACATGAGGCAGTTATGCGCTCAAAGAAGAACATTATGTTAACCAACTTAAAAGGGAAAAAGTTGGAGGATGTGTCGGTAGCTTGCGAATACCCTGATGTTTTCCCTGAGGATTTGCCAGGATTGCCACCAGATCGAGAGATTGAATTTGTTATAAATCTGGTACCTGGTACAACCCCAATATCAAAAAGACCTTATCGGATGTCAGCTGATGATTTAGCTGAAGTCAAGAGGCAGATTCAAGAATTACAAGAGAAAAATTTCATTAGACCAAGTTCTTCACCTTGGGGAGCCCCAGTACTTTTGGTAAACAAGAAGGATGGTAGTCAGCGTATGTGCGTGGACTATAGAGCTTTAAATGAAGTAACTATAAAGAATAAGTATCCCTTACCCCGGATTGACGATTTGTTCGATCAACTCAAAGGATCAAGTGTCTTCTCCAAGATTGATCTTCGGTCAGGATATCACCAGTTGAAGATTAGACCAGAAGATATACCAAAGACAGCCTTCGCCACAAGATATGGACTATATGAGTATACGGTGATGTCTTTCGGTCTGACAAATGCCCCGGCATACTTCATGAATTTGATGAATAAAGTATTTATGGATTATTTAGATAAGTTTGTTGTTGTCTTTATAGATGACATTCTTATCTATTCGAAAAACGATAAAGAACATGAGGATCATCTAAGGATAGTGTTGCAAAGACTCCGTGAACACCAGTTATATGCCAAGTTTAGCAAGTGTGCGTTTTGGTTAAAGGAAATTGAGTTTTTGGGACACGTAATTTCAGCAGAAGGAGTATCTGTAGATCCTGGAAAAGTTAAGGATGTATTAAATTGGACTCCACCCAAGACAGTAACCGAGATCAGAAGTTTTCTGGGATTAGCTGGTTACTATCGTCGATTCATTGAAGGCTTTTCCAAGATTGCCAGACCTTTAACCCAGCTGTTAAAGAAAGAGAGGAAATTTGAGTGGAGTAAATCCTGTGAGGATAGTTTTCAAGAGTTAAAGAAGAGGTTAACTTCAGCACCAGTTCTGCGGTTACCGGATATTAGAAAAGATTTTGAAGTTTATTGTGACGCATCAAAACAAGGTCTTGGATGTGTACTAATGCAAGAAGGAAAGGTTGTTGCTTATGCATCAAGGCAGTTAAGGCCACATGAGGAGAATTACCCCACTCATGATTTAGAGCTAGCTGCTGTAGTGCATGCTCTAAAGTTGTGGAGGCATTATCTAATCAGTAATCGGTGTGAAATATATACGGATCATAAAAGTCTAAAGTATATATTCACTCAACCCGATCTTAATCTGAGACAAAGAAGATGGCTTGAACTGATAAAGGATTATGATGTGGGAATACATTATCATCCAGGAAAGGCCAATGTAGTGGCAGATGCTTTAAGTCGGAAGATCCATGTTAGCAATATGTTGATTCAAGACAGTCATTCAACTCTTCGTGAAGAATTTCAGCGTCTCAATTTGGGAGTGATAAAGGAAGGAATTCTGTCTATATTAAAGGTCCAACCCACTTTAGAAGATCAGATCAAGGCAGCTCAGAAAGAAGATGAGTATGTTAAAGAAATAAAAGATAACATGAAGAAAGGCAAAGCACCTGGATTCTCAGAAGATGAAGAAGGAATTCTTTGGTTTGGAAAAAGGATTTTAGTACCGGAGAGAAAGGAAATAAAAGATTTAATTCTAAAGGAAGCTCATGAATCAGGATATTCCATTCATCCCGGAAGTACAAAGATGTATCAAGATCTAAAAGAAAGTTACTGGTGGACCAGTATGAAACGAGAAATTGCGGAATATGTAGCTTTATGTGATATATGTCAAAGGGTTAAAGCAGAGCACCAACGACCTGCCGGTCTTTTGCAACCTCTGCAGATACCTGAATGGAAATGGGAGGAAATCGGAATGGATTTCATAACAGGACTACCAAGAACCAAGTCAGGGTATGATTCAATCTGGGTTATAGTGGATCGCTTAACAAAGGTTGCACATTTCATACCTGTAAAGACTACCTATTCAGGAGATAGGTTGGCAGAGCTCTATATGTCAAGAATTGTATGTCTGCATGGAGTTCCAAAGAAGATCGTATCGGATAGAGGAACGCAATTTACCTCGAGATTTTGGCAGAAACTTCATGAAGTTTTGGGCACCAATTTAAATTTCAGTACTGCTTATCATCCTCAAACAGATGGCCAGACTGAACGAGTGAATCAGATATTGGAAGATATGCTAAGAGCGTGTGCTTTAGCCAATAAAGTCAGTTGGGATCAAAGTTTACCCTACGCGGAATTTTCCTATAATAACAGTTATCAGTCTAGTCTGAAGATGTCTCCGTTTGAAGCCTTGTATGGTAGGAAATGCAGAACACCATTATATTGGTCAGAGACTGGAGAAAGTCAAGTATTCGGACCTGATGTCTTGAAGCTAGCCGAAGAGCAAGTTCGATTAATACGAGACCGATTGAAAATAGCACAGACCAGACAAAAGAGTTATGCAGATAATCGTCGCAGAATGTTGGAATTCGCACCAGGGGATCATGTGTATTTGAAGGTGTCACCTTTAAAAGGGATGCGACGTTTCAAGGTCAGTGGAAAGCTTGCTCCAAGATATATCGGACCATTTCTAGTTATAGCCAGAAGAGGTGAAGTTGCATATCAGTTAGAGCTTCCTCCTCAGTTGTCAGATGTACATGATGTATTTCATGTATCACAGTTGAAGAAGTGCTTAAGAGTACCAGAGGAGTTAATACCTTTAGAAGGGGTGGATTTAAAAGAAGACTTGACGTATTCAGAATTTCCTGTTAAGATTTTAGAAGAAGCAGAGCGCTGTACAAGAAACAGGACTATCAAATTTTGCAAAGTGCAGTGGAATAATCATCCAGAATCGGAAGCAACCTGGGAGCGTGAAGAGGATCTTCGAGCAGAGTTCCCTGATCTATTTTTCAGTCCTTCCGAATCTCGGGGTCGAGATTCCTTCTAAGGGGGGTAGGTTTGTAACATCCCAATTTTTGCTTTATTTGGAAGAAATAATTTTAAATTAATTATCTCAATTTATTTGGATTTTTCAGAATATAAAGTTCTGTTTAAAAATAAAAATTTAATATCAAAATAGGTTGGAAATATTTTTCATATGTTCAAAATATTATCAGTGAATTATGTGAATTTTTCTGCAATTTTTGGAATTTATTTGGTATTTTTCTGACTATTTTAAAGCCTCCTACTGATTTCTGAAATATATAAAAAAATTTTAATATCAAAACCCTTCCTCGGGCTGACACTTGTCAGCCATCCATCCGTCCATCTCCGCCCGGATCGATCCCCGCCGTCCGCGCCATCCCGCCTTCCCTCCCTCTCCGTGCGCCACGTGTCGTACATCCGCCGGCTTCCCCGCAGCTAATCCTCAAAGGGATTACCTACCCTTATTGGGTAGGCAGTGCCTCCCCGCCCGACTGGTTTACACCGCCGCTCTATTCCCTCCCCGCTCCCTCGGCGCGCGTTCGAGCCCCGCTCCGCGCGCGAGGTTGAGTTTCTTTTTGTTTTTGCGCTGACAAGCGGGCCCCACCCGTCAGAGACCGTCGGTCAGAGTAGGTCACTGCCAGTGGGTCCCACCTGTCAGGCCTTCGTCCCCGCGCGACCGTTCCTTCTCTCGCGCATCGCCGCCATTATCGCGCCGCCGCCGAGCTCGCATTTCGCCTCCTCGGCCGTTACTTCTTCGCCTTTAATGAACCGGGAGCGTCCGCTCGTCGCCGCCGTTAACTGCGCCCGTTTTCACCCGAGGAGACGCCCGTTTCCGCCGCGAAGCGTCGGTAACCGTCGCATTTACGCCGGCGAGGTTCGCGCGGGCGTTTCCATCTCCGCCGTGTATAAAACGAGCCCCGGCCACCACTCTCACCCCTTCGCTCTCTCCCTCTCTCTTCCTCTCTCGCGTGCGTGTCGTCGCCGTTCAAACCGTCGCCGCCGTGGGATTTGGTCGCCGCCGGTGAGTCCTCCGCCGCGCCCTCTGTTTCGCGCCGCCCCTCGGTCCGCGCGCCAGGGAGACGCTCCCGCACGCCCGCTTCCTCGGTCGCGCCGCCCGCGTCCGCGCTCGCCCGCGCGCGCTCGCGTCCGCGACGCCTCGTGCGACGCGCCTGGACACGCGCCGTCGATCGCCCGGACTCCCGCCTTCGCACCGCGCCATCTCCACCGTTATTTCCTCGATGGCTCAGATGCGCCTACGCGTCCTCATCTCGGCCGTCCACGTCCGCACCGCCTCGGCCCCGTCGCCCGCGTCGCGCCACGCGGCATCCATCCACCGGACGCCCGCGTCTCCGCCGCCTCATCACCGCCGCTCATCTGGATCTGAGCCAACGCTCGGGATCGAGCCACGCGTTCGAAATCCCAGCCGTCCGATCCACCTCCGCCGACAGCCGCGCACCCGCCGCGTCAGCTCCGCCACCTCAGCCTCCACGTCAGTCCTATCCGACGTGTCAAGCCACGTGGCAAACACGTGTTTGCCACGTCAGCGCCACGTCAGCCGAAACCCTTCGCCCCATGCCACGCCAGCACTGCCACGTCAGCATGCCACGTGTCACTCTCGGTCTGCCACGTCAGCAACTGTAGTTGTCCGTGGACGCGGTCCACCGTAGACCGGGCCCACACGTCGGCTTCTGTATTTTTATTTATTTTTAATTAATTCCCTTGCTGATGTCATAATTAGAATTTACTTTTGTAAAATAATTCCAAGAAAATCCGTACTGACGTCATAATTCATTTTCAGTTAAAAGATAATTCTAGAAATTATTTTTTTTTCCATTTTGTCTGATTTCAAACTTCCAACAGCCATAACTTGCTCATTTTAAATCCAAATTGATCCATTCAAATTTCTAAATTCATCTAAAATTCTAATCTTTCAATTGGTATATTTAGTTTCAATTTTTGAATTTTTATTTTATTTTATTTATTTGGATTTCTTGATTTACGTGTAGAGACCGATTTGTCCGAGGAACTTCAAGAGCAAGCCCCGGAAAATTTCAACTCAGCACAGGAAGGCAAGTCTCCTTTGATCATTTTGATCCTATGTTTTGCAAGTTTTCTTTGATCAACTTGCTCAAATGATTTATAAAATGATTAGGTAGTTATTTTAAATTATTGCATGCTTATGTTATATCAAGTGATAATTTGATTTAGAAAATTTAGTTAAATATCCAATTTGTTATACCTTCCATTGAAAATTGTTTACCTTGTACCATTGTCAACTTAGGATATCCCTTTGACTCAATAATGAGTTAGTATTACATCTGTTGAATTTTTAAATACTAGCAAATGCTTAGCGTAGCAAATCAATGTAATAATGCTCAAATGAGTAGCATGTTTGCTAAATGTTTTGATGAATGATTTGTTTGAACATTGGTAATGGATGTTACCATTGTTAAATGATTTGTTTGAAAAGTGGTAATGGATGTTACCACTGTTAATTTAAAAGTAAAAATGAATTTTAAAGGGAAAAGTTGACAAGGGTGGATGGAAGGTTTGGCTGGTGCAGTTAGCACGAGAATTTTTTGGAATTGTGAATGAACCACCCTGGTCGTTTAAGGACCGACGCTTGTGTTTGTCCAAACTGAGCAAAACAGTGCAACCACAAGTCTATATGGGTACGACCTAGCTAACTAACCTATAAAGGTGTAGTTTAGATATCACCAGTGGTGTATTGAGTGCCAGGGTGTACTGGTTACTCATAGTGAGGGACAGGGTTTACTGTACTCATACGGCGCAAGAGGGGGCTCCGACTCGTGGATTCGAGTTGTGGTGAAACCTTAGCGGGTGGTATCTAGCTATACTGGAGTAGGTGAAAGGCTTTGTGATATTTTATCTGGGTCTCATGCCAAAGGAAGCATGTTGACTATTAAGATAATTTATCTCTTGTGGGTAAAGTGTACAAACTCTGCAGAGTAAAACTATTCGAATAGCCGTGCCCACGGTCAAGGGCGGGCAAGGAATGCATTCACATGGTAGAAGTTTGATTTTGATTTCAAAATAAAATGGTTTGTCAAACTCGGGAGTGGTGTAACTCTCGTGATTTAAATCTGGTGGTGTAACCAGATCAGGTGGCTTAACCTGAGTTTTGAAAGTTGGCAGATAGCCTAAGATTTTAGTGTTGGTGGTTTAACCTTCACTAAGTTATTTATCTAAATTCATTTATGAAAAACAAGATGTTTATCAAATGGCCTTTGAAGTAATTATGTAGATTTGAAATAAAATGCTGATTTTTGCAAAAGAACCATATAGCCTTCCTTTGTGAAGCCTTGCATCTATGCATCTTTCCCAAGACTTGCGGAGTACATTCATGTACTCACGTGCTACACTTCAAATTAACTCTCAGAGGAGATCGAAGCTCAAGAGGTGGACTACGACTACTTCGTGGATGGATTCGTCGAAGGCTTTCCGGAGAACTAGGTTGCGTTTCCCCAGTCAATTGCCTGTGGCGTATTGATGGGTCTTGCTTTAGTTTCTTTTTGCTTCCGCTGTAATTTTCTTTTTGGTGTGAGGTCTTAAAACCTCATTTGTAATAAAGACTTCGAGGTCTGTAATCTCGATTATGATAATAAAGCGTTGTTGGCAATGTATCATCTTTTCTGTTTGAACTGTGTGTACTAGCGTTGATCTGGGACTAGTACTGTAATGCACAGGGAGTCCAGGAGTTTCTACTCCGGGGTCTCACATCAAGGGACCCGAAACCCTTCTTAACATGGATTTTAACCAAACTCTATCTCTTCCAAGTTATAGACTCCATTCACAGCTCCTAACTCAATATGTGATGAAGTTTCCAGGATCACACCTCCCATATCTTCATCACGCCTCAACAATTTCTGTGTCGAAGTCTCTAGAACCACACCGGCCGTAGCTCTTCCACGCATCACCACCTTTGATCTCCATGTACTGCAGCATTAGCCCGACCATATCGCGTGACATCCTCAACCATCTGGACCTCAGATCTCTTCATTCTAGTCCCGGTCCTCCTCGTCACTATGATTGTCTCCACGCCACACTGCACATGCAAAGACCAAAGAAATATTTTCTGGTACAAGTTCTCTATAACTTGACCATCATCAGCACACACACACTCACACCACCTTTGTCCATCCATAGACAAGAACAAAACTATCCACGACCATCAACTAGATCATTTACGACCACATATTCCATCGCTTACCACAAATCAGCTCCAGACAACTTCTTACGACCGTTGGCTCAATGAGTACTCGAAAACCACAAGTACTCAGAAAATACTATCGCTCTGCTCCAAAAACTCAGGGATACCATGCATCACTATTGACCAAAATCATCGAGTACTGAGCGCCAAGTCTATGACTTCCGATCAACTATCAATCACCGCACCATCGATCACCGAGCACCGAGTATCACCAACAACCGCTCCGACCAGATCAGTCGACTACTGACCCAACACGAGTACTCGAGGTACTCAAAGATCACAGAAATTAAAGCACTCGTACTGACCATGAAGTCTACGAGTATCAACCGCAAAGCCTATAGCAATCGATCGCAAAGCTTTCGACTATCAAAGACAACGACATCAGACTAAAAAGTTTACGACTATGAAAACAAGACTATGAGGTCTACGACTATAATAACAGTTCGCAAAATCTACAACCATTGACCACAAAGCCTGCGACTATCGACCAATAAAATCTACGACTATCGAGTACCGACCAAGTACTGTAGCTACGACCATGAAAATGTATTGTAGCTACGATTATCTTCAATAGTCGTTCTGTCGTGGTCGAACTGCCATAGTCGATATTCTGTGATCAATGCCAGATGTGGTCGAAGTAGAACGTGGTCGTAATTGAACATGATCGTAAATGACTTTGAGTCATAACCAACGTGGTTAAAGTCTGACGTGGTCGAAGTTTGCTGTGATCGAAAGCCACTGTGGTTGAAGTCTGCCGTGGTCATTCAGCCGAGCGATCCTCTGATGCCACTCAGGTGCCGTCCAATGTTCCAGAGCTACTTGAATACCATCCGATGCCACTCGGACCCGATCGAACTGGTCCGAAACTTGAACTTAAAACATTCAACCGCGATCGATCAAAACTTTCATGAATGCAAAATCCAAATATCAATTATTCATCATCACTTTATTTACCTAAGAAAGATCCATTTACCACCACTGCTGTCCAAAAGCTACCTGTAGAAAATTAGATACGGGCATACGGCTTAACCCAAGTGAGCAGTGCTAATTGACATGTAGTCTCAGTGGCCAAGAAGTAGCTTTCAAGTTAATTTCAAGTTTCTTATACTCAGCTTTCAAGTTAATTTCAAGTTTCTTAGGGCTTGTTTTTTTTTTTTTTGCTGTGGCTTTTGGCTTTTGACTGCGGCTTGTGATTTTTGGGCTGTTTATACGAGAGATTACAGAGTAACAGAAACTCACGTGCGGTTTTTGCCAATATAAATAAAGTCAGTAAAGTATGTACTACAATTAACTAGTAGACCCTATATTTAAAAAATACTCCGTTTAAAAGCTAGGTACTATGTTTCATTCTATATTGATGTCTCTTTTGCTTCAGATTTTATAAAGCTCACTCTTCCAAAAGAACAATTACATGCATGCATAGGCACTTGGGCGTGTCAATTTGAGTAGCGTAACGGTAGCACCACTAATTAGTGGATGAGTGGTTTTAGTATGGCATTGTAATATTTTTACTATATATCTATACTTTGATGCTAAAAAAGTGGATAAGTATTTTTAGTATGTCATTTAATAAAGATATATATGATCCAATATTATTAAATTTTTCTTAGATTTAGTACGTATGGTGGACTATGAATTTATATTGCGGGACGAGTTGAGTATATAACTAGAGTCTAGGAGTATCACATGTGCTTTGCTGCGGATCTTTTTGGATGATATTTTGCTCTCCTATAAATACTATTGAAAAATGTTTCAGGCTATTTTCTTCCCAAAGAGTGCCACAGAAGATATCTTTCAGCCAAAAGGTGTCTAGTCATGAAACATAGATTAAGTATTTTTAAGTATGAGGGTTAGCTGAGTTCGACACGATGGGTACAATTTTAAGGGTGATACGGCATAATGTGGATGCTGCACGAAGAGTTGATTTTTTTAGGATGTGTTTGGTTGCAAGGACTAGGTGGGATGGGATGGACCTGTTTTTGTAGGTGTTTGGATGGGAGACAAGCAGAATCAAGGATATCCCACTAGGAATATTCCTTGTAGATCAGGGACCAGGCAATCCTCTTTTTTTCATGGGATGGAGTCATCCCACATGGGATAGAGTCATCCCACCTCTTTATTTTTTTAAGTACTGTTTTGTTTAATTTTTTTTAAAAAAAACTCAAAGGTTTATGTGTAGAAACATATCAACAATAGCCTTCAATTTTTTTTAAAAAAACTCGAATGCCACACATGTCCCACCTTCATCCTTCCATCCAAACAAAGGATGGGACCATTTCATCACACTTTATCCTTCCAACCAAACAAAAAACAGAAATAACTCTATCCCCCAACCAAACAAAAAATGGGATCATCCCATCCCAAAATCAGGGACAGGACCATCCCATCCCACCTTGTCCCTAAACCATAGTAAAGCATGAATGCATGATTGAGCTAGTCCTATTCTTGTGCATGTTACAACTAGCAATAAAATTTGAAAGCAAAATAAATGCTTAACTGCGCCGTTACCTAATGATATGCTCCACTAAGTTGTCCTCTTGACTTTGATGACCAGCATGCATATCTGACGAACTCACTTGGTCAACAAAGTTTCAGGTCGCAACGCCATCAATAAACGCAAAAAGCTTTTGGAGGTGCTGTAGCCGCCTAGCTTGGTTCCCGCTGCATGGGGCTCATGTGCTGCATGGTGCCCATGTTTATAAGATCATCTATCATAGTTTATCTTTTAGAATTATCTTTAAGGTCCCATTTGGCACAGCTCTAGCTCCGAGATCTATGCTGGATCTGTAGTTTGTTGACTAAATTAAAGTGATTTAAATATTTTTATTTAATATATAATATAAATGAAATGAGTCATGTAAATGCACTTAACATGCCTGCAACTCTAGATCCAGAATTTCCTAGAGCTACAGATGACCAGCTCTAGGAAATCTACAGATTTCCTAGAGCTAGAGCTCTGCCAAACGGGGCCTAAGACTTCTATTTTATCTAAAGATAGTATTAAAAACAACATCTCTAATAGTAAATTATTTCTCTAACTATCTTATACTAATTTTTACCATAACTTACTGCCTCACACCCTCTCACTATTTGCGTTGATTTATGGCTTCAAGTCGTCTCTTACATAAGAGACGACATATTATGGGTCTGTTTTTTTTTGTTTCGGCTTATGTTATGACTTATGTCTTTTGGGTTGTTCGTGAGAAAGTACGGAGTAATAGAAACTCGTGTACTACAATCAACTTATAGACCTTATCTTAAAAGATACTCCGTTTAAAAGTTATTACTGTAGAAAAGCTAAAAAACAGATTTTAGAAGCTGAAAAGAAGAGACCCTATTTATCCTTACATTCTCTCTCTTTTACATAAGATTTTACTGATTTAATATAGCTAAGAGACAGCTAAGATAACACTATTGAATATGTCCTAAGGTTCACCTACAATTAGAGCCCACTTCAAAGAATTTAAACTTCTACCTTATAGCTTTGGTTATTAGTTTTTTACTGAAATTGTACTGTAACGGTTGGTAGTTTTTTCTGAGTCATTCAATTAAAAATTAAAAATAAGAAAAAAAAAACCGTTATATCATTATGAATAATATAAAGGAATAAAAAAATTAAAATTAGAAATTGACATGTTTTTAATAGATTCTAATTTAAATAAGTTGAAAGTTAAAAAAATAAAAGGTAAAATCGTTTGGAACGGAACGGGCCAGTAAAGTGGAGTCATGACGCAACTAAGGCCCTGTTTGGATCCCTCCATCTAAAGTTTAGTTACTAAAGTTTAGGTCTAAAGTCTCCAAACAGGTGGTCTAAAGTTAGATCTAAACTTTAGCTAACCCCTAAAAAACACTTTAGACCATTAGTCCACCAAAGTGAACTAAAGTGGTCTAATGTTTTGGGTTCTTAGGCACAAAGACGTGTTTACCCATGCATGTTGGTCGCTCACCTCCCATTTAATGGCTGACGCACTAAACGAGGAGAGGTAGTATGGTCTTTTTAAAACTTTAGTCCTATCCATTAGTACAGGATCCAAACAGGACTTTCGACTAAAGTTTAAAGGTTAAAATTTAGCCAACTAAAGTTTAGTCTAAAATTTTAGACGACTAAACTTTAGACCATGGGATCCGACCGCGGCAGGTGCAGCTAGTCGAGAGGAAGCCGAACAGGCAGGCAGCAGAGCCTCTAGCTTAGCTTGTCCCTTTTTTTTTCTCAGAGCAGCGTGTCGTCCAATTTCCACATGCGTGATGTCATGCGACTGTGCACCGCGCGCGTGTGCGTGGATGGCTTAAATAGCACACGCCGAGAATTGCAGAGCCCACGGATAAATAGGTGATTTCCATCTACACAGGTTTGATTTGTAAGGTCGACATGATGTACTTATTTATTTAGAGTACAAATACATTATTTAATAAAAAAAAGCACACGATCGTACATCCTGAAACCCTCCAATCTCAAAACAATCAAACTTACATAGTGGACACACTGACACACATGCGTATATACGCCAGGTATGTTTGGGTGTAACTCATTACTCATCTATGTATTTAGTGATGGATCTAGAAATTTCAGAATAGATATTCGAAGTTACAAAAATACTATTCAATAGAAATATAAAGGTCCACAATAGCAAATATTAAAATACAATTAAAACAATATCTCAAATAGTATAAAGAAATTACAAAATATTTAAGAAAATTACAATTTAACTCGACAATACTCCGTGAAGCGAGGTATAATGTCATCATCCTTAATTTACTGAATTAATTCTTGCTCAAGAAATATAACTACGCAATTATTCAAGTATTACTCCCCTATTCTATTTCTTAACTTCACATAATTAATTAAAGAAAAGACTCTCAACACTAGTAGTTGCTATGGGAAGAATTAGCACCAATTTAAAAAACTTGTAAATAATTGAATAATTGAGGTTTTTCTTTGTTTGAACAAGTATAATAGAAAGCTCGGAAAGATCATTCGCTTTTCTTAACCTTTTATCTCTTCGCATATTAGTAGTAAAGTGTGTAAGTTGAAATGAAAGATGTATGAATTATGTGCTGGAGAAATTCTTAAGATAAAACCGAGCAAATCAATCCAAGTTGTCCTTGTCACAAGCAATGAACAAATCAGTATGATTGAATGACGCCATGCAAAGAAGCAAATTTGTGTTTACCTCATCAAACATGTCATTAAGCTCTCAAAACTGCCTGTCAATGACACTTAACATTTCAACTTTTTAAAGAACCTTTTAAATCTTGTAACCGGCTTATAGAAATCATTCATTTTAGCAATTTTGATGTCATGCTTCACACAAAAAGGAAGTGATAACTTTAAGAAAAGAACTCCATCTATTATTCTCCCGTAATAACTATAATTGAGTTTTTTTGTCAAATAAATAAGATCGACAGCGTTGACAATATCTTAAAAACATAGCGCATAAGTGGTATCACTCGTGATGACAGAACAAAGGTCCTATTCTTTTTTAGCTTTTGGCTTTTCTATAGTAACTAGCTTTTAAACACATTGTCTTTTCAAGATGAGATCTACTAGTTAATTGTAGTACATACTGTACCAACTTTATTTATATTGGCAAAAACTACACGTGAGTTTCAGTTACTCTTTAATCTCTCGTATGAATAGCCTAAAAGCCACAACCTACAATCAAAACTTATAAATCTCAGATAAAAAGAACATACCAAAGAAACTTTGTAAGGACCAAGATGCAGTTACTTCTGGTCTCCCAAAAAAGGGGGGAAAGAAAAATAACCTAGTGCCTCCACAGCAGGCATAGGCGCATGGCAGCCGAACCCTTCCCAAATCCCACCGCCTATATAAAGCGGGGACTCCACGGCGCCAATTCCACGTATCGTCATCTCTCTCGTCTCTTCACTCTCTTCGGCTCGCTGTGACCAGCACGGCACAAGCCACGCAACCCCCGGCCGTGCCGGATTCGCTTGCCCGTGCGGGCG
This sequence comes from Dendrocalamus latiflorus, assembly GCA_017311315.1. Taxonomy (NCBI): domain Eukaryota; kingdom Viridiplantae; phylum Streptophyta; class Magnoliopsida; order Poales; family Poaceae; genus Dendrocalamus; species Dendrocalamus latiflorus. The sequence goes on from CM029620.1 coordinate 23,917,734, forward strand.
CTGAAGCAAGAGGATAGGGTCGAGGAGGAAAGCCGGAGGAGCAAGGCCGCGTTCTCACTCCGCCTGCCTGCCCCCGCCTTCCTCTCCTCTTCACCTGTGCCCCCGTCCTCCCCGTCAGTTTCTTGGCCTCTTGGGGTTCTTCTCGCAGGAAGGAATTTTGGGCTTGCTTGATTTCGAGGTTTGTGCTTTCTGATGAACTCCCCCCTGTTGTAGGGTCTTACGACCTCCCAGGACCTTTTACGACCGGTTAGAGTCGTTTACGACCGGATAGAAATTGAATACGACCAGTCCTGGATGCTTACGACCAGTTCCGATCGCTTCAAACTCTATCGATTGATTTTCCTCCGTAGTCGTAAAAATACTGTAGCAATTACGACCACTCCTCCTTATCGAGCGTTGTCTTCCTCCAACCGCTCTCGAAGAATACCGTGATCGTAAATCTTTACGATCACGCAGTGATGCTGGCGATCACCGTTCACCGTAGTCGAAACACCCTTTCGACTACGTTCACTTCCTTCGAACGTGATCGGAGTTGCTTCCGATCACATACAAACCTTCTCGGCGTAGTCGCTGCTCCTTACGACCACCTTCGACTCCTTACGACCACGTTGTTTGCTCCTTAGCCGTAGTCGTAAAAACACTGTTCCTTTGCCGTGGTCGTAGCGCCTCCCGACTACGCCTGCTGGAACTTTGCCGTGGTCGTAGCTCCTCTCGATCACGCTTGCGGTGATCGTGAGTCCTTCCGACCACGTCTTGCACAATCACACGACAACACAATACTTTGTGTCTTTCCCTTTTTTTTGTATTTTCTCAATGGCTTGGTACATCGAATATATGGCTCTAGGCCTCTTTTTATACCCGGCTGTCCTACTTCAACATGGGTTCTCAAAACTACTCCGACTCCGAGTCTTATACGACTTCGACTCGGTTTCCAACTACGACTTTGAATTGCGGCTGCAATTCGACTCCGATTACACCCAAATTTTGCACATGACTCTAAAACAAGATTATTTACAACATTCTCTCCCTAATCTTGTTTTTCGACTTCGATCATGCCAATTTTCTTCCTCATCTCTGAAAACTTTATCCGTCCCAGCGACTTTGTCAATATGTCTGCTTTCTGTTCTTCGGTTCTGATGTAGTCGATTTCAATCTTCCCTTCTTCGACACAATCTCTGATATAATGATATCTTGTGTCTATGTGTTTGCTTCTATCATGTAGAATCGGATTCTTGCTCAGCGATATTGCAGATTTGTTATCAACCCTGAGCGTCACCTTCTGAATTTCTTCATCTGACAATTCACTCAACAGTCGAGCGAGCCAGACTCCCTGGCAAGATGCTGCGCTCGCTGCGATGTACTCGGCTTCACATGAAGATAATGCAACCACCTTTTGCTTCTGAGATTGCCAGCTGATCGGACTCTCCCCAAGCACAAACATTATGCCTGTCGTGCTCTTTCGATCGTCGACATCTCCCGCCATGTCGCTATCACTGTAGCCCGTCAGCTGCAACGACTTTCCACCTCCTCTCTTGTACTGAATCCCGAGATTCAAAGTACCTTTGATGTATCTCAGGATGTGCTTCACGGCATTCATATGCTCCTGAGTCGGTTTCTCCATGAAACGACTTACGTATCCGACCGCAAACGAGATGTCTGGTCGGGTGTGCACCAGATACCGTAGACTTCCAACAATGCTCCTATAAGTCGTGGCATCAACTGGTGATCCTGGGCCTGTCTTGCTCAACTTCAGATGATTCTCCATTGGGGTTTGACATGGATTGCACTCTTCCATACCCGACTTCTCCAGAATCTTTCGAGCATATCCCGACTGACAAAGTGTTATGCCGTTGTCGGTTTGATTTACTTCAATGCCGAGGTAGTAGCACAGAAGTCCCAAATCAGTCATTTTAAACAGCCTCTTCATCTCTTCTTTAAACCTCATAATCTCCTTCGAACTCGATCCAGTAATGATCAAGTCGTCCACGTAAACGCCCACGATCAGTCTGTTCTTCGCATCTCCCCTCATGTACACAGCATGTTCAGAGTTGCTTCTTCTGAACCCGAGTGCCGTTAGACATTTGTCAAGCTTCAAATTCCATGCTCGTGGTGCTTGTTTAAGTCCGTAGAGAGCTTTGTTCAGCTTCAAGACTTTCTCGGCTTGCTCCTTGGATTGAAAACCCGGCGGTTGAGAGACATAAACTTCCTCCTTAATGTCTCCGTTCAAAAACGCCGTTTTCACATCCATGTGGTGAATCTCCCATCCACCGTTTGCTGCCAATGCAAGAAGTAGTCGTATAGTCTCCATACGAGCTACTGGGGCAAAGACTTCTTCGTAGTCGATGCCTTGTTTTTGAACATACCCTTTCGCCACAAGTCGTGCTTTGTGTTTTACGACTTTTCCCTTGGAATCCTTCTTTACCTTGAAGATCCACTTTAAACCGATTGCTCGATGACCCTTTGGCAAATCGGTGAGTTCCCATGTGTCATTCTCTTCAATCGACTTCAGCTCTTCCTGCATAGCTGCTCTCCAGTATGCATCTCCCTTTGCTTCTTCATAGCTTCCAGGTTCTTCTGCAGTCGTGTAAAGCAGTAGCTCTTCAGACTGCACTGGTTCAGTTTGTGCATAAATCTCACTTATGCTTCTCATCTTCGGTATTCTATCTTCTTCATCAGACTCTTCTTCATTTTGTGAGACTTCCTGATCATCAGCACCGGTCGAATTTTGGCTTTGAGATGTGGTCGTAGCTTCTTCCGTATTGTCAGCATCGACTGTTTCGACTTCGAAGGTTACCCACTTCGACATGTCTTTCTCAATGTCCTCGTGTTCTTCCCACTCCCAATGTTTGTTCTCTTCGAAGACCACGTCTCTGCTCACATGAATCTTCTTTTCGACCGGATCATAGCACCTGTACGCCTTGGTGCCTGGTTCCGAGCCAAGATAAATCATCCGTCTGCTCCGGTCGTCTAACTTCTTGAGATACGTGGATGGCTTCACATGGGCTAAGCATCCGAAGACCCTTAGATGCTCGACATTGGGTTTTCTTCCCGACCACTGTTCATATGGAGTGACTCCATCCAGTGATCGCGTGGTCGCACGATTTAGCAGATAGACAGCATGTCGCACTGCTTCTGCCCAAAGCCTCCCGGGCAGGAATCGGCTCTTCAACAGACTTCTAGCCGTTTCGACCACGGTCCGGTTTCTTCTTTCTACGACTCCGTTTTTGTTGAGGTGAATACGGAGCCGTGAAGAATCTTGCAATACCCTTCTCTTCACAAATCGAGTCGAACTCTTTTGCGAGGAATTCTCCTCCTTGGTCTGATCTGACCGACTTCACCTTCTTATCGACTTCGTTTTCGACAAGAGTTATGAACTTCTGAAAGTTCGACTTTGCCTCGTCCTTGCTCTTCTGCATGTACACCCACATGGCTCTGGAGTAGTCGTCTACGATCAACATGAAGTATTGATTTCCGGCATCTGTACGAGGTGTGATTGGTCCGCACAGATCTACGTGAACCAATTCGAGTGGTTGCGAAGCTCTGAAACTCGTCTGCTGTGGAAAACCGCTACGAGTTTGTTTCGCCACCAGACAGCCTTCGCAGACTTGCTCCGGGTGGTCGATTGTCGGTAATCCGACCACCATCTCTTTTCCAGCCATCGTGTTGAGACTCTGGAAATTCAGATGTCCGAATCTTGCGTGCCATAGCCAGGCCGCGTCATCGGTTGTAGTCTTCATACACTTTGGCTTGCATGCTTCAATTTGAATTTTGTACAGACGGTTTACCGTTCTCTGTACTCTCATCAGTAGTCGCTCAGTGTGGTCGTACATCTTCAGATAGGTGTCTTTGAGTTCAATCCGACAACCTTCTTCAGTCAATTGTCCAAGGCTTATAATGTTGCTTCGTAGACTTGGAATGTAGTATACATTCGACAATCTCCTCTGGCTACCATCCTTGCACTGCATCAGGATCGTGCCTCTCCCTTTTATCTGAATGGTCGAGCCGTCTCCGAACTGTACTCTTCCAAGCACATTTTTATTTAATTCGTAAAACATCGAGTACGTACCCGTCATGTGGTTGCTGGCTCCGTTGTCGAGATACCAGTCTGCCGTCCGCTCTTGAGTCTGCTCTGCTTTCTCCAACAGACTCGGAAACACTTTCTCCTCGTTTAATAGAACCATTGTCGGTTCGTCTGCAGTGCAGAGCGACAACAGCAGTGTCGGCTCTTTGTGCTCATCCGTTTGAGCCAGGTTTGCTTCCTCTACTTTCTTCTTACTCCGGCAATTCGCAGCATAGTGACCATACTTCTTGCAGTTATGGCACTGGATGTGGCTCCGACATTCGGCAGCGTAATGTCCGAATTTCTCGCATGTGTAGCACTGGATGTCAGATTTGTCCGTCTGATGATTTCCATCTCCACGACCACCACGACCTCCTCGACCACCTCTTCCACGGCCACTCTGGCCATAGCCTCGTCCTTGTCCTCGCCCATGAGACGTGCCGCGGCCACGACCACGTCCACGACCACCCCTTGATGACGATTCTCCTCGGTTCCTCGTGTCATCCTTTACAAACAATGCTTGTTGGTTGTAAGGCCCTTTTCCTTCATTGTCGGCTTGGTAACTTTTCAGAAGCTGCTCGTGTGCTCTGAGCGCCCCAGTTACCTCCTCCACCTTCATCTTCGAGAGGTCTTGTGAGTACGTGATCGTAGTTACGACCGGGAGAAACTTCTCCGGCAGTACTCGTAGATACTTCTTCACCGCCACCTCATCTTTCAAGTCGTCGCCGAGAGATTTGATCTCGTTTACGACTTCATTAAACTTCCCAGAGAATTCTTCCACTGTCTGGTCTCTTCCCATCTTTAATGATTCAAACTCACTGCGTAAAGTTTGAAGTCGAACTTCCTTCACTCGATCTACTCCTTGGTGCATTATCTGCAGAGTAGTCCAGACGTCTCTCGCCGTCTCCTTACCGATCAGCTGCCGCATCATCGAGTCGGGCACGGCCTGATAGATCGCCGCCATCGCCATCTTGTCGAGTCGTTCATCAACGACTTTGTCTTTCTCCTTTGGTTCAACTGGACCCCAGACTCCCTGTGCGATCATGTTGACCTTCATCTTCATTGCCCAGATCGGGTAATTGTCCGAACTGAGGATCGGGTACTGCAGCGACACGCTTTCCTTCACCTTTGAAGCCTCCGCCATGGTTCACCAGGCTCTGATACCAACTGTTGTAGGGTCTTACGACCTCCCAGGACCTTTTACGACCGGTTAGAGTCGTTTACGACCGGATAGAAATTGAATACGACCAGTCCTGGATGCTTACGACCAGTTCCGATCGCTTCAAACTCTATCGATTGATTTTCCTCCGTAGTCGTAAAAATACTGTAGCAATTACGACCACTCCTCCTTATCGAGCGTTGTCTTCCTCCAACCGCTCTCGAAGAATACCGTGATCGTAAATCTTTACGATCACGCAGTGATGCTGGCGATCACCGTTCACCGTAGTCGAAACACCCTTTCGACTACGTTCACTTCCTTCGAACGTGATCGGAGTTGCTTCCGATCACATACAAACCTTCTCGGCGTAGTCGCTGCTCCTTACGACCACCTTCGACTCCTTACGACCACGTTGTTTGCTCCTTAGCCGTAGTCGTAAAAACACTGTTCCTTTGCCGTGGTCGTAGCGCCTCCCGACTACGCCTGCTGGAACTTTGCCGTGGTCGTAGCTCCTCTCGATCACGCTTGCGGTGATCGTGAGTCCTTCCGACCACGTCTTGCACAATCACACGACAACACAATACTTTGTGTCTTTCCCTTTTTTTGTATTTTCTCAATGGCTTGGTACATCGAATACATGGCTCTAGGCCTCTTTTTATACCCGGCTGTCCTACTTCAACACGGGTTCTCAAACCTACTCCGACTCCGAGTCTTATACGACTTCGACTCGGTTTCCAACTACGACTTTGAATTGCGGCTGCAATTCGACTCCGATTACACCCAAATTTTGCACATGACTCTAAAACAAGATTATTTACAACACCCCCCCCGGCACGGTTACTGTCTACTGGTGTCGTTCTTGTTTGTTTTGCGGATCTTGTTCTGCTCCAGCCTCCGCTTAGATCCTTCTCTGCCTCATTCTCAAGAAATATTGGGTTTTAGGCTTTCAAAAAAGAATAAGAAATTATTGCGTTTTGGGCGCTCCTTTTCTTTTCTTGCATAAAATCTTGTCTCGGGTCGGTTTGATTTGATGGCTTTCGGCATTTCTGTCTGTTCCTATCGCATTTCGTGCTGCGGAGTTATTATGAAAATATTCTCTCTTTTTGTAAGCTACATTTTAAGATAGATTATTCTGTTCTAATAGAGAACATTATCTGCAGCATCATTTTCGAAGTAGCTTTGTCAATACCTGCACCATCATCGTATGTTGCATCAGGAAGTTTAGTTGGCATGTCGTGGTTGCGAATTAGGATGGTGTTATTGTCAGTGTTGTCGATTTCATTGCTGTGGAAGATGAGTAGCATATGCAAGCTCTCGCTTGCTTGTTTCTGGTTAAAAAAAAAGGGTTTGACTTGATCGCTCCGAGCCATACTTAAGCCATGACAAGCTGTTAAAACCAGGGTAGGTGCACAGCTTCATGCATGTGACTATATCTTATTCAGTTTTGTTGTTGCACAGGCGACTGAAATTTGTTTATCTTTCAGTCACCTGAAATTGCACTCTCAATCAACAAAAATTGCAGCCCCCCTCCAAAAAAACACCTGCAACTTTAGGTGATTCAGAGTGCAACTTCAGGTGACCTGAAATTGCACTCTCGATCAACTGAAATTGCAGCCCCCCTCCAAAAAAACACCTGCAACTTTAGGTGATTCAGAGTGCAACTTCAGGTGACTGAAAGATAAAAAAATTTCAGTCGCCTGTGCAATAGTCACTCCCTATCTTATTTAGCTGTCTGCCATTGTTTCCCCTTCCATTAAAAGTTGATGCAAAGAAAACTATTATATGTTTTCAGATCTTACAACCGGCAGCATGATTCATGAACAATGATGGTAGTCATGATCATTAGGTGTTACACGGTTCTAAGCATTCGTCTCTTACTTTTCTTGGTTAGGATTTGAAGTTTTGGAAACTGTGCTGTTGGGGATATAACAAGCTAGCTGCTGCTAATTCTGTCGGAGGCATGGCCAAGTTTGGAGGTGTCCTTTGTGCAGTAATCCTGGTTGTGCTCCTTCCCTGCTTGGATGTTGTAGTGGGGCAAAGAACTGACCCTTCGGAAGGTAATCTCTTGCTGGCATGTACTTGATAATTATTTTGCATTTTCTTAGTATTTTGAGCTAGACAGTTGGAGTTAACACTTCTCAACAAAGCAGTGACCACTACTCCTAGTGGAAATGTTTAAGTTGCAACTTGCAAACTCCCATGAAACAATGGGGTGCTGTACCACCTGCTAGCCCATTATATATACCATATTAATAATACTATCCGATATGCGTCTTGTTGTAAATAATCTTGTTTAGAAGTCGTGTGCAAAGTTTGGTAGTGATAGAAGTCAAAATGTAATAGTAATCAAAAGTCGAAGTCGAAACGTAGTCGGAGTCAGAGTTGAGTTGTACTCGAAGTCGGAACCCGAGCAAAAGTCGTAGAACCGGGTATAAAAGGGGAGGAGTCATGTAATCAGATTAATACGAAAAGAAAAGAAGAGAAAAGAAAAACATTGAATATCGACTTCATTGTGTGATCTCGCAGACGTGGTCGGAGGAGGCGTTCGACCACGGCAAAGCAAGTTTGAACATGGTCGGAAGGCATTACGACCATGGCAAACATGGTCAGAAGGTGTTAGACCACGGCAAAGTATCCATAGACGTGGTCGGAAGGCGTTCGACCACGGCAAACCAGAAATAGACGTGGTCGGGAAGGCGTTCGACCATAGCAAAGGAAGTCTGAACGTGGTCGGGAAGGCGTTCAACCACGGCAAAGGAAGATTGAACATGGTTGGAAGGTTTTGACCACAGCAAAACAAGTTAAACGTGGTCGGAAGGCTTCGACCACGTTGTGAAGTTGAGCATGGTTGGGAGGCTTCGACCATGTTGTGGAGTTGAATGTGGTCGGAAGGCTTCAACCACGTTGTGAAGACGCTGAACGTGGTCGGAAGAGGCTTCGCCACGTTGAGAAGCGTGGTCGGAAAATTCAGCACACTACTACAGAAAACCACATTACAGACGGTTCAGAAACGTTATCACAGACGGTTTTCTGAACCGTCTGAATTTATGGGTCAGTGATAATCCAAGGTTATCACAGACGGTTTTAAAACCGTCTGTGATTATCACATATCACAGACGGTTTTTACTTAAAAATCGTCTGTGATATTCCTTCCTCCAAAATCTAAATATATTTATGTTTATTAGCTAGCCTCAGGAAATGCTAGCCATGCCCTCTGAAACAAGCAGATAATCACAGACATAAAACATACAATTCACACATCTCATTTCATTTCAGATACATTTCACATCTCAATTCATTTCACATACATAAAACATCCAATTGACAATGCACTTCATTTGATCACAAACATAAAGCATCCATTTCACAAATCAATTAATTGAATTGAAATAAAATATCCATTAACAAATACACAATTACAACAGATCTACACTGAATTTGCACTTAAAAAAGATTCGTTGATTATGTATCTATGGTGCGGAGTGGAACTGGCCTTCTAGCTTTATGACTTGAGTCAGCAAAAAGTACGCCAACTCTGCTCGAATCCGTCCAAGATCAGGCTGTTTCAATGGAGTTGACGGGATGTACGCAGCCTGTCGATAGGAATATAAATGTGCGTATATATGTAACGTGATAAGTATGAAGTAATTATGAGAAGATTGACAAACCTTAGAAGTGGTGATCCTCGAGGAATCGAGGAGTAGTTCCATATGTTGGCAAACGTAGTATCCACATGTGTTGCCCAGCTGCTGCTGGTGGCACTGTAAAAAATGGAATGTGTTAGTTCAAGAGGCTGTTGCATAGGATTAATTAATGTGAAATAGCGAATACCTTAAAATCTCGAGCATGTGTCAGCAGGCCTTTGGCCCCGCGCTTCGAGACACCTCCCATTTCAATGTACATCGCGAACGCCCTACGTGATTCGAAAAAGTTAACCTTAGTCATTCGGAAGGAAAGAAAGAGTACAATATAAGTATGTATGGAGAATATGTACTTACCTATCGATTACTTGGCTGACAACTGTGAAGTCCATTTTATTCCTACGTAGGAAAACAAGGTAATATACCTTGTTCCATTTTGGTACAATTACTATTAAAATCCAATGAAAGTTCTGATGGAAGGGCATAAGTACATATTCCTTATTGAGGCAACCCATCAGTCCTGCTGCAATGTACCTCTCGGCGAGGGCTGTATCCTGGTCGATGGTATCCTTGGCGACTAAGTGTGGGTCCAAGAAACCAGCCGATGAGTTGGATAATCTAGCTTTAGTCAGTATGTATCTATATATATACACACGAAAGCAACAAATTAGATATGACATTTATTGGTATGACATGAACGGAGACTGTGATTGTACACACTTACAGCGTAAACTCACACGCTTTTATATATTGAAGAAGTTGGCCATTGTCAGGGCGCAATAATGAGCCAAACTATTACTTGCGGTACACAACATTGTTAGATAATGTAGAATGACACCTTACCAGTTAGTAGGTCTATCTACCAGAGAATGATAAAATAGATAGCTCTTGTTAGAAAAACACGGTAAAGAGGAACATAATTTTGTGATCCTGTATGCTACCATGGTGAAATGAAAAGGTTCTATCATAGAACTCATAACAAGATAAATGAATTGTTATCTCTTATCCTAGATAATCTCTTCGATCTGTCCCAAGAAACATGAGATGTTCAGTGCAAATAGTATTTTCTCACTATGTTCCATGAGTTTCTTCTGTGCAAATTTGTAAAACCTTTTGCTGCAAAATGAATATTTTCTTTCCCATAATGCAGTCCATGCACTCAGGGCTATCAAGGGAAGATTAGTTGATCCTGTGAATAACCTTCAGAATTGGAATAGGGGAGATCCATGCACATCAAATTGGACAGGAGTCTTCTGCCACAAAGTGAATGATGAATATCTTCATATAACAGAATTGTATGATTAGTACTTCTACCTAAGTTTGTTCATCGTATCTACATTTTCATATATTCTTTCTACCTGTTTTGGTTATCATATTTCTGTAATGAGCTTTTGTTTATAAAAAGTAGTTTTACAATTAAATGCTGATGTCTATGTGTTCAGTGGCTTATTGATAGAATATATATTTCCTGCATGCATGCATAAGCTATTCAAGAAAATAATTGATGTCTTACAAGTTTCATATTGCCATAGATAATCTTTTACTAAACTGAACTAAGAGATACCTTTATTGGTACTGTGCATCTCCCTTGATATTGTTAATATGTCCCACCATGTTACTAGCGTGGAACCTCACTCCTGTATAAGGCCTAAATTTACCATTCCTAGTCATTGTTGGAGCTTCTTTTCTAAGGCTTCTGTTTGCTTGACATTTTTTTTTGTAAAATTTGTTAATCTTTTTTTTATCTCAGCACAATATGGAATATAACAATCTAGCATCCTGTTCCTGTCAAGTTCAATTTGTTCCTGATATCATGTATGTTACTCCATGTAGACAGTTGTTTAAGAGGAAACTCTCTGGAACTTTGGCACCAGAGATCAGTCTTTTATCTCAGCTGAAAACATTGTAAGTATTACTCTTGTTAAAGGTATTAGAGATAGAATAGGACTCTTATTTGTTTCCTTATATCTCTCTTGTACTCTCCTATATATATGACCCTTTGGGTCTCATATCTATACACACAATATTCATAATATGGTATCAGAGCTTAGGTTGAAACCCTAACCGATCTACTTCCGCTGCTGCCCCCGGGAGGAGCTAATCCCGGGGGCGGCCACCGCTCGCCGCCGCTGCCCTGTACTCGAGCCGTCGCCCGTGGCCACCGTGTCTTCCGCTGCCTCTACGGTTGCCGCCGCCCCGGATCCCGCTGCTGCCGCCGCCTCTTTGGTCGCCGCCCTGGATCTCGCCGTGCCCGGCCTCGAGACGCCCTCTGCAACCGGGGATCTAGGCTCGGGCCTCCGGATCCGGCTGCCGCCGCCGGTCTGGCATCGCTGGATCTGGACGTCTTCGCCTCCCTCCGGGCCCGATCCGGTCATCTTCGGCTCGTAGCAGCTCCAGGGGGCTGTCGCCGCTCGGATCCGGCCTCACCCCAGACGTCGACGCCGTCTACTTTCCGCGCCGCCACCTTCCCCGGCCGCCGTCCCAGCTCAGATCTGGCCGGATCCGTGGCTCCCCTCGCCGGATACGTGGACTCCCCGCGCTGGCGCCCGTCGCCGAGCTCTTCCCTGCCTGGATCCAGGCCGCCGCGCTCCGTCCACTTTGGATCCGGTCTCTCTGCGCCGTCTTCCACCGTCGGCTTCTCCCTCCGGCCGCCTCTCCATCCAGCCGCCGCCGCTCCTGTGGCCGCCGCCGCTCCTGTGGCCGCCGCCGCAGCCTGGCCGGGGAGCCGGCTCCCCGCTGCTCCTTTTTCTCTCTGAGTGTGCAGGCGGGCGGGAGTGTGGAGACGCGTGCGGGCGGGAGTAAAGAGAGATGGGGAGGGAGTGCGTCTGAAAAGAGAGAGAGCTGGTGATAGCTTTTGATGGCCGCTCAAGTTGCTTCGCTTCAGTCGTCGTTGAGTCTTTCTGTTTTCGTGAGTCTTATGTCGCGTCCATTCAAGTCCGCAGTCTTTAAGTTTTAGTTCGCTCAAACCGTGCGAGTCCACAAATTTTTTTTTGTCAATCATAGAAGTATAGGAATTTTCTTTTGCATGGCAGCAGCCGCCGCTCTATTCTTGAGCCGCTGCAGATCGTAGAAGTCTTTATGATGCCGCCGCTTCTCTTTGAGCCGCCGCCCCGAGTTTTTACGGCCGCCGCGCTTCTTCTGCACCGCGCTTTCGTTGCGCTTTTTGTGCACTGCGCCGCCGCCGTCTCAGGCTTCGATCTGCGCCGTCATGCTTCTATCTATTCCTCTTCGGCTTGATTTGACAGTTTATTCAACGACTGCACGCAACGACGACTTTATCACGACTCGGATGTCGGATATTTCTTGTTTTAGTATTAACCCCTTTTTCAAATGCAATGCTATTGCATACGTCTTGCATTTGTGGGGGGTGTTAAGGGTATTAGATATAAAATAGGACTCTTATTTGTTTCCTTATATCTCTCTTGTACTCTCCTGTATATATGACCCTTTGGGTCTCATATCAATATACACAATATTCATAACAACTCTGATGGTTGAACATGCTAATTTTCTTAAGTTCTCCTGTATTTCTTAAATTCTAAGATTGCTAGCTTCACTTCACTTTTCAATACATACATAAATTCATTGTGCCTTACTAGCAATTTAACAGAGGCTTAAATTATCCTACTTGCTGGAAAATTACAGAAGAAAAGAGTAATCAACCAGTAGACACTTGATTCAGTCTCAATATTGATCACTTACGTCATGGTTAGAGTGACTGTTGTTTTTCTTGAAGGGATTTTATGTGGAACAGTTTGACCGGTAGCATCCCAAAAGAGATAGGCAATATCACTACACTCAAACTTATGTAAGTCCTTTTATTCTATTATTTTTAATTCCCCTCTTCAATATGCACATAAATCAATGGAACCATCTTATGTATGTTACAGAACCACAGCATTTGTTACTTTGCTTATTTCTACAAGCGAAACAATTACAATAACATCTGAATACACATTTATAAAACAGTGTTAATTGTTGTTGTTTTCATGCTTTTGCAGACTATTGAATGGCAATCAGCTCTCTGGTTTTTTACCAGATGAGATTGGCAACCTTCAAAACTTAGACAGGTTACAAGTTGACCAAAACCAAATATCAGGCCCAATACCTAAATCATTTGCCAACTTAAAAAATGTAAAACATATGTAAGAATCGTTCGTTTGAATTACCATCTTCTCCATGCTTTGCTATTCATTGTGAGCTTAGTTCTAACCTCAATTGTCCTGTTCATTTCAGTCACATGAACAATAATTCATTAAGTGGGCAAATCCCATCTGAATTGTCCAGATTGCCTTTACTTGTTCACCTGTATGTGGAAGTCTATTTCTTTCCCACATTTTTCTTGTTATGCAAGTTATATCAGGAAATATGAAATTAATCTTTGTTTTATAATTTAACCAAAACTTTACAGCCTTGTTGACAACAACAATTTGTCTGGATCTCTTCCTACAGAATTAGCAAAGGCACCTGCTTTGAAAATATTGTATGTACCTCATTGTCATACTCCGAGGAAATCTTCTTCTCATAAAAACATACACTCGTTTCTTATATTCATATATCTTTCTGTTTCTAGTCAGGCTGACAACAATAACTTCAGTGGAAGTTCCATCCCTACTACGTATAGCAACATATCCAAACTATTAAAGCTGTGAGCATAATCTTCTCTCTTTTCATCATTATATTTCTGCCTCTTTCCCCTTATTCTATAAGAGTATAAGTACCTTTCATGTAATAATTTAGTTTCAGTTTTTATTCAAATGGCAATCGCAACATGCCAATACCCAATTTCCATAATGCTTACATTCACACCAATTTCTTGTGTTACCAGGAGTCTTAGGAACTGCAGCTTGCAGGGAGCTATTCCCGATCTGAGTGGCATACCTCAACTTGGCTATTTGTGAGTACACTAGTCCTGCTGAAATTATGCCTCGGTATTATTTTAATGTCTTTTGAAATCATGGCTGCTGATTGTCATTTTGAATGTGGTTCTCGATACTCCCCGTTTGGGATGGTTTGTGTTTGAGATTAGAGTAGTAGTTTTCTGCCATAAAAATTCTATGGCATTTGAGAAAGTTTTCTGCCATAAAAATTCTATGGCATTTGAGAACTTCCTTAACAATGGGTGACCAGCTTTTCAGTTCATGCGGTTCAGGAATTAACTCCACAGATGACTAAACTAATCCTCACGTGCATTTTCAGGGATCTTAGCTGGAACCTGCTGACCGGATCTATACCTGCTAATAAGCTTGCTTCAAATATTACTACGATGTATGTAGCTTTGATAGCGTTTGTTCATCTTCTTCAATCACTGTACTAATATCTAGTTTTCTGGCAGTGATTTGTCACACAACATGTTAAATGGAACTATCCCGTTAAACTTCTCAGGGCTTCCTAATCTACAGCTATTGTAAGTGTAACATTTAGCTTGCTAAATCTTTCTCCAGACAGCGTTGTGTTAAATAAGAATATGGTTTTCATCTGCTTCGGTTTATTCCAAATTTGAGTAAGTATGAATTTTAGATCATATTTGATTAAATGAAGACATGAGGTTATATCGATTTCTGCAGATGCATATTTTGATATACACATAATTGGTTTACAATTTGTACTCATTTTATCTGGATTAATAGAAAATCACACCCTGTATGATTTTTTTTAAAAAAGAAATATGCATTTGCATGTAAGCAAACATATGTAATAGTTTTCTAGTAATTATAAACTTTTTACGCTTTATTTTGCTAGAATCACATGAGAATTTCATTTTACAGGTCAGTTGGAAACAACCTTCTAGATGGTGTTGTTCCCTCAACAATCTGGAATGACATTGTTCTTACTGGAAATAGAAGCCTTCTTCTGTACGATCCTTTTTGTAGAAGTAATTTTTTCAGCTAGTTCTAACTATGTATATCTAATACATTTGTTAATAACGCAGGGACTTCCGAAATAATTCCCTACAGACGATTCCGGCTTCATTTAGTCCTCCACCAAATGTTACTGTCATGTACGTTCCCATGCATATATGCAATACATTATCTTCTCTTTTTTTTTTGGAACATGCAAATGGCTTGCATATCATTGCATTAATAGGAAGGGAGTTAATACAACCAGCTTACAGAAAAAACGAGGAACAGGAAGAGTTTGGCAAGCGACTAGAAAGAATAACTAAAGGCAGAGAGGGGAAGGGGAGATACAGGTAAAAGGACAGTAGGAGAAAGCGCAGTTAGACTGCGAGAAGGAACGAAAATAAGATGGTTGTCAATGCAGCGGAGTCGGGAGTGAGTTCTTGCTTGAGCTTGTCCACGAGTGCGTCGGTGCCTGCCTTGATGTTGTTGAAAATGTGGTCGTTACGTTCGCGCCAGATAGTCCAGATGAATAGGAGGACTAGCGAGTCGAAATTGTTCCTGCTAGCTTTAGGAACTTGCTTGCAGCTTGCGATGCCGGTGGAATGCAATGCCTGCCGAAGAGATGTAGGAACTTTGCCCAGATGGTCAATTGTTTCCGAGTGTTGTTCACAAAGTGGACATAAAGTATGCGACGGCACTCCGTGCCTCGCTAGAAGGTTAGCTATCCAGCAGCGGTCTTGAGTAGCAAGCTAAGCGAAAAACTTGTGTTTGAGAGGAGCCTTGCATTTCCAGATGAGCTTGTGGGCTGCGAAACGGATACCGCCGAGGAAGAATGCATTGTAGGGGACCTAGCGGAATACTTCTCCGACGAGTTTAACCTACATATCATCTAGTCATCAGTGAACGGTTGGAGAGAGATGGAAGTGACCCTGTGCCATAAGGTGAGGTATTTTGCGATAACCTGAGCAGACAAGGTTCCTTTTTATACCTTGGACCCAGGAATTATGCATAGAGCTTGTGCAACTGTGACGGTTATCTTGATTTTGTTATGGACAAGTGTGGCAACAGATGGCGCAATGTCTGTCTTCGGGTGAGCTTCCTTCGATCCAATTGTCGTCCAAAACAGAGTTCGGTTGCCATTGCCAAGGCGAACTTGTGTTGCCTCTTTAAACATTGCACGAACAGCCGGTTCATGTGTGACTTAGAGGCTTGCCCACGCATGCGATTGGTCTGTTTTTTGGCCCTAAAGTCAGCGTAGACGCAACACATAGCCCATTGTCTTGAGGTCTAGAATTCCTAAGCCACCGAGGGACAAAGGCCTGCACACGGCTTTCCAACCCACTAGACAGTGGCCTCCCCGCACGGCTTCTGAGCCCTTCCAAAGGAATGTGTGGCGTCTTTTATCAATTGCTTTGATTGTCTAAGAAGATAAATCGAGTGAAAGAAGGTGGTAGATGGAAGCCACACAGAGAGCATTCCTACAGAAACATATCCATAGTATTTGTTCGGATGCATACTTAATTCCGACCATGCAAGTTTCATATCTGATCTCCATTTTGGTGGTTAACACCACCTCATCTGTCAAGTTATAGCTGGTACAGACCTTCATTTTCTTTTTTGAGACCCAGCTTACAGTTCTATATAACAGTTTTCAGGCTGCACTGTTCCAATTCGAGAATAGATATACATAATCAGCTAATCACCAAATAGTTTTGCATCCTACACTTGTTTTTTTAGATAAAGGATATAAAATCCGGCCTCTATATCCTACACCAAATAGTTTTGCATCCTACACTTGTACCGTATTATTTGAGTGAAAATCAGAACTGTAACTCTCTAACTGAAGATTGCCCTTTTCTCAGGGGACATAGAAAATACTTCAATTCACTTGTTAACTGACTTTTTTTTCATGCAATGGATAATAATCATCACTGTCGTCATTTTGTGCAGGCTATATGGAAACCCTGTATGTGAGAAATACAGTGGAGCTCTGATAACTAACCTTTGCGAGCCCCAGTCAGTTAGCCAGCAAACATCTAAACAGGAACCGGGCTCTAACTTGATTTGTAGGCCTTGCCCAACAGACGAAAACTATGAGCACAATCCTTCATCCCCTATACCTTGTTTTTGCGCCGTGCCACTTGGAGTTGACCTCCGACTGAAGAGTCCAGGACTCACAGACTTTCGTCCCTATGAAGTTGACTTCGAGATCAACTTAAGCTCTTTGTTGCAGCTGTTTCATTACCAGCTGAATATTGAGGACTACATATGGGAGGTGGGTCCAAGGCTCAACATGCATCTGAAGTTGTTTCCAAGTAATACAAGTTTATTCAATATGTCTGAGGTTGTGCGACTCAGACACGTACTTGCTGGATGGGAAATTACTCTTTCAGATGTGTTTGGCCCATATGAGCTCCTCTACTTCACAGTTGGCTCCTATGCAGATGGTATGTGCGCTTCAACGCTAATGTGTGTGGCTGTGCCAACATAATTTTATGATGAAAATTACGATTTTAGCTTATTTGGTCTAAAGAGTACAGAATGACAACTTCTTTTTATAGAATATATTTTAGTTTGATCAGCAGTATATATAGATTACGACTGCATGCAACACAACAATATAGATTATTCTTGTCAAAAACAATCTATATTATTTAGTTGTCATTAGCAATTTATTTTTATGTATAAATATTTGTTAAGATTATTATAGAAGATAAAAAATAAGTATCATGTTTCTTTTTTAGAGGCATAAGTTGACTAGCAATCAAATTTTATTTTTTCTTGACTTGCGATTCATTCAATTGTATTGCCACACTGTGCTTTGCCCAGTCACTCCAGCAATTACTGGTAACATGTCTTTTGTTTGTCATATTTTTTTGCAGAATTTCGCCATGCAGCTTCATCATATTTAAGCAAGGCTGCACTGGGTGGTATGTTGGCAGGCGCAATAGCTGGCGCTATTGCACTTTCTGCAGTAGCTACTTTTCTTATAATGAGAAGGCGTTCAAGATCAAATAAAACAGTTTCAAGACGGTCATGTAAGTCATTATACTTCAGTAAGAAATAAGCTATCACACCATGTACACTTTCAGGCTTGTTTATTGACTCTATTGTTCATGGCACTTTTGTAAGAAATAAGATACATGCTCTAGCCTTGATCATAACTGTTCGTTTGCTTTATGATCGTTGGATATCTGGTTGTGCGAATAAATTTCAAGCTTTGATGGCAAACATCTTGTTCAGGAGATACCACCTGAAAACATATACCATATTACCATTTGCAGTGTCGAGGTTTTCTGTCAGAATTGACGACGTAAGATGCTTCACATTTGAAGAAATGGCTACTGCCACAAACAATTTTGACCTATCAGCTGAAGTTGGTCAAGGAGGTTATGGAAAAGTCTATAAAGGATTTCTAGTTGATGGAGAAATAGTAGCAATCAAACGGGCACACGAGGATTCTCTTCAAGGTTCGAGGGAGTTCTGCACAGAAATAGAGTTGTTATCCAGATTGCATCATCGCAATCTGGTTTCATTGGTTGGCTATTGCGATGAAGAAGATGAACAGGTGCATCTCTTTTTAAAAAAAAATATTTATGTAGAAATGGTATTTTTATTTTCTTAACATCATCCTCATAAGAACATGTGCTTAATGCTATACTGAAGGGTATCCATATTACCTTCTGTTGCTCATGCCGCCATGCCAAATTGTGTTTTGCAGATGCTGGTCTATGAATTCATGCCAAATGGTACTTTATGTGATCATCTTTCTGGTAAGTATTTGGCTAGTTCCATTGTCAATTATTTCTTCCTTTTGTGATAGTCTAAGATCCAGCGAGTCATGCAGAAGGCATGTGAATAGTACCATGGGTGTTGTAGCCAAAGATAGAAAACCGGTACCGGGGAACTTCCCGCCCGGTGGTCGGTTACCGGAAAAACAAAAAAAACGGTTGAAATTCAAATATTAAATTTTGAATTTGGGCAGTTTTCAAACCAGTAGCTGTTCCGGTTACCAAAAAACAGGAAAACCGCTAAAAAAATAGAAAACCCGATAAAAACCCTAGGATTGATGTATATTTAGTCATACAATAGGCAATCTAGCATAAAAAAGAACTAAACCAACATAAAAAGTGCATTATGCAGTCATAAATGTAAATTTACATTTGAAAATTCTAGCCAATTTTTCTATCCTTGACTGTAGCAACGCGTGAATAGTTCTTCACACGCTGCAACGATGTTATCTGTTTTCAATAGATGGTTTGATCAGTTTCTTAGGATAAAGATTAGTTTCCTTAGGTATAAGTTATTTTTAAGGATATTATCTTATGTATTGGGAAGGTTATTGTTGTGGCTACGGATCAAACAGAAGAAGAGGGATTAGTAGAGTGAGTATAACAAATGAGCTATCCTCTCCCTTGTTGATCCAATAAAGTATATATACATGGCCATAATGTCTTATTATAACAACACCCCTACCATGGGGTACTATTCCAAAGGTACACATGTTTTTATATCTTATTGAGGCCTCTTGGCCCGGCAGGCCGAATGAATATCGATGGGGGCCATCCCCACAACATTTATCTTTTGTAGTTGAAAAGATTAGATTGGATTATTAAGTGGCTAGTACTATATAAACACGATATTGTTATCCTTCCTCATTAAGCAAAGAAATAAACAAAGTTCAATAATCTCCGTCCTTTTCTAAAATCAGCTATGAAGAGCTCTGTCGGCGGTTAGATTAGGGCGAGCGCCCTATCTTTAGTCCTCGGATTTGTACCCAATCAGACACCACGACACTTGTCTTTTCTACTTAGGCCCAAATTGGGTGGTCTGGGATCCCGCCCAATCGTGGCCAACCCAAACTGGGCCTCATGGACTTCGAAATCAAGATCAACCACTCAGTCATCAGCTTCCTGAATCTTATAATTGATGCGCTTTCTTCAGTGATTCGTGCTTGTACCTTCTGAAAGTGTATTGTGTCAGACTTGGACTTGTTATCATTGACCTTATTTTTACATCACTTGCCAATCACAGCGAGGTCCAAACGATCTCTCAGTTTTGGTTTGAGGTTGCACATTGCATTGGGTGCCGCAAAGGGAATTCTGTATCTACATACGGAAGCAAATCCCCCTATATTTCACCGTGATGTGAAGGCCAGCAACATTCTGTTGGACTCCAAATTCGTCGCGAAGGTGGCTGACTTTGGTCTTTCGAGGCTGGCTCCAGTACCGGATGCTGAAGGGACATTACCAGCTCATGTTTCCACCGTTGTTAAGGGCACCCCGGTAAGTGTTAGTTACATCGGCAGTATTGCAGTTGCTGTACTTTCTTATGCAGTAATACTATATCGCTTTTTAAGGGAAGAAATACTATATCCTTTCATTTTGGCAGGGCTATCTTGATCCAGAATACTTCTTAACTCATAAATTGACAGACAAAAGCGATGTATATAGCCTTGGCGTTGTCTTTCTCGAAATGTTGACTGGGATGAAGCCAATTGAGCGTGGTAAAAACATTGTGAGAGAGGTACACAAGCTTTTAAATAGTACTTGTATTTAACAATTGGAAATCCGTTGAAAATCCATATAAAGTATAGTCTGTATGTTATTATCATGAAACTTGGTTGTCAATCGGTGATAAGTTTTGATGAGGGGATGTCAGTGGCTCAACATGTTTGTGCTTGCTTTGAAGAAATATACGAATTTAAGTTAAGCAACAATAGTAAACTGAAAAACTACATTTTGCCCTTGTTATAGGTAAACAAAGCTTACCAGTCAGGCAATATTTCGGAAATCATCGATAGTCGGATGGGGTTGTGTCCTCCAGAATGCATCAGAAGGTTCCTCTCACTAGCAACCAAGTGCTGCCAGGATGAGACTGATGCTAGGCCTTCCATGTCGGAGATTGTCCGAGAACTTGAGGTCATCTTGAGGATGATGCCAGAGGTGGACCTTGTTCTGCTGGAAACTCCAGAGACAGACCCAGCTGATATGACTAAATCAACGTCAACTTCTTCAGCAACTGGGACTTTCTTCCCCTCGCAAACTTCCGGTTCTGGCAGTGTTGATGCAAGTAGTGGCATGCATTCTGGGATAGTGACTCCTCGGTAACCTTGTCATTTTCGTAGTGTACTACTTGTAAATATGCAACAATGTTTTGTAACATTATAGACTGTCCCAGGCCCCTTGTTTTGCACATTAATCAGCCTTGATGTAAACTAGAGAATGTGACACAGGAACTTTTTTTGTCATTTCTTTTTTGCTTTCTAGTCTGTTAATCGGCTTCCTGTAATGAACAGCTGAGGAATATTGACGTAGTTGGGTGTTCCAGAGGTTCAGAAGGTTCCAGTACACACATAATGACATGAGCAATGATTCTCTCTTGCATCATGTACACAGAAGCACTGAGAAACCAACATTACAGCACTTGTGACACCAGATTTGCATCAAATAGAGGGATACGCATGCTCGATTGTCAAAACATTCCTTTACATGTAATCTTGGCCTACCTATGTTAACAAGTATATCGGCTGCCGCAATGCAAGGGTGATTAGTAAACACCCATAATTTAAGAAAGAACAGACCAACAAAATAAGCAAAACGGATGACCTGATAGGAAAGCACATCGCTAATACGGCAACATACTTGTGCAACGTACCTATATTTCAAGTCTGATGTAATTAATTAGCAAACTAACGCCGTCCACGGAGTTTTCTTCTTTTAGCGCCTTTTTCAGAGGTTCAGAATTGGAAGGGTGTTCAGTAACAGGTGACTCCTGATCAGTATCTTCCTTGGTTGGATTGGTGTCCTTTGTGTCCCTATCAGCGTTCTTATCATCAGGCTTCGCCTCATTTACATCCTCATCAATAGCCTTCATAATGTAGATCTGTAACAGATAGTGAATTGCATGTCAAGGCTACATAAGTCGACCCCCAAAAAATGCTGCATAACTGCATATACATAAAAAAAATGCTAGCCCTGAGTGTAAAAGCAAAAAATGAATATAGACAGGATATTCACGCAATCACGCTGCCTGATATTTATAAATACACATGCAACACAATGCCTCAGCTTGATGATACTAGCGGGTGTGTTCTTTTTTGTTGCGGCTGATAGTTTATAGCTGCAGCCGATGGTTGTTAGCCCTAACACAAGCGCTTATACTATTAGACCATGTGATGGTCGTGTATTTTATTGATGATGAATAATTGACATTTGGTTTTATTGGAATTTGTATTTATGAAAGTTCTAATCGATG
The DNA here is from genome assembly GCA_017311315.1 of Dendrocalamus latiflorus. Classification (NCBI taxonomy): domain Eukaryota; kingdom Viridiplantae; phylum Streptophyta; class Magnoliopsida; order Poales; family Poaceae; genus Dendrocalamus; species Dendrocalamus latiflorus. Next base: position 23,939,694 of record CM029620.1, read on the forward strand.
CGCTTCTATGCTTGAGTTTTCAAGATGGCAAAACGACCATGTGTGGTAGTCCGATCGATCTTGTTATGGTTAGTCCGATCGGCCTTGTGATGGCTGATCCAATCAATAGGTCCGAACGACAGACTTCGACCACAGTAAGTCGAGCACTGCAGATTTCGACCACGTCCGATTTCGATCAAGGTAGACTTCGACCACGACAGAATGACTATACTTGGCCAACGATGCTAAGTTATAGTACTTTTTTATGGTCATAGCTACAGTGCTTTTCAATGGTCATAACTATAGTTCCTTGTTATGGTCGTAGCTACAGTAACCGGTCGATAGTCGTGAACTTTACTAGTCGATACTCGATAGTCGTGGACTTTACTATCGGTACTCGATGGTCGTGAACTTTACTAGTCAGTACTCGATTGTTGACGACTTTGTGATCGGTACTTGTAGATTTTACTGTCTACTGTTAGTGTCTTAGACTTTTCAATTGGTTTTTGTAGACCTCGCGATCGGTAGTCGAAGGCTTTTGCAATCGGTTGCCATAGGCTTCACGGTCGGTACAAGTGCTTCAACTCTTGTGATCTTCGAGTACTTGTGTTGGGCCAACGGCATGACTGGCTGGTGCATGGTGATCGGTGATCGGTAAGCAGTGCTCTAAGAAACAGTACTCGAAGGAGTCGGTACTCGGAAAATGGAAGTACTTGGTAGTCAGATCGGTCTTACATAGCGGTTGTAACCGGTCGTATTGAGTAATCTAAGGTTGATTTATGGATAGCGATGAGAATAGTGGTCATGGACGACCTGGTTGGTGTAAGTGGACAGTTTGGTTCTTGTCTATTGATAGACGAGGGTGTGTTATACGTGTGTGTGCTGATGACGGTTAAGTTGTGAAGAACTTGTGCCGAAAAAACATTCATTGGTCTTTAATGTGCAAGTTGGCGTGGAGACTGTCATGGTCGGTGACGAGAAGGACCGAGACTAGGATGGAAAAATCTAAGGTCTAGGCGGTCGAGGATGTCACACGAGATGGTCGAACTCATGCTGAAGCACGTGGAGATCAAATGTGTTGATTCGTGGAGAAGCTACAACGGGAGGTGAGGTCTGGATGCTTCGATACGGGAGTTGATGGTGTGTGATGGAGATACAGGAGGTATTGTCCTAGAGACTTTGTCACATGTTGGGTTAAGAGTTGTGGATGGAGTTCATAACTGAGAAGATTGAGAGTTTAAATAAAACATGTGCTCAGAAGGGTTTCGGGCCCCTTGATTAGAGGAAGAGATAGAATATTGTGTTCGTGTTTGAGGCAAACAGTTTGGACATTAGCCTATAAAAGCAGGGAGAGGCTAAGGGCTAAGGTGTGGCTTTTGAGAACGCTTTAGTGCGGTTTTGAGAGGGCTTTCATCGAGAAGGTTTTTAGGGTGCTTGTGAGAGCACTTTGTAAATCCACAAAATTCTAGTAATAAAGATAATCTTGAATCAATCTGATTCTTGATTTGCTTGAAGTGTGCTGGTGATTGCTGGTGGTTTGATCATACGACAACGAGTAAAGTGATCGACGGAAGAGGTCGAATAGATCGGTTGATCAAACGGTCGTACGCTAGGCATCTAATTAGACGATTGATCTTCAAGCAGTCGAACCCATCATCAATCGTTTGGAGACTTCGAAAAGGCAGCGACAATCATTCACCCCCCCCCCTTGATTGCAGTAATCGATCCTGCATATACGAACAAACCGAATGCCGATAAGCTGCTTTGAAAAGACTATCCCGATAAAGCGCTTTGAAACGATGACAGAGAAAATGTCACATTTGTTTGTTCGAAGAAAGTTATAAACCATAAGCTGGAAAGAATGGGGCCACTAATCTAACAAATAGGTACAGTAGTATACGAACATGGAACAAGCTATTCCCTAATTTTCCATAAATGCATCGATACACTAGGGGGCTCTTATGCAGTTATGCTTACATGCGCTCTTCGTGGACATTGATGTCAGAAATTTATGATTTTGTTTTCACTTCTATATAATCTATGTTACTATGTAGGTTCCTTAAGGGCATCTCCAATAGTGACACCTTAGCCGTCTGTTAGCTATGCCACATCAGTAAAATCCTACGTGAAGGGTGTTAGATGAAGAGGAATGCAAATATGAATAGTTAGTTGTATTGCAATAGCCTAAAGGGCAAATATATAAACTACATATGGCATACACAAGACTAAACCCTAGAACACAAGGAAATACCACAGATACCTTTAACACCCCCTCAAATGTAAGGCGCATACAATAGCACTGCATTTAAAAGGGTTGGCACTAAAATAGGGTAAATCAAAGTCCGAATCTTCATAATGTCATCGTAGCATGCAGCTCTTGAAAAATATGTTGAGTATCCAATGATCTCTGCCCATCCGGGGTAGTACGAGGCAATCCGTAAAGCACAAAGTGCAAGGGCTGAGAACGCAGAGGTAAGCAGGAGCAAAGTCGACCACGACAACACGTCAAACAAAATGATGAAGTCGATACAAATAGAGAAAGCTGTCAAATCAAACCGAAAAGAGGTGGATAGAAGCATGACGACGCAAATTGAAGCCCGAGACTGCAGCGGCGTGAAAGGGAAGCGCAGCAGCCTTAGAAGCTCAGAGCGATAGCTTAGAGAAAAGCGGTAGCATCATAATGACTTCTACGATCTGCGGTGTCTCAAAGAGGAGCGTAGCTGCTGCCATGCGAAAGGAAAGAAGAAAGCGACACTTGATCCAAAAGGACGGGCAGTGGCTAGCAAAGCAATTAGTTGACTAACAAGAAATTTGTGGATTCGTACAACTTTGACGAATTGAAAGATAGACACTACGAACTTGGATGGACCAATGGAAGCAACGACACGAAGAAAAAAAAGACTCAAAAGATAACTAGCAGCAGCAAGGACAACAGCAAAACATCAAGCACCAGCATCAAATAGCACCAGGGCGGAAGCAACACACATGTAGCCCAATACGGTGTCACAGCAGCCCACAACCATAGCCCAAAGCAGCACCAAAGAGCAGAGCAGAACAACAATACGCTGCGCACCAGTAGCAAAGAAGGTAGTAGCGGCACTCCAAGAAGAACGGAGAGAGGCAGTGCCAAGCGGCGCTCCATGAATGGAGCAGCAGCAAGCGCTGCCCACAGGCACGGGCACAGGAACAGCGAGGCATTGAGGTCGGGCTGTTGGTGCGGCGGCGCTCAGAGGAGACGCTGAGGGCATAGATGAGCTTGGTGGAGGTGCCCAGAGAGAAGCAAATCCACTCAGGAGATAGGGCAGAGTAACGGCCCAGAGGGCAGTGGTGCAGCGATGACTCCCGATGATGAACAGCCCAAACAGATCTGGAGCCGATCGGATCTCGAGAGGCTGGATCCGGTTACCTTGGGCGGCGGTGCGATGGCCTTGAGGTGGCGGCAAAGCAGCGGCCCAAGAGGCGATGATGCATGCTCGTGGACAAGGAGAGGCCTGTAACACCCCCGTTTTCAGGGGTGCGTACGGACACGGCATTCCGCAACTATTCACGCATGAACAGTTATAGAACGTCGCGCAAGAGTATACCATTGCATGCTTACAATAAAAGTCCAGAATATATTTGACATAAGGATTAACATCCAGGTTTTGACAGCGGGGCGTGCAAGCCCAAAGTATAATTACATTACAAAAGACTTCCAGAATCCGCTTGAGCGCGGCCAAGACCTACAGCCAAGGGTCCTCGTCGAAGAATAGATCCTCCGGGACTTCTTCAACGGGGAGACCTTCTCCTTCGTCTTGATCCTCTAAAGATTAGATTAAGCAAGCCGTGAGCCAATCAACCGGCTCAGCAAATCCCAAAGGGATCCTAACTTATTACATGCACGGAACTTCAAGGAAGGGAATATATTTGGTTTATTATCTTTGAGTGGATGCAGTTTTATTTGCAATCATTTTAAAAGAGGGACCCAAAACTACTTCTCAACAACTCAGGGGTTTCAACAAGAGTTCATTAACCAACCTAAACAAGTTAAAGTATGAACAAAACTACTTAAGCTTTGCTGCTGGAATCACCCAAGTGACACAGCTCCAATAACCGGGAGCACGGCGTATTCGAATACCATTTATTTGACTCTGCAGAGTTTGCTCAGCTTTACCCACACGATCCCTTAACTCCCGCTAAAGAGTTAAGAAAGCCAGATCGTTTCACTGCTCAGCTCTTTATATAGGCTCTACCCGGTAGAATTCACTCGGGTCTGGCTCGCGCACACACACGCACACACACAAGAGCAAAACGGTGCCGCTTCGAGTGAACTCTATCGTTGTTAGGCACCCAATCACGGCTTGCCTAACCTCATTGCTAAACCTCCTCCACCGCCACACCTGTAGAGTTTCAATCGAGTTGAGCAGCTACTAGACAAGTGTTGACAAGTCAACTCCTGTGGTTTGAGCGGGTTCTATGACATTTGCTCAGCATAAGGGTTTCAGTCCTTAATTTCACATGGTCCGCAACCTCACCAGGCCCGCGACCCAACCTAGGGTAAGCGGTGGGCGAAAACCGTCTAGCGGCGCACCTCAACCCCACTTACCCTACTCCAAACCTAGGGTAAGAGATGGGCGAAAACCGTCTCGCGGCGCACCACAATCCCCTTACCCTACCTTGTGCCCGCAAGCACTCTCCGCTCTAGGGCACGGTGTCCCATACCACCCTACCCTAGAGTCGGGTTTGCAAATTCTATTGGCCCGCAACCACAGCCTTATCAGTACAAGACTTTGCAAGATGATAATAGTCTATAGTTATCTAGATTAACAGATAATTAATTCTAGGGTTTCAAGGGCATGGCTACAAATTAAACATGGCATTTAACGGTGGTAGAATTAACTACATAACAAGTCATTCTAAACATTTTATTTTATTTCAAACTAACATTTCACAATTAACATAATGCAAATAGCATAATAACATAAATAAACATCATGGGTTGCAATATGATCAAAGGATTTGGGACTTGCCGTCAATCCGAATGATTTCCGCTAACTCGAACGAAGAACCTCCTGGCTCCTGGGGCTGCAACTGAACTTCCGGAGACTCCGACACTAGCGCAAACATACAAAACAATTTAAATCCAGCTTGAGACTAATCAAGCGAGGGAAAATAAACTATTTAAAAAGGAGTAAAATGCATAAATCTCCAAATGAGGAATTTTAGGAATTTATTTGGGATGAATCTGTGGAAATGGAGGTCACCAATGGGTCTGGAATATTATTTGGAGCAAGGTGGTGAAATTTGGGAATTTTTGGGATTTTCTGTGATTTTCTAGGATTTATTTGGATTTTCTGGGATTTTAGAAATTAATAACTTCGGGAAAATTTGCTGTGAACAGTGAAAGGCCGGCCCACAGCTACAGTGCGGCCCGGCACTGTTTGGCCCGCGCGGCCGAAGGCCAGCGCGGCCCACGGGCGGCGACGCGCGCGCGCACTCGGGCGAAGGAGCAGGCCGGCGCGGTCCACTCCCACGCGGTCGCGATGCGCGACACGCGGCCCGGGCGGACGGGGTGGATGGCGAGCGGGCGAACGGCGCGGATGCGGCGGAAAGAGATCGGGCGGTGGCGAAGCGGGGACGCGGGCGAAACGATTCGGAGGATTGAGCGGGTGAGGTTAGAAGGTGGAGGTGGGATCGGTCGGCGGAGAAGAGGCCACGTCGCGGGAAGGATCGTCTTCAACCTCCAGCCGCTACAGTAACCCCGCGGCGAGGTTATGGTGGCGACGGCGGCCTGGGCGCTAGGGGACTGTCGGCGACCATCGAGGGCACCGGCGAGTGCGGCTTCGAGAGAGGAACCCATTTTGGGCAGCGGGAAGGCGAGGGGATCACCGGAGAGGACGGGAGGTAGAAGGGGGGGGGTTCGGGTACTTGGCGGCGAGGAAGATCACCGGCGGTGAGTTAGCTCAAACGGCCGCGGCTACACGTTCACGGGGACCAGGTGCTCACATTGGTGGCGACGGCGGAGGTTGGGGAGCTGCGGGGAGGTCTGGCCACGGTGAGGTGGTTGCTGCCGGAAGGGGGGTCTCGACGGCGGCGCTCCACGGGGCTTCACATGTCCAGAGGAGGGCGGCAAAGGGGTTAGGGGAGGGTGGAGATGCTCCAGGCGAATGCAATTGAATAATGGGCGAGGGAAGGGGGAGATTGGCTCCCGGGGGCCACCGGCGTAGGGAGCGGCGAAGGCGGAGCTACGGGCGGCGGGGCTCCAATCGGCGGCTCCAGGAGTGGCTCTGGAGCGGTGGGAGGCGAATGAGAGGGGTGGAGGAGCTGGGGAACCAAGAGAGCGAGCGGAAGAGGGAGAGGGGGTTTTATACCCGATCGGAGGGGGAGCGGGGCGTGGAGGAGAAGCCACTGGGCGGGCTCCGGGGTCAACAGGGGCAGGTCGGCCGTCTCCTCCGCGGGATGGAGCGGTGACCGGGGTGACGCCGGCTCTGCACAGGCGTAATGGCGATGGGACGGCACAGGAGCAGGTGAGGCGCGGGCATGGGCGAGGCAGCGTCCGCGCGCGGGAGAGGGAGGAGCCGGGGCTGACAGGCGGACCCCAGGGCTGACGCGGTGCGACGCGTGGCGCAGGACGCCCACGGTTTTGGACCGCGACGGTCGGGACGGCGCGCGGGCGAGGCGAATTCGAGGGCGGCGCTGTCCGCGCGAGGGGAGGCGGGCGCGAGGCGCAGCGCGCAGCGCTCCGCGCGTGCGCGAAGCGAAGGCGGAAAGGGCCGGGGCGCCAACAGGCGAAGGGCGCGGAGGGAGGCGCTGGGCGCGGGGAAAGGCGGAATCGGGGCGGCGCCAACGCGAGAGAAGAGCGGGAGGCGCCGGGGAGGAGAGGAGGCGGGAAGGGAGAAGGCGCCAACGCGAGGGAGAAGGCGCCAGGCCGAAAAGGGAAAGCGGCGGCGGGGAAAACTTTCCCAAAAAGGAAAGTTTTCAAAAATCACTCAAAAATGCAGCAAAAATTAGGGAAATTTTTGGTTGAAATTTTGGGGCTTTTCAAGGCCGCCGACGACGACGATGGAGGACAGATCTGGAGCCCTTGGAGGCTGCGGCGTTGAGATGGTCTAGAGATACTAGCAGCAGCAAGACCCATCTCCTCGTCCAACCAGCAAGCAACCAGCAAGACCACACATGCAGCCCAACAGTAGCATCATGGCTCAACACCAAAACACCATCGGCCAAGAAGTGAGAAGCTCACAGCAGGGCAACAAGCCTAGTTAGCAACACACCAAGCACCTAGCAACGTAGATGCTAGCCCAAGAAGCTGCCAACAGCAAGGGCCTAATAGCAACAAAGAATTGTAGTGCACGGCTGCCCAAATAGCAAGGAATGACAGCCCAAATATACCAGAATTTCAGCAGATAGCACTATAGCAGGGCTCTCTGCTCCTCTAACACAGAGAACAGAGAGTTGAGGCGACAGCAGCACAACAATGGAAGCCAGATCCGGTGCAACAACAGCTCGCAGGAGGCCGATGTTGGTGCTCGAGGATGAGTCGAGGCCGGCAATGATGAAGATGGGATGTGCTAGAGAGATACTATCTCTAAATATGACGTGGCATAAATTAGAGACAAGATTGTCTCTAACTATTGGGAGTGGGGGCAAGATCAGGAATGTCTGCATGTTTTTGCAGTCATGATATGAAAATCTGTATGGGCTAGTGTGGAATATGGTGCCGAACCTAAGGCATGATAGTACCTTAAATCTGTCAGGCTCGACCAATTCAAAGACCAAGGAATCCCCGTCTTCCAAGTAGTGGTGCATTGAAAAGCCTCTCCATCCACCACTCAGACCTGTTCGATTTCCAATGTACACTGCATCAAATTCAACACCCTCTTCATCCTCCAACACCATCTTAACTTCTCTGGGAGGCAGATACTTTTTGCAGAACCTAGTAGGAAGACCCTTGTATGATGGGGAAAAAATCATAACCACAATTGTTAGCTGATCATATATATTTCACTAAAATTAGTTAAATGTATTCTGGAGAACAACATCTTACAAGCCAAAAGCAGCTGGACACATGTGATCGAACCATGGTCCTAACAAACGATGGGTTCTCAGGGTCTAGACTATCTTGAACTTTCTCAGCTCTTCTAAAAGCACGCTGTTGCTGTTCATAAGAAGAAATTCTTCCAGTGTACTCCCTTCCATACTCTGCACTCTTACTACCCCTGGTCAACACAAGAAAATAGCCAATCACATTAAGCCTGAGCACAACCACATCTAATATAAATCAACAAACCAAATGAAAAAAATTACCTTCTGCGACGCAGAAAACTATCTAATTCATCAAACTGTCACAACAAATAAAGTGCAATTTAGTATCAACATTCGTATTGCAAAGCACAAAATATCTCATCACTTCATGAACAACACAAATCTTCCTTGCACTTCAACTCTAAGCAAGTATCAGATCGCATGACACATCACACAAACGTTACCAACTTACCATAGGACATTGTTGTAGTCATGCAATAGCACAGCCTCACATGAAAGGTACGACTTCAATAAGGGGACTAAGATCATGTCACTAAGGATCCATTTGGAATTACCGTGAATTTCATTACTATTATAAAAGAACTAGTTAGAGACTCGTGTATTGCAACGGAGTCATAAAAATATTAAGACGGAACTTACTGTCTGACCAACTTCACACATCAAACATTGGAGAATAAGCGACAGAGAAAGAAGAGTGTCTAGAATGCGCGAGAAGATAGGGAAAGTGGAGGGGGGTGGGCGGTTGTATCCTGAGAGAGAGTAGAAGAGAGACAAATAGTCCAGATCGAATCGGATGGCTGAGAAGAAAGGAGGGAGAATGGACCAACCACCAAGTCACATTTTTATAATAGTAAAGATGAGTTGGTGGTCGTACGTCCTTTCTCCTCCAACCGTCCTATTCTCAATTTCTCATCACTCTCTACTTTTCAACTGATCAGAGTATCCTTTTTCCACAGTATGATTATCTATATATCCAATAAATTTCGTTGCAACGCACGAGCAAACGGGAGATTGGATCATATACCCTCCCTTTAGTTGGGAAATTGAGGATTTACCCTCCACATCTCAATGACACGTGGGGTCATCATAAGTCACTGACACGTGAGTCAGGAGGGTAAATCCTCAATTTCCATCTAAATGGAGGGTATATGATCAATTTTTCTGTTTGGGAACAAGAAACATAACGACAATATCTTCCGCGACTTTCGTGAATTTGGCGGCATATTTCACCAAGTCATAACAATAGCGCAGAGCCCAGAGGACAACAACTCACATTATCCTTGTACGAAACTGAAGTCCTCGCCCTCGATGAGCGCCTCACTTCAGTAGTGGCCTCAAACTTCTTCCTCGACTTTGGGCTCGCACGAGTGCTCTGCAAAATCAGCGCAAGAAATCAATCCGCCATACAACAACCCAACTCCTGCTCGTGATACAGATCGTTGCAAGTACCTTGTCCTGCAATCTTGCGGCCTGGAGCAAGCTCTTGGACATCTTCGATATACCCTAATCCTGCGCAGAGTAAAAGGCCCAAACCTTAGCAAAACCAACAGAACGACGTCGCAGGGAAGAATCCGCTCAAATCGGCAAAGAAGAACACACGAAATGTTTCCTTTTTTCGCGCACTCGCCATCTAAAGAAATCGATTTTGCGGGACAAAAGCATCTCAAATCTACTCATCAAACAAGAAGAAAAGGTGAAGAAAGAAGGGGATTCATGGATTCATCCGTGTCCGTGTACGTGTTCGGTGTTGGAAAGGAAGAAGCGAGAGTTTGATTACCTCGAGGTGCTTGAGGTTCTCGAGGACCCGCTTCCTGCGCTCCTCCTCGTAGGCGGCGCCGGAGGCGGCGCTGCTCGCGTCCGTCGCCATGGCTTCTCCGCAGAATCTCTCCCCTCTCCTCTCTCTCTCTCTCTCTCTCCCTCTCTCTTCAGGAGAGCGAGACGCGACAGGGTAACGAGAGAGAGGGAGAGAGCGCTTGCCTTATTGGAGGTGCCCCAAGGATTTTGAAATTTCGAATTTGAACTTTTGGGTTTTTTTATGGTTTATGATTTTTAAATTGTTTATAAAAAATACAAAGTAAGAGAAACTCACATATGATTTTAGCCGATATAAATATTGATATAATGTATACTATAATTAAATTATAGATCTTATCTTAAAAAATAGTCTGTTAAAAAATTAATTGCTATAGAAAAACTAAAAGGCAAATTTGCTCCCTCTGTTTTCGTTTACTTGGCATTTTTTACCAAGTTTTTCTCATGGAAATACTTGACATTTACTATTTTTAATGCAAATTTTTGCTCGTGTGCTTGTATAGATAACAAAAAAGATATAATTTTACTACTTTTTACTATTACTGTTCATCAGAGTAGTTAGTTACTAAGGTATTTTTGTTATAAACCAAATACCGATAAACTGATAATCTGTTTTAAAATTATTGTCCTGATAAATCGTTTCAAAATAACGACGAAAAAACAATCCTGTTTATTCGTTTATGAGAGCCATAAATTGAAAAGAAGTGAGCCGAAGTCTTCCCACCTACAAGATTTTTTTCATCTCTGCTACCAAAAGGCTTGCAGGAAAGCATGAACTACAGGTAAGATTTTGCTTGCATCGTGTATCCTAACATTAGCAGCAATAAACAAAGGCCTTGTTTCAAGCAATTTCTAATTTTTGACTTTTAAAAATTGGCTTTTAAATAGAATAACTTCTCAACGTGATTTCTATAAGTCATTTATAGAAGCCATTGCAGGAGCCACTTTGAACAACACAAGTGTCTCTTACTTTTTTAATCTCTCTCGCAATCAGCCAAAAGCCCACCACAGAGCTTTTGAATGGGGCCAACACTATATAGGACTCGTCTATCGAGAGGCAAGATTTAGAGTATGGGTCTGTTCTTTTTTGTTGCAGCTTGTGGCTTTTAGCTGTGACTTATAACTTTTGGGCTGTTTGTGCGAGAGATTACAGAGTAACAGAAAATCACGTATGATTTTTACCGATATAAATGAAGTCGGTAAAGTATGTACTACAATTAACTAGTAGACCCTACCTTGAAAAGATGCTCCGTTTAAAAGATAGTTACTGTAGAAAAACCGAAAAACAGCTTTTAAAAGCTGAAAAGAACAGAGCCTATTTCATCTTGGTAATACCCCTTGATAACAACTCGCAATATGTTGCACAGACAAGTCACCAAAGTAAGATAAATCACAGTAACTTAGAACTCTGCACACTACCATATCTCAGCTCTACCAGCAACAAATAAATCAAATGTTCTAATTATACAGCCATAGAGGAGGGAGAATTTGCTATTCATCGATCATCTCAGTCAGTCACAAGTTAATGTCACATGGGAGACCAAAATTCTAGTAGTAACAGATATCGTACGATGCCAACACCATCATGAAAGCTTGCTCATGAAAAATTAAGTTGTGAAGGCATGGATTGGTCGGAGTTTCTGAAGGGTCAAGGGGGAGGAACAAGCCTCTGCAGTCATTGTTTCATTCGTTTCATACCACCATTGCTGAAGGGAGAAGCACCACCTGGGTGCGGACTTTCCTCCCGAAGTGGTGAGTTCAACATAGCAAGTTCTCGGAGTTGCTCTCTCTTGTAGTAGTCTTGTGATTCATCCTATACAGCAAAACATGAAAGAATTAGGATTTAGAAAGAGGACAAGAAGTTGATTGTGCATGCTTTTCTAAAGAACACACTGCATTGCTTTCAATTATTATATTGTGCTAGCAAAAAGAATTGCGCTAGTTCTAGTGAGTCAGTACTTAGTAGTGCACTAGCAAAAAACACGTTACGACATAACAGCTGGGATAGGAAAATAAACTTGTGTAAATGAAGGTGGGAAAAAAGTGCAATTAAGGTAAGGTTCAGTTTACTACATTATCACAAACGTTAATATCTCAAGGACTCGTGTCTGGATTACGAATGATGATAGGGTAAGGACACTACATGCGAAGCTCTTTTGTTGCCACGTTTGGATGTTTCAACTTGTTACTCTGTTCAATGGCCGCAAACTAATGAATGGAAAGGAAGATAAGAGAGTCGAGACAAATATGCATACCACTGGTTTCAACAGCTCTTCTAGGATTTCTTGCGCTTTTGCGAGTCTTGCATCAATAACATTGGCAGGTAACTCAGCTTCAATCAAGATATGCAGGGGATCATCCAAGTGCTCATAGCCAGGCCTTCCCTTGAGTTGCTCCTCCTTTATGAAATGAAAAGAACATGTGAACATTGCAGGCTTGATGAACACAATAAGATTAGTGCCAGCTGCCTATTTGCACAAATATAACTAACATTGATGATATAAGATATGGGCACACAGTTATATCTAAGATATCTGACTAATTCCAGAGTGATGTTCCACAAGAAAAAAGGTTTTACCTTGCCAGTATCCTTAATTGAGCCCTTCCCTCTGATGAAAACACGACAACCAGTAGATGCTTCAATCCTCTTTAGTGAGTTTCCCCTTGGTCCAAGAAGACGGCCAATAAAATTGAACTGAACGAAGTACAGCAAGCAGAGTCAATAATGACTCCATGCCAGTAAACATTACAAATATGAAAAATAACTAAATAAGAACATACATTAGGGTAACTATCTGTTGGTATTTCCAACCGCAAGATCTTCTTGACAATATAAGAAGAGGGGCTTTGTGCTACTCCTTGCCAACCCACAGGTCCTTGAGAAAAACCTACTCTCTGATCAATAATAGAACAATAAGGTGATGTACTTAGGAGATAATATGGAAAAATCAAGAAATGGGTGAGTGTGTAGTGCTGAACAAGAACGTTCCTCCAGATTTCCTAATGCTTTCTAAGTATCTCCATGATTCAGTTATATATAAAATCTTAAGCATCAAGGTTTTTCTTTCTTCAAAATGAAGGCTCTAAATGTCCACATTTCAGCTCTCACTAAGGAAAAAAATGGATTGTGTAGTTGCTAGCTCTCATTAAATGAAAATATAATGAAAGATATTACCTCTTCGTGGAAGTGCATAATATGAATTCTAAACTAGGAGCAACAAATCAGTCTGGTTTTCTTTTTCAGCCTTCAGTAGAAAGGATATGTACCCTCAATTCAGAAACTTTACTCTGAAAATACGCTGAGACAATATTTAACATGTTATAGGGATATATATACTTGTTTCTTTGCAATTATCAAATTCACAAATATAAGAATATCAAGCATAGATCCTGTTTATAAGTACGGCATCACATCCTTCAGTATATAGTTACACATACTCATTACATAATGTTTTTTTTTCTCGAACACGTAGGAGAGCTGCGCATCTTTTATATTAGAGAGTAAAAGAAGGGGAAAGAAACCCCACACAAAACAACCTACTTTCCTCCACTAGGAGAAAAAGAAGGTTGCGAAAAAATAAAAAACAACATACGACACTCAAATCAAACGACAAAATACGACCCGACCAATAAGACAAATTACTCTACCACTTCCACACGACCAAAGAATAATTCCTGAAGCTTCCGAGCTCCAGCAAAACACCACATCCGCATCTCTTCATTGAAAAACTGTTGGGCAGCCAGCAAAGATGGATAGGCGCCATCAAAGACGCATCTATTCCTTAGATTCCAAATGGTCCAAGCTCCCAGGATCACAACACTATTGAACCCTTTTCTTTGATCCCTACCAATTTTTTTGGCAAATAGCAGAGAAAGTCATAGGATTTGCCAAATCCTATGAATTTCAATAAAGAGAAAGTCATAGGATTTGCCAAATCCTATGAATTTCAATAAAGAGAAAGTCATAGGATTTGCCAAATCTTTATCGAAATTCACCAATCCAGTTAAACTTCAATAATTTAAATAGCAGAGGGCAACACATGAAATGAAAAAAAGCAGCTGTATCTGTTTGAATGTATTGCAACTTCTTTTCAAGCATTTCTTACAAACTGAGGTGAACCCAGAAATGGAAGATAATATTATAATAATATCACATGGAATGGAAAATTGAGTTGGCGATTCTCAACCAACTCAGCCTACAGCTCTGAGCTCTCTCTTCATGGCAAGTAAACAACTCAGAGAGTATAGGTGATTTGGACAATATGGTTGCCAATGTAGGGAAAGTTCTTTTCTTGGTTGCCCATACAAGGAAAGCATGTACTGCAGACAATTTAGAAAAACAAGGTTGGCCAGATCTTCCCACAGTTCCAATTGGCACATGTATTACCAAGAGCAAAACAACATCACATCTGTTGCTACAGTGCGCTAATTTTGTTGTTGACACATGTAAATGCATTGCTGAGTGTTGCAAGTGTTGTAGGATAATCTTGCCGGTTACTCTACACCAAGGAATTTGGTGGTACTCACCTTCTAAGTTATAGCATTATGTCTTTGTAACTTTATGCGTAAATTACTTTTACACCACTTTTTCTCTCTTTATAAATGGAACAAATATGCAATTGTGTAGTTCTTTTATATGAAAAGGTATGCTCATTTTTTAAGTTGTGTATGGGATAAAAATTGACAGAGTGAGAGTATAAACATCGATACGTATCTTACATTGATAATATGTTGTGAAGGTACCTGTGGTGATTATTTATTCAAAGTATTTGGTTAATAGAGGGAGGGGAGAAGTGGATCATCTAACAGCACAAAAGTCCAGAGAAGCTTATGATAATACCACTTGGAACTGTTGGCATATATACATAGTAGTGTTTTTTCGAAAGGGAGTACATAGTACTCTTTGATAGTCACTTTTATTTCAAGGGGCTTGATGGGTAAACTTGATGAGGACAGCATATTAATATGGAATGGCTCTTAACAAAACCACCGTCATTATCATATTTCTTTGTTTCCTTCCTCGTCTACATCGCACTTTCAATAATGTCTAGTGCAACTTAACTTACATAGCATTCTTTTTTGCATAAAGGCTTAACAGCTGATGCTTGCAAGTGATCAAATAGGACAGATGAGTGAATATAGTAGCATCCTCATGTTAGATAACTAACGCAATTACCTCTGGATGCATCCCACTCCAGGGACCAAAACCATTTCCACAAAAGTTGGGCATGGGGGACGATGGATGCATCTGGTTTGGACTTGCGACCGGCAACCTCTCAAAGTCCCCAACACCATGTTGGCGAAGCATGCCCGACACCCGCATTACCTCTGGTAGCATGTGTGCAAAAGCAAACATTAGCACACATCATTTACATAAGAACATGGAAAACTTCCTGCCACTGAAGAAAAGATACAGTCTTTATTTCTTAATAACCAAACTACATCCTTTCAAGACCTATTGACACAAAAGGATTGCACCTCCCTAAACAGAAACATAGTCACCGAGCAAAGTTTGCATAAACAAAAGACGAGGAGGAATTAGGCCACCGTGAATCAGCAAAGACAAATTCCAATCTAATCCAATAATGCTATACACTCAACAAACAGAACAATGGAGGCTAAGAACCGGATCAAACCTCTCACCTTGATTCAACAGCCTGCTGCAGATTGGGAGCACCTGCATGAACGGCCCCAGCTTCTGGTGCTCCTGCAACAACTCCGCCAAGTACTGGCTGCGCCACCGCAATCCAACCCCGCGCCATCCAATCCGACCCAGGCACACAAGAAAAAACAAAGGCGCAATTCAGACGGCCGGCCATCCAAGAACACGCCAAAGAACCAACCTTTTCTCTTCCCAAGAAACAAAACCCAATCTCAGCGTTCTCATCTTACCCGCCTACGTCCGGCGGCCCAGCAGGGGGCCTCACCTGCGGCGACATGGCCCTCCCGGGGGAGAAGCAGGCGTCCGTACCGTGCAGGCCGTCCATGGCGACGGCGGCCGGGTCGGATTGGGCTCAGGCACCAATCGGGAGGAACCGAACGGGAGGAAAGCGGAGAGGTGTTGGTGGTTTTTCGCCTTGTATTCTTTTCTTTTCTCAGTACGGTGGCAATAACCTTTTTTAGGAAAATCTCGGCAAAACCCTGCGCTGCTCACGACGTCCGACGGGCGCAGGCGCAGACGCCGCGCAACCCTTTCTGTTTGTTTGCCGTGCCCTCGTACTAGGGTTTATAGGCCCCTGACTCCCAGGGGTAACTGCAAGACACGCAGCAACCGACTTGCCTTGTTCCTGCATTGCCATTTTACCAGAGGGAGATATATGTCAGTATTTGCAGATAGTATTCTGGGAACAAACATGTTGTGATGTGATATGTTGATGTGTCATAAGGGGCAATTCATAAATTTGGGTTTTTTCTAGTTTTATAATTACATAATGTTTTGTTCTTAATTGGAAGTGCATCAACTTAGGTTCATAAATTTGGGTTCATACAGTTTACCGAACTCAGAATATTTGCTATGTTAGGTTTTGGGTTTGAAAGTTATGGTAGTTCGAGCACCCGAAACAATGAGATATTATCTAGGGAAAGAATATGGTATGTGTTGGGTTTGCACTTAAGAATGATGCCATTCGTATGTGTGCATATATGGTTATAATGTAATGAGATGAGATTGAATGCTTGTTCAGGTGGAGGTTTGGGTGTGGTGCCATCACACATAGTCCACAAGGATGAACAAGCAAGTGCATAGTAAAACAGTGAATTGTGACGAATGCTTGCTACTCATGTTTCATGCCATGATATATAGTATTTATAAGATGATGTACATGATTACGTACTAAATAAATATTAAATTATAGTAGTGATTAATGATAGACAATGTGTATTGGAAGGATGATGTCATTTGCCAAAGAAAGTTGATCCAATTGCCTTTCTGCTATGTAGCAAAAATGCAAAATAACAGTACTGCATGTAACAAGCTAGCAAGAAAATGTCGCATGCAAAAATGCAAAATAACAGTACTGCATATAACAAGCTAGCCAGAAATTTCGCATGTAGTCGGATGGAAACTGGTCCATAATCGCACATGGCCAGCAGCACTATCAAACATTTGAGTAGCAATTAGTCAGTGCCATTTGGATTTTTTTGGTTCACCAAAAAAATAGAAAGATTAACTCAGGCAGATACTTACATAAACTGGTGGAGCATGGGGCTCATGGGAGTCTCGGTTCATGGGTGTATGAGCCCCTGCGATTCACCACCTGGAAGGCTAGAACACATCGAGCCCCCCCAACGATCAATAATTCTAGACTCTTACTGCTGAATTTAATCACATGAAACACGGTGGTGCTTATGCTAGAACTTAAATTGCGTTCCATGCAAAATACGAGATAAATAACACCGATCTTGACCTTGGCAGGCTCACTGATCTTTTCAATTGGAAGGAGAGTACTATTAAGGAGAACTTATTGCTTCATTGCTTGCTACCTAGTTATTCGGGAACAAAGGATCAAAGAAATGGTAAATGTAAGGCCAAAATCGTAATCTAAATCATCATTACCCTCAGAAAAATAAAAGTGTGTAGATCATACCATATTATTCGTAAGGGAGATTAGCTCAATAAAACAGTGAAATTATGCAAGCCCTGAAATATTATGCAACACGGGACTAATAACTGAAGGCCCACTTAGCAGTAACACGTGTTTTGTTCTCGAAGAAACTAAAGATCGCGTTTGAGGCCGGGAAACCTTGGGTCCAACTCTCTCTCTCTCTTTCTCTCTTTGCAGAGCTGTTCTACGAGCTCGCGGATTCTAAAAATGGCGACCGTACATCGGAAACAGGGGACATGCACATGGAGGCCATGGATTACTGGACTCGAGTAGTTTTTTTAAGCGCCATTGCATGCACGTTCGTGCGTGATTGTGTCATCTACACGTGCTCGCGCCATCGCCTTTCCGCCGGGTGAGATTGGTGTGCAGATCCAAGGCATAGGATGCTCTGCGATTGCCTGTTGAGAGGCAGGTTCAGGGCATGAGCGGTAGTAACAGTAATCGTAGTAGCAAAATAATAATAAAAAAAAGTGTCAAGTGTGTGCCTAGCTTGTTCGCTACCTCTTGCTGCTGAAATCTGCTCGAAAGATACGCTGCTGCTGAGTTCACTGTGCGGACGGTCACAGGGCAGTATTTGTGAGGGAAAAATTCAGAAGCACTGCAGATACGCAGTGTTCCTTCAATAGGGTATGCGAAGTTGTGAAGTAGCCCCGTGAGCTAGCTTAGTGCAGTCGACGTCTTCCCTTGTTTTAACCGGTGTGCCAGGCAGCCTCGTACCATAGTCGAAAAAGAGAGAGAGGAAAGCACTGCATCGCGCACACAGGATCCCCCGACGACGCCCACGCACCTTGTCGTCATGGCCCGGGGGGGTAGAGGGGGCTCCTGACCCAAGACAAAAGCGCCGTCCATCTCCATGGCCGCTTTGTTTGCTCCGGGCAGCTTTTCCAGGCTCTTGCTTCGTGTAAAGTGGCGATATTTTGTGGGCTTCTAGCACAAATCCAGGAGCCCTTGTCACCCGCCTTGGGAAACCCGACCTCCGTCCCCGGGTTTGGTGGCCGAACGCAGCGCTCGCTCCGTCTAGGTCTAGGGGTGGCGATTTTCGCCGTAGGCGACCCTCAACGGAGAATGTTTTTCATCAGGGACGAAGGTGATCTTTCTCTTTTGCAACAGGACGGGGCCGTCTCTCCTGTGGGATCTGCAAAAATAAAAATTATAGTATATTATAGCTTTTTAATACGAGAGATTGTATTTTATTATTGTATATTGATACTAAAACTCAAATCTATATGTTAGAATATATATTTTAAAACTATATTTAAAAATATACCTAAATGGTTATAAAGTAATAAATAAAATTATATTATTATTTTTTAAAAAATAATGTAGTATTTTTTAATCCCTACGTGGATCCCGTGGGGGTTGAGGGGCGATCTCCTCCGTTTAGTCTAATGGGGCCACGGGGCCTTTTTAGGACGCTCTGGTCTCGTTGCCACCTCTAGTTATGATGCAATTTGAGCAAGGTTTACAGTACTAGTCCATACTCATTGAAACTTGGTTTTACTGGACACCCGACCTCAAATATTTTGGTCCAATTTTAAATTGCACCGATTTATGCCAATTTATTTTGAAATTTGCGGTCAAAAACTCCGCTATTTTTCAATTTATGGTCTTTTTAATTCAAACCAGTTTTTCAAGACCCTGAACTTGAGCTAATTTGTTGATTTGCCGATGCAAGGGTATCTTGTACGTAACATTTGCTTTTCCAGCCTGAGAAGAGCAGTAAGCTCTATTTTTCTGGCTAAGCTAGTGTGAGCTACTGTCTTTTACCCATGCACCCAGGGAGCTTTGCAAGTACCTAGTTGTTGCTTCTCTCCCCTCCATGATGGCTCAGCGCCAACATGGCCGGCTCACACTAGCTTAGCTAATCAACGTGGAGTGTTGAAGACGCTCTAAAGGACACTCTCAATGGTTCTATGTAAATAGTGTCTATAGTATTAAGGCTCTGATCAACTCGGCTTCGGCTTCGACTTCTGGCTTATTTTTCACTATTCATAAGTTTCGTCTTTTTCTGAACTTTTGGCTTTTTGTTGAGCTTTTTTGCCGGTTCTTTTTTCCCCGTATTTGTTTGTATTATACGTAATGGGCTAACATATTTTTTTATTTTTAAATTTTTTTAAATTTAATTATGCTAAATAAGCCTCTGTCAGCTACAGTGTTTTTAGCCATAAACCACGAGGCTTTCAGCCGAACCGATCACCACCTAATTAAGCATGCCATGTAGAATTAATACTGAGGTGGATAGGAAATTAATGATGGAAGAGGGTGAAGTAGTGTCTCATGCAAGCCATTGCTTGAGTACGCAATCCAACACGAAGACATTAGCTAAGACATAGTGATGTCTACCACATTACAAAGGTGTGCCACCGTATTAAACGGTACATTAGGGAGGGAATTGAAAATAAATATTAAATTATATTATTGATTAATGATAGACATTGTGTATTGGAAGGATGATGGCTAGTCTAATGTCTAGATGAGGTAATAATCTATAGACATTGCTATGTAGTATCACCATTAGGAATGCTCTAATGCCATGAAATCCTATAATCCACTGATTCACGGTCCATAATCATGCTAGTTTTATTTGTCTGGTAATAAATCACATTGTCCATCCCGTTGGTCCGTGAGGCAACCCATGCTGAGAAAATCTAGCCTAAAAAACAGCAACATATTAAGACATATTATTTTCAACTTTTAAAAGCTATTTTTCAGATTTTCTATAGTAATTAGGAGTGTCTTCTCAAGACGGGATTTATAAGTTGGTTGTAGTATACACTGTAGTGACTTCATTTATATCAGCTAAAATTATACGTAAATTTATATTACTCCGTATTTTCTCTTATGAATGGTTAAAAATCAAAAGTCGAAGAAAAAAAAAGAACAGAATAGCCAGAGTGGCTTTTGTACGGTCTGGGCCATCCAATTCGCGGACGAATTAGGATCCACGCACAATTTGGCTCGCGGATATTCTTTGCGATCCATTCACGGAGCAAATTTGGGCCCCGAAGACGGAAGCCCGGCCCAAACCTGCCGCCCAGTATCTCTCCACCCGCTCGCCTCCGTCTCCGCCTCCGCGACCCAGGCCCCAACCGCCGTGGATAGCTCGCCAAGGCTCGGGAATCTCGCCGCCGCCGATCCGTCCGTCGTCTCCCCCGTACGGCTCCCGATGGCGCGGCTGCACTGGCTGGAGGCGATCCTGCCGCTGGGAATCATCGGCGGCATGCTCTGCATCATGGGCAACGCCCAGTACTTCATCCACAAGGCCGCGCACGGCAGGGTACCGCTCCTACGCTCTCCTCCCCCCGATCGGCTTGATCCGAATCTCCCGTGCTGAGGCGCTCGCTTGAAATCGTGTGGTTTTTTTTGGTCTCGGTTCGGTTGCAGCCGAAGCACATCGGGAACGACATGTGGGACGTCGCCATGGAGCGCCGCGACAAGAAGCTCATCGACGAGGCCTCCGGCAACTAGGTGCGGATCTGATGCCATGCCGCCGGCATCTGCTCGCTAGGGCTGGTGCGGTGGCCTCTCTTGGGTTTTTGGGTGATTGGCTTTGTGTGGGATTGGTGATGCGATGCGGGATTCTAGGGTTTGGGCTCGATTTGGGGGGAATTTGCACATTCCTCGTGGGGATTTCCACAGCGGGGTTGCCATGGTTAATTGCTAGTATGTTGCAGCTTGCTGGAGACCTTGTGATGCTTGACTGAATTGGATTGCAATGGGGTAGATTTTGGTCCGGTTGGTTGTTATTCAGTGGCAGTTGCTACTTCTCCGCTGAAGTGATGATACAGCTAGGGTTCTTGCATTATATGACTGTAGGGCTAGTGTAAAATTGGGAGGCTGCAGAGCACATCTTTCTCTTGCACGCTGGGGAAAATGTCATCTAATTGGGGTTTTCGAGTGGGGAACTGATGCTCTAGGTTCGGCAGAGCTTCCTCTAGTTTTGTTGTTTGGTCACTGGAGCTAGTTCTGTTCCACCATTTTACCTTTTCTATCTTTTTAAACGATGCTGATCTAGACTACTGTAGTTAGATACTGTAGCCCTCTCTTCAGTCTCCAGAAAACCATGATCTCTTGCTCATTGAAGGCTCCAACAGAACCCACCACTCCATTGAAGGCTCAAAACCATGGTCTCTTGCACATCAACCAGAGACTTGCAACATGGTCGTCGTGTTATATTGTTCTTTATTTGTCTTTCGCCATCTTGTGATTGTCCAATTCTATCTTCTCTGGTTTACCTCAATAGTATTGACCTTGCTGTGCATCCAACCTCCAATTCATGAATAACACTAGCGGTGATGATAATTCTATGATGGCCCTGTTCTTTTCAGCTTCTAAAAGCCGCTTTTCGGCTTTTCAACAGTAACTAACTTTTAAACGGAGTATTTTTTCAAGATAAGGTTTACTAGTTAATTGTAGTACATACTTTACTGACTTCATTTATATCGGTAAAAACCGCACGTGAATTTCTGTTACTCTGTAATCTTTCGTACAAACAGCCCAAAAGTCATAAGCCGCAGCCAAAAACCACAAGCCGCAGCCAAAAAGAACATGCCCGATGTTTGTTACCACTTTGCCTCGCCAGTTTGAATAATGTCATTGAAAATGCTGTTTTCGAAAGCTAATAACTTAGTATTAGCTTTGTTTGGAACATTTTTTTCTTTCATTCTGATGTACTACTGATATTGTGATCACACTGCTAGCCACAAGATTTGTTTTGCCAAATTACCTTCAACAGATGATAAGTCCTTATTCCCTTTTATGTCTGTGCAGCTGTGAGTTACATTGCTATTTAAGCTCTCTCCTTGTAGTCTCGTATTGTATACATTTGCTAATAAGTAATAACCAGAATGGAGAAGGGAAATTGCTGAATCCAATAGTTCCTGTCAAGTGATAATCTTCATACCCTTTTCCCTTGCATTTCTATGGTGCTGTAAATCAACTAATCAAGTTCTTGTTCAATCTCTCTTGCAATTTCCTATTATATACATTGCTAGTAATTAGAATGGACAAGAGAGGGGGGAACTACTTTTGAATTGGCAGAATATGTTGGGAAACTCTCCTATTGTATACATTTGCTACTAGAAGAAATGTGTCTTAAGGAAAACTTTCCATTTGAATTTTCTGGAAACAGAATCTGTGATGTGTGGCTTGTAGTTTTGCATTAACTTATCTATGGCTAGCACTAACTCTGAAGAGTGAGCACATATGTCTCTTTGCTATGCATCGACATGTATTTTGTTTTCCTTTTATGTATTATTGGGATTTTGCTCACTGCATATGCTTGTTAACTCGGTCGTCATTGTAAATTTGTAATGTAAACCCACTGAACTGTATTGCATGTTTTTGTAGGATATTTATCATCGATCTATCTTGGATGTTGAGAAGCTCTTTCAGGGGCCCAGAACTACTGCTGTTTAGTTTCCTTGTATAATGGGAACCAGGGCTTATGTTTTTGTTTACAAATTCCGAACATGGGATGGATGATGTATATCTTAAATGTTTAAACAAACAAGGTTGGGTTCCTTTGTGAATTGTGTAACCATCCAATTTCTCCACCCGGAGCTGATTCGTAAAGAAAGTGTTGTTTGTTGTTGTTGTTATGGCATTTTATATGTATGTCCGTATCTAACCGTTGGTGTCCAGAGTTCAGACTGGTTTGGTGCAATTGTTATGATCAGAATAAGAGTAGCAATAGCTTGTACTTAAGGATGATTTAACTCTGAATGCTACAATCTGACGATGAAATTGCGAAATTCTAAAGTTGAAGCATCAAGTATGCTTTTGGTACCTGTTTATTTCTAAAAATGCTGAATCAATGGACACTATAAGTGGTTGTAGGCTCACCAAATGAGAATTTTATTCGGGGCAGAGTCCATGGATGTGTTGCTCAAATCAAGAGTTGCTTTATTTTCACCATATATGATCAGAAGAACTAGGAATTACATTGAACAAAACAACAAATCAGAGAGGAGGTATTCTTCTACACATGCATACACCATCGTTTCAGCAAACACAAAAGGCCTTTCGTCAATCATCGTTCGTCGTGTCTGGTGAACCATTATCATCCTTGAAGCTCCGGCGCATGGGCGATGCCTCTGATGAACCGTTATCATCCTCGAAGCTACGGCGCATGGGCGTCGCGTCTGGTGAACCATTGTCATAATTGAAGCTCTGGCGCATGGGCGTCGTCTCTGGTGGACCATTATCATCCTTGAAGCTCCGGCGCATGGGCGTCGTCTCTGGTGAACCAGAGTCACCCTTGAAGCTCCGGCGCATGGGCGTCGTCAATGGTGAACCATGGTCACCCTTGAAGCTCCGGCGCATGGGCGACTCGGCACCGTCAATGGCGCCGCTGTTTGTCCTCAACATCCGCGACTTGCCAGCATGATGAGAGGGCGACAGGGGTACAGTGCCCTGGTCGGCTGGCGTGTGCTCCGCCGCTTCCTGGACCTGGCCGCCGGACGGCGAGAGCGTCCGGAGATCATCGTACGGCCAATCGGTGCCGGCGTCGTCCTCGTCTTCTTCCTCGATGTCCTCGTCGAGGTTGACCACGTCCTGCATGTTGAGCTGGTGGAACTCGACGATCTCCCGGAGGAACCGGTTCTCCCTGGCGTACACCGTGTTCTCGTGCGCCAGCCGCCCCTTCTCCGCGAGCAGCGTCTCCAGCTGCTGCCGTATCTAACGAAGCAAACGCATGAATGCAGCAACCGTGTCAGATATGCAGTTGCAGACATCATCGTCGATCGTTCACCATTAGCAGGGAGCTAGCATGCAGAGAGAGGATGGTTCCTGCAAGGAGGGTTCGATGGAGATGGATGTGGGGTGGTTAGTTACCAAGTCCTCGTCGGCGTCGTGGTTGCCGTCCCGGTGCAGCCGGTTCTCCTCCTCCAGCTGCGCGCTCCGCTCCTTGGAGAAGGCCAGGTCGGCCTTCAGCGTCTTCAGCTCCCGCGGGAGCAGCTTCACCTTGGCGGCCATGGCGTTCGCTACCTGAGGAGGGCACAGACCAGAGTGGAAAGCTGTTCTTTCATCGACAGAACAAGGAACCGTTCATGAACAACAACGACAACAACAACAAAAAAGAGCAAAGGTTTCTCTTCTCCCTGATCCTTCTCTCTCATTCATAAGTTCAGTAAGTACTTGGCTACTTGCATTTACAGTTTTGCAAAAAAAAAAAAGTAGATTTTGTTGCGACAACAGAGAAAATCAGAAAAAAAATCGAATTGATACTGTTGTTGCAACAGCTCAAAACCAGCGGCGCACTCTAATTAACGCACAAAAAAGGAGGCACCTTACGTCGCGAGAAGCTTTGATCTGGGGAGACTCCAAATCATTTAGCATCGGTGACATGTGTGGACTGGCCAAGCTTAGATTGGTGTTCCGAAGGTCCATGCTGCAGGCCTTCCTTCTGATCTGCAGCTTCCGGGCATGGAGGACCTCGGCGCCCGTTCTGTTCTCGGCCATTGTTGCCAGGCCCTCCTGCAAACCATGATCACATCAGGATTCATCAACCTCTGAATGCTGAAAAGGACTAATCTACGCTTAATTCACTCTGAAATTAAGGTCTTACTTCAAGGACATTCCTGATCTTTCCTCCAATGTCTCGTTCCCCACCTTCTGATCCTTTCTGCAATGTAGAGTTCTCCGACTTTCGGACTCGGTCGTAGGACCAGCGAGATTGAGACGGCTGAAATGGGGCATTTGGGAAGCAAATTAAGCATGGGTTAAACTAAAGTGAACGTGCGAAGGGAACATGCTGTCAAATGGATTCCACGAAAACAGCTGCATTTGCAAACAAATTCTGAAGATGAAATCATCGATTTATCGTTCGAACAGCTGAATGGTGCTCGCAACAACCTTTATGTTGTTGTCGTTGTTGCTGCTGTTGTTTCAGAGTTCTTACCTGAATGCCTCCTGATGAGCCCAGAGACTGATTGCTGCCGTCCTCTATGGAGCCATTCTCGTCAAGCATTACTTTGGCCTGCTGTGCCAAAACTCCCCAGAATCCATGCTTCGCCTCATCTTTTTTAGATGGTTCATACTTTGGATCATCGTTCGAGCCACTCATCGATGTGCACAGCTGGGTTATAGGATCCTGCAACGTTGAGAGCAGATTGTTCAGGAATGGGATTCGGCAACTTGTTTTACATATTATTTTCTCAAATTGCCAGATTAGAAACATAACCATTTATTCCAATAGAAAAAAGGGGAGGCATGCAGTAAGATCATGACAAATCTGATGAATGCAAATCTGACTTGATGACAGGATTAGATTACACTGTCTTTAGTTAGTTCATGACAAATTTACCGCATGCTTTTCACAGTAGAAAATCACATATCTTGAAACCGCTCTGATCATTCAGATCAACACAATGGCATTGGCAATTCTCGATAAGAAACACCGGATCGAGATTCCATAACAGATACACGGAGGAGGAGGAAAAAGAGCGCACCTGCGCCGGATCACTCGGCCGGCCGTCGCGCTGGGGCGGCGAGGCGGGGAAGCGCTCGGCGGCGAAGGCCGGCATGTCCCCGCGCGCGGCGGACGCCAGCATGGCCTGCGCGGCCAGGGAGCGGTCGGGGCGGCGGCTGTCGTCGGCGAAACGGGTGGCGCGGGGGGACGCGATGGCCGGCGACGAGGAGTCGCCCGACGACGGCTGGCGGTGGTCCTCGACGAAGGTGGCCGACCGCTGGATGCCCTGCTTCCTCCGGTACGCCATCGCCGGGAGGGATCGGGAGGTGCTCGTGCCGTTGCCGTTCTTGGATGGAGTCGTCCTACCTTAGGTGGTGTGCTCCTGCATGGCTTCCCATTCCACGGGCAGAGAGCAGTGGGCATGTCGTGGCCGTTATTTCGTAACTAACTTCGCCCGCGTTGAGGCCGCGCCTTGGATCACAGCCATCCATCCTCCGTAGCAATTTCCTGTCTTGCACAATCAGAAGGAGTAAATTATTATCTTTATTTTTTAATATCTGAAAATAAATCTCAAACTAGAAAAAAAAAGGCAATTTAAATTACCAGATGTAGAATTCGGCTGCAAGTCACTCGACCGCTTGCTTGACCTTGTTTACACGTAGTCGAAATCTTCATCCACTTAAAAGTTTCGATCGCTTTGAACGCTTCGACTACTCAAACGAGAATAAGCCAAGGACAACGCCGTGCTCTGAACGGCTGGATTAACCCGATGACCGAAGACACCGTCTTCGTAGATCGTAAGATCGTGATGCGATAGCTCATTGACGAGAACATCGCAAAGCTATACTCAGAAAAACTCGTCGTGCTTTGATTGAGACGAGGCAACGTCAACGGTGATTTCTTTATATGAGAATAGATTTGATATTTTACTTCTATATCATGTTTGTGGTTACAAAGCGCCCTCATGGTACCCCTAAAAACCCTAGCACAAAAAGCATCGTAAAGCCACCAAAGCCTTGGCTAAACACTTAGTCTCTCCTCTACTTTTATATGTTAGAGTCCTAAACCGTGTTTACTTCAAACACAGACATTTCAACCCATGTCCTTAACAATCTGGACACGCAATCCTATCTCTTCCGAAAATCAAAGGACCCGAAACCCTTCCAAACACGGGTTTCCAATATTTCTAATCCTTCGCATTACGAACTCTTTCCATAACGTTTCCAATCTCACCACATGACGAAATCTCCAGGACAACACTTCATGTATCTTCATCATACATCATCACGTGTTGAAACATCTGAGACCACACCTCCCGTATCTCCTCCACGCATCATCCTCACGTATCGAAGTCTCCAGGACTGCACCTCCTGTATCTTCTCCATGTATCATCCTCGCATGTTAAAGCCTTTGGGACCGCACTTCCCGTATTTTCTCCACGTATCATCACCTTTGATCTCCATATGCTCCAGCGTGAGCTGGACCACCTCGTGTGACATACTCGACTGCCTAGACCTCAGATTTTTTCGTTCTAATGTTGGTCCTCCTCGTCACCTACCATGACCGTCTCCACGCCAAGCACATCAAAGACCAAAGAACGTTTTTCCGGTGCAAATTCTTCACAACTTGACTGTCATTAGCACACACACATATAACACACCATCATTTATCCATAGACAAGAACCAAACCATCCATAAATACCAATTAGGTCATCCACGACCACAATATCCACACTCTTTAGGAATCATCAATTTTAGATCACTCATTACGACCGGTTACAACTGCTATGCAATACTGGTCGCTTGCTCATCGAGTATTTGAACATAAGTACTCGGGAAACACCATGCTCAGAACACTCGAGAATAACAAGCATTGTTACCGACCACAGAACCATCAAGTATTGACTACTAAGTATCGGTCGCTATGACTAAAACACTAGATCGCTAAGTCTATGACTACCGATCTCCAACCATTCACTGCATTATTGATCACCGAGTACTGCATCAGCCAGTCATACCGCTAGCCTAACACGAGTACTAGAAGTACTCGAAGATAGCAAGAATTGAAGCACTCGAACCAACCAAGAAGTCTACGAGTATCGATCGTAAAGCCTACGGCAACCGATCGCAAAGCCTTTAATTACTGATCGCAAGGTCTACTACAATCGATCGAAAAGTGTAAGACAATAACACTAGAACACAAAGTCTACGAGTATCGATCAGTAAAGTCTACGACTATGAAAAAAATACTATAGTAGATGATCTTACGGCCTATGTCCAGTTCACTGTAGTTAAGACAGGTTCACTGTCACTTACGAGCGGTTAAATGTTGCTTACGATCAGTTCACTGTTTGAGATCGAGATCTACGATTACCTGTTGTGGTCATTCTGCCTAGTCGAAATACTATGGTTGATTTGCCATGGTCGAAGTCGGACATGGTCGAAGTCGGATGTAGTCGAAGTCTACTGTTCGGACATGCCGATCGGACCACCAGACATGGTCGTTTTGCCATCCTGAAAACTCAAGCACGGAAGCGCATTGACCAAAACTTTCATGAATGCAAATTCTAATAAAATCAAATGTTAATTATTCATCATCAATAAAATGCACGACCATCATATGGTCTAACAATTCTTGATGGATTGTAAGAGCTTTCTCATTGTAAAAGCTAACCAATGAAGTGAGGGATTAATGGATTATGTCTCTTATCCTTTTACAACCAATGTGAGACTATACCAATAATCTCCTTCACACATTAGTGTCTCTCAGCCCTTCACCGCCCCTTCACGGTACACTGACGTCCCTTAGGGTCCCTTCACCTACACCAACGGTCGCTCAGGATCACAGTCCATCAGATGTTCACACACTAGTGTCTATTGGGCCAGAGATGTAAGAACCGGACTCTGGTACCACTTGAAGGATCATTAGGGCCTTCTTACCCCAACAGCTAGCTAATGAGGTGAGGGACCCCACTTTTAAATTAGGTCTGTTGCCTTTTTACAATCAATGTGAGACTATTCTAACACTTTTCTCGTTTCTATCATGGCCTTGTTGACATTTTGGCTGCGCTTGAATCTGCTAGTATGGTGCTACAGTAACTCGCTTTTAAACGGTGCGTCTTTTTAAGATACGGTCTACAAGTTGATTGTAATAGACATTGTATTAAGTTCAGCTGTACTGACCAAAATTGCATGTGACTGTCTCCTTCTTCATAATTTCTATCGCGAACAGCTATAAGCCAAAAGTCATAAACTACAGTCTAAGGTTGGGTTTGTTTCTACTATGAGCTTTTTGCTTTTTGTGCGGATGAACAGTAATGCGTTTAAAATCGACGTGTTTTTCTAAGGTAGGTCTAAAGGTAAATTGTAGTACACATTGTGCTGACTTCATCTGTAGCGGTCAAAATCGCATGCGAGTATCTCTCTATAATCTGTTTCACAAACAACCAGAATTCATAAGTCATAAGTTAAAAAGCATAAGCCATAATCTAAAAGAACCTATCCAAATTGCCACGGTGTCTGTTGGTGGGCCCAAGCATATACGATCGGGATGATGCGTACATAATTTTACGACAAGTGTGCCCACAGGTATAGCAGTGGACTATGTATAGCACTGTAAACCTCCTAACTTTAATTGGCTGAACTCTTATGGTAGCTTTGTTTCCTCTTAATCTCGTCGTGCAAAGATGATCGAAATCGCCTTTGATTCTACATATAAGATGCTAGCTGATTACGTCGACGGGATATAGGGATACGTGCGTGTAACTACATCGTCAAGTCGTAACAACTCATGCGTGGTTGAATCGGCCACTGAGTGGAGCCAAATGCTGCAGAAACATAAATCTACGTCATCGCATAAATCTATGTTGATAATTTGATTTTCCCGGAATACCCACGTTTCATCACTCAATAACACTTGTTTTCCAACCGTGCTACTCTTCCAGCTAGGACCGTAAACGATGAGATCGGTAGAAGCAAGTTGAGCTTTAATCAGAGTCCGAGTCTAGGTTTGAGCTTGCCTAGGTTGAGTATGGTCACCAACAATTCATGTAAATTTTCAATAATAAAAAAGTTCAAGTTCAAGTAAGCTCGATAAAAGCTAACATACAATACCGTTCAACAAGTGAGAATAAAAAAATTATCACAACTCACAACATAATAGCATACATATCTTAATAGAAACAAATATAAAAGAGAAAGACTTACAGATGCAAGCAGACTCGTAGAGTGAGACGAGCTCGAGCAGCTCTCCAATCTTTGACTATGGTCTGTTCTTTTTGACTGAAGCTTATGACTTTTGGGCTGTTCGTGCGAGAGATTACAGAGTAATAGAAACTCACGTGCGGTTTTTGCCGATATAAATGAAATCGGTACAGTATATACTACAATTAATTAGTAGATCTTATCTTAAAAAGACATTTTGTTTAAAAGTTAGTTATTATAGAAAAATTAAAATAAAATATAAAAGTTAAAAAAATAACAGAAAAAGAACAGGGCCATATTTTTAGGGCCCTGCTTCCAGACTTCCTGCCCCTTGCAGCCCATTTCGGCCTGGCGTTTCGGCTTTCGCTGGTTTACCACCAATACGGGCGGGGCCACACGGCTGCTTCGGCGCCCTCGGAAGCATTTCCGCGAACACCTTCCGTGCTGTGCGCCCCAGACCACCCCGAAAACCCCCAAAATCTCCAGAGCGGCGCCGGCGCGGATGCCCTCCCGTCGCCCCGCGGATGGCCTCGGCACACGCGGGTGGTAGGGAGCGGGGGCCGAGAGTAAGATGCGGCGCTTCTCCCCGGCCGCGGCGCTGCTGCTCCTCCGACGCTCGCTCGCCTCCTCCGCCGCGCTTCTCTCCACTCCGGTACCTCTCCTCGCGCTCTCTCTGTTCTTTTGCCCCCTCCCAAAAGAGAAGAGAGTATATTGCGTTGGTTGGTTGGCGCCGATACGCGCGAGTTCGATCGACTTCGAGCCCGACTCTACAGAGATCGCGGCTGCGTTTTACTGCTTCGAGAGCGGAGAGCCACCCTTCAAATCGGATATTAAGCCTAGGACTAGGAGGTTTTTGTTTGGCCATTACAGTTCTCCGTAAGCCTAGAAGGTCTTTGGCCTCAAGCATGGATTGTTCTTAGCCCATGCTGTGAGGGTTTAATAGATTGTTTGTAATTCCAAACCGCGCTGGGAGGTTCATTGAGTACGGTAGTTCAATGGTAATTGGTGAGCACTAAGCACTGAGCACGAACCAAGATCATTATGACTGAGAAGACAGTGGATTGCAAGTACTCAGTTCAAGCCTTTTGTTCGAATTCAGAAACTAATTAGGATTATATGGTGAACCTTTGAACTTGTTTACCTTTTTACCTTTATTATTGCATAACTGGCACTCTTTTATTTGTACTTGACCTCATAAGCTTTCTGCGTTTTGCCACCAGAGATGTTTGATCCGTGCCTTGCTCCTCAAGGACTGCCCCGCTAGGCGTGCTAGTTCAGCCATGACTGTGTGGTGCCACCGATGGTCTAGTGCAGCAGATGGTGATGAGGATGAGGTTATTAAGGCTTTCGATTGGGGTTCTACCTCTGCCCATAGAACTGTTTTTAGTGACTCATCATGCACTGCTTATGTTGAGAAGCTCTGCAGATTGGGCAGCTTCCCTGATGCTGTTCGGATCCTGCGGCAATTGCACGATGAGCAGATCCATGTAGACTTGGGCACGTTTAATATGTTACTGCAGCAAACAGGTGAAGCAAATAGCTTCACTCTTTTCGCCAAGGTATTCAGATACTTACTGCTTTCCAAAGTGGCTCCTGATTTGACTTCTTATATGAATGTCACGAGGGCCCTTCAGAATTTGGATGACCCTGAACTAATACTCAAGTTTGTAAGAGAAATTTTGGAGATTTCACATGGCAGAGATCCTACAGTGGTGAATCGCATTATTTTTGCCACAGCTAAGTATGGACACATTGATAAAAGTTTGATCATATTTGAAGAATTGAAGAAAGACCAGACAGGCTTGGATGTCGTCACATTCAACACCGTTCTGGACATGCTAGGAAAAGCTGGTTGGGTGGATCAAATGCTTCATGAGGTTAAGCTAATGGACGGACTTGGTCATTCTCCTGACATTGTAACATATAATACAGTAATAAACTGCCTGCGGAGGCTTGGAAGATTACATCTGTGTAAAAGGTTCACAAGAGAGATGCTTGAGAGAGGCATCAGTCTAGATTTGAGAACATATACCGCACTAATTGATAGTTTTGGCCGGGCTGGTCATATTGCTGATGCTCTTGAAATGTTTGACCATATGAAAAAGTCACATCAACCTTCAATTTATGTCTATCGTGCACTAATCAGCAACCTAAAGAAGGCTGGACGGTGTGAACTAGCACAAAAGCTCTCTGAAGAGATGAACGCAAGTGCTTCAGAATTGTTAGGCCCTGAAGATTTCAAGCACAAGTTCAGGGGAAGAAAGAAAAGGAACCACAGGTAAGAATCCCATGAATGATCTTTCTGACCTGAATGTTTCCTTAAGCATGTGCCGTGTGCTCATCCACAGTTCCAGACTGCCAGATATTCTGGGATATGTTGAAATCTTCCGGAGAATGTATCTCAGAAAGAATCAGATAACCGCATAGCTCAGATGATAAAAGCATGATGATTGTGAAGACACGCAGTGATCTCAGGTCAAGAGAACCTATAGACCTGAATGAAATATCATGGCTGTAGGCCGTTGCTGATGTTTACTTCAAGAGACAGGAATAACCTTCTCCAGTTCGTCTCTTTAGTCAATGCAAGGGAAATATTTCCAGATACGTCATGCAGGAGACCTAAAAGCTGTATCTGTGACTCATTGATCAGCAGGTGCACATACTCGAGGCAACAGACAGTTGACCAGCTGCAGGACTTCTAGGTTGAGGTATATGTGTACTGCTGGAATCTGGATTATCATGTGAATCGCATCTGCATGTTCTGTTGCTATGCACTTCCGCGCGTAAAATTCCAGCTTTTGCCATTTCTTGGGCCTGGAGTTTTTTTTAGGCTATGTTTGTGAATCAGGCATAAATTGAAATTGACCAGGTTCTTTTATTATCCTTTTTCCCCCATGCAGCCAAGTAGTATTCATTGTACTTCTGTAAGTTTATTAAATACAAATTATCTGAGCTATGATACATGCTCATGTGTCTGGAAATATGCAATGTACTGAGACATTTCAAAACCGCTCATTTTTTTTTAAAAAAAACGCAGTTTACAAAGTGCATTTCGATCTAGCGATGCTAATCAACAAAAAACGACGGTTTCAGTTACAAGGCTCCAGTTTACTAGTGCATTTCGATCTTGGCTTTGTCTACTATTTTTAGCGGTTAGACCAAACCAAAATTACGTAGCAGATTCTGGCATGTCCATGGCCGTGAAACTGCAACGTGCAGATACTAGCTTGGTTTCATGAATTCGACGACATTGTGCGAGTCACAACAATATATATCTTTACTATTATAAAAGTGTGAGTTGATGGTTGGTCCATTCTTCCTCATCTCTTCTCAGCCATCCGATTTGATTTGGACCATTTGTCTCTCTCCTCTCTCTCTCAGGGTACAACCGTCCATCCCCTCCACTTTCCTCATCTCCTCGCGCATTCTGGCCACCCTTCTCTCTCTGTCACTTGCTTTCCAATGTTTGATGTGTAAAGTTGGCCAGGTAGTAAGTTCCGTCTCATTATTTTTATAACTTCGTTGCAACGTGTGGGTCTCTAGCTAGTATTATATAAACATCTCAGACTATATCCTCCTATACAGCGTAGTCAGACTCTGCAAAAGATTCACCTGAAAGATTAGAAAATAGAGTAATTCAGGCGACCGGGCACTCTACGATCATATGTGCTGGAGCAAACCCAGAATTAACAACGTATGCAGGTCTGGCAGAAAGGGAGGACAAGTACCTAGAAGAGCATGGTTAGATAGAGAAAAATCCATCCTGCCATGGAGAAGACAGCAAAAATGTGCACCCAGAACAATATTGCAGCTGATTCCTTACCACACCCTTAAATTCGCAACAGCGCCTGCAAATGAAAACAATGGACCATTATACTCCATAGTCCATACCAAGGTTGGTTAGCATGCAAAACAGGCATGGTGTAGCTGCAGTTTATAGTTTCTCATACCTGATAGCACTGATGTGGGCATAGAGTGCTGCAGTAGCAGGACGAACTTGAACATTTTGTTGCCTTTTGGAATAAATCCATGTTTGTCAGCAAACAAGACAATGCTAACTCCAGCAATTGGAACCAAGAGCAGGCGTGCGAATATTATGGCGACGGTGGTCCGGACTCCAAGCCTCTTAATTCCTTCATCAGGGCCTGCAAGTATGGAGTTGAGAGAAATACTCAATGACAAAATGACGAGTGCACTGTAAGTGTAACATTGCATCACGGTATGGTTACTGGTTAAAACAAAATCGAGCATACCATCAACCAGATTGCCACCAACAGCAAGCAAAATGCATGGAATCATAGCTTCCCTGAAACATGTAGAAATATTGTAAAACACTTATAATCATTATGTATCTGGCAGGATACTTATATATTGCAAGAAGAAACTAAAAGTGAGACAATACCCAACAATGAGGCAGCGGTCTGTGAAAAAGAATAGAGGTGCATAATCTGTGAGGATCAAATTCTTCAAGAACGGCACAACACCAATGATGATCGCAAAAACCTGTTTCATAGTATAGAGCAACAGTTAAGTCCAGAATGAAGCATACAAATTTTTCTAGCAATTACTAAGACAGTCGTACAAGAGAAATTTTAATACTTACTGATGCAACTATTGGTGGTTGAAGGAGCTGTTTCTCTTTTAGAAATCTAACCACGCATTTAGGGCTCATTATCTGCATCAAGTTATCAATAGAGTATAAATAGTTATTTTCTGTTGGTAACGCCAAATAACGTAGCTCTAATTATTTGCCAACAAGATACCAGGCGTAGTTCTTACTTTTGACCCTAAAGAAGGAACAACGTCTTGCTCCTCCTCCTCTGCAGATAACAGAGGCTCTTCCTCATGTACATCACCGTGAGCACTTGATTGATGCTTCATTACACCTGATGCACCATTCTCACGAGGAGCCTTGATTGGAAGTTTCTCTTTCTCCTCATCGCAGCTGTCAAAGGTAGCTCCCGGTGGTGGAGCAAGCATCTTGAACACATAGGTGTAAACAATAATTGCACCAACCTGCACCATGCAAAAAAAAAAAAGTCACTAGAAGTACCTCAACTAACATTCATATGCCCACCGTGAATACTGGGCTTTCCTCCTAGATTGATAACTTTTGCTATTCCGAGTTGAACGAGAACAT
Source organism: Dendrocalamus latiflorus (assembly GCA_017311315.1). NCBI lineage: Eukaryota > Viridiplantae > Streptophyta > Magnoliopsida > Poales > Poaceae > Dendrocalamus > Dendrocalamus latiflorus. Next base: position 23,974,867 of record CM029620.1, read on the forward strand.
GTGCGGCTCCAGAAAAAAAAATGGCATACCCATTGACCAAATGATATATATGCATTTCCATCTTGACTGCATTTGTTGGAGTCACCGAATGGATTTGATGGGTCGCGGCATAGTGCTGAAATAAGGACAAGAGGTATATTTCCTATGTTGCCTGCATTAAAATTAGTGTTAGATATATAAATAACGCAGAAAGATTGATAAATGAGAAAGCGACAATTTTCAGAAGAGAGGGCGTGAAGAAATTACAAACCTATTCCTATGTGAATAATGGTGAACTTGAAGTATGGATAAGGGGGTCGTATGCTACATGCCACTACAAGGCCGATCAAAGAAGCAGACACTGCGCCCAGAACAATATTTACTGGAACGAACCACCTGCAAACACAGAAGTATTATAGCCGTCAGAGTGTTATCAAGAAGCCAAGAAGGAATGCCGGATGTAAGCATATGGGGAATTTTGGCATGACAGCCTCACAAGGGCACATCAGGTTAGGCAGAAAATCAAGCTTTGAAACTGGATGCACTAGCTCAACAATAGTTATTGTTTTTACAAGAAGGAAGCAGGATGTAAGCACATGAGGAATGTTGGCATGACAGGCCTTCACAATGGTACATCAGGTTGGGCAATAAAATAAGCACTGAAGCTGGATGAGCTAGCAAGCTCAATAATAGTTATCATTTTAAAATCCTTAAAATAACAATGAATTTCTTCTACGCAGTTCCTGCAGTTGTGTGAATATTTCTGAGTCATGGTATTCAATGAAAGTGTCGATATCATCCAACAGCCAATATTGCCCAAGGACATGTACATTGACCGACAATACAAACAAGTCACCCGGGAAAGAATCGAAGGGAAGCATGATATTGGCATGACTGATACAACAGGGCAGCACATACAATTGCCAAGGGAAGTAAATACAAGGAATTAATCGAAGGATAAAAGATTGCTCTTACCACTCCAGCAACGGAGCAACCTTCCCAGCTGCGCGAATATGAGGCAAGGGAGCAGTAGCGAGAAAACAAGCTGCCAAAAGGCCGAAACGACGAGATGATCAATCCAGGCTTAAGACTCAAGAACATGGGATACATCACACGCGAGCACTGCCACCTCCCAGCATGTTCGATTAGCTTCTGTTTGTATTGCAATTAACAGGCAAGCTGATGAGAGTCAGTGCGTTACCCCGTTGAGAAGCTTGCGGCCGCTGGGCTGGAGCACGTTGACGCGCTTGGACGCCATGAGGAAGCCCATGAAGCAGACGGTGAACACCTTGGCGATGGGCAGCACCGCGTACTTGAGCATGCCCAGCACCGACTCCCCCGCCACGCCGCCCCGCGCCGCCGCCACCATCTCCAGCACCGACCTCTCCATCGAGATTCAGATAAAAATATTCTCCCCGCTCTCGCTGCTTTCATAACCAATCCCGCCGCTGGTCGATCCAACGCCGACGTGATGCTAATATACAATCAGCCACCAAGTAATTGTAACAAAACTTCGTTAAAAACTGCCAATTTCGAACCGAAATCGCGTCCCCCGAAGGGCAAACGCAACTGATCGTGACGAGATGCTTGCAACGGCAGGGCGAGAGCAGCAGCTCGGTGGCCAATCTATCGCCAGAAAGAGCAAAAAGAAGCAGTTTCCGAAACGGCCAGTGCGAGTACTACTCCTACTACTCGACTTCCTTACTTTCCCCCCGCCTCACGGCCGGATGGATTAGGAATCCAATTCGCGCCAGACTCGGACGCTTCGGGGACCGAAAGCATCAAGCTTTCTTTTTTTCTTGATTGATCCAATCACGCGAGCTCCCATCACACGCAGCTGAGCTCAAAATCACCCCAAAAAAGAACTAGAAATCGCGCGGCGTGATCGACCCATCCCTATATTCCATGACATCGAAGCCGTCGCGTAAATCGCCAGCCTCCCGAGAGGGGAAAAAAAACTCGACGGAGAAACTGAACTCACCGGCCGTCGAAACCGCGCGAGGTGGGAGCCGAGCGGCGGCCATCGACCTCTCGTAGCGTCGTGTTCTGCGATTTGCGGCGCATCGGGGCAGAGAGCGCCACGCTGGACGAGTGGGCCCACTCCTCGCGGGGCCCGTGCTGCGCGCACAGCGGGCTCAATTGCATTGCCCGGCCCATACAAACCTCTTCGCTTAATTCAAGGCCCATGCGGCTCAGCTTTACCAAAATAGCCCTATTCTCGAGAGAGAAGATGGGCCCAATGCTCCAGTGTAAGGCAAACATTGATTGCTGCATTTTACAAAGCTCCCATTCCATTTCTCTGAGCAAACATTGATTGAGTGGGCCCATAGCCCTATTCCATTTCTCTGAGCAAATCGTAACCGAAGTATTAGCGGGAGGGTTCACGGCCGGTGAGGGTGTCCACGTCGGCCCCCCCGCGCGCTCCGCCCGCCGCGTGTCCGAGGAATCTCGGTACGGTCGGGGGAGCCGATTTCCTCGTATTTTCTGGAAATTACGTAAAGGTCCTTTTTTCCTCGCGAAAAGGTCCCTACCAGTTTTGTTTTTTTCCTAAAAACACCTCTTCACTTCACCGAAATTTCGTATCCTTCACAGGATAGCCCCGCGGTTTTCTAAATTGCGTACGGGTCCTCGTTTAGTTACGTACAGGTCCTTTATTCTCGCAAAAAGGTCCCAACCAATTTTGTTTTTTTAAAAACACCCCTTCACTACACCGAATTTTTGTATCCTTTGCAAGATAGCGCCCCGCAGTTTTCTAAATTACGTACGGGTCCTCGTTTAGTTGCGTACAGGTCCTCGATTTTTTTCAAAAAGACCTTTGGCTTTCCCGAAAATATGCATGTGTCCTCGATTTTTTTAAAAAAGCTTCTCACGAATTTTCGCCTCTTTTACTTCGGCCCATATGGTGGCTGGCGTGGCGTGACGCCACGCCTACGTGGCTAGTTTCACATAAGCACGGGTATATTGGCATAACTATCGAGAGACTACAGATTCAAGAAGTAATTTTACAAAGCTACAAATTCAGATGTATAATTTTACGTAGAGCTGCATCTCTAACAAGTCCTGTACTATGCAACATGTCTTGGCGATTGGGCCCACTCAATTCTCCCTGACTCGTCCAACCTTTTTACATGTGCGGATGCCACGTGTGTGGCGGCCTATTGACATGCAGATTGCACACATGGCATTGGGTTTTGGGCCTGTAGAGAATCCCAGAAAGGGCCTGGTGTCGGTCTCGGTCTGTTCTTTTTCCGTTTCGGGGCTTTTGGCTCTGACATGATTTTTGATCTACTTATAAGAGAAAGCATAATAGAAATTTATATATGATTTTAACTGATATAAATAAAGTTATTATAATATATACTATAATTAATATATAAATTCTACTTTTAAAAATATTTTATTTAAAAACTAGTTACTATAGAAAAATCGTAAAATAACTTTTAAAATCTGATTGGAAGGGACTTGTCGCATCTCATCGCGCTGTATCTAGAGAAGAAAGTCTTTTCGGAGCGTGCAACCTTAACCGTCGGGCAAAGAGATGTATGCGAGATTGTCAGGTGGACCTGGTCTGTCGGAGTTGTTAAATCTGTAGCTCAGTTTAACAAAAGAGCTCTAAATCTGTAGTTTCTTAAATAGTCTTTTTAAACCCGTGGCTCCTTGATAATTACGAAAATCTATTTGTAGTTGTGTGAAATCTACTCTTTCCTTTTCTCACCGAATGCTCGTTTTCCTAGCGGGAAGAAAAATCCAGCATTTCCACACGCACTTTTGACTAATCGAAAGACTATATATACTCCATATGCAATAGTCAATCCAAAGTCTAAACCTCAGGTCCGCTTTAATTGGCTTATGGCTTAATTTCTGACAGTGACTTTTAGCTTATGGCTATAATTGCGCTATAACAGCTGTTAATTTTTTAGAGACAAAAAATAAGGAAAAATAGAAAGAAAAAAAGGGAAAAAAGACATAAACAAACATTATATCGTCACGAACAATGTAAAGAAATAAGAGGAAAAAATCCAAAAAAAATCTAAAAAATCTAAAATAAAGTAAAATTAAAAATCAACGTATTCTAAATAACTTTTGATTAAAATAAACTAAAAATCAAACTAAATCAAAAGGCTAAAACGCTTTGGTGTGGGCCTTCCCTGAAAGGCAAGCTTTATGTAGTATATGACACGACGGAGAAACCAATAGCAATTAATGCTAGATTAATTAATTCATACCGGACGTTGCTTGAAAGAAGAGGCCACACCACGGTGGATGCTAATCTGAACGTAAAATAATTAATACAGGCGAAGTTGACATGAAGAAAAGACTTAACTTGTGCCATCGATCGATCGGGAAGTTGACATGAAGAAAAGACTTAAGGAAGAAATTAATCCAAACGGTTTCTGTTTTTAGTTTTTTTACTTTTGGTTTATTGAAATTAAAATTCACTTGAAATACATCGGTTTCTAATTTTAATTTATTTTGCTTTTTTGGTTTTTTCTTTTCTTTTCTCCTTATTCCTTTTGCAATGTCCGTGATGATATAACGGTTTTTTAAATTTTTCCCCTTTTTTAGAAAAATCTAACAGCTATTACAATACAATTTCAGCCAAAAAAACACAACCACAAGCTTAAGCTAAAAGCTAGCTGGAGCACCACCTAATATGTAGCTTCTGGCTTATGACTGAAAATGCATTGTAGCGGCTGTTAGTTTTTTCTGAGTAGTTAAATTGAAAAATAAAAAGTTATATCATCACGGACAACACAAAGAAACAAAAGAAAAAGAAAAAGAAAAAATGAAATTAAGAAACTAACGTGTTCCAGAAACCAGAATCAGAATAAGGGCATGTTTGTATTAGTTTTTGTTGCTGACTTTTGACTGTGGCTGATAAATAGTAATGGGTGATAGAAGCGACTGATAAATAATAGTGGCTAATGAATAGCAGTTCACCATGCGACTTACGTAATTATGACATAATAAAATACAAAATATGTTACAACATGTGAAAACACAAAATAGTGATTGATGAATCATAATGATTTATAGAAAGTGTGATGTTCGTATTGGCTTTGACTTTAGTTTCTGGAAGCAGAGACCAGAATCCAATGCCAATATCAATGGGTCCTAAGAATCTAGGGAGATGTAGGTTGGCAGTTGTGCTAAGGGATGACGTGTGTGTATGCGGGAACATATGTTATGCACTTAAGTTTACGATGCAATCACGGTGCACTCTAGCTAAAAAGTTATGAAAATTTCTAAAAAAAAATTATACATGTACTTCATGATTTACTCTATCTATGTATAAAATTTTAAGTTCAAATTTATTGTACGTTAAGAGTAGCAAAGAGAGAAAAATCTGATAAATTTATTACTTTAAATTTGTCAATTTTTCTCTTTTTTATGACTCTTAACATAGAATAAATTTGAACTTAAAATTTTATACATAAGTAGAGAAAGTTTAGAAGTATATGTCTAATTTTTTTTAGAATTTTTCATAACATTTTTACTTAGTGTGTATTATTATTGTACCATAAACTTATATATACACACACACTAGTTGATTGTTCGTGCGTTGCTACGGTTTTTTAAAATTTATCATACTACATGTTTTAAAACTCACGGGTGGTAAAATTTTTAGAATATGCATATAAACATGTTCTAAAAGTTTTTAAATCCGTCAAGTAAGTCAGAAGTTATCGATCAACCTCGTGGTCATAAGTCGGAAGACATTGACCATACCTCGTGGTCGTAGGTCGGGAGCCCTCGAGCACACCTCGTCGTCGTAAGTCAGAAGCAGTCAACCATTGCACGTGATTGTAGGTCGGGAGCGGTCAACCATCGCTGGTGGTCGTAAGTTGGCAACGGTCGACGATCGATCGTGGTCCTAAATCGGGAGCCTTCAACAAAGGCTCATGGTCGTACATCGGAAGCCGACAACCATCGTTCATGATCCTAAGTCGGACGCCACAAGGATACCTCGTGGTCGTAAGTGGGAACACATCGACCAGCGTCCGTAGTCGTAAGTCGGAAAACATCGACCACACCTCGTGGTCGTAAGTCGAAACACATCGACCGGTGCTCATGGTCATAAATTAAAAGCCGTCGATCACACTTCGTGGTCGTAAGTTAAAAGCCGTCGACCATCGTGTGTGATCGTAGGTCGGGAGCGGTCGACCATCGCTGGTGGTCATACGTTAGCAGGCCTCTGGTGTGCTTGTGCCATATCGTCTGACTGCCAGCACCAACCTGTTCAGCCCTAACTTCGACCATGACCCCGACTTCGACCACTACCCCCCTTCGACTTCGACCACTGCCCCCATCGACTTCGACCACTGCCCCCTTCAACCACTGTCCCCTTCGACCACGACCCTTCGACGTTGACTACTTCCCCATTCGACCATGGCCCCCTTCGACCATGGCTTTGACTTTGACCGCCTTGTGGGTCTTGCCGTCGAGTGTGGGGAGCTCGATCTCGGGGGTGTCAGACCCCAGATTTTGCAATCTGGAATCCTCTGTGATTCCATTGCACTATTCCCTGGATCAGTAGATAGTGCTCACAGATTACAGTTCTGAATATCAAGTACATATCATGCGGAAGCGCAAATATAGTAATAGACTTACTCATGGGCCGATTAGGCCGAAATCAACAAATTGCAGCAGCGGAAGAACGAAGCACGCAAGTGGGACCTTCGGGACATGCCCACAGGCAGCCAACTGGAGGTTCGTGACCTAGCCCTTGACATCTTCATCTTCTCGGCCAGCTTGTCCAATCTTGTTGCTGAGGCGAGGTGATTTGATTCCTGATTCTGAATTTTGTCGCAAAAGCGAGTGTGAGCACTCCAACCCCGTGCTCAACGAGCCAATACACAGAATGCAAATAAATAGTATGCATGGCTTAACAAAGGAGAGGCTCGTGTTATTTTATTTGCCAAAAAAAATCGCTTTCGAAATATGATACATAGAAATCTCCTGAGACCTAGCAGTTTGAACTAAAACTTATTTTGTGAAAGAATGCAATAGTAATAGTGATCCAGATTCCATCCACCATTACGTGGCCTCTGCACCATATGCTTAATCCTTCAGCGTCATAACCGCTTAACTTATCACTGGGGCGACACCCAGGGCAACACAAATCAGGGCCTTTCTCTGCCCTCCACTTTACCAATTCCACCCACAAAGTTTTTGAAATAGAACTATATCTAGTTAAGTTCCCATGTCCGCCCTTGACCGTGGGCATGGCTATTCGAATAGTTTTTGACTCTGCAGAGTTTGCACACTTTCCCCACAAGAGATAAATCCACTCGTTGCCCCACAAGATTCCTTAGCCATGCGGCTGAGTAGACTATCACAGGACCTTTACAATGTATTTTTCCTAGCAGAGTTACGTCCGCTAAGGTTTTCACTTCCTTCGGGGTACGACCACCCTTCCAGAAGCCCCCTCTTGCGCCGTCACGTCGGAGGATGTGGCCATCCTCTACCCGCCCGTGGTCACACCGGCGCAACTCTTATTAAGTCGATGCAAATTAGTTAGCCCTGCCTACACTTTGCCAGCTTGTGGTTGTACTGTTATACACTGGGAGGTCATCACGAGATTCAGTCCTTAGGGTTATCTGGGCGGTTCTACCACATTCCCCTTTGTGCTTCCACTGCACCACTCACACACACCCTCGAACCATCCGCCTAGATAATTAAGCAACTCGAGGTTTTTGGGAGCATAAAATATCCATAACCAAATATACCAGTCATTACCACCATGACTGCCCAAACCAATTTCTCAAGATTCAAAGTGATGCTTTGGGGCATTGTTGGTGCCCCCCGATTATCTAAGCAGTACTAAGCATAGCGTATAATTATGGACTTATTTTCGAAAGATTACCATTATAATTTTGCTAGGGTGACAAGGCTCAGATATTCAAATATTTCCAAAGGAGGTATAATACTAGCAAGTCGATTAATGGGTGTATAACTAGAATCTTCAAACAAACATATATTTGCATATGAAATAACAGCATGCAATTTGATAATTTAAACAAAAGTAAATTTGCGAAAAATGTAGGTTCAACATGATCAAAGTATTGACTCGCCTGGCGCGGTTTACCGTGGTCTTGAGCTCACACAATGATTTCTCTTGAGCTTCTGATCTTTATCTTCACTTCGAGCTTAATCTTGCTGGATCCACTGAATCTTCACGACTCCCAGTTTCTAATTACGCGACAACAACTGAATCCAAATGAAAGCAAATAACTCAAAAGATCCAGATAATTCCGAATAAACTCGATTTAGTTTTATTATGAGTTAATGGATGATTTGGGTTATTGGAGGTAAGGTCGGTGGTAGAATACGATGACCTGATCTTTTTATTAACAATTTCTTTTATTTATTTTTATATTTATCAAGGAAGCTCCATGAGTTAGGGTGGACCTATGAGTAGGTATCATTTTGTCGCGTGTTACTTTTCAAGGCATATGATGTATATGTATATCTATATGAGTGATGTTTGCAAACCTTAGTTTACCGAGTTAAATTTATAGCCTATGTCTATAACCTTTTGTGGTATGATATTTCATGTGCCTCCATTTATTACTAAACTATGGTTTATTTATACGAGTCCCGACTTGCTGTATATATATAACTATACTCCATATAAATATGTACTAAAGCTAGTGGTAAGATTTAATTGATGGCGCTACTGTTATGTTGCTCATACTTTAGCTACTATTATGCTTTATTTTAAATTTTAGTTTAAACTTAGCAATCTGAACAGGGTTTGATATGTATCATTTTATGTGACCCTAATTACTTGTGTTAATGGCTTAATGTTTACTTTAGAGTATATACACATATTGGTTAGGTCATTTTAATGTACGACATCCTAGGGCTATTATATTTTAGTAATTGTATATTAATATGATCTCTAACTTAAATTTTTATGGTCACGCCCCACTATTTAGTTTACTCTAGGAAGAGACCTAATTTAATTAATCCTACTATTAAGACTTAATTAATAGTACCATTATTACTTTATCTATACTTTTAGTTTCTATTGGGCTTAGTTCTATTTCTAATTTAGATATCTGGCAATGCTGGCTATATAGGATTATATTTTAATATTTGTTATTTTTACAAAATCTACGTCTAAGGTTTATTTAAGATGGCATGATAAATATGGAGCACATATTTCAATTATTGTTATTATTAAGGCATCTTTACTAAATTTGGATATTTAGCCAAAGTTGTTTCTCTTTAGCAATGCCTTAACTAACATGTAGGTTTAAATAAAAATGAGAGCACAATTATTCATACATGATAACTATTCCATATTTAAATACTAAACAATCTGGTCTTATATCCTAATTAAATTTATTAGCTTTCACTGATTATTTCCTAATTTTTCCCAAATTTTATTAACTAAAATGGATTAAGGAAATCAAGATAAAAAAATGCAAAATGGTGCGGCCGACAAGGATCGAACCCGGGAGTCCGAATCGAATGCGCGCGGTGTTAGTCAGGAAACCTCACGTTGTTACCTGACTACAGATGGGGGATTAATCCTCTTAAGCCTAGTCTGCAAGGGGGGCCGAACAGAGGAGCCGCGCCAACGCTCGAGTTGACGTCGCCGGCGGCGGACGGTGGCTGGGGAGCTGCTGGAAACCAGCAAAATGGAATCCCCCGAGGCGGGGATGCCTCTGGGGGTGGCGGCTCCGGCTGGGGTGCGCGGTGGCGGGCTAGCGGCGGCGCGGAGCGGCCGGTGGTGGAGCGGGAAGGAGGCGCCGGCGGCCGGGGAGGAGAAGGAAGGGGGTCCGAGTGGTGTGAGCTGGAGGAGGGTGCTAGTGACCTCACCGTGCGGTTGGCCGAGCCGAAGGGTTACCGAGGTGGGCCGGCGGCGAGGACCCGGGGCGGCGTGGGCATGTGCATGGCGCCGGCGAGCGGGGATGAGGGGGAAACTCCGGCGACGGTGGGGAGGGGTCTAGGGCGTCGAGGAGTCGCTCCCACTGAGAGGAATCGGAGGGAGCTCGGCCGTGGAGGGAGCGGCGGCAATAATGGCGGCGGCGGCCGGATTTGGGGAAATTGGTCGTGCGGCGAACTCAGGGCGATCGGGGACGATTGGTCGCGGTGGGAGGACGAGAGAGATGAGGCGGGGCGGCGGGAGAGTTCGCTCGCTTTTAAGGGCCACGAGCCGACCGGGCGGCATGCAGGGCAGGCGGCGCGGGGCTCGGCGTGCGGAGGAGCGAGCGACGGGAGCGGGTCGGCGCAGAGGGCGAGGGCAGCGCTGCAGCGGGATTCGGGGGCGATTCGCTCATGACTTCTTCACGTCGCTGCTCGGCGTGGCTTGCGCGGCCGTGTCGGCCGGCCTTTTGCCGCAGCAAAGGAGGAGGAGTGGGGGGCCTGGGTGCACTCGTGGAAGGAGAGAAGGAGGCCAGCAGGAGCAGGGCCCGCAGGCAGTGAGAAGGAGAGAAAAGAGAGAAAGGAGAGAGAGAGAGAGAAAAGAAATGGGTCCACTTGGAAGTGAGAGAGAAATAAAAGGATGAGAAAATGAGAGGCTCAAGCATTACTTATAATTTGGATTTTTAATTTAAGTTTCTATCTCACATTTGAGGTTATTTATTCAAATTCTTGCATGCAATTTGAAATTTTCAGCTTTTATTTTCCCATGGCTATGCTTTCCATAATATTAGTATATTGCATATTTTGTTTCACTTGTGTATATATATACATATATAGTCTTATTTATATATACATATTCCAAAATGGGGTCTTATATTTATTTCAAGTCTTTCCCTCCTTTTTGAATCATCTTTTCAGATTCGAATTTAACATTTTGAGTTTTTATTACTTGCATATTTCCTTCGATGATATTTCTATTTTTGATTTTGTTTTTTATCTTTCTTCAATTTTTGGAAACCTCAACCAAAATTTAGGCAGCATCATAAAAATTCAAACTCAAATAAAATACAATATATTGCAAAAATAATTCAAAAGATTCATATTTTCAAATTTAAATTTTTGGGATGTTACAGGGGGTGACCTAGGGGTAGGCGACAGGGATGTCCAACTGGAGGGGGAACTCACGGTGGAGGTTGTAGACGAACCAGCAGGTGCCCTCCAGGTTGGCGCTACGACTACAACCATGACCACTACAACCACGTCCATGGGCGCTACGACCACTGCCCCTTCAACCACTATCCCCTTCGACCATGACCCTTCGATGTCGACCACTTCCCTCTTCGACCACGGCTTCGACGACGACCATGAATCTTCGACTTCGACCACTATCTCCCTTGACCACTGTCCCCTTCGACCACAACCCTTCAACGCTGACCACTTCCCCATTCGACCATGGCTCCCTTTGACCACAACTTCGACTTCGACCAAGGATCTTCGACTTTGACCATGAATCTTCGACTTCGATCACTGCCCCCTTCGACTATGGCCCTTCGACGTCGACCGCTCCCATCTTCAACCACGGCCCCCTTCAATCATGGATCTTCAACTTCAACCATAGATCTGCAACTTCGACCACTGCCCCCTTGGACCACTATCCCCTTCGACCACGGCCCTTCAACATCGACCACTTCCCCCTTTGTCCACCGTCCCCTTCGACGACGACCCTTCGACGTTGATCACTTTTCCTTTCGACCATGGCTTCGACTTCGACCACAGATCTTCGACTTCAACTACTGCCCCCTTCGACCACTGTCCTTTTCAACCACTGTCCCCTTCGAACACCATGTACCTTCGACGTCGACCACTTCCCCCTTTGACCACCGTCCCCTTCGACCACTGTCCCCTTCGACCATGGCCCGTTGACGTCGACCACTGACCCCTTCGACCACGGCTTCGACCTTGACCACTATCCCCTTCGATGACCACGGCCCTTTGACGTCAACCACTTCCCCCTTCGACCACTGCCCCTTTGACCACGGGATCGACTTCGACCACAGAGCTTCGACTTCGGCCACAACCCCTCAACCACGGCCCCCTTTGACCACAGCTTCGACATCGACCATGGCCCCCTTTGACTATGGTCCCGACATCGACCACGACCCTTCGACTTCGACCGCGGACCGACTTTGTCCACGGCCCTTTGACTTCGACCACTGCCCCTTTGACCACTGTCCCTTTCGACCATAGCTTGGACTTCGACCACGACCCTTCGACTTCGACCACAGACCGATTTTGTCCACGGTCCTTCGACTTCGACCACTGCCCCTTCGACCATGACCATTCGACTTTGACCACGGCCTGACTTCGACCACAGCCCTTCGACTTTGATCGCGAGCTAACTTCGTCCACGACCCTTCAACTTTGACCACTGTCCCCTTTGACCACTGTCTCGTTCGACCACTGTCCCCTTCGACCACGACTTGGACTTCGACCACGACCCTTCGACTTCGACCACCATCCCTTTAATCACAGTTTTGACTTTGACCATGGATCTGTGACTTCAGCCACGATCCCCTTCAACCACGGATTCGACTTCGACCACAGCCCCTCGACCACGGCCCCACTCGACCACAGCACTGTCTTCGACGACCAGCTTGAGAAACCAAAATCGCCAAACAGCGCGACAGGCTTTGAGCGAAGAGAAGGAGGAGGTAGAGAGGCTCACCGGGCGAGCGAACGCTGGGCGGTAGCGGCGGGGGGAGAGCCACGTGGGCGGGCATAGTAAGAGGAAGCTGCCGCCATCACCGAGTGCCCTTCTCTCTGATCCACCAGCCGTTGTCGCTAAGCACCGTTCTCTCTAATCCACCGACCGTTGTTGTCGAGCATCGTGTCGCTGGTTGGAGGGGCGATGGGAAATGAAATTGGTGGCGGCGCCCTAGGGAAAGTTGGGGGACTGCGACTAGATGCTGCCGCGCAGCGGCACGAGGGTTTAGGGGAGAAGGAGGCGGTGGTTGCGGGAGGTGGAGGTGGGGAGGCGGTGGCGGGCAGATAGGGAAAGAAGGCGGGAGGCGGTGACGAGGGGATGCAACACTGCTAGGGGAAGTTGGGGGATTATGACTAGACACTGTCGTACGGGGATGGAATTGGTGGCGGCGTTGAGCAGGAGGAGGTGCGGCACGAGGGTTCGGGAGAGAGAAGGAGGCGACGTTTGCGGGAGGTGGAGTGGTTGCGGGAGGTGGAGGAAGAGAAGAGGAGGAGCGCGACCCACGCGTCAGCCCGACCTTTTCTACGAGTAGTGGAAGGACTAACTACATGCGGATCTGGACGGCTGATCTTTGACCGGATGGCTAAGAAGAGAGGAGGGAAAACGGATCGACGACCGCCAACTTATATTTTTATAATAATAAAGAAATATGCACTATCTATCGCAAGATTTGCTTGCGGAAACAGAGATGTCGTACTGGCATTTTTCTTTTCCCGTCCGTAGAGGCGTAGAGGTGTCACGCACACAGATCGATTTCTTCGCAGAGATTAATTACATGCGTGACCTCACAGTCACAGGAATACACTGTTTCGAAGGAGACGGGTTCATGCTACCGAATGGATCTTCTTGAAGGCAAAGTCAATCTCTCGAAAGGAAAAAGAAATATATGGCACCAGAGTCGATCCCTAGCTGTTTGGTACTTTGGTGATCGTCACTCTCTCTGCTTAATTAGTCGCACGTCACCTGCTCGACGGAGATTAGCCCGTCCGGACGGCCGGTTCTTATCACTGTGCATGCATGGTAATTGAGGAGAAATTCGACTTGATGTCCTGCGGAGTGCCTTCTAGAAAAAGATAGGAGATAAGCTAGAAAAGTTCAACATGGACCCAACTTTTCAGTCGTATACTCATATACGCGGATGTCGTAAGCACACCACTTATATTCGTTCAAGGAATCGACGTAATCCTCAGTTATGATCTTTATTTTCTTTTGGTCGAAAATTTCACACAATGATAATGAAGGGAAGAAATGTATATTGTCGTCGGTCTTTAACCCGTATTGTGAGATCACATGAGGTACCATGTCTTGTTACAAGAATTTAGCTTTGATTTGTAAATTTTATCGAAATTTAAGTTTGATTTTGAAACTTTTCAGTTTTCAGAGTTGCTGTCATGTTTTACTCGGTCAGACCAGCCTGGCGCAATTATCACATACGGTTCTTGTTAATAATAGTCTGTGATATTATCACAAACGGTTCGGATTAAAAATCGTCTGTGATGTATGCTGATATCATAGACGATTTTTAATCCGAACCGTCTGTGATAATACCCATGTGTCCCCCGTTGGCTCACCGATAGGAGTAGGGGGTACTCTTGGTCTCTCGAATCTGCATAAATCTCTGTCATTTTTACTCTCGTGGACGATAACCCATCAGACATCAGTGTTCGCCCCTCACTTGTGTTTGAGTTTCATACCTATAACATTGGCATAATTTGTGGGGACAATAGCTAATTGACGAAAGGCTATGGTTTGTACTAATAAATACTCTAAGTCCACGAAGCCTTCTCCGACTCCAGAGTGCAACAAGTTCATGGACGACATGTCTGCTCTCCGGAGGAGCCCTAGGTGTGCACCCTCATAGGAGATCAAGGCCATGTACTCTAGAATAGACAATGTCCTATGTTCCCCAGGGCTCCCAAGCACGTACTTCTCCCTTACACTGGCTGATGCGGGATCCAGCCAAGGGCAGGACGCTCAAGGTGCCCTCACCAGAGGGCTAGGGGTTTTGGGGCCAACCATCACCCCCGGGACACATGACGGCACTAACTGCAAGGCCATGAAAGCCAACTACGTGAGCTACCCCCTAACGTGCTATTGTTAGGGGACAATCCTGATCTACAAATTTCATTACTCTCGTTGGGCTCTTGAGACACTTTTCCTACATAGGGTTCCACCCTTGTGGTGCATAGGGCGTACGACCTTCGTGGCCTCCCCTAGCGAAAATCCAAGGTGGCTTGGGCATCCGTTGCCTCTACCACGGCGGCTCGTGTCCTGCTAGACCTAAGGCATGAGCGACAACTTGGGCCTAGTGCCCAAGTTGATGGATATGCTAAAGACTCATCCCCCTTAGACTCCAGGCCACATGCCGAACGTCCTCTGGGTCACTACACGCTTCGCTTCATTGCCTGGTAAGGGTTAACCATTCTCATACATTCTCAATCACTAGTGAAAACCCCCACCTACATGGTAAAAGATCAAGCATCATACTTTCGTGCCCCATAGCTTAGTCTCATGGGTACCCGTCCGATGTGCCCATGACTTAATGCTATGGACAACCTCTAATGTGCTTGTGAGTTAGCCTCATGGGTGCCTCCAAGTTTGCTGGGGGCTACCACCCCTAATGGCCATTTAGAGCACTATGGCTTAGTCTTATGGACACCCCTCTGGTGTGCCTATAACTTAGTATCATGGACACACCTCTAAGGTGCTCATGAGTTAGCCTCATGGGTGCATCTAAATCCACTAGGACCACCCCTAGTGGCCATTCGGTACTTCACAACTTAGTCTCGTGGGCACCCCTTCGGTGTGCCCATGACTTAGTGTCGTGGGTACACCTCCTAGGTGCTTGTGAGTTAGCCTCATGGGTGCCTCTAAGTCCACTAGGGGATACCACCCCTGGGAGCCATTCGGTGCTCCATAGCTTAGCCTCGCGAACGCTCCTCTAGTGTGCCCGTGACTTAGTGTCGTGGGCACATCTTCAAGGTACTCATGAATTAGTCTCATGGGTGTATCCAATTCTGCTGGGGGTTACCACCCCTAGTGGCCTTTCGGTGTCCCATGACTTAGTCTCGTGGGCACCCCTTCAGTGTGTCCATGACTTAGTGTTGTGGGCACACCTCTTATATGCTCATGAGTTAGCCTCATGGGCATCTCTAAGTCCATTGGGGGGATACCACCTCTAGTGGTCATTCGATGCCCCACGACTTAGTCTCGTGGGTGCCTCTCCGGTGTGCCCGTGACTTAGTGTCATGGGCACACCTCTAAGGTGTCCATAAGTTAGCCTCATAGGCATCTCCAAATCCATTGGGGGCACACCTCCACAGGCTTTCGCTCTAACATGCCACCCGCCTAGAAGGTTGTGTCTTGATGAGGTGGCCCCGCGTCCACTACTTTACCTCCACAAGCTTTCCTCTAATGCGCTGCTCGCCTTG
This sequence comes from Dendrocalamus latiflorus, assembly GCA_017311315.1. Classification (NCBI taxonomy): domain Eukaryota; kingdom Viridiplantae; phylum Streptophyta; class Magnoliopsida; order Poales; family Poaceae; genus Dendrocalamus; species Dendrocalamus latiflorus. The sequence continues at coordinate 23,990,917 of CM029620.1, forward strand.
AAGGCTGTGCCTTAGTGGGGTGGCCCCGTTGCGTGTGCCTTGGCGCTTACACACGTGCTTTGCACCTCAACGCCTGGCGCCCCAGCACCTTGCTCCTTGGTGTCCTGTGCCCGCGTCGTAGTGCCTCGGTGTCCTATGCTCAACATACCTTGGTGTCCCTAAATACTCAACACATGCCTTAGTGCCCTGGTGCCTTGGCACCCTACGCTCAGCACACCCCGATGCCCCAACATCCCCATACCCTATGCTATGTGCAAGACTGCGCCATTCATGCCTTGGTGCCCTTGCGCCCGACGGCCAAGACTTGCACCCGTGCACAGCGACGCCCTATGCCTGCATGCTACATCCGACTCCCTGGTGCCCTAGCATTCGTGCGCCATTGCCTTACTCCACATGGACTTGGCGCCTCCACGCATCATTCGGTTCACCCTACATCTAGCAACAGACACCCAACATCCTGCTCTCCTAGCATTTAATGCCCAGCTCCATGCACCCTAGCACTAAGTGCGTAGTGCCATGCTACCCGCGTGCTCACCCTGGCACCATGCGCCCCTGTGCCCAACATTCGTGTCTGCTGCTAGGGTGCCCTGCCACCCCGATGCATGCCATGTCCCTATGCGCCCACATGTTTCATGGCGTCCTGAGCCCTGCGCAACATAAGGCAGCCCATGGCCTTTCTACTGGCTCACAGCCACGTCTGATGCTCGCATGACCTAGTAAGTTGCACACCCAGTTGCCCGCGCACTCCAGCACTCGTGCGCTCAAACAGGTCGTATGTCCTAGTTGCTGGCATGCCCTAGCAACCTACACACCTTGCCGCCATGCTATAGACATGTCTAGCTGCCTACTTGCCCATGGCATGTCCACGCGCTTGGCCACCCACAATCCAGATGAATGCACGCCCCAGCAAAATTGACACTCTGGTACTCCGAACAAGCCATGGCATCCTGGCAAGGAGCAACTTATGCCCTACCACTCCTGACCATGTGCCTCAGCAAAACTGGTGCCCTGGCACTCTCGACAGGCCCTGACACCTTGGCATGCATCCACCAGCGCCTTGGCAAGTAGCAGCCTAACCCTGGCACTCCCGACTACTTGCACCCTGGCATCCTCCCACTAGCGTCCTGGCACTCCCAATAGCTTGCACCCTAGCATCAGCCAGCAAGCACCCTGGCAAGCAACCATTGGTACCCTAGCGACCTGCTGCTCGTGCCCTAGCATCTGAGTGTCGGTGCCCCATGCCCCTACGCTCTGCGCTTGGCTTAAGTAAATTCCTCATGGCGTATTCAGCATACGTACCAGAGTTAATAAAAAAACAAGAAAGGGGAAGCAAGAAGTCAATAGCAGGGAGCGAAAAGAGGATCGAACGCTTACCTTGCCTAGGCCTTCCATGAGAGCTCACCATCGCAGCATGCCTTGGAGGCTTAAGCAGGCATCGTGTGCCCCTCTACCCAAGCCACATGGACCTAGCCTCTGGCTCTACCTACCCGCGTTGGCTATCGTCCACAGTGGCATGCCCCTTGCCTTCATCACCCTAGCCACCAACCATGGCCAGGCAGTGCCACAGGGTTGAAGGGGCCCAGCCTGCCAAAGCTTGAAGCCTGTGAAAGCTGGGTGGTGGCTTGTCGAGAGGAGCACAAGCCCACGCCTCCTAATTCCTCCCTTCCTTTGGGACTACCTCGATGCCCACTTCTTTGGCCAGGATTCGGCAGCCACGAAGAATAGGGGAGCAACTAGGTTTCCCTGTTTTGTTATTCTCACGTGAAATCGGGCTGGCCGATTGTCCCACTAACAAGTAGGTTCACATGGGCCGATTTCCATCATCTAGGCCCAACATCAAGGAAATAGGGGCTTAGCCTAGTAGCTGGAGGAGCCCAAATGGCTTTTTGTTATAACCTAAGCACACTTGTCTTGGGTTAACTCCCTAATGTTGCCATGGCCCAAATGCTAAAATACGGGACAAGCTAGAAGCCCTGCCATATTTTGAGAGTCTGAAGAGTTTTGGTTAAGCTCAGAGGCTAGCCACCATTTTAAGACGTAATATTGGGTACAACCACGGTTTGGACCCACTAGGTCTGGGCCAAGCATCGATCTTAGCACAGCAAGTAGAGCAACTTAAGACTACCCTTTTGGGCGTTCCTTCTAAAACACTAAGGGATAGGGGGAAGTGTTGGAAAAATTATTTTACCCTTTCGCTGATAGGGCCCACTCTACAGAAAACACATACATACAAATTGTTGGACTACAGTTATGCTTAGAACGTAAAACAATACCTCTCGCTTGTACTTATAGGCTAGTTATCTCGTTGAGGGGTATCCCAGTCATTTACATAGGCCTATGAGCATATAAATACCCAATATATCCCTCATTTATAAACAGAGATCTCTTGAGCAATAAAAAACATATTCAAACTGGTGAGCCCCCGAGGACCCTCCTTGGAGGTAACCCCGATAGTTCACCGATAGGAGTAGGGTGATCCTCTCGAAACCCTGAACATGTATAAATTCCCATATCATTTTACTCCCGTGAACGATGGCCCATCATACGGTTGACGTACACCCCTTCATTTATGTTTGAGTTTCACACCTATAACAACATTCATCTCCAAGTGAAATAAATATCTAAATTTTATTCAAGTGAGTTTTGCCAAGAATTTCTCCTTGTGCTTTTAAATTACTTGGTTTTCTTATTTGAATTTCTTCCCTCCTTGATCTTACTGTTTCCTAAGGATATGTGGATGATAGAAGAATCTCCTAGAGGCTAGATCTCATTCATCTAGGCAACCCTATGGTAGTTCTTGGTGTTTGCCTTGGTTTGTCTGATTTTGATGTAATCTGACTTATTTGGGAAAATGTCGTATTTTTGTTGAGTAGCTTATCAAACCATTGATGGAATAGGTTTATAGGACCTTGAGGAAGTTATGTTTCAAGTCATTTGGTTGTGTAGATTAAAAGTTGGCTATTTTGAGTTTTTAGCGTCATGTTGTTTTCTATTCTGGAACAACGAACGGTTAAACCGTTGTGACCCAAGCGGTCAAACCACCTAGGCTCAGTCAGACCAGTATGCTGCCTGTGGTAAGACAGGTCAGCTAATGTTTTTGCCCATTTGTTGCTTTTTTGTTCTCTTGACTTTTTGACTTCTTTTTATATTTGTTTCCACTGTGCATATGACCTTATCAGTTTCTCATGGCTAATTGAGTGAAGAAGGCAAAGATGGTTGATCTTGGTAAAGTTGAAAAAGTGACAAAGATTATTCATCACCCTTTTAATTTTCAGCATCGGTTCTATACATATATGCCAGATCAAGCCAAACACAATAGCACAAGCACCTCATCGATCTCTCCCCAGCCAAAATATAGCGAATGCATGCACATAGGGATGAAAACGGAACGGAAATATCCCGTACCGAACCGCATCGTTTTCTACATTTGACCCGATCGAATTCGTATTTTCGGACAAATTCGAATTCGGTTCGAAATACGGAATACCAAATTCGAAAACGGAGCGGAAACGGTTTAGGCGTTTTTCGACCGTTTTCTACTTTTCTACATTTTATTCCACGGTTTAAACCGAATTTGGGGAGGGAGGAGAGCTCCGCCACGGCCCACGGCGCCACGCCTGGCAGCGGCCGCCCGAGCTGCGCACATCTGGGGAGGGACCGAGGGAGGACCAGAAGAGAGCTCCGCCACGACGCCACGCCCGGCAGCGGCCGCCTCGCCTGAGCGCCAGATCTGAAGCCTGAAGGAGAGTGTCGGATCTGGAGGCCGAGCCGCCCACTGACGGACTGAGCAGCCGATCGGTGACCGGTGAGATGGAGATCGGCGGCGGGCGGTGGATCTGGTGGAGGGGCAGATGAAGGCGGCGGCTCTCTGTGGTGAGTGGTGGCGCGATAGCACCGGAGGGAGAGGCGCGACGGAGGAGATGGAGGGGAGGCCGGAGAAGAGGGATCTGGCGGAGGAGAGAAGGCGGGGAGAGGAGTGGCAGAAGGGGGACGGCGCGATAGAGGTGAAGGGGAGTGGAGAAAGGGAGGCGACGGGAAGAGGACGGCGCGGTGGAAGATGAAGCGGCGCACCGGAGGGAGAGGGAGAAGGAGATGGCGGCGGGGAAGGTGAGGTTGGAGAAGGTAGCACCGGGTAGAGGAGGTGGAAGGGAAGAGCGGCGTGGAGAAGAGAGGCGCACGTGTGAAAGGGGAGTGGCGGCGCCAAGAGAAGATGTGGCGGCGATGGAAGGCGGTGAAAGGGGAGAAGGAGAAGCGGCGGCGGTGTAGAGGGTGTAGCGGGGAAGGGAGGGGGAACAGGGGCGGCCGAGAGACGGTGGAGGGAGAGGCGACCGAGGCGGGCGGTGGTGCCGAGGGAGGAGAGGGGAGAAGATGGATGGCGGCGCTTGAGTGGGGAGAAGGAACGGCAGAGGGGAAGTTGAAAGGGGCGGAGAGATGGTGGCGCGGGGTTTGGTGGCGCGGTGGCGAGCCGGCTTGGCCTCGCCGCCGGCTGAAGCTAGAGAAGGGGGAGGAAAGCCCTCACATTGCAGGCGGCGGCGGCTAGGTCATGTGGCCGAATGGGGGGAGTTGGTCGTTTTTCGATTTGGCCCTCTAGGTTTCTAGGGTTTACAAATTGATCCTTCTCCCAATGAGACTTCTTCCGTTCCGGCCCTTGGAAACTCCGATTTCAACGCGAAAAGAACCTACGCACTCGTGTCAATGCGTACATCTGTACGGAGCAGCCCTAGAATGCCTAATTTGTCGTTTATGCGCCTGGATCGCGTTGGCCTGCAGAAAAATACGGAAAAAATGTAAAATGGTCTATTTCGAGCAATTAAATATGGAAAAACGTGTAAATGATGATAAATGGTCCCAAAATACGAAAAATATGAGGGTATAATAATGGGTAAATATATGCAAATATGACGCATGTTAGTAAGATAGCGAGTCTCGATAGCGAGTCCCCGAGCACTTGGTAATTGTTATGTACTTGGTCACTTGTTAATTGTTATGCATTTGGTCCTACAGGTCGGTATTCCGTATTGAATTTTCGTATACCGACCGTGTTCGACATAATTCCGCTCGAATTGGTTCGTTTTCGAAATTCTCGATATTCCGTAAGTTCGCGTTCGTTTTCGTGTCCGGCTTTACCGCTTTCGCTTTCGTTTTCGTATTCAAATGTAGAAGTAGAAAACGGTTGAGAAATTTTCCGACCGTTTCCGACAGTTTTCATCCCTACATGCACATACGCAGGCCGGCCTGCAGGGACGAGACGGACGCCAGTTAACCCAAAAACACAAACCAAGCAAGTAGAGAGCACAAGTCCCAGCTAGCACGTACGGCGGCCACAATCCAGGGATAAGGGAGTCTCGCCAACCACACGTCAGATATATACTCAGATGTATTTACTTGGCATGTAAATATATAAGATGTGTTAGCCAAGAGCATGAGCGCCTGGACGGTCGAGGGGGTCAGTGCATGCTTGGACTCTCGTTGGCTATGGCGTCCGGGGGGCTTGCCGGCCTCATCTGCCAATGGTGCATGTCGGCACGGGGAGCGCCCACACGTGCCTCGGCTGGCGGCACGAGCGGCTGGAACGGCCGCGTGGCCGGCCGGCCCCAACACGTGGGGACGGCGGCAGCATGGCAGGCCTAGGGCCGGAGCACCACGTACACATCGGAAGGCAGGCAGGCACGCAGCAGCAGCAAAGGCGAGCTAGGCCGGCAGGCAGAGGGCTTTAAGGGCTGGTCCTGCTGCATGGCTAGGCAATGGCCGGCGGCACCACAACAGATCTAATTACCTGTAGATTGGCATAATAGAGACAGCATGGAATCGAGGGAATGCACGATGGACAGGTCATCTACCTTGTACTGCACTACTGCTCGCTTCCATCGCCTCCCCTGTACCTAGCTCGCGAGCTAGCTGTTCTTGCTTATCCCATGCATATATCATCAAATTAATCCGATTTTATCGTACTTTCTCTCATCTGTCCACAAATATGGTTTATTGTAGGTTTCGTACGATTAAAAATTCTAAACTACCATTGAATTTATCTTACAAAATTATTTTATAATATATTATTATTTTTACTATTATATTATGATAATAAATTATAGTCAAAGTCTTATATTGAAACCATAAAAAGTTAGAAATCTATTTACATTTATGTATGGAGGAAGTATATAGGAGTGCAACTAATGGTAAAAACCTCTCGGTCTATCTTTTTTTTAAAAAAAAAGTCTCGCAATCTATCAACTCACCTCGCGGGAAGTCTTCTTTGGTGTACAAGTTTCTGCATGAAATTCCCACGTTGTAAACAGGTACTAAAACGTTTTTCTGTCTCACTAGTTTAGCTAGGTACTACAAGTCCGGACCACTTTTCTATAATGATTCTAGCTAGCTTAGCATACTGTTTTTCTACGTTCTATAGTGGAGTACGGATTTCACCATCTCCAATAAATTGAAATCTTGCTTGAATATTCAAAAGTGAGTAGGGTTTTCAAGGTTTGAAGTATTGGGAAGATGGATCTAACGGTGTACTTTTTCCCGGAATTAATGCACTGCCGTATGTACTTTTTTTTTTGAATTGACTGCCGTATGTACTTGAAAACGAATACAGGTAGACACCTCTACGCAGGAGTAGCAGCTAGCTTAGGTTGGGCCTGGTTTTAAGGTGGATTATTCTTGGATATGTCTGATGTCTTTTATATATGGTTGATGGTTTTTGCTTTGATACAAGTGTTTATACAAACGTACCAAAAACTAATAAACTGGCTATTCCAATTAGCCATTTAAAAAAGACCATAGAAAAATAGTTATATTTATTTATTGGGAGTGTCTAGGTATCACTCGGATGTTTTCTTTCTAACTATCATCCAAATTTGTGATCCTTCGATTAGAAATCAAGAGGCCTTTGTTTTTTAGGGGGGAGATTTTTTTTAAGGGGGAGGTGGTAGAATTCAAAGAAGAGGGTGGTGAATTTATGGCCATTGGATATTTAATCTAACAGTTCTAAATCTGAATGATAATTATGAAGAAAATATCTACATGATATTTAACAAAATCCTTATTTAGATGAAGTTCATAAACTATAAGCAAAAAGAACGAATTTTGCGCCGAGCTCCTGCATGCCCGTACACACGTGTAGTGCTTGGAGCTGTGTGCCTGTGTGCCAAGGACGGCCCATGCATCCAAGACAGGTCACCGGTGAGCTCACACACACTCACCGTCGACGACTCACTGACCTTTTTAATTGCAAGTGCCTGCCAACCGGAATATGCCAAGAATTTTTTTGACCTTTCATGCGTTGCTTTCCACAGTTGATCATTGCTATCTGTTCAATACTGCCAGTAGTTCCGTGCCTGTATTATTATACGTTGGATTAATTGGATATTAGGATATGATCGTATGACTTTGTTTCTTGAGATGATACTTTCTTCAGCATTGGGTAGGAGAGTAGTTGTGGACACTAGTGAGTTGCAAAAATGGTATTTCTATTCATCTTTTTGTGTGGTGATTTTTACGTGATTTCCATCAAAAGCGAGCACATATATGTAAGTTTCATGGTCTGATCGGAATATATAGGAATTTCGTAGGGAACGTTTAATTTAAGCTAATCGAGGAAATTTCCATGCATCCAAGACAGATGCTTTCCCCGCTGTTTTCCCTTTAAAATATAATACTCCGGTTAGTCATCAATATGACCCTGCACTATCAAATGTTCCCATCGGACCTTGCAACTTAATTAAACACGCTACACATTTGAATATGAAACAATAGTTTCCTTCAAAAAAATATATATATATAAAACAATAGACCATATTGTTCTCAATTTTCAACAACACAACTCCAAATAAGCTAGTACTCACTGATCGCTTGCTTGCTTGATTGTACTACTAGTAGTGGAGAACTCCCCAAAGTAGGTCATTTTGGATATTGACATGGTTATTAAAATACAACTTTAACCACTAATTACTATTATAATATATTTGTAAAACCCAACAAAATTATAATATTATAAAAGTATTTTTGAGACTAATATACACATAGATTTTCATATATCTAATTCTAAATATTTAAAAAGATATAGATAGCTAGTTTTTAAAGTTTAGGCTTGTTTTTTGAACTGAATAGTATAACTTTCCAGACCATCTCTAAAGCTCTTCAATCCTTAACAATTAATAAGGCACTCATCTCTCTAATTATACTCAAGGAGTGGTATTGATTAGTGGCGCCTATCCAATCATATTTAGGACCCCGCATAGAATATACTCCCTCCATTCCAAAGTATAGATTATTTTTAATTTTTTACGGTCTCGAATCAAGACTTTGATAATAATTTATTATCATAATATACTAGCAAAATGATATATATTATAAAAGTATTTTGTAAGATAAATTCGATGATACTAATTTTATATAGCCAACTTATATATTTTAATATATATTAATAGTTAAAGTTTAAAAAATCTTGATCATGAAATCCTCAACCACTACTACAGAAAGGCTAATAGTAGACGCCAAATCACAGACGGTTTTGTGAAACCGTCTGTAATGTACACTATTACAGACGGTTTTAATTTCAAGGCCGTCTGTGGTATTTGTGGCGGGAAAAAGGAGTATCACAGACGGTTCTTATTGCTGAACAGTCTGTGATACTGGAATATCACAGACGGTTTTTATTAAAAACCGTCTGTGATAATCTGGGATTATCACAGACGGTTTTTAATAAAAAACCGTCTGTGTTGTGTCGACTATCACAGACGGTTGTTGTTAAGAATCGTCTGGGAATGTTCACAGACGGTTTTTCACAAGAACCGGCTGTGATGTCTCTTTGTCTGTCATATTCTAGATCAGAGGTTAATATATAAGCACACATTGCTTCTAATAACTTAACTACAGAACTACTGAGACAAGAGATCACAAATTAAAGGCAAATTTATTAATTTCACTTAGAGGCAAATTTGTTACAAAAGTTGCACAGGTAAAGAGTTTCCCAGATTGTATTCTTTTGGGCTTCGTAAGCTTCTTCTTCGACTTGGGGACTTGGAGGATCAGCCGCTAAATTCTCGAACGCCGTTAAGATTGCCCTTGTCCTCAGCACTTCCTCGTGCAGCCTGGGCAAATGATCAGCAGCATCCATAATGTCGTACAGGATAGCATGAAAAGATTCCTCAGAATCTGCCGTTTCTGCTTGATTGGCAAGGCTATCCATCAGTCTCTGCAATGCGTGTAGAGCTTTTTCCGCATTGCGCACATTGTGGAGAAGAACCAGGGTGAGGGCTGTTTCCCTTTCTTGAGCGGCAGCGAGACGCCTCCGTCGACGGCGGAGGATCAGGTCAAGCTGACGGATGCAAGAAAGTCGGGGAAGGAGAGCAGGGCGGGTGCGGAGAAGCTGCTCCAGATGCAAATTGCTGGCCGCCTGTGTAAGGTTCCGGCCGAACAATTCGTGATGAACAGATGAGAGGAAGGAGATGATCACAAGAACAGTAGAAGCCATGTTGTATTGTATATTGTATTGTACGTACGTAGAAGAGACCTGGATTAGGCGCGCATATTTAACCTTTAGCACAGACGGTTCGTATACCCAAACATTAATGATATAGACGCTTCGTATAACGATCGAGAGACGTTAACTAGACGATCGAAACACGAAGCGTTCTGGCATCGAAACGCGTGCGAAGCGTTCTGGTATGAAGCTTATGACAGACGGTTTTTTATAAAAAACCGTCTGTGATAATATTTATCACAGACGGTTTTTAATAAAAAACCGTCTGTGATAAGCTGGTTATCACAGACGGTTTTTAGTTAAAAACCGTCTGTGATAATGGCTAAGGCATTTATTGCGCTGCTCAGACCGCATTTGTCTTCATTTCGATCCAGATCTAGCCACTGCTGCGCACTTTTTCACTCGGACGAAAACGTCACCGCAGCCTCCTCCTCCTCCGTCGCCGCCTCCCCGAGCCCGTCGCCTCCTCCTCCTGCGTCGCCGCCTCCTCCTCCTCCGTCGTCGTCGCCGCCTCCTCCTCCTCCGTTGCCACCGCCTCCTCCTCCTCCTCCGTCGCCGCCGCCGCCTCCTCCTCCGTCCCTAAGGTCACCAAAACCCTAAGGTCATCAAATCCCTCCCCGAGCTTCATGCTTACTGTTAGTGTTTAGGGTTGATGCTTGATGCTTCATACTGTTATGGTTAGTTGCTTAGTACATATTTAGGGTTGATGCTTCATGCTTACTGGCCAGATGCTTTCGTGCTTACATTATTGGAAAGCATGGAATCTACTTTCATTGGTGGAGAAGATGCAGACACTACTACATGCTTCATGCTTACTGTTAGTGTTTAGGGTTGATGCTTGATGCTTGGTACATATTACATTGAGAGCATTGAGTATATGATCAAAGGGCATGAAGCAAGTAACACATTCTAGTGTATCCGGATAAAGAAATCTTGTGATTATTGCAAAAGATACATTGACCATTTGGGTGGAAAGAAATACATTGTGTCGTCAGGCTCATGACTGTCAATTCGAAGCATAGCATAGCATCCGAGGCACATCCGAGGCCTGCAGCTGTGTCTTGAAGAATGCCAAGAGCTGGTCATCAGATGTGGCATTCCTCAAACTATAAATTATGAATCTTATTCTCATAACCCATCTAAAGGCCAGCTCTTGGCATTCCTCAAGACACAGCAGCAGGCCTCGGATGTGCCTCGGATGCTATGCTATGCTTCGAATTGACAGTCATGCGCCTGATGAAACAGTTAATCTTTCCACCCAAATGCTCTATGTATCTAGCCAAAAAACAACAAATGAAGCAAGTGACATACTCTAGTGTTCCCGTTCAATGAACCGAATACACTAGTTTGTGTCATTTGCTTTATAGACCTTTGTTTAGGGACTTTGCTATTTGGTTTATAGTATTAGCAACTAAAGTAGGTGCTAGGATAGGCACATCACCCCCTCTCTATGTGATAACTTTCTCATCTTATCCTAATAGAACTTTGTTTAGAGACCTTGTAGTAATAGTATTACAAAATTCAAGGCAATTTTAGTACAAAAGGACAAAAAAAAGAAATTCCCAGATTCTTCGGTGAGCAGCCGACATAGCCGACTTCTTCGGTGAGCGATTATACATCTGCTTCTTCCCACTCCTTCTCTTCATCTCTGGTCTCTGGATCACGTACGCCAGTAGCGATGATTCAGTTAGATGAATCATCGCTACTGGCGTGCGTGATCCAGAGACCAGAGATGAAGAGAAGGAGGGGGAAGAAGCAGATGGATAGTCGCTCACCGAAGAAGTCAGCTATGTCGGCTGCTCACCGAAGAATCTGGAATGTCTTTTTTTTGCACTTTTGTAATAAAATTGCCTTGAATTTTGCGGGAAAAAGAAGGACTTGATACATTGGTACATTGGTAAGATAGTCACATCACACCCTCTCTATGTCCATATCACCCCCTCCCTTCTCCCCCTCCCCTCTACTCCTCTCTTGTCTTCCCATTTTTGCAGTGCCACCATCAGCAGCCGGGCAACACATGTGGATATACTACGTTTGCCAACATATGGAACTACTCCTCGATTCCTCGAGGCTCACCAATCGCAAGGTTTGTCACTCTTCCCATAATTACTTCATACTTATCACGTTACATATATATGCACATTGATATTCCTATCGACAGGATGTGTCCATCCCGTCAACTGCATTGAAACAGTCTGATTTTGGAGGGATTCAAGGAGAGTTGGCGTACTTTTTGCTGACTCAAGTCATAAAGCCAGGAGGACGGTTCCACTGCGCACCATGATTTCTTATTGGTCTTATCACTAAGTGTAAATGCAGTGTAGATCTTTTGTAACTGTGCATTTGTTAATGGATATTTCATTTCAATTCAATTAATCGATTTGCGAAATGGATGCATGCTTTATGTTTGTGAAATGAAGTGCCATGTCAATTGGATGTTTTATGTCTGTGAAATGTATCTGAAAGCAAATGAGATGTGTGAATTGTATGTTTTTTGTCTGTGATTATCTGCTTATTTCAGAGGGCATGGCTAGCATTCCTGAGGCTAGCCAATAAGATAAATATATGTATGGGTCGAAGGGAATATCACAGACGGTTTTTACTCAAAAACCGTCTGTGATAGCCATAATCACAGACGGTTCGAAAACCGTCTGTGATGACCTTCGATTATCACTGGCCCATAAATACAGACAGCTCACAAAACCGTCTGTAATGACGTTTTCGAACTGTCTATAATAACCTTTTCTGTAGTAGTGAACAATCTATACTTAGAGAAAGAGCGAGTACAGAAAGTCCTTTGACCGGAAGCATTAACTAACACAGAGTCGTTCTGATATGCCCCATTGCCCCGGGCCCTACCTAGCTTGTGTAGGAACACCGGAAAAGCGATCTGTAGTGCCTACGCATAGGACATGTATCACTGCTCCTCGCCAGGATTCAGGCTATATACATCTGCATTTTTTTTTTGAGAAATTTCTATTCTTTTTACTACTGTAGATTATATATTTTATGGTAATAACGAAGTATATGGTATACCACTCCCTTCGTTTCACTATATTTGTTCATAATCTCGAGAGTATCCGTTTCAATATATTTATCATTTGAAAGAATCTAAAACGTAGATATTGCAAATTTTTTATTCTTTACCTCTACTTAAATGCTTTAGAAGAGATTAAATGATTGTGATATGTTATTTAATATGGTATGCATGGGTACGTTAACTATTTTTTAGATTTAGTGTTTTCTTGGTCGATGTACATGATAGACTATATATGAACAAATATTGTAAAACAGAGAGTAACCAGAAAGAGTAAGTTAATTTGGCTATGCAGAAATTCTTTGTATTATGGTGGTAAAGCACTGGTGCGACGATCAAGGTCATGAATTTGAACCTCATTTTCAACCTTATTTTAGAAGGCATGTAGTTTCTACCAGTGGCAGAGCCAATAATTAGAGGCAACGGAGGCCAAGTAAGTCACACAGTACAACAACATTTTATAAGAGATGTCAAACAGTCCTGATACTATCAAATTTAGTTAAAATCCAAAGAGTTAAAATGCAAACTTTGAGGCTGTTGAGGGGCCACGGCCCCCCCAGCACCTCCCTGCCGCAGCCACTGCTGGTTTCTCCGTTCTTTCCGTTATTCACCTCGACCAGACAGAACATGTACTATGTACACCAGTACTTGCGTTCTGCCTTAGCTTGTACTCAGATGAGTTTTGACGTCAGATAATTAGATATGCCCAACGCCGGCAACCGCACGTTACACAACTGTGCGTTACCGACTGGTGTAATTCACCTCTTACATGCTCCAAACACGCTAGTACCACGTCTATATAAGAGAGCTAGCTGCTAGCAGAAGGGGAGGGGGAGAGAGAGAGAGAGAGAGAGAGAGAGAGAGAGAGAGTTTGTATGCTGGTCCATGAGACCATGATGGCTACCACGGAGAGCTTCTCGTTGTGTCTCGTGCTCGTGGGATCATGCAGCTCCACCGTTGTTGCGGCGGTGGTCTACCTATGCATTACCGCATGGCTTAGGACGCGCCGTGTAGGGGAGATCTTCCGGCGGCAGGGGATTGACGGTCCGCCGCCGCCGTCGTTCCTGTCGGGGAATCTCTCCGAGATGCAGGCGAGGGTGGCCGCGGCGGCGGCGGCGGCCGAGGAGGCTGGCCGCCGTGACTTCCAGAAGGAAGGCTTCGACGACCACTGCAAGAGGATCTTCCCCTACTTCGACAAGTGGAGGAAAGCCTTCGGTACGTCACGATTAATTAAATGGGTATTGATAATACACACCCTAATTAAATTGCGTTGCCACATGCTTTAGCTTAATTAGTACATGCATGCTTGTTAATTACGTTCATGGCTGCTAGTATTAACAGTTATCATGCACAACTAGGCTCTTGCTATCTTAATTCTTTTTGATGAAGAGTGAATCGTTTCTAGTGGTACAAGCATGATATATAGAACTAACACCTCTCTCTCCCTCTCATATCTTCCATGAAATTGCACTACAGTTGATTGCTTGCCCTGGCAAGTTGACTAATTACCAGGGTTTTGGTTACCCGTAGGGAACAAATACATTAGGTCATCGAGATTTGAGGGGTAACTAAAAATCTTTGGAAAATCTCAGCCGGGATTTTTATCTCGGTAAAATCTCAGGAATCTCGGCCAAAATTTCTTGAATTCGAAAATATTCAAAAATTTTACCGGTTCAAAAATACACTGGTCCTCACCAAGATTTCCCAGCCGGTAACCACAACCCTGCTAACTACCAGAGTTTAATTTAACTATGCTGTACTAAATGTTGATGAGTTTTTTTTTAAAAAAAAAGAAATACTACTGTGTGGGAGAGAATAAATAAATATACACTAGCGAGAGGGTTTGAGTTTGTCAATGAAGTCAACATCAGAAAGTTACCAAATAAGAAAAGAGAATAAACAAATTAATGCAGGACAGAAACTGTGGTTGAGAACTAGCGCTGTCAACCGTCCTGGGTCATCAAGCCTTGGAACAATTAATTAATAACCACTAGCAACAACACTGAACTTGCCTGGCTAAACCTAGCTAGCTAGGTGAGCTACAGATTATAGCACGTACACAGTACGTTGTATGTACGTATAATTAGGGTATATACTATAACTCCATATACGATCCGGCTGACGACCGATGGATCGGACTTTTGTTTTGTTTTGTTTTCCTTCGGAGAGGTGACTTTTTAGCCTGTTAACTGTGCACATGCATGCATGTATTAATTGCTGAGGTGATAAGCACGCCATGGATTTGGGGACCGTTTGACCTTTGGTTTGCAATTTAGCATCCACTGGTCCATTGGCCATGAGCTGCTAGCTAGCTTGTAGTAGCTAGCATATGGCGCTAATTATTGGCAACCACCTCTTTACAAGCACAGAAACATAATTATTTGAGGGAAAAAAATATGTTTACATTTTGCATATATGTCTGCATCATACTCTCAAAAAGGTGCGGGTTGAAATTGATTCAAGCAAAACCGACCTAATAGTAATTCCCTACGCACATCGATTTGAAACACAACAAGGTCGATCTATCGTTATAATATATATTTAAAGAAAATAAGGCTGCTTTCCGAATGAATTATCAAAGCAAAACATACCAGCCACATATAATTCTAATGTAGTGCTATTATATTATGAGACCGACCTCAACCATGCATGCATCTTAGCTAGTGTGTGGCTGTCATAGTGTCATGTACTACGAACCTAATTAAGTTATTACTAGCAGCATTTGACCTGATTAAGATAGTGAGTAGTCGGGGTAGGCTTTCCGAAAACGGGCACGTACGTATGCCATTAGCTGTCCAAGCACGTCGATGAAAGCTCACCCTGTTCACGACGTCGCCAGACCTGGGCCAAGTGAGCCCGCCCGGCATGGCCCGACACGAACTGATGTAGGCACAACTTGGTTAGCTTGATTTACTAAACAGGTTGTATCGTGCTTGTCTATAGGCTGAGCCATAGGCCCGAACACAATCCAAGAAGATTACGGGCCTTGCTATGCTGGCCTGGACACATTTAGCCTTCGGTGGCAGCGACCATGTCGTTGTCGATGTCTCCTCCACCTCTGCCATACCACCAGTGCTACTATTGCTACTAGCGTTATCGCACCATCTCCATTCTACTTCCCGTCTCCCCTGACGCCGATGTCCTTTGTGCCAGAGGCTTCGTTGAGGAGCTCCTGACACCCTCACCCCCCACTGCCTCCCTTCTTCGATCTCCACAACCCCAGCAACCTTGCCGTCTTCTTCAATCCCCCTCCCTCGCCTTACCCACCCAGTTTAGCGGCGGAAAGGCATGGAGGCTCAGTGGCAGCGACGTCGGCTAGATGAAGAGAGGGAGGCTTACGAGGGGAGACATGGGATAAGATAGCACAAGAGGAGGAGGCGACGGCCGGCGTAAAGTGTGCTGGCGCTATTGGTTGAGAGGGAGGGAGGAGGTGTTGAGGCGGAGATAAAGGGTCAGGAGGCTACGGCGATGCTAGGTCGTGCCGTGTCATGCTTGATCGGACACGGTACTATTTTGTGACATGCTAGGTCGGCCCATCATACTAAGGTGTCGATTCAAGTACGGTAGGTGTCGATTCAAGTACGGTACAACTGATCAGATTGGGCCAATACGGTCCGTTTGGCCATGGGTTATACCATGCTTGGATCGAGCCAACAGTATCATGCTTCGAACCAGCATGATTAGCTTAGCCTATTTGAACAGCTCTAGACGCGCGTCGCCAATTCTTATCCATTTTCAAGTGATCCTGGGGCACTGGGGGGAGCTAGCACACATGTACACTACTCCATTTTGGAGGCAGAGAGAACTATATATGATAAGTACGTCCTCGCTGAGGTAATTTTGCACATGTGGCCTCAAAAGAGAGATCCATATATATATATATATATATATATATATATATATATATATATATATATATATATATATATATATATATATATATATATATATATATATATATATATAATATATGCGTATGTCATTTTGTTTGTATAGCTTCCGAGTTGTCGATATAGGCTAGAGTTCAAGTCCGACCAGCTATTTTGGTCATCCATTCAGAGTAAAAATGAACGGAGGTCATGTACCATACATATCATTATATATATAGAGAGTCACTATACGGCACACAACTACGTATACATAGATTTAGATATGGTAAAATAAAATTGAACCCAGTGTCATATGCATCCTCCCAAGCCTCAAGTGGCTCCGCCCTGCTTGTGATATACTATATGGTCCTAAATTCAACCCTGAACATTGTAATTAGATCGACTAGGAAAAATCCTAGCTTGCCAAACTATAGTTAATTTCCTTTTATATATATATATATATATATATATATATATATATATATATATATATATATATATATATATATATATATATATATATATATATATATATATATATATATATATATATATATCCATATGCGCGAATATACATACATACATGTATGTATAGGTATATGTACACATATATATACATACATATGCATATGTATATGTATATATATACACATACATATATGTTATATGCATATATATGTACATATATGTATGTGTGTGTATTCTGGTAAATTAATCTTGACAAAAACTTGGAGCAAAGTTTATGTATATCAGAAGACTTGGTTACATCCATGATAACTATCTCGGCAACAGCAACAGCACATGCATAGCATTAATTAAAGGTCGTCATTAGCGCTAATTAAATATACTTAATGCTAATTAAATGTGACTTTGCTAATTGTGCGTGGTTGGCTAGCAACCAGTCGAGTTCGATAAGTCCAATGAGAAGGTTAGATTTATAAAAAGAGATGTTTGAAGGCAAATTAAAAAGAAAAATAGTGAGAAGGCTAGATTTATAAAAAGAGATGTGCCAAGGCAAATTAAAAAGAAAAGCATTTGCACTGCCATTTGTACGAACAATTCGCCTTAGTTGGCCAAAAGCGTCTTGTTTAGCTGTGCAGCGTCGATCACACTATATATATATCACGATTCCCTTCTTGGTTGCGCTAGCACACAAATATACTTGGGATGCAGACTAGGAGGAGGACGTACAGCATCACATGCTGTACGTACTGAAGCACAGTGTGCAGAGATCTGCATTTGGAATTAAAATGCACTCTGATTAACTCAGTTTCGGGTTCTGACTTCAGACTTATTTTTCACTATTCATAAGTTTCGTTTTTTTCTGAACTTTTGACTTTTGTTGAGCTTTTTTGCCGGTTCTTTTTTTCCCGTATTTGTTTGTATTATACGTAATGGGTTAACATATTTTTTTTTATATTTTTAATTTTTTAAAATTTAATTATGCTAAATAAGTCTCTATCAGTTACAGTGCTTTTTTCAGCCAGCAACAGTATTTTCAGCCATAAGCCATGAGCTTTTCAGCCGAACGGATCACCGCCACCTGATAATCGCAAAGGTATCAAATCAATGGATCGACGATCGATCGATGGAGCAGGCGGAAAAGACGTACGTAGTCGATCGCGCGACAGCACGTCAACGACACGCTACGTCTGAGTCGATCGATTGATCGGGACGTACACGAGTTGCTTTCACGTAAGGCGAATGGTAAACCACACCGTAGCAAGTTCATCAGGAGCGGCAACGCACGCACGCACGCACGTAGCGTCGTGGTCGACGTGCCGTACCTGCTTGCGACTGGGCTTGCAAGGCCTGATCTGCCCCCGATGCCACCATCACCTCACCAAGTTAAGTGATCACGTCACGAGAGAGCATCCTTTTGAGCTATGTCCAGTCAAACTTTTATTGTCGGCATATTTTTTTTAGATATTTAGATAGGATATATAAAGATTATAGGTATAAATTTATCTTGAAAAGTATCTTTATAATATTATATTTTTTATTAGATTTTATAAATATATTATAATAGAAATAAATAATCAAAGATGTGTTTTAAAGATTGTGTTAATATCCAAACAATACTTATTTAAAAATCTTAGTAAGCGATACTGCTGTATACTACACAATCACGATGACATGAGTATAAGAAATAAGAAATAAACGTCGTTTTTGTTTTGAGGGTCCACCGCATTCAGTCCCACTAGTGTGTTCAGAGCTAGGGAGCTAGAATCGGATAGTTCGTGGTTCCTCGAACCAAACACCTGAGAGCTTTGGATGGTAAGCTAAACTAAACATGAATAGTTGATGAAGTTTTTGAGTGAATTTTTTTAGACTGTGACTTTGGTTTAAAATTTTAAATTCTAGTTATTTACGAGAGAAAATACAGAGAGATACCCGTATACAATTTTAGCTGATATAGATAAAATCGGGATGATGTCTACTATAATTAATTTGTAGACCTTATCTTAAAAAATACCCTATTTAAAGATTAGTCACTGTAAAAATACTAAACCATAAGCCTAAAAAACCTACCCTTTAATATGCCTGCGAATGAAAGGTGGGCTGCAAATTAAAGACATGTGAACTTTCATTAAGATCGTCAAATCTTGGAAGGTGTGTAACTGTGTATGCTGGTCAGCAGGATGTGAGCTAGGACCCCATAGCTAGGCTGCAAAGTCAACTAAGCCGTGCACAAGTTGGATTATGCTTTTGACTTTTAATTTCTAACTTCTTAATTTTTTTTATTTTTTTGGCTTCTATGGATTTTTTGCCTTTTCTTTTTTCCATATTACTTTTGTATTGTCCATGATAAGAGAATCTATTTTTTATTTTTATTTTTTAAAATTTAATTACATCCAAAAAGGTTACAACAATTACAGTGAAAAAAGCCTCAATCAGTGCCAAATAAGCCTAAAAGCCAAAAGTATAAGCCAAAATGAGTCATATAGGCTTAAGTTTTTAGCTTCTAATTTCTTGATTTCATCTTTTTTCTGGATTTTTGACTTTCTTGGGCCTTTCTATATTTTCTTTTTTTCCTTTTGCATTATAACCCTTTTTATTTTTAAAAAAAATTAATTAGCTGAAAAAACTGTCAACAGCTTAAAATACAATAAAAAGCTCCTACAATACCAGAAAAGATAGCACCTTGAACTTCAAAAGCCCAAATGAACACTCGTTTAAGCGATTGTTGCCATCAGAAACTTACGGTGCATGCATGGGATTCAATCAGGGCCACAAGAGTTCGGTACGGATTCCGTTTGCGTTTTAGGTTCTGTTTTTTTGGTAGCTGGCTTTTGGTATTTGACTTTTTAAAAATAAAAATAAATAAGACGGTTTTTTAAAATGAACTCTCTAAACGACTTCTCAAGTATAAAACTGTATGAGGCATCTTTATTGAAGTAGATACGGACAAATTAGAAACCATCGACTGCATGCTAAAGATACAGTGTCTTAATTTTGTTCCCGGTCAAGATTCAACTAGGTGATCCGGAGATTCTTCTTGCGAAGATACGACGGAACCGTAAGCCAGTTGGATGAAGATTCTGCAGTAGCTTTGACCCGGATTTTGTAACACGGGTCAACAGGTTTGCCCAATAGCCTGGAGATACATGCACAAGTGCACAGGCCATAGGCAGATCGATCTGCATGTGCATATAGATCATTCACGCAGACATGGAGCAAGCTTAACTTTTATTTACTATTCTTCACCTGTAGTTAGAGCTCGGAATAAAGAACAGATGGAACCAATCTAATACTATATGTTTAGATAACTTAGTAAGAGCAACTCCATCCCATTAGTCATTTCTCCCTCTCTATTTCCTAGGATGAAGAGGCTAGCTATTATTTTCAGCTCTCTATTTGAGTTAGCATTCCAATGGCCTAGCTATTTGAGAAGCGAGTGAGGAGGCGCTCGCCAAATCTAGCTAGCGGCCGGGAGAAAATAGTGACTCGATAAAAATGAAGAGGAGAATAAAGAACCGGTTGGAGTCCATTTCTTGAGTCATATTAGGTAAATATACAATGAAGAGCAGGATAAAGAACCGGTTGGAGTTGCTCTAATAGATGATTAGTTCCGTAGCTAAAACAAAGCTTTTCTTTTAGGGTTGGGAGGGGGAACTTTAGCCCTAGAAAAGCTTAAATTTCTTAGAAAAAAATTAACTATTTGCCACTGCAAAATTTGGCTTTCTAGCAAAGCTAGGTTGATTCGCAATATGCCATTCAGAAGATGAAACATTCCGACCACGCTGATGCTTTCACCGTCTATTACACAAGTAGACTCTGCACGTCCTTTTATAGAGTTACAAAAACCGATATTACTATTGAAGATTCAGCTGACAAAGGTCACATGTCCAGCTCTCTGTTTACTGAAGCTTCAGCAGTCTTGTTTCTTTGCCGATATTGACAAAGGAATTTAGTAGCAAAACACAGCTGCTGCAGGACAAAGCCCCGAGCGTTTGAGAGAGTTGATGATCAAAGCGTCCCCCAGTTTGGGAACCTTGTTTATTTTTGCATCCATCGCATCCTTCAGAGCAACATTAATGGCACTGATCTGGCCACATGAAGAAAGAGCATGAATTGGCAAATGGCAGGGGTTCTTTCATCCTTCCATGTGGGGGCAACTGTGAATCGACCAATCTTTGAAGTGGCAAATTCTAAATTATTGCAGTATTTGGAGTGGCAAATTCTAAATTATTGCAGTATTTGGAGTGGCAAATTCTAAATTATTGATCCAGCTGGTGACAGCGCAGCAAGCCACAGAAACGAAGGCCCAAAAAATCATAATGAAACTTCCAGGGCCCAAAAGCACTTTCGGATCAATTTTTCTCCCGCGCGGCGTGTCTCATGTCATGTCGTGCGTGCGTGCAGGAGAGACGTACCTGTACTGGCTGCGGCGGCGGCCGGCGCTGTACGTGACGGACCCGGAACTCATCCGGGAGATCGGGCGGTGCGTGTCGCTGGACATGGGCAAGCCGACGTACCTGCAGAAGGGCCAGGAGCCCCTCTTCGGCGGCGGCGTCCTCAAGGCCAACGGCGCCTGCTGGGCTCGCCAGCGCAAAGTCATCGCGCCCGAGTTCTACTTGGCCAAGGTCAGGGGCATGGTGGACCTCATGGTGGACGCGGCGCGGCCCCTGCTCACCTCGTGGGAGGGCATGATCAGCGCAGCCCCGGGCGGCGTCGCGGAGGTCGGCGTCGACGGCGACATCCGGAGCTTCTCCTTCGACGTCATCTCCAGGGCCTGCTTCGGGACCGACTACTCCAGAGGGCGGGAGATCTTCCTCAGGCTCAGGGCGCTCTCCGGCCTCATGGCGGAGCCCAGCGTCATTTTCACCATCCCTTCGCTGAGGTATCTGCCGACGGAGAAGAACCGGAGGATCTGGAGGCTGACGCAGGAGATCCGGTCGCTGATCATGGAGGTGGTGAGGAAGCGCCGGGCGGCGGCGGGGTCGTCGTCGTGGCCGGAGCGCGATTTCCTGGGCTCCATCATCGAGAACAGCAGCGGCCAGCCGCGGCCGGACGACTTCGTGGTGGACAACTGCAAGAACATCTACTTCGCGGGGCACGAGACGAGCGCGGTCACCGCGACCTGGTGTCTCATGCTGCTCGCCGCCCACCCGGAGTGGCAGGACCGGGCGCGCGCCGAGGTCCTCGAGGTCTGCGGCGGCGCCGGCGCCGCAGCCATGCCGGACTTCGACATGATCTCCAGGATGAGGACGGTGAGCATGGTGGTGCAGGAGACGCTGCGGCTGTTCCCGCCGTCGTCGTTCGTGGTGCGGGAGACGTTCCGCGACATGCGGCTCGGGTGGCTGCGCGCGCCCAAGGGGACCTACCTCTTCGTCCCCGTCTCCACCATGCACCACGACGCCGCCGCCTGGGGCCCGACGGCGAGGCAGTTCGATCCGGGCCGGTTCCGGGACGGCGTGGCGGCGGCGTGCAAGCACTCGCAGGTGTTCATGCCGTTCGGCCTCGGCGCGCGCACCTGCCTCGGCCAGAACCTCGCGCTCGTCGAGGTCAAGACGCTCCTCGCCGTCGTCCTCGCGCGGTTTGCGTTCGAGCTCTCGCCGGACTACAGGCACTCCCCGGCGTTCAGGCTGATCATCGAGCCGGAGTTCGGGCTGCGCCTCCTCATCCGCCGCGTCGGTCAGGAATCCCAGGACGGCAACTGATGCATACGCATGCCCGGCATAGTTACATCGTGAAGGATCTGCAGTTGCGTTTTGTGAAGTCGTACTACTTACTAGCTAGCACATGAAAAAAGAAAAAGGATTACGAGAACAGCAGTGGACATTAAAAACAATAACATGATGATACATATGAAGGATCTTAATACCGAAGCACTTTGTCAGTGATATATGAATTAGCACGTGAGTTTAATTTAGTGTGTATTTTTTGGAAACATTTGTTCAGTGTACATTTAATTCAGTTGTTTAATTTGGATGTCTCTGAACCATCCTAAATGGACACGAAGTACTGACTTTATTGGACCCAAGAAAATCCTCTCGAGCATTAGTCCCCTCCTCCGTGTTTCACTATTATACTCCTTCTTATGGGAGATTTGGTAATTTACCTTATCTTTCTTTGCCACTTGATAAAATGCCTCGTGATATATTACTAACATGTGGTTCCAGGACCCGCATGTCAGTGAGATATCACTTGCCATTTCAATGAAAGATGGAGCAAATCATCAATTCATCCCCTTCTTATATGTAACAGCTCTCAATCAGATCAGAGTTTATTAGATACGATACGAACGTACAGGGTATCAAGAATGAAAAACATGAATCTCGTAGAGAGAACCGAAATAACAATGTTGAAGCAACCACAATGAGAAAGAAAATATTTAACAAAAGTGATCGTAAATTCCTGAAGCACAACTTCAAAATAGTACAAATAGATTGTCACTCTCTCACAACCCTCTCGAATCTTTAGGACACTGGATCTTACCCTATACAAGAATCTAGTTTTAAAAAATTACCTAATCTCTAATCTTTTTGTGCACATTTACTTTTTGATGAGTAATTTCTTTGCTTTGTTGCTTTGGTTCTCCATAATCATGGTTTGATGTAGTCTCCCTAGCTCTCCTCTAAAGTAGAGTAGAAATACTAATCCTATTAAGATCATTTAAAACTTTTTATAGTATATACTTCTAAATTTTTAAAAACACGATGGTGAAAAATGTTGTGCCTCTCTCTTATGCTGTAGGCCTGTGGTCGAGTACTCGAGTGAATGACCGTATGACAGGGACGCCGACGCACTGGTCTCCTTTGATTTCTACTTTGTGGCACTAATAAAACCCTGCAGGTTGGTTGGTTCAAATCACCAATTGTGATTTGCGAGGTTCTCTTGTACGTCCATCTGACACTGCACTAGACACGAAAGGGAGAGGTCTTCAATGCATTACATTCGCATGTGCATGCTCGCTGCGCTACCTAGGGTTCTGATCAACTCGACTTCAGCTTCTGATTTATTTTTCACTATTCATAAGTTCCATCTTTTTTCTGAATTTTTGGCTTTTTGTTGAGCTTTTTTGCCGGTTCTTATTCCCCCGTATTTGTTTGTATTATACGTAATGGGCTAACATATTTTTTATATTTTTAAAATTTTAAAATTTAATTATGCTAAATAAGCCTCTGTCAGCCATAAGCCATGAACTTTTCAGCCGAATCGATCACCACCCTATCTTGCACGTAAGTGCGTAACAGGGTCCCTTGCGTCTTGTTTTGATGTGTGTGACGTGAGTTGGTGTGTGTCGCACCTCGCACGAGACACACGTGGCGCTCGATGTAATTCAGCTGTCTCCAAGAATGGTTCGAAAATTTGGGAGGAAACATCCGTGTCGGCTATGCATTTTGCGGGAGGCGCGCGACATAGCCAGGCCATTTTTGGTTTCGTTACCCAATGGCTATAATTTATCCGCAAATTTTCATTTTTCTTTTACTTGTTTTGATACTTTGGATCTGTTTATATTAGTTTTTACTGGTAGTTTTAGCTTTAACTTATGAATAGCAATATCTTGTAGAGAGCAGTACGAAGAAAAAGAAATTCCCGTGTGATTTTAGTCGATATAAACAAAGTTACTGTAATGTGTACTACAATCGATTAATACATCCGATATTGAAAAGATATTTTATTCGAAAGCTAAATATTATAAAAATGACTATTTAATATAGAAATATAGTTTTTAAAAATTAATACAAATAAGACAATTCTCCCACGACCAGCACAGGTCTTACTATTTGTTTTTTTTTTTGATAAGAGGTCTTACTATTTGTTGTACAACCCTATGCTTCCAAAATTCAATTGACAACGCACTCACTGAGCCACAGCTCACCAACGCACCGCGCCCGCGAGCGGCCCAGCCATGTCGGAATCCGGCGACACGGCGCCGGCCCAGCACAACTGCCCGCACCACCGCCACGGCCGCCGCCGCATCCTCATCTGCCTCAGCTTCGTCGTGCTCGTCCTCCTCCTCCTGGCCGCCGCGGCCGCCATCGCGGTGCTCGCGGTCCTCCGCCCGCGGGACCCCACCATGGAGCTCCTCTCCGCCAACGCCACGGGCGCCGTCCCGCGCGTCGTCGCGCTGCCCGCCGCCTCCATCCAGCTCAACGTCACCTTCCTCCTCCTCGTGCGCGTGCGCAACCCGAACCCCGCGCCGTTCCGCCACGGCGAGGCCACCGCGGCGCTCCTCTACCGCGGCGCCCCCGTGGGCAACGCCGTCGTCCCGGCCGGGACCGTCCCGGGCCGCGGGGCGACGGACCTGCGGCTGAACTTGACGGTGCAGGCCGACAGGGTCGTGGCGGCGGCCGGGCTCGGGGGCCTGGTCGGGGACGTGCTCGCGGGCGAGATGGAGTTCGAGGCGAGGACGTACGTGCGGGGGCGGGTCACGTTCCTTGGGCTCGTGAGGCGGAGCTCCGAGGTGAGGTCAGTGTGCCACGTCGTGATCGGCGTCGCCGCCGTCAAGGTTCGACGCCAGGAGTGCCACGACGAGGCCAAGTTGTGAGCGGCTCCAACGTGCATGTGTTACAATATACATATGAGAGAACGTACTGTACGTATATGTGTACTTGTACTTCGTATGTATGCACTTAACTTTTAATTTATAAATACTTCTCTTTCCCCAGTCTCTGTCTCCGGTAGCATGGTTTTTATACGCTATTTGTATGTAGGAATTGTGCGGCTCATGATTTTACACGTGGGAGTAACATCTTTTTTGGCTTTTATATATACTATGTGCTATTTGGAGCTCCGGTTCAAGCTCGGCTACGAGGTTTCGTCTCACTGGTCACATATCTAAGTTTTACTATAAAGTTTTGTTCTGTTACAATCATATATTAAAAACGAATACACTCTCTTTTCAAGATATACAACGCTTCGGACAAGATACAATCTCCAATAAATAGCTTTGACTATCAATTTTCATAGTAGTTTGGTAGTTAAAATTATAAAATTATTACATCCGAAATTACTTCAAATAACAAATCTAACTATTTTCATTTGATTAGCCTATCTAGTTTTATATATACTAATGGTCAGAATTAAGAAAGTTTGACCGCTCAAATTCTTAAGTGTTGTATATTTGTAAACGGAGGGAGTAACATAGACGTCAATTCACCGAGCTGAGATACCGTCGTTGCAATCCTTGACGACATTTTCATAACGTAATGTCGTCTACGACTACATGGTGCACAACTAACTGTTGTAGCCTTGATCAATTCGGCTTAAGCTTCTGGTTTCCAGCTTATTTTTCACTATTCACAAATTTCATTTTTTTTCTGAATTTTTGGTTTTTTTGTGCTTTTTTGCCGGTTTTTTTCCCGTATTTTTTTGTATTATACGTAATAGGCTAACATATTTTTTTATATTTTTAAATTTTTTAAACTTAATTATGCTAAATAAGCCTCTGTCAGCTATAGTATTTTTTTAGCCAGCTACAGTACTTTAAGCCATAGCCCATAAGCCCAAAAAAAGCCCAATTGATCACCACATTT
Source organism: Dendrocalamus latiflorus (assembly GCA_017311315.1). NCBI lineage: Eukaryota > Viridiplantae > Streptophyta > Magnoliopsida > Poales > Poaceae > Dendrocalamus > Dendrocalamus latiflorus. The sequence continues at coordinate 24,017,293 of CM029620.1, forward strand.
ATCTGTATGCAGGACATCTATCATCTATGGCCAAGTTAGTACTACTCACTAGTCATACGCAGGTACGCAGGATCTACCTGTTGGTTCGGCTGATTACAAATGAACAGCAATGTACCTAAAAAAGTTGAGGCACAAGTACATTTTAATGGTTAAGGTGCCGCTCATTTGGGTTCAAAAAAGTAGCTTATATTTGAAACTTTAGTGTGGCTGGTTAAAATCGCACTGTATCTGATGGTGACTTATTTATCATAATTAAATTTAAAAACTTTTAGAAATAGAAAAATAGTACCCATTAGAGTATAATACAAACGAATACGAAAAAGAACCGGCAAAAACTAAAAAAGAAACCAAAATTTATAAAAAGATGAAATTTAGAAATAGTAAAAAATAAATGAGAAATCAAAAATTAAAACTAAAATAAACTGGGCCTAAGCATATAATAGTAAAGACAAGAAAAAGGCAGAGGCCTGATGAAACAGAGTACTAGTGCTGTTTTGGACGCAGATGTAGCAAGGGCAGTGTCGTGTAGTTGAATCATCAAAACAATCCGAGTTAGTAAACGGTGCGGTTCGTGGCCAGACATATTAAAAGAACAGTGTGAATGTGTAGAAAAGAATTTTCACAAAATTGTTCCATCGCAAGAGCCAGAACGAATTGCTTGCAAGAATTTTGCAACCGTTCTATAACAAATTCATCCGTATATATATATAACAAAGTTATAGGGGAAATCATAGGCTTCACTTATTTCAGTTTGAATTTTTGATTTCTGACTTATTTTTTACTATTTTTAAATTTTATCTTTTTCTAGATTTTTAGCTTTTTTTGTCGGTTCCTTTTTTTCCCGTATTTATTTGCATTGTCTGTGATGGGCTTATATATTTTTCTATTTTTATTTTTAAAAATTTAATTACGCTAAATAAGTCATTATCAGCTACAGTGTAATTTTAGCCAATTACAATGTAGTTTTAGTTATAAGTCATATTTTTTCAGCAGAACTGAACAGGCTAATAGTCAAGTTAAGCACATTCTATTAAATTTGAAAAGGCTCTATGTAGCAAGTACTATATGAGAAAAAGGAAAACAAGCGAGTTTACACCTAGTGGCAGGCAACCTTTTCAGTTTTCACCGCTCCGCTTCCCCGATATTTACCTTTTACAGCAACCAAACCATGCGCCTCATTTTAAATTTCAAAATCCCAAAACAAACCATTGGAAAAAGGGAACACTCCACCGAATTTTTTAATAATCTATATTCTATTCCAAAATATAAAATTATACCTGCATTTTTTTTTTGCAAAAGAAGACTCCTATCGTTGAACCATTAGACAACTGGCCCTTATCACCCAACAGCCGAGCGACACGAAGGCAATAGCTGTACTGTTGGGCGACGCGATGCAGTCACCGAACAGTCAGATGACAGGTTTTGTCACCTAACCATTAGGCGACAACTCATCGAGTCGTCCAACCATTTGGCAATTGAAGCTTGCTTTTATTTAATCCTTTTTTAAATAAAGTTAATCCCTCATGCACTATCTTAACTTAAAAATAGAGAATGTATGTGTGGACCATATATGACACCATACTTTTAACTGAGCGTAAATACATATATGGACTAATAATCTTTTTGTGCATTGATAACCTTTGATACTTCAGTGTATGTCCATCATAAAACACCCGTACAATATTTCAAGGGCTTGTCGCAGAAGTGATACGTACTGCATCTTGGAAAAATGACTAATATGTTGATTGTGTGGTACAACATGAGGCACAAGGATGGACATATGCTAGACAGTACCGCTGATGAAAGATGTGTAGACATTTTATGCCTACTTCCAGAACTTGTATTTTCATGTTGTCGGATGCCTTGGTACGCGCTGTATTGAATACGAAAAAACAATGCGATTTGAAGTTGTGAATTAAAATAGACTTTATAATAAAGTTGGGAATAACACAACACACATGGTTTGGTTACATTAATAAGAAACAACATCATGCATGATACAACAAACTGAAGTACTCATACGATACATGTGCGCTTTTTAAAATGGAAATGAATTCAACCTTCACAGGACTAGTTCGGAATGGCCCAACCTACTACGTGGATTGGAGCTATTTTTCTTTCCTTGCGAGCTCAACATTGAACTCCTCGACGGCCTCTTTGGCCTTTGCAGCCATTTTCCTCTTTTTCTTATGCTCCCTCTTGTGAGCATCGCGATCTCTGTGCACGCACGCCTCGAGATGAGTTTTCATGTCCTGACGTATGCGCTCAGTTTGCTTGTCATTGCGACGCTCCTCCTCCCGGATCTCGCAGGCCCTTTTGACATTTCACTCCTCGTAGTCGACAGTCTACTTGTCATGTGGGTGGATATCTAGGTCGATCTACTTGCGATGGCCTTATAGCAATTCCGAGCTCTACAGATACGCGGGAGAGGTTGTTAGTACGCACTTTGAAAGAGAAATAGTAGGAGAACACACTGTAATGGTCCTTACGGCTGTCGATAGCTGCTCGTGTCCCAACGACGGTCGGGATAGTCAGAGCAGTAGTTCGCGCAAACCCAGTAACGCATGCACAGGCTGAGTCGCTGTTTAGACTTAAAGAACTTGCATGAATCCCTGCACAACAGAGGAGTAGTGTCTCCCCTTCGGGCAGGTGTTATGACGAACGCTCGGTTGGAACGTTTTGGACGGGGTTGCTGGTACGGGGGCATCATTGCGGGGAGGTGCCCTCCTGGCACGCTCCGTCTGTTCATCCCAGGCTACAACAGACCTTACTTGTTCGCGGGTCTCCTCCCATTGCTCCATCATTTTATCTCATTGATTCTTCTGCCTCTTATCCATCCCAACATGGTGAAGCAAGCTTGGTGTAATGTTGGGTTTGGTTGTGTAGTGTTCTCTCCCAGATCTCTTCCACCTCCTTTTATAAGTGAAAGGGTTGGCATGATGTGGTTAATTTTATGTGAGTAGCCTGTGAGACAGAGTATTGTCTTGTCTTTCAGAAAAGATATTGGAAAGGCAGAGTGTTGTCTTATCTTACATTGTAGGGAGCTGTCACATCCTGCTTTGCAGGGTCCTATCTTGTTGGTCTAAAAAGCTGAGGAGGTATAGTGTTGTCTTGTCGATCTGAAAAGCTAGCGAGACAGAGTGTTGTCACAACTTACTTTATGGAGTGTTGTCATGTCCTGCTTTGCAGAGTCTTTTCTTTTTGGTTTGAAAAGCCAAGGAGGGCAGTGTTGTCAAGTCGATCTGAAAAGTTGGCGAGGCAGAGTGTTGTCACGTCTTACTTTGCAGCGAGCTATCACACCATGCTTTGTATAGTCCTGTCTTTTCGGTCTGAAACGCTGAGGATGTGCAGTGTTGTCATGTCGATCTAAAAAGCTGGTGAGGCAGAGTGTTGTCACATCTTACTTTGCAGAGTGTCATCATGTCCTGGTTTGCAGAGTCCTTTCTTTTTGGTCCAAAAAGTTGAGGAGGTCAGTGTTGTCTAGTCCTTCATCAGCCTGTCCTGTAGGCTCACTATGCGATGGCCGATCTTTGTCTCTTGCATCTACCACGTCGGCCTCATCATGAGCAACATCCTTTGCACCCTTCGTAACACTGGCCTTTGGAGCCTCTTCTTCACCAACATGCTGCACCCCCGAGTTGCTCCCACCACTCGGATGATATCCATCGATAGGGCCTAGTATAGCTTCTTTTGGGCATCCTTGCACAAGCAACACACACTAGTATCCATGGCGCCGGCAACCTTCCAGAAAGTCCTTCCACACATCCGTGTGTATTAGTCTTCTTAACTCCCATCTAATCTACATGGGAGACCAGCTCCAAAGCCTTTATATGATGACGCTGCACACTTCAGGGTCTAAGGAGAAACTGCAGGTGAGCCATTATATGACATCTGCAATTCGTGCATTCTCGTCATCCGGGTGTAGCAGAGTGGCTTGCGAAAAACTGCTCAAGTCAACATTGTATGGACCTTCACGAACGGTGCCAATACCATAATGTACTTTCAATGTAGTGGGTCCTGGCATGACTGATGTCTACTTGTAATTATTTTCAATATTACAACTAGTCAGATCGCATCACACGATATGCAAGTACTACTGTATTGTAATTTATATGTGTATATTCACCTATCATGAACTACTACACCACTGCATGGTTAAAGCGTAATTCATTCCCTAATACAGAGGCCACAATGAATGTATAGTACAATATTCCGATTCAACCCGAAGGCTGAGGTATTCCATACTGGGCATTATCCGATTCTGACGCTAACTTGCGATCTAAAATGCTACAAGTAGCGTTTCAGTCTTCTATAGAGCTTTACTAATTACCTAAGCCAATTAGTCCATACTAATTAATTGGTACTAATTAGTCCATACAAATTATTCATCCTCCTTATGCACTTGGCCAGAGTACTCACTACAACTTACCGACTTTCTAATTATTTATAGAATAATAGTCGGTCATGCATGCATTGACGCAACACCGCTACTATTACAATACTTCTCATAAACATCACTACTTCTTCCTTATGAACTACTTTCTTCTTATGGGTGCTACTTATGTTATTATAAATCAACAAGATTCTGATTTACTTCTTCTTTCTCTAACTAAAATTTTCTACGGGTGCTACTTATACTATTATAAATTAACAAGATTCCAATTTACTACTTTTTTCTCTAAATAAAATTTTCTACGAGTGCTACTTATGTATAAATTAACAAGATTCTAATTTACTATTTTTTCTCTAACTACAATTTTCTTCGGGTTGTACTTATACTATTATTTACACTAAACAAACTATTTACTTAGTACAAAGAAATACACTAAAATATAAAAAGTTTATATCATGGAGGAATCTTTCCTCCTTGTCTTCTTCTCCCTCTCCTTTTATTTCCCTTTCTTTCCAATCCTCTCCTCTCTTCCTTCCTTTCGCTCGCTCGGGGGGGGGGGGGGGGGCTATCGGTCGTTTACGTTAGCATTCTAGTCGTCCAACTGTTCGACGGCTGGATATTTTTGTCGCCGAATGATTGGACGACAGAAGTACAAAACCTATCACCCAACCGTTGAGTGAATTAATGCTGCCCAACGGTTGGGCGACTATATTAATACTGTCCAACAGTTGGGTGAGTGGCCGCCTATCACTTGGCCGTTGGGCGACATAGGCCAGTCGCCCAACTGTTTGACGACAGAAAACTAATTTTACAAAAAATGGAATTGCTGGTATAATTTTATTTTTTAAGTAAAAAATAGGTTATTCAAACAAATTTACACTCCACAACAGTCCACACCTAGCTCACCACGAGATAAAAAGTTCCCCATGCCGGACGCTCCTGACCTAAGCCTAACGGTACAATTATTACTGACAGGTGGGGTAAACCTACTCTTGGGCCCACACGTCGGTGCGGGTCCAAGAGTGAAAAGCCAGGTCTCTGTTCGTTCGGACACGACCCCAAAAAAATTCAAACCAGCAGTAAACCCAACGTTTCGATCCCGCCCGCGCCCCGCCCCGCCCCCGTCTCGCTGACGCGTGGTGCCCACCTGTCAGGCGCCTCATCTTTAGCACATGTCCATTTCTTTCACGCATGACGCATCTCCCCTCCGCTGTCTCTCTCTCTCTCCTCCCCCCAATCTCCCGACTCCGAGACGAGCTCGAGCTCCCCAAACCCTAAGCCTTTTCACCGGGGAGCCGAGCTCCACCGCGCGGGGGACGCCTCTCGCCTCGGCTGCGTAACGCGATCCATCTGTGCGGCGGGCGAGCGGCGGGGTTGCGGCGGAGTGCGGGGATGGAGGCGAGGCGGATCTCGGCGAGCCCCCGCCCGTGCAGCGGGCGGCGGGTGGTAGCGAGGAAGCGGCCGAGGCATGAGGCCGCCGTGAATAGCGTGCGCAAGCTGCAGCGGAGGGAGATCAGCTCCCGCCGCGACCGCGCCTTCGCCATGAGCGCCGCGCAGGAGCGCTTCCGCAACATACATCTGCAGGTACGCCACGCGCGCTTGCCCTTATTTCTAGCTTCACCTAGGTTGTGTTCGCGTGCGCCTTCGGCGAGGTTGGGTCTGCTGGGTGTGAGGAATTGCGCCTCTGGGAGGTCATGGCCCTTGTTCTTACCTTGGGCAGCCGATTTGTGGTTCCGGTGGGGTGCTAGGGTTTACTGGGTATGGGAACGTGAGATCTGTTTAGGTTTTGGTGAATTGTTGGTGGTAATTGGGATTGGCGTGGGTTGGCGAATGCTGTGCTACGCTGGTTTTGCCAGATGGGATGAAAAGGATTTCTGTGTTTTGTACAGCAGCTTGGGGAGCAATGCTGATTTGAGGAAGAGGGAAAGTTGTATGCTAAATTGTGTAGCCGCGGGTCAAATGCCTGTGGCTCTGTGCAGTTTTGCACCGTGTACTTTCTCGTGCAACCGATGATTAGTTTAGGGCAATGTTGATTTGGTATCACATATTTGCTTCAGCGAAAATGATAAGTGGAGTTGTGGACTCTCACCAATGTTTGAGATTGATAGTGGGGATTTCTTGTCAATTGTTGGATTACTGCAATCCTACATGGAAAATGGCGGTTGTTATGTTTAGTCTACGGCCTCTGAGACAAGCTGTTTTTGATTTATTTAATACTTCTGTGATGCCAAGTTGGCTATGCATGCTGGCATAAGTTGCTCATCTAGTACTTGAGTAATTGACTGTTGCCTCTGGGTGTCTTTGTCCTGGTTATTCATGACTTTGCACTGCTCAGACAACCAGTTTAGTGGTGTTTATCCTGCGCTGAACAAAGAGAGTAGGGGCACCTGCTTGGTTTCAGCAAAATTGACTTGTTTTATCATCAGCACTTAGAAGTTGGAATGCTCCACAAAAAACTTTGTGACCAGAAGTCACCCTATTAGAACTGTCAACCTTGCACTTTTTATCCTCTCCCATTGTCTGTGTAGTAGCGATTTTATCTCCCTTCCGATTTTGTAATATCACTTGACTTCCTCTCTAGCTTTCTAATCATGCATCTTTACTTTCACTTTTAGGAAGAGTTTGACACTCATGATCCTAAGGAGAACAGTCTGCTACTCCCTTACTTGAGGAAGAGGTCAAAAATTATTGAGATAGTTGCAGCGCGTGACATAGTTTTTGCTTTATCACAGTCTGGAGTATGTGCTGCTTTTAGTAGAGGTATGCTTGTATTCTTGCTGTGTACTTTTGCTTCACGTGGTCATACTGAGATGCCTTCTTATATTTCTAGTGACAAATAGGAGAATATGCTTTCTGAATGGAAGTCCAGACGAAGTTATCCGCAGTTTATTTTACAACAAGAATAACGAGTCGCTTATTACTGTATCAGTATATGGTTCTGAAAATTTCAGTGCCTTGCGATGCAGGACAACTCGAATAGAGTAAGCTTTGTGTTCCCTATGTTTTGTCAATGTAGTGAATCTCTGATTCTGTCGTCTGGCTAAAGACCTTGTTCAACTATTTGAAAGGTATATACGACGAGCAAAACCAGATGCTGGTTTCCCTCTTTTTGAGACAGAGTCCTTGAAATGGCCTGGATTCGTGGAGTTTGATGATGTCAATGGAAAGGTCTTGACTTACTCTGCTCAAGAAAGGTACACTAATTTCTGTAATGGCTATAAAATGCACTTATTCTGAAGCTGCTCTGACAGCATCTCATTCTGCAAGCAGCACTTACAAGGTGTTTGATTTGAAAAACTACACGCTACTATATTCCATATCTGATAAGGATGTTCAAGAAATAAAGATAAGGTAACTCTAATTTTCTCTTTCTTCTCATGTTTCCTTTTGCATTGGATCACCTTATCAAATAATCGAAGTTGGATGCGCCTTATCACTTTGCTGTTCAGCAAATTGTTCTGTTATCATTTGAATGCCTCTTCTCTTAAAATTGACCGAACTAATTAAAGCCAGAATGAAGTATTGCTGTGCAGCTTAACAGCTGGATTTTTTTTTCTGTGTACGTCCAGTTTAAATATTTGATTTTATTGTCTATTTCAGTAGGGAGTTAGGGATACATGGTTGTATTTGTCTCTTGTCTAATTACTTGTTAACTTGTGACAGTCCTGGTATAATGCTATTAATTTTTACAAGAACAAGCAGCTCTGTTCCTCTGAAGATTCTTTCTATTGAGGATGGTACAGTTTTGAAGTCCTTCCACCACCTTCTCCATCGTAATAAGAAGGTGGATTTCATTGAACAGTTCAATGAAAAACTCCTGGTCAAGCAGGAAGGAGAGAATCTTCAAATACTTGATGTAAGTGTTTCCCTAGGTGACAATTTAATGCCTAGCCCAATCAAGCAAAACAAAATTTGCCTCTTGCTTAGGGTTTTAACTCACAGTATTGTAGGTGCGAAACTTCCAATTAACAGAAGTGAGCAGGACCGAGTTCATGACACCATCTGCCTTTATCTTTCTGTACGAGCTGCAGTTGTTCCTTACTTTCCGGAATCGATCTGTAGCTGTTTGGAATTTCCGAGGTGAACTAGTCACATCATTTGAGGATCACCTATTGTGGCACCCTGACTGCAATACCAACAACATATACATAACCAGTGATCAAGATCTTATTATTTCTTACTGCAAGGCTGATTCCAGTGATTCATCTTCAGAAGAAAATGGTAAGAGTTGATCTTCTTTGTCGGAGAATGTATTGCTTAATTGGTCATAAAATTGTAAATCTGCGCGTGTTGTGTTTTGCTAAGCTATCTGTTCTGGTTTCCCGTCATCACATTCTTTCATTGTCCATTCATGTTCCATGCACTGCTCTCATTGAGCTAGTTTAATTGAACGTGCTGTTGCATGATCTCATCCTCTGCCATGACAAAACAAATGACACCCACGAACAGATCTGTTTTCAGATTGTCTTTTCTCCACCTTTTTTTTCCCAGAAGATAAATGAGCACGATACCCACGTTTGTGGATAATATAATCGGAACACTCACCTTTGTTTCCCTGAATGCAGCTGGCTCTATAAATATCAGCAACATACTGACTGGAAAATGCTTGGCCAAAATAAAGGCCGGAGATCTCAGCAAGAAAACGGCAAATTGTAAGTTCCAGAGTACAGTCTCAGAGGCTCTCGAGGACATCACCGCTCTGTACTACGACGAAGAGCGCGACGAGATCTACACTGGCAACCGGCAAGGCCTTGTTCATGTGTGGGCGAATTGAGAGCTGAGACAGCGGCTTTCACCGACGATAGAGGTGGTGTTCATTTGTAATTGAATTAATTAACAACACAGCCTCAGGTGGCGCCGGCCACGAAGAGGCCTCGCAGTCCTTATCGATGAGGTGCTTCTCCGTTGAGGCGATTCTTATTTTATTTCTGCGAAATAGCGGTCTCTAGCCATTCTCTACCCCCGAGAAGATTTGTTGTAGAATAACATTTGTGACGCGTTCTACCATAGCCTGTAGCATTGGGAGATGCTGATGACATCTTTCGATTCAGTCTAATGCATTTAGAACTGGAACAGTGCAAGTGTCAACGCGTGTCAGCGTGTGTAACTATGGCAAACGTTCGGAACTTATGGTCGGTCTCCGAAATGGAGCTGCACTGAACAAATCCGAATCCCAATGATAACCGGCAGCCGAATCCTACATCTCATGTTTCATGGGCTTCTAAAAAATAGATGTTTGTTGACTTTCCCCTGCTAAGGTTGAATTGTAGCTGATGCTTCTTGTTGCTCTTAATTGCTTTGAATGACCATTACACTTAAAGATTTTGGTTTAAAATTGGATAGTGTTTCACTTTTTTGTAATAATATTAGTGCTATTAGTATTGCTAAAAATCCAGTGCAATATTCAAGAACCAAATACATAGATATTCGCTATTACTTTCTTAGAGACTATGTGGAAAAGGGAGATGTTGTCATACACTATATTAATTGTGATTCTTAGGTTGCTGATATTTTCACCAAGCCGCTTCATTCTTCTCATTTTGCTCGTTTGCGAAGTGAGATGGGTGTAATGCATCCTATGAGACTATTCTGAGGGGGAGCTTATTGTTTGAAGTGGTGTCAGAAGTTTTGTTAGTTATACTTGTCAAATAATTCATCAAGACCAAGTCTTTGAAGTCAACTGAGTAAAAGAGCCTTCTTTATCATATCTACTCATAAGTTATGTAGTTTTAATCATGATTGCCAATAATTAATTTGCTACAATTGAACTAAAATATGACATGACAGAATACTTTGACTAGATTGATTATAGATAGTACTTTGCGATGTTCATATAAAATGATTAGCATGATTGCGAGTCTTATTTTAAATCTTGGTTATAATGCTCGTAAGTTTCATATTGCAATTTTTTTATGATCACTCAGTTGTCATGTCATGTAAAAAAATAAAAAACACAAAAATAAAAATATGTATGTTTCAAGCATACCATGGTTAAACAAAAGGAAAAGCACAAAAAGTGCCCGAATGAAAAGAAGTATACTTCATGTATGTGCTACAAAGATGAGCATATTATCATGAAAAGAAATATGCTACAAGTATGGCACATGCCTAAAGTTCGAGTGTGAAGTAACAAGTTGCTATATAAGACTGCTAGCTCGTTTAGACTTAAAGCTTGTTTCAATTTTAGGTTTAGACATTTTGTTGTGATATCTCATTATACTCTTTATAATTGGTTTAGCCATTGTTGGAATGTCTGTCACATATATAAATCGCTTAATCATGTTGAAAATTTTGTTTTGATATTGCTATATGATATATGACTTTATATGATCTAGGTAGCTCTGCTCAAATAGATGGCTTGGTCAAATTATTAAATCAATTTAAAATGATTTGTATAACCTACAAAGTTTTTTGATTTTTACTTTTATGGCTCCTTCTTAGAATTATTTCTCTCTGAATTTCTTGATGATTACATTGTCAAAGGAGGAGAAATTAGAAGAAAGGGGGAGAATTTTCAATTGCTTACTGCTTAAATTTTCAATTGCTTACTACTTAAGAAAGGGGGAGAAATTTTAGAAAATTTTTTCTCTGGAGTTTCTAGAAGTTTTCGAGAAGTTTGTTGTTGCTGTGGTTTGCTTTGAAACTTTCTTTTCGTAAATTCTCTCAGACGCGTTTGTGGTGTTGTCAATGTATTCTTCAAGGGGGAGATTGTTAGACCATGTGTAGTCGTGATTAAAAATAATGATAAATAGTTGACATTTGAATTACTTTGGAATTTACATTTGCGAAAGTTTCGGTTGATCGCAGTGAAATGTTTTATCTCCGAGTGGTTTTGAGTTGTGAAGAAGAAGCTCATCGAACTAGTCTGATCAGCGAAGATATTCATACCATCCGATCTTCATCTAAGTCATTTTGACGGTCTGATCAGCATCGGAACGTTCAGACTAGTCCAATCAATAAAGACATTCAGGCCATCCAATCCTCATCTAAGTCGTTTTGATGGTCTGATCAGCATTTGAACATTCGGTCCAGTCCGAACACCAGCTCACGTGATCGGGGTAGTCCAAAGAGTTACTTGTTTTCCGGCCGTTGATTTAAAATCAGGTGAACCGGCTAGTTGCGACTATTCAAACCAGTCCAAAAGTTAGAGTGATCGTTTTTTCATCATCTAGTATCGGATGGTATTCGAGTGGTCCAGTATGATCAAACGGTGTTCAAGTACCATCGGAGGTCCAAACGGCTTTACAACCATGCTAATTCGTTCACTGCAGACTTTGACCATGGCATTTCGACTACACTAGTCTTCGATCACGTCTGACTTCGACCATGTCTGGCTTCGATCACTTTTGACTTTGACCATGATAGAACAACCATTGTAGGTAATCGTAGCTACAATACTTTTTCATGGTCGTACTTGCAGTGCTTTTCATGGTCATAGCTACAATGCTTTTCATGGTCGTAGCTATAGTTTTTTCCATGGTTATAGCTACAATAACTGGTTGATACTCAATAGTTGTAGACTTTATAATTGATGGTCGTATACTTTGAGGATTGTTGTCATAGTCGTAGTCTTCGCGGTCTGCTATCGTTGTCTTTGTTTTTTCGATCGGTTATCGTAGATCATGCAATCGGTAGTCGAAGTCTTTGCGATCGGTTACCATTGGCTTCACAATCGGTATTCGTAGACTTCTTGGTCGATACGAGTGCTTCATCCTTGTGATCTTCGAGTACTTCAAGTACTCCTGTTAGGCCAGTGGTATGACTGGCTGGTGCATGGCTGTTGGTGATTGGTGGACGAGGTTGGTACTCAGTGAACGGTAGTCGTGGGTAGTGCTCTGGTACTCGGTTGTCAGAAGGATTTCATACTCAATAGTCGTGCTTTCCGCGGTCGTAAGTGTTGCGATCAGTTGTCGGAGACTTGTGGTATGTGATCGGTAGTTGTAGCGATTGATACTCGGTGCTCGATGTATATGTGATCAGTAGCGATGCTTATTTTTTTAGTGTATTGAGCGGAGTGATGATAATTCCCGAGTACTTATTGTTTTCGAATACTCGTTGAGCTAGCGGTCGTAATGAGTTATCTGAGGCTGTTTTTTGGATAGCGACGGGATTCATGGTCATGGACAACCTGTGTGATGCTGGTAGATGGTTAAAGTTGTGTTTCAAGTGTGTGTGCTGATGACAGTCAAGTTGTGAAGAACTTGTGCTGGGAAAACTTTCTTTGGTCTTTGCATGTACAGGTGAGCGTAGAGACGATTACAATTGGTGACGAGGAGGACCAAGACTAGGATCGATGACGAGGTGGACCGGGACTAGAAGTACGACTTACTGTGGGAGACTAACTCTTAGGTATAAGAACTCAACTCTTTATTTCACTACTACAAACTTTGTATAACACAACTTACACCCTTAGTGTCTATTATAACACTACCTAATTGTCATCTCTCATGGCTGTTGGAAGGCATCTTGTACATGACCGTTTGATTGGTGTCAAGTGGCAACCATCTAAACCCTTCATACAAAATATCCTAGCCCCTACATTCTTCTTCTCTAATATATTGTTTCTTGATATTTGTTTACTTTACCGTGAAGCATGGCAAAGGCATTTGTTGTAGAGTATTCCTAGAAAATATTGGGTGGGTTTTTTTTGCTACGGCTAATAATTTTTAGCTTTAGTATTAGTGTTTATGTGAATAAACCGAATACTAATAAGTCGATAAACCGATAGCTACTTTGAAAAGACGACGTAGAAGTCGTTCTATTTGTTTGTTTGGGGAAACTATAAGCTGAAAAGAAAGGAGCAAACATATCTAATTCATGCTAATTTGAGAAATTTCTAGAACCTTAGAGAAGTATGGATTGCACTAATTCTTAACAGGCTGTAATTTAATAACACTACCAGACAGGTTAACCGAAAGATGAGAGAGCCCAGCCGGCGAACCAATAACTGATGAGAGAAAGGTACTCTTGTATTCGCAACCACTCTCAGCTGATGCGCGAGGGCATTTAATCTATTTCTGGAGAGCACACAAGCACTACTCATAAGAGAAGGTCATACAGTTTCATGCATGGTAAGAAGATTCTAAGCATTGGTCAGTCTTCCAGTTGGAGATCCGGACTACAACTGGGGCACAATGAACCGGACTGGATTTAAGAAGATTCTAAAGCTTGGTCAGTCTTCCAGTTGGAGATCCGGACTACAACTGGGGCGCTCGCTCATTTCAGCTTCAGCTTCTGTCTTCTAGCTTATTTTTCATTATTCATAAATTTCATCCTTTTCTGAACTTTTGGCTTTTTTGCCGGTTCTTTTTTCCCATATTCGTTCGCGTTGTCCGTAATGAGCTAACATATTTTTTAATTTTTTTAAATTTAATTACGCTAAATAAGTCACCTTTGGCTACAGTAAAATTTCAGCCGCTACATTGTAATTTCAACTATAAGCCACAACTTTTCAGACCAACCGAGCGCGGTCTTTGCCGGACTGGATTCTGATTTCTGAGCACCCACTGTTGCAATACCGGCGCTGCGTGATGTGCTGCACCAGACCATACTACCGTACTAACAGCATAGCGCACGGTTGGAAGAACAAGCCGCAATGTCTTGAGGCGAGGCACCGAGCCAGGCGGCGGTGGTTGCGCAACTTTCGGTGATGAGAATTCAACGCGCGCACCATCATTAGCTCGATCGTACCGACGACGTACGCCTCCCTCTGCTATCTTGAAAGGCACACGGCACCAACCTTTTTCTGGTTCACAGTTTGGAAGAAATGAGAATTTCGGATGGATGCATGGCCCTGATCTAGCATTCAGTCATGGTCTTGCCAGCTCAGGCTTTGTGTATGCGTTTGTGCAGGAGCTCTGCTCTGCTAGGGAGCGGGGAAGAGACAGAATGCAATGTGTTTAAGCATGCATGTCTCCTCCTTTTATGGATGTTGAACCGCCGGAGCAAAGCTGGCCAAGGGTTTTTTTTGGCACGAAATTCAGATTTCAGGCTCGACAGACATGTCCTGGTGCTACCGAAAGCCAAAAAGAGAGGATAGACAGGGAAATTGGCCTGCTGTAACTTTTTTTGGGAGTAAATTTCATAGAATCATGTGTATTTTGTATAAATTATTAGAGAACCACATTTTTTTAGCATATTTCAAAAAACCACACGTATTTCATATTACATTATCATCGAACCACACTTTTTTGCAGTAATATACAGTGCTGATCATACGGACTCACTCATCGGTGGAACACAAGAAGTCGATGGCAGAGTATGCACGTTTCGTTGACGAGTAAACCTGTATGGTCAGCACCGTATGCTACTATAAAAAGTGTGTTTTGTGATAATATGATATGAAATACATGTTGTTCCTTAAAATACGATAAAAAAGTGTGATTCTCTGATAATTTATACAAAAATACGTGTGTTTCCAAGAAATTTACTCTTTTTTTGATTTGCTTTTAGAAGTATTTACAATTTCATCCCTCTTTACATAGTGCATCCGATCTTCATACATCAAAGAGAGAGGCAACCAAGAGCTAGCAATTCTTGTTTTGCTGTCAGGCCCAAAAAATGTTGAATTTAATTGAGGGGGAAAAAGGAAGCTAAAGGACCTAAGAAAATTGATGAACGACACAGAACTACGAGGACCAGCTCCTGAGGAGCGACGGCTTCCCGAACATCTGGTCCAGCGCCAGCACGACGGCCATGGCCAGTGTCACCTCCATCCTAGGCCGCACCACAAGCCGGAACACGTCCGTGCCGACCGCTTCCTTCGGCTGCAACTCCGCCACGGCGCGCCGCTGCTCGTCGTAAACCGCGCAGCACCGCCGCACGTACGACCCTTCCACCTCGTACCCCCCAACGCCGTGGGCGGCGGCCCCCACGCCAGAGCAGGGCGTGACGTGCGCCATGGACTTGCCGCCGCCGCCACGCATGTACTGCACCGTCCGCTTCACCGCGTAGAGCGGCGGCAGGCGCGTCTCCTCGCCGGGGTGCACCAGCCACTGCTCTCCGCCCAGGCTGATCAGCTTCTTGCGGCGGACGGTGAGCACGGGGCGCCCCGCGGCGTCCATGAGCACGACCTCGGCGCGGGAGTCGGACGCGTAGCTGTCCACGCGGTACACGAGGTTGCCGCTGGCGTCGAACACCGTGAACCCCCGGCAGTTGAACAGCAACGACTTGCGCCACACCGTCAATGTGACCGGCTTCTGGTCATCGGCAGCAGTAGCTGCCGCCTTCGCGCCGTCGTCGGACGTCGCCGGCTGGAGGAGGGACGGCACGGCCACGTTCGGGTGCACCTTCGCCATGCCTAGACAGAGTGACAGACTAGTAGAGATCGAGCAAGGAGGAGACGAAGAAGAGAGCGAGCGGTGGTTAGTTGGTTCGCTAAGGGAGATTGATGAGATCGAGCGATCTTACGACTAGGTCACGGTTTGAGAACGGAGGAGAAGGGAGGTATATATACACGCGTGCTGGACAGAAGTGCTCCTTGGGTAATTTGGTTGGGTTGGAGGGTGTTATGCTACATACCCTTTCTTACGGGTAATTGTCTCTAGATTGGATTAGAGTTCGTGAGACGACACGAGTGTATATGGTTTTAAAAAATGAAGAAGATAAATCTTATAGAGAGAAAAAAATAGTAGTGTTAAAGCAACCACTATGAGAGAGAAATAATTTGGCGAAGTCGACCATAAAATCTTTAAGCACAATATCAAAAGAGTACAGATGGCTATTGCTCTTTCACAGCCCTCTTGAATTTTTTAGGATTCTCGGATCCTTACTCTATACTAGAATCTAGTGCTAAAGAATAACCTAGCTTCTAATCATCTTATGCACCTCTACTTTTTGATGGGTAGCTCCTTTATTATGTAGTTTGATTAATCACACTTTTTGTTCCTATAGTCTTCTATGCCATAGGTTTGTATCGCTACCGAGCTCCACCTATTCGTTGGTACCGCATACTTGGTCTCACAACGTCTTTAGTCTTCTAATAGCTCGCACATTCGTCTTTGCGTCTGCTAGATTTTACAATCGTCTTTGTAGTTTCATAACTACATATGAGATCTGAGTATCTACTGTTGATGACACGGTTTACTTCTCCTAGACAGGATTTTCATCAAACCTCCTATTGGTTGCCATTCCTTTAGGTGTACCATCAATCAGTATCATTCATTACCCTAGATACTTTTCATGATCACATGCCCTTTGCAAGTAATTCGTATGACTCCACCTGGAAGTGATACCTCACAATCTTCAATTCAAGCGACCCCACAAATATTAGATTCTTTTTCAAGCCAGAAATATACCGAACTCATATCAATGTGCGATGACTTTTTCAAGAATGCTGCCTTCAATAATATGCAATTGTCTCTTAATCACTAATTACTCCTATGATAGTGGTAGAGATGATACCAGTATGATGACCTTGACGTTCCCCTTAATTTTCTCAGCTACACTAGTCAGCTGTGTGATAAGCTTGTTGAAGACATTGAGATGGCCAATGAACCGTGTACCTTACTCTATGCGCATCCTATATAGTTGTCACTTTAGCACCTATCGGTTTGTTAGCGACTTTGGCATATACAATTCTTCTAAGTTCTTTCATAATTTTTTCGGCGAATTCTCTTTGATCACCAAGTAAGTTTCCTCATCAAAGAGATATAGATAGATTATACTGACAATGTTCCGCTCCATCACCTTTCAGTCTACATAAAACATCTTTTTTTGTTTGTCCTCTTCAAGAGCATCGATTAGCTCCTACTAGACAAGGACATCCTTTACCATGTATTGCTACACACTGAAATTTTCTTTACCATCAAATTTCTCTACTTGATTCCACAATTTCGACATCAGTCTTGATTTTGTGCCATCTGATGCTTTACCGACCTTCTCACAAATTAGATCGATCAGGCCTTGACTTTGATACCACTTGTTACACTCTAATACCCCTTCTTATACGCAACAGCCCCCATATCAGATCAGAATTTGTGAGATATGACACGAGCATGCATGGTACCAAGAATGAAGAAGATGAATGTCATATAGGGAACTAAAATAACAACGTTGAAGTAACGACGATGAGAAAAAATGATTTGGCGAAACCATCCGCAAATTCCTTAAGCACAATCTCTCAAAAGTACAAGAAATTATTGCTCTCTCACAACCTCCTCGAATCTTTTTGGATTCTCAGATCCTTGCGCTATACAAAAATGTAGTGCTAAAATACAAACTAGCCTCAAATAATCTCGTACATCTCTAGCTTTGGACATGTGACTTCTTTATTTTGTTGTTTGGTTGCATAGGTTCTTTGTAACCACCCTTTATGGCTTTATTTATAGGGAGTGTCTATATAACATTCGACTATTTTTTAGAACAAAAACAGTCAGATTTTGAGCCGTTAGATGGAGATCCAACGCCTTAGATCATTTTATTTGGAGGGGGCTTGTATGAGTGGATCCGTTGGATGGAGATCTAACGTCCCAAATCAATCTGACTGTTTTTTTAGGACAAAAACAGTCGAATGTTATATAGACATTCCTTTATTTATATTATTCCTAACTATTCCTAAGTGGAGTAGGAACTCTGTTTTAAAAGAAAAGAGAAATCGTAATTCTATTAACATTCATGCAGGACTTATTATAGCACACATATTCTAAATCCTAGAAAACTATACGAGTCACATGCTCAACAAAGGGGTTACGTGGCTGATGGCGCGCTCTCAGGTGCATGGGGGCAGGGGATGGCATTAACAACTCCCTAATAATGTCCTGCCACTTTTATGTAAAGCAAGATTAGTAGTGGTAATTTGGAACTTTGGACAAACTAAGGACGTCATACATGTATATTGAGTCACAGTTAGATCAACATAAGAACTCCCAGTGGGAACAGATCTAATTTTCCCTCTGGCTTTTTTTCTGTGAATATTGCTAGGTGCTAGAACTTCAAGAAGATCCAATTGGAGCCAGCTAGTTCCTTGATTTGTATTATCTTTAAGCGAATCCCATCTTGGAAAGTAAGAAGAAAGCTAGCCAATCATTGGCTTATAATTTCTCTTAATCAAACAAACGGAAAGATTTCTTCGCTGTCTTTTTAAAGCGGCTTATCGGGATAGCCTTTTTGAAGTGTTTTATCGGCATTCGATTCGTTCGTACAAACTCTCATGTTAGAGCCAAAAACTATAAGCCGTAGCTAAAATAACGTAAGATAGCTCTCCGTGAGAGGTTACCTCTTTAAGCTTGTTATGAAAGCTTAAGGCCTCATTGCAAATAGCTTCAGTTTCTAGCTTCTTAATTTCGACTTTTTTTCTTTTTAGTTTTTTTTGGTTTTTTAATTTTTCCTTTATATTGTTCATGATAATATAACTTTTTTATTTTTTTAAATTTAATTACTTAAAAGTTAATAATCGATACAGTGTATTTTTAATCATTATAGGTAAAAAAAACCCTGAAGCTAGGGCTTATAAGTCAACGAAACAAGTATGGAAGCCTTTCTCCACCGGCTCCTCCGAGAAAGTTAGCGTTTAAAAGAAGCAAAGCTCTCCTGAATAGGAACTTGGCACATCACTTAGGACTCGCTGAAAATATATGAATTTTACATAATTTCTACAGACAGAATTAAGCTGCTTCATTTAAGATTATCATGAAGTTTCTATATTTCAAACATGCCCTTAGTTACGCAGGACGTTCTACCTTACGTTATCCAAATCATTTTAGATTTGAGGATTACCACTCCATCACATGCTGAATTCTTCATCCGTTTTGTGCAATGTAATCCACAAGTTTTACACAGCACTACTATCACACGAACTAAACCAAAAAAAAAAAAAATCACATAGCACAACAATACAACGCAACCCTGAGTAATTAATTAATCCTCAGGATGCACGCGCTAGCTAAACACAGCATCGATCCAAACCTGTGGTCATGATCAGTTCGGTCGCGCTAATTACTAAAGATTAAAAAAAAATTCCCTGGTGCTTAGCCTAGCCCTGCTCGAATCTCTATCGACTCTGGCTAGTCAAATCTTTCCCGAAACGGCCCGACGCGTGGCGCCAAGAGGAGGCTCGGGCGGGGTGGCGGCCGGCGAGGATGAGGAGGCGGGCGCCGTGCCGGCGGCAGCACACGGCGTGGTCGGCTGGAGATTACGAAAGGAAATACTTATATTAGTGGCAGCGAAGGAATGATCCTTCCATCCCAATGAGATCTTTATCTCGCTAACCAAGAGTGGCCAAATTAGGTTGCAGCGATTGCGATTGGCTGGTGCTGCTGTGAGATTATTTTACATGGAAAAACCGGATGGTTAAGTGATATCAGTGGTAGGCTAATTAACCAGTGGTGCTCAAGCTCAACGCATGCGTTCCTTGTAGGGTGGAAGAGGTGCTGTATCCTGTATGCCTAAGATACTGGCCTCGTTCTTCAGCTTATTTTAGTAATTACTATTTATTAGACAACAAATTGTAGTCCAAAAAAATATAGTCATCCTGCAATCCATGCCCCCCTCCCCTGCCAGAATTCATGTGATGT